>CM056051.1:144607676-145994254 GCA_029574335.1 Rana kukunoris | reverse complement strand
CGGATGAGTTACGCAAACGACGTAAATTTTTTTAAATTCGACGCGGTCCTGATGTCCATACTTAACATACTGTAGGATGCGCCATCTTTTTGGTGGTTTATCTTTACGCCGGAAAAAACCTTACGTAAACGGCGTAAATTCACTGTGTCAGCCGGGCCTACGTTCGTGAATAGGCACATCTCGCTGATTTACATATTCTAAGCGTAAATCAGCGGGAACGCCCCTAGCGGCCATCTTAAAAATGCAGTTAAGATACGACGGCGTAATACAATTACGACGCTTGTATCTTAACTCAATCCCGGCGTATCTTGTTTTCTAGAGATAAGCCGCGTACCGTATTTTTCGCTCTATAAGACGCACTTTTTTCCTCCTAAAATATGAGGAGAAATACCTGTGCGTCTTATAGAGTGAATACTAACAAAACCCCCGCCCGTTGTCGCCACTGCTGCCGCCATCTCCCTACACAGGGCGGCCGTCTCCCTCGAGCGCTGGGCGATCTTATGTCACTCACAGTAAAAAGAAAACTGAGCAGCCCCAGTGGCCGAATGGAGTACTGCCGCTCGGGCTGCTCTGTCTTTTGAGTGACAGATGGACAGGCGACTGTGATGACGTCCTTGCCAGTCGCCAGGCACAGAACATGCTGCATTTAATGAACACAGAACAGGCTGCTTTTTATGGACACAGGTAAGGATGCAAGTCAGGCTGCATTTAATGGGCACAAGTCAGGCTGCATTTAATGGGCACAAGTCAGGCTGCATTTAATGGGCACAAGTCAGGCTGCATTTAATGGGCACAAGTCAGGCTGCATTTAATGGGCACAAGTCAGGCTGCATTTAATGGGCACAAGTCAGGCTGCATTTATTGGGCACAAGTCAGGCTGCATTTATTGGGCACAAGTCAGGCTGCATTTTATGGGCACAAGTCAGGCTGCATTTATTGGGCACAAGTCAGGCTGCATTTAA
Organism: Rana kukunoris; assembly: GCA_029574335.1. Lineage (NCBI taxonomy): Eukaryota > Metazoa > Chordata > Amphibia > Anura > Ranidae > Rana > Rana kukunoris. Next base: position 145,993,292 of record CM056051.1, on the reverse strand, counting down.
TGGGCACAAGTCAGGCTGCATTTAATGGGCACAAGTCAGGCTGCATTTAATGGGCACAAGTCAGGCTGCATTTAATGGGCACAAGTCAGGCTGCATTTAATGGGCACAAGTCAGGCTGCATTTAATGGGCACAAGTCAGGCTGCATTTAATGGGCACAAGTCAGGCTACATTTAATGGGCACAAGTCAGGCTGCATTTAATGGTCACAAGTCAGGCTGCATTTAATGGGCACAAATCAGGCTGCATTTATTGGGCACAAATCAGGCTGCATTTATTGGGCACAAGTCAGGCTGCATTTTATGGGACTGGTAAGGCTGCATTTCATGGGCACAGGTAAGGATGCAAGTCAGGCTGCATTTAATGGGCACAAGTCAGGCTGCATTTAATGGGCACAAGTCAGGGTGCATTTAATGGGCACAAGTCAGGCTGCATTTAATGGGCACAAGTCAGGCTGCATTTAATGGGCACAAATCAGGCTGCATTTAATGGGCACAAATCAGGCTGCATTTAATGGGCACAAGTCAGGCTGCATTTAATGGGCACAAGTCAGGCTGCATTTAATGGGCACAAGTCAGGGTGCATTTAATGGGCACAAGTCAGGCTGCATTTAATGGGCACAAATCAGGCTGCATTTAATGGGCACAAATCAGGCTGCATTTATTGGGCACAAGTCAGGCTGCATTTCATGGGCACTGGTAAATATTTTGGTACAGAATTCTTTTTTTTCTTGTTTTCCTCCTCTAAAACCAAAGTGCGTCTTATGGTCAGGTGCGTCTTATGGAGCGAAAAATACGGTAACTTCTTACTGAATCTGGCCCTATATGTTGAATGTTACCACATCTGTTCAACCAACTCTACAGACCCAATTTCCCTTTCAATGGACCTATGCTCTCACATACCTCACCATAACACTCATTGTGAACTACAACTTTTTTTTACAAAGCCCTACACATTTCATCAGTACGACATCATCAGGAGCGACCCTGTTACTTTTCAAAAGCTTCAGTCATATACAAGCCATCCTACAAGGTACTGTCTCCCTGGTACTATACTTGTATACTGTCATACCTAGTGGTGTGTTTCTGGGTGTGTGCAGACATAAAGAATATGGTGCAATTTGCAAATATGGTGGACCTGCCCCAAGGTGCATTAGGATTAATGGCCATAAATATATCTGAGAGGCCCTCCACACAAACCAAATGAAAATGTTTGTAACCTTGACTGCACGGTTATTTCCCATATACTGTATACACATCCAGGGTCATTGCTAGGTGTACTAAAGATCTGGGGCTAGAGCCCATTTCAGAAAAGTCATTGGGTGGGCATACACGTATATATATATTTTATACATGTGTGTGTGTATCCCCCTGGCCAGCAGCTGCAGGGAGGTAGGCAAGGGTCGGTGCATCGGTGGGGAGTCCAGTACAGGAGGTTCTGGAACAGCATGGAGGTAAGCGGATACTTTGACAGATTTGGATTCCCTAGCCTAAAGCTCCCATGCAGTAGCTGAAGTCAGCCATAGGAAAGCCAGGCAGCAGCGCTGCAGGGAGGTGGCATGGGTCATCGTGAGGGGGGTCAGTATGGGGGTCGAAGCAGTGAGGGGATTTTTAATTGGAGTTAAATCTCCTGCAACACTCCTTGTATTGAATTTGGAATGTTGTGGTTTTGTTATTAGATAATATGGTAGTTAGTAATGTTATGTTTTATATGCCTGCTAGCTAGGGAATGCCCAAAGGCTATGTTTTGTATCTACGCACTTTAAATATCAAATAAAAATGTATTTTAAAAAAAATCTCTTTGCAACTCCCCTGCAGCGCTCCAAATCGGTGGTAAGGGTGAAGGGCCAACAGCTGCAGAGAAGTCACAGGGCATCGGTGGTGGAGGAAAGGATGAACATAAGCAAGGAGGGGGGACATTTGGAAGCAGAAGTGGAGCAGCAGCAGCTCCTCCATGTATGCAGTGTGTGTTAGATCTCAGTGGCCAGCCCCCCCCCAGGGCCTGTACACATGGTTGATATGCCATTGACTATGCCCACCATACACATCCTATTTGGACTGCAATACAAGTCACACAGAGTCTATGCCCACAGCTTCCCATATACAAACATACACAGCCCAGGGGGAAGGTGCCAGATACAGACCTCCTATGCCCACACTCCCAAAATCCAGCAGATGGCTGCCTGGCTGTACTGCATACTAATTCCATTGAGAAAAGCTTTGGCAGGGGTTACCCACCCTCATCCCCCCAGGGGCCCGCATAAAAGGTACACAAAACAAAGTTGCATCTCTCCATCCCTTACGTGTGGCACAGGGAAGAGTGATGCAGCCCAGTACAGTGACAGTCCCAGGGCTCCCTCTACTATTCGTGAGGCTTACACAGGAATGAGGATTTCACACTGGAATCTTCCACTGCAGCCCTCGGGGGAGGGGGTGCGGCATGGCATCAGTGCCCAGTACATTTTTCTCAACTTAACAGCGAAGGCTCAATTATTCCCCACCACTCAGTTCTCAGTGTAGAGGCGGTGGGAGACAGATGCTGCACCCACCTAGGTAAGTATAATTTTTGGTTGACATGGCTTGCTTTTCGAAACAGCCATTGGGATACTGTATGAACTTTAACTCCTTGTGTACACACACACACCCACAAAAACACACACACCTTATGTTTTATTTTATTTAATGCAACAAAAACAGCATATTATAGTTATATTTTCCACCTCTACACTTAATTTTTAATATCAGCCTTGCTGATTGTACCTTGGCCAAGTGACAACTGGTCCTCCAATTTCTTGCCCTTGTTTCATTGGACAGAAAGTCAAAAAACCTAATTAATTCTAACCCTTCTGCTCAATAGCTACAAAAAAGACTGCTGTTGAGCTTTGGTTAGAGGTCAGCTATATTCTGACAGCTTTTTACCTTCACACTGCCATACTGATGTTCATAGCACAGTCACCTGATTGTCCAAACAGAGTCACATAATAAACCCTTTATCTAAGATGGATGAAGGGCTATGTGCTTGAAATTGTTGTGATTAGATAGTTGCTGGAGGACAACATGTGTTTCCAGTATGTCTCTTCTGAGATTAGACTAGGTAAAAAGTAAATAAGGGGGTGAGAATACATTTTTCAAATGACTGAATGGAAAAAATGCTGAGATGAGATCCCAGTCAAATGATCTGTCAAAGTCTCTCATCTAATTATGAAGTCTTCTCTACAGTGTTATTAAGAGAATGCACAAGGAAGGCTTAAGGCCTTAAGCCTGACAGCATGGGCATGTGACTGCCCCCTCCTGCTTGCTAGTAAAATTAAAATAAAGGGTAAGTTCCCTTTAAGAGATTGAAACAGGATTTGGGCAGGAAAACAAAGTCACATGACATTGACATTTGGGAATTTCGCAGAATATCATGAGACCCCCTTGGAATGTTCTGGAAAAAGGGGCTTATTATATAAGGCCCTCTCACAGGAATATTCTCGCCGGTGTTAGTCAGTCAATGTCGGCGCAACAAGCTTCCCACCCTCCCTTTATAGTCTCTAGGCACATTAAGTGGTTCTGTCACCCTTCATATTTGAAGGGGGAACTTTGGTTATAGATATTCTGTATGCTCAAGTCCCTTAAGACTGAGCTGTTTTAATTTTTTTGTTTGTAAAGTTAAGAATTTTATGAATTAATACATTTGTCAAGATGTTATTATTTATTATTTATTTAATTAAATACACCAATAAATGTGCCACAGCCAATTTTTTGCACAACATTTTGTTGTGTGTCATTTTTTCAGTAGGTATTAGCTTTTATTCAGGGAGGGTAAGGTGCGGCCTGCATTCCCATGTAAAACTCTAGAGAATTGTAAAATAAAAAGTATAAATGTCAGTTTTGCTGCAGCAGGTTCTATACACGGCACAGTTGCGCCACTTTACAGGCAGACTAAGGGGACACCCACAGGCACTAGATTTAAAGGATTTTTTATTGTTTCACTTTAAGCATCATTAAAATCATTGCTCCTTTAAAACTTTTTTGCATTGGTACATGCCCCCCAGGACAGTAGCCGAGTCCCCATACCCTTTTTATGGCCAATACCATGCATATAAGCCTTCAAAATGGAGACGTTTGATTTTTAAAATTTGCGTTTCATAGACTTCAATGGGGTTCCGTTTTGTGAATGTTCAAAAAATGGGGGGTATTCGGCCCATCTCTAAAGCCACGTACACACGATAGGTTCAAACCGATGAAAACGGACTTAAGTTTGTTTTCATTGGCCCAAACCGATCGTGTGTAGGCCCCATCGGTCCGTTATCCTTCGGTCCAAAAACAGAGGGCTTGCTTTAAAATTGAACCAATGGACGGCTAACCGATAGGTCAAAAACGATCGTTAGTACGCACGAGCATTGGTTAAAAATCCACGTATGCTCAGAATCAAGTCGACGCATGCTTGGAAGCATTCAACTTCGCTTTTTTCATCACGTCGTTGTGTCTTACGTCACCGCGTTCTGACACGATCGGTTCATGAACCGATGGTGTGTAGGCACATCAGTCCATCAGTCAGCTTCATCGGTGAACCGATGAAAGCGGTCCGTCGGACCGTTCTCATCGGATGGACCAATCGTGTGTACAGGGCTTTATAGTTAGTAGGTCTAAAGCGCTTGTCCCTTTAAGGGTAATATCGGCATAGGATCTGATCCTCCTTCTTTCACCTTCTGGCCTATTTTTTCCCAATGGGCATAAAAAAAAATGCATTTATTTAAATAACGTAATACAATAAACTCACAATTTGGAGTGCACTAGATGCTGGTGCACGACAGACAAGTAACATGTGTAGAAAACCGCCCTGTGGTACTACTGATGAAGGCTGCAGCTTGTGGATGGATAGTCGGAACCCGTCCCCTTAAGGCTCTACTCTACCTCTCTCTGTGTGAAATCTAGTTCTTTCTGTGTTCCATTGTTGTGACATGTAGTTGAACATCCTACGTCGCTGGCTGTGCCTCTTATGCATTATGCCACAATTGTGGCTTCTTTAGAGGCTTTTTTTTTCCTCTGAAGAAGTCACAATTTTGGTGTAACGTGTAATAGGTTAAGGGATATGCAGCTGGCTGGAGGCTCCCAGAGAACTGTGGGGGGAGGGGGGCGACAGTGGTGGCTAAATGCACCAGATTTTTCTACCCCTTCCCCCCATTTATTTTAGATATGCCTTCTGTACATGGACGTGATGGGAAGGGAAAATAAATTCTCTTTCTAGTTACGTGTGACATGGTAGTCTCTTCATGGTGGGCAGGTACCATACCAGTGGTAGCCAGTCTGATGCTTTGCTGTGTCAAGTGAGGCATTGAACCGCAGTGCCCAGTGCTGGAGTGATCCAGCACAGTATGTCCACTATTACTCTATAGCCCTGCAGCTGTCCCATGAAATTCCACTCCAATTGGGCCTTCCCACCATCCAGTATCCCATCCATGGCCTGTCAGGAGGAAGCCAAGGCCCAGTGGTTCAGAGCCACTGCTAAAAAGAACATATATAAGTGTTAATTGTGCCCAAACAGTATCCTAAAAGTTTAAAGAGGAAGTAAACCACAGGGTTCTTTTTTTTGACCGGATTTGTGACTGGGCTGTGTAACATCACTTCCGTACATGTGCGCGGGAGCCGCCGGCACAGGGCTCTTAAGGCATGGTCGTTACTTCAGAGTGCATGCGCCGATGACATCATCTGCTGCATATACTGTAAATATCTCCTAAACGGTGCACATTTAGGAGATATTTACAGTACCTATAGGTAAGCCTTATTATAGGCTTACCTATAGGTACCATTACCGTATTTATCGGCGTATAACACTGGGAATAAAACGCACCCTAACTTTAAGAGGGAAGTTTCAGAAAAAAACCTTTCCACAGCCCCCTGCGTATAACACGCAGGCACAGTTTACCCTCTACAAAAAATTTAGGGTATAAAACCAAAATTTGTGTTATAAACCCCTAAATACAGTAGCTTTTTGAGTTTTAACATTTTAAACATTTTGATTCTGAATTTCTCCTAAAAAATAATTGTGCACTTCCTGTGTGCAGACACTACTATGCTATTCAACTATGCCACTATTTCCATAGCTGGATATCTGCAGGGCCGCTAAAACAGAATGACCTAACCTTTTATAGAAAATGTTACACTAGGTAAAGAATGCTGATGCTACTAAAAGGTACAGACAGTGTAATCCAGATTTGCACAAAGCTAGTCATTATGTTTTTGCAGTGCTGCAACCAATTGGTCACTCAAGCAATTTCTACATACCTAAATTACTACAATGTTATCTTTTAAATTACACACATTTAGTTTATTACATGCCAGAAACGAAATTCCGAGTAAGGAAATCTCCCTCAATATTTAAAGTTATAAATCCATTTGAAAAACGTATAGCACTTAATACATGTGTTATTCTTTTTAGCACATTTAAATATCCCATACAGTGGAATCCAGTGCTGCCACGTTCTGTTGACTCTAGGTAGGTACCTCGTACGGTATAGCTCTTCTGAAATCACTTTACTTACTGAATTAAGCTCATACTGTTCTTGCAAATAAATGAATGATCTTACATTATAAGGTATCCATGAACACTAGGTTATGGCATGATTGAAGGCCATTTCTTTACCTTGGTGCTTCCTTTATAAAAATTGGGTGATGGTAGCAATAACATGACTTTCGATCATAGTATCTAACTGACCAGGAAAAGCAGGATTCACAGGCTGTGACCTTCATGACATCACATTGTTTTTACAGTTAAATTGTATGTAAGGATTTTTTTTTTTTACTTTTGTATAGCAAACGTTAAACATGTTTGACATGTTTTTATTTCTCTCTGTGTCCCTAGGGATATTCATCTCTATATTTGTTTTAGTGGTCATAACCACTGAGAGGGAAATGAGGGAAAATCTACATTTTGAAGTGCCATTAGTGCAAGAGGTAAGAGAAAAAGCTCCAATGAAAAAATACATTCTTGTGACAGCTCTCTAGGGTGCGAATTCCATTGACTTTGGAGAGATTTGCTTCTTTCCTGCTGCATCTTCAGGACAGGAAGTCAAAGTAAAACTTACTAGCAGGGCACGAGTAGAAAAAAAAGGAAAGGGTTTGACTCTAAAACAAACAAACAAAAAGTTTTGGGTATGACATTCACTTTAACCACTTAAGACCCGGACCTTTAGGCAGCTAAAGGACCTGGCCAGTTTTTGCGATTCGGCACTGCATCGATTTAACTGACAATTGCGCGGTCGTGCGACATGGCTTCCAAACAAGATTGGCGTCCTTTTTTTCCCACAAATAGAGCTTTCTTTTGGTGGTATTTGATTACCTCTGCGGTTTTTATTTTTTGCGCTATAAACAAAAATAGAGTGACAATTTTGAAAAAAATTCAATATTTTTGTTATAATAAATATCCCCCAAAAATATATATACATTTTTTATTATAATAAATATCCCCCAAAAATATATAATATTTTTTATTTTTTTTAGGCAGCTAAAGGACCTGGCCAGTTTTTGCGATTCGGCACTGCGTCGCTTTAACTGACAATTGCGCGGTCGTGCGACATGGTTTCCGAACAAAATTGGCGTCCTTTTTTTCCCACAAATAGAACTTTCTTTTGGTGGTATTTGATTACCTCTGCGGTTTTTATTTTTTGCACTATAAACAAAAATAGAGCGTCAATTTTGAAAAAAATTCAATATTTTTTACTTTTTGCTATAATAAAAATATCCCCCAAAAATATATAAAAAAAAATCCCTCAGTTTGGGCCGATTCTTCTACCTATTTTTGGTAAAAAAAAAATCGCAATAAGCGTTTATCGATTGATTTGCGCAAAATTTATAGCGTTTACAAAATAGGGGATAGTTTTATTGCATTTTTATTAATTTTTTTTTTTTACCACTAATGGCAGCGATCGCCGCCGGGCACGCGCGCGCGTTACAGAGCGGGGAACGGGAGGTATGTGTGTAAACACATTCCGCTCGTTCCTGTCAGCGGGGGAAACGCTGATCTCCCGTTCATACGATGTATGAACGGAAGATCAGCGATTCCCCCTAGTGAGTCAACCCCCCCCATACAGTTAGAACACACCAGGAACATACTTAACCCCTTCCCCGCCCCCTAGTGTTAACCCCTTCACTGCCAATGGCATTTTTATAGTAATCCAATGCATTTTTATAGCATTGATTGCTATAAAAATGCCAATGGTCCCAAAAATGTGTCAAAAGTGTCCGATGTGTCCGCCATAATATCGTAGTACCGAAAAAAAACGCTGATCGCCGCCATTACTAGTAAAAAAAAAATATTAATAAAAATGCCATAAAACTACCCCCTTTTTTGTAAACGCTATAAATTTTGCGCTAACCAATCAATAAACGCTAATTGCGATTTTTTTTAACGAAAAATATGTAGAAGAATACGTATCGGCCTAAGCTGAGGAAAAAAAATGTTTTTTTATTTCTTTTTTGGGGATATTTATTATAGCAAAATGTAAAAAATATTGCATTTTTTTCAAAATAGTCGCTCTATTTTTGTTTATAGCGCAAAAAATAAAAACCGCAGAGATGATCAAATACCACCAAAAGAAAGCTCTATTTGTGGGAAAAAAAGGACGCCAATTTTGTTTGGGAGCCACGTCGCACGACCGCGCAATTGTCAGTTAAAGCGACGCAGTGCCGAATCACAAAAAGTGCTCTGGTCTTTGGACAGCAATATGGTCTGGGGCTAAAGTGGTTAAGTAAGGTGACCACAAAACACAATAACATTTATGGTAAAGGCAGAGGACAATGGTCCTTTAACAAGGCATGATGACTCATTCACTAACAAATTGTACATGTGCAGTTATATTTTGATTAATGGATTGAAGTTATCATTTAGGTTTCTGAGTTATGTAGATAGGTACAGGTGGATGTTTCCTTATTCCTCTCTATCACCATGTATATTACTAAAAAAGTCTAGTATATTAAGACAGCAGATTAGACTGAGACTGGGTCTCATCTCATTTAAAGTCCAATAGTCTAAGCAAAATAGTCTAATCATTATCAAATTATTTGCAAATAATTTAAAAGTATAACTTTTCCAAGAAATGTTTTTAAAAAAGCAGCACAGTGATACAATAAAGTTTGTAATGTATTTGTTTATATTGTTCTCTTTTACCTGCACAGGTTGTTGAAGAATTCACGTGGTCCAAATAAATATTTTGGAAGCCAAATTGTCAGTCCACAGATGACAAAGGATTTTTTTCATATAGACATAGTGGAGTGAATTATCGTTTGGTAAATAAAGTAAATAAAGTGAAAAGCTATGATCACTTTAGTCAACCAATTGTTGATAGGAGATTTTTTGTAAATTTTACTTGTACATAATTGGGTATTCAGGATCACCCTTTTTTTACTATCATTCATTTTGCTAAGAAAGCAGCCTCTCCTCCATTAGTAAATCAACACCAACTGATCTTTTGCCTAAATGATGTCTGAAGAAAAATATGCCTTGTTGCCCATAGTTACCGGTTAATACCCTTAAGGCCTCGTACACACGAGGCAATTCATTTGTTCAAATCGGTCGGACCATGGCGGTGACGTTGACGCCGCCACGTCACCGCACCAGGAAGTAAAACACTTCCGCGCATGCGTCGAAACCATTCGGCGCGTGTGCGAGAAGACATGTCTGCTGGTTAGCGTACTAACCAGCAGACATGTCGGGCAGATGGGTTCCCAGCCGACGGATTGGTAAGCATGCTTTCCAATCTGTCGGGCGGCCAAATCCGTCTGCTCGCCCGTACACACGATCGAATCTGTCTGCTGGGACGGTCTAGCAGACCATTTCCAGCAGACAGATTTGATCGTGTGTACGAGGCCTTACTCTTCAATGTTGCAATGAAATGGGAGAAAGAAGTCTTAAAAGTTGGCATGAGCATAGACAACTGTTCATAAGATATTTATATAAAGTGGAATTTCACCCAAAAATTTAACTTCCTCTTTTTGAATTCCTCCCCACCCCCTCCGGTGTCACATTTGACACCTTTCAGGGGGGAGGGAGGAGCAGATACCTGTGTAATACAGATATTTGCGCCCACTTCCTGGCATATATTACCGCGGTAATCGCAGTGACCTATGTCATGTCCGGCACCTACACTGTCCTCCCCCTCTGTCTTCTGGGAGACACACAGGTCCCAAAAGACAGCAGGGACCAGTAAGGACACGCAGTAGGGAACAAGGAAGTGAAACCACATGGCTTAATTTCCTGATTCCATCACAGAGGATGGTGGCGGGGGCAGCCGAGAGCCGAGCGGTTGATCGGCTTCGGCTGCCGACATCGTTGACACCCTGGACAGGTAAGTATCGATTTATTAAAAGTCAGCAGCTGCAGTATCTGTAGCTGCTGGCTTTTAATAAAAAAAATTTAGGCGGACCTCCGCTTTGAGGCCGCGTACACACGATCAAATCTATCTGCTGAAAACGGTCTGACAGACCGTTTCAGCAACTAAAAAAGGAAAGAATTCAGCGCTGGAAAAATAATCATACACAATAAACAAATTAAACAAATTACAATAATGCAAGCCAGCACTGAAGGATCAATTCAAATAAAATGTCCCAAAGTAACTTCAATAACCAAAAAATGCAGCGCAATAAACACAAACATCAAGTGACATCTAAAATTACAAAAGTGAAATAAGCAAAGAAAGTCCATATAAAGTGCACTAGTGAGTAGAGTAGTCTGATAATGCTCCAATCCAAATGTGACTAGGTGCAAAAAATCCAAGATCAGTGACCCACAGGACAGATCCTCCACCAGATAGTTATAGATGGCCTCTCACCTGAGTTAATCGACCCAGGGCTAGGTCACACAGCATAAACACAAGCACATCCAGATCTTTAAGATAGGGATACCAAAACAGCAGGCAGCTCAGCAGTTCCGGATCCAAGATTAGTTATGCAAATAAAAGTGGGAAAGACTAGTGCTGATCTGTAGCAAACTGTGACGGACGTGATTCGCCGGGTTTTCCGTCTGTCCTTCCGGAAACCTGGAGAAGGGCATACTGTTTTACCCTGGCGAGTGTCAGATGTGAGTATACTTATTTTAGGATAAAGTCAGTTTGTGAGAGTAGTCAGGTTTCCCTTCTTTTATTTGCATAACTTATCTGTGGCTATCCGGGAACTGCTGAGCTGATGGTGATTTGGATCCCTATCTTAAAGATCTGGATGTGCTTGTGAGGGTTTTGATGCTGTGTGTGACCTAGCCCTGGGTCGATTAACTCAAGGGTGAGAGGCCATCTATAACTATCTGGTGTGAGGATCTGTCCTGTAAGGGTCACTGATCTTGTGATTTTTTGCACCTAGTCACATTTGGATTGGAGCATTATCAGACTTACTCTACTCACTAGTGCACTTGGTATATGGACTTTACTTTGGCTTATTTCACTTTTGTAATTTGGATATGATGTCACTTGATGTTTTGTGAAGATTTATTGCGCTGCACTGGTTGGGTTGTTAAGGGGATTGATTAGACCGTTTCAGCAGACGGATTCGATCGTGTGTACGGGCGGACAGACAAATTTTGCCAGCAGACAGATTTTAAAGCATGCTTTAAAATCTGTCTGCTGGGAATCCGTCCGTCCGACATGTCTGCTGGTTAGTACGCTAACCAGCAGACATTTCTGCCCGCACATGCGTCGAATGGATTCGACGCATGCGCGGAAGTGTTTTACTTCCTGGTGCGGTGAAGTGGCGGCCGGCCGGCGGGGATTTTGGTTTGATCGTGTGTACAGCAATCAAACCAAAACAGCCCAGCAGACAAATCTGTTCAAATCGGTCTGCCAGACCGATTTAAACAGATGTATTTGGTCGTGTGTACGCGGCCTAAGAGGCCTATTTTCCATGTTTGCATGGTTTCTGCATGGTATGAAACAAATCAAATATTTACCATTGCCCACTGGATGGACTGGATTTTAATTGATTTAATAATTGATTTAATAAAAGCAAATACCAACCTAATAAAACATTGGGCCAACAGTGTTTACAATGTTAATCTCGTTGCCAACTTTAAAATGTTCAAATTGTCAAAAATGTGCATAAAAGTGTACGTGCCCTTTAGGGCCATATTTACTGCAATAATTAAACAGCACTGTATTGGGATAGTCTAATATTTCAGAATACTATTTATCCTATAAAATTCTCGCCCTATAAAAAGAAAAAGAAAAACAATACTCTAATGGCTGATACTAGCACAATATGTCAGACAGACCACTCAAGATCATTATTACACAATAGAACCTCTAACCTGCATTGTTATTCTTCTGATGTTCTCGAACCGCATTGTCTCCTTGCCTTCTACATTTAGAAGGAACAAATGCATTGATTTCCCTACACAAAGCATTTAACACACTCAAGTGATATGCAGTTCATCAAAAGATCCTTATTTTTTTTCTAAAAACATAATTATAATTATACCCTTCCAATGGCACAATCTGCCTGGACTGTATTGCCTTTGAGTCCTGTGAAATAAACCATTATAGGTATTTAGCTCTTGACTCTTCCAAAATGATTGTATTCTCCTGTTTTAGAGGAGAGATGAAGGTGTGGAAATCGAAATTTTCTAAAGACAGTCAAAGACCCAAAATCAATATCTAGAAAAAGTATTGATGGCCTTAAGGTATTTCGAATTAACAGCACCAGCCTGAATTTCAGAGTTCTATATAAAGCAGCCTATTTATAAAAGAAATGTGCATAATAAGCATCAGTCAGTTTTATCATCACTCTTTGCCAGCGTTAATCCCTTATCACACTCTAGCAAGTTGCTTTTAAGGCTTCTTACCTTTTGCTGAATATTCAAGCCAGCAGCTGCCTCTGAATCAAGTCCCGTTGTCATTTCAGTGGCTGCAGAGCTAGAATGCAGACAGACAGGCTGCCCTCCCAAACTATCACTGGTTCCTTTGCTCACAATGTTCCCAGACTCTATTGGACAGGTCTTTGATAAACTTAAATACCACTATGAAACATGCTGTTTTGGCAAGTTGCTGACTCTCTATTTTATACTGGCAGACTGTCCTTTAGACACTATATGCAGGGTAGAAAGACATCCCAAGCTGTAGCACTTTGATCCCATGCTTGGTTGAATAACATTGTAATGAGTGCTCCAGGTTTTTGGTCACCCAGTATTTATCGCATCTGTATAATGTTAGGTGTATATTATTTAACAAAGAACAGGAACATTTTAAAGATTCTTCTCTTCTTTGGCTACAGAGCAAAAGTGTTCAATACCACAAAAGCAGCCATGGTAGTGCCATCTCTTCACTGCACTTTCATTGAAGTAACCACAACTGCTAGTATCAAGGGATTTCATGTAGTGCACCAACATGAACCAAGAGCCACTTCTTTTATATTATGTATAACAATTATTTGACAAAAGAATAAAAAAGGACCATATTCAATGATTTGTAACAGTCAATAAGCCACCCTCAGTAGATGCAGAGAAAAATGTCAGCACACAGTTGCTAGCTCATTGTCACACTGCATCTCAATCTGGCCAACTGGGACCCAGACATTTACCCCATATGCAAAAAGGTAATGCAGGAGATGTTCCGCTGACTGCAATGCATGTCTATGCAAAGCATGTATACCTCACATTAATCATTTCACATAATTTTAACCCATACTTTGTTATTTAGAAAAAACAACAACATATCATAATAAGCAGTAAAGGGTCTCTGGACCCCAGTAAGTGCCAATAGAAACTGCAGTGGTTTGAACGCCTGGTTAAACAGGATTCTCAAATCTGCCTTAAATGCTTGCTTGTGTGCTGTGCCATTCCTTAATGTCAATGTGAAGCGTGCTTCTCATGCCATTTAAATACCCTGATGTTGGGAGAAGCGGCATAAATGTACTGCTCTCTCACATCTCCAGCTTCCTGCACATTACAGGCATGTGCAGCATTTCTTTGTTATTTAGAGCTGATAACCTCTGCTATTAAGCAGAAAGCAGAAGGTTGAAATGGAGTAAGCCTTTACATAAAATCTAGCCAATTTGACAGAGATAAGTGCCTTGGTGCAAAGCACACCAGATCAAAACTACCAAAAGGTCCATATTTTTTTCATTTCATCAAAGCAAAAAAACATAAAATTGCAATGTTCAGATTGCCATCCTCGACACAAAGGTAATTTTTAGCACAATTAGCCAGGATCATATAGAAACAAGCTGCAAGCCTCTGCACAATCACCCTTCACAATAACCTATATGTCATATATATTAGACCCAGAACCCATAGCCTTAAAACACCGTGTCCCATCAACCTGCTATGGTAGTGGAATTTATAATGTGTGATCTACAAATAGCCTAGTACACAACAATGGATCCATGCATTGCAAAGAAGCAGACATAAACAGTCATCACCTACCGTATTGTCATCCTCAGCCACTCCATCCTTTAGAATTCTTTAAGTCACCTGTACTGATCCAACCCATTTTCAATGGGAGAGAAATCGATTTCTCCCAGATATAATAAGCCTCAGCTGTGCTCAAATATGTATATTTTTCCAGCACGGATGCCTAGAATTTTCTGCACAAGCCAGACACAGGCACAAACTGCAGCTGAGCTCCTTTTCTCCCCTCCCTTTAAAAGATGAAGCGAGTGCTACCCTCAGTCTCTCCCTGCCTGTTCTTGCCGTCTCTCCTCTCCCCCCCCTCCCTCCCTCTCCAATCCAAACTCAGTGGAGCCCATTCAGGGTCATTTACATTTCTCAGCATGATGACCCCTATGCTGCTTGTAGGGTTCAGTGCAATAAAAGGGACAGGCCAATACGCTGCAGGTACCCTTATAGGGTAAAAGGACAAGGATGATTAAAATGTATTAAAGGATACTATTTAAAATATTTATGTTTAAAGGGAAAAAAGTTAAGAAACAATAATAATAGCAGATTTCAATGAAAGAAAAATGTCATCGTTAAAAAAATGATGAAATATATTATATAGACATCAATGTCAGATAACACTAAGTATATTACCTGTGAAATTTACATTTTCTTTATGCCAGATTGATTGAGGTGGGGGATGGGACTCACAATGGAGGATTTCCTCCAGCCAAGGCTGACGTGAAGCTGCACATTTACCTCCCCCCCTTACCAGCTGCAGAAATCAGTATGATTTGAAAGATGATGACCTCTGTGACATTACTAAGGTTTGTCTGCATTACCTGAACAATAGATAAGCCAATACAGAAAACGGTATAGAATGTATTGTTAGCGTATATATTTATTAGTAAAATCATCTGTTCTGCCTTCTGTTTATTTTACCATACAGTATAAGCCAAGCTTTCTTAATATTCTTTGACAACACTATGGATATCTAATCTGCAAATGGAGGTGAGATGTAATTGGGAATATATAACGATTTAACCACTTAAAGACCGGACCAATATGCTGCTAAAAGCCCAGAGGCGTTTTTACAATTCGGCACTGCGTCGCTTTAACAGACAATTGCGCGGTCATGCGATGTGGCTCCCAAACAAAATTTGCGTCCTTTTCTTCCCACAAATAGAGCTTTCTTTTGATGGTATTTGATAACCTCTACGATTTAAATTTTTTGGGCTATATACAAAAATAGATTAATTACTTTTTGTTATAAGAGAAATCGAATAAACTAAATTTTAGTCAAACATTTAGGCCAAAATGTATTCAGCCACATCTCTTTAGTAAAAAAAAAAAAAAATCACAATAAAAAAAATAGCTACCTAGCAGCAACAGTGACACTAATACAGCGATCAGAAAAATGACCGCTTAGTGACACTGGCAATAGGGAGTGAAATGGTTACCTAGGGCGTGATCAAGGGGTTAACATTTTATATGGGGTACGGGGGCTACCCTGAACCCTGAACCTAACACTAACTGCCTGTCACACTAACTGTCACACTGACACTAAATGCAGTGATAAGTACATATATGATCACTGCATTCAGTGACACTGTGACAGGGGGGTGGGGGGTGACCGGGGGGGTTAAAGTGCCTATGTGTCACTGGTGTCAGTGTAGTGTTGTGCAGACTCACTGTGTGATGTCTTCTCTCCTCAGCGGCGGTTGAAAATACCGCAGAGAGGAGAGAATACATCACTTCCCCCTTCCTGTGTTTACACAGGCAGAGGAAGTGACATGTGTAGGAGGAAGCGCATTGGCTGGGAGCGATCCGGAGGGGGCGGACAAAAACGAACAGCCGCCCCCTCATCCTGGATCGCTCGGACAGCCACGGGGACCGCCACAAGTACCGGGGGGTCCTGATTGGACCCCGGACCCACATCTCGGCAGGGACGTACAGGTACGCCAATGTGCCTGTACGTGCCATTCTACCGACGTATATGTACATGCGGCGGTCCTTAAGTGGTTAATAATTGCTTATAGCAACTAGATACTGGGTTTCTATATTATCAGTGGAGATTAAAGATTGAATGACAAATGGTGATTTGTTGTTATGGGCAACCTCTTATAAAACTGTTAAGTAGCATTGAGCATTTATTCCAATATATAATATTATTTATATTGTAGATGGTCTTATTTATCTTTATAGTCTATCAATGTATTAATTCTTTGGGGGTTATTTACGAAAGGCAAATCCACTTTGCACCACAAGTGCACTTGGAAGTGAAGTCGCTGTAAATCCGAGGGGAAAATCTGAAATGAGGGGAAGCTCTGCTGGTTTTATCATCCAATCATGTGCAAGCTAAAATGTTGTTTATTATTTTCCTTGCATGTCCCCCATGGATCTACAGCGATTGCATTTCCAAGAGCATTTTCAGTGCACTTGTAGTGCAAAGTGGATTTGCCTTTTGTAAATAACCCCCCATGTGTCCCACATGAAAAATGTTAGACAGGGTACTTATATCCACTAAATATTTTTGGTAGCCCATCATGAGAGAAACAGAGGCAGAATTTGTTGAGCTCTCTTTGTGCAAATGCTAGATGCCTGGCTGCACTGCCGGTACTCTTGCTTTATACTTTGCTAAGTAGTGACTCAGAAGTCAGAATCCAGTTGATCAGCATAACAGCCAGGCAACTAGCACTTTCTAAAAGCGGTCTTCATGCCAGCCCCTCTGTATCCATCACGACAGGTTCACTTTTAGTGCAGTAAAAGCATAACTATGTCTACTCAATCCCCCCCCCCCCTACACACACACACACACACACACACTTCTCCTACCTATCATGCCTAAAATGTGTACCTACCTCCATTTTTTAATCCACTTTAGTCAGGTCACATGATCACACAGCTCCAGCTCCCTGATGTAAGAGTGGCTGCTACAAAGGAAAGATGCAAAAAAAAAGGGCTATGGAAGACTGGGGAGGATTTATTAAAACTGGAGAGTGCAAAATCTGGTGCACCAATCATCTTCCAGGTTTTTTGCCAAAGCTTATTTGAGCAAACTGAATTTAGAAGCCGATTGGCTACTGTGCACCGCTGCACCAGATTTAGCACTCTCCGGTTTTGGTAAATCAACCCCATTGTGTATGATGTTACAGCTCTCAGAATTTAGAGCCATTGTTAAGTGCTTCCTTACACAGACCTACAGGATCACATAACCAGACTAGAATGGATAAAGATAAAAAATAAATATGTACAGATGTTTTTATTACAGATTAAGCAGGATAGGTTAGAAGAGGGGGAACATTTTTAGGAGTACAGTTGGTTAGGCTACAGTTTGTTAGACTATGCTGACAATCTAACCACTTCCCATTCTAAATGGACGTCATATGATGTCCTCCAGAACAAGCTGCCCATGCGCACCCCTAGGGGCATGCAGCGTGGCGATCTGTGGTTCAGTGTGTCCCTCGGACACACCGCATAACCGACCCTGGTAAAGAGCATATGACGTATCATGTGATTGGCTGTGTGTTCAATCACAGCTGAAAATAGGAAGTGCAGGTTATTGGCATTCCTCTCCTTGTGCTTACAGCGCAATAGGAGAGCTGATAGGCAGCTTTCCTCAGTGGGGACATGCACGCAGATAATCAGTGCAATTACTATCAGGCTGCCTGCCAGTGCCCACCAGTGAAGCCAATCAGTGCTCATTAGTGATGCCAATTAGTGCTCATAAGTGCTGCCTTTCAATGCTTATAGGTGCCGCGTATTATCCCCATAAGTTCTGCCTATCACTGATGCACATCAGTGCTGTCTATTAGTGCCCATCAGTGCTGCATATTAGTGCCTCCCCATCAGTGCTGCATATTCGTGCCTTCTCATCAGTGCTGCCTCATCAATGCAGTCTATCAGCACATGAGGAGAGGCGAGCTGATAAGCGCCTGTCCTCATTGCGGATAAGCACACAGATAATCAGTACAATTATTATCAGTGAAGCCTCATCAGTGATGTCTGCCAGTGCCCACCAGTGTTACCCATCAGTGCTCATTAGTGATGCAAGTTAGTGCTCATCAGTGCTGCCTTTCAGTGCCCATTAGTGATGCATGTCAGTGCCCATTAGTGCCTCCTCATCAGTGCAGCATACCAGTGCACATCAGTGCCACCTATCAGTGCCACCGATCAGTGCCTATTACTGCCCATATGTGCCGCCTATAAGTGCCCATCAGTGTTGCATATCAGTGCAACCTATCAGTGCTGAATATTAGTGCTGCCTCTTCAGTGCCCGTCAGTGACGCCCCATCAGCGCACATCAGTGAAGAAGAAAAATTACTTATTTACACAATTTTATTACAGGAACTAAGAAAAAAATGTTTTTTCAAATTTTTCGGTTTGTTTTCCTTTGTTTAGCAAACAAAAACAAAAAAACAAGTGGTGATTAAATATCACCAAGAACATCTCTATCTGTCTCAAAAAATATATAAAAATGTTTTTGGGTAGATTGCTGCATGATCACGCAATTGTCGTTCAAAGTGCAACAGCACTAAAAGCTGAAAATTGGCCTGGGCAGGAAGGGGGTGAAAGTGCCCTTTAGGCAAGTGGTTAAGTCTAATTCTGTAGGTAAAAACTTGCACTTTTACTCAACCAGAGCAAAGAAACAAGTTCACTTAATTGTCTTTTGACAAACTCTGTGTATACTGTACTAATCTTTATTTTTTTCCCCCCTGATACTCAAAGAGAAAATGTGATTTGCAATTTCAAATTATTCTAGTTGGAGCTTATATAGGGTTAAAAACTTGCCCCCAAGCGATCATGATAGCACTGCATTAAGAGAAAAGTAGGAGATAGCCATATGCTCCCTCATATCCAGAAGTGTTAGTTATTTCACTTCCTCTCTGGCAGAGAAATAGGACAGTGGTTGAAAGAAGGTGATTTAGGTAGAGGACAATTAGGTAAACTTGTTGTTTTCCTTCATATAAGGAAAGCACAGGTTATCTAGAAGCTTAGTGCCCCCCAACGCCCAGATACAGCATTAACGAGATACTGGCTGGTGCCATGGAAGTTGTCTAAAACATTGTTTCGCTAACGTAGGTGAACAACAGTCAAAAAATCCGACATGCTTCGGCCATCAGTCCTTAATCATGGCTGCCATGATTAAGGACTGGGGCAGTGCGTTTGTGGGACGGGAAAAAAAGTCCTGTAAAGTAGCATCATTACAGAGGTGTAGGAGCGCAGTATACAGTATACAGCGCTCCTACATTGCCCCTGCCCATTGGAATGAATACACAGCACTTCCGAAGCGCCTGTAAAGCGATTACAGTTTTAACCCTTTCTTTGGCCGCTAGTGGGGGTTGAAAGTGTCCAGCTAGTGCTGCTAAAATGATGGTAAAGCACCGCTAAAACTAGCAGCTAACCACTAACAGACCCACTGCCCCATTGTGAAAGCAGCCTTAGGGTGTCTGCATCCTGGATGAAGTAGTAAAGCAGACACCTTTGGACAGCAGCATTGTCAGTCTGGTGAAGACGGTAATGTTACACTTACAGATTTGGATCAACTTGACTAACAAATTGAATCTGATCTCCAGCTAATGCTTTATAAGTAGTTACAGAAGTTTTTTTTTTTTGGGGGGGGGGGATAAAGGTTATACATACATGAATAAAAATTGATCATTGTAAGAACCTCTGTCAGTGTTATATGGTTTGTCTCAGCCCTTTAAATGTTGCTTTGTCTGGACAGCTTGTGAAACGCGTCAACTACTGTTCCTGTGTTTGTCTGACCATTCGTGACAATAGAGATGACATCAAGCTAATTTGGAGTTCCAGTGTGCAGCCACTTCTTTTTTCCGTTTGTGTTTGACAGTGGTGAGCCGAGGTCTGCACCTGTGATCTGCCTTTGCATCTGATATTTGCCTGGAGCGGTGTGTCTCTCTTTTGGTCTCTACATCTAAGGCCGCGTACACACGATCGAACATGTCCGCTGAAACTGGTCCGCCGACCAGTTTCAGCGGACATATCTGATCCTGTGTACGACCTAGCGGACAGGTTTTTCCAGCGGACAAATTTCAAAGCATGCTTTGAAATTTGTCCGCTGGAAACCTGTCCGTCGGACATGTCCGCTGGTTAGTTCGCCTAACCAACAGACATCTCCCGCATGCGTTGAATGGATTTGATGCATGCGTGGAAGTATTTTACTTCCTGGAGTGGTGACGTGGCAGCGTCAACGTCACCGCCACGTCACCGCGTCCTCAGTCCGAGGGGATTTTGGTCCGATGGTGTGTACACGCCATCGGACCAAAATCCGAGGAGACATGTCCGCTGGAAATTGTCCGTCGTACATGTTTCAGCGGACATGTCTCCCTGTGTGTACGCGGCCTAAGAGTTGTTGAGCTGCGATTTAATAAATGTTTGCTTTTGGATTTAATACGCTTTAAAACATATGCTAATTGAATAGGTTCCTAACTGTTTTACTATTGACTATCAAATTTATTTGATTGTCAGACAGTTTCATAACCTACGCAAATAAAGTAATTCTGAGATTAGAATAATTAGAAGGATGAAGGTCAACTTTAAAAAAGTAGTATTTGGATGGTTAACATACAAATCACCCTACATTTAATGCACCGCTCTAGCACCAAGATCTAGCAACTGAACTTGGTATGCTCACCTCTCCCATAATCATGAATACGGTATTGTTTTCATGTGGAAAATACAGATAACGGGACTTAATATTGGGGGTAATTTACGAAAGGCAAATCCATTTTGCACTACAAGTGCACTGCAAGTGCACTTGAAAGTGCACTTGGAAGTGCAGACGCTGTAAATCTGAGGGGTACATCTGAAATGAGGGGAAGCTCTGCTGATTTTACCATCCAGTCACGTGCAAGCCAAAATGTTGTATTTTTATTTTCTATTTTATTTTTTGCATGTCCCCCTCTGATCTAAATTGACTGCACTTCCAAGTCCACTTTTAGTGCACTTTCAAGTGCACTAGCAGTGCAAAGTATATTTGCCTTTCGTAAATAACCCTCATTGTCGCCTCAATATTCATTCGCTAGGTTCCCACCCAAAATATGTGCTTGTAATAATGAGTGCTAACACCTACATATTTGTGTTGTTGTTTATTGCCATTTATTCTTAATGGCACCTTAATGCACAAATGCAGTATAACAAATGCTTGCACAACAGTGCACCACAATACATAGTTGTAAATGCTCTGTGCATTGTGGTACATTGTGTTAGCAAAATATAGTGGAAGTACATTTATTGTGCATTTATATGTATTGACACATCTTTTGAAGTGAATAGGCTGCCTTAAAGGGTCACTAAAGATTTTTTTTTTTTAGCTAAATAGCTTCCTTACCCTAAAGCAGTCCTGGTTTCATGTCCTCATTGTTGGTTTTTACTGTAATCCTTCTCTGTTCTGCACACTTCCTGGTTGTCTGTTTCCTTATGAAAAAAGTAATGGGAGCTTCTCTCTGTGGTCTCTAATCAAGAAGGTGTGATTACTGTGTGTCTAAAACCCCTCAGAACCAAACTGCCCTGTATTGGCTCTGTGTCTGTGTCCTTCACAGAAGCATGAAACTAGATGAAAAACGAAACTAAAACTGCAGGTACATTATATGATTGATTTCTATCTATTTTTAATCATTTTTAAAAGGTATCAGTTAACTATTATGTCTCTATACCCTGTAAACAGCCATTTCAGCAAAAAAAAAAATGTTTTTCTTTTACAACTCCTTTAAGTTAATGTATGAAAGTAAAGTCCATAATGTACACAAACATATAGCATCCCAATGATCAGTCATGTTTTCCAGGATTCTATATACTATATGAACATAGATCTATTAAACGTGTTTAAAAAAAACATACCACTTTACTACTTACATTTACAACTTGTGAGTATACAAGGGAGCCTATGTAAGAAAAAATGGGCTAATAAAATTGTGTTGCACATGGCAGCCAACCAATCCATAATTATTTAATACATTCTGCATTGCTTTAAATTTTCATTATCACATTTTTTAAAACATACTCCATATAGCTGGGGGCCTGCCAGGAAGAGGTATTCCACTGATTGTGGACTGCAGTGCCAGCACAAAAGAGTACTGCAGTCGAAGCCCAATTTAATGTGGAGTATAGCATACACCAGGGAGATCTGGGATAAAGCTGGAAGGTGCATCAAGCCTTTCTCTATATTGTGTATAAAAACATAGTAACACCAAAGAAAACTCATACATTCAGTGTCAGAATCTTTCCTCAAAAAACAAAACAAAAAAACTTAAATGATTAGAGCAGTACTTGTGAATCAACTTAATGTATATTCTTACTAGGATCCAGGTTCCAGTCAAATCCAAAAGTGTCCCTTGTTGGTTCTCAAGCTGTGACTTCTAAAAAGATGTCACTTTGATTTTTTAAATGGTACAGGGAGCTTAGGGACATTGTATCCCCAGATTTTCTGTGACATTGTTGGACATATAATGGCTTAGTTAAAATTATTGTACCTGCTGATGTTCCCAACCTCTCAATGCTCTTCCCAATACCAAAGGGCATGGTGGCTGGTATCAATAGAGCAAGGGGCTGAAATTTTACTGCCCACCTACTTACCTGGAATGCCAGACTGATTAATTCTGGGAGAAAGGTAAAAAGGAGGAAAGTAAAACGAATGCCTCGTACACACAGTCCATCGGAGGTCCGACGGAAAGAAAGAGAAGAGGTTCTCGATCTTAGGCCTCGTACACACGACCGAGGAACTCGTTGGAAAAGACATCGTTTTCCTCGACAATTTTCTTGTTAGGCTTGTCGAGAAACTTGACGAGCTGTCTTTGCGTACACACTGTCAAGACCAAATCTCCTCGTTCTCAAGCTTGGTGACTTCAACACATACAACGGCAGAGGAAGTTCGATTCCAACCCTTGGGGCTGCTTTTGCTAATCTCATGTTACTGCGTGTTAGGTAAAAGTTTGGTAAGAGACATTTGCACTTTTCAGTCTGTTACAGCATGACAAATTACAAATACTACTTTTACCGAAGGTGCGCAGGTTTCTAAGCATACACACCAACATGTTTCTCGTTGGAAAACTAGCCCGACGAGGAACACGAGGAAATTTAGACTCCCGTCGAGGAAAAAGAGAACTTGCTCTCTTTTTCCTCATCGGGTTCCTCGACAGTTTTCTCGATGAAAGGCATACACACGACCGTTTTCCTCTGCAAAAAAGCTCTGCCACCAAGTTTCTTGATGGATTCTGTCGAGGAAACCAGTCGTGTGTACGCGGCCTTAGGTCCGTCGGACTTCCAACACAAAAAATCAGATGGACGCTACACATGGCCGGACTTTCGAGAAAAAAAGCCCGTCTGACTTTTTTTCTCGGAAAGTCCGACCGTGTGTACGAGGCATAAGGGCAACAATTTTTTTTCTCATTTGGATAGCGTTATAATCATGTATTATTATTTTTTTGTCATCTGTGTCTCACTGGGTAGAGTTTCCCTCACTTCCTGTTTTAACTATGAGACAGGAAGTGAGGGAAACTCTACCCAGTGAGACACAGATGACAAAAAAATAATAACAATACATGATTATAACGCTATCCAAATGAGAAAAAAAATATCATTTCAAAGTGAGGAACTCTTTTGTTCTCACCTCCACTCCTGTTCTGGTAATAATCCAAAATGTGGAATTTTCTTTTATTTTCACTTCTGGTGATAATGGTAAACAGGACAAATAGGGAGGATAAATCTCCCTAATGTGGAACAGACAGCAACAAAAATCTGACAGGTGTTCTACAAAAAATACAACACAACTTCAGCCTTCAGCACTATGGAGAGCTCCTTAGCACAGTAGTCTCGCAAACATAGGTGTATATATATATATATATATATATATATATATATCTTACTGCCTAAAAAATATACAGCCTAAAAATTGTTCAGGGCTTCCTCACAATGAAGCTGTCTTCAAAAATCAGAGTTAGTGCACATTGGGGGTTATTTACAAAAGGCAAATCCACTTTGCGCTACAAGTGCACTTGTAAGTGCAGTAGCTGTAGATCTGGGGGGGGGGGGGGGGGATCTGAAATGAAGGGAAATTCTGCTGATTTTATCATTCAATCATGTGCAATCTAGCATGTCCCCCCCAGATCTACAGTGACTGCACTTACAAGTGCACTTGTAGTTCAAAGTGTATTTGCCTTTTGTAAATAACCCTAATAGTGTCATATGTAAAAAGGTATTTTGCCCACTGAAAACCTCAACAGTTTCTTTGAATGGCAGTACTAATGTATCTGTCCAGTGACACATTCCCAGCAGTATAGAGCTGTTGATCCAAACAAAAGTATTTCTCAGATGGTCATTTAAAGGTTTTAAAATTGTTAAAGGTTTTAAAATTGTTCACTTGCCTACAATGTCACTTCTATGGGTAACGTAGTAACAAGCTTTTACCCTAATTTAAGTACAATAGCCTTACCAACTGCATGTAATTACAACATATCTACTTGAGTGCATTTTGTTAATATATAATAATAAAATCATATATATATATAAATCTATATGTGTATATATATAGGCCCGGATTCACAAAGCACTTACGCCGACGTAGCTCCAGATACGCGGCGTAAGTACAAATATACGCCGTCATATCTGTGCGCCGGCCCAAAAACTAAGATACGCCTAAAAACAGACTTCATCCCACCATCGTAACTTGCCTACGCCGGCGTAGAGTGGGCGCATATTTACGCTGGACGCATGTGACGCTCCCATTGATTTTCTATTTAAATATGCAAATGAGGGAGATACGCCGATTCACAAAAGTACTTGTGCCCAGGGCATGATTTAGGCGGTTTGCGTACGTTTTACGTCCGGCGTAAAGTTATTCCCCATAGATGCAAAGGTATGGACCAGGGAACACAAGCCTACGTATTGTATGCTGGACGTCTGTCAATATGGGCCGGCGTGGGTCTGGCTGGGCGTAGGTTACGTTCACGGCGTACACAGTGATCCGACGTATCTTAAGCAGTTTTTTCCAACGTGGTTGTGAGCATGCGCACGGGGATACGTCCACGTCTCGACGCATGCGCAGTTTGGTTTAAGTACTTGTCTGGCACCCGGCCTATCATTTGCATGGGGTCACATTTCATTAACATGGATCACGCCCACTTCCAGCCCACTTCCACCTACTTCCACTTGCACCCGCTTACGCCTACGAAAAATATATGCTACGCCGGCGCAGATTTGGAGCATTTGCTTTGTGAAATCCATGCTTGCCTCTCCGCGCTGCGTCGGCATATCGTAAAAGAGATACGCTACGGCGGCATATATATGCGCCGATGTATGTGAATCCGGGCCAATGTATATATTGTATACACACACACTACTGTGCAAAAAGTGTTAGGCAGGTGTGAAAAAAGGCTGTAAATTAAGAATGCTTTCAGTGTTAATAGTTTAAATTATCAATTAACCACTTAAGACCCGGACTATTAAGCAGGTAATGGACCTTGCCCCTTTTTGCGATTCGTCACTTGAACTGACAATTGCGCGGTCGTGCGAGGTGGCTCCCAAACAAAATTGGCGTCCTTTTTCCGACAAATAGAGTTTTCTTTTGGTGGTATTTGATCACCTCTGCGGTTTTAATTTTTTGCGCTATAAACAAAAATTTTTGCTATAATAAATATCCCCAAAAAATATATACATTTTTTTTCCTCAGTTTAGGCTAATACGTATTCTTCTACTTATTTTTGGTAAAAAAAATCGCAGTAAACGTTTATTGATTGGTTTGCGCAAAAGTTATAGTGTTTACAAAATAGGGGATAGTTTTATGGCATTTTTATTAATAATTTTATTGTTACTAGTAATGGCGGCGATCGGCGATTTTTTTTCATGACTGCAACATTATGGCGGACACATCGGACACTTTTGACAAATTTTTGGGACCATTTTCACACGAAAAGTGCTATAAAAATGCACTGATTACTGTGGAAATGACAATGGCAGTGAAGGGGTTAACCACTAGGGGGCCCTAAGGGAGTGATTCTTACAGTAGGGGAGCTGTGATATCACTGATCGTTGTTCCCTATATCAGGGAACAGACGATCAGTATCAAGCCACAGAGAAGAACGGGGAAGGTGTGTTTACACTCACCTCTCCCCGTTCTTTCAGCTCCTGTTACCTGATCACGGGGTGGTCACGGAGCTTGGGACCGGGTCACAAAAGCGCTGGCAGCCGCGCTCGTGACCCACGGCTGGACACTTAAAGGGCAATGTACCTGTACATGTCTGTGCCGAGCCGTGCCATTCTGCCGACGTATATTGGCGTTATGCGGTCCTTAAGTGGTTAACATGGCAAGTAAATGAACATAAAAGGAATCCTAATCAAATCAATATTTGGTGTGACCACCCTTTACCTTCAAAACAACATCAATTCTTCTCTTGGAGAACTAACCAGAGATCGTCTGTGGCTGAATGCTGCCTCAAATCCTTCTGTCTCTTTATGTAATCTCAGACGTGATGATGTTTAGGGCTCTGTGGGGGCCAAACCATTACTTCCTGGACTTATTGTTTTTCTTTATATTGAACATAGTTCTTACTGACATTGGCTATGTTTGGGGTTGTTTTCTTACTGCATAATAAATGTGGGGCTAATCACATGCCTTCCTGATGGTATGGCATGATGGATAAGTATCTGCCTGTGTGCAAGTGTACCTAGAAGAATTGGTGTTGTTTTGAAGACAAAGTATGGTCACACCAAATATTGATTTGATTTGGATTTCTCTTCTCTTTAGTTTATTTTTATAACTAACAAAATAAATGAACACCTAACACCTCTATTTCTGAAAGCTTTTTAAATTTACATTTACATCTCTTCACACCTGCCCAAAACTTTTCCACAGTACTGTATGTGTATATATATATATATTCCAACCTAATAATTGCATATGCTTTCTATATTTTGTATTACTATATTCACTACTATGCTGTGTTAATGTGTTTCCTTGGCCAGTCGTTTGTGTACTGTACATGTTGGCACCCAATGTGCATGTCAGTGACTGTCAGCTGCTGGGAAACAATAATGGAAGCTCATGATTCTATTACACAGGCTATATGAAAGACAGCCATTAATTCTTATCACACAGAATAGTTGCAGGAAGCTTTGTATGATAGACATAAAACTATAAATACTTTAGAGCGAAGCCTGATGACAGCCAAGAATTGAACTGTATGTCCAGTATACAGTAGATTCATGTTCCTCTTCTATTTAACTTAATATAAACAATACAGATTTAAAGAAGACATTGGCCCAGATTCACAGAGCGATTACGCCTGCGCAACTGGTGTTGCGCGTGCGTAAGTCTAAATGTGCGCGTGCGTTTAGATGCGCGCGATTCAGAAAACGATTTACGCCAGAAATCTATTTTTTTTTTGTCCGGCGTAATTTCGTTAGACAGACGCATCCGTCCGCGCAAAAATGCGCTAGACACACCATTGATTTGCTAGTCAAATATGCTAATGAGGGACTTACGGGGATCCACAAAAAAACGTTGTTGCTGCGCAGGCTACGCGGTGTGCGCAACAGCAAAATGTTCTGTCTAAAATTAGAGCTGATAAAAGCTGGTCTAAAAAATGAAAAAAAGTCTACTTGTCAGATAAAGCAACACTGTTAGTGAGGAGTTCAGCAGTCACACGTGTTGCCCAACAATCTGTATGCCAACATGCCAGGGGCATCGTCGCGCATAGCTATACTACTGACTTTAGATGAACAAAGAAGGAGGAGGGCACGGAGGATGGCACTAAGGAGGGCACGGGAGATGTTTTTTTTTTTATTATTTGCTTATATAAAATTTACAATTTAATCTAATCTAATACAATATTCTTATCTGATACAAGCCCCTCACTCTTCACTTGATATATCACACACGCATAGACATCTTTGGCATGAGTGATTCTGAGGTGTCTCGCATCTTCAGATTCACCCCTCATGCCATCATGGAATTACCACAACCTTGCAGGAGGACATCAGCAGCCCAACACATGGCACCACCCATGACACCCATGACAGCTACATATACAATCAGAGCCCCATCCCCACAGATTTCGAACAGAACATGTATGGGGACAGCTGGCTGGTTGGTGAGTGACATGGGAGTCAGGCATGACTATCCCCTCCCGTGATGCACACCTCACAAGTGGCACATGCATGACTAACATCCTCCTGTCTTTTCCCTTCAAGGTGACTCTGCATATGCACTGGTACCCCATCTCATGCCAGCTCACATTATGCATCTTTGCACGTTAAACACACACATTAATCATGGCACAATGAGAATGCATGCATGCACACCACTGTGGTCCCTAGCACACACACACCACATCGTCATCACATTGGATTGGTACCAGTCCACCATGCAGGACTTGTGAGCTGCAACGCCATGCCACGGCTCCAATTATGTCACTGTACATAATGTCACTGAAATTCATACACCATTCACACAGACCTGGGGATCACTTCTCCACCACAAATGAGGGCGACACCCCTTTTCCCGCAGGAATATCACCCCCACATTCCAAAATCATACACAAACAGAACCAAAAAAATTAAATAAATGACGAGCAAAAATAAAAAATGCCCAGCAAAAATATAATTTAAACAAAATAACAACAAAGAAAACACATAAAAGACAAAAATCACTCTGCAAAACAGTCCTCAAATATCTCAAAGACACGTCACAAACAAACACAAGCACCTTGCTGTAGAGGGAGGGATACAAAGGGATGTATTTTTGCAAAGGAAGTGCATTTGTGTCTGTCTATTTATGCTGTCTGCGTAGTTCATAAAGTTGCCCTAGTCCATTTCCAATTTCACTGATTGCGCCGCTCCCGAGTTGTGAGCATGCGCACATCGGAGCTGACCATGGTCTCGTTCAAGCGCGCATGCGCGAGCCGGCCGGCCCTTCATTTGCATGGGGTCACGGCTCATTTCAATGTAACACGCCCACGTCCCTCCCAATTTGTATTACTCCTCCTTACGCCTCTGGAAAAAACCTTACGCTTGCGCAATTTCCTGCGCAAAAGCTACGTGAATCGGGGGATTACGCGGCTAGATGGCGCAAGTCTAACGTAATGGCGGTGCGCTACGCCAGACCGATAATGCGCCGATGTACGTGAATCTGGGCCATTGTATTCTGGTGAAATAAACAGCATAACAGCACTATGTATATTTTATTTTATTTCTTTTTTTTTTTTTTGTGAAAATCTAAATTGTGCTAAATTAATATTATATAGTGAGTTTTATTTTCATTTCATGTTTTTAGGCTACATTTTACACACAAATGAGTTGCAAGCTTGTCACCTATCAGATGAATCTGTGTGAGTTTTCAAATGAAGAAAATGCAAGATCTATAGGTTTTGTTGTGCAACACATTTTTCGGAAATTCTTTGTGATGTATTAAAAGTTATTTTGTAAACATAGACTGTGGGCCAGATTCAGCAAGACTTGCGCTGGAGTAATTCGATATGCGCCGCGTAACTGTGATTATGCGCCGTCGTTTCTATGTGGCCGTACCCACCAAACTAGATGCGACATAAAACGGGCCATTTCCGATCGGCTTAACTTTCCGACGCCAGAGTATCGTCAGCGCATAATTTCGCTTGGCGCATCAGTCGCGCCTATTGATTTCCCCTGCAAATATGCAAATGAGGGTTATTTCCCGATTCTCGAACGGATTAGCACCATACGCTGGCTACATGCGCCGCGCGTATCTCGTCCGTCCGGCGCAAAGTTATTTCTACAAATAGCTGCTTTATCTTTACTCCAGACGGCCACAGGTCAGCAGGAGAGCAGCTACAGCAGCGTTACCGACGATAAGAGCTAGCTGAGCACCCCCACTTGCAGGACAACACCTCTGTCCATGCTTGTCTGTCAACTTTTACAGCCATGGAGGAAGACATCATAGGTCTACATAGCCGAGATGACGGCTGACAGCTCCTGGCCTTTAGAGTTCAGCTTTCTCCTGTGTGTTTACGGGGAACGGGAGCAGCCATCTCAGAACAAAAGTAACATCACTGCGGGGAGGGGGAACAGGATATACTTTAGTGCCGGAATGGCGCATCTACGGGCGCATTTAAACGCCCAACGAAACGCATTGCGCTGACGTTTCCCGTGAAGTGGTGCCGACGGAAGTTGTGAGCATGCACACAAGGGGGCGAGTGAAGCCTCACTTACTGCGCATGCTCCGTGGATGATGCACTGAACGTAAGCCTCTGCGCTGGGCTCCGCCCATCATTTACATATGATCACACCCACTTCCACTTGCGTCGGGTTACGCCAGCGCATTATCGTTACTCTGGCGCAAGTTTACGCGCAAGTGCTATGTGAATAACAGTACTTGCGCCGAAAGTGTCGGCGGAGTAACGTAAATGAGAAACGTTACTCCAAAGTAAAGAAGCGCCCATCTACCTGAATCTGGCCCTGTATATATAAAGTAACAGCTGGTAAAGCTGCTGCTAATTGCAGGGTAGTGGCTTAGTGTTGTCAACTTGCAACATTGGAAGTTCTAATACTGGCAGAGTCTTCAGGTGAGAAACATTGGAAAAGATTCACCAAAAATTAACTTGCTCACTGCATGCTCTCCGCACAGTAACTAAGATGCCATGGGAAGCTCCCAATGCATACTTGTAATCACAGCAGTCACATAAGCTGAAAGCCTGCCTCCACCACCATTACAGACACCAATGCGGAAGTAGGAAACATATTGAAACGCACGCGGGAATGCACGTGTTACAACGAGTGGGGTCTCACGTAAGTCTTACTTACTTGTTCTATTTAAAGCGCAGTGGGGGTGGTGGTCCAGTGTATGCCCCAATAGAAGGCTTGGCAGACAAAACCGGTCGGGCACATACACTGGTCCTATCCATCTCCATACTGTGCATCTTTGTATGAATCTATGACATTTCTATTTGTTATTTTATTTTTATTTTTTTCTTATTTTATTTTTTCTGATGTGGATTTGAAAGTGATTTTTTGAGTGTTTCATGTTTCTGAATTTTTACTAATTAAATTTTAGCTTTTTTACACTATGAGGAGTTGCCCTCCCCATTTTTTCCTTCTTTTTTTTCTTTGCCCATTTCATCATCGGAATTGGATTGGAGTCAGCAATCTGGGAGCTGACCCATAGAGTCTCCTATCGTGAAGATCAACGCCTAACGCAAGTAGGAAGTTTGACCGTGACAACGACCAGATTGGGCAGGTAGCCTATCATGCACATGTGACCCACCGCCGTATGGTGTCTTTGGGTCCACTCCATTCGGTAAGGGTATTTTATCCTCTTCCTTGTGTTTGTGGGAATTGCATCTTTGAGGGGAAATCTTCCATGCTGACCCTACAGGGATCGTCTCATCATTTTCAATAATTTTTGTTTATCTATGGACACTTATAGAATCACATTGGAGAAAGGGGTTCTAATCCTTCCCCACTCACACAAAAACTAAAAGAAAATCAAGGAAAGGAAAGCTGTCAGGACACTATTAGGGACCAGATCTATGGTTAGAAATTGCACAAGAAATCACCAACATTACCATTTACATCCACTGATTTTTTTTTTTAGGGTATACATTATTATGGCTTTGGTATAAATTCTAAGCCCTTCAGGGCTAGCCATAAGGACTACAATCTCGGAATGCAATAAATCTATTCACATATGAAAGGAAGAAATAGGGATTGTCACTATCAGATATTAAAGCGGAGTTCCACCCAAAAGTGGAACTTCTACTTAAACCACTCCTCACCCCCTTACATGCCACATTTGGCATATAATTTATAATTTATTCATGTCCCACTTCCTCCTTCCGCCCAGGGACCGCTTAGGTGATACGTCATATCGCCTACGATGGCCCCTCCCTGTAGGTCCTATGCGATCGCCTGTCCAATCATGTAACGCAGCGCTGCTCGCGCATGCGCAGTGAGTGCCTGGCCGCGAAGCCGAAAGCTGTCACGGCCGGGTGCCCACAGTTAGGATGGAGGTGCCGGCGGAGGGGGGGGGGAGGAGTGGAGCTCCAGACGGCTTGTCACTGGACAGTGGAGCAGGTAAGCGTATGTTTATTAAAAGCCAGCAGTTTGCTTTTTGTAGCTGCTGACTTTTAATAGACCTAAAAAAAGGCTTTTCTGTGCATCTGACAGCCATCTCTCCTAGAATGGAATGAACTAACGTTATGCCGCGGCTATCAACATGTTATACTCCATTCTCCATTAGAGTTAAAAATATGCATTTCAAGGGCCTAGATGTCTGGATAGAAATTGATTAGATTGCTTAGGTATCTTGTTCTCTGATATTTATGAAACCTAAGAGTTACGTTTCAGGAACCCATGGCAAGAAGCTCCTGGTTGTTATTTTTAATGGAACACCAAAAGCCACAAGATTTACCTTTCTTTATACTTTCTATAAACATATTATCTTTTTGATTGGTTAATTTTTTATCATGATACAGCCTACAGGACATATATCTACTTGCATATTTCAACCAAAATGCACCAAAACAGCTTTGTCAATGTTGTTGTGCCTGACTAACCTCAATACAGCCTTATAGGATCATTTGAATTGGGTATCACTAACTAACTGAACTCAAGTAACTGTACCTGAATTAAAAAATCCCACAATACTACATGCTGTAGTTAGTGGTAAATATAAAGGAGATTTTAGGGAAACTCTATAATCAGCCCATGACGTGTTGCCAGGTTAAAAAGTAAGTGGTTATATAAATGTTTTTAAACATGAGATGCTGACCTTTTTATGGTCCAAGTAACTTTACCAATGTAGAAAATAAAACTCTTAAAATCTGTTCAGGAATCTATAACTCTGTCACTTTCTATGCACCTCAATGTGTAGCAAACTGCCATGATTTGAAAGCCCACTGTATATACTGGCAGCAGATGAATGCCACTTACCTTGAGGATGCTTGACAGAAACTGTTGTATCTTGTGTAATCATCTTCAAGTTGCAGAATCCAGTTTTTTAAATCCAGTTCTTTTTTCAAACATCTTTAAAATTCATAAAACCAGGCAGCATGGAGAGACCAGCCCCACTGTTTTTTTGCTAAAAGAAAACTTCCTCAGGGATCACAAAAAAAACACAGGCCCAGATTCACAGAGCGATTACGCCTGCGCAACAGGAGATGCGCGTGCGTAAGTCTAAATGTGCGCGTGCGTTTCGTTGCGCGGCATCCCCAGAACGAGATACGCAAAAAATCGTCTTTTTTTTGTCCCGCGTAATTTCGTTAGACTGGCGCATCCGTCCGCGCAAAAGTGCGATAGACACACCATTGATTTGCTAGTCAAATATGCTAATGAGGGACTTACGGGGATCCACAAAACAACGTTGGGGCAGCGCAGGCGACGCAGTGTGCGCAACAGCAAAATGTCCTGTCTAAAATTAGAGCTGATAAAAGCTGGTCTAAAAAAAGAAAAAAAGTCTACTTGTCAGATAAAGCAACACTGTTAGTGAGGAGTTCAGCAGTCACACGTGTTGCTCAACAATCTGTATGCCAACATGCCAGGGGCATTGTCGCACATAGCTATACTACTGACTTTAGATGAACAAAGAAGGAGGAGGGCACGGAGGATGGCACTAAGGAGGGCACGGGAGATGTTTTTTTTTATTTTTTTATTTGCTTATATAAAATTTACAATTTAATCTAATCTAATACAATATTCTTATCTGATACAAGCCCCTCACTCTTCACTTGATATATCACACACGCATAGACATCTTTGGCATGAGTGATTCTGAGGTGTCTCGCATCTTCAGATTCACCCCTCATGCCATCCTGGAATTACCACAACCCTGCAGGAGGACATCAGCAGCCCAACACATGGCACCACCCATGACACCCATGACAGCTACATATACAATCAGAGCCCCATCCCCACAGATTTCGAACAGAACATGTATGGGGACAGCTGGCTGGTTGGTGAGTGACATGGGTGGCAGGCATGACTATCCCCTCCCGTGATGCACACCTCACAAGTGGCACATGCATGACTAACATCCTCCTGTTTTTTCCCTTCAAGGTGACTCTGCATATGCACTGGTACCCCATCTCATGACCCCATCTCATGCCAGCTCACATTATGCATCTTTGCACGTTAAACACACACATTAATCATGGCACAATGAGAATGCATGCATGAACACCACTGTGGTCCCTAGCACACACACACCACATCGTCATCACATTGGATTGGCACCAGTCCACCATGCAGGACTTGTGAGCTGCAACGCCATGCCACGGCTCCAATTATGTCACTGTACATTCATACACCATTCACACAGACCTGGGGATCACTTCTCCACCACAAATGAGGGTGACACCCCTTTTCCCGCAGGAATATCACCCCCACATTCCAAAATCATACACAAACAGAACCAAAAAAATTAAATAAATGACGAGCAAAAAAAAAAAATGCCCAGCAAAAATATAATTTAAACAAAATAACAACAAAGAAAACACATAAAAGACAAAAATCACTCTGCAAAACAGTCCCCAAATATCTCAAAGACACGTCACAAACAAACAAAAGCACCTTGCTGTAGAGGGAGGGATACAAAGGGATGTACTTTTGCAAAGGAAGTGCATTTGTGTCTGTCTATTTATGCTGTCTGCGTAGTTCACAAAGTTGCCCTAGTCCATTTCCAATTTCACTGATTGCGCCGCCCCCGAGTTGTGAGCATGCGCACAGCGGAGCTGACCATGGTCTCCTTCAAGCGCGCATGCGAGAGCCGGCCGGCCCTTCATTTGCATGGGGTCACGGCTCATTTCAATGTAACACGCCCACGTCCTTCCCAATTTGTATTACTCCTCCTTACGCCTCTGGAAAAACGTTACGTATGCGCAATTTCCTGCGCAAAAGCTACGAGAATAGGGTGATTACGCGGCAAAATTGCGCAAGTCTAACGTAAAGGCGGTGCGCTACGCCGGTCCAATAATGCGCAGATGTACGTGAATCTGGGCCACAGTTTTTATCGAGCATTCCCAAGTGTTTTGGGATATCAAATGCTAATTACTATTGTTTTAAAATGCACATGTGTGCAATAGAGATGATTTATAGCACTGGATTAAAGTAAAGCAATCTGTTTACACAATTTTATTGTGTTTTAAATAGTTTGCTACATTTGTTTCTATTACTTCATATAGTTACCATACTGATAAAAGAACCAACCTGATGCTTATCTTTTTGTGCTCTGACTATGGGACTATTAACCCCTTCAAACCTGCAATCTGTATTTTACATTCGCACAGTATGGTGCCTCTTGGTAAGGAAACATCAATAATTGAGCCAGGAGCCGACACTTTGCTCCTTATCCTAGCTGTCAATGACAGCCGGGACAATCAGAACCAAACAGATATTTAAATGCTTCTTTGGTCTGTAGTGTTCATTCATTTAATAGCTCTGCTTTCAAATAACAACGAACCAATACAAATTATAATAAATAAATAAAAAACTGCAATTTATTTATTTTTTGCATTTTTTAGCTTATAACAAAAGCAGAAAGGGGATTTTTAATTCTAACAGTATACAAAACACCAACAGTCTTAAATGTCCCTAAAATATGTATAACAATTATTCAGATATGCAAGTTAACCATAGTTATTGTTAACTGCTTGAGTCATTAGGCCTTTTTTTCATTGAATTTAAGTCCAAGAATGTTTTTTTTTTTTCATTTTATTAATGTCTTAATTCTGCACTTCAGGGTAGACTTCAAATGCTAAAAGATATCAAGTGCAGAATTGAGTCATAAAAGAAAAACAATTTTGGACTTAAAGGTATTATTCGTTTTTTTTTCCCAAGACAGAGATGGCTATAATTTGGTAGCAGATCTGGATACATTTATTTTATTTCCTTTGTTTTTATTTGGAATAAATGGTAAAAGTTTAGAAAAAATGTATTTACTTCGTATTTGTCTCAATACAACATTTACATAAATTACGCACCTCCATATATCCAGCACAAAAATCTAATCAACAAAATATGCTGATTAAAGTTATATCATATTCGTGTTAATTTTATGTAACATAGTGGAACGTTATTCCCCTTTCAACATTACTTTGCAATGCATGCAGGGGAAGAAAACAGTTTGCATACATTTTTAGAATTACTGTGAAAACTGTGACTTTTATCACTTGTTGGCAATCCCAAAAAATGTCAGTGATATTGTATTCACTTACAGTGCATCCGGAATATGTTCACAGCACTCCAAAATGGATTAAATCCATTTAATTCCTCAAAATACCCCATAATAACAATGTCAAATAAGTTCATTTGAAATCTTTGCAAATTTATTAAAAATTCAAAAAAAATACATGTACATAAGTATTCACAGCCTTTGCCATGGCACTCAAAATTTAGCTCAGGTGCATCCTGTTTCCACTGATCATCCTTGCGATGTTTCTACCACTTGATTGGAGTCCACCAATCCACCAGTTAATTGGACATTACTTGGAAAGTTACACAGGTACCAAGGTACCAAGGGTAACAGTGCATATCAGAGCACAAACCAAGTCATGAAGTCCAAGGAATTCTCTGTAAACCTTTGAGACAGGATTGTATCAAGGCACAGATCTAAGAGAGCGTACAGAAACATGTGCAGTTGCATTAATGGAAAAAGTTTGGAACCACTGGGATTCTTCTAAGACTGGGCTGCCTGGCCAAACTGAGCAATGGGGGAGAAGGCCTTAGTCGGGGAGGTGACCAAGGATCTATATGGTCATTCTGATAGAGCTCCAGTGTTTCTCTGTGTAGAGAGGAGAACCTTCAAGAAGAACAACCATCTCTGCAGTGTTCCACCAATCAGGCCTGTATGGAAGTGTGGCCAGATGAAAGCCACTCCTCAGTAAATGGCACATGACAGCCCTCCTGGAGTTTGCCAAAAGGCACCTGAAGGACTCTCAGACCATAATAAACAAAAT
Organism: Rana kukunoris; assembly: GCA_029574335.1. Taxonomy (NCBI): domain Eukaryota; kingdom Metazoa; phylum Chordata; class Amphibia; order Anura; family Ranidae; genus Rana; species Rana kukunoris. Next base: position 145,956,024 of record CM056051.1, on the reverse strand, counting down.
TCTCTGGTCTGATGTAGATTGAACTTTTTGGCCTGAATGGCAAGCTTCATGTCTGGAGGAAACCAGGCACCACTCATCACCTGACCAATACCATCCCTACAGTGAAGCATGGTGGTGACAGCATCATGCTGTGGGGATGTATTTCAGCTGCAAAAACTGGGAGACTAGTCAGGATAGAGGGAAAGATGAATGCAGCTTTGTACAGAGACATCCTTATTAAAAACTTGCTCCAGAGCGCTCTGGACCTCACACATGGGTGAAGGTTAATTTTCCAAAAGGACAAAGACCCTTAGCACACAGCCAAGATAACAAAGGAGTGACTACGGGATAACTCTGTGAATGTCCTTGAGTGGCCCAGCCAGAGTCCAGACTTGATCCCGGTGGAACATCTCTGGAGAGATCTTAAAATGGCTGTGAACCAACGTTCCCCCTTCTAACCTGATGGATCTTGAGAGGTCCTGCCAAGAACGGGAGAAACTGGCCAAAAATAGTTGTGCCAAGCTTGTAACATCATACTCAAAAATACTTGAGGCTGCAATTGGTACCAAATGTGCTTCAACAAAGTATTGAGCAAAGGCTGTGAATACTTATGTACATGAGACTTTTTTTTTTTTTATTATTAAATTTGCAAAGATTTTAAAAAAAGTGAAGCACTGTGAATACTAAATTTTCTTTAAAGCTGAGGTTCGGTCAATTTTTTTTTTTTAAAAGCCAGCAGCTACAAATACGGCAGCTGCTGACTTTTAAAAAATGGACACTTACCCGTCCAGCACGCCCACGATGTCAGCAGCCAAGGCAGAGCAATCACTCGGTCCTTGGTTGCTTCCACCGCCATCCTCGGTGAGGGAATAAGGAAGTGAAGCCTTACGGCTTCACTGCCCGATTCCCTACTGCGCATGCACGAGGATCGCGGCGCGCCGTCACTGGTCCCCTCTCTCCTGGGAACAGTGTTTCCCAGAAGACAGCGGGGGGATGATGTGCCAGGCTGGATTCCCTGCGGGGATCTGAACCCGGAAGTGGTGCAAATTCCTGTCTCAGACAGGTATCTGCACCCCCCCCCCCGAAAGGTGTGAAATGTGACACCGGAGGGGGGTAGGGGTCCAAAAAGTGGAGGTTCACTTTTTGTGTGAACCTCTGCTTTAACTAAAGTCATTGTTCATTGACCCTCAATAAATGAGTGGACAAATAATCTGAGGTAGGTATATGGATCTTGCAACAAAGAAATAGAAGTAGCTTCTGCTTCTCTTAGGAAAAGATCGTATGGCAAAAGATAAAATAGTGCAGTATTTAAATAAAACAGTTTATTATAAAAAAAAATGTGCACACTAACAGCTGTAAATAAATAGGCACCACACATCTCAATATGTACCACAAGTTCAAAAAGATGTGAGCTGGGTGAACTCTAATCCACATTCAAGTTATGATTTTCTCACCAGGAAAAAACAAGACGGGCCTGGGTTTACTGAATTTAGCCCTGTATTATAAATCAGCCCTCTCACAAGACTTCTGAATATTACATTCCACCCTACTCACAAGCATTGGGTCAAGACTGAAGTTTCATTAACAACTATACCGTTTACATCTTAGCCCTGGATATCTCTCGCAGCACGGCCAGCAAAGACTGCTTTACCTTTTTTTGTACCACCTTTTTAGAAAGCATGGGCTTAGCTTATCAAAACAGTAGAAATGTTGTTGTTTGTACAGTATCTCACAAAATGAATACACCCCTCACATTTTTGTAAATATATTTTATTATATCTTTTCATGTGACAACACTGAAGAAATTACACTTTGCTACAATGTAAAGTAGTGTACAGTTTATGTTGTTTTGTACCTCAAAATAACAACGCACAGCCACTATACCGCTGGCAACAAAAGCAAGTACACCCCTAAGTAAAAACATCCAGATTGGGCTCAAAGTGTCACTATTTTGTGTGGCCACCGTTATTTTCCAGCACTGCCTTAATCTTCTTGGGCATAGAGTTCACCAGAGCTTCACAGGTTGTCACTGGAGTCCTCTTCCACTCCTCCATGACGACATCACGGAGCTGGTGGATGTTAGAGACCTTGTGCTCCTCCACCTTCTGTTTGAGGATGCCCCACAGATGCTCAATAGGGTTTAGGTCTGGAGACATGCTTGGCCAGTCCATCACCTTCATCCACAGCTTCTTTAGCAAGGCAGTGGTTGTCTTGGAGGTGTGTTTGAGGTGATTATCATGTTGGAACACTGCCCTGCGGCCCAGTCTCCGAATATAGGGATCATGCTCAGCTTCAGTATGTCACAGTACATGTTGGCATTCATGTTTCCCTCAATCAACTGTAGCTCCCCAGTCCCGGCAGCATTCATGCAGCCCCAGACCATGACACTTCCACCACCATGCTTGAGTGTAGTCTTTGTACTCCTCACGTGGTTGCCACCACACACACTTGACACCATCTGAATCAAATACGTTTATCTTAGTTTATTCAGACCACAGGACATGGTTCCAGTAATTCATGTCCTTAGTCTGCTTGCCTTCAGCAAACTGTTTGCGGGCATTCTTGTACATCATCTTTAGAAGAGACTTCCTCCTGGGAAGACAGTCATGCAGACCAATTTGATGCAGGGTGCGGTGTATGGTCTGAGCACTGACCCCCATCGCTTCAACCTCTACAGCAATGCTGGAAGCACTCATATGTCTATTTCCCAAAGATAACCTCTGGATATGATGCTGAGCACAAGCACTCAACTTCTTTAGTCGACCATAGTGGGGGCCTGTCCTGTTAAACCACTGTATTGTCTTGACCACCATGCTGTGTCTCAGTTTTAGGACCTTGGCAACCTTCTTATAGCCTAGGCCATCTTTCTATAGAGCAACAATTCTTTGTTTTAGATACTCAGAGTTATTTGCCGTGAGGCGCCATGTTGAACTTCCAGTGACTAGTATTAGGGAGTGAGAGCGATTACACCAAATTTAACACACCTGCTCTCCATTAACACCTACGACCCTGTTACACTAACGAGTCACATGACATTGGGAAAGGAAAATGGCTAATTGGGCTCAATTTGGACATTTTCACTTATGAAGTACTCACTTTTGTTGCCAGCGGTTTAGACATTATTGGCTGTGTGTTGAGGGGACAGCAAATTTACACTGTTATACAAGCTGTACCCTCACTACTTTACATTATAGCAAAGTGTAATTTCTTCAGTGTTGTCACATGAAAAGATATAATAAAATATTTACAAAAATGTAAGGGGTGTACTCACTTTTGTGAGATACTGTATGTCCAAAGACTCAAATTTTAGGCAATCCTGGTTTTCCACCTAGATTGTCTGGGCATGGTTTTCATGGGTGGCGTCAACTGTTTGCAATGATTTAATGCTACAATAAAAACAGTATACAGGATACTCACAAGTGTAGCACTTAAAGAAGTTGTAAAGGAAAATGTTTTTTCACCTTAATGCAATCTATGCATTAAGGTGAAAAAACATCTGATGCTGCCAGCCCCCCTCGAGCCCCCCTTATACTTACCTGATCCCTCGAAAGTCCTGTGCGCGGTCCCGATATCCTCTTCGCCGCTCAGCTTGGCCGCTGATTGGCTAGAGCGGATGGATTGAGAGCAGCGCAGCCATTGGCTGGCGCTGCTGTCAAGCACATCCAGTGACTTATCGCCCCCGAGGGGCGGGGCCGAGTGATACAGTGAGCGGCTGTGGCTGCTCGCTGTATCACGGGAGCGTGCCCGCAATTTCTGACCGCCATGCGAGCTCTCTTGCATGACTGTGGTGAGTAATTGCGGGATAGACCAGAGACAGTTGCTGAGGGACCCCAGAAGACGTGGATCCGGGCCACACTGTGTAAAATAAACTGCACAGTGGAGGTAAGTATAACATTTGTTTTGTTATAGTTTGTTATTTTAAAGAAAAAAAAAATCCTTTAGTAACCCTTTAAGCAGTGCAAGCTAAAAACACATGAAAAACATGAGATGACTGCGGGATGACATCACCAACTGAGAATCCTCCCCCTATAAACGTTATGTCAAGTGAGCGGGACTTCTTCAGTAGGTGCCTTCTGCACTTGTGAGTATCCTGTATGCTGTTTTAATTAGAGAATTCAATCATTGCAAACAGAGAGCACTAGCTTTAGTGTTTTTGTCCCTATTACATACCCGATGTCCCCGAGGAAAACTCGAGACTGGTGAAGCCAGTAAGAAGGAAGAGGGTGACACGGAGGGAGTAGTATTAGCATCACACCAGGCAGGTCTACTGATTACCCCCATAGGGGACCTGCTGTGTCTGACCCGCTGGTGAAACAGGGGTCAGATCATAAGGTGAGTGGCTAGAGAACATTGGTGGAGGAGAGCACCAGCACATTTTGGATATATTTGTGCACTTTCTTGGGTGAAGATCCAACTCTGGATAATATGTTGATGTTTTTGCAATTTAAAATCATTTTGTAGGACTACACACTTGGACATTTGTTTTATGATGTATTCATTTTGATATATATATATATATATATATATATATATATATATATATATATATATATATATATATATATATGTATGTGTGTGTTTCATATATTTATCATTGGTAGCGCAGCACTGTGTTGGTATTATATTTTATTAATGTGAAGTAAACATGTTTTTCAGTGTCAGCAACAACCAGATAGAAATGGTTATGTCATATTATACTGTTTATATAGTTGCACATTATTGTATTTTTGCACATTTTTTATTATTCACGCTACTAAATAGGTCGTTTTTCATCACCCTATTTTTCATTATTATTCACTAGTGCAGGGATATGCAATTAGCAGACCTTCAGCTGTTGCAAAACTACAATTCCCATCATGCCTCTGCCTCTGGGTGTCATGCTTGTGGCTGTCAGAGTCTTGCTTTGCCTCATGGGACTTGTAGTTCTGCAACAGCTGGAGGTCCGCTAATTGCAAATCTCTGCACTAGTGAATTGCGCTGATAGATTTTTGGATTCATTCTATATGATACGTTAAAATTCTGGAAGTATGGGCTCCATGGAGAAATTTCTGTTTATCCTTTAAATTCAGAAAGCTTTGCTAAGTACGGGATTGATTATGGAATAATATATAATAATAACAGCAAACAACATAATTGCTTTAATTAAAAAGGACAGCAAATTTAGTGTCTTACAGTGGAAGTTCAAACACTAACCATACTTTAATATTCTCCCACATCCATGTTAAGCCTATTCTATCTACCCTGTAAAGGAAAGACCTGAATACTTATCTATACTGAGGGCGCTTCAGTCCAGTGACATGATCTGGTCCCATTCAGTGTAGAGGAGAGATTTTCAACAACAGATGCAGAGCCTAGGCTATTATGTCACTCACAAACGTATAAGCTCTACACTGAAGCTGCCGCGGAGACTCAATCATGTGACTGGGCCAGAGCAGAGCTCCATCAGAATAGGCAAGTATACAGATCTGTCCTTTCACAGGATAGATAGAATAGGCTTAGAATAAGAATAGGAAACTCACCCAGTGGAACATTGTAAGCTCCGAAGTACCTTGGCTTAAATTCAAAGCACGTTCTATATATCCGTTCTACCTTTCTGGTATTTTATGGTCCTCCACTACATACTATAAAGCCTTAGTCCCCTACAATAGTTTGGTTTCCAAGTCAGCTCACTTCTGGTCTACAGATTAATTTAAATATGGTTTATCACCCCTAGCTTCTTCTTTGACCTTGTTTCTAGGTAACCCAGCATTTACTGCAGCCTTCCCGTTCGATAAACATTTTTCTTGGAGGAAGGTTAATAATTTGGTTTTGCTATCTGTGCTTATAGACAGTTCTACCTTTGTCACATTTGAGAAACTCCACCAGCTTAAAATAACCTCCAATAAGAACGTCTATGGTATCTTTAAGTCAGAAATTATTAAGTTACCTGTCATGCCCTTACTTCTACCTTGCCTAAATCCTTCTACGGACGTATCTGCGGTGCTTATCCCAAGGGGCAGGGATTGATTTCATATATTTTTAGTGCCCTAGTTAATGACTTGACCACTTAATTAGATTTATATATGAGTAAATAGGAGGCCAATTGTAACCTCCAATGCACCCCACAAAACTGGGATGACTTGATAGGCATTCTGCGCTCTTACACTAAATCTCTCACAGTTAGGGAGACTGCTCTCAGACTTTTAACTAGGTGGTAGTATACCCCATTGGACTTCATTGGGTTTTTCCAAATTCTTCAGATATTTTCTTTCGGAGGTTGTCCCTCTCAAGGCACTCTGTGTCATGTGTTTTGGTCTTGTGGTGTGTTGCAAATGGTGTGGTACAAAATAAACCCAATAACTTCTAAAAACTTCTGGTAATGATCTTTAACTGACCGCTTCTATGTGTTTAGTGTCTGTGTTAATTCCAAAGGCTATGCATCACAGGGAGAGATGTAGCTATACTTTCTGTGTTGCTGCCCATTGAGCCATAGCCCTTCAATGGAAGTCTGCTGTCATCCCATTTAGTCTTAAAATGAATAAGATTGATACCATTACATTGATGGGAAGGATACTGCACATATTGAATAACACTATGAATTATTTGAGGCTAAATGGGACTCTTGGAAAGCTTCCTGTTACTTGTTTTTATATGGATGTATGTGTATTGTTGTTATGTAATAGAGTTGAAGATGTTGTTACATAAGGCTCTACCTTTTGATTTGAGATGCAATCCTTATTGATAGTGTATGGAATGTATGCCTTTCATTTTTCTCACAGTCATTCTGTTATTTGTCATATGGATCAATTTACTATTGTAGCTTTAGCCTTTTCTTTTTTCCGAGGAAAGAAGTCTGCTGACTTCCTTTTGTTATTTGTACTGTGCAGAAATAGTTTGTAAACAAACAAGAATGGGCATGGGAATAGATTTAACTATAGTTAGTGTTTGAATGAACTTTCAATTTAACTGTAAATAGAGCGTATCGTAAAAAAAGGACTGTTCTAAAAACAGGGAATACAATTCTTTTGGTAAGAAACAATTTCTAAACTATAACCAAAATATACACACAATAAATATGCTAATGCACTATGGGGTTTATTTACTAAAACTGCAGAGTGCACAATCTGGTGCAGCTGTGCATAGTAGGCAATACGTTTCAAAATTCAGCTTGTTCAGTTAAGCTTTGACAATAAAATCAAAACATTTATTAGTTTCTATGCAGAGCTGCACCAGATTTTCCACTCTCCAGTTTTAGTGAATCAACCCCTATAAGTCAATAACATATATGATGTAATAAACATGATGTTTACCTTTATCCATAAGGCAAAGAGACAGTACAAATAAATTGGAGAGAATGAGACTGAAAATAATAATAATTGTATGAATACAAGCATTCATACTGGTTGAGTGTCTATTAAATAAAATGATACCCCACTTTACTAATATATGAGCACCCCAAAAAATTAATTTGATGCTAATATGAGTCCTGCACATGGCAATCAAATACCACAAGACATGCATAAACTATGATGGCTATTTTAGGTTGAACTATTGCAGAATCTCAATTTTGCATGAATAATTGGACAACAGCAGGGAATATGGATTATTCAATAAAGTGTTGAATAAAACTATCAGGGGCCCCAAATAGCAAACAAAAATCATGGGTCCTTAAGCCACACTCCATTGCTTGTGTATGGTTACCCAAAATAAACAATTTATTCTTAGCTTACTCATTCATATAGAAAATGTATCTACAGAAAATGTATCTACAGAAATTCAATAAAATGTTCCACTAATCGTAGCATGGCAGTTCCAGTCAAAAAGGTTTCTGTTTATCGGGGGCACCAAGGGTAACAGAGTGGCCCGGGCCACAATGTACGCTCCTAGGGATCTGAGAGGATTGAGAGTTCCAGACTTTTGGAAGTATTATGTGGCGCACAGCTTGCGCCACTATGCCAACTCCATAGTAGCTATTATAGGCAAGACTGGGTGTCCTTAGAGGCCCAAGCTTGCTCCCCACTTAATATGGATCTCATACTATGGATCCACAAAGCTATATTATGCCCTACACTCTCACATTCTATACATTTGTAGGATGTGAACTGAAAACGTTGGCTCCTGCACTTTTTCCATACACCTGTAGCCACCCTTTTCAATAACCCCAATTACCACCTGGTATGCAACCTGATCAATTTAGTTGGTGGTTGAGTAAAGGACTCTACCATATAGGGCATATTCCCAACCATAAGGATTATGTCCTTTATTGTATTTTATGCACAGCTTGGAAATACCTTCCTCTTTCACCTACAGCAAATTTACAATTTTCTAACCCCTTTACAGAAAAATAGTTCTGACCTAGCAGTACGCACCATGTTTGAAAACAGATGTATGCAAGAGACTCCACTATGGGGGTGCGTTTCCATGCTGTGCAAACTTTCCATCATCCCATCTGAACTTTCTTACCAGGTGGCATGGGAAAGGGATTAGGGCATAGCTGTTGGAGGACTGGCGCTCATGGAGTACCTGTATTCACAAAGGCAGTCTGAATACTGTTCTGATGAAGCGTGGTATAAAGTTTATGCCAGGTGGAACTTGGTACCGGATCGGCTTTCGAAGATGTACCCAGACCAGTCAGATTCCTGCTTCTGGGGTTGTGGCAATGTCAAAAAATACTTCCACAGTGAAATGTGATTGTTCTCAGCAAGTAAAAATCTCAATATTAAGCTGGCCATGCTCTGGTTGAGCAGGGACCAGCTGAATTTCAATCCATATATAGGCAGGGAAGTTGTTTAGAAGTCTTCTGTACAACCGCCCTAACAAGGTGTTCTAAGGATGGGGAAGTCTCCCAGCTGTCAGGATAAAATAGCTCTGTGGGAGTATTCCTCCATCCACATCAACTGGGTGGATGGGAAAATCCAGATTTTTTTCCAACCCACTGGTTGAATGATATTGATTTTAATCATTGATTATTGATTGATTAGGGTAGGCTAAAAACAATAAAATGCTCTGGTACTTAAGCGTATTTAGGATGAGAAAGGTCTGTGATCTAAGATGGTTAAAATCAAAATAAAACAATATTTCATAAACCGCAAAGTGATGTAAAGAACAATATCCTGATCTACAAATATCCCAGAGAAAAGTCTACTTTACAATGAAATCTTTGTATTTTTTTCTTAATCCAACTCTGGTGCACACACAATCCCTCTACTCAGATGGTAAACACACTTACCCTTTATTTAACCTTTCTATCACAGAAGGGCAAGAACACTAATGGGTTCTGTAATAGATTTTTCTGATTATGTGTGCTTCCTACTCAACATCAAATCTTCTAGATTTCCTACCACCAAATATCATTCCCGTTAAAAAAGGAAATAGAACACTGATTGAGTGAAACCCTAAATTTAAAGGAGAAGTCCAGCCTGATTTGTTTTGCACTTCTGTGACCTGTTTTCAGCGGAGAGCGGTCTGAAGTCCACTCTCTGCTGACATCACTGGGATCAGTCGAGGCAGCACATCATCCCGACTTCCGAAGTCTGGAGCCGCCAGCTGCATTGGGGCAGTCTCAGCGGCCCAGGGAGCTGCTGAGATGCTGAGACAGCCGCTCCCCATCCCTCCCCAGATCATCGCTCCAATAAGCATGGAGGAGCTGAGAGGAATGATGCTGACTGACAGGCAGCAGCTCACCTCCCGAGGAGGGGTGAGAACCAAGCCATCGGTGATGTTCGGTGGCTCGGTTCTCAATGCAGAGATGCTGAGGGACAGCTGCAGCATCAGTCTGATGCTGCATCACCTAGGTAAGTATGAATAATAATAAAAAAAAAACATACTTCTCTTTTAATAAAGGCTTAATATTATGACATATCAATTCACTTGATCCTATTGCATGCCAGCACTATAGACAAAATCATGAGATTCCAATAAAGATCTTACTCCTTTCTTATTTTGGTTATTTTTCATGGTGTTTTACCTTCCAGTGTCTGTGTCACGAAGCTTCACCCAACATGTTTTGTCAAAACGAATTTCATCAAGGGAACAGCCTGGTCATGCATTACAATTCTAAATGGTGTATTTCCATGGTAAGCTGACCACTTCAAACAATAAAGTTAAAAGCATTCAAAAGTACCATTCTCTTATATGTTATCACAGTGTAGGAAATAATCAAATCTATGTTAAAAACATTCCTAATAATTATAGCTGGGTCAGTATGGCATGCCTAATGGTCAGAACATATTCTGTAAAGTGTCAGGAAGTGCACATTTTGTGGATTCCTACAAAATTCCAGACATTTGTAATTTCATGTACCTGTATGTGTCCATTGAGTATTTCAGCATATATGTGAATTGTTTCTCATGTGTGGCTGCTATGTTGCCTGGCCGTGTCAAATTTTTAAAAACAGGCACTGTGGACCAGAGGACAAGGTTTTTACCTATGCGTTGTTATACATGTGCAGTATTAAACCACGCTTAGTGTTCAAAAACTATATAACAACATAGCCAAAACTACAAGGGACAACTTGTGCAAAAAATGTGGATATAAAAAGTGCAGCTAAAAGTAAAAATAATTATAATGGTGGTGAATCATAGGATTAAAAGAAAATTGAAAAAAAGTGAATAGTACAATAATAAGAGAACTCTTGTACAGTTCATATAGGTGAGTCCAAAAACGTCAATCACCCAGAAGAACACTTCAACCACCAAATGCGATATGAGGAGGCTTACTGGAACATATTGACCCTATTCAGCTTATGCTAAATTGGTCAGACAGGCAGTGGTGTCTCAACACCTAGGTGTAGACGGTTTACTGTATTCTTCTCCAATAGACCTTATGATGTTTAGGATGTTATATACAGTATGTGTATAAAGGGCATCTGTCATCGCACTCCAGCTCCTACCAGTCCACAAAGTAGAGTAGCAAAATGTACATTTGGCCTCTGACTCCATCAGATATCTATGGAGTTACCTGCTTTATACTGTCCCATGAGAGTATGGCACATCCTCACAATAGCAACTTCACGTATAAATAATACTTAAAGGAGTTGTAAAGGAAAACATTTTTTTTTGCTGAAATTAATGTTTACAGGGTATATAGACATAGGGCCAGATTCAGGTAGATGAGAGTATCTTTCCTCTGGAGTAACGCTTCTCATTTACGTTACTCTGAAGACCCTTTCAGCGCAAGTCCTGTAATTCACATAGCAGTTGCGCGTAAACTTGCGCCAGAGTAACGATAATGCGCTGGCGTAACCCGACGCAAGTGGAACTGGGTGTGATCATATGTAAATGATGGGCGGAGCCCAGCGCAGAGGCTTACGTTCAGCGCATCATCCACGGAGCATGCGCAGTGAGTGCGGCTCCACTCGCCCCCCTTGTGCGCATGCTCACAACTTCCGTCGGCACCACTGCACGGGAAACGTCAGCGCAATGCCTTCCGTTGGGCGTTTAAATGCGCCCGTAGAAGCGCCATTCCGGCACTAAAGTAAATCCTGCTCCCCCTCCCCGCAGTGATGTTACTTTTGTTCTGAGATGGCTGCTCCCGTTCCCCGCAAACACACAGGAGAAAGCTGAACTTTAATGGCCAGGAGCTGACAGCCGTCATCTCGGCTATGGAGACCTATGATGTCTTCCTCCATGGCTGTAAAATTTGACAGACAAGCATGGACAGAGGTGTTGTCCTGCAAGTGGGGGTGCTCAGCTAGCTCTTATCGTCGGTAACGCTGCTGTAGCTGCTCTCCTGCTGACCTGTGACCGTCTGGAGTAAAGATAAAGCAGCCTTTTGTAGAAATAACTTTGCGCCGGACGGACGAGATACGCGCGGCGCATGTAGCCAGCGTATGGTGCTAATCCGTTCGTGAATTGGGAAAAATCCCTCATTTGCATATTTGCAGGGGAAATCAATAGGCGCGACTGATGCGCCCAGCGAAATTAAGCGCTGACGATACTCTGGCGTCGGAACGTTCCGCCGGTCGCAAATGACCCGTTATTGGGCGCATCTAGTTTGGTGGGTACGGGCACATAGAAACGACGGCGCATCATCACAGTTACGCGGCGCATATCCAAATACTCCAGCGCAAGTGTTCGTGAATCTGGCCCATAGTAGATAACTGATTCATTTTAAAAATGATTAAAAATAGATAAAAATCAATCATATAATGTGCCTGCAGTTTCAGTTTCGTTTTTCATCTAGTTTCATGTTTCTGTGAAGGACAGAGCCAATAGAGGGCAGTGTTTGTTTTTAAAATGAAACTGATTGGTTCTGAGGGGTTTTAGACACACAGTAATCACACCTCCTTGATCAGGGACCACAGAGAGAAGCTCCCATGAGTTTTTTTTTCATAAGGAAACAGACAAGCAGGAAGTGTGGGGATCAGAGAAGGATTACAGCAACTTCAAAGGAAAAACGAAACATGAGGACATGAAACCAGGATTGCAGTAAGGTAAAGGAAGCTATTTAGCTAAAAAAAAATCCTTTAGTGACCCTTTAAGGATTCCAGCATATGCATCCTTATAAGAGGCTGGGAATTTGGCTAAACACAAATAGACTGTTCACTTTACAAGAGAATTTGCACTTTGAAACTGAATTATCCTCATAGCTCAGTGAATTAGTTGAAGCTCTGCTGACTTCCATCATTCAATTATGTGCAAGAAATAATGCTGCTTTTTATTTTTCTTGGATTGTGATTGGGTATTCCTTGCAAAGTGAAATTGCACCACATTTGCTACGCTCTGGGGACATTTCCCTTGCACAATGCAACTTCCCTTGTAAAGAAAACAGCCTTTTTTGGTGGAAAAAAGGCCCATTGAGCTAGGGGGTTTGGTTGAACCCTGGTTTTTAGGGAACCATTGCTCAAGAGACTCTCTACAGCTAAATGGCATGTGGACATATATCAGCATAGCAGATGCTTGCCACTGCCTTTGCAGGACTAGATTGCTAACACATATATACCCAGTTTAAACCAGGGTAAAAATTAAGCAAGGGTGAATGTTGAGTAAATTAAGGATAAGGAAATGTGTTTGTTCAAGATTTGCTGTCCCATTACATTTTTCTGCAGATTCATCTGGGAGAATGGTTTTAAACCATATTGAGCTCTAAGGTCTTTGAACTATGGCCATCATTCTTAGAAGGGCCAATAAGGGAGCTTTTGGTTAAGCTAATCCCCTCACTATGAAAGGGGGGAACAAAGCAGCCATAGGGGATTATTTGCTAAAGGCAAATCCACTTTGCACTACAAGTGCAAACTACAAAGGCAAAGGGCACTGAAAGTGCACTTGGAAGTGCAGTCGCTGTACATCCAAGGGGGACATGCAATGAAAATAAAAACAGCATTTAAGCTTGCACATGATTGGATAATAAAATCAGCAGAGCTTCCCCTCATTTCAGTTCTACCCTTCAGATTTACAGCAAATGCACTTCCTTTTCATTCAAGTTTTTTATCATTTTTATTTTATTGTATGTTCATAGGATCTTTTTTTAGATTTGTTCAAAGTAGAGCTTTCACTTGTTACTGGCCAAATGTCATTTGAGCTGCTTTTTGTATGCAGTGTGCCACTGCAGTGTTTGAAATAAAAATAATGCAAAACAGTGTGCACGTTCACTGCAGCCTCTATACTCATAGATAAAACAAAAGTTAGGCATGCACTAGTCAGGCCCATTTTCCCTGATTCAAACTGTTCTACTGCTGTTCAATTTTACTTTACAAGATCCTATGCAATCTTATTTAATTTAGTAAAGCTAAATAAAGTTGTCTTGATGCTTCTCCATTTTACACTGGTACGTTATCTGTGGTCATACAATTCTTGTAGTAAAACTCCTGCCTTTACTCTTTTTCTCTAATACATTTCAGTCAATTCTACCTCAATAAAATATCTTGCTGCTGGCCAATTATTTATAATGCTGTAATATCTGCAATAGTTTAATTCTTAATAGAAGCCTAATAGAAATGTCCCAGTAGCAGGGCAGTTTAGTATCAGAGAGAACAGGGACCACCACAATTAACTACTGGCCAATATGTTGATCAAAGTGGGTCTCTTATCATTTATTTGATGAAAAAGTATATGTCACTGCAAAGAAACCTAATTTTTTTTTTTCAAATTGAAAAACATAATAAAAATAGTTCCACAGCCAATGCTTTGCCAGTGTACATGGACACTCATATCATCTGTAAAAATCGTACTGTTCCAAAACTCCAAGTACAGTTTTAAAGAAGCTTTACTTACTTGAATGTTGTCTTCCCCTGTCCCCCATGGAACAAAGTGCATGTAGCACATTGTCTCATCTTGGTCATCAACACCACCCCCCTTTCCTCCACCGCCTGACCAAAATGTTCACAAGAAAAATATTGCATTATGAGGTTTGATAGACAGCACCCCTCTCTGGAAGCAGGTGTATGCTGGAGAAGAGTGTTGTCATGCAGCGCAGCACTCGGTATGGTCTCAAACATGTGTATCAATTGTTCAGTAACCAAACTTTTAGGGCCTTCAGGGACATTCAATCTGAATATAAATGCCCCAACACCTATTTTTATTGGTATCTCTAGCTGTGCCATGCTGTAGCAGCTTAATTTGGCCCATAGGGAGTCCAACTGCCAAACTCTGAGCTGGAGAAACTATTACTTGAGTTAGACCATTAAAGACTAGTCTTAAATTAGTACTTCTCCTTGCTGACCTCCTCTTCTCTTAGGATGGAGAGGGTGGAAGCTCAATGGAGAACTGATATCCCTGCCCTCACCAAGGAATCTTGGGCTGCGGTTACCGCATCATTGTTGCCGTCTGTGATTTCGGCCAGAGATAAAATTATCTGGTTTATCTTCATTATATATTACCCCAACATTATACAAGGTCTAGAAATTATGACCCTTATTTTTTTTTCTTTATAAATTCTTATGTTACCTTACACTGTTAATATATTATTACTATATCTGGTTTGTAATTACTAAATTCAACACTAAACATATATTTTAGCAAGTCTCCAGATAATGGTCAACATATGTTAAATTCAAATTACTGTTTTTTTTTCTTTTGTTGTTGTTGCCTTCTAAAAAACACTGGAGCTTGATATAAATATCTAATTTGTGTTCTCCTTAGGGTCCTTACACACGGAGCGGTCCGTTTTTCCGTGTGTCCGTCAGCTCAGCGGGGGGTCTTCGCTGAGCTGTCGGGCGGACGGGGCGGTCCCCGCACACTGTGCAGGGACCGCCCCGTCTCTCCTCCGCTCTCCCCTATGGGGAGTCGGATGGAAACGGACCGTCTGTCCGTTTGCATCCGATCCGTTTGGCCGGACGGAAGAAAAATAGGACATTCTTCCGTCAGCAAAAACGGATGCGGATCGAGCGGACGTTAGCGGATGCATCATCCGCTAACCGATCCGCTCCCATAGGGGCTCATTACAAGTCCGTAAACGGACTTGTAATGAGCGGACCGTTCGTCCGCTAGTGTGAAAGGGCCCTTAACTGCTACTGTTTATAGTGACTATGTTTATTGACAATATATGCTTGTACGTTTGAAAACTTAATAAACAAATTTGAAAAAAATTAAATAAAAATCTGGTTTAATTTCCTGCATTGAGTGTAGTACACTCTGGCGCGGCTTCACAATATGGGCAGGGTGGAATCACTGGAGTACAATAGATGCAGGGCAGGGGAAGGAAATTACTTTCAAGTGATATGGCTTTGTCCTTGGGTGGGGAGGGTCTGGTCGACGATCATGTCATTTATTGAGGAAAAACTAGCTATCCCAAACATATGTACTCTGACCTGATGCATACTAGGTGACTTTAGGGATAAGGGGTTATTAGAATCCAAAAATACTCTTTTGAGAATACTCTCTTTTCATGCTAAAAAGGCATTGGCTCTGAAATGGAAGGATGATAGTTCTCCGTCCCTCCACTACTGGATTGACCTGATTAATGGAGCTCTGCCAAAATATAAGCTGACTTACATTTCCAGGGGTTTCCCAAAAAAATTTGGGCTGGTTGGATTAAGTCGGTGTCAGGGGATATAGAGGTGTGAGGCTGACTGGACGGGACCAGGACGATCCCTCACTTCATTAGTGGGAAATAACTCAATGTATAAAGATACACATATCTCCTTCTGCATAATATGGATGTTGAGTTTATTGATTGGCTTCCAAATGTGGATTAATTCCATTACAATGTTAGTTTTTTTTTCTTGTTTTGTTTTTCTCTCTTTTTTCTTTTTTTTTCTTTTTTTCTGTAAAATTTTCCTTGTTTACATTCATGTATCTAGGGGTATTTCCCCGGAAATTATAGAGGTTGGAACTTTGCTTAGATGATTAGTCAAAATCTGTGTAATATGTGTACAATCAATATGTTGTTACTGCTTTTGCATATGCAGGTTACTGTTTTGGTATCAGAGGGCTACCCTCCTCTGTAAAACAAATATTTTGTATAATGTAAACCTATGTTTTATTTGAAAATTAATAAAAATGTACCCTTTAAAGGAAAAAAAAGTGACAAACTAGGGCAGTATGTAGCAACTTAACGTCCTGCTTTTGAGCCAAATAATAATCTTGGGTCCATTGACACCTTGTTGATTATATAACACATAGAATGTCAGATTTGTCTCAAAATACATATGATACAGTGCCAAAGGACAACATGCCTCAGCAATTATCTTTATGCAGTGCATCAGGCTTCTTAACCGCAAGGTACTATCAAAGGAGTTTCTGGCAACTGAGCACATTAATAATCCAATTTATTCTATGATTCTTCCCTGAGGAAATCTTTATCTACATTACCACAGCAAAATTTCACCTCTCTTTTCACTTAACATAAAGCTGGTACTGATTATTTCCAGGGTCTAATACTGTATAGAGTAAATTGTCATTTTTTTCTCCCTTCTGTTTCCTCTAATGAAAAGAATAAAACACTGCTTCAAGCAAGTTGATCAAACAATTATATATTTAATACTAAGAAAAAATGCAGATCTTGTGACCGGGAGGGCTGTATTTAGAAATTAGGCTGTCTAAAATAAACCTAAATGGTGACAATATATTGCACAGCTCCATCCCTTGTATCGTGAGATCATTTTGGTTATGACCAATAAAAGAATGCACTATTAGAGGAGGCATACCATCTCCTTTATCTGCCAAGCTATGTTTCAGCTGTACAGACCACCAAACAAGAGAAAGAAGAGATGGCTCCACGCTTATTGACCTCTAAAGAGTCTTTTCATCTGCAACCCTTTCTTTCTATAATTCTTTTGCTGAAATTAACCAGAGAAAATCCAAAATCAGAATATTTGATATACTAATTTGTAAAATGAGAGGCTTCTTGATTTCCTCTTATCCTGCTAACCAAAGCATTAGCCCACACGTACCATTATCATAAATACAGCCTCAATAACCAGTAGTATAAAACAGCTCTTTACAGTTGCATTTTCTCATCAAATAGCACACAAGTATGAGAGATTATCACCGAAGATTATTTCTTTGGATTTACATGAACTTACTCTCACTGAATATCACCAGCCTAAATACATTCTGTGAGGTTTATGTGAACTCATTGTGCCTACTATAGCTTTTCTGAATGATGAATTCAAAACTCGATTTGCACATATTCTCAATAAATGTTCCTTTGATTTGATGACATTTACAGTTGAATTCATAATGTAAATAGAGAGATGTTTTAAACCAACAAATTCAAGAGTTGGCAGAATGTTTAAAATCATCTTTGGACTCCTTCGAGTATAATAAGATCAAAGAAAACATTGATACTTCTTTGAAAAACGTTCATAATATTTTAGAACAAAGTAAGATAACTAAATTGGAGCATTAAAAATATGTTTTTTTTAAATTTGTTTTAAGGCTGGGTTCACACTATTGCGAATTGGATGCAGATTTCCAACTCATCCAATTTGCATAGCAGGAGATTGTGACTGGCTCTCTGTGAAGCCGTTTCACACATATCCACAGTGGCTCCCATGCGAATTGCACAGGAGCCCTGTACGTCTTTTGGTCAGTTTCATGTCTGAATTCAGCCAAAAATTTGGGTTGAAATGGGACCTGAAACAGTGAATGGAAACGCAACGGACGCCCTCTGTGAGCCCCTGCGATCTCTAGTGTGAACCCAGCCTCAAACAACTATGTATACGATTGGATTTTCCCTTCAAACAGATGATCTAGTTCTATACCAATTGCATGGCATGTGTCTCATCACCATATACACCACAGATTCCTGTAGATTCCTGTGCTTTTTTATTTCAGATGGAGTATGCAGTAATTAGGAAGAGAATGGTGGACAATCGACATTGTTTCAAACCAAACCAGTCATCAACCACTGTTGAGATACATGTATTGCAAAATTGTCAAATGGACACAAGGCATAATTTTTTTTACTGCTCATTTGTTAGAGAAAGCGTAATTATTTTGTTCAAAAGAAACTATGAACACATTTATCTTGAAACAAGATTAATACAGGTTTTTCAATATTTGAAGGGTATTTTTTACTTCGTGTACCCCTGTGTCTATTGCATATAAAGCAGGTACTTTATACTTGTCAGATTTTAATCTGTGCAATAAAAGCATAATGGCTCCACCCGTTACTTTCCCTTCTTTGGAAATATTTATTAAAAATTCAATGGGGATATTTTTTCTATTGTCTGATAAGATTTCTAATAGCTTAACTATGGAGAAACAGTCCAGTTTGCAATAAAATGCTTGTCTCAGAGATGGGTTATTAAACCTGCAGACAAGGGAGGTTCTGTTGTGGTGATGGATGTCAAACCGCTCAAAGATGAGATAATTTCCCACCTTTCTGATTTGAATGTGTATAGGAAATTTTCTGATAATCCTGTGGAAAATGAAACAGATCATTGTGAGTATTTGGTCAGCATGTTCCCCACTGGCACAATACTACAATAGGATTATACCACCTCAGGTTACCTCCAGATGATATTATCTACATGACATCAATTATTTTTCTAAAAAGTTAATACATTTTAACATTTCTTCTGAGGTTATTTGATCAGCTGGGATATAGCATTCCGATACACCTTTTATAGATTATAATTTAGGTATACATTACATGCCCGTGTATTTTGTAGCATTCAGGTAAATACATTTCCCAACACATTTTGTTTTTATAGGCTTATTACAAATTACCTTAGAGAAAAATTACTTTGTGTTTAAAAAGGAGTACTTTTTACAAATTTGAGGTGCAGCAATGATGAACCACATGCGGGACCTCCATATGCTAACACTTTTGTTAATGTGATAGAGGGACAACATAGTTATGTTCTTTGTTTCAACAGTCATTCCTTACATGGATACATTAATGGTCAATATTTGTGTCATCTATCAGGGAGATTTGGAGTCACTTATCTTTTCATGATTACCTTAAAGTGATATTAAAGGTTTGTTTGTGTTTTCTAAATAACAAACATGTCATACTTACCTACACTCTGCAGTTAGTGGCCCTGATCCTCCTCTTCGGGAGTCCCACAGTGGCTCTCGTGGCTCCTCCCTGCATTAGATAACTCCCTCTGGGAAGCTCTCTCCCAAAAGGATTACCTTGCGGGCGCGCTCCTGTGTCATACACTCAGTGTCCATAGACGCCAAGTGTATGACTTGCCCCCGCGTCATTGGATTTGATTGACAGCAGCGGGAGCCAATGGTTGCACTGCTATCAATCTATCCAATGAAGAGCCGAGAATCCGTGGAGTGAAATGGGATCTCGCCCACAGAAATTCAGGGCTAAGGTAAGTAAAACAGGGGACCAGTCACTGCAAGGTGTTTTTTCACCTTAAAAAACACGTAGGTTTACAACCCCTTTATTCATGTTCTTAATTTGCAATTTAACTTGATTTAGATCTGACATCGATTCCATTTCTAGACATTAGAATATACATTAAAGAAAATTTCTTGAATAGTGATCTTTATGTAAAATCAACCAGTTGTAATTAGTTGATTACATTTACCATCTTTCATCTGCCTTCTGTGTTTGAATCTATATTCCTTGCAGTCAGTTTTAGAGGGTGTCACTTATTGTTAATAATAAATCAGTCTGAGAAACTCTATTGTGTGAAATAGGTAATAAACTAGTTGAAAAAAGTGTCCTCTTTTGCACACACAAGTGTCAAAAATAAATAAAAACACAGCCTAGCAAAGGCCAAGCACTCACAGAATTGTTGCTTTTAAACATTTGTAAAGCACTGCGTATTATTGGAGCTTTGTCAGATGTTATGACTTATGGGTAAGCGTTCATAGGTGCTCCGACTTTCGAAAAAAGGGACAGTTTCAAACTTCATAATACCTTGTAAGCATAGCTTCAGTTATTTCTTGCAGGGATATATGGACACTAAAATCCCACCTTTATACATTTCAACCATGTCCTACAATCATGAGTGTGAATAAAATCTAAGCTACTGAGCTCTGCACAGCTTAGATAATAGGACATGTGAACTGCTCAGCCTTTCTTTGTTTCATACCTGATCATGCTGATTACATTTCTTCTCTGAACACCCTAATATGATGAAAGGAAGCCAAGAGGAAAAGTTTCATCTTACTATGCAATTCAATGGCAGTTTGAGCAGCCTTCGAATATAGTAGATATAAATCTCTCTGCTAGTCATTTTAACTCTTTTGTAAGGAAGGGTCATTGCTGCCTAGAAACCCAAGCCATGTTTAGCAGCTATGACTAATTCACCCACCTTAATTATTTTACACTGTTTTAAGGACATATAATGCTTTTATTAGGCTAGCACACTGTTTTTATGATTACCTTGCTAAGAGTTTTTATTTTCGGCTAACACATAAAATAAAAGCAATTATAAAAAACTTAACAGCCTACTGTATATGTTCACATTTTCTCAGCCTCATTTTATAAATATACATGTGATAATTAACTCAATATCCATTGTAATAATGTTGAATGAATAAAGCTGTGTTATAGTGTTATTGAGATGTATTGATTACCCACTTGGACCTAGATATGCCCCTTGATTGCCAAACCATTTTTCAGTAGTGTGATAGTTTGACAGAAAATTACCGTACACTACCAAAATGAGTTTTGTATAATTTTCTGAGATGGATGAAATTGTATTTTATAATCAATGTTTTTTTTTTTTTTACTATATAAAATAAACATTTCTGATAAAAGTGTTTCCCCTACATTCTGTTCTAAAATATATCAAATTAACATACCAAGTACAGATATTAACAAAAATTGCCTTTTTGGAAAAGTAGACATTCCAAGGCGATGTGATGTTTCAGATTTTTCGTATTAAGGTGTTTAAAACATGGAGTTTGGTAATGGTGTGCAAGATACAATGCACTATTAATGTACAGAGCATACAAAGAGGGGGAGGAGGTAATGTGCAGGTCACATCCAGTGGGAGGATAGTTATTGTGCAGGATAAGGGAGATAAAGGCTTTAAAGGCTAAAATCACCTTTTCCAGAAAAAATAACTATTTAGTCAAGGAGCCCCAGTAGGTATTTACATAACAAGCCACAGGTACACAGTCATACTCTGATCTCAAAACGTATCTGATTTTTGGAATGCTCTTTATCTCATATGACAGGGGGAAGGTATGTCATTGTAAACTATGCTACTTTGAAACCACATCCACATATTAACCATCTTTAGAAGATGCTGAAGTAGGTGGGGCACTAAAAACAATGGGGGGAATTTATTAAAACTGGAGCAGCTGTGCATGACAACCAATCAGCTCCTATCTTCAGCTGGTTCAGTTAAAAAGAAACCAAACCCATTGATTTATTATTTAAAAAAAAAACAGTTACATTCCCGGCATGCCAGGAAAGTACATTGTCACATTTGTTTAAGTTCCCAACCAAACTGTCAAACCATCAAATGGCTAATGTCATAACTGATCGCATGTGCACCATGGCACTTGCATTCAAACAGGAGCTAAGGCCCCTTTCACAATGATCAGTTTTTATTCCATTTTTGCCTTACCAAAAGCAGAAGAAAAATGCATGATCAATAAATCCTATGGAACTCTCCACACTAGTCAGTTGAAGGCAATTCGTCCTACTTGCTGCATTTCCGTGCATGTTTGGTGCCGCAAAAAAATGCATAAAAAATACACCTCCCCATTGAAGTGAATAGAAATGCATCAAAATTGGGGGGGATACATCAAAAATACACCTGCAGTTGCTGCTTGGTCAGCTGAATCTGCTTGGTCAGCTGGGGGTCTCTATGTCCACTATGCAGAACAGACACAGACACAGTCTCGCTCTCCTCTATGGGGCAATTGGTTGGAAATGAACCACCTGTTCTTTTCCATCCAATGCCACCAGATCTGATCCACCGGACGGATGGGGAATAGGACCACAATTCATCTGTTTTTGGCTGATTGGATGGCAATGGGTGTCCACTGACTTCCGGAACTCTATAGAAGAGACTGGAGGGCCAGCCTGAAAACTGACATGAGGACCTGATCGGACAGCCCATGTCAAAGTGACATTAAGCTTTAAAAATTAAAGATAGAAGCTAAAAAAGGTTAATAGTCCCTACTTAATGGGTCTTTAAAGGTTACTCACAAGAATTAGCTTGTAGATTTATATAAAACATTTCATTTTATTACAGCCATATAAAAATTAAAAAAAAAACATCAATATAGGTGATAAAACAAATAGATAGAAATCATAAAAAGTATGCGGCTAAATTATTGCAAAGAAAGATAGAAGCTGATCAGTTGCTGTGCACAGCTTCTCCAGTTTTGACAAATTCCCCTTATATATTACATTTTCATGTTTTAAAAAGCATCTCTCCAAATTATTTTGGCATTTTGGAAACTAACCTATTTCAATTAAGTCATATATATCTAACCACACTCATTTTAACCACACCCTTTTCAAGAAAACCCCACCTACTTTCTAACAATGTGTTTTTCTCTTCCTAATAAAATGATTATCACCCTAAACACTACTATACATTTTAGATTTGAGTCTCTGATCACTATCAATGACAGTATCGATACACTTAATTTCAGACAGTAACTATTCACTTAATTTACTTAGGCCCCAGCATTAAGGAGCGATATATATATATATATATATATATATATATATATATATATATATATATATATATAATTATTATTATTATACATGAAATAAGTTCTCAACAAGTTTAATACTTTAATCCATTACTTTATGAAGTGAAAATCACTAGGAACATTAAAGGAGCTGTAAACTCTCCTGTTTTTTCACCTTATGGTCATGTATTAAGGTGAGAAAACATCTGACAATTACCAGCCCCCCTGTTTTACTTACCTGAGACATTGAAAGTTCCGTGTCGAGAACACACTGGATCTTTGCCCGGGGTTCACGGCTCTTCATTGGATAGATTGTTAGCAGGGCAGCCATTGGCTCCCGCTGCTGTCAATCAAATCCAATGATGCAGGCACAGGGGGCAGGGCCAAGTCCTTCATCCAGCGACTATAGACACCGAATGCTAGACTCGGGACCATGCCCGCAAGGTAACCCCCTTGGGAGAGCGCTTCCCAAAGTCGGGTTATCTGATGCGGGGAGGAGCCGAGAGAGCTGCCGGGGACCCCAGAAAATGCAGTTCGGGCCACTCTGTTCAAAACAAGCTGCACAGTGTAGGTAAGTATGACATGTTTGTTATTTTTATTTTTTTATCAAACCTATAGGGCCAGATTCAGGTAGATGAGAGTATCTTTCCTCTGGAGTAACGCTTCTCATTTACGTTACTCTGAAGACCCTTTCAGCGCAAGTCCTGTAATTCACATAGCAGTTGCGCGTAAACTTGCGCCAGAGTAACGATAATGCGCTGGCGTAACCCGACGCAAGTGGAAGTGGGTGTGATCATATGTAAATGATGGGCGGAGCCCAGCGCAGAGGCTTACGTTCAGCGCATCAACCACGGAGCATGCGCAGTGAGTGAGGCTCCACTCGCCCCCTTTGTGCGCATGCTCACAACTTCCGTCGGCACCACTGCACGGGAAACGTCAGTGCAATGCCTTCCGTTGGGCGTTTAAATGCGCCCGTAGAAGCGCCATTCCGGCACTAAAGTATATCCTGCTCCCCCTCCCCGCAGTGATGTTACTTTTGTTCTGAGATGGCTGCTCCCGTTCCCCGCAAACACACAGGAGAAAGCTGAACTTTAATGGCCAGGAGCTGTCAGCCGTCATCTCGGCTATGGAGACCTATGATGTCTTCCTCCATGGCTGTAAAATTTGACAGACAAGCATGGACAGAGGTGTTGTCCTGCAAGTGGGGGTGCTCAGCTAGCTCTTATCGTCGGTAACGCTGCTGTAGCTGCTCTCCTGCTGACCTGTGGCCATCTGGAGTAAAGATAAAGCAGCCTTTTGTAGAAATAACTTTGCGCCGGACAGACGAGATACGCGCGGCGCATGTAGCCAGCGTATGGTGCTAATCCGTTCGTGAATTGGGAAAAATCCCTCATTTGCATATTTGCAGGGGAAATCAATGGGCGCGACTGATGCGCCCAGCGAAAATAAGCGCTGACGATACTCTGGCGTCGGAACGTTCCGCCGGTCGCAAATGACCCGTTATTGGGCGCATCTAGTTTGGTGGGTACGGGCACATAGAAACGACGGCGCATCATCACAGTTACGCGGCGCATATCCAAATACTCCAGCGCAAGTGTTCGTGAATCTGGCCCATAATGTCACTTTAAAACGAAATGTTGCATTCGATTTACATGTGTACATAAAATGTACTGGTTAAGAAATGTTCATTTACTTTGTAGCAAGATGTGCCTAGTCTCCACACAGTGACAAGATTTTACTGGAACGCAGTGTTTTTCTCTCAGCGGGTGACATGGCACAAGTGCTGTCCTGCAGATCAGGCTCCATTGCATCTATGCTTTTCTGTGCTTGATATGACACTGCCTGACAGACAAGAATTGTAAGCTGCCACAAAGGAAAAGGTTTGACAGGATGATTGCAACATCAAGCCTTCTTTTCTCTAGACAACACTAAAAACATATTAAAATGGTTGTATCCTCTGCTTGGTGATTTTTTACCTACAGATAAGCCTATAACAAGGCTTACCTGTTGGTAAAATGAATATCTTCTAAACCTGCATGGTTTAGGAGATATTTTCCCTGCATGCAGCTGCTGACATTAGCGGCACATGCGTTCTGAAGGTCCGGCGTATCATCCCGAAAAATTCAGAGCTCCTTGCCAGAATGGAGGAAGTAAACATGGCTCCGGCCACTCACATCGCCGGTGCCATGAACCTGGAAGAAACACAGAGGAAACATGTCAGCTCCCTAAGCGGTGACAGGGAGTCAGTGCCGGCACTTCGTTCTAAGCTAAGTATTTCATAATGAGCTAGCATGTGGTGCATACTAGCTCATTATGCCTTTGCCTTACAGTTTTTTTTTATTATCAGGGCATACAACCGCTTTAATGCATTGATGTCATCTGAAAACTCCCACGTCATTCACGCATTAGACTTATCAACATTATTGGGTAAAATTTAGTATCCACATCTTCAAATCTATGAGCGCCACTCATTCTAACAGAGCTAGCAGAAGTGGCTCTAGCGGACTATGTCTTTGACATAAATATCATTATCGCCTTTCTATTTGACACAACAGTAGAAGCATCATATACACAGTTACTGTACATAGTAGGTGAGGTTGGAAAAAGACACAAGTCCATCAAGTCCAACCTATGTGTGTAATCATCTTGATTTTATTTTGCTTATATGATTTATTCATCCATGTTTCATCTGTCCATTTTTGGATGAAAAACAGACAGTAATCCATTCCTATAGTCTTGAGTATGTAAAGGGGTAACCATCATTTATATCCACCTTCATCATGTTCATTGCCTGCTTGTCTGCAGAGGAACAAGGCTGCATCATTTCCCATGTAGATGGATATGAATGGATGTAAATGGAGGCTGTCCGTTCTGTTTAAAGTATGTCCATTTTTAGGCAAGAAACATATTTTTTTTATGTTTATAGTTTTTACATTTATGATTGGTTTATTTAACAACTAAAAAGATGGATGCAAAAGGGTGTACATTGATATAAAGTGAACTGAACTGAAGATGGATGTGCAGACTGATGTATCCTGAATCAGGATTCATCAGTTTTTTTCTTAGCAACAAACTGATGATGCCTGTGTCCCTTAGGAGTTGATGTTATTGCATATTTCAAGCCATATTAATATTACTGTGTTGCACTAAATGCATATTTTACCACACAATATCACCAATCAAAAAAATATACCAAGGACAAAATTGAAACACTGAGAAATAAAACAGAGCAAAGCATGAGGGAAACCTTGGGCTTGGCATATTATAATATATTCAATAGCACAATAGATAAACAATGTTTTCAAAATTTTCATTGTTCTGTTTAGTAACTCATTCGAAATTAGAATCACACTAAACTCTGGTTTAAAAAATAAATATGATATTCTAGTATGCATTCATCAGAAAAGTACCTTATATTGCTCAGAGTGAAAAATCATTAGCACACCAAGGATTCCTCAAAGGGGTCCAAGCTTTAATTTCAAGGTCCCATGGTACACATACGGCAATGTTTCAGAGTCACGCAAGGCCCCTTAATCAGGTAAGTGACTTGCCTGACAAACGGGCCGTGCTTGGCTTAAAACATTGCCATATGTGTACCATGTGTGACCTTAAAATTAAAGCTTTGGACCCTTTAGTGACTTGCCTGACAAAGGGGCCCTGTGTGGCTCCAAAACATTGCTGTATGTGGTCACGCAAGGCCCCGTCATCAGGCAAGTCAAAAAAGGGTCCAAAGCTTTAATTTCAAGGCCACATGGTACACAACCGGCAACATTTTGGAGCCTTGCAGGGCCCCTTCGCCCAGCAAGTCACTTGCGCGATGAAGGGGCCCTGCGTGGCTCCGAAACGTTGCTGCATGTGTACCATGTGAACCTGACATTAAAGCTTTGGGCTCTTTTGAGGAATGGTTGGTATGCTGATGACATTTCCTCACTCTAAATATCTACAGTTTTCAGCCTGTGGATATTACAGCACCCAGCAATGCTGAACAGCCATTTTCCAGAATTTGTGCATGAGGAATTTTGCACTTGGACTTATATTGCTCTCAAACACCTCCAAATCTCAAAATTCTAATGAAAAAAATAAAAATAAAATTATTGCTGCTGTGATCTGATTTTCTGTTAGAGCAGTGGTTCTCACCTCCTGTCCTCAGGACCCACTAACAGGCCAGTTTTGAAGTATTACCTTGGGGATTTTGCAGGCTAGTATACTGCAATCACTGAGCAGCAAATTATATTACCTGTGATGTATTTCAGTTATCTTGCAAACCTGGCCTGTTAGTGGGTCCTGAGGAAAGGAGTTGAGAACCACTGTGTTAGAGGATGGCTATGTTTGTTCTTCATAGTCTGACTGTATGTAGAAATGTAGTCACCCTCTCTTGACCACCCAGATTGGACTATGGACTATGGGATTTGTAGCGTGCATAGACCAGGATGCGTGACATCAACTAAAGTTCACTGCTTGTTCCAAACAAACAGACATGGGGGAGAAAAGGAAAGTTTTGGGAGCTCACAGAGGACATTACAAGGAGGCAGAAAAACACAATAAGAAACAGTTTGATAAAAAATAGATGATAGGGTCATTAAACGCTTAAACCCAAAAATGTAACTTCCGCTTAATCCACTCCTTGCTCCCTTACATGCCACATTTGGCATGTAATTTTTTTTTTTGGGGGGGGGGGGGGGGGGGGCTTCAGGAGGAGTGGGACTTCCTGTCCCACTTCCTCCTTCCGCCGAGGGGCTGGTAAGGCGATTAGCCTAATCGCCTTACTGCAGCCCCTCTCTGTAGGCAACCGCCTAGGACACGTCACAGGTCCCAATCAATCGCCTGTCCTGCATACGCAGTGGGTGCCCGGCCGTGAAGCCGAAAGCTGTCACAGCCGGGTGCCCACACTTGGAATGAAGATGCCGGCCGGGGAGGGGGGTAGAGGAGCGGAGCCCTGGCCGGCGCGTCGCTGGAACCGTGGAGCAAGTAAGTGTATGTTTATTAAAAGCCAGCAGTTACACTTTTTGGCTGGAACTCCCCTTTAAGGACAAGCGCACAACGATATACGTTGGCACAATGGAACGGCTGGGCAGATGGAGGTACCTGTACATCCCCTATAAGATGCTGCATTGTGGTTGTGTGTGATGTAAACAAGTATTTCCCCATTCTTCCTAGTGACAGGACACTGATCACCGCTCCCTGTAATCGGGAGCGGTGATCAGTGTCATGTAACACATAGCCCATCCCCCCTACAGTTAGAAGCACTCTCTAGGACACACTTAACCCCTTCAGCACCCCCTTCTGGTTAACCCCTTCGCTGCCAGAGTCATTTTTACCGTAATCAGTGCATTTTTATAGCACCGATCGCTGTATCAATGACAATGGTCCCAAAATGGCATCAAAAGTGTCCGATGTGTCCGCCATAATGTCGTAGTCATGATAAAAATGTATCACCGCCGCCATTACTAAAAATTATTAATAAAAATGCCATAAAACTATACCCTGTTTTGTAGACGCTATAACTTTTGCGCAAACCAATCAATAAACGCTTATTGCACTTTTTTTAACCAAAAATAGGTAGAAGAATATGTATCGGCCTAAACTGAGGAAAACATTTTTTTTTTATATCTTTTTGGGGGGTTATTTATTATAGCAAAAAGTAATAAATATTGTTTTTTTTTCAAAATTGTCACTTTATTTTTGTTTATAGGGCAAAAAAAAACCAAAGAAATGCAGAGGTAATCAAATACCACAAAAAGAAAGCTCTATTTGTTAGGGAACCACATCGCAATTGTCAGTTAAAGCGATGCAGTGCTGAATTGCAAAATGTGCTCTGGTCTTTGGCTAGCCAAATGGTCCGGGGCTTAAGTGGTTAAGTAGTGAATTTGTATGTGTTATTTTTAAAGAATGAGAATATTGTTTATTGTCACTTTAAAAGACCTAATCCTAGTTTAATAAATAATGAATCAGGTTGAAACATTTTACTCAGATATAGACATCACGGTATAGTATGTTGCTCAAACCAAAACCGTTTTCTAAATGGTAAAATGTAATCAACTAAGCACCAAACATTGGATCAGGCTAAAATGCTCAAAACCTCTTAACAAAGATTGTAGTAAGAGGTCTGGCCAGATTTTTGCCTTTACCTATTTTTGAATCAAATTTTATGGCCCCTCTCACATGGACTTTCCGATCAGGTCTGCCTGTCAGTTTTTCAGGTGTACCCTATCAGACACTCCATTCACCTCTATAGGGCAGCGGATGTCAACTGTGACATGCCCGCTGACATCTGCCGATATCCGATCCGATCCTTTCCGTCAAATCCAGACTGATGATGACCCCATTTTCCAGTCATCTGGAGGATCGGAATAGATGGGGTCGCATAAAATGGACAGCACAGTGAGCCGAGACGGACCTGTCATCTGCCAGACCAGCTGAGCAAAGTGAACTACGTCAGGCTGACCTTCCCTGTGAAAGAGCCCTAACATTGCAACCAGTAAAACTGCAACTTATTCGCTTATTGGTAGTGGAGAACATGCATGTCCACTGCTTGAATCCCACAATGCAATGGATGGGGATGGGGAGGCCAATCAGTTGGCCTGGGCATAGTCAGGTGGGGAAGAGTATATGCTTTACAAATAGCATTAAAAGGAAAGTCACTATATGTTCACTTCAGATGGCTATAAGTAACAATATTATGCTGTCAGCAGTCTGATCCTACTGTACTGTATATGTCCTACTTTTTACCATCACAGGTTTAGTTTAGGCCCTAAAAAAATGGAGACATGTTTTATACCTTGCAGGACCTTTATTGCTGTCTATGATTCTGTTGGAAACATCTTTGCTCCAACCTTGGCCATATTATAACAGTCAGTGCTCAGTCACGAATTACATGGCTGGTTAATTTTTTTTAATTTGTCCCCAAATAGCATTATGGTGTCAGCTGCCCTCTATGGATTATTTTGAGGAACATATGTAAAGTGCATACCTGGCCACAGTAGCAATTTTTTCTAAAGCGATCCACACCCATGATTGCCCTGCAGTAATTACTGGTGATTGCTATACACACAGTAGAGAAAAATTGAATATACCATATACTAGTGATTATTAACTAATGATAGCCCACTTCTCCAAATTAGTTCAATTAATCTTTAATACTGTACATTTAACTGCATGTATAGCAATGGCTACCTAAAAAAAAAACTGGGCATCCACTAGCGATTTTAAAAGTGTGATCTTACTAGCAAAGATAACCCATGTGCCCCTTGTCTAAATAGTGGAATGAGGAAGTTCACCAGATTTTCACCAGATTTTAGAACCCTTACTGTCTAAGCTATGCCAGTGGCAGGGGTGAGATGTAATAAAGGGTCTACTTGAAAATAATCCCTGCTAATACCAGCCAACACAGATTTTAGTAGTAACTTAATGAATCTTATCTATTGAATCTATTAAATGTCCACTAATTTCAAATACTGTATGTTCCATAAAAAATATTGATTTGTTGTATGATGGTAATGTTCCATGCTTCCATCCCACTTCCCCATCCACGCTCTGCATTTACTATATTTGTGTTAGGATGTGCATGCACCTTAACACATGAAAAAGATAGATTTAACCCCTTTTTTTCTAGTGTGGTGCATCTGAATGCGCATCGTGTGTTTAGCCTGCTACGATAATAGTGCCCTGAGGTGCCATTTAAATTGAATGTAAAGCACTGTGGTTTGTGCTGTATTGGCATTGTGGTAATGTACATAAAAATGTGTATTTTAGTGCACATTAATGCCCTTTATATTTTTGTGTATTTTGTGTATCATGAAAATAATATTTTTTACAAATAAATTACTTGTTTTAACCTTTTTCATCACTAGTGCTGTTGATCTCATGCAGCATCATATAAACCTTTATGTCTACATGCGTGCAATCCAGGAACGGCATTAGGGAATTTCTCAGAGCAAGATTCCTGAAGGTAGCAACAGTGGTCTATAGCTGTGTAATGTATGTTAAATGAGCAATTGAAAGCCCATGTGATAGTATGACAGCATAGGTGCTCAATTAGGAGACATGGACCGCCATGGTCACCATATAACAGGAAGTGGCTGAACAAGGGAATTCATGTAGGGATTACAAGGCATGTTTTAATAAAAGCAGCAAAATAAAAATAATGAAAACATATTTTGAAATTACATTAACCAGACCCCCAACCATGCCAAATCTGTTTCATGAACGCTTGTTCCAGCACCAGGCACTAGATTTATGTCAGGCAAAATTATCTTCTACCCAGCTGCCTAATCCTGACAGTAACCTCATCAGGAGGACACGGAGCGATGTTGATGTAAAGGACAAAGTTATCTGTTAGGTAAGTGTCCACTAAGCAGCAGGTCTGAAGCCGTGTACACACGATCAGTTTGTCTGATGAAAAAAGTATTTTTTCCCATCGGTGTAAAAAAAATAGAACATGTTTTAACTAATTTTCTAGGATAAAAAACGATCATCTGTGTGGAACTCCATCAGAGAAAAATCCACACATGCTCAGAATCAAGTCGACGCATGCTCAGAAGCATTGAACTTCATGTTTTTCGGCACGTCGTAGTGTTTTACGTCACCGCGTTTTGGCACAGTTTGAATTTAGTCTGATAGTGTGTATGCAAGACTGATGAAAGTCAGCTTCATCGGATATCCAACGAAAAAAATCCATCAGATTTGATCCCATCAGAAATCCGATCATGTGTACATGGCTTGAGAGTTTCTATTTATTGACACTGACCACTAGTGATTGGGGGGTTTATGCCACTGATCACCAATGATTCTAGGTAGGTTTTTATTATTGACTACTAATGATTTGGGTGGGTTGTTTTATCACTGGAGCCAAATTATTTGGAGGGTGATCTTTAAATTGAATGGATCACCAATGATTTAAGGATGGGGTCTTTATTGTCACTGATCATCAACAATTGGGAAATGTTACTGCCACTGATCCTTTGTGCTGAGGTTTATGTGTATCTCTGAAACTGGCAATTATGATACAGTATTTAAGGAGTACTGTGTATGTGAAAGAACAGTGGCATATGTGTGCAGTGTATACTGTAAGAAGATTCATATTCTGATAATATTATCTCTTTAATCCTCCTATAATCATCAACACTATTTAGCCACACCCACTTGTATCACTATGTCATATCTGCTTTATCCCTTTTTTCAAGTTCTACATTTGGGAGGCCTGCATTAGAGTTTTGATTAGAGGGTTGATTTACTAAAATTAACTAGGCTGTTTATTTCGCAAGGAAAGCTGCACTTTCTTTCCCCACAGCCCAGTAAATGGTAAATGTGGTGACATTTCACATTGCAAAGAATAAGTAGCTTGTATGTTTGCTTAATGGATGTTAGCAGAGCTTCACCTAAGCTCTGAGGAAAATTGCCTTGCAAAGTGCAACTTCCATTGCAACGTAAACTGTCTATTTGCCTTTAGTAAGATTTGCATATGCTCTAGGCCGTGAAAGGTCGGTCAATATATGGAATTTCTTTTTATATAACTTTTTTGTTCACAAAAAAAATCAGTTGTATATTACATATGGATTTGAAGAGTGAAAGACTCATTTGAAGAAGATAATGATCAGAAACTAACCTGGGAAGTAATGTATGTCATGCAATAGTTGATGCACCGCTATGTATAATCTTAGGGGGTGTGCTAATTTTCTAATTTATCTTGTGCCATCTTTGTTCACATATTATACTTCAGTAATTATGCAAGCATTTTAGTCTTCTCTGGGGTAGACTACTATGTTATAGTAAACATCTTCTGAAGGTCATGAGCTGTAATGTTAATTATTATTTGCCATGGTTAATGAAAAATGTTTTTATGTTTAGCTGAACAAACACAGATTATTGATACTATTAGATGCTATCTTGTTGGAGGATTTGGAACTGTGAAGTAAAAGTTCAGTAGTTTAATTAATGTTTAGTAGTTTAATTATTCATTGACCAATCACTCCACCAAACAATTTATTGTGACGGAGCAACCTGGCAATACACAAAAAGAATAAAATAGATTCCTCCATCCACACTAAACAGAGCAGGTGGATTAATCTCCTGCTGCGGTAATTGTATTCTGACAGTCTGCAAGTTTTAAAAATACCCAAACAGTACCTGCATTTGGTTGGATTCTGATGCTGTTCATCCTTCGATTTTCCACCTGGCTCCTTAAATTTTTCAGTCGAAGGATGTCAGAAGGATGGAGCAGACCGGCCAAAAGTTTGTCATGTTGGAAGGTAAACCCTTTTCTCATTGACAACTTTCTGGCAGAGGGCAGAATATTTTTTCCGTAAAGCGGAGGTCTGCCCACTGCACAAAAAAATAAAAAAAAAGCAGCTACAAATACTGCTGACTTTTTATATATGGACACTTACCTGTCCAATGTCAGCACCACAGCCTGGCTGCATTCATATCGGCTGTCTGGTGCAGCTGCCACCATTGCTGGTAAGGGAACCCGGCAGTGAAGCATTTTGGCTTCACAGACTGTTCCCTACTGTGCATGCGCAAAGCTCGCTGCACTTTCTAATTGGCTCGGTGGCGGAGAAGGGAGGAGGGGGGTCGTACCCCTAAGAAAGAGGGCCTCGGCCCCATCCCCTGGAAGTGGGGAAGGGGACCTGTCAAAAACAGGTCCCCATTCCCCCTTCCCCTGAAAGGTGCCAAATGTGGCACTGGAGGGGAGAGGCGATGAACAAGCAGAAGTTCCCCTTTTTGGTGGAACCCCACTTTAAGAATTTAATGGTATTTTGCCCCATTCATTTATCTTCTATTTTGAAAGTGCTTCAGTCCCTGCTTCAGAGAAACACTCCCATAACAGGATATTACAACCTCTATGCTTTACTGCACGATTGGTGTTATTTGGATGGTGAGCTGTATTGGATTTCCAACCAGACATATCGTTTGATGTTGAGGGCAAATTATTTAATTTTAGTGTCATCTGACCACCTTAAACACTCCTTGAAGATTCTGATGATACATGGAAAAATGTATCATGGTCAGATGAAACTAACATTGAATTATTTGGCCTCAACATCAAATATTATGTCTGCCGAAAATCCAATACAGCTCATATCCAAATAACGATCAAACTGAAAATCTGTGGAATGACTTGAAGACTGCAGTCCACAAACAGTCACCATCAAATGTATCTGAACTTGAGCAGTTCTGCAAAGAAGAGTGGGCAAATAGTGAATAGTCTAGATGTGCAAAGTTAGTAGAGACACATCCCAACAGACTAAAGGTCGTAATTAAAGCAAAATATGGTTCAACAATATGCTGACACAAGGGGGGTGATCCTTTTTCCAACTCAATGATTTTTTTTCTTTCTTTCAGATATGTTGGTGTTATATCTTTCACTCGGATGTTAGAAGCTGCACTAGTAAATGGTAACTTGTATCTTTACTGAAGGTCAGAAAACTGCATACATTGGTTGAGTTTGGGTGGTAGTTTCAATACAATGCTGTTAAAATGTTGAGCTGCATAACAATACATTGCAATAAACTGTGCAAATTTCCTCTTCTGCTCACCGAACCAGTTAGGAAAAGTACTTGGGTGATAGGCTTTCTTTAAACTGAGCTAAATCCCAAAACAATCCTATTATATAAATGTTCATTCGTGTAGCTACCCAGGAGTGCTGTGAACACAAAAATCATAAATAAAACATCAAGCAGCAAACAATAGGCATTCATGTCAGTCGTTTGCAAATGCATATCATATTGATGAAGGGTAACAAAGCAGGCAGGTAGCAGTGTTTATACAACACAAATGGAGTGAAGGGAGGAAACGGACAGATATTAAAACAAAACTAGTGCTTCAGCAAAAATAGAGATTGCCAGATTATATGGATTTTCAGACTCTATTATTTGCCATTAAATCCAAACAGAAACACTGGAACATTAAATCCAGAGGAAACCAGAGGTTTGCATTTTTTCAATGAAGAGCGTATTAGAAATCCTCTCCAGCTGAGTGGCCCTATTGTTATATAAGTCTGTGCTCATTGGAGCGAACCCTTGTTAGTATACTGAAACTGTGGATTAGGTAAATGTGATTTGAAGAATGCTGCTAATGAAGCAAATCACCAGGAAAGGAAAAAATAGAGAAATATTTAAGTGCCTGTACTGCCAGATGAAAAAAAAAATATATAAGTAGAAAGCAATTTCATGTAGAGTAATTCAAATGAGGTTATAATGATTAAGAATGTAGAAGACTGTTAATGTATAAATTACAGCAGTAGAAGTTTTTTTTGGGGGCTAGCAGACATTAATCTGCCAAGGTAACTGTTTAACATTTACATAAATTAAGCCCCTTCTGCTGAAGTTAGACAACAAATATTAAAGAAGTAGAAAAACGCTTAAACTCACACAATATGACTATATGATGATTATATGTGACATAAGTAGGACAGCCAGCCAATGCATACATGTCGTTTCAGGTATTCAGTTTTCCTTATACTGAATCCTGTTTGTGGTGCAGAGAAATTACTTGACAACATTTTCAACATTAAAATTACAAATCTTATTTTTTTTCCCTACACAGTACCATAAGTAGGTTGATGTAATTTTTAGTGATTCACTAACTTTCATAGCATAAATGCAGCCAGGACATTCTGTAGGCATACTGTATTTGTTGCAAATCTTTTTTTTCCCCACCAGGCTGCACACCAACTATTATAATTAGTTACAGGCTACTTCCAAGTGCCCGGGCACTGCCAGTTTGGTACGTTGTTTATACAATACCCCACCACAGACTGTAAATCTTTGACATAATACTACATACAGAGGTTTGGAGTGGCATTACAGTTGCTACTAAAGAGCCCAGAGGGGAGCAAACTAACTTTTCTTTGAGGTAAGATTAGTAACACAGCTCACACTGCTTTGACTGCCAAGTGAATGTTGGGACACCACTGGTAAACAGATGATGAAAGAAGAACTAGGGCAAGTGAGAACCTTATCTTCACAGCATGAAGTGAGGTACTCACTTAGCCCAATTTAGAAGCATGCCCTATCAAGCTTTTGCTTGGAGGAGTAAACTGAAGGGTCTCATAAATGCAGATTGCATTGTTATACATGTTGCTACATTTTTATTATTATTATTATTATTATACACAATTTATATATCGCCAACAGTTAATGAAACAATGTAGAGGGGGGGGGGGGGCAGCACAATTACAGAACAGTTCAATACAGAAGGTACAGGAGGGCAATGCTCATAGAGCTTACATTCTAAAGGGGGGTGGTGGTACCAAAGGTAATGATTTTCAGAAACTGCAAAATGCATAATAAGACAATATCCCACTGGAAAAAAAAACTGTATGCTACATTTTAAAGGCATTGACCTGCATTTGTCATGCAAGTCAGTACAACTTCTATTTGCTATAAATCTTTAACAAAATGTGTGATCAAACAAATGAGCAACCAGAGAGTTACAGTAGATTTTTTTTTTTTACTTTACTGAGTTTATTAAAAAAAAAAAAATGTCCAAGGGTGCAGGTGAGTAGGGTTAGGGTCTCTCAACTTTTTATGGTCAACAGAACATCATAAGAATACCTCATTTTAATGGAAGGCAAGATATTAAACATGTCCAGAGGGGATGGTCTGAGATCAAAGTGAAAGCTCCACCCTTCCACCCACTCTGCCCAAAAACCAGAGTTACAGTACTGTGAGAAGTGGAATTATGGAAGGGGGAGAGGGGAAGGGAGAGGGGTCTAAAAGGCAATCTATATAGTACAACAACAGGGCCAGGAGAAAAGAGAAACTCTTGGCTAGCTACGTACTGTAGCTTTTTACTAAACAAGTGAAAAACAGGTCCCGGATGGCAAAAAACATCTGTAGAACAGTGGTTCTCAACCACAGTCCACAAGTACCCCCAACAGGCCACATTTTTACATTTTCCTTTACTTTGCACAGCTGATTTAAAACAATATCAGTGACAGGATATTGATAAGAGCTATTTTATCCAAGGGAAGTTCCCAAATCATGGCCTGTTTGGGGTACTTGAGGACCGAGGTTGAGAACCACTGCTGTAGAATATTGAAACTGCACAAACCACAAACATAGACTCTTCACAGCATTTGCTATGTGACTCAAACAGTGTAACATGTGGGTGCGTAACATAGGGGTTGATTCACTAAAAGCAAATAGTCTGTCCACTTTTCAAGGGAAGTTTCACTTTGCAAGAAAATTCTCTCTACAGTTTAGTGAATAAAGTGAAGCTTTGCTGGCTTCCGTCATCCAATGATGTACAAGATTTTTTTTTTTATTTCCTTGATTTGATATTTTGCAAAGTGCAATTTCAACACATTCTCTAAGGTCTGGAGAAAAATCCTTAGCATTGTGCAATGTCCCCTGCAACATGAACAGCCATTTTGCATTTAGTAAATCAACTCCATAGTCTCTGTTAGAATCTATAACACAGAGTTGAGCTGAGAATCATTACTTTAGTGAAATAGATCAGAAAACATACAACTACATGTGGTTATCTTCGTAGACAGAATGCCTAACAATGAAGTCCAGAAAGCACAGACAAACATCTGGAAGGCCTGAGGACAAGGCACCACCCTACTGGAACTGTAGTACTCTGGTAGAAATTGGGGAGGGGCTCACAGTAGCTGAGTCTTTTGGGGAAGCCACAAGCTATGAGGCTCTGGCCCGGCTGCTTGCACACTGGTGTTTTCAATAGGGCTGCACACTTGGCCTTAAGAGTTACTCCCCACCAGTTGCCCCACCCAACCCCTAGCCTGCGCACCCCTAAACACAACCTCATAAATGATCCGATGAAATTACACTGTTAAATGTTTAATGCAGAATTAAGATCCAAAAATAATTTTTAATAACAACTTTGACAATCTTGACATAAAGCATATTTCATTGACCTGACTCAAATAAAATAAGGATAACATATGATTCACTACTATAGGCACTGTACACATCATTACTGCCTTGTCAAGTAAATATTTTAGAAGTGAGAAAATTACCCCTAGGGGGCCTTGAGTTGCAGCTGAAAAAAATTAAATACATGAATTTCACTTTCACTGATTTGGGATGTTGCTAGGTGGTCTGAGCAACCAATCACCAGCTTGTTATTAGGAAAAGTAAACTTTGGCAGCTCCTGCCCAAACCCCCTCCCCACCCTGCCACCACCTCAACTACTTTGTTGCCGACTCCCACTGTGTGCCAGGCCCTGCTAAGAGAATAACAGGGGGTGGAGGCTGGGCAGAGAATCGTCTCCCGTTAAACCCTACCTGCCTGAAGCATCTGCCCCCCCCTCCGATGCGGCACCACACTCACTCTCAGCTTATTTCCACTCGCCTAATATGGGCTAATTTAAAGCGGGGGTTCACCCAAAAAAAAAAAATTTGAACATTACATTTAGCCGAGTTGTGAGAATGACATAAGACAGTTTTTTTTTATTTCATTGCCGTACATACCGTATTTTCACCGCGGCTTCCGGGTATGTAATCTGTGGAACTGGGCGTTCATAATTGATTGACAGGCTTCTGACCGGCGCATACAGCGCGTCACGTTTAGCCGAAAGAAGCCGAACGTCGGTGCGCAGGCGCCGTATAGAGCCAACTCGCAGTCCGGCTTCTTTCGGCAACTCGTGTATGGGCCGGTCGGAAGCCTGTCAATCAATTAGGAACGCCCAGTTCCGCAAATTACATACCCGGAAGCCGCGGTGAAAATACGGTATGTACGGCAATGAAATAAAATAAAAAAAATGCCTAATGTCATTCTTACAACTCGGCTGAATGTAATGTTAACAAAAAAAAAATGTGGATGAACCCCCGCTTTAACATATATCTGAATGAGATTGTTTATAAATAAGTGTAAGCATTTCTAAGCCCTTTTGCATATTAGCTTCCACTGTTAAAAATAAAGAACTTCCTCACATAATGTATTGCATTAAGGTAACAATTCTACCTTTGCACAACATTTCTAAGCTTTCACACTGATTTTAACCTAAAAGGTAAATTAACAATAAGCTAGTAAACAAGTCTAAACCTGTAATCCATGCAGTTTTACACACAAACAAAAAAAAATGTTTGATAAATCAATATGTAATCTGTGTGCACAGTATTTTATTAAATTGTTTTTCAGATGCTAAAACATGAAATGGCTCCTGAGAGTAACCACTCGGAGATTGCAGAAGTCAATTTTGGCCAGTGGCAAAATATAAATGTTATTAAGGAAAACAATGAAGATGAAAATAAACTCAAGAAGGAATGAGCCTTTTTTTATCATAAGAAGAATAGCTAGTAATTTTTCCAGAAATATAGCAGATGTTATATTTCTTTTACGCTTAAGGGAAAAACAAAATTGCTTGCAGACACTTCCCTGCTTTGTAAGTTAACAAAATGTGCCACAGTTGAACATTCATTTAAACAAGTCATATTTTTTAAAGATATAACCTCAGACATATTGTGGCATTAAAAGACTGCCATTTTGAAAAGGACAAGCGATATCCCATAACTGAAAAGTACATTTAAAGAGAAACTACTGTGTAATCTTATTGAGTATACATTTTGACTAATTGTTGTGTGCTTACCTGAAGGTATTTCTTAGTTTCAAAGTTTTTTTTATTAAATATAAAATCAGGAAAGTTACAATCGGGAAAATACAAAATGCACCTCTGTTAGGCCCCTTTAACACTGGGGCGGGGGCGGCATTTACTGTCAATTTTGCGGCGCTATTCGGTCGCTAGCAGGGCACTTTTACTCCCTCGCTAGCAGCCGAGAAAGGGTTAAAACCACTGCAAAGCTGCACTGCACTGCTCCATTGATTTCAATGGGCAGGAGCGGTGGAGGAGCGGTATACACATCGCTACTTCACCGCTCCAAAGATGCTGCTAGCAGGACTTTTTTTTACCGTCCTGCTAGCACTCCTCTGGGCTTTCACACCGGAGAGACAGCAGCGGCTGTTTCAGGTCACTTTGCAGGCGTTATTTTTAGCATTATAGCACCTGCAAAGCGATCCAGTGTGAAAGGGGTCTTAGGGATGAGCTACAAAAGTAACACAGAACAACATTTTAGAGAATGTTTATTTATGTTGCAATCTAGTAGAACAAATGAGAGCTGACGTACCAAGACCAGAGTAGAAGCATAATTATACACAGAGCACCGATGAATAGAGGGAACTAGACTGGGACGATTGTAATGAAAGTTTGATAACATCAAAGAATATTGCAAACCTGGGAAAATATAATAATCTATCTATGGCTGGCAGATTTTTTTTTTTTACATAATAGGGCTTCCGTGTTATTTGACACCAATATTAATATTCTTGCAGAGCATTATGGAAAGAATTAATGGTTTAACTGCATCAACGGAGAGGGTAACATTTCTCCATTTGAATTAAATATTTTCCGGCAGCCTTGGCTATAAACTGAATCAGCTATGGTGGAATTTTTTAAATGCTTGAGCAGCCCCTGAACCAAGTCAGAGGAACTGCAGGAAAGTACTTATGCAGCTCTTCAGAGTCCACATAGGCTATTTTAGTGTTACCTGTCTTCTCCTGCTAAATATTGTACAACAATAATGTATTTTACTTGGGTCACTCTCGTAGAAGGAAATAACTTGAACTTCCATATTATCCAGGGGCTGGTTCACATAAGAATATAGCTTAGATAATACATTCCTTCAGAGACTGAAAGCCTAGAATATATTATGTTTAAGATAAGCCGCGTACACACGGCAGAGAACCTCGACGGGCAGAACACATCGTTCCGCCCGTCGAGGTTCTCTGCCGGCCGTCGAAATCGGTGACCCGCCCGTCCGGAATGGCAACCAGCCATTCATCCAGGCGGGCCGTCGAGCAAAAAGAGAGCGTGCTCTCTTTTCGCTCGACGGGATTCCCGACGGGCGGGGCGAGCGCTCTGTGTACACACGGCCGAGGTCCTCGCTGGAATGCAGCTTCCAGCGAGGTTCTCGCTGGTTTCCAGCGAGAACCTCGGTCGTGTGTACGCCGCCTTAGGCTGAGAAAATAGAAGACCTAATACTCTTTAGAGATCAGGAAATCTTGAACTAAAACATTATGCAAGTTGAATAAACTTCTTGTGGGCCACCTTGAAGTTCATGTTTATATTTATTAACTTTGGTGACTACCTTTATATCAAGTATTACAGGTAGCATCCCTGAACTGAACAGTTGCTAAAGTAGACTGACAAAGTTGCTCTGAGAGAAAACAGTGATGAACCAATGTGTAGTTCTACTAAATAATAAATGCATTATATTATGTAATATGCATACTGTATATGCCAGCCCTATACACAAATAAAAATACAATCCATATATAGGTAGAACAACGTGTGATTGTTTACATTATGCTCATCACATTTACATACATATTTCTTTTAATAAAAAAAATCTATAAGCCCTTCCATGTAAATTATTTATGATTGCATAACAATTTAAATTTGAAATGTTATGCTTTCTTTTGAGATCCTATTAACATTTTTCATAAATGTTTGGCAGTGGCCATCAAAAACCCTGTGCCTCTGTGCCGAGTGAGTCTAATGGGAGTGGTTTCATAATTATCAATCAGCTGCAGCAGCTACAAGGCTTTAATGAGAAAAACTTCTGGTCCTGCACCCCTCTAAATGGGATTTCCTATTGGCAGTAGCTCATCAAAAATTACATTTTTGTTGGAGGGGATGCCTGAAATCTGACTTGTATCTTAGTGCAGACTTCTGGCAAAATATGGGAGCCAATCACACAAACAGGAAATTATGTTTCTGAGGGGCGTTATTGCATTTCTCTTACTTTACCTAGCCATAAAGTTACTCATATAAACAGTGTCAGAGATCCTATTAAATTCAATCTCAATCAGTGTTTTTTTCTGTTAAGTAGGCTTAATAAATAATAATAATAATAATCATAGTAAAGGTAGGGTTTTCAAAAAGGGAGTAACGACATAACATAGTTTTAATGAAAATAAGGGACAACTGGCATCCCTTGAGTATGTTTTTGCATATACAGTGTGGTAAGTAATTATTTGATCTCCTGCAGAAGTTTACCTCTATCATTTAAAATACACATATGATACAAATAATAGATCCTTAATTTCTCTGTAAGTGGGAAAACTTGCATAATCTGCAGTGGATCAAATAGTTACTTCTCACACTGTATTGCCAAAAGTATTGGGATGCCTGCCTTTACACGCACATGACTGGCATCCCAGTCTTAGTTTGTAGGGTTTAATATTGAGTTGGCCCAGTCTTTGCAGCCACAGTATAACAGCTTCAACTCTTCTGGGAAGGCTGTCCACAAGGTTTAGGAGTATGTCTATGGGAATGTTTAACCATTCTTTCAGAAGCACATTTGTGAGGTCAAGCACTGATGTTGAACGAGAAGGCCTGGCTCACAGTCTCCTCTCGAATTCATCCCAAAGGTGTTCTATCAGGTTGAGGTCAGAACTCTGCTCAGGCCAGTCACGTTCTTTCAACCCAAACGTGCTCATCCACACTATATTGCCAAAAGTATTGGACCACCCCTCCAAATCATTTGGTGGAAGGCGGGATTATGGTGTGGGGTTGTTTCTCAGGGGTTGGGCTTGATCCCCTAGTGCCAGTGAAGGAAACGCTGTTACGTTAGTACACCAAGACATTTTGGACAATTTCATGCTTCCAACTTTGTGGGAACGGTTTGGGGATGGCCCCTTCCTGTTCCAACATGACTGCGCACCAGTGCATGAAGCAAAGCTCATAAAGACATGGATGAGCGAGTTTGGGGTGGAGGAACTTGACTGGCCTAAATGCCAACAAGGAAGTTGTAACCACCACTATATTTCTTTTACTCTCTATATTAAATTTCCACTGGCTAATGGCACATTTAAAAAAGATTTGTTCATTATAACTCTACAAATATGGTGGCTGGGGACAAAATATGTGAGCAGGTTTTTGGTAGTTTTAACCAATATGCTGATATGCTAAAGTAACATTTTATTCAGGAGTATGAAGTTGATTTTCTAATTACTGCATCTTAATTTCTATTTCTTTTATGGCTGCATCATCCTTTGTAAGGAACCATGCAACACAAATCTCAAGCACCAATTACGACTAAAAAATCTACACTTTGGATTAGCTAGGACAGTTCAGATCACATCCAATCAATATTCACAAGATGTACTTTTGTTTCAAAGTTATGTCAGAAAATAATCCATGACGAGATCCAGTCAGTTCTAGCATGGAAGTGGTAATTGGAGATTTATTTTAGTAAAAGTACCTGTTAATAAGTATACATTTCTTAGGTTTAGAATAACATTTTTAAAAAAAATCATATTTATTCTAGAAACACAAACATTACCTGTCATCTTGTCATGTCCTTTCCCGTTCATGGACAGACTACATTAAAGTCCATTGCATAGCTATTGCTTATATTTTAAGATAAAACTATTTGTGATCACAAATGTACTTTTGCCTCACATCAAAGCATATATTTCACCCTGTAAAACCTGGCAGGGTTCTCCGAATGTAAATTAGGAAAAATATATCTGACACATCACTCTGCATTACAGCAGATAGTACAGATCATGAGAGAAACTGACTGAGGTATCTAGTCATGCTTTAGGCAAGCATTGTGTTTTCTTGTTAGGTATTTTTTTTTTTTTTTTTTTTTACTTTTACCTGCAAACCATTAGAGCTTAAGGTTAAATCATCACAGATTATTAATGGCAAACCATCTTCATCATTGATTTTTTTTCTCTTGTTGTCAGCTGCAGAGACACAGCTCATAAATTATTGTTATCAGGTGTGAAGTTATGTTACTATGAGAGAGCCGCAAGCAGTGACACATTTAGTAAAGTATAAATAAGACCAGTGATGCCAATCATACAGCATGTAAATATTACATGACAAAAGGCTGACGTCTTCTTGCAAGCTCCACTGCTGTTTTTACATTATACAGTGTACAGCATTTTTTGAAAACATTTTTTTTCTGCAGTCAATGAAACAATTATTAGACCTAGTAGTCCATGTTTCGGTAAGGATAGAAAACACTACCAATAAAACTGAAAATACCCTGCATGTATCCTGCATGTTTAGTCACATAACTCTTGCCCAAAACTTGCACATCTTGCCAGGACCATATTTTAACCACTTCACCCTGGGCCATTTTGCTGATCAATGCCACTTTTTGCGATTCGGCACTGCGTCACTTTAACTGACAATTGCGTGGTCGTGCAACGTGGCTCCCAAACAAAATTGGCGCCCTTTTATTTCTACAAATAGAGCTTTCTTTTGGTGGTATTTGATCACCTCTGTGTTTTTTTTTTTGCGCTATAAACAAAAATAGAGCGTCAATTTTGAAAAAAAAATAATATATTTT
Source organism: Rana kukunoris (assembly GCA_029574335.1). Taxonomy (NCBI): domain Eukaryota; kingdom Metazoa; phylum Chordata; class Amphibia; order Anura; family Ranidae; genus Rana; species Rana kukunoris. The sequence goes on along the minus strand of CM056051.1, from coordinate 145,911,729 downwards.
ACGTTTGGCTGTAATAAATATCCCCTAAAAACACATAAAAAGAGGGTTTCCTCAGTTTAGTCGCAATAAGCGTATATTGATTGGTTTGCGCACAAGTTATAGCGTCTACAAAACAGGGGATAGTTTTAAGGCATTTTTATTTTTATTAATATTTTTTTTACTAGTAATGGCGGCAATCAGCAATTTTTAACGGTACTGCGAACTTATGGCAGACACTTTTGACACATTTTTGGGACCATTGGCATTTTTATAGCGATCAGTGCTATAAAAATGCATTGATTACTCTAAAAATGTCACTGGCAGGGAAGGGGTTAACACTAGGGGGCGAGGAAGGGGTTATTTATTTTCCTAGGTGTGTTTTAACTGAAGGGGGGTGGGACTGACTAGGGGAAATGAGTGATGGCTGTTCATACATTGTATGAACAGACGATCAGGCTTTTCTCCCCCTGACAGGACCGGGAGCTGTGTGTTTACACACACAGCTCCTGGTCCTCGCTCTGTAACGAGCGATCGCGGGTGCCCAGCAGTGTTCGCACCCGCCGTGCATGCATGACGGCACCAGAGGCGAGCAGGGGGCGCACGCACCCCTAATGGCAGGAATGCTAAAAGGCGTATACCTACATGATTTTGTGCAGCCGAGCCGACCTGTGGCGGCTGGTCGGCTAGTGGTTAAGACTGTTTCACCAGCTATTTGGGTATTTTTTCTCTGAGGTGTGTCGATAAGGTATAAGGGTTCTCATAGTTTCAGTTCACCAACTCCTGTTAACAATAGCAGATCACTAACATCATTGATGATTATAAAGGTTGTGGGCTGCGGCAAACTCTAGATTAAAATCCAGTTTCATTCTTAATTAAATATGTGATGCTATGCAGTGATTACACAAAAATTAATTATTAAGAGAGTTTTTAAAATTCATAACATGGAATGGACTAGTATTTTCACTAAGAGGAAGGCTCTGCTAGTGACTGATTATGTAATTCTGCATGATGTTTATAGGGTGGCACATTTGCACAAAACATGATACTGATAGCAAAGTTCAAGTTGAAATGTCTGCTTAATTTATCATTTTGGTCAGTTTGTTTTATGCCTGAAGTAAACATCTAGGGCATGTGTAAATAATTAATACAAAATGGATAAAATCACAATTTTCTTTTGCAAGTGCTAAGAATACATACGATTCTATAGGCTGCTGTGCTTTGTTTGTCAATATTATAAGAACATTCCCCTTCAAAGTGATATTATCCTGGCTTTGTTCAATCCTATTTTTACTTTTCTTAAAGGGGTTGTAAAGGAAAAAAATGTTTTCCATAATAAGCATCCTTTACCTGCAGACATTCCTCTTTTCACTTCCTCATATTTCGTTTTTGCTCTATTTCTTCTCTGTTCTGTTCACTTCCTGCTTGTCTGATTTTTACTTACCACCGTGAAGGGAGGCTTTACTGCGGTGGTCATTGATGTGCTCGTCCCCTCCTGGGAACTACATCTGTGCGGCAGGACGCTCTCTATGTGTTAGAGACTTCAAGGAGTTGTGAATTACTGGGCGTGCCGCAATGCATACTGGGAAATGTAGTTCTTACATGAACGAGCGCCGCAAACCAGGAAGTGAATGAGAGAACAGAAACTAGAAGGTGATATAGATGAAGGAATTGAAAAGGTATTTACTCGTTTTTTAACAGAATCATTACACTATTCTGTCTGTTTACCTTGCAGACAAATAATTTTAGGCAAAAAAATAAATTCTTTACAACTCCTTTAAGCAATGATTATAATGTTATAAGCAATTTTTTTCAAGAATGTTGTCATTATGTGTACATATTTTTTTGCATAAAAAAAACATATCCTGTAGTTTAGGCTGCTGATATTTAGGTGGCAAAGCTTGCTGGGATTTTTAATAAGAGAGATTATTACTACCCTTCCCATACTGACTGCCTCTAACTGGAGACCCGTGAAGTCAGTTTTTCAGTCAGCAGGCTGCTGTCAAGATTCTGTTATCCATAGATAATAAAGAGAAAAGGAGTTGTGATTTTTGTGTCCGGGAGGACGGATGGGGGGTTTTCTTCATGCGGAGGCCACCCCCACCCCCCATGGTGTCCATGGCACTTGCCATGGCTGCCATAACTTAGATACGCCACTGCCTGCAAGCGCTCAGGCTTTCACACTGGGGTAGCTTGAGAGGCGCTTTCCAGGTGCTTTCATGCACTATTTTTAGCTCTAAAACGCATGAAAAGTGCCTCAGTGTGAAAAGGGTCTAAAATATATTTTATAGGCCCTGCGGTGCCTTTCTGTGGCACTCTGTTTTGTACTTTTCTACTTGAAAACCTAAAATAAAAATAATTTAATAAAAATAAAGATTTCTCAAAGCTGGTTTACATGTTTCCAAATATTTAGTAAAAGCCTGCTATACATATTGCATTTTAGCCTGGGATTTACAATTTAAAAACAGTGTTAATAAAGCCTTAGGCCTTGTACACACGATAGGATTTATCCGATGGAAACGGTCCGACGGACCGTTTCCATCGGATATGTCCGCCGGGCTGTTTTGATCCGATGGCTGTACACACCATCGGATCAAATTCCCAGCCGGCGGACAGTGCGGTGACGCGGCGGTGACGTTGACGCCGCCACGTCACCGCACCAGGAAGTGAAACACTTCCGCGCGCATGCGTCGAATCCATTCACAGGATCCGACGCATGTGCGGACAGATATGTCCGCTGGTTAGGCGTACTAACCAGCGGACATATCCGACGGGCAGCTCTCCGGCAGAAAAGTTTCAAAGCATGCTTTGAAACTTTTCCGCCGGAAAAATCCATCCAAATCTGTCCACCGGCCCCTACAGACGAGCGGATTTTTCGGCTGAAATGGTCCGTCGGACCATTTTCAGCGGATAAATTCCCTCGTGTGTACGAGGCCTTACAGTGCAAGCAGGGGTTATAACAGGTTCATGAATAAAAAATTGAAGACAATTAGTAGCATTACTTTTTATATGTATAAATAAATATTTATTTATGGCATTCTGAAATCATCCTGAACAAGGTTGTGTGAAGGTCCACTTTAACTGTACAAATCCTATAATTTTCTCAAAAAAGTACTAAATCTTTAGACTTGCTTTGTAAGACAACCTTGGCTAACATCCAAGTTTCACGCTGGCAATATTGCACAATACAGCAGGAGTCAAGGTCACTCTTTTATTTTTGTACAATGACAACTGGAGTTCTGAAAGCTGTGCCACTGTGTCATAAATTCAAGCTCTTGGACTTCAAGGTTCTGGTTCAGAAACACATTTTGCATTTAGCCAATTGGCACACTAACACATCAAAACTGCTCTTAGACTGGATGACAGTTACAAATTAATTCTGGAAATAGTCTGAAATTACTTGACCTGCTACTATGCAGCGTTCAAAAAGAAAAGTCGAATTTCTAAAGTGCTGTCATGCAGCTGACCTCACAACCCAGAAATTGTACTATTTAGATTTTAGTCAGTAATATAAAACATTAAAGTCTTGTGAATATTTATGTTGCCATAGAAGACATCAAATATTGTTTGTGGTATAATTAATCATTTTTTTTGTATTTTGGTTAACATATGGTTAACTTTTACTGCAATAAATTCTTCCTGTTGATTTCTTGCCTGCTAAGCTGAGGCTTTTATTGTTTCATGCAATATTCTTCCAATGTCTGGAGACAGATTATTTAAAAAATATGAGAATATAAGTAGTGTCCAAACAGAATTCTCCCAGCAGACTGTAAGTTCACCTTCCATTACAAAACAAGGTCACCAGGTCAAAAATGAAATCATTGGATACCACATTTATGTGTAAGTATAATTAGAGGTAATTTGAAGTTTCTTTTTCTGTTGTCCATGACATGTTCACGGCTTGTCATGAACTAAATTTTCAATTTTTGCAATTGAAGTGCTAGATGATTACTGATTTACAATTTATATAACAAATAAATGCATAAGCTGTGCAACAACAACAGAAATCAAATTTTCAGAGCAACTGTTTAGCTTACTAGATATATTTAGGAGCCAAAAAAAAGTGTTTTATTAAACCTTGTGTGACCAGAGATAATTCATGCCTAGATGCCGAAACCAAATTAGGCAGCATCAGCAGGTGTTAGTTAATTAATATTTAAATAATCAACACCATATTTTTTATAATGCAACTGTATCTGACAGTTATGCCTTTGAATAAATGGCACCACAGAAGAAAACTGCTGCTTGAAGGTGGCAGTGATTATTTTCAAGGTACAGACTTTAATTTTTATCAACAAAGCCTTCAGGCTGCATGTGATCACTATGTCAGAGTTTGCATATCACATGATCAGGAAACACTTTGATTGGTTCTGGAACATCACTGGATTTAGACTGAGCAGCCACATGAATTGTTAGGCCGCGTACACAAGAGGAGACATATCCGATGAAAACGGTCCAACAGACCGTTTATCGGACATGTCTCCTGGGATGTTTTGGTTTGATGTGTGTACAAACGATCAAACCAAAACCCCGCAGACAGACAGCGCGGTGACGTGGCGGTGACGTTGCCACGTCACCAAAGCAGGAAGTAAAATACTTCCACGCATGCGTCGAATCCATTCGACGCATGCGGGAGATTTCGGTCCGCTGGTTAGGCGTACTAACCAGCGGACATATCCAACCAACAGCTTTCCAGCAGACAAGTTTTAAAGCATGCTTTAAAACTTTTGTCTGCTGGAAACCTGTCTGCTAGCCCGTACACACGATCGGATATGTCCGCTGGAACTGGTTTGCGGACCAGTTTCAGCAGATATGTTTGATCATGTGTACGCGGCCTAATAGGTCATTTCCATGTATTGCACTGATTTTAAGCAAACTTCATTGCAAATTGCTACCTGCTTCTGTTCTGAAGATGGAGAGGTCACTGCAGTAATTACCTGGGAAGAGCAACCTGCTACCATCACTTGATGAGGTCCGCTGTTCTACTGAAAGAAAATATACGATTTTGTTGGACCACACTTTGCTTTATTACAGCCTTTAGTCTGTTGGGATATGTCTCTACTACTTGCACATATATACTTTGCAATATTTGCTCACTCTTCTTTGCAGAACTGCTCATGTTCAGTTAAATTTGATGGTGACAATTTGTGGACTGCAGTCTTCAAGTCATACCACAGATTTTCAATGGGGTTTAAGTCTGGGCTCTGACTAAGCCATGCATGGACATTCACCTTCTTCTGCAATGACTGTGTGGTCATTCTTGCTGTGTGATTTGGGTCATTGTCATGTTGAAAGGTAAACTTTCTTCCCATCAAAACTTTCTGGAAGAGGGCGGCAGATTTTCCTCAAGAATTTTATGATATTTTGCCCCATCCATTTTTCTTCTGTCCTGACAAGTGCTTCAGTCCCTGCTGCAGAGAACCCCCCCCCCCCCCCCCATAACAGGATATTAGCATCTCCATGATTTACTGTAGGAATGGTATTATTTGTTGTTATTTGGATTGTGTTATTTGGATGGTGAGCTGTATTGGATTTCTGCCAGACATATAATTTGGTGTTGAGGCCAAATAATTCAATTTTTGTTTCATCTGACCTCCTTAAACGCACCTTGAAGATTCTGAGGCCACATGGAAAAGGTGTTATGGTCAGATGAGACTAAAATTTTAATATTTTGCTTCAAACCTGTTATGGGGGTGGTTCCCTGAAGCAAGGACTGGAGCACATGCCAGGATAGAAGAAAAATGCTTGGAGCAAAATACCATCAATTTTTGAGGAACATCTACTACCCTTTGACAGAAAGTTGTCGATGGGAAAAAGGGTTAACTTCCAATGACAACTGACCCAAAGCATACAGCAAAAATTACCACACAGTGGTTGAAGGAGAAAAAGGTGAATGTCCTTACATGGCTTAGTCAGAGCCCAGACTTAAACCCCATTGAAAATCTGTGGAATGACTTGAAGACTACAGTCAACAAATGGTCACCTTAATTTAATTTAACTGAACTTGAGCAGTTCTGCAAAGAAGAGTGGGCAAATATTACAAAGTCTGGATGTTCAAAGTTAGTAGAGACATATCCCAACAGACTATAGGCTGCAATTAAAATAAAAAGGTGGTTCAACAAAATACTGGCATAAGGTGGAGAAACTTTTTCCAATGAAGTGATTCTGTTTTTTTTTTTTTTTTTTATGTTATATCTTTTACTTGGATGTTGCACTAGTAACATATCTTTATTTCAGGCTGCAAAGCAACAATATGTGATTATTTTAAAGGGGGTGATACTTTTCTATACCCACTGTATGGTCAACTTATCAACACATGACAAAGTTGAGAATGTCTCTAATTTCACTTCAAGCTCCCTCCAGAAATCTGTTGCAAAGGTTGCAAGGTAGTAAAAGTTAAACTTTTTAGTAGTTTTTAAAATATTATAGTTGGTTGCATATTGAATTGAAAGAAAAAAACAACTTTAACCATAAAATATCTTGCTTAACAATTATACTGTATATGTACCGTATTGGCAAAAAGACAAGTTTTCCTTTAAGAGGAAAAGAAGGAATCTTAAATCCTTTTGTTTGGAATCCATATGCAGAAAAAAAATTATCAGCAATATGTTCCAGAGCTATTGCTGCACTGGCAAATATATATTTTTTTTCAATTACTAAAGCATCTGCTGACAATCTAAACATTTTTAATCACAAACATAAAGCCAAAAACACCACATTATTACATATATTTAGAGAGAAGCTCAAGTCAATCTACTATGAGAAAAACACGAGGACTACCACTACTGACCTCCTTTAGAAAATGCTAGTTGCCTGACTGTCCATGGTTTTAATACTTTCTGAGTCAATGATCAGAACAAGTGTTTACATCAGAATAGTTAAGCTGGGTACTCACTACAGTTTTTTTGTGCAACCCAGTTGTTGTTTTATTTGGCCATGCACGAAAAAAACCTGACAGCTCTGGTCGGAGTTCCAGTACTTACTTACGCAAGGTTGGTTCAGTGATCTTCCCTGCTGAGCTATTGTGTTCTGACAGGGGTATGGTGGGTGCCCCCTGCCAGAACACTCGAATCAGTGCTCTCTGCCGTTGACTAAGGCCGCGTACACACGACCGAATCTGTCTGCTGGAAACAGTCTGCCAGACCGTCCCAGCAGACAGATTCGATCGTGTGTACGGGCGAGCCGATGGATTTGGCCAGCCGACAGATTTGAAAGCCTGCTTTCAAATCTGTCGGCTGGGAACCCGTCCGCCCGACATGTCTGCTGGTTAGTACGCTAACCAGCAGACATGTCTTCTCGCACACGCGTCGAATGGTTTCGACGCATGCGCGGAAGTGTTTTACTTCCTGGTGCGGTGACGTGGCGGCGTCAACGTCACTGCCACATCAGCGCGCCATCTGGCGGCGGGGATTTTGGTTTGATCGTGTGTACACAATCAAACCAATATGTCCCCAGCAGACAGATTTGTTCAAATCGGTCTGTCCGACCGATTTGAACAAATCTGTCTGCTCGTCTGTATGGGGCCTTAGAGTGCTGATTGGGAGTCAGTCGGCTACTGTTTTTCCAGCATGCATGTCCGACAGAAGACGGCTTCTGTCAGACAGACGGACATACACAAGGGCCGAATGTTGGCAGTTTTTTTTTAAACGGCCGTTGTCTCCTTACATTAGTGTTCAAAAGTTCAAGGGCCTTATTTGTATTCTTGCTTTAGGTTAAGTACTACAATAAGAAGACTAACAGGACACTTTTAGAAACAGAGGCCAACCTTTGTCTCTCTCTAATGATAAGTGTCCTTTAAGTAATGAAAATTCTCTTGAACAAGCCATTTTTAGCATTTAGGAACATCCTGGATTTTTAAGAGTGTTACTCTTTACCATTTTACCATTCATTTTATCAGAAAAGAACAAAACTGTAAGCTTAAATAAAATAAAATAAAATATCCAGGGCACTAGACACCAAAATGATTGTAAACCCAGGGAATTGCATACTGAGAGGCAAGCTATTTAGGCAAGCTATTTATGTCAAGATATGACAGGGCATAATTGGAAGCTAAAGGAAACCTTGGCACATAAAGAGTAGTAAACCATATATTTCTGGACAGATTTAGCTATCTAGTTGACCAATAATGTTTACTGGCACCGTTGCTAACTCAGTGTTGTTATGAGGCTCCAGCTGGTGAGTGAAGAAATAAAATACATCCGAATTTCAGAAAACATGTCCTGGATGTTATGTGACACACTGTAGCTTTAGAACTGGAAAATACTTACAGTAACATGAAAAAAAATATTATAGCAAAAATTACTTCACAAGGTATCTGAATAAATACAGTATGGTAGTTTAACATTTGTTTGGAATTAAAGGACATGCAAAAAAAAAAAAATCTAATTTCTGGCAACGTATTCCACCATAAAAAATCACTGGGGTTTTCACTACTGCAAAAATAAAATAAAAAATGCAGGATGCACTAAATGATAGACCCTAGTTATTTTTCCATAAACATCTTCAATTTCTAGTGTTCTAAAATAATTTACCCCACTGCAAAAAATATAGAAGAAGTTATATTGCAAATGTAAAAATGCTTCTAGAGATCTTCCTTACACTTACAGTTACCAGAACCTTGGCTCTGCTAATCTACATTCACCACTTCTCACTGGCAATTCATCCATCATCATGGTGTATGCGTAAGAGAGAAAAAATGTCTACTGTTATGAAACCTGGGCTCGGTATTTTTATTAAATTGATAGTGCTTATCTTTTCCATCTCAGCTAAAACTTCTTGTTACACGGCTGATTTCTCAACAATACAAAACTGCATTCATCAGAAAAAAAGATTGTGCCTGCAGGTTTAAGCATTGTGCTGAATACTACAGATGGCCTATTTTACTAACAGTGAAATAAATATAATGTATTTGTATAAAGAAAGATAATTATTTCCTGAAAATCATTAATAGTTTTACAACCACAGAATAATAAAACAGCAAAGCACATAATGATTACATTTTTGAGTAAGAAAATAAATTATTTAATAAAAGCTGACATGTCTATTATTAAAATACCATCTGATTCATATTTACCCTTTTACAGCAATAGTCCCATTAAGGCCGCGTACACACGAGGAGACATATCCGATTAAAACGGTCCGACAGACCGTTTTCATCGGACATGTCTCCTGGGATGTTTTGGTTTGATCTGTGTACACACGATCAAACCAAAATCCCTGCGGACAGACAGCGCAGTAATGTGGCGGTGACGTTGATGCCGCCACGTCACCGAACCAGGAAGAAAAATACTTCCACGCATGCGTCGAATCCATTTGACGCATGCAGGAGATTTCGGTCTGCTGGTTAGGCATACTAACCAGTGGACATATCCGACAGACGGCTTTCCAGCAGACAAGTTTTAAAGCATGCTTTAAAACTTTTGTCTGCTGGAAACCTGTCTGCTAGCCCGTACACACGATCGAATCTGTCCGCTGAAGCTGGTCTGCGGACCAGTTTCAGCAGATATATTCGATCGTGTGTACGCGGCCTAAGAGTTTAAAAAAATACGTAAAAAGCAGCAAAGTCTTTTCTTTTAAAAGACTTTGCTGCTGTCTTTTGTTAGGGTGACCTATTTAAAGGTGCCAGTTAATAGAGAACATTGATTGGGCATGCTTTATGTTTTTGTGTCTTCCTTTGAATCAGCTGCAGGTTTAGGGTTCTGTGAATGCAGGTTTTTCATTCATTTTTTTTTTAATTGGTTGTACTCTATGGACATGGATCTTTTCACCCTAGCTATGTAACGTGGCAAGTTGCTTTTATATACCATACAGGATGCACAGAATCTTACTGTCCTAGAACTAGCATCAAGAAATAGAAACATAAAAGACCAAAGACAGAAAAAGACCAAGTGGCCCATTGAGTCTGCTTTTCTAATATGTTCAGCCAAAAGCTATAAACACCAGTTCTAAAAAAGACTTGTGAAACAACTATTTTGATTTTTTGCAGATTCAATTTGTATTTCAGGGGCTGGGGGATGACCTTTGTATGCGACTTAGGGACAAACATAATGCTGTTGTAGTTAAGGAAAACCAGTGGCCAATGTATCATATAAACTATAATTATATTGTGAAGACAAAAAAAAACATAACATTAACGTGTTTAAAAAAAAGGAAATATTGCAAATATGTGCCATGCAAATTGAGAATATGATCAAAAATGTATAAACAGAGGTTGTCTTCAATAAAAAAAAGTCAAAATAATCAGTAGATTAGAAATACAGGCAGCTGAACAATATGTACATTTTGACCCGTGCTGTAGAAATGAAGCTTGGCTTTGCCTCTCATTTCTCTAACCTAATCTTTTCATTAACACGGCCACCTATCATAATAACAGACCAGTAAGTAGGCTCAGGAGATGATGGGCGTAAGAAGAAGTTTAAATTACAAAAAATGATTTAATATCTTCAGCTGACTATATGTCAGGATTTTTTTTTTTTATTCACATATTTAATCTGAATTTTATAGGCCTAAGATTTATTTGAACCTCTTCTGGACTGCCTCACACAGATATACTGTGGCAGGGCATGCCTCCTGTACGAAATCATGTACCTGTATGTGATTTTGTTCACTTGGTCTGGGCTCTGCGCGTGCACCACCATCAACCTGCTCCCGCTGTGATTGGACACAGCGAGAGTCAATCAGCTGGTCTGGTGGACCCGATGTTTGCTGGCACCCCACAAACGGTCTCATCAGACTCAGTAAACAAGACAGACTACCGTTCTGTAAACGGGGAAGATGGAGATCTTGTGTTTCTTTCCCCCAGTCAAAGCATCCCCCACACAGTTAGAAAGCACTCCCTAGGAGCACATTTAACCATTTGGTCGGCCGTGATGGTAACCCCTTCCCTGCCAGTGTCATTAGTACAGTGGCAGTTCATTTTTTTAGCACTGATCACTGTATTAGTGTCACTGGTCCCCAAAAAAGTGTCAGAAGTGTCAGTTAGGTGTCCGATTTGTGTGCCGCAGTCCCGCTAAAAATGCTGATCACCGCTATTACCAGTAAATAAAATTTAAAAAATCCATATATTTATCTCAAAGTTTGAAGACACTTTGGGCCAGATTCAGGTAGATGGGCGAATCTTTATTTTGGAGTAACTTTTCTCATTTACGTTACTCCGCCGAAACTTTAGGAGCAAGTACTGTATTCACAAACCACTTGCTCCTAAAGTTGCGGCGGCGTAGTGAAAATGAGCCGGCGGAATTCAAATTGGGCGGGTAGGGGGGCGTGTAGTATTTAAAATAAGCGCGATCCCGCGGTGAACGTACTGCGCATGCGTCGACTGTCAGTGCGCATGCTCCAAATTCTGTCAGTGAACGTCAATGACGTCAATCCCCATTCACGGACGTTTTACGCAAACGACTCGAAATTTTTTAAATTCGATGCGATGACGACGGCCATACTTAACATAGGATACTCCACTAGGGGGCTGGTTTTTCTTTACGCCGCGTATCTCTTACGTAAACGTCGGAAAGTCATTGCGTCAGGCCCGAATACGATCGTGAATTGCCGATTCTCGCTGATTAACATATTCTCGGCGTTAATCAGCGGGAACGCCCCGAGCGCCATTTTTAAAATTGCAGTTCCGATACGACGGCGAAATACAATTACGCCGCTCGTATAGGAACTCCAACCCGGCGTTTCTTGTTTTCTGCTTACTGAAAACAGAAACGCCGGCTCAAAGTGAGAGTTAGGCTGGAGTATCATTGATACTCCAGAGTAACTCTACCTGAATCTGGCCCTTTAACTTTTGTGCAAACCAATCAATTTAGACGTATTGTTTTTTTTTTTTCATGTAGCAGAATACATATTGGCCAAAATTGATGAATACATTTGAGTTTTTACATTTTTTTTATTGGATATGTTTTATAGTATAAAGTAAAAAATATTAGATTTTTTTCAAAATTGTCATTGTTTTTTTGTTTATAGCGCAAACATAAAATGCAGAGGTGATCAAATACCACCAATATAAATCTCTATTTGTGGACGTGCAATTGTCAGTCAAAGCAACGCAGTGCCATATTGCAAAAAAATTCCTGATCGTGAAGGGGGTAAACCTTCCAGGGCTGAAGGGGTTAATGGTCAGAGCATATGTGCTTAGGTTTCTTTTACTGCCTATTTTTACAGGTACGTTTAAAAAAACGTTTGTTTCTGGGTTGCTTTCATGTTTGGTTGCATGTGGTTTTCCTTTAGTTTGTGTACTGGGCTATCGTTGAGTATGCTTTTTGAATGAATGTTGAATGCAGATTTTTTTTTGGAACCCAGGGAATTGCATAGATGAAAACTGAATACAATCTTACTGTCTTTTCCTGGCTGTTATTTATTTTTTTACCACACTGCAGACATTGACATTGCAGTACTTGTTGGAGATTGCCAGGTCCTTTTAAAGGTTTGGAACACCCTCTGCTGCCCCCAGATGGGGGTTAGTTATTAGAACCAATCATCTGACAAGTAAGTATGGAACTTTTGGTTCAGGCTCTATGCCTCTGTCCAGTCATAACCTATACTCCAATTATTCCTTACTTCCTTTTAAAGACATGGGATATACTGTACACATCAACTCTTGAAGAAGCGAGTAGAGCTTGCAAAATGCGTTGTGTTATAGAGTGTAATATATATACCTGTACCACCATTACTGTATACTACTATAGTTATGCTTGGAGGACATTTGTGCTATGTTGCTTTTATGAACCTGCCATCCATGCTCATGTCTGATTCAGGATGATGTTTATACTATTCCAATACATTTTGAGACCTTATACATTTATACGCCTTGTTTACTTGCTTTGATCATCATGATCACTTCATTTAAAATCCCACGGGTCATTGTTTGTTTGTATTTCATGTATTATGGGAATGTAGGTGTACCATGTCAGGGGGCAGTTTTCAGACCTTTTTTCTCTTTTTAATTTTAAAGTGCAAAATAGCATTCATATGTTTCTACCATTTTTTTTTTTCAACACAAAATGTAATAATCACGAAAAGTTCAGCATGATGCTTCTGTAGTTTCAGATACATATATCGTGCTTACACTTATTAAAAAGTTCAATAGCAGATTAGCAGTTCAGTATATCTGAAATTGCATCGGCTTGAAAAAAAAAAAAAAACCCTACAATCATTTACATTTTAAAATCAAAGTCACCTCAATAATGGCAAGTGTGAATCCAATTAGTTTCTTGGCTTTATACTAGAGGTCTTGGTAGACAATGCTTTTTAAACTTGCATTCTTCTTCACAGTGTTTAAATATTTATAATCACATAATGAGAGTCAGAAGGGTGAATAGTCAGTGTGATACGTTATGTTAGGGAAATGTAATTTGTTTCTATCTTACATGTGCTACAATGACAGCTTTTAATTATAACATTACATCTGGTTCTTACAATGAACTACATGAAATGTGCCTACTGTAACTAGTTTTGGTGTGAAAGTAGTACAGCTATTGCCATAGTTTCATGTACAATTACCCTAGGAGATCAATCTATTCAATGAGGTTGTTTTTTTTTACATTTTTTAAAAGGACATTCATGTTGGACAGGTTAAAGTAGGACTAATATAATGTTGCATAGAGCATGTATTTCTTTTTTTTACTAGTACTGTTGGAGCCATCAACAGTATACAGTGGTGTTGATTTGCTAAAACTGTAGTACAAAACCTGGTACAGCTCAGCAAAGATACCTTTTTTATCAAAAGTTTAATTAAATAAGCTGAAATTAGAAGCTGATTGGCTACCATACATGGCTGTACAATATTTTACACTCTCCAGTTTTAGTAAATCAACCCCGGTATTTCTGGTTATTGTGGAATATTTGAAAATCTCTCATTACTCTTAGTATGCTAAAAATCTGTATGAGCAGATAGAATGAGAGGGTGTATCTCTATTTTATATCACTAAACTGTCTGGGCATCATGAACAGAGATGAATATCTATATATTACGGTGCACAGGGTTAGGCCGGCCATACACAGAGCAAATTTCTTTCCTGCAACCACCATTCATCAATGCAGACTGCGTTGATGGGGGAATCCCTCCCGCTGGGTCATTGTCTTCTCCTGGTAGGGAGCCGACCGTGATTATTGGAGAAGACAGTGATTATTGCTAGCGACTATAGCAGCCGCTTGCGATAATCATTAGCGAATCCAGCAAGCTGGTTGTACCCATGTTAAAAGATTGATCAACTTGGTACATTCAACCTGCCCATTAATGGCTCATATTTTGGCTGGTTTCTGCTGAACTGACCAAGATTCAAACTGTGTATGGTCTGTCTTATTCAGGATCCTTGCAGTATAGTAGTGTTGATTGTAAGTGTTATGTATAAAATATTTATATATTATGAGGCAAAACAATGTTTTTCTTATTCTTTTAAGCACTATTGATTTCTTGTGAAGTAAAATATACAAACTATAAAAAATACTGGTGAGAGTGACATCAGATTGGTCATACATAAAAACTGCCCTTGATGCTGGTCAATATCAATGTGCAAATCATCTGTTATTGAAAGGCCAAAATAAAAAACCTATCTTAGAGTTGGTTCACACACAGGCGACACGACTTCGGGGGCAGCTCTGCAAGTCGTGTCGAGGACGACTTCAGAGGCGATTTGCAAGACGACTTCTGTATAGAAGTCAATGCAAGTCGCCCCGAGCCGCCCCCAAACTTGCGTCGCTCCGATTAGAACGGTTCCATTGCAGTGCATGGGAAGCGACTCGTCAGGCGGCTGAGCCGCCTGACAAGTCGACCCAGTGTGAACCGACTCCGAACCGAATGTATTATTATTAGCAATCAGAGCAAATCCAGTTTGACGGACTTTCCTTCTTGGCCGGTTTCGTTTATGCCATACCCGACCCCGGCCATCAAGGTCCGGGACTTGGGAGTCATCTTGGATTCCAAATTGTCTTTGAAGGCGCAGGTAAACCAGGTGGTAAGCGGATGCTATTACCATCTGAAACTCCTGCGTTCTACACTGGATTTCATTGACGAGGTGGACAAAGTCCAGGTGATCAATGCTTTCATTGGTAGCCGGTTGGACTACTGTAATGCGTTATACATGGGATGTTCAAAAATCCTCCTGCATAAGCTTCAGTTGATCTAAAACGCGGCAGCTAGGTTAGTAACGGGAGTGGGCCGTCGGGCCCATATTACACCATCTTTGAAAGCCTTGCATTGGTTACCGGTTGCTGAACGGGTCTTATTCAAAGTGGGATGCATCGTCCACAAAGCTATCCATAAGATAGGCCCAGGGTATTTGCAAAAAAATGTTACCTGTTACGTCCCCAGCAGATCTTTAAGATCTGCTGATCAGGTTAATTTGACGGTCCCTAAATTCAGAAGAACAAAATGTGGAGGGAGGACTCGGGATGCACAAGCTTCGATATTCTGGAACTCTCTACCTCTATACTTAAGACGGGAGAAGGATTTGTTAAATTTTAGGAAGTTTTTAAAAACTTTTTTATTTTCCCAGGTGTATGGCCCTAATTAGGGTTAGATACTAGCAGTTTTGGATATTGTAGTTTTAGTTTTTAATGTTATTACAGTATGTGGTTTTATATTGTTATTATTGTTATGTGAGATGTGTCTGTATATGTTCTGTGGTTCTATGAGCGCATCGAGGCCTTTGGGTAATGACTGCGCTCCCAAAAAGCATTTTTATAAATAAATAAATAATATTGCAGTATATTTTTACCTGCATCAAATCCCACCTCCAACCACAAAATATTATCTTTGACACGATATGACTGACACTTGTTCAAATAATCACTTATGAATCACCAATGCAGGCAGTATTAGCTAAACAATTATTTGATCATGATGCAAAATGTTTGCCATGAAAAGCCTAAGGTCCTTGCTGCTATGTCTGTAAATGGTAGTCATTCACTGTGAAGCTGCTGGGTAATAAGAAGATCTAAGATCTGTACATTTGGAAAGCATGTAAAACAAATCAATAGAAGACAGGAATGGTGTTTAACCACTTCAATACAGTGCACTTAAACCCCCTTCTTACCCAGACCAATTTTCAGCTTTCGGTGCTCTCACACTTTGAATGACAATTACTCAGTCATGCAACACTGTACCAAAATAAAAATTGCGTCCTTTTTTTCACACAAATAGAGCTTTCTTTTGGTGGTATTTAATCACTCGTGGGTTTTTTATTTTTTGCGCTATAAATAAAAAAAGACGGTAGATTTTGTGAAAAAATTGCATTTTTCTTTGTTTCTGTCATAAAATTGAGCAAATTTGTATTTTTTCTTCATAAACGGGTGACAGGGCAGGTCACTGGTGGGTGACGGGTAACAGGGCAGGTCACTGGTGGGTGACGGTGACAGGGTACGGTCACTGGTGGGTGACGGTTGCACCGCTGATGGCAGTCTATTTATGTGACAGGTGCACTTTATGGGTGACTGTTGGGTGACTGGTGACAATTGGGGGGGGGGGGGGCAAAAGGACAGATGTGGTGTTTGTGCAGACACTACAGTAACACAGAACTGTAACTCACTGCTTCTAGCTCTTCTCTCCTCACACTGCAACCAATGTGTGAGGGAAGAAGAGCTGGTAACAGTTAGTTACAGCTCTTTGTTTACACTAGTGATCAGAGCTGATCACGTGGTACACAGTCCTGACCAATGGCTGTGTACCATTGTCGGTGACGAGCAGTGTTCCCGGGAACACACTGCCACCGACGATCACGCGCCGTGGACTTTGGGGGTGTTGCCATGCGTGATCAGCCGTGACTTCATCACGGCCGATCACGTGGTTAACAGCGCATCCACGCCGCTGTTCACCCCTGTCAGTAACGAGCGGTGTCTCCGTGACACGCCGCTACCGACAGTATAGAGATGCGCGCACGCGATCGCGCGCATTCCCTATTCAAATGACTGTCATTTGACGGTGGGCGGTGGACAAGTGGTTAAATATTGGATAAATATTCAAATATTGGATATTTTTTCTGTCCTTATCTCTGTCATAATTCTAGCATTAGTTGCTTGTCACAGCAAATGTTCATACATTTTATATAGTGACATACCTTGGATATTAATTATATCTTTGCATTACTTAAATATGATGACTGCAGCAGACTGTGATTTGGATCTATGGGTTGCTGGATACCAATGTACTTGTGTCTGTTTACATCAGGTTACCCTCTGATCCATTAGGTTAAGGTCTGGAAAAATGAAAAAAGTATTCAGATTCTTTCATTTTTTCTGGACCTGGGTGGATTCTGAGGTTGGTGGATGTATATCCGACCGTCCATACACTTGCACGGAGCTTACAATTAAGTCTTAGAGGGCCTTATACCCTGTACACACGATCGGATAAAATCCAATGGAATTTTCTGTCGGAATTCCGTTCAAGCTGTCTTACATACACACTGTCAGACCAAATTCCGACTGTCCAAAACGCGGTGAAGTAAGACACTATGACGAGCCGAGAAAAATTAAGTTCAATGCTTCCGAGCATGCGTCAACTTGAATCAGAGCATGCATGTTTTTTTCCAAGAAAACATGTACTATTTCTAAACTCAGAGGGCACAAAGTCAGATGGGGCCCCCACACGGTCGGAATATCGGATGAAAAAATGCCGATCCTGTGTACAAGGCATTAGAGTTTTACTTTATTTTACAAAATGGAGAATGCGGTTGGAAGAATAAAATTCCTCCTGCTTTACCAGAAAGAAAGAGACTCTATGGAAAGATAAGGCAGTCCTACATAGAGCCTGAACTCCCTTATTAGTGAAATGCTTATAAGCTCTAAAAACCTATCATTATCATAATTTATCCAACCACCATAAAGAATTATAGTAATTATCAGTTTTAGGTGGGCATTTTAACATAGCATTTATTAGAAAACAATAGCACTAGGTAGAAGCGTCCTTGCTAACCTTTATGTGTGCACCTCTTTTTGTAAAAATTTCTCCAACCATCGTTCCTAATTGTATCTTTTGCTTTTTTGCTCAGCACAATATTACTATCAGAAGAGTTGAAAGTTATTTTCTATGAAAAGAATTGTACATTAGCTGTTTACGCAGGCAAAAATGTTGTATAGAAGTCCTAGTCAGGTGTCAGTGTTTACAAGGGGCTATGAAAATTATTCATGAGTACGGCAGTCATTCTTATGAAGCCATCTCTACCTTATTTATAGCGCATTTACAAGAACCGGTTCCTACCTGCTACCTCATTTGTGCATGCTGTTGTTAAGTACAGTACTTCACTTCTATGATTTGCTGTTTAGTACTAATTTGGATGTAAGCCATTTCTAATGTACTGCAAAGCCTTCCCAGTGATTGAATAAGTGGATGTATAAACAAAAAACATACGCAGTGTAATAACTTCGAGGCTTCATAATAAAGCAGATTGCTAACACAACTCTTTCAGATTAATTCATCTTGACCTTAAACACATATCATCTTAAGCTGTTATGGTTATGGGAGGCAATCCTGTTCATACTGTATATGCTACCACTACTTTTTATAGAAAAGATAGCAAGCATTCTGGCACTTTCTATTACGATTTTATTATGATCGCACGTTTTATTAAACTAATATTAAAACCCCAAAACATTTTATTTTGCTAGAAAAGTACTTAGAACCCCCAAACATTATATTATATATTTTCTAAAACCATAGAGAATAAAATGGCGGTCATTGCAATACTTTTGTCACGTCATATTTGTGCAGTGGTCTTACAAGTGCATAAATTGATACCCAACATGTCAGGCTTCAAAGTTGCGCCCGCTCACTGAATGGCGACAAACGTTTAACCTTAAAAATCTCCATAGGCCACATTTATAAAATTCTACGGGTAGCATGTTTTGAGTTACAGAGGGGGTATAGAGCTAGAATTATTGCTCTCGCTCTAACAATCGTGGCGATACCTCACATGTGTGGTTTGAACACTGTTTTCATATGCGGGCGCTGCTCACGTATGCTTTCGCTTTTGCGTACAAGCTCGTCCGTGCTTTAAAAAACAAAAAAATATATATTTTCCTTTCTTTTCTTTTTTTTTACAGTGTTTTAAAAAAAAAAAAAAAAAATTGGGGTCGCTTTCATTCCTATTACAAGGAATGTAAACATCCCCTGTAATAGAAAAAAAAAGCATGACAGGTCCTATTAAATATGAGATCTGGGGTCAAACAGACCTTAGATCTCATATTTAGACTAAAATGCAATAAAAAAATAATTAAAATGATGTAATTTAAAAAAAAAAATGTCCCTTTAAGAGCTAAGGGGTCGGAAGTGGCGTTTTGACGTCGCTTCCACCCTGCCATGATATGGAGACAGGTGGGGACCATCTTTCCTTCACTCTAATCTATACCCAGACAGGCTGGGATCGCCCCCGACCCTGCCGACGGCTCCGGTAATCAGTGGAGGGCACCCGGAGATCGGTGGGAGGGGGCCCCTCTCCTGCCGCCAATAAAAGTAATCTTGCGGCAAATCTGCTGCAGGGACCACTTTTATCTGAAAGCGGACTGCCTGCTCTTGAAGAGGGTACTGGGGTTATGGTAGCTAGCTGCTACCATAACAACGGTATTCCTCTTCAGTGTAACAACATATTCCTGCGATAGGCGGTCCATAAGTGGTTAAGGAGATGATTGAATCATTTACTGAATATTTAGCTAGAGCATTGTCTATGTTTAATCTGGTTTGATGGCCACTGCTTAAGTTTCCTGTTTTATGGCGGCTCCTTTCTCTTACAGAGTCCTATGTCGTTACCTTTGCATGCAGGGCCAAGACCTGTGTCTTTCTATACCTTGTGCTTCAGTAGAATCACACAATCCCATAGCCTAGGATGGCAAGGTACATCCCTGTACTTCCTTTCTCCTCCCCTTCTCTTTTACAAAATCGCAGACTGGTTTGAGACTGAACTGTCCTCTGTTAACTCATTCCTGTGATGACCAGAAGTTCACTGAGAGAACAGGAGCCATACGCATTGAAAGGTGAAAACTCTAAGGCCGCGTACACACGATCAAATCTATCTGCTGGAAACGGTCTGACAGACCGTTTCAGCAGACAGATTTGATCGTGTGTACGGGCGGAAAGACAGATTTTGCCAGCAGACAGATTTTGCAGACAGCATGCTTTAAAATCTGTCTGCTGGGAATCCGTCCATCCGACATGTCTGCTGGTTAGTACGCTAACCAGCAGACATATCTGCTCGCACATGCGTCGAATGGATTCGACGCATGCGCGGAACTGTTTTACTTCCTGGTGCGGTGACTTTGGTTTGATCGTGTGTGTGTACAGCAATCAAACCAAAACAGCCCAGCAGACAAATCTGATCAAATCGGTCTGTCAGACCGATTTGAACAGATTTATTTGGTCGTGTGTACGCGGCCTAAGGCCTTGTACACACGATCAGTCCAAACCGATGAAAACAGACTGAAGTTCATTTTCATCGGTTCACAGACTGATGGTGATCATGTCAGAAAGCGGTGACGTCACTCTGTTGGAAATCCCCCGATCCCCCGACCGTAGCAATGTGGCTGCGGAAGGTGGATGACGTTGGGAGACTGGAAGATCTGACCCTTACAAACCAAGACAGACAGGAAACCTACAAAGACACATGGCAGCTATGGAACGTACACAAATACTCTGATGAGGGACAATCCCTCAGAAACCCGCCCTAAACCAAATTAAAACTGACCACTACCCCAAATTAGATACACAGATATGACGATTCAGACCCGTTACAGATAGGCCCGTAGGACATGTAGAGTTGGGTATGTATGTCCATGCCCGCGAGTCCTACCCCCCCCCACCCTTCCTGACACTCGTCCATTCCCTTTATCTTCCCCAACATTCAACTACCTGAGGGGACTGTCCCCGCAAGATCTCACCCCCCCCCCCTTCTTTTCTTTTTTCTTCTACACCAAGGGAACTATTGCTGTCCACTAGTTCCCTTTCTTTCTTTTTCTACCTCTGCTTGCTATCTCTTAGGAAACAGGAAAATACGGGCATGCCCGCGGGTCCTGGGTATACGACTCAGATGAATATAACTGTATGAATACCATGCACTTTGCTCACAGGTTTGAGTTTCTTACTGTATGTTGCACTTTTGTTGTGATCCGTGCGGAACTGCCCGTTGTATTGTACAAATAAAGAATTTTGAAAAAAAAAGAAAGCGGTGACGTAAAACACAATGACGTGCTGAAAAAAACGAAGTTCAATGCTTCCAAGCATGCGTCGATTCTGAGCATGCGCGGGTTTTGAACCGATGCTTTTGCTTACTAACCATCGGTTTTGACCGATGGTCAGGCGTCCATCAGTCCGATTTTAAAGCAAGTTTTAAAACTTTGGACTGAAGGACAAAAGACTGATGGGCCATACACACGGTCGGTTTGGACCGATGAAACTGAACTTCAACTTCACCAGGGACATCAGTATCCAAAAAATGGAAGGCACGCACAACTAATGCATTACCAATGACAATTTAATAAATGATAAAAATCCACAAAAAATAGGTACTCACACAAGATAACTCTTAATGAGCCCTAAAATTCACACAGTGTATGGACATGTGCAGGAACATATCACAGGGTATATCTGATGCATTTCAGGGGCGCAGTCTCTTCCTCAGAGTTAGGCTAATTAAGACCATCATAGGCAAGCGCTTTTTAAATTAAGTAAAATAATTGAAAAAATTGAAAAAGAGCCCCACTACTAGAAAGACGTGGAAGCGCAAATGTGTATATGTATATGTGCGCCAGACCCACAAACCAACATATTCCTAAAAACTGGCCAGCCTACGCCGATGTAGCTTACATACGCCGGCGTAGCGTGGGTGGTCTTTTCGTCTGGACTCATGTTGCTGCTCCCATTGATTAGGCATTCAAACATGCAAATGAGGGAAATACGGCGATTCACGAACGTACGTGCGCCCGACGCATATATTGTACGTCCGGCGTAAAGTTTTTCCCAATAGATGAGGCGCAACCCGGCTACAGACATGCAAAGGTCTGCACCAGAGAATACAGGCTGGCATATTGGGCGTACGTTCACGGCGTACGTGGAGATCCGGCGTAGCTTAGGCATTTGTGCCGGCGTGGTTTCATGCGCCCACGTCACGGCTACGTCATGGTGCATGCACAGTTAGTGATACGCCGGGCGTAAAACACTGCACCATGCTCGGACCATCATTTGCATGGGGTCGCTCCCACCTACGCCGGCCTGCGCCTTCGAAACCTACGCAGACGCATCGTTGGGAGCAATAGCTTGCTGAATGCAGTGCTTGCCTCTCCGCGCTGCGTCGGCATAGCATACGGCGTTTGCGCTACGGCGGCGTAATGTGTGCCCAACTCTCTGTGAATCAGGGCCTATATATATATATATATATATATATATATATATATATATATATATATATATATATAGTGATTTTTGTTTATCCTGCTTCTTCCTGGGGGTGGGGCTATTTTTCAATTGTCCATACCCTGTGTGAATTGCATGGCTCATTAAGAGTTGTTTTTTGTGAGTACTCAATTTTTATGGATTTTATCATTCATTAAATGGTATTGCACTAAGTGTGCATGTCTTCCATTTTTTTCTTTTTGAGCTTGGTTAAGTTAAGTAAAATTAACATAAGACAGATATAAGGACTGCCTATATAAGGCTGGGTTCACACTTATGCCGATTTACCCTGCTTCTGCCAGCCTGTGCAGGCTTAAGCACTGTTACTTCTATTTTGCAACATAACCTGTTTATTGGTACTAGAATATCCAGAATCTACACTCTCCCAGAAACATTTACCTTTTAATCTTTTTATTCAATTAAAAAAAATGTATCCTGTAGGAAGAAAGATTACAATCTTACAGACACCTGTGGTGTTCAAATATAGCAACAGATGTAAATATACAGAATAAAGAGAGATGCAAACTTAATTAATAGGGTGTTGGTTGGTTACAATAGACAAGTGCCACAATATTTTAATTGCAGCGTTGTCAAAAACATTTATGCGGTAGTCAACCGATATAAGTGCTAGTTCACACCAGACGCAGTTCTGTTCAGTTCCGTGCCCTTTTTTCTGCACAAAATGCATGCACAGTGTTTTCCATGTATTCCATTCGCTTTAGTTCACACCATGTGGTCAGTTTTTGCACTGGAAACTGACCGGAAAATGCATGGTATGAACTAGATAGTTAAAAAGGTAAAGATAGTTAGGCATGGTGATAAGCTAATGGCCTATCATATGTCATTGCTGCACATAATGTATAAAAAGTAAAAGAGTGGAAGGGGAAAGAGTAGAACTGAAGAACAGTGAATTCTAGTAAACAAGACAGAGTTACCAGAATCAGTAGAAGAGGTGTTACCTAAGCTTTGCAAGTCCACTGATATATATTGAATCAAAGGGCCATGCCTTTTGTTGAACTTGGTATGATTATTTTGAAGGGTACATAAAAGTTTATTATTGATCACAATCTAATAACATTTTTGTTTAACCTAATTGAATGCCTCCATCGACTGATTCTAACATCTTGCAATTACAATTCTAGCAAAGATTATGTAAGAAATTATCCCTTTAGCATTTTTAAAGGTTTTTGTTATCTAGTTTCTGGATGATTTCAGATGATTTGTGGATTACTGGCCTAATTAAATTGAAAAATCTGATCCAGAATCTGGTTACTTTGGGACAACCATATATGAAATGGAGTACCTATGTGACTGCAGCAACTCAACAACCTAGAAGATGCATTAAAGTCAAGTGCACACATCCAGTATGCTTATACTCAGAAAAAAATGTTTTGGAGTCATTAAAAGTATTACTTTTTGTTTTCTTTATTGGATTTTAAGTGTATTTTTCTTTTAAAAATCTGTCTAAAAACACGTTGATACACAAAGCAGTATTTCCTAGTTAAACTGCCACTGGGCAAAACAAAAGAAATTCAATTTTAAAAGTGTTAAGCTTAAAATTACTTTTACTTGTTTAGTAATATTTAAAAATGGAATTAAGAGGTTAACATTAAGTAAACATTTTGATATTTTTTTCAGTTTTTAGAGCTACAGTCTCTCAAAAGGTAATGCAAATAATTTTAGCAGAGTTAGATTCCAGAAACATAATGACCCCTAACCTCTAGCTGTCTGTAAACTACATAATACATTTTTCATTAGGCAGTCATGAGTAGTAACAATTTAGAGTTCTTTTCAGGCCACTATATTCACAGTTAGACCAAGTTCCCTGAAGGAGTCCAAAACATAGTTTTATATTTTTGTAGTTGAAATAATTGAATAAAGTGCCTATCAGTTATTTACCAAACACGCCTATATTACAAGGTCTAGGAGGCTTATCAAACACATTAGTTCCCCTAAGCAAAATGTGCATGAGGTCAATATAATATATTTCATTTTGTTTAATAATACCCGCATGTTGGTTGTCAGATTATGAAACCTTGTCAGTTGGAAATATAGATGTAATTAAAAAAATTGGCATTAAGGGTGTGTCTGCTGAGCATAATACAATATATCTAACACCTGTTCACCACGCCCCTCGGACATTTTCGATAGGTGTAATTAGAACTGTGACACCCTTTCTATAGACAACAAAATGCTAGTGCACTGTTTATTATAGTAGAAGTAAGTTTCTCTCTAAAGGGGTTATAAAGGAAAAATCCCTAAATTGCTTCCATTACCTTAGTGCAGTAATCCTTCACTTACCTCATCCTTCGATTTTGCTTTTAAATGTCCTTATTTCTTTTGAGAAATCCTCACTTCCTGTTCTTCTGTCTGTAACTACACACAGTAATGCAAGGCTTTCTTCCTGGTGTGGAGAAAGCCTCTTGAGGGGGAGGGGGCGAGCAGGCAAGTCAGGACACTCTCTACTAGAGAAAAGAGCTGTGTGTTAGTGGGCATCCTGACATTCCTGCTCGCCCCCTCCCCCCTCAAGAGGCTTTCTCCACACCAGGGAGAAAGACTTGCGTTACTGTGTGTAGTTACAGACAGAAGAAGAGGAGGTGAGGACTTCTCAGAAGAAATAAGGACATTGAAAAGCAAAATCAAAGGATGAGGTAAGTGAAGGAGGACTGCACTAAGGTAAAGGAAGCTATTTAGGGAAAATAAAATTTACCTTTACAACCCCTTTAAAGCAGAGTTCCACCCAAAAATTGAACTTCTATTGTCTGAATTCCTCCACCTATTTGCGAGAGATTATGCAATTTCTCAGCAGAACAGAAGAAGATAAATGTGGCAATATTTTAGATGAAGGTCCCAGGAGACTGCAACACAGCACTCACAAAAGGACAATAGATACCTCAGAAAAATACAAAGTGACCCTCAAATGGCCCACCGCCACCTCCTCCATGCAGTGAAAAATTCTGGTTCCCCAACCGACCATTACACAATTTTAATCCCCTTCCAGTGAAACATCCCAGAATGCCATCATTCCCAATTCTAAAAAGGTCTGGCTTTTAGCCCCTTATGGTATGTGCCTCAGAGTGAAGCGCACATCATGACATCACACATTGCTATTTACTAAAGTCTATACGAGACAGATAGCCATCCAGCTTTGGCTGACTGCCCTCATCTGTGTGCTCTATCCTGGAACCCAATACAAAGAATCAGGTCTCCATATATTAGATTTTTGCCATTTATTCATAGTTTGTGATTATTCTTACAAGTAATAAATGATATGCTGCATTAAAAAATGCCTCACTAAGAATAGCCTATTAGCTGCATTAGTGGAAATTATGCAAAGTAATGATTATGTGAATCCATCAGATGTAACTGTAGAAACGTATTTATGTATTCATGATATCCTGCACATTTTGCAAAATAGGGGGAGGGTTATTTACTAAAGACAAATAAACCTTGCACTACAAGTGCACTGCACGTGCGCTTGGAAGTGCACTTGGAAGTGCAGTCGCTGTAGATCTGAGGGGACATACCAGGAAAATAAAAAACAGCATTTTTGCTTGTACATGATTGGATGATGAAATCAGCAAATCTTCCCCTCATTTCAACCCCATTGTGTCATTTCTAAACTACTTCTGTTTCTTTATTTGTGGCTTTAATATATTATCAGTAAAAATTTGATCTCTGTTAACTGCTTCAGCCCCGGACCATTTTGCTGGTCAAAGACCAGGCCACTTTTTGCGATTTGGTACTGTGTCGCTTTAACTGACAATTGCGCAGTTGTGCGACGTGGCTCCCATAATTTACTTATTTTTTCCCCCACAAATAGAGCTTTCTTTTGGTGGTATTTGATCACCTCGGTTTCAATATTAAATATTTTTTACTTTTTGCTATAATAAATATCCCCAAAAAATCTATAAAACATTTTTTTCCTCAGTTTAGGTCTATACGTATTCTTCTACATATTTTTGGTAAAAAAAATCTCAATACGTGTTTATTGTTTTGCGCAAAAGTTATAGCATCTACAATATAGGGGGTAGTTTTATGGCATTTTTATTAATATATATATTTTTTTTACTAGTAATGGCGATGATCAGCGATTTTTATTGTGACTGCCACTTTTTGGCGGACACATCAGACGCTTTTAACACATTTTTGGGACCATTGTCATTTTTACAGCCTACAGTGCTATAAAAATGCACTGCTTACTGTAAAAATTACACTGGCAGTAAAGGAGTTAACCACTAGGTGGCGCTGCAGGGGTTAAGTCAGTACTAGGGAGTGATTCTTACTGTTAGGGGGCGTAGCTACACATGACACATCACTGATGATCACAGGGAACAGCCATCAGTGACAGTGTCACTAGGCAGAATAGGGGAATGCCTTGTTTACAAAGGCATGCCCCTGTTCTGCATTTGCCGACCGCAATCGCGGGCCGACCGGGAAAATGTAGTTTCCGGGACCTGTGAGCACGCACACGAGGCACGCGGCGGGGGCGCGCGTCTAGTGGCCGGCAACTTTAAAGGGACGTACAGATACGCCCATTTGCCTGCCTGTGCCATTGTGTCAATGTAAATCTGCGTGCGGTGGTCGGCAAGTGATTAATCTGAATCATAACAAAAGCATAGCTGTGCTATTGCTAATCAATTAATTATAATATTAGAGCAAAACAAAAACGGTTTAAAGCAGAACTCTAAAAAAAATGTAAAAAAAAAATGTAATGAGATTTACCACAACAGCGTGCATTTCATGCGGTTGTGGGGCATTCGAGATGCATCTCCATTCAATGGGTTGCAGTGGGACTGAAGCAAATCATTGTGGCATGTGAACACCCCTGTCCACTGACTTAGCTTAAGGGTAGGCAATGGGGGGAGGGTGACTAAAGCCATGGCTTAACCAGACATTTTTAATGCCCCCCATCCCAAATATAAATGAGTCCTTACTGTTCTCTTAAGACATAGATATAATTACAGGTAAAATGCCACCTACTAAAATGACACTTTACGTTGTAAAGTGCTGTGCAAACTGTTGGCACTATATAAATCCTGTATTATAATAATAATAACAAAATTAAGGGTTGTAACAGATGCATATGTATCCAAAGCAAGCTTCTGAGAATGTAATAAGCAAACCTAGCTTGTCCTAACACTTTGTTTTCATGATCCATTCCAGCCATGGCTACATGTACAAGGCATATTTGTTACTTTGTGAATGTAGTCAAATTTGTTCACAAGCTCTAAGTGTCGTAGGCCCTGCTATATTTGGAAATATTGATCTGCATGAACAGTTTATTCCTCTCTCTTAAGTATCTTTTCTTTAAAACACTCTCCAGGGACACCGTCCTGCTTTCACCTTTTTATCTTCTCATGCAGAAAATATACTTGACAAAAAGCAGCCATCATATGAAATCAGTCAGTTCAGCATGCTCGTGCAGCTCTATCATTTTCCTGCAGGTATTTTCAGTTTTTGCTGCCAGTGCCAAATATATAGGGCAGAAATTTATAAAATTTGTCATAATAATGTGACAAACCGGGCCACTGGTTGGGCACCCCTGCTTTAATGCAACAATGATAGAGGACATTTTTGAATAAACTTAAAAATGAAGAGGTAGTACATATGCAAAAACATCAAAATATAGCTGCCCAGCGTTTAGCTTTAACTGTTCCTTTACAAATCACTTAAAACTTTTAGGCTTAAAAACAGACGAAAGTTGTTTTAAATTGTTAAAGTACAGCTATGATTTCAACTTTATTGGGTTATTTTCAGCCATATTAACCACTTCCCTACGGCCGTACGAGTATATACGGCCGCAGGGTGGCTCTAAATCTCCGGGCTGCCGTGTTTTCACGGCAGCCCCTTTCCTCGTTCCCAGCGCGCGCTCCAGAGCGCGCAGCGGGGAACTAGTGTACTGGCCGTGTCCCTCGGACACAGCCAATCACAGATCACCGCGAACGGCCAATCAGAGTGGCCGTTTGCGGTGCGATCTGATGGGCCAATGAGAGATGATCTCATATGTAAACATATGAGATCATCTCTCATTGCCTGCTCTCACAATGACAGCGTCCTGTCATAGAGAGAGCATACCGATCTGTGTTCCTAGTACATAGGGACACAGATCGGTCACCCCCCCTCCCCCTACAGTTAGAACACAATGCAGGAAACACATTAACCCCTTCCTCACCCCCTAGTGTTAACCCCTTCCCTGCCAGTCACATTTATACAGTAATTAGTGCATATTTATAGCACTGATTGCAGTATAAATGTGAATGGTGCCAAAAATGTGTCAAAAGTGTCCGATATGTCCGCCATAACGTCGCAGTCGCAATAAAAATCGCAGATCGCCGCAATTACTAGTAAAAAAAATAAATAAAAAATAACAATTCTGTCCCTTATTTTGTAGGCGCTATAACTTTTGCGCAAACCAGTCGCTTATTGCGATTTTTTTTTATTTTTTTTTTTAACCAAAAATATGTAGAAGAATACGTATCGCCCTAAACTGAATTTTTTTTTTAAATTGGGCTATTTTTTATAGCAACAAGTAAAAAATATTGTATTTTTTTTCAAAATTGTCGTCCTTTTTTGTTTATAGCGCAAAAAATAAAAATCGCAGAGGTGACCAAATACCACCAAAAGAAATCTCTACTTGTGGGGAAAAAAGGACGCCAATTTTGTTTGGGAGCCATATCGCACGACCGCGCAATTGTCAGTTAAAGCGACGCAGTGCTGCAAGCTGAAATTTCACCTGGTCAGGAAGGGGGTTTACATGCCCAGTATGGAAGTGGTTAAAATATGGAGAAAACAAATTCACGATAGTAGCTTCATAAATTGGCATAAGGTGTCAGAATCAATATTCCCTATGAAAACAAATGTTGAAATCTCAATTTTAAACTTGTATAAATTATCCCCTATGTGAGTATGCAGAGTTGGGCATGTACATATTATGCTGGAAAAACATGGTAAGTTTTTTTTTGTGCAATTCAGAGCTTTATATTTATTGGCTTTTAACCTCTGATTGTGTATAGAATTACAATAGGCTTCCAGGTAACACAGTAAATGAAGTAATGTTGTACAATAGCTTTTCTTTTATTGATTATTTTTCTCCATTAAGCTCAGCTAGATGGCTAGGGGGTGGTAATAACAGGTCAAGAAATACCCAAAATTTGAGTTTTAAGTTCGAGAAAATCAGTTGAAATCAACATTACAAAAAATAGAAATTGTATTACATAAACATTAAATATTATTTTTGCTCATTGGGTATTTCTTGTAATATTTAAAGGAGGTGATGTGTATGGTGAATTCTCCAAACTCTAAAAGGTATTTGAGCCACGGCTTATCAACCCCCTAATACCTATCATACAGCCAAATTGGACTGTACATATACCACGGGAAAGATACTTTATGCAGTGGGCATAGCAATTTTAACAGTTTGTTGAGTTGACGGGCAGTATCGCCTATTTAAGTCTTTGGGACTGAGTAGCACTTTTGTATAATTCAAAATTGGCAACTGGCAATAAGAAAAAAAAAACAAGCATTTAGGAGGCATCAGAACTGCCTTCTGACCATATGGAAACTGCATATTTGAAAAGCAATCCACCATGGGTCACCATTGTTTAAGTGAAAACCTCTTATATAGCATTGCGCTTTGTCAATGGAGACAAGTGTTTTTCCCAGAAATTATCTCAACACTGATGACGAACCCCTCACCCCGGATGGGGACCCCTGATTACATCATATGCATGCTAAAGAAATGCGTAGATCAGGACTATCGGG
This sequence comes from Rana kukunoris, assembly GCA_029574335.1. Lineage (NCBI taxonomy): Eukaryota > Metazoa > Chordata > Amphibia > Anura > Ranidae > Rana > Rana kukunoris. Next base: position 145,881,617 of record CM056051.1, on the reverse strand, counting down.
ACACGTCACTTCCGCCATCTTGGAATGCAGGTGGATCACAAACTGACATTCCCAAGCTTTTTGAATGCTAAAAAACATCTTCCAATATTGTAAGTGTGATTTTAACTTTATTTTAATAAAATTTGGAAATACTACACCGTGAGAGGTTTCTATTTAACCTCCCTTTTTGAGCGAGTTCTACAATGAAAATTGAATGGCACAGAAGCACCGATATTGCTGGTCCAGTCTGAGATGTTCCACTGACGTTCTAAGCTGTGGATTGATGCAAGAGGATAATTAGACATCTAATGCTGTTCTTGACTGCCTGTAATAGGGGGTCAAGACGTTCAGGTGAGTGAGCTGTGTGGTTATATGTTGATGAAGAGGTGACACTAATGGCCACTTTGGTGTGGAACCACCGCCGTGTTTTTGGATTCACTCTAAACTTTAAGATAGACACTATAATTAGATAGATTGTGATGATTGCTCTAACACATTTACTGGAATATGTTTATATTTTTGTGGAAGTGAGAGCACGGTTAATGATATCTAATGGTTTACATATCTCAGTACTACCATGAAAAGTAAGAATCTGCGAGGATATGCAAGTTCATGAGCATACTCTACAGTCTATTAGAAATCAATTAAACATTAATTAGATCAGAATAAACCTTTTACACCAAAACTATAGCATTTCAGTATTTACAGTAGTGGGCCGCTCCCACCGGAAGTTCATTTCATCCAACTGTTCCTGTGTGTGTCACAGTAGATAAACAAGCAGTCATGTCTATTACTATTATTTGTAACAAGCAGATTTTATTGTGCAAAACACACATTTATTACACATGGCTGCTGAAAAGAAAAAATAGCCAATAATAAGCAAAAATCTTTCTCTTTTACAAAAGGGACCCAGCATTGTTGCATTTCTACCGTGCTTATTAGATTGAATGTCTAGTGATTTTTAATCTGTTACTCATGCGCTGTAATCATGTGTGGGTGTGCAGCCACTCTAAATATCATACAATGCAAAAGTCCTATATTTATACTTGACTGCACTGCCATTTATCAGCTAGTTATTTTCAGAAATGTATAACAGTGGGAGAAGGGTCTTAGTAGAAGAATTTATTTTATATAGCCATGGGGTGAAATGCCCTTTTATGATTAGATTTTTTCCAGATTAAAAGATCTTTGCGCAGTGGTATTACATTTCATAATTTAGCTTTAAAAGTGTAGTCAACTGCTATATTGAACACATGAGATTCAGTTAAAACTAATAGGGATTTATTACAACAGTGATAAAGGTTAATATATAATATATCGTAATTAATACTATCCATGGACAGCATTATTATTGACTACTTAAAACCAGTGGTTACAGTCATCTGCTCCCTTTCTCAGGTCATAACACATTGGAAGTATTGACAACCCTTAAGGCCAGTTTCATTGGACCAAATTGATCGTGTGTACGGCCCATCGGACCGGTGTCCATCGGACCAAAGTTTTAAAACTTGCTTTAAAATCTGTCCGACGTACACCTGACCGTCAGACCAAAACAATGGTTAGTACGCAAAAGCATCGGACCAAAAACCCGCACATGCTCAGAATCAAACTTCGTTTTTTCAGCACGTCGTTGTGTTCTACGTCACCGCGTTCTGGCCCGATGGGATTTTGAACTGATGGTGTGTACGCACATCAGACCACTTCAGTGGTGGTCCGATGAAAACGATCCGTCGGACAAGTCTTATCGGTTTGGTCCGATCGTGTGTACGTGGCCTAAGAAAGATATCCTTGTTTTTCTTTCACTTATTGATTTTTACAATAGAACAACCAATTGTACAAAAAAAATAGAAGTGAAATCGAATTTCCAGAATGCCTAGTGATCAGAAGTGCATATATATAGAAAAGATTTTTCAGAAGAAATAAATGTAAAGAGAACACAAACATAAGAGCAGCCCAGAGCTTACAACAAATAGGGGGAATTACATTGAATTGCACCAAAAACTTTATTCGGTATGACCAAAACTGGTTTGAGCTACACTATCAGTAATACATTTTAAATCTAAAAACGATATAACTACTGGAACTGTAGCTTAACAATGTGCTACAGATTATTATGTATTCAGTTATATATATTTCAGGTTCACATCGGTTACCTTTTTTACTCATTGTGAAAAATGAGCAGCTAGTTAAACAGTAAAAATAGCAAATGGACGTATTTATAATAAAACATTGTTTAAACCATTTGAGAGTTTTAACTAGAAAGCTTATAGTATTAGTACATAAGAAATACCTATATAACACCATACAGTTGAACAGGGTTTCATCAGTGAGCCTAAAAGTGAATTGGTATTACCATTTCCTATGTAAATCAATGGTTTAAGGTTCACTAGTAATGCATAGTTCTTATCAGAAATTCTATACATGAATCATTACGGTAGATGAATAATAATATATCCCTCATCCTCCTCTGCAAATCTGTCATATAGATAATAGATCAGCTCCTTCCCACCCCCCTGGATCCCGTCACTTGGGTTGTGCTTGTGTTTATCATACTTGATAATGCTGTACTGTGAATGGCTTGGCTTCCCATTATGAAAAATAATAGAGTATCCGTCTTTCTACAGGCCTGTTTATTTGACAAATTTGAAGAGGAGGGCAGAAAGACACATGGAGTTTTATAAACCAATGTAAACTTATGTTTTATTGCCGCTTACCAGGTCTTAGATTAGGTGTCCAAATTTGTTATACTTTTTCATAATTTTTTTCCTTTATTTTCACTTTAAAAACCTGTGAATAACACACTTCTTGAGCTCTGATTATCACCCAGGCTAGGCTTTAACCATGTCTGGTTCTTGACATCTTCAGCAAGGAACGATGGGATTTGTAATTCACAAATAAGTTTAAAAAAATGTTTGCCTTCAGTTCAGCTTATCGATAATGACAAGCACACTACATATTTGGCAAAATCAACAGATGTTTTATGTTTTGCTGAATACTGTATATTCGTAGGGCCCTTTCACACGGGAGGACCGTTTAGGTCTGCCTGCCAGTTTTTTTATGTGGACCTAAACGGGCGCTTCGTGCTCCTCTATGGAGCCATGGATGTCAGAGATGACATGCCCGCTGACATTCGACCCGCTCCGAGCCACCAAAGTGTGATGGATGGAAACCCTACTTTTCCATCCGTCTGGCAGATCAGATCGGTGACAACAGACTCTACGGTCCATCGTCATCTGATCCCCCATAGAGGCCGGTCCCTGCACAGTGTGCAGAGACAGATATGTCACCTGCCTGCTCAGCGGGGATCGATGAAGTAAAAAAAGGCTAAAAAAGGCTAAAAAATGTAAACAAACCAGCCTACAGATCTAATGACTAGCAAGCTTCAAAGCATTACATTTTTGCTTCTGAGCTTAGGTGCAGTATCTTAGTAAATGCAACGTGTTTAGACTATGATCAATAAAACATTTGTACAGTCTTATCAAACAGTAAAATAGCTTTAAAATAAACCACCCCTGACCTCTCTAGGTGTTTTTTTTTTTCATGACTGTTGTTACTGTGCTGCCAAGATTATGATGCAATAGAAAGGAATAGGAAAATAGCTACGATTTCCCCTTATTTTAGAGAGATTTTCTCTCACGTCTTGTTGTAGAATCGGAAGTAAAGGAAAATCTCCCCAATAGGGCACATATGGGGAAAAAAACACAGTTCCCTATTTCATCTAAAATGATGAGAACATTTGAGGCTTTGAAAGAAGATAGGAAATAGGAGATGTGTTGTTGACTTTGGCTACTCAGATTCCAGTTTTGTATTGCAGGATATATCGAATTTATTTGTATGTTGTGTACATCCACTTTTACCTTCCTGGGAATACGCTATGTATAGAAAGAGGTCATGTCTGGCAATCAAGAGACATGTACAGTGATTAGAATTGATTAAGGTGACCTGGGTAAAGGGATATGACACGTGGATCATGAGTTTTTTCAAGTGTTAGGTTGTTAATGCTATTAAAAAAAAATCCAACTAGTACATGTTAAAGTAGTTTATTTTTATATTAGACACGTGTCTGCGTGTTTTATTTAAAGTGCTATTAAAGGTAGATTTTATTTTTTTTGCTTAAATAGCAAATGTGATTTTGTACATAGATTAACCAGCCAAAGTATATATGAATAAGTGGGTTTATATTATATATTGTATATTTTTAAGTCTAAAATGATTAGGTACATACTCTGGCCCAGATTCACAGAGCGATTACGCCTGCGCAACAGGAGATGCGCGTGCGTAAGTCTAAATGTGCGCGTGCGTTTCGATGCACGGCATCCCCAAAACGAGATACGCAAGAAATCTACTTTTTTTTGTCCAGCGTAATTTCGTTAGACAGGCGCATCCGTCCGCGCAAAACTGCGCTAGATAGACCATTGATTTGCTAGTCAAATATGTTAATGAGGGACTTACGGGGATCCACAAAAGAACGTTGGGGCAGCGCAGGCTACGCAGTGTGTGCAACAGCAAAATGTCCTGTCTAAAATTAGACCATATAAAAGCTGGTCTAAAAAGAGAAAAATCGTCTACATGTCAGATAAAGCAACACTGTTAGTGAGGAGCTCAGCAGTCACACGTGTTGCCCAACAAACTGTATGCCAACATGCCAGTGGCATCCATGCTCATAGCTATACTACTGACTTTAGATGAGCAAAGAAGGAGGAGGGCACTGAGGAGGGCACTGAGGAGGGCACTAAGGAGGGCACGGGAGATGTTTTTTTTTTTTTTACTTTTTATTTGCTTATATAAACTTTACAATTTAATCTAATCTAATACAATATTCTTATCTGATACAAGCCCCTCACTCTTCACTCTTCATGGGAGAGGATATATCACACACGTTTAGACATCTATGGCATGAGTGATTCTGAGGTGTCTCGCATCTTCAGATTCACCCCTCATGCCATCATGGAATTAACCACAACCTTGCAGGAGGACATCAGCAGCCCAACACATGGCACTACCCATGACACCCATGACAGCTACATATACAATCATAGAACCATCCCCACAGATTTTGAACAGAACATGTATGGGGACAGCTGGCTGGTTGGTGAGTGACATGGGTGGCAGGCATGACTGTCCCCCCCCCCCCATGATGCACACATCACAAGGGGCACATGCACTACTAACATCCTCCTGTCTTTTCCCTTCAAGGTGACTCTGCATATGCACTGGGACCCCATCTCATGACCCCCATCTCATGCCAGCTCACATATGCATCTTTGCACGTTAAACACACACATTAATCATGGCACAATGAGAATGCATGCATGCACACCACTGTGGTCCCTAGCACACACACACCACATCGTCATCACATTGGATTGGCACAAGCCCACCATGCAGGACTTGTGAGCAGCAACGCCACGCCACGGCTCCAATTATGTCACTGTACATTCATACACCATTCACACAGACCTGGGTTTCACTTCTCCACCACAAATGAGGGTGACACCCCTTTTCAAGCAGGAATATCACCCCCACATTCCAAAATCATAAACAAACAGAACCAAAAAAATAAAATAAATGACGAGCAAAAATAAAAAATGGGCAGCAAAAATATAATTTAAACAAAATAACAACAAAGAAAACACATAAAAGACAAAAATCACTCTGCAAAACAGTCCCCAAATATCTCAAAGACACGTCACAAACAAACAAACAAACGCTAATAAACAAAAGCACCTTGCTGTATAGGGAGGGATACAAAGGGATGTACTTTTGCAAAGGAAGTGCGTTTGTGTCTGTCTATTTATGCTGTCTGCGTAGTTCACTAAGTTGCCCTAGTCCACTTTCAATTTCACTGATTGCGCCGTTCCCGAGTTGTGAGCATGCGCACAGAGGTGCTGACCATGGTCTGCTTCAAGAGCGCATGCGCGAGCCGGCCGGCCCTTCATTTGCATGGGGTCACGGCTCATTTCAATGTAACACGCCCACGTCCTTCCCAATTTGTAATACTCCGCCTTACTCCTCTGAAATAACGTTACGCATGCGCAATTTTATGCGCAAAAGCTACGAGAATAGGGTGATTACGTGGCTACATTGCGCAAGTCTAACGTAAAGGCGGTGCGCTACGCCGGTCCAATAATGCGCAGATGTACCTGAATCTGGCCCTCTGTTTCTAACATGGAATGTTTAAATAAAATATAAAGACACTACTGTCAATTAGAGAAGATTAATTATTTTAAATGTATTCATTATTTCCTCATCAAAATGTTTAATTTTACCTCTACCTCAAAAGATTACATTTATATGCTTCTCAATAGACAACATAAACTATCTTACTAGTTACTAGTCCAAAAGTAACAGTATTCTAAAGAGTAAAATCCATGCAACCATTGCATTTTTTTTTTTATTGATTATTGTTCCCCAATGCTTGTACAATATCTTTAATTTTTTACTGTGCTTAGTCAAGACCTTTAAGATTTTGTCCTGTAGAAGGTTGTCTCTTGCAAACATAAACACGTTTTCCTGCATAACTGTCCATTATTTGTTATATCAGTCTCACCCTGAATCTTAACCAGTTTCTGTGCCTATGAATAGTGTTAGAAGAGTATCAGCAATGCCTTTTTTTTCATTATCTTCCAAAAAGTGCAGCTTCATGAAATGTTCAGGCCATAGTTTGAGTTTAGTTTTTCTTTATATATATATATATATATAACCCAACCATAATTAATCTGATTGTCAGGTCACCCATGGCCAGGTGACAAGTGCACCCCGTTGGGGTCAGGGATGCACCACAGGGTAGTGAACCCTATAGCCGACTGCTGCTATCAGAGAGGAAGCATGAACCCAAGATCGCCCAGGGCGTGGAGTCTAAGACCCAGCTTTGTGTCCACCAGAGCCTCTAGTGGTGGGGATGGCCTTCGCCACAGCTGGATCCAGGTCGCGACCCCTGAGTTCCCCTAGGTCACGCTCCGCAGGGAGAGAGGGGAAGCAGCAAGCAGGACAAACGGTAGTGATGGGTAAGCCGAGGTCAGGGCAACAGGCAGACAAGGATAACCGAGGGACAGGCAAAAGGTCAGGGGCACAGGCAAACAGGAGAAGTCAGGGATGAGCCAAAAATGGTACACAGGAAGGTAATCGTAGCACACTGCAGACAGGAGCTTAAGCAAACAACACTGTTGAACAGCACTGCAGACCTGGAGTGCAACATTTAATATAGACTTCCTGGGATGGCCTGGGTGGGGCCATACAGGAAGGAGAAGTGATAAAAATGGAACCAGAACAGGGTCAGGCCTCTAATGAATAGTGTTGCTCACGAATATTCGCATTGCGAATATTCGCTAAGAATATTGCATATTCGAGTATTCGCGAATATCTCGAATATAGCGGCGAATATTCGCTATTTCGAATATTCGAATTTTTTCAATTTTTTTTTTAGAACAGATCCCATCCTAGAGATCCCCATCGACGTCTAAAAGCATTGCTGGTATGATTAGAGACCTTGGGCCGAGTAGCTGCAGCGCTCATTTTATATTGCCGAAAAATCGCAATGCGATTATTCGGCAATAGCGATATCGCGCGATTATTTTATATTGTAATATATCACGAATATTCTGAGCCAATCAGAGTGCTCCATTCCGCATTTCTCGAAATTTCGCAATTATTTTGTATTGTAATATATCACGAATATTCTGAGCCAATCAGAGTGCTCCTTCCCGCATTTCTCGAATATTCGCAATTATTGTGTATTGTAATATATCACGAATATTCTGAGCCAATCAGAGTGCTCCTTCCACATTTCTCGAATATTCGCAATTATTGTGTATTGTAATATATCACGAATATTCTGAGCCAATCAGAGTGCTCCATTCCGCATTTGCCGAATATTCGCAATTATTGTGTATTGTAATATATCACAAATATTCTGAGCCAATCAGAGTGCTCCATTCCGCATTTCTCGAATATTCGCAATTATTTTATATTGTAATATATCACGAATATTCTGAGCCAATCAGAGTGCTCCTTTCCGCATTTCTCGAAATTTCGCATTCGCAATTCGCGATTCGCATTCGCAATAGCGAAAATTCGCAATAGCGAAAATTCGCAATAGCGAAAATTCGCAATATTTTCATTTCCAAAAAATATCACGAATATTCGTATTTAGCGAATATATCTCGAATATTCGACTATATATTCGAGATATATCGCGAAATCGAATATGGCATATTCTGCTCAACACTACTAATGAACAGATGGAAACAGGTAAGCTGCCAGACTTTATTGCATATCCATGACACTAATACTTTATCAGAACTTTATCTCAGACTTTGATAGCTCCCAGATCTTCATGACACTTTTCATTTAGATAAGTTATCTAGCAAATATTCAGGCAATATAGAAAACAGGTGAAGTTATTTTGACATCATATGTTTCTTTATTTGCACACTAGTAGCAAAAATGTCTTGGAAGGAAAATCACAGGCAAGTATATCCTGTTTAAAACATCTTCAGCATTGGGACAGGGGTCCACTAAGTGCACTTATCCTTTAAATCAATTTTAATTTTAGGTTTAAACACTATAGAATGTGTAAAAACCCAAGCAGATGAAGAGTCTTGCAAAGCATACTCCCTATTGCAGACAAAAACAGTATGTTGAGCGGACTCAAATCATGGCAATCTCAGAGTACAGACATATGAAAGTTGTTAGAAAACATTTGTCAACACCAAGAACCTGCTCACCCCTGGTGCCGACGCACGTGCACGGTGGGCGCGATCACCACCGGGCACCTGCGATCGCTCGTTAGAGAGCGAGAACCGGGAGCTGTGTGTGTAGACAAACAGGACCGGGAGAAATGACTGTGCGTCTGTTCATACAATGTATGGACAGCGAATTGTCATTTTCCCTAGTCAGTCCCACCCCCCTTCAGTTAGAACACACCTAGGGAACATAATTAACCCCTTTCTCGGACCCTAGTGTGAACCCCTTCCCTGCCAGTGGCATTTTTACAGTAATCAATGCATTTTTATAGCACCGATCGCTATAAAAATGCCAATGGTCCCAAAAATGTGTCAAAAGTGTCCGAAGTGTCCGCCATAAGGTTGCAGTACCGATAAAAAACACTGATTGCTGCCATTACTAGTAAAAAATAAATATTTATATAAATGCCATAAAACTATCCCTTGTTTTGTAGATGCTATAATTTGTGCGCAAACCAATTAATAAACGCCTATTGCGATTTTTTTAAATGATAAATATGTGGAAGAATACGTATCGGCCTAAACTGAGGGAAAAAAAAACATTTTAGATGTTTTTGGGGGATAATTATTATAGCATTTTCAGGGTTTCTAGAGGCAGAGGTAGCAGGTGAATCAGCTTCCCTAAAGCTGGGTAGATACTATTCAGATATGCGCAGGTTCCTGAGAAACTGGCCAAAATTCATTATGTGGGTGGCCATGACAGCAATCTCCCACTTGACATCCTTTGATTGAAAATCTGAAAGAGGCAAAAAATGGTTTCTCAAACAGCAATTGCATCCAATCAGATGCAGCTGCTCCTATTCAGGTCTTGTGAAAGACTTTAGCTGCGACTGTCAGAATACAAAAGCTGCAGTGGTAGATTCCTTCATCGGCACTGTATAGTGTGAATAAGGAAACCCGATTATTTTCATTCAGCCACAGGTTGTATACCTAGCTTGAAGCTTGATACAGTGAAGGGTCCCAATGGTAATTATCCCAGAGTTCTAAAATAACTTCAGGGTATAGTTTTTGGACCTTTAACTGACATTTTTAAACCATATTTTTTAATGGGTGTAGTTTTTAATGGCTGGGGGGGGGGGGCAGATAATACAGATAATAGTGTATCTGCCACAAGAATGATAGTATTAAAGAAGCTCGTAGCTGCAATCCAGTGAGTTTACCATCTGCAGTAAAAAATAAATAATCAAGTCACTTCTAAAAAGAAGAATCAATGATTATTTAAAAACACTTAACTAGCTGGAACCTGAAAACCATGGTTTTAGTGAGGGCAAACCATGTCAGACTAATCTGATTGTGTTTTTTGACTATATCCCAACCGTAACTGTTCAATAGGGTTGTTATTCTTGGAGGTTTGTAAAAATGTAACATAATTTGACATTGCCGAAAGATTGGTCAAACCAATAAAAACTGTAGTTTAACCATTCTAAATGCAAAAGTGCAAACAGTATGGCCTAGCAATGGGGAAATCAAATGTAATTATTGGGTGCATCAGTAGAGGAACCGCCAGCAGACCGATGGAGGTCCTGATTCTTCTATAACCATTTAAATACCAGGCACTTACACCCCCTTCCTGCCCAAGCCAATTTTGAGCTTCCATCGCTGTTTACATGACAATTGTGCGGTCATGTTACACTGTACCCAAACAGGATTTTTTATCATTCTGTTCCCACAAATAGAGCTTTCTTTTGGTGGTAAGCATCTTATAATAAGTAAGATTTCTTCTTTACTGATGGGCACTGATAAGGCAGCACTTATGGGCACTGATAAGGCGACACTGATGAGGTGGCACCAATGAGGTGGCACTGACGGGCATTGATGATGGGCACTGATAGGTGGCACTGATGGGCACTGGTAGGTGGCACTGATATGCAGCACTGATGGGCACTTATCAGTGGCACTGGTGGGCACTGATACTCATAAGCAACACTGATGGATACTGAAAGGCTGCACTGATTGGTACTTATGAGTGGCACTAATAGGTGGCACTGCTGGGCACTGATATGTGGCACTGATGGGCACTGGTATGCAGCACTGATAGATGCCACCGATAGGCACTACTGATGGCACTGGCTGGTATTGGGGATGGCCACTGATTGGCAGCTGCCTTGGCACTTATTGGCATTTCCCCGGCGGTCTAGGGTGGCATCCTGGTGGTCCTGGGCGGGCATCCGAGGGGGGCTGCGCTGATAGATAATCAACACACACAGACAGACAGACAGACAACACAACACAGCCGATCGGCTCTCCTGTACTCGTGTCAGACACGAGTGAGGAAAAGCCGATCAACGGCCCTTCCTTTTTACATTGTGATCAACCGTGATTGGACACGGCTGATCACGTGGTAAAGAGCCTTGGTGTAGCAGTGTTTCATATGATGCCCAGTCAGGATAACTGAACCACCGCCCGGCCATCATTCTGCTATAGGCGGGGCGGGAAGTGGATAAAGATCTTTAGTTAGACCTCATTTAGTATACTTTAGAATACTTTGTCCAGTTCTGGAGACCTCACTTACAAAAAGATAGTGATAAGATAGAATGGGTTCAGTAACAAGAGACACAAATGGTGAAAAATCAGAGGGATAAAGCATATCGCAGAAGATTGCAGGAATTAAATGTGTTGTCTTTGGGAAAGAAGTGGAAAGGAAGGGCAGATCTATAGTTTGAAAAAAAGTTAAAAACAAAATTAAAAAAGGTGCATATTTGATGGACTACGTGGTCTTTTTCTGCTGTGACCCTTTTAGATTTCTATGAATTTTTTTGACCTGCCAGAAACTAGAGAACATCTCTATATGCTTAAAATAAGCATATCATTATATTGTTATTTTATGTCTGGGCATTTATGAGTTAAGCTATCTTAGAATCCAGTCTCTGTATATGTGGCATATACCACAAAGCAACATCTGAATCAGAATGTAATATTTTCTTATTCTGGGGATTCATCCTTTTTTTTACAAATGACCCTAACTTTATAAAAATGTATGTATAATTTTAGAGGTAGAGAATAGATAAAAACCCTTCCAAGTTAATTTTACTGTCTGTGTCGTGCTGGGGAGATTTCCTGTGTCGTGCAGCAGGAAGTGAGAGAAAGTTTCCCTATAGTTAAAAGAATTTAAATCTTAGGCAGTTGTCACTCAAACATTTGAACCTGTTGGATTATTCACCCTTTTCTGGGAACCTTAAATCTTGGATTTCCACTCACTTTTTGTCTTGGTGACAACAGTGAACAGGAGAAAAGGAGGGCTGAATCTTCCCCTCTGTGACACAAACAGCAATTAAAACTTGACAGTTTTGCCTGTACACTCATTTTGTAAAATAAACACACTTTTGGTACATTTATCCTTTTTAGCCTTCTCCTCTCTTTCCCACTAGACTGATTGGGGGTTATTTACTAAAGGCAACTCCACTTTACACAAGTCCAAAACTACAACTACAAGTACAAGGTGCACTTGAAATTGCACTGAAAGTGCACTTGGAAGTGCAGTCACTGTAGATCCAAGGGGGACATAAATTTATGGATCATAAAATCTGCAGAGCTTCCCCTCATTTCAGATCTATTCCCTCAGATTTACAGCGACTGCACTTCCAAGTGCACTTTCAGTGCAATTTCAGGTGCACTTGTAGTTTGCACGTGTAATGCAAAGTAGATTTTCCTTTCGTAAATAACCCCCGATATGTCTTATCTACCTACAACCCCAATCCATCAGTATATTTACCATGCAATCTGCCTTGAGCTGCACGGACTATACCTGAAAATGTCAGAGTGATACCTTTGCTATTTCATTGGAAGACCCTCCACAGATTTGGAGGCTTTCAGGCAAATCCTGTGTGGTGATGGCAGAACACACAGTGAAGATCGAAGGAGTGAAGTTGTAAGTACATGACCCATCGTGAATGTTCTGGAATGGAGAAGCTAAAAAGAAGGCGCACACTCATACTTTTAAACAATTTGTTCAATGCAGCTATGCAAAGTAAAAAGTTATGTGCTGTGTGTGAAATAAGACTGACTTCATTGTTATTATGAAGATCACATTTAGACAGACATTCTTGCGCACATTCTGAAAAACCCTAAGCATTTACAAATATGATCTTACAATCAAATATTGGCCATAATTTTTTTTTTTTAATATATAGAAAACCATTGTACTTCAAGGCTTCTGACTGGTAATTCAAATACTTTGTACTTGTGTCAGCTGTAAAACTGAAAGCTTCCTGCTGTTTCTGCGAAAAATAGTTCCGTTGAAAATGGTTATAACCCGGACACTTGAGTCAGAAAGTATCTTCTTTGATGCTTTCCCAGAGGATTCCCTGCTGCTCTCCAAAATCTTCTCACCTCAATCGGAGGTCAGACTTTAACACATATTAATTGTTCATGAAAACAGCTCTCCATTTTTCAATACATGAAGTATAGCTATTCATATGATTGCTGAATCCTCAGTTTTCCAAGACAGTGTTGTACAGCAGCACACAGCCTCACTACTTCAATCACCAAATCATGGTCTACTCCTAGACAAGTTCATTTGGGTCTTTTAGGAAAAGGAATGCACTGCTGTACCTTGTTCCTTCTCTCCTCCCCTGCAATTGCTTGAAATTCAATGCAGCAACAGCCCTGCTAAATGTCTGTATCTGTGCTCATTAACACCATACATCTATTGCCACATCACTAGAACATATCCCATGCTCCTTAGACATTCCTGGCAACCATCAGGGTCTTCCATTTTTTTATGTGATTTAATAAAATCAAACTACATATGTAGACATTGTTGCTTCATTTTACTATTAATACTAGCTTTCAGTTCATCATACTTCATGCATACTAGATAAGTCCCAATGCAATTAAATATATGCAAAGAACAGGTTAAACAAATATATTGCTTAGTTAACCACTTAAGACCCGGACCAATACGCTGGTAAATGACCCAAGGTGTTTTTGCGATTCGGCACTGCGTCGCTTTAACAGACAATTGCGCGGTCGTGCGACGTGGCTCCCAAACAAAATTTGCGTCCTTTTCTTTCCACAAATAGAGCTTTCTTTCGGTGGTATTTGATCGCCTCTGCGATTTTTATTTTTTGCGCTATAAACTAAAATAGAGCCACAATTTTGAAAAAAAAACACAATTTTTTTACTTTTTGTTATAAAAAAAATCAAATAAACTAAATTTTAGTAAAACATTTAGGCCAAAATTAATTCAGTCACATGTCTTTAGTAAAAAAAAAAATCGCAATAAAAAAAAATAGCTACCTAGCGGGAACAGCGACACTAATACAGCGATCAGAAAAATGATCGCTTAGTGACGCTGGCAATAGGGAGTGAAAGGGTTAACTAGGGCGGTGATCAGGGGGTTAAAACTTTATTAGGGGGGGTGGGGGGGCTATCCTGAACCTAACACTAACTGTTTTTTACACTGCCTGTCACACTGACACTAAATGCAGTGATTAGATCACTGCATTCAGTGACACTGTGACAGGGGGGTGGGGGGGGCGATCACAAGGGGTTAATTTGCCTATGTGAGTGTGTGTCAGTGTTGTGTTGGTGCACACTTACTTGTGATGTCTTCTCTCATCAGCAGCGCTGGGAAACAGCGCTGCGATGAGAGATTACATCATTTCCTCCTTCCTGTGTAAACACAGGAGGAGGAACTGACACGATGGGAGCGCGCTCCCATTGGCTGGGAGCGATCGCGGGGGGGCGAAAATCACGGACATCCGCCCGCTCGTCGGCGATCGCTCCCAGAGGCAGGGGGACCCCCGCACGCCGCGGAGGGGGTCCCGATGGGACCCCCGAACCGCACGAAGGCGGGGACGTAAATTTACGCCCTTGTGCCTGTACGAGCCATTCTGTGGCCGTATATGTGCGTGCGGGGGTCCTTAAGTGGTTAAGCCGATAAACCTAGATTTGAAATTTGTACCAGAAGCTATATGACATCATTTTCAAGTTGCTGTATATTTTCAAATGACAGCACTATTCCTTTTATATTTAAATGTTAGTAATAATAATTTTTAAAAGGTCCAAAGGGTAATTTTCAACAGGTGTTCAATGGTTCATTGCAAATTAACAAGTAAAAAATGTAGGAAAAGGAAAAACCCTGCAAGTTAATAATTCATAAAACTTGATTTTTCGAGTTGGTGACAGGCAGGGTCTATTTAAGTACACTTACCCTTGCTGTAGTTATTTCCCAACTACTTATTTCACAAAGCTCACAATACATTGTTTAAACCAATAAAGAAAAACAACAAAGCTACAAATACCGTATTTATCGGCGTGGGTGCGCGATATACGCCGATACTGGTTGCAGCGGTGTTCGTTTTTTGAATCAGGCGCCGAACGCCGCAGCCTAGAGCCGAGCCGAGTGTACTGCGCACTCGGCTAGGCTCGGCTACGCTTGGCCCCGCCCGCAGCCACGCAATGGAGCCGAGAGAAGCCGAGAGGAGCCGAACAAACAGGAAATCTGGCTCCTCTCGGCTCGGCGCCTAATTCAAAAACGAACACCGCCACAACCCTGGGCAAAATGCGGATGGACTGGATGGACCCTGCAGATGGATGAACCCCGCGAGGAAGCAGCAGACGGACACCTGGATGGACGCCGCGAGGAAGGCGCAGACGGACACCTGGATAGATGCCGCAAATGGACGCCGGACCGAACAAGGCCTCCGATGGATGCTGGGCAAGACACCAAAACTGTAAGTAATTAATTTTTTATTTTTTTTAGGAATTTCCCTTCTAGATTAGGGGTGCGTGCTATACGCCGGTGCGCGCTATAGACAGAAAAATACTTTAATGTTCCAAAGATCCAATGACATGCCATCTAGAAATGCCAATCGTGTTACCAATCAGAGAGGACTAAAATAGGTAAATATATGCATTCTTTTTTGTTTTTTTACACATTAGTTAATTTAGGTGCTACAAGGGGAAAGGCATATTGTTACGACTAGTTAAGCTTTAGCTGGAATTTTATATTAGCCACTTCCAATTCAGCGACATTCCAGTATTATATAACTTTTTTCTGCTGGCAATTCCCTTCACTGTAAAAGTAATCCTAGCAGCTGTAGAATTGCTAGGTTACTTTTACAGGTGGCAAAAGGGGTTTTCCCTCATGCCGCTGCTACCTTTACCGGGTTCTTCTGAGTGATCAGAGAGCCTGGTAAGGATGTGACCAGGTCCATTCTGTTCCTGGGACACAGTGAAAGGAACTGATGTTGTTCCCACCACTGTGTGATGTCATAAACCAGAAACAATAAGGATTTGGTCACTTTAGGCTTTGTTTTTTTTTATGTTTACAAACAGTTAGGCCGAGTGCGGTCAGGTGCGATTCAGGTCCGAATTTTTGCCTGAATTCGCACCTGAACCAGACCAAAACACACACAAGACCCTTTTGCAATGCACCCTGTGGCCGCCCCAGACCTATGTGAATCGGCTTTATTTAATCTCGGTTTGATCAGATGCTTTGGAGGCCAGAGAAGACATCCAGGGTCTAATAGACCTGACATGACCCATGCTAACACAAGGGCGGTTGTATCTCTTGAGATAGCAATAAAAGTGATCATACAATTGTTAAATAAAACAAATAATAAAATGTAAAATAAAAACCAACATTTTACAGCACCCTGGTCCACCTGTGCTCATGCACAAATTTGAATGCTAGTGTCGGTCCCGCACGTATATGTAAACAGCAATTGAACCGCACATGTCCAGTATCGCCACTAACATCAGAACAAGAGCAATACTATTTTACCAACAATTGGGTATTATATTGTGTTTTTGTGCATTCAAATGAAAGTGTATATTAAAAAAAAAATTGCTTTTGGGAAACTGATGTGTAAATATCATGTGACCAACACAAATGCAAAGTCCACAACATATATATATATATATATATATATATATATATATATATATATATATATATATATATAAAAAACATGGTATTCAGGAATTGGTCGAGACTGGAAGGTGTGAAAGGCAACAACCTATAACAAGCTATCAGAATCCATCAAGTACTGGTTTGACTAGCAGTAAGAGTAATACTAATTAGTATTGATCAAACAGGCCCAAATATAGTCCCAGACAGTTTAACCTCTTGCAGCCCATGTACCGCACATGTGTAGAGGCAAAGAGAATGGGCTTTAACACCCACATATTCATACATGTGTGGCAGAACTTCCTCTGACATGCATTACCAAATTCTCTGAAGACAGCTAAACACTAGGCACTCATGTTTACACATGTACACGTATGTGCATATTGTTTTTAAACCAAAAAATGTAGTTTTGAAAAATATTCTCGTACACATGTGCGTATGTGATGTTTACATACATATAGCCTCATACATATTTTTTTGTAATGCATGTCTATGGGCAAAAATATGCTGCAGCTGTGGCTCCCTGGCCCCAGAACAACAAGTATATTTTACTTTACACAATTTTTTCTGAATAAATAAATGTTACAAATGCTATACTGTTAATTGATCTACATTTAGTAACCTGTAGAATAAATTGTTTCCATAAAATGATTTACTGTCACATTAAACAGAAATTGTCATGGAATAATATCTGAACTGACACTTCCATTTTTTGTTGTGATTGTCCATGTTCAGTACCTTCTAAATCACTATCTGGAATGAGATTGTAGGTTGGGTATTCCAACTATAATCCACTGAATACCTGCTCCAGATTAATAATCATAAAAAGTCACAAAACTATAAAATTCCAAAAGTTAAAAATAGCAAAATATGTATTTCTTACTTGACAGGTTCACTTCAACAACATGTTTTAATATTGTGAAGATTGCTACTTGTTTCTCTCAATGGTTTAGTTTTGTGTGGCAGATGTAATAGATGGAGGAAACTCACTCAGTTTGGGTAATGTACTCCCTCCATCTAAGCCAGCAGTCTTTCACAGCAATTGCAAATGTAAACTGTGCAAGAAAGATGCCTTGATTAGGCCAGATTTTTCAGATGCTTTTTTCAATTACACTCTATAATGAAACACCAGATGTTTTATCACGTGATTCAGTTTCATATAAAATCACAAAAGCCAAAAGATTTCCAAGCTTGGTTCGTTTACTTTTTTGTCATCTTCTCTGGAAATGTTTTCTGAATTTGTTGTCTTAATAAACAAATAAAATCCACTACTTTAGAATAATAAACAGGAGAGGCTAAAAAAAACAAATACAACATAAATGTTAGGCCCCTTTCACCGCATGTCTGCTTTTTCATCCATCCGTTTGCAGATGAAAAAGAGACATACATTGGTCCCTATGAGATCGCGGATGTCAGCAGATGAACATCCGCTGACACCTGATCTTGTCCGCCTTTGCAATGATCCAATTCTGCAGACGGAAGAAAACCCTATTTTTCAATCCGTCTGCGGATCAGATCAGATGAACACGGACATACGGTCCGTGTTCATCCGATCCCCCCATAGGGGAAAGCGGAGAAAAGACAGAGCAGTCCCTGTACAGTGTGTGGGGACCGCCCTGTCATCCGTCAGCTCAGCGGGAATCAGCGGAGCGATCCCCGCTGAGCATACAGAACCTACGGAGGCGGATCATTACTGATCTGCCCCATGTGAAAGGGGCCTTATAGGTGCTATTTTTAATCAATCATCTCTAGATACACTAGTCAATACCATGAACCAAAATTTTACATAAAAAAGACTGCTGACAGTCACTGTGTACTGGTACACCATAGCATAAAACAGAAATGTTACTATTTTTATTATTAACTACTTCCGTATCGCCCACCGCATATATACTGCAGCAACCGGGGCGGCCTGGCTGCAAGAAACAACGCACCTACCTGTATGTTGTTCGCACTTCCTGGTCTGGGGCATGCGTGTGTGCCACCGGCGACCCGCTACTGTTGTTATTGGACACAGCGGGAGCCAATCAGCTTTAATTCGGTATGATGACAGAACAGTGGTCTGCCTATGTAAACAAGGTGTCCATATGTCCACCGCAATGTTGCAATCCCACTAAGAAAATCGCTGATCACCACAAATACTAGTAAAAAATGAGAGTAAAGGAAGTCCTTAAATCTATCCCATAGTTTGAAGATGTGAAAACTTTTGCACAAACCAATCAATATTTGCTAATTGGGATTTTTTTACCAACACTATGTAGCAGAATACAAATTGGCCTAAATTGATGAAGACATTTGATTTTTTTTTGTTAATTGTTTTTTAGAAATTATATTTTTTATATATTTTTCATGGGATATGTTTTAAAGTAGAAAGTAAAAAAAAAAAAAATATATATATATACTTTTCCAAAAATGCAGTCGCTAGACATCTGAGGGGGACATGCAAGGAAAATAAAAAACAGCATTTTAGCTTACACATGATTGGATGATACAATCAGCAGTTCACCCCTCATTTCAGATCTTCCCCTCAGATCTACAACGACTGCACTTCCAAGTGCACTTGCAGTGCACTTGTAGCACAAAGTGGATTTGCCTTTAGTAAATAACCCCCATAATTTTAGTTTAGGATTCACACATATAACTCCTTTTTGTCAGATCCTATTTGAAATTAGTATTAGCACTGACATTGTTTATTATATAAATAATGTAGGTGAAAAAATACGTCAGTAAAAGCATAACACAGCAGGAACGCTCAGGGCACTTTTCAGGAGGTTAGAGCTGACAGTTTGTGTGCAAGGGTTTATACACTAAGCCATGCCAACAAGTCCACTAGACACTTCAAGAATCCTACCTATACATATTATGTACAGATATCCACATTTACAGCATTTAAGCTTGTTCGTTGTGATTTGCAGTTTGAGAAGGATCATTCTGCCTCTGTCTTCCATTCTTTACAGCATTTACTAGCATTGACAATCATTTACTGTATATGCAGATTGCATAGTTGGCAAAACCATATGACTATAGGTTTAGCTAGACCTGAGCACCTGGAGTATGTGCCCATGGTCTAGGGCAGTCTCAAACTGGCGGCCCTCCAGCTGTTTCGAAACTACAAGTCCCATGAGCTATTGCAAGGCTGAGAGTTACAAGCATGACTCCCACTGGCAGAGGCATTATGGGACTTGCAGTTTTGCAACAGCTGAAAGTTTGAGACCCCTGGTCTATTGAGACTGCTAGTACCGCATGTAAATCTTTCACAGTGACTTGTTCTACCAGCTGCACCAGTCAAGTGTTATCCAACATGAAGCTGCATGCATAGTTCTGGGTCTAGGTCACTCAGAACTTGAAGACCTAGGAGAATGTGGCTTGGGACCTATGAAGGTCTTAGATACGTAAATAATGAAGCTCCTACTGACAATCAATGCAATGGGCACTACTTCCAACAAAAGGGGCATAGATCAGTAGCACAAATGAAATGGGCAAAGACCACTGACCTCCAATACAAAGGTGCAAGATCACCAATGTAATTTAAAACACTGAGCCCTAAGGACAAATATAATAAAGTGCACTGATCACTAAACACCAATGCAAGAGGGAACTTTCTCCTAACTGCTCCAATCCTTTGTCCTCGCCCCAGCACTTTGACTATTGCACTGTATATGCTATGATGTTTGTTATATATATATTCCTGCTCATCTTACGCCATGTTGTATGTTACATAGTTCCGACGGCTGCACTCCATACACTATGGTATATACTGCATAGTCCTGTATATATTTATGCAATATGCTATATATAAGCTGTGTGCATGTGTGTGCTGTCCTGACTGCTGCAGTGAATATGCTATATTGTACCTTACATAGTCCTGACCAATGTAACGTAAAGGCTGTAGTACAATAAGTACAATACACGGTCCTGACCACTACACTTTATACATTGCGTTGTACATTACACAATCCTGACCCCTACACTGTGTAGGATGTGTTGTACATCACATAGTCCTAACCATTGCACTGCATGTGCGATGTGTTTCATTGTCCTTATCACAGCACTGTATATGCTATGTTGTACATTAACAGCCCTGAGCATTGCACCATATCGGCATATTACATAGGCTTGAACCCATACACTATGTACTAGGGGTGCAACTGATCAAAAAACTCACGGATCGGATCGATCCTCGGATCAGGAGTCACGGATCGGATCGATCCTCGGATCAGCAAAAAAGAAAAAAAAAAGACTAATCTTGTTACATCCAGAGTTTTAAATTAAGGTTATTTTCAACACAAAACGGAGCTTAAATACAGAATATGTAAATCTGACGGACTGTTTACATGTTAAATTTTAAAAGCCGCAGCAAACCTTACATGCTTGCTAATGTGACAGAACATCTCTGATTTTCACATTATGTTAATTATTATTATCAGAGATGTTCTGTCACATTAGCAAGCATGTAAGGTTTGCTGCGGCTTTTAAAATTTAACATGTAAACAGTCCGTCAGATTTACATATTCTGGCCCAGATTCACATACAATTAGATTCGCGTAGAGTATCAGAAATACTCTACGCCGCCGTATTTCACCTGGCTCTACGTGGAATCCTGGTAGATTTTGTCCAGTAAACTCCCGGCGCAAGCCATCTACGCGAGTAGGGGGCGTGAAGCATTTAAAATAGGCGCGTTCCCGCGGCTATCGAACTGCGCATGCTCCGTTCAGAAATTTCCCGCCGTGCATTGCGCGAAATCACGTCGTTACGTCATTTTTTTTGAGTAGCGTCGTTTACGGACATTCCTATTCCCGAACGAGTTACGTAAAAAAAAAAAAAAATGTAATTTGACGCGGGAACGACAGCCATACTTAACATGGGCTACGTACCGTTAGACCAGCAAATAGCTGGTCTAACAGTACGTAGCAAAAAAAATGACGTAAGCGATTGCGAAGGCCGCTCGTATCTTCGTGGATCGCCGTAAAAAGTCATTTGCATATCCCGACACTGAAAACGACGCGGACTCCTCCCAGCGGCCGCAAAAAGTTTGCAGCGTAGATCCGAAGGCTTACGAAGACGTAAGCCTCTCGGATCGAAGCCCGAAGCCGCCGTATCATGGTTTCAGGATTCAAACTAATGATACGGCGCGCGAAATTTGAAATTACTCCTGTCTAACACCAGTTAGACAGGCGTAATCGCTCTGTGAATCTGGGCCTCTGTATTTAAGCTCCGTTTTGTGTTGAAAATAACTCAATTTAAAACTCTGTTGGGTGTAACAAGATGTCCGCTTGCCCCCTAATCACCATCATTACTCTAGTACAGGGGTCCTCAAACTACGGCCCTCCAGTTTTTCAGGAACTACAATTCCTATCATGCCTAGTCATGTCTGTGAATGTCAGAATTTTACAATGCCTCATGGGACTTGTAGTTCCGCAACAGCTGGAGGGCTGTAGTTTGAAGATCCCTGCTCTAGTATCACCAGTACCCCCCCTCCTCTCCTCTCTGGTGTCACTGGTTCCCCCCTCCTGTCTCCTCCACTCTGGTGTCACCGGGGTCCTCTGGTGTCACAGGTGTCCCCCTCCTCTGGTGTCACAGGTGTCCCCCTCCTCGGGGGAAACCGGTGTCCCCCTTCCTCGGGTGTCCCCCCTCCTCGGGTGTCCCCCTCCTCTGGTGTCCCAGGTGTCCCCCCTCCTCCTCTCAGTGCAGACAGCCATGCTCCCCAGGACAGACAGTCTATCCCCTACCGGCAGGTGCAGAGCTACTGTCTCCACATGAGGAGGGGATGGTGCGGCTCTGGTGCTGAAGGGAGAACGGGCATCCAGATGTAGTTCTCGCTGCCTGCAGTGGGATGGTGAACCTCCCATGCTGGGAAGGAGGAGAGGAGACAGGCGCTCAATGGAATGCAGCGGCGGAGCGTCACTTCCGGGTCAGGTCACTGCTACTGGGGTGGAGCAAGATGGCCGCCGCTCCGGAGCTAGGCCGAAGCCGGGGACTTTCCTACGGCCGAGGCTCCGGAGCGCTCCGCGGATCGCGTGGTGTGCCGATCCGAACGGGCCGACCCGTTCGGATCACGGATCGGTGACGATCCGTTGCACCCCTACTATGTACTATATTATATGTTACATAGTCCTGACTGCAGCACTGCATATGCCATTATATTATATATTATAAGAATATTACATATTCTTTACCATCTCTGTGCTCAGTGCTAAGTTATTGTATATCTGAAAGCAGCAAAGTAAACTGGCAGGATTTGATTAAAACATCTACCTGCACCTGGTTCTCAGTCATATAAATATAGGGAGTTTAAGATGACTGTATTTTCCAAGACAGTTTAAGAATGTGAAATGACACCCGTTATTAAAATGTCAATTAGCAGAAATGTATGAGCACGTGAAAAACGTTGTCAGAGAAAATTAGAAGCAAAATTAGTAAACCACCACATTTATTTAAGGATGTTTTTTTCCTGAATAACATAACTGAAGTATAATTAAAGATTTAAAAGTGGAGACTGCTAGTGTTTAAAACTGAATTGTGTTTCATGCAAATACAGAGGGGCACATTAATATTGCAGTGAATGTGACAATTAACAAACATTCACTGGTGGTGAATTATTGTCATTTAAAACACATACACCAGGAAGATTTGCCTGTAGTGAATGTTTGATGAATGTCAGATTAAATGCTTTATAAATATGCCTCATAGTGCATATATTGACAGACTTGTAAGGATGATTGTCTGAAATTCAATATACCAGTGTAGTAAAAATTGATATGCAATGTGTAATAGGCATAAATAAGCTTTTTTTAAATACATGGGCTCTTCTTAATAACTATAGATTATCTTCTATGGCCTAGTACACACGACCGAGAAACTCGTCGTAAAAGAAACATTGTTTTCCTCGACGAGTTCCTTGTTAGGCTTGTCGAGAATCTTGTCAAGCTTTCTTTGCGTACACACTGTCAAGACAAAATCTCGTCATTCTTAAACGCGGTGACGTACAACACGTATGACGGCACTATAAAGGGGAAATTTGAATCCACTGGCGCCACCCTTGGGGCTATTTTTACTAATCGCATGTTACTGCGTGTTAAGTAAAAGTTTGGTGAGAGACGATTCGCGCTTTTCAGTCTGTTACAGCGTGAAGAATGTGCTATCTCCATTACGAACGCTACTTTTACCGAAGGTGCGCTCCCGTCTCATACTTTATCCTGAGCATGCGTGGGTTTCTAAGCATACACACAAACGTGTTTCTCGTCATAACCTGTCCGACGAGAAACATGAAGAGGAAACTGAGACTCCAGATGAGAAAAAAGACAGTTTTCTCAATGAAAAACATACACACAACCGTTTTCCTCGGCAAAAAAGCTCTGCCACCAAGTTGCTTGATGGATTTTGTCGAGGAAAACTGTCGTGTGTACGAGGCCTATGGCTGCTGACTACCAATCAGCTCTTTACAGACCATAAACAAAAGATGGTGGAGGAAGTTATCTGGTAATCTTATTGTGGGAAAAAATATGTTAAACCAACATACTACTGCAACTCCCTTCTCATTTGCCTGCCTCTCCATAGGCTATCCCCTCTTCAGTCTATCATGAATGCTGCTTATCCACCTTACCAACTGCTCTGCCAATCCTCTCCTTCAATCCGATTGCCCAGCAAAATAAACTCAAAATACTAACCACAACATACAAAGCCATCTACAAATCTGCCATGAGACACATCACCAATTTTGTGCCCAAACCTTGTCGGAAATTCAGAGCGTGTGTACACAATTCCAACACACAAAATTCCACGCATCCTCGGAATCAAGCAGAAGAGGATCACTGGCTATTGAACTTCATTTTTATCAGCTTGTCGTACATGTTGGACGTCACCACATTCTTGACGTTCGTAATTTCCGATAACATTTGTGTGACCATGTGTATGCAAGGCAAGTTTAAGCCAACATCTTAAAAATCCACGGTTTTGTTGTCGGAATGTCCAATTGTCTGTACGTGGCATACGACTTTTAATGCAAAATGTTTTTTTTTTATTGTTGGCCAGATGGTAGGTGTCCTGGAAAATTCATTGTGTTTTGTTTTCTCTTTGTAAATGCTAGGTATAAATTCGGGCAATTGCCATTCTGTTTATATTTCTGCAACCCTCGGCTCCTCACCTCCTCATGTGGTGCGAATGGACACTTGTTTTCTATGTGCCCTTGTGGAGATCTGCATTTATCGTGTGCAAAAAATGTTGTGAATTATTCTAACAATATCGCATTTATATTTCCCAGGTGACTATATCTAATATGCCATTAGATATTCCATTCTGAAATTACAGATATTGAACTTTGTTAAAACCTTGCATTTTATAGCTGCTATAGAAAGCCACAGCTGTAAATATTGACCTTCTTTGGTAACAGTATATATTACCGTTTTACAATCTAGTTTCCTAAATAATTCCATTTTCTAGTTTTATCTTTTTTTCTAGCTGTGAGAAAAAAATCAGAACAGCCAGGAAATAGGCAACAGTCCAGGAAGACCATTTTGACTTAATATTTATGAAGGTCTTAACCTGCCAGAACTGTATGGGTTTTGATCCAAAACTATGTATTTCCTTAGTTTTGGTCTTGTTCATTTAATTGGAGTTTTTGCAACTATAACAATACAGCTACATAACAACATACCACATATCCTAAGTGGCAGATTGGCTGTGTCCTACAGTATAAGCATTTTGCCATGTTGCTTGACTTAATTAAGCAGTGATGTCAACTGACCAGAGCAAAGCAGCCTGTGTCCACTGCTGTTCTGGAGCTAACAATTAAGAAATGTATGTTTTTCTCTGTGTATAACATGGCCAATAAGTTTTAGCATGTAGGACTTTAACAACTTGAGCTCCAGAATATGTTACCCCCTTCATGACCAGGACATTTTGTTTGCTATTCAGCACTGTGCTTTATTAACTAGCAATTATGCCGTAATGCAAAAACTGTACTCAAATGAAATTTATATAATTTTTTCCACACACGTATGGAGCTATCTTTTGGTGGTATATTATCATCAATTCGTAAATAGTTTACTTTCTGCTATAAAACATATCCAATAAAATAAAAATAAAAAAATGTAATAAAAAAAACCCTCTTTGGACTTAAAAAGTGGATGTAAACATATGATAAAAGTAGCCTGAGTTTTGTTTTCGGGAGGATGCTATAAAAAGATTAACAGAGCCCCGAACGAGTCCCTGAAGGGAAAGAGTTGAAAGTATCTACCTATGAGGAGAGGGGGTGTGTGCCTTTCCTTAAATCAGCTGTCTTGGCTGTATGCCCAGGCTTCACTGCAGTGCTAACCAGGAAGAGAAAATCTCCTAACACAGTGTACATATTCTAAACAGCAGATATACATGTAAAATGTATGTAGGGAGATTTGTTTCATATCTGTGTATCACTGGGTATATGTGAGGGTTTACATCCACTTTAATGCAAATTATTGAATTTAAAATAAAATATTCATATAGTACTACCTATTAATCTTTGGAAATAATGGGGTTATTTTCAATTAAGATTTCTGGTCATTCATTTAGGAATCAGTAGACACCTGTGCTATATTAACTTATTCCTGGTATAAGTATAGCTGTCCTCTAGTTATAGAGTACATCACTCTAGCTTCCAAATCAGTTCCAATTAAATATGGGCAGCAAGAATGAGGAGATCTAAATCACACATCATGGGCTCTGAATAATAAATATAATCGTATATGTGTGCATGCATTTTTCTAACTTTGTAAGTCTATATAATTGAGTTTCCTTATTCGGCTACTATTGAGATTTTCATCTTTTTTAAGCTCCCTCATGTGGGTGAGCCACAACTAACATGAATACAAGGTTTGTCAGCAAGCCCTGTGGCTTGAGAGCCACTGGTATAAAGTACTTCCTTCCATTAGGGAGAATTAATGTAAATGTATTTTTACTATAGGTTTGCTTTTAGAAATTAATTTCACAGTTGGCGATACACTGGCACTACTCTGATTCCAGAAAGAAGCTAATTGAAACATTTTACCCTTCTCAGTGCTGGGTATTTACTTTAAATGAAGACTTATTTTATGTATAATCGTAGAATGTTGATTCAACACACTGTATCAAGCTGAAACAATGTCTACAATTAACTTGTCATTCAAACAGATGCCTGAAGCTATTACAGGCCTAAGCAGCAGGAACATTTTCATTTTTTTATTTTAACTGTTTTAAGACCATGTAAAGATATTTATATCACAGTCAGAATTAGAAGGAAAAAAAAATGAAAAATATTAAACATGTAAACCAAATAAAAATGAACCCTTAGCAGCATTTTTCCTTGTACCTGCTTTAGTAAGTCACTGGTGATGTAGTCAAGGCTGCGTCCTCAAAAGGTTATGTCACCAGTACCTTCCAGCGAGATCTCATTGGTAAACTTTGAGACCTTATGAGGTTTAACAAAATCTCTTTAGGAAAAGTCAATTTTTTCAACAGATGATGTGTGTAAGGAGGCAGTTACAGAGCTATGCATGAAGTCATGAAATCTCATGAGAATTTGTAGATTCAGTCACCCATCTGTGTACACAGTACACATGCTACATCATTTTTGGAGGCGGATGGCTACGTGTCCTAATTTGAGGGGGGGGGGTGCGCAAACATTCTGTGAAGTAAAGAGAGAAAGAATCCTCTGCTCCTACTGAAAACGAACCACAGTTTTAAAGCACTGGATATACACACCCTACAGCATTAAAGGGAAAAAGTTAGTAAATTATCTTTTTTGATTTACATTTAAAACTTGTTATGTTGTTTTCTATGATTAGGGTAAAGGTCTGCTTTGTTAATTGACTACAGCAAAGCTGCACAGTGTTGTAATTCTGAACCTCATACAGGAACCTGCTGCCACATGGCTTGGGCCTGCCATAGCCATTATCATATAACTAGTTAATAAAATACAAGGTTTACTGAAAATGGCACAGAAGTTTATAAATGACCCCACTTCACTTCTCTGTGACTTTATCCTTACCCTCTGTTAACATTACCATTAACACTACAGGCTTCCTGCCTGTCTGCCAAAAAGACACGAGAACCATATTGTTACCAAAACCCCAAGACCAAGTGCTTATCTATACCTTGGTCACCTCCCAAATAGAGAAGACAGTCACCATCCCAGCAAGTGGAGCGGAAGGAACACAAGCAGGCAGATGTGGCTTTCTTATATTATTTATCCTGTTATAATTGTGGCTGTATGGTAAAGTTGTAAAGTTGGTAAAGTTGTAATAGTGGGGATTGTAATGCAGGGGAAAGTACCATATTTGTTGGCGTATAACACGCACAGGCATATAACACGCACCCTAACTTTAAGAGGGAAGTTTCAGGAAAAAATCTTTCCACAGCCCCCTCCGTATAACACGCAGGCACAGTTTACCCTATATTTTTAGGGTAAAAAAGTGAGTGTTATATGCCAATAATTACAGTATATAATATTGTAATATGGGGGATGATACCCTTTATAATGTTGGCTGGTGGTGATAATATAACAGCTCCACTCAAGAACTTTATGCTACTGAGGATATTATAATGCTGTAAGAAGAGGTAGATATGAAAATGCTGTTGGGGATTCTTATAGTTCTACTAGTGATGATATATATTATAATTATGGTAGAGGTAAGTATAATAATAGTGGAATCTAACACTGCTGTTAGTAGGGATTATTATGCTTGCGCATGATTTTATAATGTCGAGGCTGGTTAGTTCATTAAAAAGTAACTGCACTTACACTTGATAGTTATTTATAGAAAAATCTCAAATTCAAGGGCTAATTTTAGAAAAAAAAATAATTATGAAAGCCTATCTTAACTGCTGCCCATGATTTTTGGATTTGGACAGGCTTGAGTTTACCCAAATCCCAAAGTTTCCCATTTACAATTTGCATTCTACTAACAGAAATGCATCAATACAAAGCCATAATTTTACTCTAATAAATGTATTTTATGTATACTATATAAGGTATTACATGTATAATTTATATTCAAATAATCACACAACAGGTCTCCTTGCAGATGCCATAATATGGCATTCATAAAGGAAATATTGGTCAACTTGCAAAACACCAAGAGAACCATGTCTTCACAGTATAACACTACAACAAAGTGTTTTGTGTGTTGATCATACATTTTGATGTATTGCCCTTAAAAGAATGTTTTAATAATGAATTAACTAGTTTCCTTTGAAACAGAAGAAAACGTACAGTGCAGGAAAATGTATACTAAAGTAAAACTCAGGTTTGCATAGAGTTTAAGACTGCTATAACTTTAAATGAAAACAAATGTAATGTATTTATCTGTGATAATTTAGAACCAATGCATCACTGAGAAATTAGATTTAGCAGAAAATCAGAGATAAAATTTTCATGTCCCACAGTTATTAGGTTGAAGATGAGGGTTACTGATATTAAAACAGGAATAATAGAAAGAGTAAAAAAAATGTAAACATGTAAAATAGCAGAAAGGAGTTTGTTCTGTATTTAAATGTTAGTTTAATGAAGAATGCACTACGAGTAATGCAAGAACTTATTTTTGTATGCCTTGCATCAGCATCAAATATATATATATTTTTCATGCTAAGTGCATGCATGCTAAGTAATATGAAATAATAACACTTCATTTGTCATACCCACCTTTATTAGGTTATACGCCAAGGTCAGCATTTACTTCCTGGACTAAGATTCTTGCTCATATATGACACAATCATGTACACATGTATTATACCACTCAAGTTATTAATGGAGAGGGCATAATAAAGGAAATATTTCTTCCTGTCTCTCACCAGGGATGGACTAAGGCAGAATGTGGCCCTAGGCAAGGTAGCAGCTTTGCCTCCCCCATCTCTTCAACTGACATTAATAAACATAAAAACAGGCACAGAGAATCTGCCACACGTACAATGTCTGTACTGCCATGGCCCTTAACCATTATAGACCAGCTGCCTACAATTGCAGTTTCCCTTATGATTTGACAGGCAGGTACACTGCTTTGACAAACTTTGCTATCCTCATGGAAGCATGAAGGCTGTATCTTAGCCCCTTAGACATCCACTGAGCTGTAATCTTCTGCCTAAGTTGCCCTGTCAATGACCGGGCTCCTGTCAGTCACTTTAATGGGGTTTTAAACCACATACATGTTGCCATTTTAAAATGGTTCTAAGACAGCAGCAATTTGTCCCAGCATTATTTTAAAATAGAACTAGGACTTAGTGGTTCTCTCAGGTCCCAGACAGTTTTTCTGGAGTCCAGTTTGAAGCCGAGGATTTGAAACAATGCTAGTAAACACAAAGAGGATACAGTGCTTCAGCATTGTCATTACAAAGGAAGTGCTGTGACATCAAACATGATGTCATGCTGTAACAGAATGGGTAATTAGCCAAATGATCAGATAGAGAGTAGAGTAGATAGAGAGTAACTGTAGATTGCCGTTAACGAAACAGATGTAAAGTTAAAATCAATAATGTAAAACAGGGTCAGAATGGCAAAGAGCATGTATGCACACATGTACAATAATACAAAGTAGAGCTGCAAGCTGCAACAACATACACCCATCACAGCAGAGTCTCTGGGGTTCAATCAGGGTAACATGTGTCTGCATAGCAAAGTCTCTATAAGACTTCAGCTGAGGGTTACTACTGCAATAGAACATTTGAGAACTCAATCATTTACTTGTGATTATCCTCACATTGTCCCTTTCAGTGAGGTCCAGGACAGCTCTGGTAACACAGGCAAACAGCTGCAGTGGAAGAGAAAGCTGGGTACACACCACTTCTAAGTATCCTGCAAGATCTCACATACTGCTGTAAAAACCTGGGTGCCTGCCTGGTCTGCAGCCAAAGTAGTTCATGGAAAAAAGAAAGATGTAGGCACATCCAGGGATTGAAAGTGATAACTTTATTGAATATCCAAAAAAGATGAAACATAAGATCCAAAAGTGATTAGTAGACACATTTCACACAGTTGTGCTTGCTCATTACTGACTTTGTATGGATCTTCAAACTAATGCTTTTTTTTAAATATATTTTTAATATATATTTTAAAGTAGAAATCTGAGACCATGCAAATTTTGTAAAAATGTGTGGGGAAAATATGCAGGAACAAAATTCCACTATTTCTATAGTGTAGGAAATACTGTAAAAATGCATGCATCCAAATCTTCAATCAAATGAATGCCCTATAACCGCAAGAAAACCCATGTATAGAATGTTAGGATAGATAAACACTAAAAGGAAGGTGTGGAAAGGAGATGTCTCTGAATCTGAAACTGAAAATAAAAACCATCTGGCACTCAAAGGGGTATAGAATAAAAATAGGTCCAGGTACCAAAGTGGTAATATAAAAAAAAATCCTGTTGCTGTTTTGATATGACAGGAATTTATTCATACTGACCTGTGCTTGTCATTCTACAGCAGTTGTGGAGATAAGGTCAATGTACCATATTATGAGAACAAAATAGGGCAGCACTGAATAAATCAATCAAACATAGTGTAACTAATGAAATGACATATAAACAAAAAATACTAAGTGAAATGATCACAATGAAATACAGTGATATGAAAGTCCATGATGACCACGGAGTGTGGAAAGAAGGCTCCTTCCAAATATAAACTGGATGTTGAATGGCCGATAGCCAAAGGAGATCAAGGTCACTTCACATAAAGAGAAGATGTAATACTCTTACCCTGTGTTGTGGACTCATCTGTTTATAAAACAGTGGGTCTGATGAGCTTGTGGTCTTAAAAGACCTGGATCAGTTCAGCAGGATCTCTCAGGTAGGTGAGACAGTGAACTTCTGCTGCAAGCTGAATGTAGACTTCAAAAAAATAAAACAATCAAAAGAGTGCTCCAAATGGTGCAGGTCATAAAAACCACTGAAGGTTTATTAAGATTAAAAGAAAGGTCATACAAAAATGACTAGGAATAAAAAGTGATCACATAAAGAAATAAAAGCAGTATGGGGTGCTGTGAAGCCAAAAATTTGATGCGTTTCAGCTTAGAAAGCCATCACCAAGTCCTGGACTTTCAGATCACTGTATTTCATTGTGATCATTTCACTTAGTATTTTTTTCTTTATATGTCAATTCATTATTTACACTATGTTTGATTGATTTATTTAGCGCTGCACTATTTTGTTCTCATTCTTGATATACTTTGTTTGTTGGAGTCCTGCCAGCTTTTCAGTTTATTTAATTTTCACATGTGGGTTTAGCGCAGTTTTTCCCCTTTTTTCACAATGTACCATATTAGTTCTTTGGCACCCTCTACTAGACATGAAGTAGCAAAATCTCAATTTTTTTCTCCAGTTCAATCACTGCTGCAACTCTAAAATACAATCACTTTCCTATGGGATAAACGGAGTATGACTTCCTGGATAAACATCCAAAGCAAAGCATAGTGGTCGCTAGTAGTTGCAAAAGGCACTTGGTTTAAAGACTGATTAACAAACTTCATACACACTGTGCCAAGAAAAGGAAAAAACTGTATGGTGAAACCTTATTTTGACAGCATTATTATTCCTACTGTGTAATGTATAATGTGATTCTTAAAGCTATTGAATCTGTTTGCCCTCACTTTGCACAGCATTTCAGAAGAGTACTAAAATTGTAGGGCATTCCTAAATTGTACAAGCAAAGAATCTCAGGCAACCTTGTGCATAACAGCACTGGCTTTCAGCACAGTATTTTCAAACACAGTATTAAAGGGGTTGTAAACCCTCATGTTTTTTCACCTTAAAGCATCCTATTTTAAAGGAGTCTTTATTGCTGTACGTAACTCAGTGTCTATACTATACGCAACCTTTATGCACCCAGTACAGGCTTACCTAATTTTTGGCAACAATAACTGTAATGAATTAAACAAGTTTGCTTGTTGCTTGCAAGGGTCTGCTTGTGGCATTGGGGAACTTCCACCTTAGTATTGACAAACAGTTGGATTCTTCTTCAGTCTGCCCATTATACAGACAATCTTTACAATGCTTATAACATCAAAAAGCCCCCTTTGATGCATGCCGTTGTCTGGCCTTTTCTGCTAGAGACGATACCTTTTTTTCAGTTTAGCATCATACTTATTTTAGGATAGATATGACCCTCACCAATTTACATCTCCTTCGAAAGGTACTAAAGGAGGCTGTGCATTCTATTACGTGGTCAGACTAAGCTCCAAGTTACTTTTCAGATTTTGAAATGTGAATTTCCTATAGAAGCATTAGTCATATTCAAAAAGAAAATCATACTGAAGTATAGCGAGAGTGTTATGTCCCTGTGTGTGTACAGCTATATAATGATTCCTATTTCCTATGAACTCAAGTATTTCTAAGTGTTTTAGAGTAGAATTTTTGAAATTGCAGCAGGTAATTCATGGAAAGCTATGTTTTAACCACTTGCCTACAGCCTCACGCATATTTACGTTGGCAGAATGGCACGGACAGGCAAAGCAACGTATATATATATATGTTACTTTGAACTTGCCGCCTAGTGGGTGGGACCGTGCCTGCGGGACCTGTGGACTCTGTCGGCCGGTGTCCCGTAATCGGTTCATGGAACGGCATAATGGGGGGATGCCTTTGTAAACAACGCATTTCCCTGTTCTGCCTAGTACCACAACACTGATCGTCTGCTCCCTCTCATCGGGAGCAGCAATCAGTAATGTGTCACAGTAAGCCACACTCCCTAGGACACACTTAGCCCCTTCCCTGCCCTCTACTGGTTAACCCCTTCCCTGCCGGTCACATTTATACATTAATCAGTGCATTTTTATAGCACTGATTGCTGTATAAATGTGAATGGTCCCAAAATAGCATCAAAAGTGTCCAATGTGTCCGCCAAAATGTCGCAGTCATGATAAAAATTGCAGATCGCTGCCATAACTAGTAATAAAAAAAATTATAATAAAAATGCCATAAATCTACCCCCTAATTTGTGGACACTATGGCCCAGATTCACGTACATCGGCGCATTATTGGACCGGCGTAGCGCACCACTTTTCCGTTAGACTTGCGCAATATAGCCGCATAATCCCACGATTCACGTAGCTTTTGCGCAAGAGATTGCGCAAGCGTAAGGTTTTTTCCTGAGGCGTAAGGAGGAGTAATACAAATTGGGAGGGACGTGGGCGTGTTACATTGAAATGAGCCGTGACCCCATGCAAATGAAGGGCCGGCCGACTCGCTCATGCGCGCGTGAAGGAAACCATGTCAGCTCCGTTGTGCGCATGCTCACAACTCGGGAGCGGCGCAATCAGTGAAATTGGAAATGGACTAGGGCAACGTTGTGAACTACGCAGACAGCATAAATAGACACACACAAACGCACTTCCATTGCAAAAGTACATCCCTTTGTGTCCCTTCCTATTGAATCAAGTGCTTTTGCTCTGTTGTTCGTTAGAGTGTGTTTTGTAGTTGTCAGATTAGTGTTCTGTGTGATCTAGTGCTTGTTGGTATTTTTGTGAAAGTGAGTTTTGATAAGTGTTTGAGACTGTTTGTTTGATAGATTTCTGTGCGTTTGTTTTCTTGCTTTATTTTTTCATCTGATTTTTTTGTGACTGTTTCTTGCTGAGTGCTAGTGTGATTTTTGGTTGTTCTTTTTCTCTTTGTGTGTGTTCTTGTCTGATTGGTTGTGCTTGTATTTGTGACAGATTTTTGGTGACTGCTAGTGAGTTTGTTTGGAAGTATGACAGAGAGAAAAAGAAAGCTTAATTTTACAGTGGGGGAAAAAAGAATTCTTGCCCGGGCCATTACCGAGTATGGGCGTTTTCTCCACGGCCCGCAGAGTGCCACCACCACCCCGGCCAGGAGGAGGGAGATATTGGATATGATCACGGAGCAGGTCAATTCATCGGGGGAGGGGGAGACACGGACCCGGTCTGGGATTGAAAAGAAAATAAATGACCTCCGGCGTGAGGTGAAAAAAAAAATGGCCGCAATAAATGCCCATGCCAGGGGCACAGGAGGGGGCCCACCATGCCGGATTAGATTTACAGCGACGGAGCGTGTGGTGGCCCTGACCTTTCACCGGCATGAAGTGGAGGGCCTGCCAGGCTTTGACACAAGTCCGGTCCCCGCGGTGCCAGGTAAGGTATTTATTTCTCTCAGGTGTGTAGCATGTGTGGGGGAGGGGGTGAAAGGGAATATGTGGCAAGTGTGTGGATCCTCCAACCTGTGAATGGTTTGTGTCATCCACAGCTGTGCAGGAGGGTGCAGGGCCATCTGGCCTGACCGCTCCAACGCCAGGACAGCAGCCTAATGAGGCCCCCCCAACAAGGCCAGAGTCCGCGGAGGAGGAACAAGAGGAGGAGGATGATCATGCGGAGGACGATCATGAGGAGGAGGAGAATCATGAGGAGGAGGAGTCCATGGCAGGCACTGGACGTTTGGTTTCTGCGGACTCTTCCCCTCTGGCTGCAAGAAGCCTGCCCTCCCTAAGGGTGAGCCCCCCCCCCCTCCTCCCCCAACATGGCTCCCCTCACAAGGGCCTCCCCTTCTCGCCGGCCACAACCATCAGCTGGAGCCAGGAGGTCATCCCAGAGCACCAGGGGGGCGCCCAATCTCCTGCCCGCCTGTCTGAGAAGGAACCTGGCCACCCAGACCCGCCTTCTGAGACAGCTCTGCCAGACTATGGGGCGGGTGGATCAGAGCCTGTCCTCCATCAACGATAGGCTGGGTAACCTGGACTCCCACTCCCGGGCCTCCACAACCTGCCTAAATGACCTGCAAACTACAGCAGCAGGCGTTGGGCAGGATGTGAGGGCCCTTACCCAGGCTATCCAGGGCAACACGGCAACACTTGGTGCTGCCCTGGACAGAATAGCCGTGGCCTTGGAGGGCAGGCCGCCAGGTGGGCAGATCTCAGGGGCTGCTCCTCCTTCCCCGGCTTTTCCCCTCCCCCATGCGTCTCCCCTGAGGGTCCGGGGCCGTGGCCGGGGGCGCCCCAGGCGTGGCTCAGGCAGAGGGCATTAATTTTTTTTTCCCCCTTTTTTTGGTTTGAAAGCATTTTTATTTTTGTTCTCTGCCTTTTTTTTTCTATGCATTTTTTTTTTCTATGCATTTTTTGTTTTTTTTGCTGACCTTTTTTGCATTTTTTGGGTTGTGAATGATGTTTGAATGTGGGGGTGACATTCCTGCTGGAAAAGGGGTGTCATCCTCAATTTGGGTGGAGAAGGGTTCCCCAGGACCAGGGAGAAGTGATTCCCAGGTCCGTGTGAATGGTGTATGAATGTACAGTGACATAATTGGAGCCTTGACGTGGCGTTACTGCTCACCAGTCTTGCATGGTGGACTGGTGCCAATCCAATTTGATGAGGATGTGGGGTGTGTGTGCTAGGGACCACAGTGGTGTGCATGCATGCATTCTCATTGTGCCATGATTAATGTGTGTGTTTAATGTGCAAAGATGCATAATGTGAGCTGGCATGAGATGGGGTCATGAGATGGGGTTCCAGTTCATATGCAGAGTCACCTTGAAGGGAAAAGACAGGAGGATGTTAGTCATGCATGTGCCACTTGTGAGGTGTGCATCACGGGAGGGGATAGTCATGCCTGCCACCCATGTCACTCACCAACCAGCCAGCTGTCCCCATACATGTTCTGTTCGAAATCTGTGGGGATGGGGCTCTGATTGTATGTGTAGCTGTCATGGGTGTCATGGGTGGTGCCATGTGTTGGGCTGCTGATGTCCTCCTGCAAGGTTGTGGTTAATTCTAGGATGGCATGAGGGGTGAATCTGAAGATGCGAAACACCTCAGAATCACTCATGCCAAAGATGTCTATGCGTGTGTGATATATCAAGTGAAGAGTGAGGGGCTTGTATCAGATAAGAATATTGTATTAGATTAATTTAAATTGTAAATTTTATATAAGCAAAGAAAAAAAAAAAAAAAACATCTCCCGTGCCCTCCTTAGTGCCATCCTCCGTGCCCTCCTCCTTCTTTGTTCATCTAAAGTCAGTAGTATAGCTATGCGCGACGATGCCCCTGGCATGTTGGCATACAGATTGTTGGGCAACACGTGTGACTGCTGAACTCCTCACTAACAGTGTTGCTTTATCTGACAATTAGACTTTTTTTCAAAATTTAGACCAGCTTTTAGGTCCTCTAACTTTAGACAGAACATTTTGCTGTTGCGCACATCGCGTAGCCTGCGCAGCAACTGCGTTTTTTTGTGAATCCCCGTAACTCCCTCATTAGCATATTTGACTAGCAAATCAATGGTGTGTCTAGCGCAGTTTTGCGCGAAGGGAAGCGAAGGTCTAACTCAATTACGCCGGACCAAAAAACGTAGATTTCTGGCGTATATTGTTTTGTGAATCGCGTGCAACTATACGCACGCGCACATTTAGACTTACGCACGCGCAACAGCAGTTGCGCACGCGTAATCGCTCTGTGAATCTGGGCCTATAACTTTTGTGCAAACCAATCAATATACACTTATTGCAATTTATTTTTTACCAAAAATATGTAGGAAAATACATATGAGCCTAAACTGAGAAAATATTAGCTTTTTTTTAACCACTTAAGACCCGGACCAATACGCTGGTAAATGACCCAAGGTGTTTTTGCGATTCGGCACTGCGTCGCTTTAACAGACAATTGCGCGGTCGTGCGACGTGGCTCCCAAACAAAATTTGCGTCCTTTTCTTCCCACAAATAGAGCTTTCTTTCGGTGGTATTTGATCGCCTCTGCGA
Source organism: Rana kukunoris (assembly GCA_029574335.1). Taxonomy (NCBI): domain Eukaryota; kingdom Metazoa; phylum Chordata; class Amphibia; order Anura; family Ranidae; genus Rana; species Rana kukunoris. Next base: position 145,844,344 of record CM056051.1, on the reverse strand, counting down.
TTTTTATTTTTTGCGCTATAAACTAAAATAGAGCCACAATTTTGAAAAAAAACACAATTTTTTTACTTTTTGTTATAAAAAAAATCAAATAAACTAAATTTTAGTAAAACATTTAGGCCAAAATTAATTCAGCCACATGTCTTTAGTAAAAAAAAAATCGCAATAAAAAAAAATAGCTACCTAGCGGGAACAGCGACACTAATACAGCGATCAGAAAAATGATCGCTTAGTGACGCTGGCAATAGGGAGTGAAAGGGTTAACTAGGGCGGTGATCAGGGGTTAAAACTTTATTAGGGGGGGTGGGGGGGCTATCCTGAACCTAACACTAACTGTTTTTTACACTGCCTGTCACACTGACACTAAATGCAGTGATTAGATCACTGCATTCAGTGACACTGTGACAGGGGGGTGGGGGGGGGCGATCACAAGGGGTTAATGTGCCTATGTGAGTGTGTGTCAGTGTTGTGTTGGTGCACACTTACTTGTGATGTCTTCTCTCATCAGCAGCGCTGGGAAACAGCGCTGCGATGAGAGATTACATCATTTCCTCCTTCCTGTGTAAACACAGGAGGAGGAACTGACACGATGGGAGCGCGCTCCCATTGGCTGGGAGCGATCGCGGGGGGGGCGGAAATCACGGACATCCGCCCGCTCGTCGGCGATCGCTCCCAGAGGCAGGGGGACCCCCGCACGCCGCGGAGGGGGTCCCGATGGGACCCCCGAACCGCACGAAGGCGGGGACGTAAATTTACGCCCTTGTGCCTGTACGAGCCATTCTGTGGCCGTATATGTGCGTGCGGGGGTCCTTAAGTGGTTAATAATTGGGGATATTACAGCAAAAAGTTCAAAATATTGTTTTTTTTTTTTTTTTTAATTGTCGCTCTATTTTTGTTTATAGCACAAAAAATAAAAACTGCAGAGATGATCAAATACCACCAAAAGAAAGCTCTATTTGTGGGGAAAAAAGAACGTTTGGAAGCCAAGTCGCATGCCTGGGCAATCGTCAGTTAAAGCGACGCAGTGCCGAATCGCAAAAAGTGGCCAGGTCATTTGGTCCGGGGCTGAAGCGATTAATTATATTTTGTGTTCTAAATGTTCTTCAATATTTTCAAAAATATTGTTAAATCAGCTAAAAGAAGGAAATAATTTTATTCAGCTTTAGATATAGTTGATATAGAGGTCAATACTTTCTGTAGTTTTGAAACAAAATAAGTTTCAAATCGATTAATTGCTGACCTAAATTAACAGTTCTCATGTCAAAAGACCAACTCACACTGAATTCATTGAAATAAACATAAGATTATGTAGGTTTTTGTCTTGGTTCACAGTCAAAAGGTTAAAATTAATTGTTCACTTAAAAAATATAGTGTGCCAGTATGACATCCAAATGTAAATATGGATCACCAGCTATATGAAAGGAAAAACTCTTCTGGTGCATGGGTTTAAATGCTGCTGTCAGTTTAGATATAATTAGCACAGTTGATATGCAAAGAATTGCTTTGTCAGGAGATGTCACTGTCATTGATAACTGTTCTCAGTCTGCATCCTGTTTTGTATCCGAGGCCTCGTACACACGACCGAGGAACTCGTCGGAAAAGACACATAGATTTCCTCGATGAGTTCCTTGTCAGGCTTGTCGAGAAACTTGACAAGCTGTCTTTGCATACACACAGTCAAGACCAAATCTCCTCGTTCTCAAACAAGGTGACTTTAACACATACGACAGCAGGAGAAGTTCGATTCCACTGGCACAACCCTTGGGGCTGCTTTTGCTAATCTCATGTTACTGCGTGTTAGGTAAAAGTTTGGTAAGAGACATTTGCACTTTTCAGTCTGTTACAGCGTGACAAATGTGCTATTTCCATTACAAACGCTACTTTTACCGAAGGTGCGTGGGTTTCTAAGCATACACACCAACGTGTTACTCGTCAAAAACCAGCCCGACGAGGAACACGACGAGGAAATTGAGACTCCCATCGAGGAAAAAGAGAACTTGCTCTCTTTTTTCCTCGTCGAGTTCGACAGTTTTCTCGATGAAAAGCATACACATGACCGGTTTCCTCGGCAAAAAAGCTCTCCCACCAAGTTTATTGATGGATTCTGTCAAGGAAACCGGTCGTGTGTACGCGGCCTCACAGACTAAAAACTTAAATAGCAGGCCAACGTGCACGTGTGAAATTAACTTCTATTAAAACAAAACCACTCTAACGTTGTTTCTAATCCGTCCTCAAAAAGCATGTCCACATTTTAGTGCTTAGAAATTAAAGTTAAAAAAACAAAAACTCACAAAGAAAATGAAGGCTACAATAAATGATGTAGAAGAAAAACTGTGCGGCATATGGCAATATTACAGACCAAAAATGCAACACACTTTACCTTATAGCTATAACTAGCCTGACACATACTATTAATAGACATCAGCCATAATACAAGGACAAATAAAGGTCGAGATTCTATGGAACCTGAAAGGGAGGCTCATGTACTTGAAAAATAAATACTAAACTAGATGTCAACCAATAGGAATTTAAAGTAAAATAATGATATCTAATATTTTAAAACAAATGAAGCACTGTTTTATTAAATAGTATTGATGAAAACAAATTCACCTATTTTAGTAATAAATATTAAGGAAACTTTAATGCTATAAGGACTTATCACAAATGTAATTAGCGCTGTAATGATTGATGTCGTGGTATTTTAAATTCATATCCACGCAGTTCTTATAAATTCCTGTTTGTATAAGTATCTAATTTGGGCATTATGTAAATAAAATATTGTAATTATGGGTTTATATTTGTATATGCTGGAAGCACTCACTATACAGTACATCCAAGTTCCTCATAGTAAATGGTCAAATGTCCCAGGTGGTGCACCTTATTAATGTTTAGTGCAATAAAGAATGAAATTAAAAAAACATTATTTTGAACAAGCAACTAGCTATAATTACAGAACATGCATACAGAGCACAGAGGATCCCAACATTAGTCATGAAAAAGTATGTAACTTAAAAACTCATTACCATTTATAACACATTTTGTGGTGCTGTGCTAAATAAATGTCCCTTTGGGTAAATATTCTTCCAAAGACAGTAATGTGCAATACATCATTTAAATATTGTGCATTTCCTATGTGTAACCTATATTGCATTTGTTGACAGTGTACTAGAGTACTTTAAAAGTATACTTTACCATTATTTTAAAGCTGTCTGTCCTTTTATTCCATGCAAGAAAAAAAGTACATTGCACTGCAGTAGATCTACAGTAAGTTCCAAAAACTGCACCATAGGAAAGAATTCATATTTATCTGAGATATACTGTATATCTGAGGTGAACAGCCCTTAATGTCTATCACATTATATATTGAAATAATAATGTAGCAATTTTTTTTTATTAGAATAAGAATTTAAACTGGGAATAATTATAAATATGAAGGACCTGACTAAAAGTATGCCTATGTGCAACACAATATCATCTGACATTATAGGCAATAGACACACTGGACAGAGTAAAAAAAAAAAAGTAGGAGAGTAAAAATAAAAATTGCGGGGGCGTGGCCGGCATGGCGGACTGAACAGACGTGTGGCTGAACTCTGCTGGGGAGAATCCGCTTGACCATCCGTTTTAGGGGGGATCCAACCTCCTTTTCACAATCTGCGGCACCTACATGCCTTCCAGAACCGGTGGGGGCTCGAACCGGGGCAAGAAACTGAAGTTTCCGCCGGTAATCGAGGCTGTTGCAGAGTCCGGTCCCAGAGCTCCGTGCCACGCCAGCGCGCCTTCACAACATGGCGTCGCAAACTGATCAGGCTGGTGAGGTGGTGCTCTCTCCGCCCGGGATCCCGGAGGTGATGGCAGCTATCGCATCCTGTCAGGCGGCGGTTGCGACCTGTCAAACGACACTTACCTCTAAAATTGAAGAGGTGTAGATGGATGTGGGTTTGCTGCGCCAAGACATGGACAAAATCTGGTCGAGGGTCACCACAGCGGAACAGCGTGTGGGCGATGTGGAGGACGCGGTGGCCGGTCATGAGGTCTCAATCCGGACCCTCACTGCCAAGGTGAAAGCGCTCGAATATAGGGCGGAAGATTCCGAAAATCGGAGCAGGCGCAACAACATTCGCATTGTCAGTCTTCCGGAGGGAGTAGAAGGCCGCAACTCTACAGCTTTCACAGAGGAATTGCTCCGTTCCCTGCTCCCGGCGGCCCAACTCTCCCCCTATTTCACCGTGGAGAGGGCCCACCGTGTGCCGCCGAGGCCTGGGCCAGAAGGAGCTCCCCCACGCACTTTCATCCTTCGCCTGCTTAATTTCAGGGATCGGGATGAGCTTCTCCGGGCGGCACGACAGGCGGGCAGGCTTCCGTATCGTAACACTAACCTAATGATGTTCCCGGACTACACGATGGAGACGCAGAGACAACGGAGATCCTTTGATGGCGTGAAGTCGGCGCTCCGGGCAAAAGGCATCCCCTACAGTATCCTGTTCCCGGCTAAGCTGCGGGTGGTTGACGGAGAAACTGTGCGGATCTTTACCAGCCCCAAGGATGCCAGCGCATGGCTGGACACTCTTCCTCCATAGGAGAGACCGGCTGGAGTCCTGTGGTTTACGGAAAGTTCGGTGCCTTGCTATTGAAACTACCGTGGGAGGGTGAGTGAATTACTGACTGTGGCTTATTGCCCTAAGTTTAGAGAGAGTTGTGCTAGAGTGATCGTCGGTCTCTTACTACTGTTTACACTGACTGCCGATCTTGCCCTCCACTGCCTTTGCGGCTTGCTGAAGCACCGAAGATTCCACAATGACTAGCCCTGTTTCTGTTTTTCCCTCTAATTTTATTCGTTTTTTTTTTGTTTTTTTTGAACCCCCTGTTCTATACTAACATTTTTGTGCACCCAGCACGTGGGTTTTATTTTTGCTATTCTCGCAGTTCTCGGCTCTTGGGGCTCTTCCGAGCTCCATGTCTGAAGCGGTGATTGTATTAGTGCCTAAGCCAGGTAAAGACCCTGAGGAATGCGGGTCATATAGACCCATATCCTTGATAAATGCGGACGCTAAGCTTCTGGCGAAGGTTTTGGCCCTGAGATTGGTTGCGGTGCCGGTTTATGCCGGGGAAGGGCACCGACATCAATATTAGGAGATTGTTCCTCAACTTAGATACTTCCCATGACAATGTTGGTGCCCGGGTCATAGCCTCACTTGATGCCGAGAAGGCTTTTGACTCGGTAGAGTGGGGCTATCTCTGGGAGGTGATGAGGCGTTTTGGCTTTGGTCCCAGGTTTCTGCAGTGGTTGGGTATGCTATATGCTTCCCCCAGGGCTAGGATTCGCACCAATGGTACTTTGTCGGAGTTCTTCCCCCTCCAGTGGGGCACCAGGCAGGGTTGTCCGCTATCGCCCAGCTTGTTTGCTCTTGCACTGGAACCGCTGGCGATCCTGATCAGGGAGTCGAACGAGGTCCGAGGGCTCAGGGTGGGCCCCCTGGAGGAGAGGATCTCCCTCTATGCAGATGACGCATTGCTCTATCTGCAGGATGCGGACACCTCGCTGCAGGCGGCCTTGCGAATTTTTGAGCAATTTGGGAGTTTTGCGGGAATCAGGATTAATTGGACCAAGTCTGTCCTGTTCCCACTCGACCCGGGGGCCCGGGAGAGGGGGACTTCGTCCCCGCTATTGTGGGTTGAAGAGTTTAAATACCTGGGGATTGTGGTGTCTCGCGACCTCCGTGACTTTCGTCACCTCAACTTGACTCCTCTCACTAGACGGCTCAAGGAGCACTGCTCCAGGTGGAGGGACTTGCCCCTTAACTTATTAGGACGCATCAATATCATAAAAATGCTTTATCTGCCACGGTTCAACTACATCTTTCGGAATTGCCCGGTTAAGCTTCCCCTGTCCTTCTTCAGGGAGATGGATGCCTGTATAGGCTCCTTTCTGTGGAGAGGGTCCGCCCCTAGGCTGCCTCGGTCCATCCTACAGTTGCCGGTCCGTTGTGGGGGGCTTGCGCTTCCTAATTTCCTGGTATATTACCAGGCGGCGGTCCTGGTCACTGTGCGGTGGTGGTTCGAACAGTCTAGCTCGAATGCCGCCGCTTGCTTGGAGGCGGCGTTGCTGGGTTCATTTAGGGAACTGGGCAATTTGGTGTACAGAGGCGCCGCTGCGTACCCCTCTCTCCCTGCACCTACTGTCACTACCCTGCAGGTATGGTCTGCGGCCCGTAGGCGACTAGCTCGCCCCCACCACTACTCCCCCTTCTGCCCGATTTGGGGTAATCCCTCCCTTCCTCACTTTAGAACTGTGCCGGACCCTCAACTGTGGGCCGGTTATGGGGTCAAGAAGTTCCAGGACATTATGCGTGCGGGATCGCTTTTGCCCTTCCGGGCCTTGGCGGTCAAGCATGGACTTCCTGGACACATGTGGTTTAGATATTACCAGCTGAGGCACGCAGCTAGGGCGCAATTCCTGCAGGCGATCACCCTAAGGGCTGACCCCGTTGAGGAGATACTGGCTCAGGAGACTCTTAGGAAGACGCTATCTACACTGTATATGGCCCTGCTGGAGGTAGATTCTCCCAGGATGGGTGTCCTCTGGGACAGGTGGCACTCTGACATTCCTAGCCTTGATAAGGAAGATTGGGAAGACTGTTTTGAGGATGGGGCTAGGATGTTGATATCTTCTAGGGACAAGCTGATACACACCAAGTTCATGCACCGAGTCTATTACACGCCCCAGAGGTTGCATCGGATATACCCGGACAGGTCTCCCAACTGCCCCAAGTGTCGTTCCCCAGAGGGCTCTTTCTTTCACATGTTCTGGACCTGCCCGCGGCTGGTGCCGTACTGGGAAAGAGTGTTTGAGTGCATCAACATGCGTCTCACGTTGTCTATCCCGGTCTCGCCTGAGTTGGCTCTGCTTGGGATACACGAGGACGACCAACGTCCTCGGGGTACGAAACTGCTTGTCTCCATGCTGCTTTTTTATGCCAAGAAGGAAGTTCTTAAGAAGTGGTCCTCTCCCTCGCCCCCCACTGTTGGGGCTTGGGACTCCTCAGTAAATGCTCTGTTGCCAATGTATAAATTGACTTATATTAGCAGGGGATGCCCTCGTAAATTTGACAGAGTCTGGCTTCCCTGGACACAACAGTTTTAATGTGTGTTTTACTTACAGTCTATGCTTTCTTGTTCTTTATCATACCTGTTTGATGGGTGGACGGGAGGGCTGAGGCTAAGGTTCATGTGTGACTTTGATTCGCGCAATCTGCACTATTGTTTTTGTTGTTGTTTTATGTGCCTCTGTATGAACTGCATACGCATGTCATTTGTATTTTGATACTTTCTCAATAAAGACCAACCTCTTTAAGTGAGTTGGATAAAATTTTAAGTGAGTTGGATAAAAACAACTCATTAACAGGAAACTCCCCCTGGTGAAGCTACATATAAATCTACACAATATAAGAAAGAAACTACAAAGGAGGGGAGAGGAAAGACTATTATCTTATGTTATCCTATATTATTATGATTGGCCTCCCTGTGTGGGCAGATGGGGTCCTTATGCACCTTAGGGAGGTGGTAAAAATAAGGGTGCATGTATAGTTTTCATGAGTAAATATTATGAATGTTCTTCTTTATTACTTTATTTCTGATTGCTGGCTCTTTGGTCAACTTTTTTATGTTTGGGTTGCCACAAATTGTCCAATCTGAGGCAAACAAAGACTAGCAGAGCTGTGCAAGAAGTTTTGAAGAGGTACGTACTTTTTGGAAACCATAGCCCTACTTTGAAGGAGAAGTGCAGCCAAAACGCGTTTGCCTATACTTCTCCTATGAATCCCAGCAGTGCAGTTTGTTTTGCACTCCTGTGACCCGTTTTTTCACGACCACGGAGTTGGGATCTGCCATATCCCTGGACTGACACCCAGCTCAGCCTTTCAGACTGATGCTGCATCCACCTATGAATCTTAAAAAAAAACATACTTCTTTTAAGGAGTACATCTGTTTTAAATGTTTTACTCTGGGGTTGATTTACTGAAATTGGAAAGTGCAAAATAGGGTGCAGCTGTGCATGGTAGCCATTCAGCTTCTAACTTGAGCTTCTTCAATTAACCACTTCAGCCCTGGACCATTTTAGCTGGCCAAAGACCAGGCCAATTTTGGCGATTCTGCACCGCTTTAACTGACAATTGCGTGGTCGTGCAACGTGGCTCCCAAACAAGAATGACGTTGTTTTTTTTTCCCACAAATAGAGCTTTCTTTTGTTTGTTTTTTTATCACCTTTGTGGGTTTTTTTTTTTTTGCACTATAAACAAAAATAGAACGACAATTTTGAAAAAAAGCAATATTTTTTACTATAATAAATATCCTCAGAAACGTTATAAAAAAACATATTTTTTGGGACCATTGGCATTTTTATAGTGATCAGTGCTATAAAAATGCATTGATTACTGTGAAATTGTCACTTGCAGGGAAGATGGTAACTCTAGGGGGCGATTAAGGGGTTAATTATGTTCCCTAAAGTGTGTACTGAAGGGGGGATGGGACTGACTAGGGGAAATGACAGATCACTGTTCATACTAGGGTTGTCCCGATACCACTTTTTTAGGACCGAGTACAAGTACCGATACTTTTTTTCAAGTAGTCGCCGATACCGAATACCGATACTTTTTTTAAAATGTGTCGCTAAATGCAGCCATGTCCACCACATATGCAGCCATGTCCCTCCAGCCATGTCCCTCCAGCCATGTCCCTCACATATGCAGCCATGTCCCTTCAGCCATGTCCCTTCAGCCATGTCCCTTCGGCCATGTCCCTTCGGCCATGTCCCTCGCATATGCAGCCATGTCCCTTCAGCCATGTCCCTCTAGCCATGTCCCTCACATATGCAGCCATGTCGCTCCAGCCATGTCCCTCCAGCCATGTCTCTCCAGCCATGTCCCTTCAGCCATGTCCCTCCAGCTATGTCCCTCACATATGCAGCCATGTCCCTCTAGCCATGTCCCTCACATATGCAGCCATGTCCCTCACATATGCAGCCATGTCCCTTCAGCCATGTCCCTCACATATGCAGCCATGTCCCTTCAGCCATGTCCCTCTAGCCATGACCCTCACATATGCAGCCATGTCCCTTCAGCCATGTCCCTTCAGCCATGTCCCTCTAGCCATGTCCCTCACATATGCAGCCATGTCCTTCAGCCATGTCCCTCTAGCCATGTCCCTCCGCCGCGATGTTCCCGCACGCCGTTTAACCCATGCGACGGCTTTCGATGCGGTGGCGCCATGCGGCAGCAGCGGCGGGGGGTATTCTATTTAGGTATCGGGGGTATTTGCGGGAGTACAAGTACTCCCGCAAATACTCGGTATCGGTCCCGATACCGATACTGGTATCGGTATTGGGACAACCCTAGTTCATACTTTGTATGAACATTAGACATGTGCAGACTGGAATATTTTGTTTCGTTTTTTCGTTTTCGTCTGGAAAATAAATGTATTTAGTTACTCCCGAATATCGTTTTGATTTATTTCGTTTTTTGTTGGGGAATAGCTTTCGTCCGAAAATCCAATAATACTTGGTTTCTGTCGAATGGTCAAAATAGTATTCGACGGAACTTCAAAACCTTACGTCGAATCGTACATTTCCGGTCGAATATTCCGCCTACAAGAATTCTAATGTTGTATGACTAGTAATAATGTTGAATCTATTCTCTATAATGTCGAATCTATTATTTCTATAATGACAAATCTTTTCTCTATGATGTCGAATCTTTTATCTATAATGTCGAATCTTTTCTCTATAATGTCGAATCTCTCTATATCGAATTTTTACCGCAACGAAAATGAAAATAAAGCATTTTTTATGTCGGATCTTTCGGTTTTCGTTTCTTGCGCTTTCGTTATCGCTTGTTAAAACGATAACGAAAAAAACAGATTTTCGGACGAAAATGCATTCTAACGAAAACAAATGCACATATCTAATGAACATACAATCAGTCATTTCTCCCCCTGAAAGAATCAGGAGCTGTATGTTTACACACACACAGCTCCCGGTTCTCGCTCTGTCACGAGCGATTCCGGGTGCCTGGCGTTTATCGCGCCCACGCGCCCCTAGTGGCCAGAGAGCGACATCACATTATATTACGTGATTTTGCGCAGCCGAGCCAACCCGCCGCAGTAAAACTGTGCGTGGGTGGTCGGCAAGCAGTTAAGCTTTGACAAAAAATAAATAAATCTGGAAGCTGATTGGTTTCTATGCACAGCTGCACCAGTTTCTGCACTCTCCAGTGTTAGTAAATCAAGCCCTGTGTGTCATTGTGCGTCATATGCTGTTCTGTGAATTATATTTGTATACAAATGCAGCATTGGTTGTCCACATAGACAATAAAAGATATCCTTATGTTATGGTGTTGTTTGGTGACCATCTATATTCTGAGGCCTCGTACACACGATCGGACATATCCGATGAAAACGGTCCGCGGACCATTTCCATCGGATATGTCCGATCAGGAGTTTGATCCGATGGCGTGTACACACCATCGGATCAAATTCCCCGCCGGCGGACGGCGCGGTGACATGTCGGTGACGCGGCGGTGACGTTGACGCCGCCACGTCACCGCACCAGGAAGTAAAACACTTCCGCGCATGCGCCGAATCCATTCGGCGGCGGCGCCGCGGCGGTGCGGGACGACATGTCTGCTGGTAAGTGTACTAACCAGCAGACATGTCGGGCGGACAGATTCCCACCGGATAGATTTCAAAGCATGCTTTGAAATCTGTCGGGTGGACAAATCTGTCCGCTAGCCCATACACACGATCGGAGATGTCTGCTGAAACGGTCCATCGGACCGTTTTCAGCGAACATATGCCCTCGTGTGTACGAGGCCTTACTGTCTGAAGCAGAGAGTAAGGCATCTATGGCCATCTCACCTATATATTACATTTGTATTTTATTTTGCACTGCATGTTAATTCCAGCTCTGTTAAGATGAGAGATTTAGGCTGTACATGTCCAAGCAACATCATCAAAGTAACATAAATTGAATCTTCTTCTAGAGCCTGTCTGGACATTTATTACTGATGTCATTCAGTTAACTGCTGAGGTGTTATGGTTGGCAAGAAATATGATTGCGGCTGTTGCACTGGTCCCTGCTCCTTAGTAATTGCTATCCTTCAATTCCATAAAGACATTAGTAAGATGATGATGGACACACATAAAGGTGCCATGATATACTTATCATTTGTCCTTTCAACACAAGTCTGCCACCACAGACTTAAGAAAAAATAAACTGGTTTAACACCACTTGACAACCGCATTGAAGAACTTACAAAGGCACTTAGTAACAGAATGTTACATTTCAAAGGTCACATATGGTTTGGGAAGATTCATTTGGACACATTACATTATTTTGAGCACGAACATTTCACCACGCTCGATTCATTTTTCACTTTCTCAAAAGCAACCCTCAGAATGTTAAAATAAGCAAAGAAAGAGGAAAAGATCTGTATAACAACAGAAGGTGTAGTCCTGCCTGAATGTTTAAAGTGCAACTACACTTCATCTGAGCACCACAAACCAAAAACACTATTTAATTGCTTTGAATATTGAATAATAAAAATGAAACTCACCCACCCATCCATGTCTACATGCAAACAACAAGTGCAAAGCAAACTTGAAATTGCACTGAAGAGGCACTTGGAAGTGCAGTCGCTGAAGATCTGAGGGGGACATGCAAGGATTTTAGCCTGCACATGATAAAATCAGCAGAGCTTCCCCTTATTTTAGATATACAACTCAGATTTACAGAGACTGCACTTTCAGTGCAATTTCAAGTGCACTCTGCACTTGTAGTTTGCACTTGTAGTGCAAAGTGGATTTGCCTTTAGTAAATAACCCCCAATGTCTTTTTGAATTTGAATGAGTTTTGTTGGTTTGTTGGTTTAGGGTGCTGTGGTCTGAGATACATAAAAAGTACCACAGTTACCCTGACGTAAAGGGTCACTAAAGAAAAAAAAAATGTTTTAGCTAAATAGCTTCCTTTACCTTAATGCAGTGCTGTTTTCATGTTCTCATTGTTAGTTTTTGCTTTGAAGTTGCTGTAATTCTGCTCTGATCTCCACACTTCCTGCTTGTCTGGCTCCTTATGAAAAAACTCATGGCAGCTTTTCACTGTGGTCTAAGCTGTGTGTCTAAAACTCCTCAGAAGCAATCAGATTCATTTTAAAAACAAAACACTGCCCTGGATTTGTTTGTTTTTGTTCTGTGTGTCTTCTGTACTTCACAGAAATATGAAACCAGTTTAAAAACGAAAGTAAAACTAGAGGCACATTATATGATTGATTTTTATCTATTTTTGATCATTTTTAAATGGAATCAGTTAACGTTTATGTCTCTATACCCTGTAAACAGTAATTTCATCAAAATTTTTTTTTTCCTTTAGTGACCCTTTAAGTTTGGTATACTAATATCATAATTAGGCCTGCTCGGCAGAAATGGTCCTTCTGGAAAACTAGCATTCGATCAGCTGGAGCTGCCAATGGCTGCAGCACTGAACAGTATTTTGAAGGGGGAGTCCCCACTGTCAGAATACAATAACACAAGGGGGAAGACCCCTGCATCCACATCACTTGTGTGGTTGCAGGAATCTGTGAGTTTTTTTTTCATTCAACCTGCTGGTTGAACAAAAAAAAACTTTGGCCAGCCATGCATGGAGTGAATTTCTTTCCTGTAGCCAATTCACTTGATGCAAGAATTCCTCCTGCCGGGCCATTGTCTTCTCCCAGCAGGGGGGCAGGTGGGGGCGGGCAGGGGAAGCAATTCCCGCTGGGAAAAGACAATGATTATCGCTAGCAGCTATAGCAACCGCTACCGATAATCGCAAGAGAATCCGGTAGGCTGGTTGTTTCCAAGTTGATCGATTGATCATTTTGGTACAATTAGCCTGCCCATTAACAATTCAAATCTCAGACAGTTCCTGCTGAACCAGCTGAGATTAGAACTGTGTACCCAGCTTTAGTGTACAACTATTGAGATAACATATCATTTACACAGGCTCATGGCCCAGAAACGGCTGCCGACTGGCTCTTGATTATCGCTCTCAGCCAATGACCTGAGCGGTTAGTTTTTTTTAGTTCAACCCACAGGGTTAAATGAAAAAAACTAGTAGTGTGAAATAGGGTTAAGACTTGCATTGACAGAAGGATGAGTAAAGTATAGCTACTGCGTAACACTTCAAAGCAGGAAGCAGAGGCTGCATTTAAAATGAGACAATATAAATGCCCCCATGTGTTGTACATATCTAATTAAAAACTATACATAAAAACAAGGGGGCAAATTCACAGAGAATTAGATTATCGTAGCGTTTCCGAAATACACTACGCCGCCGTATTTTACCTGGCTCTACGTGGAATCCAGGTAGATTTTGTCCAGTAAACGACGGCGGCGTAGTGTATTTCTCCCGGCGCAATCCATCTACGCGAGTAGGGGGCGTGAAGCCTTTAAAATAGGCGCGTTCCCGCGGCGATCGAACTGCGCATGCTCCGTTCCCAAATTTCCCGCCGTGCATTGCGCGAAATCACGTCGTTACGTCGTAGTAGCGTCGTTTACGTACATTCCTATTCCCGAACGAGTTACGTTAAAAAAAAAAAAAAATTTAATTTGACGCGGGAACGGCGGCCATACTTAACATGTTTTTCCTAATAGTGATCAGTAATGAGCAAAAACGGGGCACACTGTCCCAAAACGAACCAATCAAGCGCTTTTGGAATATTCAGCCAACAAAATCTAAAATCTATTTAAATTGTCACTTATCAGTGGTACTTAATACTTAACAGTTACGCACTGTTAGACCAGCAAAAAGCTGCTCTAACATTACGCAGCCAAAAAATTACGTAGGCGATTGCGAAGGATCTTCGTGGATCTTCGTGGATCGCCGTAAAAACTCATTTGCATACCCAGACGGTGAAAACGATGCGGACTCCACCCAGCGGCCGCAAAAATATCGCAACGTAGATGCGAAGGCTTGCGAAGACGTAAGCCTCTCGGATCGAAGCCCGAAGCCGCCGTATCATGGTTTGAGGATTCAAACTAGTGATACGGCGCGCGAAATTTGAAATTACTCCTGTCTAACACCAGTTAGACAGGCGTAATCGCTCTCTGAATCTGGGCCAAGGTTTTTAATCCAGTAACACATTTATAAGAATATCTACAGACCTCATTGCATGTATAGCTAAAGAGTGACTGCAATTGAAAACACAATAAAAGGTTCGAAAGATCTATGCATGGAAAAATATGTACTGAAAATTAAGATACTCTCAGTATAGACTTATGCAAATATTGTTCATCAATAACTCAGAAATACTCTATTGCAGCTGGGCATAACAATAAAAAGTTATGAAAAAAGATAGTAATAAAATTATTCCTTGAAGCAAACATTTGCAAACACATGCACATATGATTATATTTCTCCCTTGACAATATAAACACTTGTATGCTCCACTGTAGATGTCACCTCACACTATAACCCTCTTATATCTTTGTTTCACTCTTCATCAAACCTTGTCTCTTTCAATCATCCAGAATCAACAGAAAATAAAATGTATGCATGTCAGTTGCCTGGAAGACACATAAAGGTCTGCAGGTCACAGTACAAACTTGACGCACTGGGAAAGTGAAGTTAAGAGAAACATTTCTCAGGGTCTCAAGATATTATGAGTCACTTCTAGCCATGTACATAATTTATTAGTTTAGATACAAAGGCTGCGTACACACGACTGAGATACTCGACGGGCGAAACACATCATTTTCCCCGTCAAGTTCCTTGTTCGGCTGTCAAAAAACTCATCGAGCCAAATTTTCCCATTGCCCGTCGAGGAAATAGAGAACATGCTCTCTTTTTGGCTCGACGAGTTCCTCTCGACGAAAAGTGTACACACGACCGGTTTCCTCGGCAGAATACGTCTCCCATCGAGTTTCTTGCTGAATTCTGCCGAGAAAACCGGTCGTGTGTACAGGGCCAAAGAGTTTTAGGGCCATTCTTAAAATGCATTGTGCATATCAGCATGGCATAGAGAAATGATGATGTGAGAATTAGAGTAGTAAATACTGTCCAATCAGAAGTCTGTTTTTAATAGCAGGATCATTATGGGTTACTGCACTGTACTGTACAAGATAAGGCTGAAGATATAACATAGCAATTATTAGACAAACTTGGGCACAGTGAGATAAATAGAGACAAAAGCTTAAAAACTGGGGCTTTTTTCCAGAGATGCAGATATTCACCTCCTCCTCCACAAATACGTTTTGGGGGTGACCAAATGTGGGCGCAGCAAGTCAAGTGGGTTTGGTTTGTAGTGTTGCACTTCCCCTCTTTGTTATGCTATATTTTAAGCAAAATAGAGAATACACTGAAGAAAAAGTAGGAGATAAAGTGATACTAAAGGTTCGATTGTTTTTTTTAAATAACAAACATGTCATACTTACCTCCACTGTGCAGTTCGTTTTTCACAGAGTGGCCCCGATCGTCCTCTTCTGGGGTTCCACGCTAGCTCTTGTAGCTCCTCCTTGCAATAGATAACCCCATCGGGGAAGTTCTCTCCCAAGGGGGTTACCTTACGGCGCGCTCCTGCGTCATACACTCGGCGTCCATAGCCGCAGAGTGTATGACTCGGCCCCGCCCACCGACGGCCGTGTCATTGGATTTGAATGACTGCAGCGGGAGCCAATGGCTGCGCTGCTATCAATCTATCCATTGAAGAGCCGAGAAGCCACAGAGAGAGCAACGCAGGATTTCGCCCACGGAAATTTGGGGCTCAGGTAAGTAAAGGGGGGGGGGCTGGGGGGCCGGACACAGCAAGGTGTTTTTTCACCTTAATGCATCTATGACACGAGGGTTTACAACCCCTTTATTTCAGATTTTAGGTGCTGAAAGTGGTACCATTATTTTGCAAGGAAATTCTGCGTTTTACAATGTAGGCCTGTAATTCTTAGAAATAACTCACTTAAATCTGTCCGAACAAGAGTCTAGGAGACATCTCGGGTATGAAAAAATTTGAAAAACAAAATCATAAATTATAATATAATAAATAATTATAAATAACTATAACAAATAATAATATAATTATAATAAAAATTATTCAATAATGTAATCAACTCAAAATCACTGACATTTGCTCATTACTTTTATTTTTTTATGACGAATTTCCCCAAAAATCGCTATCGCTTAATTTTGCAAGTGATTATAATATATTATCGCTGTTTTCTAGCTGGTCTAAAACCACTTTTGACATAAAGGGACAGTTTTTGGTTGCTATGGACAATCTACAGTTTGCAGGCAGAAAGAACAGTTTTTATTATATAAAAGTACATGCAGGACACAGGGCAGACCACTAGGGACAAAGGGGGTGTGTATTTTTTACATACAGTACTGTAATCTCTAAGATTACAGTATACTGTATGTATTGTGTTTATTTAATGTTTTGAATTTGGCGCCGCTCTCCGCCCCTGTGCGTCGTAACGTCGCAGGGAATGGAGCTCGGCGGCACACAGGGACACTGTGAATCGAGGGAGGAGACACCGCTCGATCACACAGTGATCCAGGGACAAGGTAAGTAAACCATGCCTGTGGCTGCTGCGAGGCGATCCCGAGTCTCTGGAATACCGCCAGGGGGGTTAAATAGCCCTTGCAGTTCATATAAAAAAATTACACTGACACTCTACTTCTCTAAAGGTATACAGTGAAACCTTGGATTACAAGCATAATCCGTTCTTGGAGAATGCTTGTTAAACAAAGCACTTGCATATCAAAGCGAGTTCTCCCATAGAAGTCAATGGAAACAAAGATAATTTGTTCCACATTGACTTCTATTGTAATCAGTACAGCATGTGGCCAGAGGTGGGGGGCAGAGAGACTCAGAAATACTCCGAGACCGCTCGGATATACTCTTTGTTTCTGAGTATTTCCGAGTGTTTCCAAGTGCATCCGAATGGCTCTGTCCGCACATGCGTCGAATGGATTCGACGCATGCGTTGAAGTATTTTACTTCCTGGTTCGGTGACGTGGCGGCGTCAACGTCATCGCCACGTCACCGCGCTGTCTGCCGGCGGGGATTTTGGTTTGATTGTGTGTGCACGATCAAACCAACATATCCCAGGAGACAAATCCGATCAAAACGGTCTGTCAGACCAATTTGATCGGATTTGTTTAGTCGTGTGTACGTGGCCTTAGAGACTAGAGCATCCCAGGTTTTATTGCTCCCTAAGTGCTCTAAAACAGGTACCTGCTATACCATTCTAAAGGCTGTTTACTACAGTTTAATGGTAATTTTACTACTGTTTACAGATCTATTTACAGATTCACAAACCATGGTTTAAATTACCAATAGCTTTGTGTAAGTACTTAAGGGAGTTATAAAGGAACATGTTTTGTTTTTTGCTGAAATGACTGTTTACAGGGTAAAGAGACATAATAGCTAACTGATTTCTTTTAAAAATGATTAAAAATAGATAAAAAACAATCATATAATGTACCTGCAGTTTCAGTTTCATTTTTGCTGTTGTTTCCTGTCTCTCTGATGTACAGAGTCACAGAGCCAATACAGGGCAGTGATGGTTTGTAAAACGAAAGTGATTGGTGCTGAGGGGTTTTAGACACACAGTAGACACACCTCCTTGATTAGTGACCACAGAGAGAAAGCTCCCAGTACTGTGGTGATCAGGAAATAGACAACCAGGAAGCGTGGAGATCAGAGAAGGATTACAGCAACTTGAGAGCAAAAGCCAACAATGAGGACATGAAAACAGCACTGCATTAGGGTAAAGGAAGCTATTAAGATGAACAAAAAAATCATTTACAAAACCTTTAAAGCATCAAACACAGTATACAGTACCTACGAAGGCTTACATTGTTTTATTTACTTATAGGTATATTCTTTGGGCTACCAGAAATATATTTAATATAAATAAAAAATATTTGCTGTCAAGCAATACTTCATGCTGCTTGAAAACTATTATCACTACAGCTTTTCAGAGTGATCACTTAACATTAGGATCAGGCCCGGATTTCCCACAAGGCCACCGAGGCCAGGCCTCGGGGCAGCAGCGACATGGATTCCCCCCGGACGGCCGGAACATACAGTTAAGGGCGGTAAGTTGCTTTCTAGCAGGACTAGAAACAAGTGATTGTGGTGATGTTGCCGAAATCACTTGTAACATATGTGCTGCCGTCCGTCCTCCCCTCTCCCCCCCCCACATACTCTCTGCTGGCTCTGTCTTTAGGACTCCGTCCTCCCCCGGGCCGCCGAGTCTGTCTCCTGTCCCTGTACACAGGAGAGGGGTGAGCTGTGCTCTTCCCATGTCAGCTGTGACAGGAGATCTAGCACAGTGCTAGGACTCCTGTTTTGGAGGTGACAGGGTCAATAAAGAGAACCTGTCACCTCCAATTGCTATCACAAAGGGGTACATTGCGAAACCTGGCCTTGGGGCGGCAGGGAGAGCAAATCCGGCCCTGATTAGGATACATACCTTTGATTAAATGATGCTGCAAATTTGACATTACAAATATTACAATTGAGAGAAATATAATCAGTAGGAAAATGTTATCAAATTAAATGAGACATTTGTAAACATCTAAAGAAACAGACCAAAGCATTTTAAAATGTAAAACTGTTTTAGTCTATAAAAGCATTTATTAATCTTGATTCCATGGTAATTATATTTATTTTCAAATATGATTTTTTGTTTTTATTTTTTTATGGAAAAAAAGGACTTGTTTAAACACCAATTATTCTGAATGAATGAATGAATGAAAACTTATATAGCGCGGCACATGCGAACTGAATCGCCTCTGGGCGAAAAAAAAAAGATCGAGGGAATGGATTGTTAAGATAGGAGATATGCTACGTATGGAGTAACTTATCTACCAACACAGGGGGAGTACACGGAAATATGAGAATCTTTGAGCCCCGTGGCTAGATACGCCGGGGCTTTCCCTGGTGGACCTGGTCATGGACAGGTTGTTGGGACTGAATGTGGGATGAGTAACACAGTATGGAAATTAGAGGGTAGTAGAAGTGGTCACAGTAATAATAGCACTGCTCTATTTTGTTTTTGATGGCTGTCTGTATGGTCATGTTGTTCAATGTATCATTGTCAAACACTGTCTGAATGACTGTCTGAATACCAATACAATTGTACTGCACGGCCTGCAGACATTATATGGAGAGAACTGTGGCAGACTTCAGCAAGGGTAAGAACCCTCTATACATCATTGGATTTCAGGATCTGCATGTGGGAACAATCCTGTGACACTACACAGGAGACATATTCCTTTTGAATAAATCACCATTGGATTGCACCCTCTCCAACCTGCATTAAAACACTGAGATTACCCATTGTGTTTATGCTGTTTCAAGCTGAACTTGCAGTTTAATAAGTCCAGGGAAATCTTTTACCTCCCAAGCAGCAAAATCACTGTATAATATTTCCATATTGAGGTCTGATAAGTGCTTCAAGCTTGGCAGAGACAGTGATATCTATTCCCTAAATGTTCATGGCAGCTATATGCCTTTATGAATGGACTTGTTTGAGCTTATTTTGCACAGGATGCGCTTCAGGAGTATTTTTGTTTGATTCTTTATTCATTTGAGATCGATCAATGTTGTTCCATTGCATTTGGAGACATCCAGCAATTTATTGAGCACTCCCTGGATACCTTCCTTGAATTGATCGGCTGTACATACTCAATAAGTGTGTTTGAATCTGCATCTACTTCCCTCTTTTCTTTGACCCAGATTAGTGGAGTCAGCCATATAT
The DNA here is from genome assembly GCA_029574335.1 of Rana kukunoris. Classification (NCBI taxonomy): domain Eukaryota; kingdom Metazoa; phylum Chordata; class Amphibia; order Anura; family Ranidae; genus Rana; species Rana kukunoris. The sequence goes on along the minus strand of CM056051.1, from coordinate 145,824,559 downwards.
ATATCTATACATATATATATATATATATATATATATATATACACATACTCTTTGCCAGTGATCAGTCTATATTTTGAAGGTTTGTGTTCATCTCTAGTGTTGAGCGGAATACGGCATATTCGATTTCGCGATATTGCGCAAATATATAGAAGAATATTTGCGAATATTCGCTAATATCGAATATTCGTGATATTTTATCCAAAAATTTTTTTGCGAAATTTAGCTAATGCGAAATTTCGCTAATGCGAAAATGATTGCGAAATTCTCATAAACGGAGATAATTTCCTGTATTACTAAACTAATATGCACTAAACACTAACTCTACACTAACTCTACTTAAAAGAAAGGAGAATAAGGGGGCAAAAGAAGGGCGGAGAAGATAATCGCGCAATATTCCTATTGCGCGATTATCTTCTCCGCCCTTCTTTTGCATCAGAGCCAATCAGAATAACTCGAATATTTGGCAAAAGGAATATTGCGCGATATTCCTTTTGCCGAATATTCGAGTTATTCTGATTGGCTCTGATGCAAAAGAAGGGCGGAGAAGATAATCGCGCAATATTCCGTTTGTCGAATATTCAAGTTATTCTGATTGGCTCTGATGCAAAAGAAGGGCGCATCAGAGCCAATCAGAATAACTCGAATATTCGGCAAAAGGAATATTGCGCGATTATGTTCTCCGCCCTTCTTTTGCATCAGAGCCAATCAGAATAACTCGAATATTCGGCAAAAGGAATATCGCGCAATATTCCTTTTGCCGAATATTCGAGTTATTCTGATTGGCTCTGATGCAAAAGAAGGGCGGAGAAGATAATCGCGCAATATTCCTTTTGCCGAATATTTGAGTTATTCTGATTGGCTCTGATGCAAAAGAAGGGCCGAGTAGCTGATGCAAATTTTCGGCAACATAAAAGAATGGCATCAGCTACTCGGCCCAGGGTCTCTCTCTAATCATACCAGCAATGCTTTTAGACGTCGATGGAGATCACTAGGATGTGATCTGTTTTAAAAATAAATTTGAAAAAATACGAATATTCGCCATAGCGAATATTCGCTGCAATATTCGAGTTATACGCGAATACTCGAATATGCAATATTCGTAGCGAATATTCGCAATGTGAATATTCGTAAGCAACACTATTCATCTCCCCAGTCAATAGCTGCTGGCTAGTCTTTTAGCAATCTTTTATTTTTATACAACGTTGTTACTTTTTGCATTTTTATAGATAACTGTACATTGGAGGAACGGGTTCCACTTGGGAGGTCTCTGTACCACCCCAGTTGGACCTTTATTTATTAAACTGTATATGTATTCATCAATAACGTTTTTGTTACCATTCTATTTGACCCTGTTGCTGGTTCTCCCTTAAAGACATTATTTGAGACTACTGTCTCATCTTTCTCTTTTTCACATGTTATCCAGTGTCTATTGGGAGGTATCCCGTCTTGTATAGACGTATCAGAGGTTTGGAATATTTACAATACACCCCAGGTTGGATTCCATTATTTTTACTTTATTATAAATGCTGTATACCACCTTTTCATCAATAAAAAACTTTTTGTTGGATAAAACAATAAAAAAAAAAGATAGCTGATATATACACGATGACAGCACTTGTTAATTGTTTTAATCTTTATGTAAGTTTTATAACCATTTCTGTTATGCACTGTAATATTGCATATACGGGTATGTATTGAGTTTTGCCTAGTGAGTTTCCCCTTACAGGTCCTCTCCCATCCTTCTCCAATTACAGACAAATAGTATGGTAAACAGTAAATTGCCAGTAAACTTCAGGTAGCGAACTAAGTTTAGACCCATTTTATCCTACTGGCCTGAAGCACTTAAGTCAAAACTATCTGCCAATGAGGCATATTGGTTTCTTGCTGCTGTTAGTGAAGGTAAGAGTAAAAACATACAAAAAACAACAAAAATTACACATGCCAGAATATGGTGTAGCACCATACACAGCATAATAGTGTCTCGCATATTACATTTAACAACCCCTTGCCTACTGGCCCTAAAAATGGCCAAAATGTATTTTCAAGAACCCCCACATGGCATGGCACATATGCTCATCCTTTCTACACAGGATCCTGATTGGTCACGTATTGATAAGGTAAGCAGTCACTTGGCTGATTTTAGCGATAGAGGTATATGTGTATAATGTAGATTTAATAAGTGTGCTAGGCTTATTATAATATTCATTTTTAAAACAAAGGTGCAGTTCTTCTTTAAATCTAATTGATGGCTGTGATGAAACTCAACTGACCTTGTGTACCTCTACTGCCAACAGATATAAACAAGCATTCCCGTAACACAATAAAGTTGATTTACTAAAACTGTAGGGTGCAAAATCTGCTGCAGCTGTGCATAGAAGCCAATCAGCTTCTAACTTCAGCTTGTTCAATTAAGCTTTGACAAAAAAAAAAAAAAAAAGCTGGAAGCTGATTGGTTTCTATGCTGAGCTGCACCAGATTTTGGCACTCTCCAATTTTAGTAAATCAACACCAGATTACAAAAACAATGACATGGTAGAAGTAATGAAAACAATGACATGCTAGATCGGTGTTATCTAACATATTTTTAATAATATGCTTCCAAGCTGTTTAGATTTTAATAGGACAATGTTAATTTTCAACCACTTGCCACTGGTTGTTTGAATATATGTGCTAGTGCTCTGGTAGGCTTTAGTACTATTCTGCCACATATATACCTACAGCTAGCTGGAGTCTGTTTTGTTCTGGAAGCAAGCTCACTTGGCATCTTCAGCACTGTGACCAGTGGTGGTGTGTCCACAGAGGGTGCAGGAGCGCCACCCCCTCTTTCCTGCACCCGTCAATAAATAGATAGATTAATGCAGTGCATGAATCTATCTATTGTCGCCGATGCCAGCCCCTATTCAGGTGTCCAGGCCCCTTGTCGGGCTCCGGGCATTTGAATTACAGTGGCGGGGGTGTATTTGGAAGTGCCTGATTAGAGCCATCGGCCCTAATAGGCATCCTGATTAGAGCCGTGGGCTATAATAGGCTTCCAAATTGTTAAACAGCGGGTGTACTGTTTACACAGTTCTGTGTTAGGGAATCAAATAAATCGCTTCCCTAACACTGACCAGCCTCTCAGCCAATCAGGTGCACAGGGTGTTGTCACCTGTCACCTGATTGGCTGAAGTGACAGGCTTTGTGATTGGATGCCTATCAGGTGTCCAATCATAGCAGAAGGAAGAGGATGGGAAAAGACATCAAGGATTCGGAGAGAGTGTGGAGGACAGCGCTGACCCGAGACAGGTAAGTGCCGGGTGGGGGCACATGGGCAGAATTTGATGGGGAAAACTGGCGGCGATTGATGGGGCACACTGGTGGAAATTGATGGGGCACACTTGCAGCAATTGATGGTTACAGTAGCTGCGTTTGATGGCACAGTGGCGCAGTTTATGTGTGGCACATTTATGGATGGTTTGATGGGCACAGTGGATGCATTTGATGGGCACAGTGGATGCGTTTGATGGGCACAGTGGTGGCAATTGAAGGGGCACACTGGTGGCAATTGATGTGGCACACTGGCAGAAATTGATGGTTACAGTAGCTGCATTTGATGGCACAGTGGCGCCAATTTATGTGTGGCACATTTATGGATGGTTTGATGGCACAGTGGCTGCGATGATGGGCACAGTGGCTGCGTTTGATGGGCACAGTGGTGGCAATTGATGGGCACAGTGGTGGCAATTGATAGGCACAGTAGCTGCGTTTGATAGACACAGTGGCTGCAATTGATGTGTTTTTTTTTTTCAGTTTGTTTGTGCCCCCCCCCCCCAAAAAAAAAATTGAGCACCAGCCGCCACTGACTGTGACCATGTTGTCACTGACAGCTCCAAGTAACTGTTTACAATTGGAAGTCAGTAGGACAGTGTTTATGTGATTGGGAAGCCTAACTCTGGCATTAAGAACCCCTAAAGGGTTGGCAGGAACTGGTGGTAAGGGGTTAAATATTAGATATATAATACATAAATTATTGAAATAACTAGCCATTACAGTCATAAAAGCTGATCCAACAGTAGCGACTCTTAAATGCTATTGAATATATATGTACGCAGTATCTAGAAACTGTTTAAACTTAATTATGTGTGCTTATTCAATACATCTTAAATTAGAAATTGTACAAACTATAACCTAATGCTATTTACATTGGTTAGCATGTTGTCCTGACTATAATTCTGCTTTGAATGATGGTCATTTTTCAATGATCTGATGCACTTATTTAAATGAAAGGCTTTGGGCAACATTTCAATTTCCACCTCGTTAGTCTGACTTTGAGTGTGCTTTATAGCATCCAATTCTGTATGCTGCAGCATAGAAGATTATATACAAACATAAAATAAAGATAGAAATGAGAACTTCTCTGGAAATGTATTCTTAAAAGCTTTTGGAAAATTGCTGACATCCAGCTTAATTAAATTGGGGTCACTTGTTTCCTATGTTACAAACTAACAATTTATAGCTTGAATTTAAAGTTTCTGGTTTTTTTTGGCTCACAGAGGATGCTGATGCTGACACAAGCAATGTTTGTAGGCAAATAAATAAAACAAGAGGAAGAAACAACAATTTTGTCAACCTCTGATAAGTTAAGGTGATAAGGTGATACACTGCAGCAGAGGATGGGCAAGGGCAGACAAACGTCTGCCAAGACAAAGTTGATTGAGTATAATGTTAAAACACAACAGTGTTAGTAGAGTTCAGGCTGAGATTGGAGGCAAACAAAACCATATTCACAGAAAATACTTCTGTGCATTAATCTGATGTAAATCAACATTAATGGAAGTGCTAATTGAAATAAAGTGTCATTGAAATAAAAGAAGACTAGAAAACAATCAGTGCTAGCAGGGGCGGACTGACAACTCATGGGGCCCCCGGGCAATAGAAGACCATGGGGCCCCTGGGAAATAGAAGACCATGGGGCACACAGTAGGGCACATCAGGGAGTACACAGCACATCACAGGGCATGGGGCACACAGTAAGTCACATCGGGCGGTACACAGCAGGGCATGGGGCATATAGCAGGGCAAATAACACATCACACGGCATGGGGCACACAGTAAGTCACATTGGGCGGTACACAGCAGGGCATGGGGCATATAGCAGGGCAAATAACACATCAAAGGGCATGGGGCACACAGTAGGGTACATCAGGGGGTAAACAACAAAGCACAGGGCACATCCGGATGTACACAGCAGGGCACAGAGCACATGTCATGGGGCACACAGTAGGTCACATAACAGGGCACACAGGGTCACATGGCACATTAGGCAGTACACAACAAGGCACATCACAGGGCATGGGCCACACAGTAGGGCACATCAGGGAGTACACAGCACATACAGTAGGTGACTGGGATATTGTGTCAATCTCGCTCCCTTTCTCGGCGAGATTGACCACCTACGAGCCCCATCGCGGGAGCCAGCGCCGAGCTGGCTTGCCGCGATGGAGAGCGAGCGCGTCATAGAAGCGACGGGGATCCGACGCGGATTCCCGCCAATTCTACACGTGGGCGGAGTTATGAATCCTGAAGGAGAAATCCCCGCCGGATTTTTAAAGAAAAATCCGGCATGGGTTCCCCCCCCAGGAGCATAACGGGCCCTTAGGTCGGTTACGGGTTGTAAGGAGACCCCCTACGCCGAAAAAACGGCGTGGGGGTCCCCCCACAATCCATAACAGACCCGTATCCAAAGCACGCCGGCCGGCCGGTCAGGAAGGGAGTGGGGGCGAGCGAGCGCCCCCCCCCTCCTGAGCCGTACCGGGCAGCATGCCCTCAACATGGGGGGGTCAGGTGCTCTGGGGTAGGGGGCGCACTGCGGCCCCCCACCCCAGAGCACCCTGTCCCCATGTTGATGAGGACAGGGCCCCTTCCCGACAACCCTGGCCGTTGGTTGTCGGGGTATGCGGGCGGGAGGCTTATCGGAATCTGGAAGCCCCCTTTAATAAGGGGGCCCCCAGATACCGGCCCCCCACCCATAAGTGAATGAGTATGGGGTACATTGTACCCCTACCCATTCACCTGAAAAACAAAAGTTTAAACACAAATAAACCACACAGTGTATTGAAATATTTTATTAGTTGGCCGCCGGGGGGGGGTGTGTATGATCGCTTTTAGAAAAGCGCCCCCCTCCGGCGGGCTTCTGTGGGGGGGTGGGTGCCGCCGTCTGGTTCTTTTCCGCCGCCGGGGGGGGCGCTTTGATAAAAGCGCCCACCACCCGCGGGCTTCTTTCGACGTCTTCGGCGGCTGGGGGGTCTTCTCCCACTCTCCGGGGTCTTCTCCCGCTCTCCGGGGGTCTTCTCCGCTCTCCGGGGTCTTCTCCGCTGTCCGGGGGTCTTCTTCTTCTTCAGGACTCGCCGCCGCTATCTTCGTGTGTTAGCTCAATTACTAGCGGCGGCGGTCCCCTCTCTCTGCGACGTCGGCGTCTTCTTCTCTTCTTCTTCTCCTTCTTCTGCTGTCCAGATGTTGACGCGACGCTTCCTCCCGCTGTTATGCCCGGCGCGCGGCTCGCAGCGAAATATATAGGCCTGTCTTGTGACGTCGCAGTCCCATCATGCTCCGGTAGGTACCACGTGATACCTACCGGAGCATGATGGGCCTGCGACGTCACAAGACAGGCCTATATATTTCGCTGCGAGCCGCGCGCCGGGCATAACAGCGGGAGGAAGCGTCGCGTCAACATCTGGACAGCAGAAGAAGGAGAAGAAGAAGAAGAAGACGCCGACGTCGCAGAAGAGGGGACCGCCGCCGCTAGTAATTGAGCTAACACACGAAGATAGCGGCGGCGAGTCCTGAAGAAGAAGAAGACCCCCGGACAGCGGAGAAGACCCCCGGAGAGCGGAGAAGACCCCCGGAGAGCGGGAGAAGACCCCGGAGAGTGGGAGAAGACCCCCCAGCCGCCGAAGACGTCGAAAGAAGCCCGCCGGGTGGTGGGCGCTTTTATCAAAGCGCCCCCCCCGGCGGCGGAAAAGAACCAGACGGCGGCACCCACCCCCCACAGAAGCCCGCCGGAGGGGGCGCTTTTCTAAAAGCGATCATACACAACCCCCCCCGGCGGCCAACTAATAAAATATTTCAATACACTGTGTGGTTTATTTGTGTTTAAACTTTTGTTTTGCAGGTGAATGGGTAGGGGTACAATGTACCCCATACTCATTCACTTAGGGTGGGGGGCCGGTATCTGGGGGCCCCCTTATTAAAGGGGGCTTCCAGATTCCGATAAGCCTCCCGCCCGCATACCCCGACAACCAACGGCCAGGGTTGTCGGGAAGGGGCCCTGTCCTCATCAACATGGGGACAGGGTGCTCTGGGGTGGGGGCCGCAGTGCGCCCCCTACCCCAGAGCACCTGACCCCCCCATGTTGAGGGCATGCTGCCCGGTACGGCTCAGGAGGGGGGGGGCGCTCGCTCGCCCCCACTCCCTTCCTGACCGGCCGTCCGGCGTGCTTTGGATACGGGTCTGTTATGGATTGTGGGGGGACCCCCACGCCGTTTTTTTCGGCGTAGGGGGTCTCCTTACAACCCGTAACCGACCTAAGGGCCCGTTATGCTCCTGAGGGGGGAACCCATGCCGGATTTTTCTTTAAAAATCCGGCGGGGATTTCTCCTTCAGGATTCATAACTCCGCCCACGTGTAGAATTGGCGGGAATCCGCGTCGGATCCCCGTCGCTTCTATGACGCGCTCGCTGGAATGTACTTTTACTATTCCAGCGAGTGCGAGATGTCGGCAGCCTGTCGCCGAGATTCAGCGCGATGCTGGCGTGCTGAAAACACATTCTCGGCGGCAGGCACTGTAACCACAGTAGAGCACATCACAGGGCACACAGTAAGTCACATCAGGCAGTACACAGCAGGGCATGGGGCACATAGAAGGGCAAAGGACACATCACAGGGCATGTGGCACACAGTATGGCAAATCCGGGGAGTACACAGCAGGGCACATCACAGGCCATTGGACACACAGTATGGCAAATAGCAGGGCACACAACCAAAACACAGGGCACACAGCAGAGCACTGGGATCCTCCAGACACAGCACAGTGTCTCTCAGGGCAGCCATGGGGGGAGAAGGCACAGGGGGACACCGTGGGTTGGTGGAAGGCACAGTGGGACACTGTGGGGGGGGATTAAGGCACAGGGGGACACGGTGGGTGGAGGACACTGTGGGGGGTGTAAGGCACAGGGGGACACTGTGGGGGAGTGTAAGGCACAGGGGGACACGGTGGGTGGAGAACACAGGGGGACACTGTAAGGCGGTGTAAGGGGGACACTGTGGGGGGTGGAAGACACAGGGGGACACTGTGGGGGGTGTAAAGCACAAGGGGACACGGTGGGTGGAGGAGGGATACTGCACAGAGGGATACTGCGTGGGGGGTGTAAGGCACAGGGGGACAGTGTGGGGGCTGTAAGGCACAGGGGGACAGTGTGGGGGTGTAAGGCACAGGGGGACAGTGTGGGGGTGTAAGGCACAGGGGGACAGTGTGGGGGGTAGGGGGGAAGGACACTGTGAGGGGTGTAAGGCACAGGGGGACATGGTGTGGGGGGAGGAGGCACAGGGGGACACTGTGGGGCAGGGTGTAAGGCACAGGGGGACACTGTGGGGGGATGTAAGGCACAGGGGGACACGGTGGGTGGGGAAGGACACTGTGGGAGGGTGTAAGGCACAGGGGCACATGGTGGGTGGAGGAGGACACAGGGGGACACTGTGGGGCAGCGTGTAAGGCACAGGGGGCCACGGTGGAGGGGATGTAAGGCACAGGGGGACACGGTGGGGGGATGTAAGGGGGATGTGAGGTAGAACACTGTTGGGGGTGTAAGGCACAAGGGGACACTGTAGGGGGGGTGTGGGGCACAAGGAGACACTGTGGGGGGGTTGTAAGGCACAGGGGACACAGTGGGTGTGGGAGGACACTGTGGGAGGATATAAGGCACAGGGGGACACTGTGGGGGGTGTAAGGCACAAGGAGACACTGTGGGGGGAGACTATCACGGGGGCCTCCTTTGGTCCTGTAACCTGTACTTTATGCCGTGCCGCCCGCTCTCTGCCCATGGTACCTCCAGCAAAAAACAGTGCCTCACCCGCCGCCTGAATAAATGAAGCAGTCTAAGATTCAACGGGACGTGGCTGTGATGATACCTCTCAGAGCACGCTGCTCCTTGCCGGCTCCTCCTCTCTTCTCATCCTCCTCCTCATTAGCAGTGGCTCCAGCCTTCGACATGACTGACGTCACTGGTTGCTACACGCCAAGCGGCACAGGCGTTAGCAACCAGGGCAGGGGAAGACTGGCCAGCGGCAAAGCTCCACCCACCTGCTCCCTCCAGCGCGGCGTAATGACCAGAGTCTCTCTCTCACCACCGCTGATTATACCGATGTGAGAGAGAGAGACTCGGTTGGGACTGCAGTCAAGGGCGGACCCGGGCCCCCCTCCACCACGGGCCCTCGGGCAGTGCCCGACGGACCGAATGGTCAGTCCGCCCCTGAGTGCTAGTTATAGCAATGCTATCTATATTGTATGTGACAGATTAGAGCAACAATGGCATTCATTAGGAAGTAAAGGACTAATAAAGCAAGAATAAACAAACACATATTCTTATGCAATACTGTCTAGGAATAAATATGCTTAAGCAAGAAAGTCCAAGGATAAGGGTTTATCCCTATAAGTTCTTCACTCTGGTACTATCATACATGTAGATTGCAGTTACTTTACTTTTAGACATGTGGCTTTTCTGGCTTTTGCACGCTGTCTACTGATGCGGTAAGGGCCACCAGGTGCCTTTATGCCTCTTGTGTATCTTCTTATAACGGTCCATGACCATCAAATTCCAAGTACTCCCTATAGGTCAGTGATGGCGAACCTTGGACTCCATATGTTTTGAAACTACATTTCCCATGATGCTCATGCACTTTTCTGTGTAGTTGAGCATCATGGGAAATGTAGTTCCACAACATCTGGGGTGCCAAGGTTCACCATCACTGCTATAGGTGGTTGTAAGGGGCCATGCAAGCTGTCATTACAATTTTCATTAGGCCTTGTACACACGACCGTGTTCCTCGACAGAATCCATCAAGAAACTTGGTGGCAGAGCTTTTTTGCAGAGGAAAATGGCAGTACCCAACATCTGTTTTAATCATTTTGACTAAATACCACTTGTGAGGATACAATTCAATTCAATAGATGCATTTTGTAGGGTAAATAGTCATTGGGGGTTATTTACGAAAGACAAATCCACTTTGCACTACAAGTGCAAACTACAAGTGCAGTCGCTATAAATTTGAGGGGCAGATCTGAAAGGAGGGGAAGCGCTGCTGATTTTATTATCCAATGTGCAAGCTAAAATGCTTTTTTTTTTTTTTTTTCCTTGCATGTCCCCCTCAGATCTACAGCTACTGCACTTACAAATGCACATTCAGTGCAATTTCAAGTGCACTTTGCACATGTAGTTTGTACTTGTAGTGCAAAGTGGATTTGACTTTAGTTAATAACCCCCACAGTTTGCAATGGGAAATAAGTTGCTTGATAAAAAGATGTGGGACATTGTCTCTTTAACACTTCACTTTTCTAACTAACAACTTCTGGCAACATGTTCTTCTTTCCTTCTGATCATTCTAATTTGCATGGCCTAGCTCTTAGTCTTGTGGTTGCTATGGAAACAGAGTATGTTGATAGCTTAGTACCTGCTCAAGACAAGAAGATTTGTTCACAAGTGTTCATGATATTTGATATATCAAATACATTGTCATTTGCATGTCATTCAAGGTTAAAATTGCTCTTTAACTTATGTTAGTTTTAATGACGAACTGCAACATTCTGCTGCTTAAACATATTGCATTGTTTTACAGAAACAAATCCCAAATATAATAGCCAGCTAGAAAAAATCTCGGTATCTCTTCCCTGAACATATCCATCATCATTTTTAAAACAACCGCCATCCATGGGTTCTCATTTTCCCTCACTCCACCAACGCACCATTCCTCCTGCAGCATATTGAGTCCTAACCCCATATATGCTCCATTTCAAATGGCATTCTACGTCACACAGTAAATTTCTTCCTCCTCCACCTTAAAATGGCCTTGTTTGCACCTGACTATTGGTTGCCTAGGCCTAGGCACTATATCCTTGTAGGATGTCATTAGCTCCTCCATACCTGGAAAGACTAAGAATTTATCAAGATGGTGGAGTGTAGTGAACATGAGTATCATTGGGCAGTGGATTCTTTTTTTGCTAGATAATCTATCACTGATAACAATACAGATATCATATTAATATCATGAGATGCTCTTGCCCTATCCACAGGGGACTAAAACAGTTTCTTCTGCGGCAATGTTCAACACTTCTTGAAAGAGGTAACTATTATAACTATTTTATGGTAGGCAACACACAATAATTATCCCATGTGGTTACAATATATTATATGTCTCTCTGTAAACACTGTGTCAATAAACTACATATAGCAATTTAAACTGACACAGAGAACAATTAATCACTGCAAAAAAAGTAATTAGCAGCACTTCTTGTTTAATTACCTCATCTAAAAACCTTTTATTCATCCTTCAATAAACTTCAACTTGTGTAGCCAGTTACCATTGAATATGGAATCTGTGACAGCATCTAAGCATTACTTTTAATTATTCTAAAAGGTCCGCTCGAGACTTTTGCCACAACACTGCCCCTCTGGGTTATCACTCAATATTTAGTAATTGTTTTCACATCAGTAAAGAGATATTGATTGGTAAACAACGTCTGCACTACTCTACTGGCAAACGTGCCTTAGTTAAATGCTTTGAAGTAAAAAAACTAAATACTAGTAGCACAGAAACTGTGCAAAGTAACAATCACTTCCACAAGATCCCCTTTCAAGTTACAACTAGTGCAAATAACAGGTTGTAACCTGTTTTTATTTTAGGAAACACAATCCTCCATGACTTCTGTGTGAAGCAACATCAAAACAGTTTATTAAAAGGACAGTAAGGCCTCGTACACATGGCCGAGGAACTCGTCAAAAAAAGACACCATTTTTTTCCCCGACGAGTTCCTTGTTAGGCTTGTTGAGAAACTTGACAAGCTGTCTTTGCGTATACACTGTCAAGACCAAATCTCCTCGTTCTCAAACGCGGTGATGTACAACACATAGACGGCAGGGGAAGTTCGGTTCCACTGGCACAACCCTTGGGGCTGCTTTTGCTAATCTCATGTTACTGTGTGTTAAGTAAAAGTTTGGTGAGAGACGATTTGCACTTTTCAGTCTGTTACAGCGTGACAAATGTGCTATCTTCATTACAAACGCTACTTTTACCGAAGGTGCGCTCCCGTCTCATACTTTATTCTGAGCATGCGTTTCTAAGCATACACACGAACGTGTTTCTCATTGAAAACCAGCCCGACGAGGAACAAGACGAGGAAATTGAGACTCCTGACGAGGAAAAAGAGAACTTGTTCTCTTTTTTCCTCGTCGAGTTCCACTCCAGTTTTCTCAATCAAAAGCATACACACGACTGTTTTCCTCGGCAAAAAAGCTCTGCCACCAAGTTTATTGATGGATTCTGTCGAGGAAAACAGTCGTGTGCACGAGACCTATGAATAAAATGCAGATATATAAAAAATGGCTAATTTATCCTAAAATGACAACTAATATAGAACAACAGGAAATGTAATAAATTCAAGCTGGCCATACACTAGTAGAATTATGTTTGAAATGTTTTATGTTAAGAAATGTTGTTCAATTTTTTTAATCATTAGTGGGATCAAACCAATGTCCATTTTCTACTGTGATGATTGAATTTAAAGGCGCAAGATAGAATTTTTTTCTTGAACAAATGCATTTCTAACAATATATTTGGGTTTTCTTTCAGGAAATTACATTCATTTCAAAATCAAATGTTAAAAGCAAATTAAACTTTAGAACAACCAGTCATTGAATGTTCAAAGAATTTTAAAAGTGTTTCTTTTAGATGAAAAAACGTATAGTCTAGGGTTAACTGTCCCCAAATTAGAATTTAGAGGAAACAGTACAGACATGCTAAAACCTTTTCAATATTATTTAAAGAGGAATTCCAGGTATGAAAATTGTATACATAGTTACATTGGTCCAGCGTGGATGAATGTAACTATGTATATACCATACCTGGCCAATGCCCCTGGAAGCCATAAATCACTGAAGTAGGCAACGCTACTCCAGAGATCTCCACTTGCTCTATAATTTAACACAGGAGTTTGGCTGCTCGGCATGGGTACCATTTACAGAATTTTTCCAAACTCTTCTCCATGAGAACCATGCTCTCTATATTTTTAACTGCTTAGAAAATAAACTCTGTGTTTGCTTTATTAACCAGCATATCTGAATGCACAATTAGCCAAGTGGGCATAACAGAATGAAATGTGTAAGAGTATGCACAGAGCTTTTTTTTTTTTCAGGAGGAACTTGGTGGAACTCAGTTCCACCACCTCTGGCTCAGACCCTTTGGTGGAACTCTGCATTTTGTATGTAATGCAATCCTGGTATTTAATGCCCCTTTAAGACCCTTCTACTGTTTGTGAAATCTCACCACACCCACTATTTGATGTGATTTGGAGGGGGTGTGTGGGGAGGGGTTTTGGGGGGATCGTGGTTGAGTTCCAGCACCTATTGTTTAAGAAAAAAAGCCCTAAATATACATAGTTTTTAAAAGACACAGCCTATTTTTCAGTGAGCCTTAAATAGTGCCAGTAAATAGTGCGTGACAGTGTCGTGTCAGCTCTATAAAAGTCTGACAGTTCCGATAATCATAGCTAACCATTAATATATCTATCAACATATTCTAAGGGATAAACAAGTAATTAATTACGATTCTCTTGACTTATAAAAGCTGCACATACACACATCAATATGAAACAAAACTATGTACAATAGTGCAAAAAACAGACACTGTAGGTAAATATGTAGGCATATGAAAACAGAAAAATCACAAATAAACACAATTCTTCTATTATTTCAAGTATAAATTATCATCCCAGCTGTGATTTAAACCCAGAGGCATACTGAAACACATTTTTAATGTCCAATATACCTCCTGCACAGCAAGGCACCCATGTGAAAATCACCACCTTTAACAGATATTGGCACCCTTTCAAGACTGAAAACAGGAAAAAAAAAAGATTACAGATCCCTATTGTGTATATCCAGGACATGTCTAGATACATTAGAGCACAGGTGTCAAACACAAGGCCCCCGGGTCCTACTCCAGACCTTTACTTTCTGCTTTCAAGCAATGCATTCAGCTTCTTCCCAGGAGCAGCATAAGTAAAGGGGGTGCACTGTGATGTAAGGGAGAGTGGGGGACTCAACTTCTGATGGCGGGGGTGGGGTGGCTCTTGACATCTAATGTAAAGGGAGGAGATTCGCGGGACATCTAATCTTACAGATACAACCGCCCCTTTTGAGGGCAATCATAATGCTAATGTGGCCCACAATGAAATTGAGTTTGACACCCCTGGATTAGAGGGTCATGAAGTTTCAACAATTTGACCTTCACAGTAATGAACAAATTAGAATCCTGAGTGGCTGTGTAGTAGACCCCTCATACTCCAAAGAACACTTAGTACAATCTATAGCATACACATTGCAAACATTAGATTGTATTAAACTGTCTAATAGGGAAACTTTCCCTAATGACCAAACAGCTAACAGTTCTATTTAGTTTTTTTTTGTGCACTCTGTAGTACCTGCAGTTATTGTACCAACATTGATATGAGCCAATAGCTGACAGCTATGTTTTATAGGCATCTTTAGATTTCTAATAACTTGGAGAAAACTTGGAGATAATGTTCTTAAGGTTGTTGTGTAGGTATTTGTCTGTGAACAAAAGATGCAGATTTTTCTGACTACCTAAAAAAAATTCTACAGAGAAATTGGTAACACAAGTCAGACATTCATTCCAGTGTTGAAGAGGTCCCACGATCTTGTAACAAATAATTCCTGGACCTAATGCTGGCCATACACTATACAACGACATTTGGCAGTGAGCGCAAACGATAGTGCCATCAAGTAATGACCAATAAATCATTCAGTGGACGTAAATAAATGCATTTTTTGTTAGTTTTTTTACATATACCTAGTGCAGACAGTTCAGACGGGAAACACATTAACCTTTCAATGTATCGTTCGTTTTAGCTCAAAAACGTTCCTACGATAATCGATTTTGTGCCCATTAACTGGTCAAAAAACGAGCGATCTGTCTAAATGATCGAATTTCGGACGATTTTTTGTATAGTGTATGGACAGGATTAGACAAGTTTCTTAGCTTAAGAAATTGACCACAGGACACCTTTAAAAAAAAAAACACATTCCCTTTCAAATGAGGCACATGTGAAACCATTCATTCTTGCTCTAATAAATCTAGAGTGAAAGTGAAAGAAAATTAAAAATGTTGGGATTCTCACCAGAATAGAGGAGAAATCTTAAAATGTTTTCACTACTTCTGGTGAACCTGGTGGCAACAAAGGATATCCTCACTTTGGATGGATTCTCCCTCATATGAAGAGAAGAGAAATCTCACCAATGGGACACAGGGGGGAAAAAAACCTGACCAGAGTTAAAAACCTCTCTTACTTCATCCAAAAAAAGTTTTGTCTTTACATTTAATGTAATGGTGACTACTTACCTGTCAGCTATGATTAACCCTTTCACGCAGAGCGTACAGATATATTTGTACGCTTTTAGACCCCCGATCCTTCTATAAAGAGTACCTGTCACCACCTATTACTGTCACAAAGGATGTTTACATTCCGTGTGACAGCAATAAAAGTAATCAAAATGTAAAAAAAAAAAAACACAATTTAATATTATAAAAATAAATAAAATAAATAAGAAAAAGAAAATGTAAGCGCCCCCCTCCCCGCGAGCTTGCGCAACAAAGAACATGCATATGGAAGTCGTGCCGGCATATGAAAACAGTGTTCAAATCACACATGTTCAAATACCAAAGTTTGTCGCCATTCCACGAGTGCGTTCAACTATAAAGCGTGACATGCTTGGTATCTATTTACTTGGCGCAACATCATCTTTCACATTATGCAAAAAAATTGGGCTAACTTTACTTTTTAATTTTTTTAAAATTCATGAAAGTACATTTTTCCCAAAAAGTTGCGTTTAAAACACCGCTGCACAAATACTGTGTGACATAAAATATTGTAACAATCGCCATTTTATTCTCTAGATTCTCTGCTAAAAATATATATATATATATATATATAAATGTTTGGGGGTTCTAAGTAATTTTCTAGCAAAAAACACGGATTTTAACTTGTAAACACCAAATGTCAGAAATAGGCTTAGGCATGAAAGGGTTAAGAACTTTGTGGCTGAATTGCATTAAAACCAACTGTCATCTTTTATAGAGCTTTATGTCTAATATTTATTATACCTATAAGGAAACTCACACTGTGTTTAAACAGATTATGTATTTAGTGAATTATAGAATACTTGCTGGTAGGGTTGTCCCGATACCACTTTTTTAGGACCGAGTACAAGTACCGATACTTTTTTTCAAGCAGTTGCTGATACCGAATACCGATTTTTTTTAAATGTGTCCCCAAATGCAGCCATGTCCCCCACATATGCAGCCATGTCCCTCCAGCCATGTCCCCCACATATGCAGCCATGTGCCCCACATATGCAGCCATGTCCCTCCAGCCATGTCCCCCACATATGGAGCTATGTGCCCCACGTATGCAGCCATGTCCCTCCAGCCATGTCCCCCACATATGCAGCCATGTCCCCCCAGCCATGTTCCTCCAGCCATGTCCCCCACATATGCAGCCATGTCCCCGCAGCCATGTCCCTCCAGCCATGTCCCTCCAGCCATGTCCCCCACATATGCAGCCATGTCCCTCCAGCCATGTCCCTCCAGCCATGTCCCCCACATATGCAGCCATGTCCCTCCAACCATGTCCCCCACATATGCAGCCATGTCCCCGCAGCTATGTCCCCGCAGCTATGTCCCCGCAGACATGTCCCCCCAGCCATGTCCCTCCAGCCATGTCCCTCCAGCCATGTCCCTCCAGCCATGTCCCTCTAGCCAAGTCCCTCTAGTCAAGTCCCTCTAGCCAAGTCCCCCATACCTAGCCACCGAAAGCCACCGCCGCTGCACGGAGAACATCACAGCATTCATTTGAATAGCTGTTTTGCCCGCGCGTATAGACACTCCCCCTTGCTCAGGATAGGACAGATCACGATCACCCATCCAATCCCGAGCAAGGGGGAGTGTCTATATGCAGCGGGAACACTACAGCTATTCAAATGAAAGCTGTGATGTTCCCGCATGCTGTTTAACCCATGCGGCGGCGGGTTTCGATGCAGCGGGTTCGATGCGGCGGCAGCGGCGGGGGGGGAAGTATTCTATTTAGGTATCAGGGGTATTTGCGGGAGTACAAGTACTCCCGCAAATACTCGGTATCGGTCCCAATACCGATACTGGTATCGGTATCTGGACAACCCTACTTGCTGGTGTCTTTAACAACTAGGCAGTTCCATTGAACTTCAGAGGCCTCGTACACACGACCGAGGAACTCGTCGGGAAAGACACATAGTTTTCCTCGACGAGTTCCTTGTTAGGCTTGTTGAGAATCTTGACAAGCTGTCTTTGCGTACACACTGTCAGGACCAAATCTCCTCGTTCTCAAACGCGGTGACTTCAACACATACCAACAGCAGGGGAAGTTTGATTCCACTGGCACAACCCTTGGGGCTGCTTTTGCTAATCTCATGTTACTGCGTGTTAGGTAAAAGTTTGTAAGAGACATTTTCACTTTTCAGTCTGTTACAGCGTGACAAATGTGCTATTTTCATTACAAACGCTACTTTTAGAGAAGGTGCGTGGGTTTCTAAGCATACACACCAACGTGTTTCTCGTCGAAAAAACCAGCCCGACGAGGAACACGACGAGGAAATTGAGACTCCCGTCGAGAAAAAAGAGAACTTACTCTCTTTTCCTCGTCGAGTTCCTCGACAGTTTTCTCGATGAAAAACATACACTGTTTTCCTCTGCAAAAAAGCTCTCCCACCAAGTTTCTTGATGGATTCTGTCGAGGTTCCTCGGTCATGTGTACGAGGCCTGATGCCCATTCTTTCCCTGACATGCACTTCGGATACAAGAAAATGTGATCCTCAGCATGCCTGTTCATGTAGAGATATTTAGATCATGTCCCAGATGCTGCCTCGCCGCCAAAAGGTGTGGTGGGGGGTTGGGATGTGTTTTATAATGACAAAGACAAATCAGAGTCTTCATTACCCTTATAATATAATGTCTATAAATATTTTTATGAAATATTGTTTTGAAATTTGTCATCTGTTTTTGACTGTAGTGAAACAATGGTCTTGTTTATCATGTTAATTATATTACATGCATACTGGAAGTTTCAGAATACAATATTTGTTTGCATTCTCTAACACCTACAAATATATGGTAAGCAATAAACTTAATGGGCCGGATTCACAGCCATCGGCGCATCTTTATGCCGCCGTAGCGTATCTTCTTTACGCTACACCGGTGCAACGTTGAGAGGCAAGTATGGAATTCACAAAGAAAATGCGCCCAACGTTGTGCCAGCGTAGCGTATATTCGTCGGCGTAAGCCAACGTAAGTCAAAGTAGGTGGAAGTGGGCTGGAAGTGGTCCTGATGCATGGTAATGAAGCGTGACCCCATGCAAATGATGGGCTGAGCGTTATCCAAGTATTTAAAACGAACGGCGCATGCGTTGTAGCTTGGACGTCAAAATAACTGCCTAAGATATGTCGAATTACTGCTTACGACGTGAAAGTAACCTACGCTCAACCCTATTCACGTAGTACTATGTAAACGACGTTAAATACGACGGCTGTTCCCTGGTCCATACCTTTGCATGGGTTTTCGCCTCCTATATGTGGACGTAAGCCTTACGCAAACCGGGTATCTTTTCCGCTGGGCGCATCTACGTTTGTGAATCAACGTATCTTCCTCATTTGCATATTTGCAATGGGGCGTCTAGCGTAACTATGCGCCCATGATACGCCGGCGTAGGCAAGTTACGGCGGTGGACTGAAGCCGGATTTTAGGCGTATCTTAGTTAGGTGATTACGGCGCATAGATACGACAGCGCATCTTGAAACTTACGCGGCGTATATAGAGATACGTCGGTGTAGGACAACTTAGTACAAAAATAATAATTCATCGTGTGCATGACTGCAGTTATAGCTGAACTAGCATATTAGCATTTGTTCCAATTCCCTTTTGATACATTTCATGCTTTGTTTTCCTGCTCTAACTGCAGTAATGTTTAACCACCAACTGTCTTTTAGTGAACCAAACTGTGACTTTTATTTGAGTAATGTACCCAGCTAAATAACATCATGTTCTGAACTGAGATATTTATACAATGATTGAATTGATCACAAACATTTTTTCTCATAGTACAAAGTGAAAACTGTTAGTAAAAACTTGGAGGTGATATTGATATTCTGTTAAGGTTGCTTGTTATATAGAACCTAGGAAGCATACAGAATTTATAGTATATGCAAATTATAGTCACTGTTTGCAATACCAGCCTCCAATCTGTACAGTTATTAACACTGTATAGTAGGCTACTTTAGAGAAATGGAAATGCATCTCAAATAAAAAATAAAAACTGGCACAAATGATGCCAACCGAAACAAAGGGTTTTTACCTAAGGCAAATAGGCTCTTCACTTTGAAAGGGGATTTGTCCAAGAGATTAGTGAATGAGTTGAAGTCCCTTGGAGTGTGTGTAAATCTGAAAAAGCCAACTGTTGACTGTCTGATGGAAGTGATCCAATGGCTGTGCAGCCACTTCCACACACCCCGGTAACAATCCCTCTGCACGCCTCTGCCATCCTTCCTGGGCTCCACATGCCTCGCAGCTGACCTGGGTCGAGCATAGTGGGTGCCACCAGGTAGAGGGAAGGGACCGATGACCACAACTATACCCTTCCTCCCATATTCAGCAGCATTGCATATAGCACCAGTAAACAGTTTTAGACAGTTTCCCTCACTGGCTGGGTAGTTTGAGACCTCATTTTTAATGTGTCACCAAAAAATGCATCACAGAGGGGACATATTGTTTCCTACTACATGCACATGTACTGCATGGCCAGAAGAGCCTTGGCAAGAATCTCTTGCCGCCCGAGTGTACACACTGACCTTTCAAAAGAACCGTGGTTCTCTTGAAAGGCAAGAACGCGGTGACATCATCGCGTACAATGAGCATGCGCTCGTCACATTCGATGCCGTCGCCGCCATCTTGCTTCACCCTACCTATGCCGTGGAAGCTACCGCGCATGCGTCAAAGTAATTTTCAGTATGCGTGGGTTTCCACAGCGACAGGTAAGTATACACACTCTCGGGTCTCTTGTCGGGAAATTACCAGTTACTTACCGGTAGCTGGATTTCTACGATGTCTTACAGGACGGCACGCTGAGAGGAGACTGGTCCACCTGACAGGAAACACAATCAATAAAGAGGTTAAAAAGCCCCACCCTTCCTGTGTGCCTCAGTTTGTAGATAAGCAACCACTATAAGAACACGGTCCTCCAGGATCCGAAAAATAATCCAAAGATCCATAAAAAATAGGAAAAATAAAATAAAAAAGGGGAGGGAAGTAGGCCTGCCGTCCTGTAAGACATCGTAGAAATCCAGCTACCGGTAAGTAACTGGTAATTTCTCCCTCGTCTTCCAGGACGGCACGCTGAGAGAGAAGCAAGCAATTCAAGGCCTACCTTAGGGCGGGACCACCGTCTGTAGAACTTTCCTACCAAACGACAGGTCTTGCGGAGACAGCAGTTCAACTCTATAATGTCTGAGGAAAGTATTCTGGTTTGACCAGGTCGCCGCTCTACATATCTGTTCAATGGAGGCTCCTGCCCTTTCTGCCCAGGAGACTGCCAGAGAGCGGGTGGAATGAGCCTTGACAATAGGAACTGCTCTACCTGCCTGTGTGTAAGCTAAAGCAATAGCCTGCCTAATCCAACGGGATATTGAGGCTCTAGTTGCCTGCTGGCCTCTCTTCTGTCCCGAAAAATTAATCAAAAGGTGAGGGGAACTCCTAAATACACTTACCCTATCTAAATAAACTAAAAGGCAGCGCCTTACGTCCAAGCAATGAAAAGTGGCTTCCTTTTCATTTTTGGGATCTGCGCAAAATGAAGGGAGGACTACCTCCTGAGATCTGTGGAACCTAGTTGCCACCTTGGGGAGATACAAAGGATCCTGACTCAGGATCACTCTGTCCTCAAAAACTCTAAGGAAGGGTTCCTTAATAGAAAAGGCCTGCATGTCTCCAACTCTTTTGGCAGACGTGATGGCCAACAAAAAGGTAAACTTAAATGTCAGTAATTTAATGGAGATGTTATCAATAGGCTCAAAGGGTGCCTTAGATAACTGGTCTAGGACTAGGGAGAGATCCCAGGGGGGAACTCTGGGCGATCGAATAGGAGAAAGCCTATCCCGGGCTGTCAAAAATCTCTTGACAAGGGGCTCACCAGAGAGGTTCCTATCCAGAAGATAAGACAGGGCCGCGACCTGAACCCTTAACGTCCTAGTAGCTAAACCCAGGTCCACTCCGTCCTGGAGGAACTCAAGGATGGCGGCCGTACCGGGTGAGGAAATCCCCTTTGAGGAACACCAAATTCTCGCATAGATCTGTCTGGTGACCTTCTTGCGACTGGCTAACAGGGTATCTATCACTCTCTCGGAACAGCCCCTCTGCCGCAGGTTCCACCTTTCAAGAGCCAAGCCGTCAGCTTGAAGAACTCCGGCCTTGAATGTGAGATCGGCCCCTGCCGCAGAAGGTCCGCCCGGGGAGGAAGGGGGAGAGGGGGAGCCAGAGGCCAGGCGCCCAGGATGGGAAACCAGGTCCTCTTGGGCCACCAGGGAGCGACCAGAACCAGGTTGGTGTCTGAAACGCTCAGTTTCTGCAGGACCCGAGCCAAAAGATTCAGAGGAGGGAAGGCGTAGGCCAACCGGAAATCCCAGGTTTGAGCCAGTGCATCCACCCCCTGTGAACCTGACTCTCGGGTGAGGGAAAAAAAACTGTCGACTTTTGTGTTCTCTTTCCGGGCAAAGAGATCTATCTCTGGACGGCCGAACTGTCGGCAAACCCAGTTGAAGGTCTCTGGGCACAACTCTCATTCTGCCTGTAGGATGGGTCGGCGGCTCAGAAAATCCGCTTCCAGGTTGAGGGTCCCTTTTACATGGACCGCCAGAAGAGAGGGAACCCTCTGTTCTGTCCAGCCTAAAATCTCCAGGGAGAGCGCTAGCAAGGAGCGCGTCCTGGTGCCCCCCTGTAGGTTGAGAAAGGTGACCTTGGTCACATTGTCGGAGAGAACCAGGACCTCTCGGCCCTGAATTGTCTCTTCGAAAGCCACCAGAGCCTCTCTCACCGCCAACAGTTCCCGGCAGTTGGAGGAGGCCCGACTTTGTTGATGGTTCCATGGGCCCTGAGCTTGAAGTTCGCCTGTATGCGCTCCCCATCCCCAGGAGCTGGCGTCTGTA
Source organism: Rana kukunoris (assembly GCA_029574335.1). NCBI lineage: Eukaryota > Metazoa > Chordata > Amphibia > Anura > Ranidae > Rana > Rana kukunoris. The sequence goes on along the minus strand of CM056051.1, from coordinate 145,802,011 downwards.
AAGATCTTTATTGGATTGGACTGACTCCACAGACGACCCTTTAGAAGGTTCTGGGGACACAGCCACCAATCCAGAGTGTCTTTCACCGAAACCGGAACCTTGACTCGAGAGTCTAGGTTGTCTTCCGTTCCATCCCAGGAGGATAGGAGGAAGGCCTGTAGGGGCGTCGCATGAAGTTGGGCCCAGGGAACTGCCGGAATGCATGAAGTCATCCGACCCAGGACCCTCATGATTTCCCTGAAGGAGGAGTCTACCGCAATCACTAGGGACCTGACCGCCGACACAAGCCCCTGGACCTTGTCTTGAGTCAAGACAAGTTTTCTCCCCAGGGAGTCTATGAGAAACCCTAAGTACATCTTTCTTTGTTCTGGAACGAGGGAAGACTTCTCTCTGTTCACTACCCACCCCAGGGATTCCAGGGAGGTCATGACGGCGGCCAGGTCCACGAGGAGCTGCTCTCGACTGAGATTGAAGAGCAGCAGATCGTCTAAGTAAGGGACGAGGGAGATCCCCTTTAAATGCAGAAAGGCCACCGCCTCGGCCAGGACCTTGGTAAACACCCTCGGACTGGAAGCCAGTCCAAAGGGGAGAGCCGAAAATTGCCAATGCTGGATGCCCTGGGCGGAAGCGAGGGCAAATCTGAGAAATCTTTGATGAGCTGGGCAAATCGGGATATGAAGGTAGGCGTCTTTTAGATCTATGGTGATCATAAACATGGCCTCCAATAAGAGTCCCCTGAGGCTGTAGACATTCTCCATACGAAAACCTTTGTATTGAAGATGAACATTCAGAGGTCTCAGGTTTATGATCAGCCTGAATCTTCCCGAAGGTTTGGGCACTACGAAGATATGGGAGTATACTCCTCGCCTCTCTTGTCTTGGAGGGACGGGGACTATAACCCCCTGTTGTGCTAGAGAGGCCACGTTTTGTGCCAGACCCGCGGCTTTGAGGGGATCCCTTGGAAAATAAGTGACAAGGAAGGTAGATGGGGGAACCTGGTGAAACTCCAATCTGTAGCCCTCCCTTATTATTTGGAGGACATAGGGGCTCTCGGTAATGCTTTCCCAAACGGGAAGAAACCTGGAGAGCCGGCCCCCCACCCTGTCGTCACTTGGAATCCTTTCTGCCAGACTTGGGGCTGGAAAAAAGAATTCCTCCTTTAGGCTTATCCTTCCCAAAACTCCAGCGCCTATTGGGAGCCGGTTTCTTTTCCGATGGAGGGTTCCTTCTCCAGTTGGGGCGAAAGGATCTAAACCGAGAGAATTTAGGTTTGGAGGGAAACCGATTGCCCTTTTCAGAGGACCTACAGAGGGGGGGATCCAACGCAGTTCCGAACAGGAGAGAACCCTCGAAGGGAAGAGCGCATAAGCGACCCTTAGAGGTGAGATCGCCCTTCCAGGTCTTCAACCATAGGGCCCTCCTGGAAGCATTAACCAGGGCTCCTGTTTTGGCCGTAGCACGGACCGTCTCAATGGCTGCATCCGCCAAATAGGTGACTGCACCGTCGATCACTTGGAGGGAATCCCTAATCTCCCTGGTCTTAGAAGAACTGGGAAGCTGATCAATAAGTTTGGTAGTCCAAGCAGCCGCATTCCTGGCGATGCAGACTGAGGCTAACGCCGGACTTAAGGCGGCGGCATTGGCCTCCCAGGCTTTCCGGAGGGAGGTATCCGCACGCCTATCCATGGGGTCTCTAAGACTCCCCGCATCCTCAAACGAGAGATCCGATTGCCTAGAGACCTGAGCCAGGGATGCGTCAAGACGAGGAACCTTAAAAAAGGTATCCTCAATCTCTTCTTCAAAGGGGCAGCGATGCTTCCATGTTTTAAATCTGGGAAGTCTCTTCTCAGGCTCTGCCCATTCCTTACGGATCATGTCCTTGAGGGATTGGTGGACTGGGATAGTCTTGGAATGGGGCTTTATTAACCCTAAATATAATCTGTCTTGGGCTGAAACCTGCTCTGACGGCTGCTGGATCTGTTCGGAGGCATAGACAGCCACCAGGAGGCCTTCCATATCGTCGGCGGAAAATATGTATTTCCCTGACCTGGAATCCTCATCTTCCTCCTCTGCCTGGCTATCCACCAGGTTGGTGCCCTGAAGGGTTACCTCAGAGTCCTCTGAATCCGAGGACAGGGTTCTCTTTGATTTAAGGCGGGGATCCAGCCAAACTGAAGAGGAACCCTCCTGGGAAGAGGGACCAGGCAAGAGGGGGTCCAGATCCCTCCTTCTTAAGGAGGTCTGGAAATCCCTAAGGTTGGCAAGCATTTCTGTCTGCACAGCTAGGAAATCCTTCATGACCTGTGAAGTTTCCTTGCCTGTCAATTTAAGGATACATTTTGAACAGAAGGGCTTGCTATGTTCTGAAGGAAGTTTGTCCCCACAGTTACTACACTTCCTAACTTTCTTGGGGGGCCTAGAAATTCTGCTGGACTCCCCCTGGGCAGAAGGCTCCTCTCCTACATAAAAGAAAAAGAGAGGGCCATTAGATTCTTCAAGTCCCGGGAGTGTGTGAGGGGGGGGGAGGGGAGAGCGCCCATCCATCCCTCTTAAATAACGAAGAGGACTCACCCCTGGCGGTCTCTTCAGCAGCGAAGGAGCAGGCGATCCTCCTCCATGCTGAGGATGCCCGGCCCTTCTCTCCCCCCTGCTGCTGGTGTCTGCTCCGCGTGTGGCGTTCTGCTCTGGTGGAGGCCGCCATCTTGTAGGCGGGACAGCGTGGCGACGCGGCGCCGCCATGGCCGCATCATCGGGCGCGTCATCAAAGTGCGCCCGGCATTCCTGGCGCCGCTCGGAGCGGCGCCTCCACACACTGCAGCACCTCCGGCTCCAGGGAAAAAGGCACTTTTACCCAGCCACCAAGGTAGGGAAAGGCGGGGGGAGAGAGGAATTTGGCCCTTCGGAGCTCCAGGGAAGCCCAGCTAACCTAGGTGACTCCGGCGTCCAAGGCAGGCTCTCTTCTAGGCATCCTTTTCAGCCTCCCTGGACTAGTAGAGAAGGGGACACCCCCCGGGCAGGAGACCAGAGAAAACAGCCTCACCGGACCCAAGGCACCCAGTACCAGCGGTCCGGACTCCGGGGGGGGGACCACCAGCCCCAGGCCTTAGGTCTAGAAAAATAAAAAACGTTTCGCTGTAGGGGAAACACAATCAGAACTGAGGCACACAGGAAGGGTGGGGCCTTTTAACCTCTTTATTGATTGTGTTTCCTGTCAGGTGGACCAGTCTCCTCTCAGCGTGCCGTCCTGGAAGACGAGGGAGAAACAGGCCAACAAGAATCTCGACGAGAAAAAAGGGGGGCACGTTCTCTTTTTTTCTCGTCGAGATTCTGGCCAGATTTCCGGACGAGAAACCTGAAAGCCTCGTACACACGGATAGTTTTCTCGGCAAGAAAGCTCTGCCAGCAGTTTTCTTGCTGTTTTTTTGCTGAGAAAAACGGTTGTGTGTACAAGGCCATACAGATAGCAGAGGGTGGATCAAAATCTCACTAGGTGCTTTGGATTGAGGCAAGTACACACTATACAAGGATATACTTGTTTTTTCATTTTTTATTTCAGAGGCTTACATCCACTTTAAATAACATACAACTTTTCAAGTGCATTGCAAAGGACTTACTGATTCACTGTTCAGGTTAGAAGATTTTTGCCCGAAGTCAAGTCTGACATTAGTATGTTTTTGTGTCTGACAGCAAAGTATACCTCTGTTGATTATTTTGTAAAACACAGAATAATAGCATTTTCAGCTAAACAACAGACTAGAAAGTGTAGAAGAAATATCTAAAATAAATGTAGTAAATGATGAAACTGAAATGTGTTTTACTTTGAGACAACTTTACTTCTGGGGCATGTCCTTGGATTTTTTTTTTTTATTATTATATTAAGCACATGTGTTTGTTTAAAAAAATACATAAAAATAAAGTTAATTAAAATTAACATACATAATACAGAAAGTGGAGAGATTTAGCAAATGATATGTAAATTACTCAAAATATTGTGTGTGGGCTCTAATTACCAAACGGAATAGACAAACATATGTCAATAAAGACGTTTTGTGAACAAAATACTATTTGTAGAATTCCATTGTTCTTTGTTTTTTAAATATAAGTCTTTAAGTGTATTAACAGACAACTCATACAAGTTACAGATCCAAAAGACATAGTGAAGTTTGACCTTCATGAATACTGTTGTCAGAGAAAATAATATAGCATAGACAACAGTTAATAGCTATATATATATATATATAAAAATGAACCTTAAAAAACACTTTATATGTGAGTGAGAGAATATAAGTGTAAAACACACACCTGTTTATCTTCCTAAGATGTTATAAATATCAATGTTTCCTAAGACATGTTAATGTTCTTGTAGAGAAGATGATGACAATTTAGAGAAAGAATACTACTAACATCTATCTCCCTCACAGTTGACTCATCTGCCTAGTACAGGCAGGGAAAGAGACATTTTTACAGAGACTTCATTGTTGATGGATGGAGTCATGCAGTGAAAATAAAAATTGTATCCATGTAAGTTCCGTGTACTGTTTCAAAACTGCACAGCAGCTAATTTTCCCAACAATGTTTAAAAATGGCACCCAGACTTAAAGTGATATTAAAGTCTTGTTATTATTTAGTTTTTTCTTTCTTAACAAACATGTCAGACTTACCAGCTCTGTGCAGTGATCACCCTCTTCTCAGATCCCCCGCTGGTGCTCCTGGCCAAGTGCCCTCAGAGCAAGCAGCTTTCTCTGGGGGCACCAAAGCAGGCTTGTTCCCGAGTTGTCCATCAACACACAATGTCACGTGCCCCACCCTCTCTTGATTGGCTGTGATGGACAGCAGTGGGAGCAAATGCTGCCTCAGCTAATGGCAAGTGAAAATATCCCGAGAGTTGAGGCTCTTGTGAACATCTCTGGATCAAAATGGGGCTCAATTAAGTATTAGGGGGGTGCTGCACACAGAAGGTTCTTTACCTTCATGCATAGATCGCATGAAGGTAAAAAACCTTGAGCCTTTAGAACCACTTTAATGGTGTCTGTGCATTAGCACTTGATCTGCCAGCTTTCAGTGTCAGCAGAGCGGTTGGTTGTAAAGTCAGAAAGTTTTTTATCTTGATGCATATTATGCATTAAGATAAAAAGCCTTCCGTGTGCAGCAGCCACCCCAGCACCCCCTAATACTTACCCAAGCCCCATCTCAAGTGCCTTGCATGGTTGCCAAATTTCAGTTAATTTACGAACAGTTTGTAAAATCTATACTTTTTGCATCTGTCCTTGATTCTCCATTATGGACATGTAGGCTGCATGTCCATAACTGACATTCATTACCAGATGCAACAATTATGGATTTTACAAACTGTTTGTAAATTTACTGAAAGTTGGCAACCCTGGTGCCTTGGCCATCCATGACTCTCCCTCCTAATTGGCTGAGACAGCAGCGGTGCCATTGGTTGGCCCTGCTGTCACTGAGAGTCAGTTAGCCAATCAGGAGAGAGAAGGGCGGGGCTGAACCACAGCTCTGTGTCTGAATGGACACACAGAGCTGCAGCTTAGCTCAGCTTGGGTGCCACCATAGCATGCTGCTTGCTGTGGGCGGCACTCGACAGGAGGGAGGGATCAGGAGCTCCAACCAGAGACCTGAGAAGAGGAGGATCTGGGCTGCTCTGTGCAAAACCACTACACAGGGCAGATAAGTATGACATGTTTATTATTTTTATAGAAAAAAAAACGAGACTTTAGAATCACTTTAAGCCCAAACATTAAGCTAAAACAATCCGTTCCTGGGCTTCTGAACTTGATAACTGAACTACATAGGAGCACCTGTAGCAAAGCACTGCAAACACAATACTTACACATATATTGTAAGGGGTGCATTATGTTTACAGGAAAATGCATTCTTTTAATTTATTACTATTTATTCCCAATAAAAAACAAAGAAAATATATATCCACATTTACCACCAACATTTACCACCAACTCTAAAAGATATAATGTGTGGAACTGAGATATTGAAAAAAAAGGAAATGCTCTGGAATTCATGCAAATGTATGAAGAACAAGTCTGGGAAGTGGTTCTGATATGAAATCTGAGATGCAGACAATGCAAACCTTGACCTGTAGTAGCACAGTAGCTTTGCTTGCCATGCTCAAGTGGCTGGGATGCAGACAAAAAAACACTTTAACTCCATTTCCCACAACTCCCTAGGTCCATGGATTTTCCCAGAGAGTATAAATTCCTAAAGCTTTCTACCTCAGGAGCTCAGATAGACCACACTCGATGAAGCGAGACAAGGGCATCTGGGCAAATGATTTGTAGCCAGGTAAATAGCTGCCATCTGTCAGAACTGGTGTGTGGGCAACCAAACTGTAGCCTAAGAAAACACAGCTTTACCAGAAGACTTATTTTGAAGCTTCTGTGGGGATCCCCTGTCTGATTGTTACCAGGCCACTCTAAATTTTTGTGGGGTGGAACAAAAATCCACCCCACAAACCTTGTATCCGGACTATACATTGTGCTATGCAACCACATGTTACTCTGAAAAAGTTACAGAGACACTGATATGAAGAGTCTATGTATGTGAATCTTTCATAATCAAACTCTGCAGTCTATACAGTAATTATTCTTTGCCATCTTGAACCTGTTTTGCACTGTTTTGCTGTGTTTGCATACTTTTTGGCATCATGAACTGATTTGCATTATTTCTGCTAACATTTCACCCGTTTAGTAAGCTGCAAGTTACAGTTACTCTCTATTTGATCATTCAGCTGATAAATGTATTCTGTTATTCTGTAATTCAAAAATATGCCTAATAATCCTTATACTGTATAGTTAAGCTTCAATTATTGCTACTATCTCACCTCACAAACTCTCATTTACTTTTCACCAAGCTAGAAACAATGACTAATGTGCTATCATTTTGCATTCTCACTGTGCCTACAGTCTATGCTAGAGAGATGGTGCCAATAGCTAAAGAAAAGTGCCAATAGCTAAGTGTTACAATGATATCATTCCTGTACACTGCAACCCCCTAAAAGAATCAGTGAACGAAGCAAATGGTTTTAGAACACTAATAAAATTGTAACGTGAAAAAAAAAATTTACTTTATTGTATAGGTCTGTTGGTTAGTCAGACAAAATATTTAAAGCAAATGGCACTTGACCTTTACATCTTCATAATATTTAGGCACTGGCAGGTCTGTTAAAGTCTATATAAACCTTTACTAAATTTCATGCAGATAGCAAAACGGTGTGTATCTTAGAGAATTGGGGAGGGAGTGGTAAAGGAAACCTTTTTTTCATCCTTTGGTATATCTTAAAATGCTGCTGCTTAGGGATGAGCTTTGGGTGTGGGGATTATGGTGAGCTGGACCAACACTCTTAAGCCGTGTACACATGATCGGTTTGTCCGATAAAAACAGACCGATGGACTGTTTTCATCGGTTAAACTGATCATGTGTGGGCCCCATCGGTCTTTTTTCCATATGTGTTTTAAATTTTACCTATGGATAAAAACAAAAAAACAATAAAAAATCCATCTGAGAAAAATCCATGCATGCTCAGAATCAAGTCGACGCATGCTCGAAAGCATTGAACTTAATTTCTTCCGGCTCGTGGTAGTGTTTTACGTCACTGCATTTTGGCACGGAATTTAGTCTGATAGTGTGTATGCAAGACTGATGAAAGTCAGCTTCATCGGATATCCGACAAAAAAATCCATCGGATTTAATCCCATCAGAAATCTGATCGTGTGTACACGGCTTAACTGTTCTTGGTTCACTAAATAGGGAAATTAAATGATTTGACAGCTTCCCACTTACCAGCTTGTTTCACACTGTAAATAAATTGGTGGGTATGGTCATGACCATTGATAAGAAAAGGCATGGCATGGATCATTAGTGTATCGCTTATCATTATTGATAATGCATCTACATCACTGGTTGACTTGATTGGTGCTGAATTTACATTCAGAAATGTTAATTTATTTATTTATAATAGCAGATTTTTTTTTTTCATGATGTCTGCATTTATTTACAATTTTTTTGTGAATGAGTGACAATAAATACTATATATTTCTTACTCATTTATGTAGGCAGAAGGGCTTATACTCTTATACTAAAGGGGGTTTCTATGTCCAATAAGTCCCTCCTGCAGACCCCCCATCCACCTGGCCAGGCATGTGCCCTTGACCCCATCAACAATGTACCCTCCCAATGTTGAAGGCATGTGGCCTGCTACAGTTTAGGTTGAGGGGGTGTGTGCACCCCACCCCTCCCTTTCCTAGCTAGCCAAGCTGCAAGCCGGGATAAAAGTTTGGTATGGATCTTTGGGGTTCCCCTAAAATTACCCTTACTACCCATCTCTCACTTTACTTTTGCTGGATTATATATCCTACAGGTACACTATTTCACATACACGCTTAAGGCACCCCCAAGCATGTTATGTAATGTTGCTCTCCAAGCCATTCCAAAAGACCCATTCCCTGCTAAAGAGTATGTAAGAAAAATTGGTATATATCTCAGCCCAGGACACTTTTTTGATCTCTATTGCTCGTGTGCTGCTGCCTTTTTACAGCTTGTCCCTGGCCATATGTATTGGAACGATAGCAGGCTGCATGTGTTTTTTCATTGCATTGCATAGTTAATAATTGTTGCTGGTTGCAATTCTCCTGACAACAGGGGACCATGCATGGGCAATGTGCATTAGCACAGAAGCAAATAATTTACCATAGAGGACAGAACGATTTACAAAAATAAAGGCTGTGGGAGACAGGGAATGTTGTCACATAGTACCACAAATGGCCAATGCATCATACAAACATTATACCTAAAAAATGACCTTTATATCATTATCACCAGCTGTTTTCATAAAAGTATGTGAATTTTTTTTTTTCATTAATAGCTTTTAGCTTGGGGAGATTACAGTGCCTCAAGCATCAAGTAGTTGTTGCTGACAGCATTCATCTAGCAATAGATTGATCAAAATGTGTCTGCTTCAGTAGGAAGCAGACACATTTTGATCCATCTGTAGCCATTCCTGCTAGAGAGAAACCATTCTGACAATGAACTCCTCTCAAATGGTAATGTTGTGATCAGTGCTACAGCCACTGTTTTCTGACAGCCTAGAACTCATGTTGTCAGTATACAATAGTGCAGCAGGGAGGATTTATTTGTCTTCCTTAAATGTGTAGTTGGGGGAATTTGTTCACTTTTTTCTTTTGATCAGCCGGTAATGTAATTTTTAACAGGTGAAGGGTAAACCGCAAGCTCTGGCCCACAATGGCGCATGTCCCCTAGGAAAATGAACTGCACAACAGCGTTACACTGTTTAGCCTGGGACATCTGGGGTGTTTGTTGATTTTGTAGAGTTGGGGATAAGGCCAGTGACTGTGCTGTCACTTAAGACACATAGGGTCACCACCAGCTTCACCAGTATTTCCTGCCCTGTGTTCTTTCCACCCACCAAAAGATTAACCCAGTGTGCAGTGAAGGATATGTAGCATCCCTATCCATGTTGAAGGGACCACATATCTGTGGTCATGTTCAGTATATTATGCTGTTCACTGCATGATTTAGTATACATATCATTTTTTTAGAGGGACATGAGCTATACCTTCCTGGACGCTTGATAATAGCTGTTAAGTGGTAAGCTGTAGAAATGCAGTATATCCTTATTTTAACCCTTCATTAATCGAGAGTATTTTTTTAATGTTGATTTTTAAAAATGTAAATTGCAAAAATATCACAAACTTTTTATTAAGGCCAGTGCTGTGTCAGGAGCTCTAAATAGTTATTCTTTCCTTCTTTAGTTTGTTTATGTAATAGTTAAGAAATTTTAGAGCCACACTAATAGAATTATGGTCAATACCAATTAAAGTTTCCCATCTATTACAGTCTCGAAAATCCTATTTGTTATTATTATTGTTAAGTTCTTCAGTGGGGATTTTTCCTTTTTACTTAGCTTATTGAAAACAAATGTCACTAGAGACGAGCATGGCAGTAAAGAATCAAAAATGAAAAAGAAAGCCAAAATTACCTTTCACAGATTTAATTAGCATAAAAACTACAAACTACATTATGGGGTAATATAAAGACATATTTAAACTTTTTCTTGTAAATGACACATTCATGTCATCTCTGTAAAGCAATGCTTTTTAAGCAGAGTTGTCTTTTTATTAGACATATTAATCACATCTTAATAAGGAACTAAAACACGTCTCAACTCTTAAAACATTACAGCTGACCTTTCCCCACTAATGTTTATGGAGCAGCATGTGATGTTTATAGCATATGAATGTAGATTCACTTTTATTCTAATTGCTGTCATTTATTGCCAAGTCGACCATATAAGATCTGCATAAAAATTATTATTTTACTTTTTTAATAAAATAAAATGATTACTTACATAACTTTTTCAAGATAAGCCATACGGATTTATTTGTTGGTTAAAATGTTATTAATTCAAGCTATTCTGAGTAATTTAGGAGATATCATTTATCTGAACTGAAATAATTATGTTAGTTTAGTCAGCAGTCCTTTGAAACAAATATTCTTTAAAAAATATATAGACCTAGTTTAGACTTGTGTTTGGTGGGGGGGATTAACAGGTAAAAAAAAGGCATAACCGTTGAAATAACAGTTGTGTGCAATGCGTGAAGCAACATAACTCCTCCCCACTGCCTGTCATGCACCCTCTGAAACGCGATCCACCATGAAATGTTCTTCAGATGGCTAACACAAGTGTAAATGAGCCTATAGATAGTCAGGGGGCAATCAATTTTTTGGGGGTAATCAAGCCAAAAGCTCAGCTATGACCTAACTAAGAGCAGATGATACAGTGAAATCGTTTCATTAAGAGCTAATTCACACTAGTACATTGATCTTCATTTTAGCGCACTTGTAAAATGCAGATCAATGCAATGGTGTTGATTTACTAAGGGGAAATGCATTGTGCAAGTGTAATGGCTCCAGAGTTTTGTAAATGAGATAAAGCTTCACTTTACAAAGAACAACCAATCACATGCAAGGAAAATAAGAAAAGAGCATTTTTGCTTGCACGTGATTGGATGATGGAAGTCAATACAGGCATACCCCACTTTTAAGTACACAATAATGTTTATTTACTAAAGCTGGAAAGTGCAAAATCAGGCTCACTTCTGCATAGAAATGAATGAGCTTCTAACCCCAGCTTGTTCAATTAAGCCTGGTAATACAACCTGGAAGCTCATTGGTTCCTGTGTAGAAGTGAGCCTGATTTTGCGCTTTCCAGCTTTAGTAAATAAACCCCATTGTGTACTTAAAAGTGGGGTATGCCTGTAGAGCTCTCCCTCATTTATAAAGCTCTGGAGCAACTGCACTTGCAAACATGCACATTCTATTTGCCTCTAGTAAATTTACCCCATAGAGACATTAAAAAAACAATTGTTTTTTATTTCTATGCATCCTATTTACACTACAGCACTGCGTTGACCTGAATTGCTTTAAAATGTAACATGTTCGATTTTTAACAGAACGCATTAAAGCGCATGTACACCACATGTCAACATTACACAACACAAGTAAAGAAAAAGTGAATTAGTTCACTTGTTCATAATCTTAAACAGGAACAGGATGTGATGTTACAGGAAACATACAAAATGCATTGCATTTAAATGAGCACTAAAACACCCATCAATGTGCGTTAAAATGCGCATTTTACTGCAAGATGGTGTGAATTCAGCCTTAAATGGAGGTCCACCAATTTTTTTTTTTTTTTTTTGCAGCTGCTGACTATCCAGCGCGTCCGCGATGTCGGCACCCGAGGCCGACCAGTCCCTCTGTCCTCGAATGCTGCCGCCGCCATCTTCAGTAAGGTAATCAGGAGGTGAAGCCTTGCTATGTTCTATTTTACCATCGGAATTCTGATGTGATTTGTCCAGGCAAAAGCCTGATCGTGTGTACAAGGCATAAGACTGGGGTGCCATTAGTGTTCAAGTGTCCCAATACTTTTGGTAATATAGTGTAATATAGTGTATGTAAAGTATAAATATTCATAGAATATTATATTTACAGGTACTGGTTTTCTAAAATATGAGGCTTCTCTGGAAATCAGACATGTGCTATGAAAACAATGAGCTTCTTCTTTTCTCCTGTCCCTTAAGCTACTACTAAAGCTCTAGTGCAGTCTGGACAACAGCTATTGCAGTGATCTTATGTCATGCACTTGATGGGTGTAAGACCCATTGATCTGCTGTGCATCACAACAAAATGGCTATTCCACTGATCAAACAGGGATGACAAGTTTAATTTAAGTCCATGTGTCTGTCTTGTGTTTTATTTTTAAGTGTATATTACCCTGCTAGTGTACGATTTTTCAGATTTTGGGGGAAAAAAATGCATTTCTTAGAGCATGCAAAAATGCCCAGATTTTTGTGACTTTTATAAAATTGCATTTTGGAAAAAAATAAAACATTGGATAACTATTGGCAGAGAGTGCCATTATTTGCTAATACATCTCTGTAGGTACAAAGCAATCTAAAATTTCATAAAAACTGGTCTCTATATGAGTTTCTTTAAGGCTATATCACTCAAGCATTTTGCAGGAGTGATTTGTACCAGCTATGAAATCGCTCAAACTCATTGCTTTTGCTGTGAGAAAAAAATAAATTGCACTAGTAGGGACTGTTGTGACATTGCTGTATAGTCGCTAAACAATTCATCTTTGGCAGCTTTTAGAACTGACTAGAAAATAACCTGCTTCATTTGCTGCTCTTGTTATCCATTGTACCTGAGAATCTCATGTCAAATTAGTGATTTGTAGCCGACACACACAGCAGCAACTTAATCACTAGCTACAAACTGTCTTTGAAAAAAAGAAGGGAGAGTTATAGTTGTTACCCAATGTTGCTACAAGGAATTGTGAATGCTAGATGTGGCTATTGATGTACAGTAAGAGAGAACAGAAGCATTAGTGGCATAGAATACTAATATTTTAATACATTTCATTTTTTTAAATGAGTTTAGAGTTCCTTTACTTATCCAATGATTACTTATGTTGTGGAAATCAGTAGCATTTAAAACAGTTATTAACCACTTGATCACCGGGCCTATTTTGGCACTTCTCTCCTTCATGTAAAAATCTAATTTTTTTTGCTAGAAAATTAATCAGAACCCCCAAACATTATATTTTTTTTTAAGCAGACACCCTAGGGAATAAAATGGCGGTCATTGAAACTTTTTTTCTTGCAGGGTATTTGCGCAATAATTTTTCAAACGCCTTTTTTTAGGGAAAAAAACAGTTTCATGAATTAAAATATATCAAAACAGTAAAGTTAGCCAAATTTTTTTGAATAATGTGAAAGATGATGTTATGCTGAGTAAATAGATACCTAACATGTCACACTTTAAAATTGCGCACACTCATGGAATGGCACCAAAATCGGTACTTAAAAATCTCCATAGGTGATGCTTTAAATTTTTTTACAGGTTACTATTTTTGAGTTACAGAGTGCTAGAATTGTTGCACACGCTCTACCGCACGCGATGATACCTCACATGTGGGGTTCGAACGGTGTTTACCTATGTGGGCGGGACTTGCATGCGTGTTCGCTTCTGCACGCGACCGACCGGGACAGGGGCATTTTAATTTTGATCATTCTCATGGTGCACAGAATCGCCGGCTGAAGACAGCGATATCTGAATGATGCCTGTGGCTGCAGGCATCATTCAGATATCCCCGCACAAAGTGGAGGACGTCATATGACGTCCTCCGGTGATTAAGTGGTTAAACATAGAAATGTATAAAACTTGAAATTTTTGCCTTATGTAAAACACATCCTCTAAGGCCGCGTACACACGATCAGTCCATCCGATGAGAACGGTCCAAAGGACCGTTTTCATCGGTTAACCGATGAAGCTGACTGATGGTCTGATGTGCCTACACACCATCGGTTAAAAAAACAATTGTGTTAGAACGCAGTGACGTTTACATGTTTTAACACAACGTCGTGCTGAAAAAAACGAAGTTCAATGCTTCCAAGCATGCGTCGACTTGATTCTGAGCATGCGTGGCCTTTTAACCGATGCTTTTGCATACTAACGATCGTTTTTTTTTTTTCCCATGAAGATTTTATTGAGAAAAAGTATATATTAACAGACATCTTAAAAACATCGACAGGAGTAACCATAAGATATAGAGACCAAGGGGCCCCGGTAATACGTGAGTTACAATGACATATGGCATAATCTTAAAGAGGCCCGAATAACACTTACAGCCAGTGTAAAATCGTCAGCAGCCTAAGTAAAAAGGAGATTATGTTCCCCAACTATCACGAAAGGCTCAAGATAACACAGGTATACCGCAGTGTATCGAGGTTCTCCGACCCATAGATGGGGGGAGACGTATAGACGTACAAGGAGCCCTCATATAGATGGGATAATAATGCAGGTTGCCTGTTACGCCAGGGCAGGGCCTTTGGTTTACTTTCGCCTTAGTCCTAGGAGGACCGTTTCCTCTAGCAGGGATGGTCGGAGAGATCCGCCAAGCGCAGACCCATCCGCCCATCTCGTTAAGATTGCTAATGCCAGAAGAAGAAGAAGAGAAGAAGAAAGAAACTAGAAGGGAGAGAGGGGGGGAAAAAAAGGGGGGGGGGGAAGAGGAGGGGAGCGAGGATCAACTGGACTCAAATGCCCTAACGATCGGTTTTGACCCATCGGTTAGGCGTCCATCATTCAAATTTTAAAGCAAGTTCTCTTTTTTTTGACCGAAGGATAACTGACTGATGGGGCCCACACACGATCGGTTTGGACCGATGAAACAGTCCTTCAGTCCGTTTTCATCGGTTTTGACCGATCGTGTGTACGAGGCCTTATAGATAAACTGATAATCTATATTTCTACTTTTTTTTTTTATCGTAAGTGATAAAACAACTTAGCTGCAGACTTAGAATATAAAAAAGAAAATTATTAAAATATGGCCATATATTATAAGTTAAAATAGCTCACTCATTAAATTGAATAAATGTAATTTAAAACATAAAACAGACTGAAATACTTTCCTTAAACCATCAAATATTTTAGTATTCCAAGTTTAACATTAACAATGTTATAAATTCACTTAGGCATAATGCCATTTAAGTTAATTTTAAAAAAAATGACATGATTTTTGTAGTGTTTTACTGAGAATTCTGAAAAGATGGAGGATACATTCTAGTTACTCTTATGCCACGTACACACGATCAGGCATTTGCCTGACCAAAAGCTCATCGGAATTTAGACTAATTCCATCAGAGTAAAATAGAACATGTTCTATATTTAAACTCCGATGGAATTCATCCGAATTTCCGATGGAATTTCTCTGATGGGGCATACACACGGGCGGTATTTCCTATGGAAAAAGTCTGTCCGACTTTTTCCATTGGAAATTCCGACCATGTGTACACGGCATAACTATTACATTATAAAAGAAGACCAGCCAATCTATACCCGAAACAGAATCCAAAAAAAAAAAAAAACATGAATATCTTTGTTTATTAGAAATGCATCAATCATTACTAAAGATGATTGAGCAATAAAACGTATTATAAAGAATGAATTCCATAAATTATTGTTTAATTTAATAAAGTTTAATTAACTTAAACTCTACATCAGCAAAATAAAGATAATTATTTTTTGTATGTTGCCTGGTTTGTATTTTTGACTTGGAAACAAAGTAACATTGTGCTATTATTTTAAATATGTATATTTGTCACTAGTATCAATAGGAGAAAGTTCCGGCCTTAAAACCTTATGAGCCTATTACAGGTTAAAGCAATGACCTATTGTAAAAGAAAAAAGAATGATAATCCATATACATTATACACATATTAAAAATGGCTGGCTGAAATGAGTGTGAAACACTTTCCCAAGCTGAGACCTGGAACTGTAACCATTCTCACCAGGACAGGAAGTGAGGAAAAAGCACTCCAATGGGGCTACAAAACATTTAGTTTCTCCCGCTAAATAATAAAGTTTTGGCTGGAGTTCAATTTAAATCAATAAGACAGCCCAAAAAGCAGCAATGATTATTCAGAAGAGTGAAAAAAATCTCTAGTGGGCTGAGCTCCATTATTTTAGCACCATCATATTAACCATATGTGGTACTTTCATACAGCATTTTGTTTTCTCAGTAATTATGCCTTGAGCCCAAAATATAAACCCTTACTATCTGCAGAAAAAATAAGTATTATGGTTATTATTCAAATGTAATATTTATGTTATGTGCAGAGAGTTAGTAGCAAAATACGCACATTGGGGCAGATTCACGTAGATCGGCGCATTATCATTCCGGCGTAGCGCACCACTTTTCCGTTAGACTTGCGCAATCTAGCCGCGTAATCCGGCGATTCACGTAGCTTTTACGCAAGAGCTTGCGCAAACGTAAGGTTTTTTCCGGAGGCGTAAGGAGGAGTAATACAAATTGGGAGGGACGTGGGCGTGTTACATTGAAATGAGCCGTGACCCCATGCAAATGAAGGGCCGGCCGACTCGCGCATGCGCGCGTGAAGGAAACCATGTCAGCTCCGTTGTGCGCATGCTCACAACTCGGGAGCGGCGCAATCATTGAAATTGGAAATGGACTAGGGCAACGTTGTGAACTACGCAGACAGCATAAATAGACACACACAAACGCCCTTCCATTGCAAAAGTACATCCCTTTGTGTCCCTTCCCATTGAATCAAGTGCTTTTGCTCTGTTGTTCGTTAGAGTGTGTTTTGTAGTTGTCAGATTAGTGTTCTGTGTGATCTAGTGCTTGTTGGTAGTTTTGTGAAAGTGTATTTTGATAAGTGTTTGAGACTGTTTGTTTGATTGATATATTTCTGAGCGTTTGTTTTCTGGCTTTATTTTTTCATCTGATTTTTTTGTGTCTGTTTCTTGCTGAGTGCTAGTGTGATTTTTGGGTGTTCTTTTTCTCTTTGTGTGCTAGGGACCACAGTGGTGTACATGCATGCATTCTCATTGTGCCATGATTAATGTGTGTGTTTAACGTGCAAAGATGCATAATGTGAGCTGGCATGAGATGGGGTCATGAGATGGGGTCCCAGTGCATATGCAGAGTCACCTTGAAGGGAAAAGACAGGAGGATGTTAGTCATGCATGTGCCACTTGTGAGGTGTGCATCACGGGAGGGGATAGTCATGCCTGACTCCCATGTCACTCACCAACCAGCCAGCTGTCCCCATACATGTTCTGTTCGAAATCTGTGGGGATGGGGCTCTGATTGTATATGTAGCTGTCATGGGTGTCATGGGTAGTGTCATGTGTTGGGCTGCTGATGTCCTCCTGCAAGGTTGTGGTAATTCCAGGATGACATGAGGGGTGAATCTGAAGATGCGAGACACCTCAGAATCTCTCATGCCAAAGATGTCTATGCGTGTGTGATATATCAAGTGAAGAGTGAGGGGCTTGTATCAGATAAGAATATTGTATTAGATTAGATTAAATGGTAAATTTTATATAAGCAAAAAAAAAAAAACATCTCCCGTGCCCTCCTTAGTGCCATCCTCCGTGCCCTCATCCTTCTTTGTTCATCTAAAGTCAGTAGTATAGCTATGCGCGACGATGCCCCTGGCATGTTGGCATACAGATTGTTGGGCAACACGTGTGACTGCTGAACTCCTCACTAACAGTGTTGCTTTATCTGACAATTAGACTTTTTTTCAAAATTTAGACCAGCTTTTAGGTCCTCTAACTTTAGACAGAACATTTTGCAGTTGCGCACATCGCGTAGCCTGCGCAGCAACTGCGTTTTTTTGTGAATCCCCGTAACTCCCTCATTAGCATATTTGACTAGCAAATCAATGGTGTGTCTAGCGCAGTTTTGCGCGAAGGGAAGCGAATGTCTAATTAAATTACGCCGGACCAAAAAACGTAGATTTCTGGCGTATATTGTTTTGTGAATCGCGTCCAACTATACGCACGCGCACATTTAGACTTACGCACGCGCAACAGCAGTTGCGCAGGCGTAATCGCTCTGTGAATCTGGCCCATTGTTTGCTATGGAAAGTTAGAGCATGTTACAGATTTTACAGCAAGGGTAATGTGAGTAAGTTTTTATTTTTACTGCATGGAATTATCCAAACTGACAATTTAGAGGGTATGTACATTCAGATGTTTACGTATTCTTAACAAATGGTAAATAAGCTATGAAACAAGTCCTTACTGACTTCTGTAGCTGCAGGCACTGTGGAGCAATTTATCTTCAAAGATCAAATAAGAGCAGAATAGTCCTTCCAGTCTGGTCTCTGTATTTTGATATCTCTTCCGTCTTCCTGTGCACCTACTGTGTGTACTTAATAAATTAGAAAGCTGGCAGGTAGCTACATCGCTGCTGGTAGGGGAAAGCAGAACAAGCTACTAAGAGAGAAGTAAAGTGTTTGAACAAGGACTAAAAGTATTATACACTGCACAACTCTTGTTTCAAAGCTTATTTACTGGCTGTTAGGAATATACATTTTGTGTAATTGTTCATAGCCTGGCCACTGTACTTTAAACCAAAAATTTGCGTTAAGTTGTCTGTCAGTGTTTTACCCAAGTTAGTAATTAAGCATTTATCCAGGTTTTCTGTCTGGTGGCTACATGTTTTCAGGGATATTGCAGATTTATTTTTTATTGCTCAGAAATATATTAAATTATGGGAGAAACAGGTCTAATTATGCAGATAAAAAGCCATTTAAAAACAAATTTTGGTGTAAGCAAATTAATAAATTCAATCTAACCCTCTACATTTTCTAACTCATCACATTAACCCAACAAACTCATCTTCTATGATGATGAAGAAAAGAGGGAAGGACGGCCGCACTCCAAGGATTTTCAAACGAAAAAAGTTGTCTTTATTGTAAATCCAAAAACATGTACAGTCACAGCAATCACAGAAAACAGGACAGCCGACGCGTTTCGCACTCGATCAGTGCTTAGTCATGGCTATGGTATGGTGCTAACACAAAAACATTTATACTAAACCCCAAAATACCAAATGAAACATGTGACTCCCTTCAGCCTATAGCAACTTAAAGTTAATTAGTTGTGATAGACATCCTGAATGGGTGTAATCAGAGTGTCAAGTGTGTGCAGGCTGAAAGTCAACACTAACATGAAAAAGGTAACCCTTAAAGAACCTGTGTATGTGTGGATGTGAGGATTGCATGAAAATGGGAAGGGATATATATATATATATATATATATAAAGGTGAATGGGAGAGTGGATGTAAAAAATAGTGAAAAATAAAATAGACTGGTTTTAAGTGTCTATATATTTATATATATATAGCCGAAATAGTGTTTAGGATGCTGAAGCAGTCATATGGCCCGCAAACCAAAAAAAATAAAAATTATTAACTTGACACTCTGATTACACCCATTCAGGATGTCTATCACAACTAATTAACTTTAAGTTGCTATAGGCTGAAGGGAGTCACATGTTTCATTTGGTATTTTGGGGTTTAGTATAAATGTTTTTGTGTTAGCACCATACCATAGCCATGACTAAGCACTGATCGAGTGCGAAACGCGTCGGCTGTCCTGTTTTCTGTGATTGCTGTGACTGTACATGTTTTTGGATTTACAATAAAGACAACTTTTTTCGTTTGAAAATCCTTGGAGTGCGGCCGTCCTTCCCTCTTTTCTTCATCATCATTGGTATTTGCATCGCCAGCACCTTGGTAATCTAATTATCCTTGATCGTCTACAGGTCTCACCTGGAGCGGTGATTTCTTTTCTTTTGTCTTTTTTGGATTTTGAAACTCATCTTCTACTCCTTTATGCTGAAAGGTATTTTTAAATGTATTTTACATTATCATATTGCACACAAGCCAGGTAGACCTGATGTCCATTAGTGATGAGCGGAATACGCCATATTCGATATTCAATTTCGCGATATTTCGCGAATATTTCGAAGAATATTCGCGAATATTTGTTAATATCGAATATTCGTGATATTTTATAAAAAAAAAATGCGAAATTTCGCCAACGCTATTGCGAAATTTCGCTATTTTTTTTTGGATAAAATATCACGAATATTCGATATTTACGAATATTCGCTATATTTTATGAAAAAAAAAAAAATTGCGACATTTCGCTAATGCGAAATTTCGCTAGTGCGAATGCGAAATTGATTGCGAAATTTATTGCGAAATTTGAAAAAATACGAATATTCGCCGCGATATTCTAGTTATTCGCGAATATTCGAATATGCAATATTCGTAGCGAATATTCGCAATGCGAATAGTCGTGAGCAACACTAATGTCCATAACGTCTTTAAAAGATTTGCCTTTTTACAGCAGTAAAAATAGAGTTAGATTTTTCAATACAGTAAGTCCAGCAAGTCCCTCAGAAGTAAAACTTGTCTTTTGCATTCCCAACATTTTAGAGAGAGACATTTAATATAAATACTGATGTTTAATAATGTTAGGTACCAGGGAAGCAGTTAAACTGTGCCTAAAGCCTAGTACACATGGATCAAAATGTGAGGTGACATTGTCCCGTTCAATAGTAACCGGCCAACATTTGGCCCATGTGTATGGCAGGCGGTACAACAGAAGCTCGCCGTTTGGTTGACTTCTGTTGGACGTGCATGCTGGAAAACCAGCGGCTGATCAATATCCGATCAGCACTATCAGCCAATGGTTGAGAGCACTGAACAGAGTGTTCTGGCCTGGGGAGGGGCATTTCTCTGTTAGAACACAACACAACAGCTTGGCAGGGGAGATCAATATACTAACATTGGATTGTTAGTAATGTGACTCCGACCAGAGCAGTCAGTTTTTGTTTGTTCAACCCACTGATAGTGTGTACTGGGCTTAAGTGCATCTGTGTATACCCTGGTGCGACTATGGATAGAAATTTTTAAACTCAATTATCCTCCATCCACCAAAAAAATGTTTTACACTTATTTCCAGTTCTTGAATGAAGTATGGAAATAGTACAGACTAAAGGGAGATGCATTGGGACATATACATTTTCAGAAATCAGTTACATATTTGCATATAGTAAAGTTAATACAAAATAAATAAATATATCTACATATATACTGTATATATATATATATATATATATATATATACACAGTACAGACCAAAAGTTTGGACACACCTTCTCATTCCAAGAGTTTTCTTTATTTTCATGACTATGAAAATTGTAGAGTCACACTGAAGGCATCAAAACTATAATTTAACACGTGTGGAATTATATACATAACAAAAAAGTGTGAAACAACTGAAAATATAGGTCATATTCTAGGTTCTTCAAAGTAGCCACCTTTTGCAGCAGACACATCTCTAGAACAACTGTTAAGAGGAGACGTTGTGAATCAGGCCTTCATGGTAGAATATCTGCTAGGAAACCACTGCTAAAGAAAGGCAACAAGCAGAAGAGACTTGTTTGGGCTAAAGAACACAAGGAATGGACATTAGACCAGTGGAAATCTGTGCTTTGATCTGATGAGTCCAAATTTGAGATCTTTGGTTCCAACCACCGTGTCTTTGTGCGACGCAGAAAAGGTGAACGGATGGACTCTACATGCCTGGTTCCCACAGTGAAGCATGGAGGAGGAGGTGCGATGGTGTGGGGGTGCTTTGCTGGTGACACTGTTGGGGATTTATTCAAAATTGAAGGCATACTGAACCAGCATGGCTACCACAGCATCTTGCAGCGGCATGCTATTCTATCCGGTTTGGGTTTAGTTGGACCATCATTTATTTTTCAACAGGACAATGACTCCAAACACACCTCCAGGCTGTGTAAAGGCTATTTGACCAAGAAGGAGAGTGATGGGGTGCTGGGCCAGATGACCTGGCCTCCACAGTCACCGGACCTGAACCCAATCGAGATGGTTTGGGGTGAGCTGGACCACAGAGTGAAGGCAAAAGGGCCAACAAGTGCTAAGCAACTCTTTCAAGACTGTTGCAAGACCATTTCTTGAAGCCCATCAAGAGAATGCCAAGAGTGTGCAAAGCAGTAATCAAAGCAAAAGGTGGCTACTTTGAAGAACCTAGAATATGACATATTTTCAGTTGTTTCGCACTTTTTTGTTATGTATATAATTCCACATATGTTAATTCATATGATGCCTTCAGTGTGAATCTACAATTTTCATAGTCATGAAAATAAATATAACTCTTGGAATGAGAAGGTGTGTCCAAACTTTTGGTCTGTACTGTATATATATATATATATATATATATATATATATATATATATATATATTTGCAAAGTAGGTAAGGCTAGAAAAATAATTGTTCAACCTGTCTAACTTGTGTGTGTGTGGCTCAGTGCCAAAAATACTTAGTAGGTCCAGAACAGTTTGAGCTTTAAATAATAATGTGAACATTGCTAAAGTATATATATAAAATAAATGGTGTGCTACTTGAAATGCCTTCTAGGGGGTTTTATGATAAATGCAGTTGCAAAATGTTCAAACTAAAAAAGAAAAACATATTGTATGCTGTCTGTAGTTGGCAGTGGCTATTGTAGATGTGCTTTTTTTCAAAGTAATTCAATGACAGCTGAATATGGTGCCTCATAGTCACAAATATACACAAATAATACAGGTTTCTTTTAAAGCAGGGACATAAATCAATACCGAGGGAAAAATGACAGACAACTGACACAGTCTGTGAAATGAAAATTCTTACCCGTGCTCCTTGATTTCATTTTTAGTAACATAAATACTATATATACACCATACTAAAGCAGACTAAAAGAGGACATGCATTTTTTTTAACATCATGTCTATATATTCTTTATATATCAAGATTTTATTAAAGCAAATATTACTTTTAGGAGTGGGCTAAAAGAAAAATCAGCCTCTATGGTCAAGCCCCATATGGGCGAAGGCCATTATGGGGGATTCTCCTATGGGTGGAGAACCAAGATGAAGCCAATTTTCATTATCTTAGCTTTACAGTTCTGTTTGCAGCCAAGCGCCATTTTCCCAAACTCTATAACATTTAGGAGAATACATAAAAATAAATCATATTTATCTACCAGGGACAAAGATTCTGCTTATTGTTCAAAGCGGTCAGAATAACAAAATACAGGTTGGTTCTAGAAATGTAAATCTTTAAACCTGCAGACTCATCTGTAGACATATGAAAAGTTCACACTGAAAATTATTTAAAGTATTACTAAACCCAGCACACTACATTCACTATATCTGCTCTCCCACAGTGCACTGTTCATGGAAATGTAATAATTTTATTAAATAAAAACTAGACATTCTATGTAACACAAATGCCCTCCTGTGTCAGAGGAAAGTTTGAATAATAGTGTATATTTCCCTATTAGTTTATATTTATGATTTCATTCATATAAATGTTTAACTAATGGCTATATATATAAAAAAAATACAACTGCATATAAATAGCCAATAAATTATGACATGGCATCACTGGGCTGTGATAAGACACTAAAGTCACTGACCTGATTTCAAATGAATGTGAATGCAGTTTATTTGGTTACAGTGGTTGTACACCCTTTACAACCACTTATACCTACAGGTAAGCCTATAATAAGGCATATCTGTAGCTACCATGAATTTGTCCTAAAGTTGCATAGATTAGGAGATATTCACTGTATACGCATGTGCCAACGTCATCAGGACATGCGCACTGAAGAGACATGCTGTTTCTAGCTGAAGAGACATGCTGTTTCTTCAGCTAGAGTGGCATTACCGGTGGCTCCTGCGCATGAGTGACTCCTTCGTGGCTACGGCCAATCATAGTGCCGGAGCCCGTGATACCCGGCAGTAACTCTGGGAGACATGTCGCCGGCCAAAGCGGTGGGGCGGGACCACTGCGGGGCTTCGATCTAAGGTAAGTATATCATAATGAGCTAGTATGCTATGCATCCAAGCTCATTATGCCTTTATCTTGCAGGTTCTTTTTTTTTGTCCCTGTGGGTTTACAGCCACTTTAATATGTGCTGAAAGCTGCCATCTCATTGCTTGCACAGTTCTTCTGGGAAACCAAAGAGGGGTGGCAGATATACAGGTGCATAGATCAATGTGGAGATTAACAGCTGCATTGTTGAACGGGGCTTAACATTTGATTGCTGCATTTTATTTCTGTTTTGCTTTGCAGGAGATCAGTTAAAAGAGTACATTTTTTCCATAAAAGCTCTTCTGTCTACTAGTGCTATGCATTCTAAATGAGATCAAATAAATCTCAATTTAATTCTTCTCTCTTTGCATTTTTAAGCAATATGAATGACCCACAATTCCTTTACCTACTTTATATTTGATGTCTGCTACAAATCATGCCACCATGGCAAATGAGATTTTAAACAGATACTTAGTTTAATTATATTTTGGTAATATTGCTGAGAAAAACACACGCTAACACATTCAGTAACATTGTACAAGAAGCACCGTACTCACATGGCACTGTTCGGAGGTAGAGGTTGTCTCGTATGATTTGCTGCAGTTCATGATCTACTGAACCTTTCTGGAAACGTAAATTGAGGTAGCGGCGAAGGTCTTTGTCAACAATGCCTCCTGCAAATTGAGTACAGCAATAATCAAGACAACAGCACTAGAGAAAATGACTGTATTATAGCATTGAACATTCTTAAAAATAGAGAAAAATGTGTACAGCTTTTAGTTTGCAAAAATACTGTTGTTAAAAAGGAAATAATATGAGTATGCATACAGTATCTCTGTATAATATACTTACCTTAACAACATTAACTGTAGAGCTAAATTCACAAGGATTTTTCACTTTTACAATGTTATTTCCCACCTCAAATCAGAGTAAATGACCAATATGCATACTTGAGGCGTGGGAGTGTCATTATCCAAGCAAAGTTACATGTGCAGCCTTCTTATTGGCACAGATCAGTGTTTTAAAAACGTTGACCCCCCCCCATGAAGGAGTCAGGATATTTGAATTCCTGAACGTGTTACATGACATCCCCCCACAGACTTTTTAAGATACTCATAATCAGAGGCGGCTCTCTAATTAGGCAAATTAGGCGGCTGCCTTAGGCCCCGCAAAGTCAGGGGCCTCGCAAATTCAGGGGCCCCGTGCGGCCGCCTAATTTGCCCATGCCTGACCCTTTCCCGGCTATTTTCATTCCCTCACGCGGCCGCGAGCTCCACTTCTTATGTTGGAGAGAGAGCCGAGTCTTCTGACATCTCTCCGTGCAGTCCCCGGCTGCCTGTTCCTCACACACACATTCAATAATTGCAGAGTGAGACGAGTGACCTGAGCCCTCCCCCCTCCTTCTTGTGCTGTTTCCTGTGTACACAGAGGAGGAGGGGGGAGGAGATGGAGGGCTCACGACGCTGCTGAGAAAAGCTGCTCGTCTGACAAGAAGACACATGTCCTGATGCAAAGTAAGTGAGCCTTCCAGAGGGGGGGTTAATGCCTACGGTGTACAGTTTACTTTGAGTAATTTTGGGGGAGAGGATATGTTCTAGGGGGCACTTTATGACGTATGTTGCAAGGGGGCTTGTATATGAAATCAATCCCCTTAGCACATATCTCCCCCCCAAATTAAAGATGCTGTCTGCCACAGAGGGGGTGGCCCTTGGCATTCCACACGAGATGTGGCAAATTGCTCCAGGTGCCCATACTAATGCCCCCTTTCCAGGCAAGTTTGCAAAGTGTGGGTTCCAGGTCACATGTCCAGCTTCACACTGAAAAACACAGGAACACGCTGTGCGTTCTGTGCAATTTCAGCCCAATTATGTCCGCACATGTCTGCAGTCTCTGACTAAGGATGAGTTCCAGCGTTTTCACACAGCCCATGTGCAGAGCCCACCAGGAAGTCAGCATTGCACTAATCACAGGCAGTGAGACATTGTCCCGTTGCGCAGCTGCAGAGATCGGGAAATGATTTGCTGCCTGTGATTAGTGCAGCACAGTGCCAACTTCCTGGGGGGCTCTGCACATGGGGTGTGCAAACACGCCGGAGCTCATCCTTCCTTCCAGTAGTATGTCTGCAGTCTCTGACAATGTCTTGTATCAAGTATGCAGTCTCTGACGATCTCCTGTAGTATGTATGCAGTCTCTGACCATCTCCTGTAATACGTATGCAGTCTCTGACCATCTCTTGTACCATGTCTGCAGTCTTTGATTATCTCTTGTACCACGTCTGCAGTCTCTAAGCATCTTTTGTACCATGTCATTGTCTGCAGTCTCTGACCATCTCTTTTACCATGTATGCAGTCTCTGACCATCTCCTGTACCATGTCTGCAGTCTCTGACCATCTCTTGTACCACGTCTGCAGTCTCTGAGCATCTTTTGTACCATGTCATTGTCTGCAGTCTCTGACCATCTCTTCTACCATGTATGCCAGGGATCCTCAAACTATGGCCCTCCAGCTGTTGTAGAACTACACATCCCATGAGGCATTGTAACACACTGACATTCACAGACATGACTAGGCATGATGGGAATTGTAGTTCCTGAACAACTGGAGGGCCGTAGTTTGAAGACCCATGATGTATGCAGTCTCTGACCATCTCCTGTACCATGTCTGCAGTCTCTGACCATCTCTTGTACCATGTCTGCAGTCTCTGACCATCTCTTGTACCATGTCTGCAGTCTCTGACCATCTCTTGTACCATGTCTGCAGTCTCTGACCATCTTCTGTATCATGTATGCAGTCTATGACCATCTCCTGTAGTATATCTGCAGTCTCTGACCATCTCTTGTATCGTGTATGCAGTCTCTGACCATCTCTTGTATCGTGTATGCAGTCTCTGACCATCTCTTGTATTGTGTATGCAGTCTCTGACCATCTCCTGTACCATGTCTGCAGTCTCTGACCATCTCTTGTACCATGTCTGCAGTCTCTGACCATCTCTTGTACCATGTCTGCAGTCTCTGACCATCTCTTGTACCATGTCTGCAGTCTCTGACCATCTCTTGTACCATGTCTGCAGTCTCTGACCATCTCTTGTACCATGTCTGCAGTCTCTGACCATCTCCTGTACCATGTATGCAGTCTCTGACCATCTCCTGTGGTATGTATGCAGTCTCTGACCATCTCCTGTAGTATGTATGCAGTCTGACCATCTCTTGTACCGTGTCTGCAGTCTCTGACCATCTCCTGTACCATGTCTGCAGTCTCTGACCATCTCTTGTACAACATATGCAGTCTCTGACCATCTCTTGTACCATATCTGGAGTCTCTGACCATCTTCTGTATCATATCCGCACACTCTCTGACCATCTCTATTATCATGTATGCAGTCTCTGACCGTCTCCTGTTTATATCTGCAGTCTCTGACCATCTCCTGTAGTATATCTGCAGTCTCTGACCATCTCTTGTACCATGTCTGCAGTCTCTGACCATCTCTTGTACCATGTCTGCAGTCTCTGACCATCTCTTGTACCATGTCTGCAGTCTCTGACCATCTCTTGTACCATGTCTGCAGTCTCTGACCATCTTCTGTATCATGTATGCAGTCTATGACCATCTTCTGTATCATGTATGCAGTCTCTGACCATCTCCTGTAGTATATCTGCAGTCTCTGACCATCTCGTGTACCATGTCTGCAGTCTCTGACCATCTCTTGTACCATGTCTGCAGTCTCTGACCATCTCTTGTACCATGTCTGCAGTCTCTGACCATCTCTTGTACCGTGTCTGCAGTCTCTGACCATCTTCTGTATCATGTATGCAGTCTCTAACCGTCTCCTGTAGTATATCTGCAGTCTCTGACCATCTCTTGTGCCATGTCTGCAGTCTCTGACCATCTCTTGTGCCATGTCTGCAGTCTCTGACCATCTCCTGTACCAAGTATGCAGTCTCTGACCATCTCCTGTGGTATGTCTGCAGTTTCTGACCATCTCCTGTACCATGTGTGCAGTCTCTGACCATCTCTTGTACCATGTGTGCAGTCTCTGACCATCTCTTGTACCATGTCTGCAGTCTCTGACCATCTCGTGTACCATGTATGCAGTCTCTGACCATCTCGTGTACCACGTATGCAGTCTCTGACCATCTCCTGTGGTATGTATGCAGTCTCTGACCATCTCCTGTAGTATGTATGCAGTCTGACCATCTCTTGTACCGTGTCTGCAGTCTCTGACCATCTCCTGTACCATGTCTGCAGTCTCTGACCATCTCTTGTACCACATATGCAGTCTCTGACCATCTCCTGTAGTATGTATGCAGTCTCTGACCATCTCTTGTACCATGTCTGCAGTCTCTGACCATCTCTTGTACCATGTCTGCAGTCTCTGACCATCTCCTGTACCATGTCTGCAGTCTCTGACCATCTCTTGTACCATGTCTGCAGTCTCTGACCATCTCTTGTACCATATCTGCACTCTCTGACCATCTCCTGTATCATGTATGCAGTCTCTGACCATCTCC
This sequence comes from Rana kukunoris, assembly GCA_029574335.1. NCBI lineage: Eukaryota > Metazoa > Chordata > Amphibia > Anura > Ranidae > Rana > Rana kukunoris. The sequence goes on along the minus strand of CM056051.1, from coordinate 145,773,684 downwards.
TGTAGTATATCTGCAGTCTCTGACCATCTCCTGTATCATGTATGCAGTCTCTGACCATCTCTTGTATCATGTATGCAGTCTCTGACCATCTCTTGTATCATGTATGCAGTCTCTGACCATCTCCTGTAGTATGTATGCAGTCTCTGACCATCTCCTGTACCATGAATGCAGTCTCTGACCATCTCCTGTGGTATGTATGCAGTCTCTGACCATCTCCTGTGGTATGTATGCAGTCTCTGACCATCTCCTGTAGTATGTATGCAGTCTGACCATCTCTTGTACCGAGTCTGCAGTCTCTGACCATCTCCTGTACCATGTCTGCAGTCTCTGACCATCTCTTGTACCATGGCTGCAGTCTCTGACCATCTCTTGTACCATGTATGCAGTATCTGACCATCTCTTGTACCATGTCTGCAGTCTCTGACCATCTCTTGTACCATGTCTGCAGTCTCTGACCATCTCTTGTACCATGTCTGCAGTCTCTGACCATCTCTTGTACCATGTCTGCAGTCTCTGACCATCTCTTGTACCATGTATGCAGTCTCTGACCATCTTCTGTATCATGTATGCAGTCTCTAACCGTCTCCTGTAGTATATCTGCAGTCTCTGACCATCTCTTGTGCCATGTCTGCAGTCTCTGACCATCTCTTGTACCATGTCTGCAGTCTCTGACCATCTCCTGTACCATGTATGCAGTCTCTGACCATCTCCTGTACCATGTATGCAGTCTCTGACCATCTCCTGTGGTATGTATGCAGTCTCTGACCATCTCCTGTAGTATGTATGCAGTCTCTGACCATCTCCTGTGGTATGTATGCAGTCTGACCATCTCTTGTACCGAGTCTGCAGTCTCTGACCATCTCCTGTACCATGTCTGCAGTCTCTGACCATCTCTTGTACCATGTCTGCAGTCTCTGACCATCTCTTGTACCATGTATGCAGTCTCTGACCATCTCCTGTGGTATGTATGCAGTCTCTGACCATCTCCTGTGGTATGTATGCAGTCTCTGACCATCTCCTGTCGTATGTATGCAGTCTCTGACCATCTCCTGTAGTATGTATGCAGTCTGACCATCTCTTGTACCGTGTCTGCAGTCTCTGACCATCTCCTGTACCATGTCTGCAGTCTCTGACCATCTCTTGTACCACATATGCAGTCTCTGACCATCTCCTGTAGTATGTATGCAGTCTGACCATCTCTTGTACCGTGTCTGCAGTCTCTGACCATCTCCTGTACCACATATGCAGTCTCTGACCATCTCCTGTAGTATGTATGCAGTCTGACCATCTCTTGTACCGTGTCTGCAGTCTCTGACCATCTCCTGTAGCACATATGCAGTCTCTGACCATCTCCTGTAGTATGTATGCAGTCTGACCATCTCTTGTACCATGTCTGCAGTCTCTGACCATCTCTTGTACCATGTCCGCACACTCTCTGACCATCTAGTGTAGTATTTCTGCAGGCCCAGACCATATATTGTATTATGGCCCACACAGTCTGTGACTATCTATTATATCATATGCTCACAGTCTCGTAGTGTAATATAGGATGAAATGAGAGCCATCAAGCTGGAGCCTAGAGAGAACTATTTGACTGAGCCCTGCATGGTGCACCTGAGTGACGGTCAGTAACAGCGTAGCGAGGCCAGTCTGAGGGGATCACTGATGTAGGGGGCAGGGAATACAGTAAGGTAAGGAGGCACTGATATAAAGGTTCACCGTTGTATCAGTAAGCCCCCCCTACCCTTACCTTAGTGCGTTCACTCTGGGGAAGGTGCTCTATAGTGACCAGAGTCCCATAGTTCATAGGATTTAAGGCTCTTCATATATGCAATTTTTAAAGGTTAATTTTTAACGCTTGAATTATTTTTCCCATTATGGGAGTTGGTGGGGCCTCATATCTAAGGTTGGCCTAAGGCCTCACCAAGCCTAGAGCCGCCTCTGCTCATAATTGATATCTACTGATTTCCTTTTGCATTTCACTCCCTAGAAACCGATTTGCAAGAACAATCGTGGAGCTAGGCATCAACATTGCAGATGAAAACTAGGAAAACATTTGGTCCTGTTGATACCTCAGCCACCATACAAAACCTTCATGAAATACACCTGGTCAAACTTGGAAACACCCAAACATTCCAATCTCTGAACTTTTCTCCCTCATGCACAGCTGCATGTATTACAAAAAAAGTCTTTACAATTAACCTTTTGGGACTGCTAGGTTAGAAGCTGCCTACCCCATACTTTGACTGTACCCTTCTAGCCTTATGTTAGAACTTTCCTGCCTCTTCAATCAAATGGTCTTATTATCACTACCATCTACTCATTGCTAAGATATCCTACTCTATTCCTATTCCCACCACTTTAGATCTCAGTCCCACTATTCTCAGTTACCAAGTAATTATCATAGAGGATAATCTCCATCCCTCACACATTCCTACCCCCTAGATGCCTGCTAGACCCTTCAACACACACACACACGTCTCCATCCTGTAAAATAGTTATTTTAGTTATTTTTAGCCTTATGGCCATGTGTTCAACTTATCATTGTTTATGCCTCCCGTATTTGACACAATGTCCTTATTGAGGTGAAAGGTCTGTAGTATATGTTTTCACGCAGCTTTCACCCATGATTCACATATTCACACATTTCCCTAATTGGATTCCTGTGGAGAGATATGTGATCTTGTGTGAAAATGTTTATATATATATATATATATATATATATATATATATATATATATAATGTGTATTTTTTTATTTGTTTTACCTTTTTAGTTTACTTAAAAAATGATTTTAACCATTTCAGTCCCAGAAGGATTAGCCCCCCTAATGACCAGGCCATTTTTTTTGTGCTATGGCACTGCATCGCTTTAACTGACAATTTACGTGTTCATTTGGAACTCTACCCAAACAAAATTTACGTCCTTTCTAACCCACAAATTGAGCTTTCTTTTAGTGGTATTTGATCACCTCTGCGGTTTTTATTTTTTGCACTATAAACAAAATTTTTTTTAAAAATATATATATATATTTTTTTGCACTATAAACAAAAATAAATAAAAAAAACTATATATTTTTTTTACTTCCTGGTATAATACATATCCCCAAAAAATATAAAAATACAAATGTATTCATCAGTTTAGGCCAGTGTTTCTCAATTCCAGTCCTCACGCCCCCCCAACATGTTTTCAGGATTTCCCTCAGATGAAAAGGCTGTGGGAATTACTAAGGCAGTGAAAATTATCAAATCACCTGTGCAAAATAATGGAAATCCTGAAAACCTGACCTGTTGGGGGGGCGTGAGGACTGGAATTGAGAAACACTGGTTTAGGCCAATATATATTCTTCTACATATTTTTGTTTAAAACAAAAATAGCAATAGGTGTATATTGATTGGTTTGCACAATAGTTATCGTGTCGACAAACAACAGGATAGGTTTAGGGACTTTAAAAAAATGTTATTGTCTTTACTGGTAATGGTTGCGATCCTGACCAATCCTACGAGAGTTTTCTTAGATTTCTGCTCTTTCAATTTTGCACACTATAGCCATTGACTATCCATGAAGCTATACATTGGCTTTACAGGCAGTCCCCGAGTTATAAAGAACAAAGTTACGAACGACTACTACTTACGAACAGAGGTGGCGTGATGTCACTGCTGCCCGCTTGCGCTCCACACTATTCCCGGATACAGCCGGGAAGCCATCTTGCAGCGCCAGACACATCCCACACTGCAGTATTGCATGGCCACAAGTAACACAAATAACACAACTGCATGCCCAGAAGCACCTGGAACATCCCACATCATTGTACAGGCTGGAGTTACACTTAAAAATGTACTGTTCCAACATACAAACAAATTTGACTTGAGAACAAGCCTACAGTCCTTGAGAACAAACCTACAGTCCTTGAGAACAAACCTTCAGTCCTTGAGAACAAACCTTCAGTCCTTGAGAACAAACCTTCAGTCCTTATACTTAGACCGTATTTGCGCAGCTGTCTTACAAGCACACTTTTTTGGGAAAAAATACACATGTTTATATTAAAAATTAAGACAGTAATGGTAGGATAATTTTTTTTAGATTGTGAAAGATAATGTTACGTCGAGTAAATTGATACCCAACATGTCACGCTCCAAAATTGCTCCTGCTTGTGGAATGGCGACAAACTTTTACCCTTAAATATCTCCATAGACGATGTTTAAAAATTTCTACAGGTTACCAGTTTTGAGGTACAGAGGAGGTCTAGGGCTAGAATTATTGCTCTCGCTCTAACGATTGTGGTAATACCTCACATACGTGGTTAGAATATGCGGGCGCTACTCACGTTTGTGTTTTCTCCTGCGCGTGAGCTCGACAGGACGGGGAGCTTTCAATTTTTTTAATTTATTTTATCTTATTTATTTTCCATAAAAAATATGTATTTCAACACTGTCTTTTTAAAATAAAATTGGGGTCACTTTTTTTCCTAATACAAGGCATGTAAACATCCCTTGTAATAGAAAAAAAGCATGACAGGACCTCTTAAATATGAAATCTGGGGTAAAAAAAAAACCTCAGATCTCATATTTACACTAAAATGTAATTAAAAAAAGTCACTTAAAAAAAATCTGCTTTAACAGCCTCCCATGCTATAAAGCTGAGTGAGGGCCATCTTCCCCTAAGTCGGTAGCCAGGCATCCACGGGAAAGGACGAAATTGTCTCCACTGCTACCAGCGGGTCCAGTAAGTGGTGGATATTACCAGATCGCAGTGGGAGGGGGGTGGGCACCTCTCCTGCCACCGATAAAAGTGATCTTGTGGCAAATCTGCTGCAGGGACCACTTTTGTCTTAAAGAGAAACGCACGGCATTCCTTATGGAATCTAGCTGCTGCCAAAACCCCAGTATTTAGTGTCAGGAGGTGTACACACGACCGAGGTTCTCGCTGGAAACCAGCGAGAACCTCGCTGGAAGCTGCATTCCAGCGAGGACCTCGGCCGTGTGTACGCTCTCGGCGAGCTTCCCGTCGGGAAGCCCGTCGAGCAGAAATAGAGAGCACACTCTCTATTTGCTCGACGGCCCGCCTGGATGAATGGCTGGTTGCCATTCCCGACGGGTGGGTCGCCGATTTCGACGGCCGGCAGAGAACCTCGACGGGCGGAACGATGTGTTCTGCCCGTCAAGGTTCTCTACCGTGTGTACACGGCCTCAAAGTACCAATGTACGGGTATGTCATTTTTAGTGAAGTGATTAATTACTACTATATAAATATCAAACACCCTTCATGGACTCTGTTATGGCTCTGTGTTCTATTAAGAGTAGCATAAGGATAATCATGACAACATTTCTCGGAAAAAGATACTGGGGCAGATTCACAGAGCGATTACGCGTGCGCAACTGCTGTTGCGCGTGCGTAAGTCTAAATGTGCGCGTGCGTATAGTTGGACGCGATTCACAAAACAATATACGCCAGAAATCTACGTTTTTTGGTCCGGCGTAATTGAGTTAGACATTCGCTTCCCTTCGCGCAAAACTGCGCTAGACACACCATTGATTTGCTAGTCAAATATGCTAATGAGGGAGTTACGGGGATCCACAAAAAAACGCAGTTGCTGCGCAGGCTACGCGATGTGCGCAACTGCAAAATGTCCTGTCTAAAGTTAGAGCACATAAAAGCTGATCTAACTTTTGAAAAAAAGTCTAATTGTCAGATAAAGCAACACCGTTACTGAGGAGCAGACCACACACACGTGTTGCACTACAATTTGACTGCCAACATGCTAGGGGCATCGTCGCTCATAGCTGCACTAGTGAATATAGATGACCAAAGAAGGAGGAGGGCACGGAGGATGGCACGGGAGAGGGTATACCGCACCCGCATACACCTGTTTGGCATGAATGATTCAGAGGTCTTTCGCATCTTCAGATTCCCCCCTCATGCCATCCTGGAATTAACCACAACCTTGCAGGAGGACATCACCAGCCCAACACACCGCTCACATGCAGTGCAGCCACTGGTGAAGGTCCTGGCAACACTCCATGTCCTTGCCAGTGGCTCTTTTCAGCGTACAAGTGGAGTGGTGGCTGGGATGTCACAATCCTCCATGAGCAGATGTGTGCACCAGGTTGTCCCTGCAATCCTCACACGCTTGGCCAACCAAATCATCAAACCCACCACTGAGGAGCTTCGAATCAAGGCAATGGCAGATTTCTACCGAATTGCCAGATTCCCACGCACCATCGGGGCCATAGATTGCACACATGTGGCACTCCAGCCCCCCCATGAGACCGAGCACATGTACCGCAATCGGAAGAATTGGCACTCCATCAACGTACAGGTGATAGTTGATGCCCAAGGCCTCATATGGCACGTCCGTGCCAAACACCCAGGGTCCAGCCATGACAGCTACATCTACAATCAAAGCCACATCCGAACAGAATTCGAACAGAACGTGTATGGGAACACCTGGCTGGTTGGTGAGTGACATGGGAGTCAGGCATGACTATCCCCTCCCGTGATGCACAACAGAAGTGGCACATGCATGACTAACATTCTCCTGTCTTTTCCTTTACAGGTGACTCTGCATATGCACTGGGACCCCATCTCATGACTCCTATCCGGAACCCCCAAACCCCAGGAGAGGAACGATACAATGAAGCACACATCAAAACCCGTGCAGTGGTGGAGCGCACCTTTGGCCTCCTGAAGTCACGTTTCCGATGCCTGGATAAGTCTGGGGGTACACTGTTGTATTCCCCAAACTTCGTGTGCCATATCATCGCTGCATGTTGCATGCTACACAATCTCGCAGTGAGGAAGGGCCTGCAGGTTGAGCTACGTGATGATCTGACCCCCCAACCAGAAAATCAACCCCTAACCGAGGATACCCCGTCTTCTGAGGGAAGAGCAGTCAGGAGGCAGCTCATATTGGGCATCTTTGCACGTTAAACACACACATTAATCATGGCACAATGAGAATGCATGCATGCACACCACTATGGTCCCTAGCACACACACCCCACATCCTCATCAAATTGGATTGGCACCAGTCCACCATGCAAGACTGGTGAGCAGTAACGCCACGTCAAGGCTCCAATTATGTCACTGTACATTCATACACCATTCACACGGACCTGGGAATCACTTCTCCCTGGTCCTGGGGAACCCTTCTCCACCAAAATTGAGGGTGACACCCCTTTTCCAGCAGGAATGTCACCCCCACATTCAAACATCATTCACAACCCAAAATATGCCAAAAAAGTCAAACAAACAAAAATGCATAGAAACAAAAAATGCATAGTAAAAAAAAATTGCTTAGAAAAAACAAAAAAAAGCAGAGAACAAAAATAAAAAAGCTTTCAAAACAAACAAAAGGGGGAAAAAAAATTATTGCCCTCTGCCTGAGCCACGCCTGGGGCGCCCCCGGCCACGGCCCCGGACCCTCAGGGGAGACGCATGGGGGAGGGGAAAAGCCGGGGAAGGAGGAGCAGCCCCTGAGATCTGCCCACCTGGCGGCCTGCCCTCCAAGGCCACGGCTATTCTGTCCAGGGCAGCACCAAGTGTTGCCGTGTTGCCCTGGATAGCCTGGGTAAGGGCCCTCACATCCTGCCCAACGCCTGCTGCTGTAGTTTGCAGGTCATTTAGGCAGGTTGTGGAGGCCCGGGAGTGGGAGTCCAGGTTACCCAGGCTATCATTAATGGAGGACAGGCTCTGATCCACCCACCCCATAGTCTGGCAGAGCTGTCTCAGAAGGCGGGTCTGGGTGGCCAGGTTCCTTCTCAGACAGGCGGGCATGAGATTGGGCGCCCCCCTGGTGCTTTGGGATGACCTCCTGGCTCCAGCTGATGGTTGTGGCCGGGGAGAAGGGGAGGCCCTTGTGAGGGGAGCCATGTTGGGGGAGGAGGGGGGGGGGCTGACCCTTAGGGAGGGCAGGCTTCTTGCAGCCAGAGGGGAAGAGTCCGCAGAAACCAAAGGGCCAGTGCCTTCCATGGACTCCTCCTCCTCATGATTCTGCTCCTCCTCATGATCGTCCTCCGCATGATCCTCCCCCTCCTCTTGTTCCTCCTCTGCGGACTCTGGCCTTGTTGGGGGGCCTCATTAGGCTGCTGTCCTGGGGTTGGAGCGGTCACTCCAGATGGCCCTGCACCCTCCTGCACAGCTGTGGATGACACAAAACATTCACAGGTTGGAGGATCCACACACTTGCCACATATTCCCTTTCACCCCCTCCCCCACACATGCTACACACCTGAGAGAAATAAAAACCTTACCTGGCACCGCGGGGACCGGACTTGTGTCAAAGCCTGGCAGGCCCTCCACTTCATGCCGGTGAAAGGTCAGGGCCACCACACGCTCCGTCTCTGAAAATCTAACCCGGCATGGTGGGCCCCCTCCTGTGCCCCTGGCATGGGCATTTATTGCGGCCAGTTTTTTTTTCACCTCACGCCGGAGGTCATTTATTTTCTTTTCTATCCCAGAGCGGGTCCGTGTCTCCCCCTCCCCCGATGAATTGACCTGCTCTGTGATCATATCCAAGATCTCCCTCCTCCTGGCCGGGGTGGTGGTGGCACTCTGCGGGCCGTGGAGAAAACGCCCATAGTCGGTAATGGCCCGGGCAAGAATTCTTTTTTCCCCCACAGTAAAATTGAGCTTTCTTTTTCTCTCAGTCATACTTCCAAACAAACTCACTAGCAGTCACCAAAAATCTGTCACAAATACAAGCACAACCAATCAGACAAGAACACACACAAAGAGAAAAAGAACAGCCAAAAATCACACTAGCACTCAGCAAGAAACACACACAAAAAAATCAGATGAAAAAATAAAGCAAGAAAACAAACGCTCAGAAATATATCAATCAAACAAACAGTCTCAAACACTTATCAAAATACACTTTCACAAAACTACCAACAAGCACAAGATCACACAGAACACTAATCTCACAACTACAAAACACACCGCAACGAACAACAGAGCAAAAGCACTTGATTCAATGGGAAGGGACACAAAGGGATGTACTTTTGCAATGGAAGGGCGTTTGTGTGTGTCTATTTATGCTGTCTGCGTAGTTCACAACGTTGCCCTAGTCCATTTCCAATTTCAATGATTGCGCCGCTCCCGAGTTGTGAGCATGCGCACAACGGAGCTGACATGGTTTCCTTCACGCGCGCATGCGCGAGTCGGCCGGCCCTTCATTTGCATGGGGTCACGGCTCATTTCAATGTAACACGCCCACGTCCCTCCCAATTTGTATTACTCCTCCTTACGCCTCCGGAAAAAACCTTACGTTTGCGCAAGCTCTTGCGTAAAAGCTACGTGAATCGCCGGATTACGCGGCTAGATTGCGCAAGTCTAACGGAAAAGTGGTGCGCTACGCCGGAATGATAATGCGCCGATCTACGTGAATCTGCCCCACTGTATGTAGCTGGTAAAAATTAAGATAAAAGGCAAGACTAGTAAGGATGTCTTTTTTTGGGGTTAAATTATTACCTGACCTTAGGACCATTACAGGCAAGAGATTATTGAGAGAACAATTAAACTACTCATCTGCTTCCATGATGATGCACCCTCGCTGGCTGTACAAGTGATAGAGAAATCCAGTAGAAAAAGTTGACTGTTCTATTTAGCAATCCTGTTGCTGGCAAGTTTCTGCTAGTGATGGGGTTGCCCATCTGACATGGGTCTTAGGCATGTACTGCCTATTTGGCTACACAGAATGCCATGCTCAGCTGGCATTAAGCCAGGTGCTCATAATGCATTATGAAATACCATGCCATCTCATTGCCTCCCTCTGGATAGTAAAATCACTGAATAACAATCTATCCCATAGCTACTATAGAGCATTTAATGCAGGAATCAGTCATACTCTGCTACACACAGTACAGCTCACCCCCCCCCCCCTCATTGGAGTAGTGCTTACTCTTCATGTATGATGGCTATGAAGGGAGTGAAGCTATTCCTACAGATGCACTCTTAACTGTTTACCCAGCATTTAGCTCCCTTCCTCCAAACTTGTTATCAGTGGGTGAGATTATTCCGTTTTATCTTTCTGTCTAGGTATTTGCTTACACAACAGAGCACTTCCATACTGTGAACTTAAATAAGACAATAAAGCAGTAAGGGACAGAGAGAGGAGTGAGGTTTATAGGCCTCCATCACTCACTTTGATTACATCATGTGTTACAGTACGGGGGGGGGGGTCTTGTGTTAAAGTAGCTAAATTAGTTACTTATAAAAAACACCATATTGTGGGCCACAAATTCTGTTCAAATCATGCAGTGCAGCAATACCATGTATGCTGCTGTGTCGGGATGCTGAAAAACAGGGAGAATTGGTAACATTCCAGGATGTGACAGTATTGTCTCAAAAAGCCCAAATATGTTTTTCCTGTTAACAGAGATTTATTAGGATTTGAAGGTTTTCTTTTTCCAGTTGGACAAGGGATCTGTTTGTTCTTGACACGTGTAATTTAAACGTGGGTCATAAATAAATCAGGCTAATGTGCAGTCACACCTTCAAACATTTCTATTGGGATGCACCAATACCAGTTCTTTAAGACCGAGTATGAGTACCAATACATTTCCTCAAGTACGCGCCGATATCAATTACAGATACCCATTTTTAGCGTTGTGTGACAGTTTTTTTAGACTAATGAAAAATGAATATTATGAAGAATTGTACCTCCAAAGACATTATGAAACATGAGATTGTTCACACATGGGAGCTGACAGGCAGAGAGGGAGGAGAGACTTTGGGATGACGGAGGCAGGTAAACTGATTAGCAGCCATAATTATTTTATTAATTATTTATGGCATAGTGCAAGTGCAAAAAGTACAAAAAAAGTCATTTAAACTCAACAAATAAATATTAAATCTATCAGGTTGAACGTGATTGTTATTCTCAACGTATCTACCTTTTCATGAGTAGATATTACTGCTTCACTTAATGTTGTCATTCTAATGAAGACCAATTAAGAAAGAAGTTACAGAACAGCCATTGATAAATACCATTACCAACATAAAGATAGCAGCAATCCATCAAAATGTACTAAAACACTACAGCTGTTGGCACACCAATAGCCTAATGTTTCCTGCACACATACGGTGTGATGTGAATAAAATGGTTCCTATTACTCAGTAATATGTTAAGTATTGACTTTTTCCTTAAATGCATTTCATGTGTAATGAAAGTACCCAAACAATAAATTTTATAATCTGAAATGCAGCCAATGACCATGTGCTGGATGATCCAGAAGTGCAGACGCAGCATTCCTCTTTATGCTTCCATTACTAAGCCATGCATTAAAGATGAAGGAATCTCACATAAAAAATGCAGCACTTGACATAGTGTAATATACGCAGGCACATAACTGTCTGAGTGATAAAATACATTTGAGTATGAAGACCACTAATTTTTAATTTGTGGTTTTTCTTGCCAGAACATTAATTTAAATGTGTTCCCATCTTGCTTAGAGGTAATGTATCAGATGTTATAGTTCTACAAAATGACATTCTTTTCCACTGAATACAGAATATAATACACTATTTACAATTGTAAACAACTGCTGAGCCATATGATCGAAATGCTTAGTTGGTTACACACTAAGCATCAACTCACAATTAAGGTTTTTTTTGCTAGTTTATTTTTCTAGTTATTCTAGAGACCTTTTTTTTGTTTTCACAAATGCTGGATGCAAAGCTCCATCCACTTTATCACCCTGTACTATTCTTCCTTTCCAGCCTCTAATCATGTACTGCTCCTTTTCTAATTTTATTAAGATTTACACTATTTGGAGCCTATTTCTTTTCTTGGAGCATTCATGGCAGTGTGGATGCGGATTTAATTAATATACTGCTGAATTATTTTTCCATTGAGAGGAATTATCCTTGAGGCTGGAAGTGGAAGAAGTGGTCTTTGGACTAGATTTCACAAAGGCACTTTTTGCCTTCTGTGTTTAGCGGGTCAAAACCAGCTGGTAGCATACATCTATCCTTGGTGGGGTGGTCCACTTGTGGTCCTTTTGGAAGTTCTGGTGTTGGAATATTTGAGCCTTTATAGTGAATTTGATTTATATTATTCATGGTGTACTCACTTTTCTCCTTATGTATACTGTAACTCACCAGTGTGACATATATTTATTTTCCTTATATATTTGTTTTTTTGCACATATGATTTTGTATATTCTCTTAGCGCAACAGATATACTTTGTTATTGATTTTACCGTGAAGAAAATCCCATTGTAGCTGTTGCAGCTTTTAAGCACGTTTCTGTTTTGATATATACACTAAAGCGTGGTATATAGGTATTTTTTCCGCCTTCCTCTACTTGCCTAGTGCATGGAGGCAAGGCCTCTCACCCGTGACAAAGAAAATAAATTCCAATCCTATTCCCTTCATTGAGTTAACACATTGGGGGTTATTTACTAAAGGCAAATCCACTTTGCACTACAAGTGCACTGAAAGTGCACTTGGAAGTGCAGTCACTGTAGATCCAAGGGGGACATGCAAGGAAAATAAAAAACAACATTTTACCTTGCATATGATCGGATTATGAAATCAGCAGAGCTTCCCCTCATTTCAGATCTACCCCTCAGATTTACAGCGACTGCACTTTCAAGTGCAATTTCAAGTGCACTTTGCACTTGTAGTTTGCACTTGTAGTGCAAAGCGGATTTGCCTTTCGTAAATAACCCCCATTGTGTGTACAGTGTTATTGTATTGTACATCTGTAATTGAATTGTTGCTGTTAATATAGTATAAGCCGTCTAACTATTATTTATTTTTAGGGGTTATTAATGCCCATATGAAACCTAAACATCTGCTGTGGATTTGTTGGTGTACTAGGTTCAGTAACAAGGCAGGTCATCATTGAAAATGGTAGGAGAGCCCGACATTTACAGCAGTTCCTGCAGGGAACTGGTACTACACAACTACACATAATTTTGCTATACTGTTTGCTGAATGGTAAATTGTGCAGTAATTGTAGTGATTATAGTAAATATGTTTTTTAAATATACCTTAGTTGCTCCCTGTTCTTTATGAGCACATACAAAGAATAGTATTTCTACATGCAAGCACTTCCTTAGTACTTGAACACTGATAACAAAATGTGACAATATACTATACTTAAGTGCAGTTGTTTGTATGTCAGCAGTACAAACATGCAAACGCTTTTTCTACTGGAAAGTAGGAAATGACAGAAGGAACCAGTCAAACTACTTGACATCCATCCATGTTTCTCCTAGCAACAGTTTTTTTTTCTGCTTTATCAAAGAAAATAACTTTGTACATGGCTGTACTGGTAGAAGTTTAAATCATACTCATCTAAAATAAAACTCTCCCTATCCTTATGGTCTCCCCTATTCAGAGCTCATCAATTTATGACATTACCTAAAATTCGTTTATGCTCTCAGGACAACTGCAGTGACACTATAAAGGACTCTAAGGAGGATGCACAGAACTCTTGTAATCCATAAATAAAAATCATTCAGTGCTTAGATATGGAAGGATGTGTTGCTTTGCAAACACTGTTAATATTGGACTTAAAGAAGAAAAAATCTTTCCCAAGAGCCAGCCTAGTCTTGCATCCTTTTTGTTGTCCTCTAAAATACTTTTACTCTTATGCTTTAGTAAGCCTTAATTTTGTTTCCTTTGAAAATGCTAAACAATGCAAAAGCTACCATGGTATGCCATCACCACCATCATTAGACCAGTAGTTTATCCCTGAAAGTCTCCCTCTTAGACCCCTTTCACACAGTAGGCTTTTTTTCAGGAGCTTTAGCACTACAAATAGTGCCTGTAAAACACCTGTACAATGCCTAATTTGCAGTGCTTTCACACTGGGGCGCTGCGCTGGCAGGATGTTAAAAAAAGTCCTGCAGCATCTTTGGGGTGGTGGAGGAGCGGTGTGTAAACCGTTTCTCAACCGCTCCTGCCCATTGAAATAAATAGGCACCACTGCGGAAGCGCCTGCAAAGCACTTTGGCAGCGACTCTACACAGACGCTATCAACCGTTTCCTTGGCCACTAGCGGGGGTTAAAAGCGGCCCACTAGCGGCTGAAAAGTGCAGCTAAAACAACAGTAAAGCACTGCTAAAACTAGTGGCACTGTACCGCAAACACAGCCACGGGTGCAATGTGAAAGGGCTTTTAAAGTCTCCAGCAAAATGCAACTTGCAAAAGTAGAAGTCCCAATGTGTTCTACTACAGAAAAAAATAGCTTGTGTGAAGGTGGAATAAAATTAGCTTTAGGAAGTGATGTACCAAACTGAAAAGTAAGGCAAGGTAATTTTTAGTTCATTTCAAACATCCAGGATAATAAAAAAAAGGTGTATTTGTCACATGATTGTGTGTTTGAAGTGAATATAAGCTCAAAATCTCTTAAGTCCTGTACACACGATCGGTTTGTCTGATGAAAACAGACCGATGGACCGTTGTCATCGGACAAACCGATCGTGTGTGGGCCCCATCGGTTTGTTTTTCATCGGTGAAAAAAAATAGAACATGTTTTAAAATTTTCCTATGGATAAAAAAATGATATAAAAAACGATCGTCTGTGTGGTCATCGGTCAAAAATTCACGCATGCTCAGAATCAAGTCGACGCATGCTCAGAAGCATTGAACTTAATTTTTCTTAGCACGTCGTAGTGTTTTACGTCACCGCGTTGGACACTGTCAGATTTTTGACTGATGGTGTGTAGGCAAGACTGATGAAAGTCAGCTTCATCGGATATCCGACGAAAAAATCCATCGAATTAAACTCTACCATCCAAGCTCCAGCAGCTGCAGACTACCATAACAGTGCTTACATTCGATTGGATGTAAATGCTGTTCAGCTGAGAATTTTCAGGCATGATCCTTCGACAAACATTAGTGAGATTTAAACTTTTGACAAGTAAGGGTGTAATGTGCATGTAGGGCCACCCACAGTGGCTGATTTATCAGGAATCGGATGAAATTCAAGCAGTGTATAGCCAGTTTAGTTTATTGTAAACCTCTGACATGAAATATGTCTATAGTGTGTACATGTCTCAATCCAGAGCACCAAGTGTCCTTTCTGTCTAGTTCTTCATTTGCCTGCTATCTGTATGAGTCACTTCTGACACCAAGTTTTTCTGACACCAAGCAGTAAACAGGTGATGGGAGGGAACTCCAGCACACAGCCTGTAATTGACAGCCACAGATCTGTTCCTGTGTGCTGTGTGAAGGGAGTTGTGTCCCATCCCTACAATCATCTCTCAGATGTTCTTACTCTACTCTGAAGAGCGTAACCTCACCCCCCTGCTTTCTGACAGCTTAGAACAGTATTTCTCCACTCCAGTCCTCAAGGCGCCCCAATAGGTCACATTTTCAGGATTCCCCTCTAATGAAATGGCTGCGGTATTTAAGGCAGTGAAACTGATTAAATCACCTGTGCAAAAAAATTAAAACCCTGAAAACATGACCTGTTGGGGCGCCTTGAGGACTGGAGTTGGGAAACACTGGCTTAGACCATGTGTATACATTCTGGGCATTGAATGATTATAGAGAAGAGAACACTGGAGATAAACGGGCACAACTTATGTAGGAGGATTAGTTTCATCCCTGTGTTTTATCTGGGGCCAGTCACTTCACTAAGTATATTATATGTAAGGGTTTACAACCACTTTAAGAATAAGGAAGGCATCTGGGATCCCTTAATCACTCTTGATCACACTGAATGGAGGGATAATAAGAGATAATCAGTCATTTAACTGCTACAGGGATTAAATTAGTCCAGTATATAAATCATAATTTATGGCTACTTGAGTCTTTCCTAATATTGACCAGCAAGGAGGTAATTGTACAGACTGTTTATTTCTCAAAGTCATGCAGTCATCAGATAATCAAGCTGAAACTGAAGAGATTGTGTGACAAACATCCTATACCCCATAAGGAGCAATACAGAGAGTTCTCAATGATTGTTAATCAGTTAGTTCAACCTCCAATAATCTTCTAATACAAATATAATGTTTATTATTATAGTAGAATTATTATAGGTTTTCTCGTCAAATAAGCCTTAAGGTTTGTTCAGATTTCAGTGTTGTAAACCTTAAATAAGCATCTTCCTCAGTTGTGTTATCCTGAATTCTTTCTCTATAGTTCCATGCTCTGAATAATATAGAGTATGCACAGTGATGCAGATTCAATGTGGCAGCCCAGGAAAATGCCAGCCACAGAACAACAGATGTGCTCTGCCTACTAGCATAAGCCAGAGTCTCTAGCCTTATGGAAATGGAATGTGATGTGTGTAATTTTAGGAGTCCATACAAATTCACAACTAAGCAAAATTTATTTTCTTCTGCGTAAGTCACAGTCTTTTTGTTCTGTCAAATGCAATACAATGTGGAGCCATTTCCGTAGGTTTCTGTTCTTTTTTCAATTTAGATTTTTTTTCAATTTGTATAGAGATTTAAAAAGTAAATCTATTGTTATCATTTTTTTTACAGTTCTTTCCCCTATTGAACAAAGAATATGTAGTGTCTGTAAGTGATTTCCAATTCTAATTATTAGTACAACCTGCCCCCACCTCCTCTCTTGCTGTGGCCAATCCAATAACAGCTATGAAGGAGGGAGCTGATTCATAACTGCAGCTCACCTTGGCTGTGAGTACTTTCCCGAAAAAAGTGGATAGCAGAGGAACAGGATGTGTCAACCTTTGCATTCCTCTTGCTGTTGCTTGTCTCAGAAAAGTGCTCAAGACGAGCTGCAGATATAAAACAGCCATCTCCTTTAGAGCTGTTGTTTTTGTTGTTGTTAGAGCTGTTGTTGGAACTGCCAATACAAGAGGGTGGCAGCTTGTCTCAGGAAAGTGCTCAAGATAAGCTGCAGATAGAAAACAGCCATCTCCTTTAGAGCTGTTGTTGGAACTGCCAATACAGGAGGGTGACATCTTGTCTCAGGAAAGTGCTCAAGATAAGCTGCAGATATAAAACGGCCATCTCCTTTAGAGCTGTTGCTGCCAATACAGGAGGGTGGCAACCAGGTCAGACCTGATGACTATGGTAAGAAAGCATTAGAAACATAGACAAAAAGGACAGAACTGCGAAACGAAAATTATAATGATACATCTTCTTTAACTGTGGTCAATTTCCTCTTACTCACTGTCCCAGAGAAAACATTTTTCACCATGATAGGAAGTGAAGGGAAAGGCCACATGGGAACACAGTCCAATACACTCATGCAGAGGACCATGTTTATCCACTCAGGAGGTACTGGTGGATCTTCACAGATCTTCACGTACATCCCTGGTGTACAGCCATGAGGGACCAATGCATGACTGTAAACACATGGTTGGATGCACACACGTGGGTCACCTGTGCCTCCCAGGCAGATGACCATGGCCCCCTACGTAGTTGTACAGGTCCATGCATCTGTGTGAATGGGCCCAAACTCTCTCCAACAGTAACACAGGCAGAATTCATTTTTAGTTATGCTAGATGCTAGAACCTCTGTAACAATTTTATTATTGTCTGTATTACCTGTACCCATGGTTTTTCCTGTATTCCCTGTTAAAGATTTTCCCTCGTATTCTATTAGGTAAAAGGTTGTCCTCAGAACAGAAAGTAAGGGTGGATCTATCTAATGGACTTTCAGATAGCAATACAACTTGATGAGGGTGTAAATCCTTCCCAACTCTATCCAAAGCTATAAAGGTACACCTTAAAGGGGTTGCAAAGGTTTGTTTTTTATTTTCTAAATATGTTCCTTTAAGCCTGTGCATTGTTGATTCACTTACCTTTTTCTCTGATTTCCCTTCAAAACATTTTTTTCTTCTTTGTTTTCTTTGTCTAAATGTCTCACTTCCTGTTCCACCTCAGTAAGCTGTTCTGGCTGATTAACCCCTAGCCAGAATAGCTCAGATGATGGGGGAAAGTTTACTGAGGAGAAACATAAAGTTAGAAATTCCGACAAAGAAAAAAAAAATAGAAGGGAAATCGAAGGAAAAGGTAAGTGAACCAACAATGCACTAGCAATGTCGCTTCCTCCGTGCCCCAAGAGGAAGCGACATTTTGCGAAACCGGTCGGGCGGAACGTGTACTACACCGGTTTTCACCCCCCGTTGACTACACTAATTCCACATCTATTGAACGGGTTGTCTGGTCTGCTTCCGGCCGGAGCTCCAGATTGACAAGCCTTTTTAACACTGCGAAATTGTAAGTGTGTTTTTGTCTTTACTTTTAATAAAACTTTTATACATGGTTTTACACTATTGCGGCCCTCTATGTGTCTTCCATGTTATACGGTAACCAAGTTTCCTACTCATTGGAATGAAATCGTGATTGGCATCAAGTTGGTCCCTACAGATCTTAACTTCCCTAGTGTTAATCTACAGGCTACCTGGGGTCCTCTTTTGATTAAGGGACCACTGGGAATCTGGTAAGCAGATTCATTACTCTTATGGTGGAGGATCTTTTCTATTGGATTGTCACTTCAGTCTATGATCATCTACTGTGGACTTTTGTTCTTTTTTCACTGGTGAATGGATCTACACTGTTCTCCTAAGGACTTTGAATATAACTATTTATTTTCCTTTTTGCATGTTTATGCATTATCCATGGACAAATACTAGTAATATGAGTTTTTGGGTATATTTATTTTCAAAAATTTTGTAGCGCATCTTGGTTTTTTTCCCGCTATAACGTTTGCGCAAACCAATCACTATACGCTTATTGCGTATCGGCCTAAACTGAGAAAAAAATATATATATTTTTTAATTGGATATTTATAATAGCAAAAAGTTAAATATTATGTTTTCTTTCAAAATTGGCGCTCTATTTTTGTTTGGGAGATGATCAAATACCACCAAAAGAAAGCTCTATTTGTGGGGAAAAAAGGACGTAAATTTTGTTTGGGAGCCACGTCGCACGACCGCGCAATTCACATTCAAAGCGTGACAGTGCTGAAAGCTGATTTTTTAACTGGGCAGGAAGGGGGTATATGTGCCCAGTAAGCAAGTGGTTAAAGGAACCTATTTAAAAAATAAAAAAAAAACCTTTACAACTACGTTAAATAAGCCTTTTATAGACTTGTTTCCTCGAACATAGTGGCATAGTTTACTAAAAGCAAATCTCACCTGCACCAATATTATAAAGCTCCACTAATAAATATATACAATATTGCAGTTTCAAGTGTCCAATATAACAACACATAAGCATGTAATTATACATCCAAAGCAAACTCTGACCTTCCTTGCTGCATATAGAAATCTATGGAATGCAAATACACCACAATTTCCACAGATCTGTATCTGTACTTTCCTCCTTTAACTGGTCCTAACATATAAAAAGGGAAACTAAAGCACTTATAATAACCCATTTAGCACTTTACCTTTTTTTATGATAAAACAAACTGAGTGAAATTATCCGTATTATAAAATCGATTTGAAAATATACAGGAATGAACTTCTGTTAAACTCTACAAAATTGCCATTTAATTGCTAACCACCTAATACCAAAACCATAAAATATCCTAAAAATATATACTGTGTACTACAAATATTTTTTAGTTCATTTATAATGTTTTAATAGCTTAAGCAATTAATTGCAAGAGTTAGCATGGGAAATCTAATCTTGCTATATTGTATGTATTTACTACTTTATGTCTTTCTATATTGTTTCAGATGTTGTAAATTATGAAACATAATAAAGTATAATTTTATATATATATATATATATATATATATATATATATATATATATATAGTATTTCAGCTAATATTCCAGCTCTACCATGGGAAACAGATTCCAAAGCACTTAAAGCGTAACTCCACTTTTGTTAAGAAAAATAAAACCTTTCCATCTGGGTGATCTATGTACATTACAGGGATTTTAACAACCCTTGTTGCAGATTCTTACCTTTTGTTATTCTGAAGAAATAATGAAAAATTCTAAAAATAAGTTTCTCTGTGGCCATGTGGGAACGTGAGTTTAATGGAAGTGGTTTCATAATTATCACTCAGCTGCAGCACCTACCAGGCACTAACAAGGAAAGCTGCTGGTCCTGCATCCCTTTAGACGTGTACCTATTGGAATTATCTCACCAAAAATGACTTGCATCTTAGTGCAGACTTCTGGGAAAACTAGGAGATGTTCTGTACACATTCTGCGAACAGAACACCTCCAGGTAGCCATATTGCATTGCATTTTCAGAAAATTACAGTGGCTGCAGATTGAAAGGGAAAGGTAATAGTTAATGAGATTCAATTACAATATGACTTTTTCCCCACGAAAGTGGAGTAACCCTTTAACCACTTCAAGCAAAATCATGTACCTGAATGTAATTTTGCTGAAGTGGTTGGTGAAGTGCAGCTACAGGCATCACCTGATACCATTTTTTAGAGTCGATGGTCAGCTTACATTTAACAACTGATGGGGCTAAGCAGCTGCTCGGCTGTTATTACAAGCAGCGGGAGGGGACGTCTCCTGGGCCACCAGCCAGCACATCCGCTAGCTTGCCAGAGGCCTGAATAAAGACGGATTCGGCCAATGGCACCAGTTTAAAAGAAATGTCAGTATTAAAAAATGCAGATCTTGGCATTTATACAATATACGTCGGCAGAAGGGCACGGCTGGGCACAGGCACGTACCTGTACCTCCTCTTTAAGAGCCCAGCCACAGGGGCGCTCGCATCACGGTCCGAAGCTCCGTGACCGCGGGACCCGCGGACCCGATCGCCGCCGGTGTCCCACGATCGGTCTGCTTGGGTCTGCTGCTGAGAGTACAGCCTCTGCATGGGATCGATCAGTTGGACAATTGTTGTCGGAATATTCGATCGTGTGTACGAGGCTTTAGATATTCCCAGCTAATTAACTATCATATGCTATCCAAATGTTTGTTGCAACTGTTCTTTACTATTACAGATCCACTTGTTAAAAAAATAAGAAAGTATATTGTAAGATACCAAAATCTGTATGCTTTTGTCATTTTTTATATAATTTTTTTATTTGCAAACTCTTAAAAAATGCAAGATGTATCACAAAAAAACAATCCATAGCAATACATCTGCAACACTAATAAGGTACACATGAAGATTTATTATCCAAATCAACTCAACTATACAATGACAAGGCAAAAGCAATTCCATAGGCACACATAATAAGACACATATACTGTATCTCAAGTAAATACCATAAAAAATGTGTCCTCTTAACCCATACATTTTCTGCAAATTACTGAATTTCCTCTTTTAACCTTCTCAAAAAAAGAAAATACAACCATCAACAAGACTCATTATCTCATAAATACCAACACAACAAATATCTAATGCCCTTCACACATGATCGGAATTTCCGATGGGTTAAAATCTGATGGAATTTTCCATTCAAGCGGTCTTGCATACACACTGTCAGTGGTGTAAAACACTACGACGAGCTGAGAAAAATTAAGTTCAATGCTTCCGAGCATGCGTCGACTTGTTTCTGTGCATGCATGTTTTTTTCTTCGTCGGAGTTCCACACAGACGATCGGAATTTCTGATAGGATTTTTTTCCATCGGAAAAAAATAACATGTTCTATTTCTAAACTCCGACGGAAAAAAGTCAGATGGGGCCCACACACGGTCAGAATATCCGATGAAAAAATTCAGTCAGACTTTTTTCATCAGAAATTCCAATGGCATAACAGTTTTCTGCCGTATAAGTGATATATCTGGGTCAAACATTACCATTCAGACTGACCTCATATTAAAAACAGAAACATCTACTTTAATCAGAAGAATTCTAAGGGCCCAAACAGCCTCTTCATTTTTCTATGTTGTACCATCTAGAATATCTAAATTTTAATGACATTAGTCAATATTTTAAACATAGGTTAATATTTTTTTGCTCGAAAAGCTATGAATAAAATGATTTTTCCAAATGCTTTGGTTTATTCCTGTTAATATTTTGATTCACTTCTTACCACAGTTTATCTTATTCTGTGTTTTTTTCCCTTTAAATAATCATGTTTTTTTTCAGTTTTGTTGTAGCTTACAAACTGTGGGATTGATTTAGTAAAACTGGTGCACATACAATCTCTGGTGCAGCTATGCAGAGAAACCAATCCGCTTACAGGTTTTTGTCAAAGCTTAAGAGCCGGTTCACACGGGGGCGACTCGAAAAGGCGCCCTGAAGACAACTTCAGAGGTGACTTGCAAAATGACTTTTTGTATAAAAGTCAATGCAAGTCACCCCGAGTCGCCCCCAAAGTCGTACAAGAATTTTTTTTTTAAGTCTGAGCGACTTGCGTCATTCCTATTAGAACGGTTCTATTGAATAGAATGGGACACGACTTGTCAGGTGCCTGAGTTGCCTGACGAGTCGCCCCAGTGTGAACCAAGTCTTAATGAACAAGCAGAAGTTAGAAGCTAATTGGCTACTGTGCACAGCTGCAACAGAGTTTGCACTTTCCAGTTTTAGTAAATCGACCCCAGTGTTTATAAGATAATTATTGTGTGTGGAGAACTGCTGCACATAAAAGGGCCAATGAAAGCTGCAGGGCTGCAGAGCTGGAGGTGTGTCTGTGTGTCAGTGTAAATTCAGGAAGTAAGCAGGCAGCAGCTTCAGCTGCCCACAGTTAAAATGTCTGGAGCCAGACTTAGTCGAGGGAGATTTCTGCAGTATATTTGGCAAGTACAGAATTACAATATATATAAAAAAATATGCAAAGTGGTTGGAGGGAAGCTTTAGAATGGCAAAGATGTTTTAATTACAAAGTATGTGAGCAGACTGCAGTTCCTCTTTAAACATGCAAGCTTTAGGGAACCATTAGGTCCAATCTTTGGACTTCATACAATTTTGAAAACAGGTCTGAAACTCACATATTTATACACAGAGACAGGCTGTCCATACAATATAAAATTTCCTTCTACAACTTTAATTTAGATTTACTAAAAAGGCACACCTCCCCACTCAATTGTAAATTAATGAGTCCTTTTGAAATGTTCATATACCGGGAAATCAATGAAAAAACACACTTATTTACTAATGGGTAATGTAAATTGTTAGGCTAAATCAATAATAATCTGAGCATAGGGTGTCATTGGAGTAATTGACCACGAAATAAGAAGCCAAGGCACATGGGGTATATTTACCCCTGTAGAGCTGTAAAGCTGTAGAATCCAATATTAGGCTCACTGCATAGAAACCAATCAGCTTCCAGGTTGTATTACCAAAGCTTTATTGAACAAGCTTTAGAAGCTGATTGGTTTCTATGCTTTAGTAAATAAACCCCACACTTCCCATTTTAATATGAGTTGGGGACAGCATACATCTATAAAAAATAGCTAAGAGAAAATTATTAACAAAAGAGGATTCATCGTTTACCACAACCAATCAGGTTTCATGAAAATGATTCTGACTGGAACCTCTTTTTTTACTCTAAAAAACTTTAGTGGCTTTTCTACTATTTTGTCCTGAAGACATTATGCATATCTAGTGCATTTCAAGCTGAATGTACTAACATTTACAATTTTTACAATAAGTCTAGCTAATTTGCTTTAAAATAATACGTACAAGTCCAAGGTTTATCAACCACACAGGCATCAATTTCTTTTAATGCAATGAATAAAATTCAAGGTTAGAAGTGAACGTATTAATGGCTGTATACACTGGACTCATCACTTCACTAAAGAAAGCACTACACATACATACAGTGATTGATGCCTACCAGTATGGCTATAGGTAGGCTGTTAAATTGCTCTTAAAAAGGATTTATTATTAAAAACACATCTCGTGGCAAAGCAAATTATTCACTGTAAAAGCTGTTTCTTGCAAGTATATTAATTTCTTGCTGATGTCCTTGAACCCTGAAATGCTATGTGGCTGATAATGATTCATGTGTAAATTGTACAGCAAACAATATATAAATTAGAGCAAATGTTGAACTATATTACTATTAAAAAAAATCACAAAATTAAAAATGCAAACTGTGCTCACATTAGTGCATTGCGGAGTCTTTAAATAAGTTGTAAAGGAAAAAATGTTTGGGCTGAAATGACTGTTTACAGGGTATAGAGACATAATAGTTAACTGATAACTTTTAAAAATGATTAAAAATAGATAAAAAATCAATCATATAATGCACCTACAGTTCTAGTTTAGTTTTTGCTGTTGTTTCCTGTCTCTCTGATGTACAGAGCCAGAGAGCCAACAGAGGGCAGTTTGTAAAACGAAACTGGATTGGTGCTGAGGGATTTTAGACACACAGTAATCACACCTCATTTATTAGTGACCACAGAGTGAAAGCTCCCAGTGTTGTGGTTATCAGGAAACAGACAACCAGGAAGTGTCCAAAACAGAGAGGAATTACAGCAACAAAGCAAAAACGAACAATGAAGACATGAAAACAGGACTGCAGTAAGGTAAAGGAAGCTTTAGTGACCCTTATAGTGATACTAACGTCTTGTTTTTTTGTGTTTAAAAATAACAAACATGTTAAACTTACCTGCTCTGTGTAGTGATTTTGCACAGAGCAGCCCAGATCCTACTCTCCTCGGGTCCTTCGCTGGCAGTCCTGGGAGGGAAGGTCCCTGGCAGCCGAGTCTCTCCTGCAACATTTCTGGATATAGATGGGCTCAGCTAAGTATTAGGGGGGGCTGGGGGAGCCCTTGCAACCACTTTAATGTTTTGTACCGCGAAGAAAAAAATTGCAGCAGAATCTATACTTTTATGTGTTGAGGTCTGTTACAACCTATTTGTAATTATCATTTTTTTTTAAATAGCACCTGCAATGCCACAATGACAATGACAACAACAAGTGTGCAGCTACTCCTTCATTGTCCAGTTAGCAGGCTATGATGACCCTTAGACCAGGCGGTACTGCTTAACTGCATTGGAGTTAGGTTTGGCCTCTGACGTATCTGTGCTGTCTAGTAGGTTTTCCTAGGTCAATAGAATAAAATAAAACAAAGCTTTGGCAGTCAGAACAGTTACAATTGTTTTTCAGCTATGTATTTAACAGGTTGCCTGGAGTTCTGCTTTAAAGCCTATCTCCAGGCAAAACCTTCCCCCCTTCCATCCCTTTTTACTTATTCACACACAGTTACTGCCCACCGTCTGTGCCCCTCACCAGTGCCAATTCTGGGAACCACAATCAGTTAATCTTACACTGCATTAGACTGGTCACATCTTTCAGACATCATCAGTTCTCATAGTCTTCAAGTCTGTCTCCTAAGATATTTCATTGTGTTAAAGTCTATTAATGATAGATGTGTTGGGGGTTGGCAGTCTGAAAGGTCAGATGTCTGACTTTTCAGCTGTAGTGGATTAGCATGTCAATTACGTCTACAAAGGAACATGTATTGTCTATCAGGTGAGAAGAGCTTATCGCGGAGTCAGAATGTCTGGGTAAATGACTAGTAATTAGCTTATGTAGATTATCTGAATGTCATTATCTAAAGGAATGTGTATTGAGCACCCAGTGTGTAATGTTGTGGGTGGAGTTGGTTCATTGTTCACTCTTGGTTTCTGCTGTATAAAACCTGAGTTTTACCATTAAAAGATCTATCGGTTTGGAACCAGAAAACAGAGCTGTGTGTCTCGTTTTCTGGGGGAAATCCAACGGGTCATGTCTGCTGGATTGTGGAGTGTCGAGAAGCTGTCTTGGGTTGGTGAAATGGAATATCGTAAACGGTGTTAACCCCTGACCATCACAGCCTATCTCCAGGCAATGCCTTCCCCCCTTCGATCCCTTTTTACTTATTCACCCACAGTTACTGCCCACCGTCTGTGCCCCTCACCAGTGCCAATTCTGGGATCCAGAATCAGTTAATCTTACACTGCATTAGACTGGTCACATCTTTCAGACATCATCAGTTCTCATAGTCTTCAAGGACTTCACCATTGTCCAGTCAACAGAAAGGGATGCTCTGGGTCCAAGGATATCTTTCTACTTTCCTATAGTGAAGGAGGGTCACTCTAGGTGATATCGACATTGAAGAAGGACCCTCCTCCATTACATCAAAGTAAAAAAAGACTCAGGATCCAGAAAGTCACGTGATTGGTGGGTCATTTGGACATTTAGGAATGTCTAGAAAACATGCCCAGTTATGTTAGGGTTCCTTTCAGTCGTTTAAATATTTAGGATGATACAAAGTACCTTATTTCATAAAACTCAAGTTTACCATCTCCTCCTGATTTGTACCCTCCTCAAGTTAGTGGTAGCCACATGTTCTTAGGCCTCGTACACACGATCGGACATATCCGATGAAAACGGTCCGCGGACCATTTCCATCGGATATGTCCGATCGGGAGTTTGATCCGATGGCGTGTACACACCATCGGATCAAATTCCCCGCCGCCGGACGGCGCGGTGACGTGGCGGTGATGCGGCGGTGACGTTGACGCCGCCACGTCACCGCCACGTCACCGCACCAGGAAGTTAAACACTTCCGCGCATGCGCCGAATCCATTCGGCGGCGGCGCGGCGGCGGTGGGGGACGACATGTCTGCTGGTAAGTGTACTAACCAGCAGACATGTCGGGCGGACAGATTCCCACCGGATAGATTTCAAAGCATGCTTTGAAATCTGTCGGGTGGAGAAATCTGTCCGCTAGCCCATACACACGAGCGGAGGGGTCTGCTGAAACGGTCCATCGGACCGTTTTCAGCGGACATATCCCCTCGTGTGTACGAGGCCTTAGTGTTTTGGAAAATCATAACATTTTATTTCTATTCTTGTTGCAGGTCAGTGCCTCAGAATTTTTTCAGAAGACATAGAATGAGCATTGTAGCCAGGCACCTACCATTTTTAAAAAAGAGAGGTTTAAATATATTTATTAACCCCTTAGAGCCAGCGCTTGCTGGGTTTTAGAATGCCTAGAGGTGAGGCAGGGCTTATTGTCATGTGACCACCATGATTGGCAGTCATGATGGATACATGATTGGAAAGCTCTCGGTCGAAAGCAGCGAACAGGAGCTTTCTGTTAGCGGCGGGTAACTGTCAGGATCGCACAGAGCATGCACTCTTGGCACAGCTCTATTGGTGCTATTTCACACAAAAATGTGGCTGCTCATCACCATGGCCCGACCACCATATTTGAGTGCGCTCGGTGCGAAAAGGTTAAAAAGATAAGCTTAGCAATAGCAACCTCCATATTCTTTAATTTCAGGTTTCCTATAGCTCTGTCCCTCAATATCTTCCATTACAGTTCAGTTATGAATGCTCCTGTGTGCTTACAATTCAATTGTTTACAACCTGCTCTGCCACCTGTCGAAGTCCGAGGGAATAACGCCTCATAAATAGATGAATGTTCAGGAAATGGCAACAGCATAATTAACAAGAAGGTATGAACCTATCCAAGGGCAATCTCAAAGCCCTGCTCAATATGGCAATGGAAAAACAATGGAAACCTTGTGTCAAGGTAAGCTGTGTGAATTTTCTTATTGTTGCCTTTCTCCCTAAGCGTCATTAGCAGTTTACTGATTATTTTATATTAGTTGCTTGGAGCTGCTCTTCAAGGCATAACATGTATGCTAATAAAAGTAAAAAGGAGTTGCATGTAGCAATAATAAGCCAAAAGGTAGCAGAAAAACACAACTAATTATTGCTTTGGCAATCTAAGTAGGAAATACAATTAAAAAATATGGAGTTTTCCTTGAGGCTCTAGCAGCAGCAAGCAGCAGAATAACTTGGCCAGCCTATATTTCAGTGTGCCAAGAAATAGCAATTCAGGCTCAACAAGTAAATTAACTAGAGACAAGAAAAAAACACTATCAAATACAGTACATAACCAAATGCAAGGATATGAACTGTCCATGTAGATTACTTTCCAAGGATGTAGTGCCTAAAAGCCAACAGAGCTTTAATCCTTCCCCACTTCATAGTGGTAAGATGTACCCAAACACTGTTAAACATTATTGAATAGCATTTGATGTGCTCTGGTTTTCGCATTTGGGTACATTTGGGCACTGGCTGAATTGATAAAGTATATGTCTGGCTGAACAAAGCAGCATAACTGTAGGGAAAAGGCATAAGCAAATGACAAACAGAAAGGAAGCCTCAGTTATTGCTCTTCCCCCCCCCCTCTCCGGACGGCGTCCTCATTGTTACTGTGGGCACCCGGCCATGACAGCTTTCGACCTGTCACGTGTCCTAGGCGATCGCCTACAGGGAGGGGCCGCCAAAAGGCGTTATGACGTATCGCCTTAGCGGCCCCTGGGCGGAAGGAGGAAGTGGGACAGGATCTCCCACTCCTCCTGAAGCCCCCACTCCCCCCCAAATAAAATTACATGCCAAATGTGGCATGTAAGGGGGTGAGGAGTGGATTAAGCGGAAGTTCCACTTTTGGGTGGAACTCCGCTTTAATCCAGCTCCGCCATCTTGGATTCTGGAACCTTCTGATCATTTACCCTCAGCTAGGTGAGGAAAAGGGAAGTGGGGGTACCTTTCCTCTATGGAAAAGGTACCTGGTATACCAAAAAATATTTTCCAAATGTGTTAGGGAAATCAAGGGAAATCAAGGGAAATCCTGGATAATACGATCTACAAAAAGAGACTGGAGGTATGAAGTACATTATAGTAACTTAATTTCTATTAATAACAAATTGAAGCTAAATGTAATCATAGATCCCATTGGACCCCCATGTGGGGTGACTGTCCCTCTTTTGGAACTAAATCGCTTTGTCCATCTTTCTCTTTCAAATGTCCCTTGTTTTGCTCTAGTGTATACATCTGTTTTAATGAATGTACTATTTAACTGTAAAACATATTCCTTTTGCACTAAACATTTCAGCTATTTTTTATAATATTGCATTGGTTTATTTTAAATGTTCCTGGCTGAAGAACATTATTTTTTCATCAAAATGTTATGGGTGACATTCTGCTTTAAGTTTTAGTAAAAAGAAGGCAGTGAAGATAGATGGAGATGAAGAAGCAACATAACATTATATATATAAGGGATACAATATTGTTCGTACCACCATATAAAAAATATTATTACCTCACAATAACAAGCATCCTGAACTGAAAGACTATATATCCATTTAGATGCATTTGCCCAGGATAAAGTACATGCTTCGGAAAAGTTTTTTCTTTCCTGACAAATTCAATGGAACAGATGCTTCAGCAGAAAAACACATTCACTCAGCAGCAATTTAACAGAACATTTTGCATCGTTTCTGCTGAAAAATAAAATCTGGTAGATATTCATAATATATATATACATATAAATATATAAGTACACAAATATATATATATATATATATATATATATATATATATATATATATCTATATATATATATATACAAAGGCAGACTAACAGGTCTTTGAGGGTCAGAATTCTAGCTAATAGACAGGTGTTCAAATACTTCTTTGCAGCTGTATCATGCAAATAAATAGTTAAAAAATCATAAATTGTGATTTCTGGATTTTTTTTTTTTGATTATGTCTCTCACAGTGGACATGCACCTACGATGACAATTTCAGACCCCTCCATGATTTTCAAGTGGGAGAACTTGCAAAATAGCAGGGTGTTCAAATACTTATTTTCTGCACTGTATATATATATATATATACCAGATTTAGGGATGAACCTGATCAGACCTAACAAGCAAATTTCAGCTCAGTTGTCTACAGCAGAACTATGCACTACATTTAGGCAGCGCCTCCCCCCCCCCCCCATGGGCAATACAATTCCCCCCCCCCCATGCAATTGTGCTCTCCACCTGCTTTGAGACATACAATAAATATCAGCTAGACTTAAAATCAGTTTACTGTATCAGATCAGGCAGCGATTGCGATTGGTTGCCAGAGATTACAGCACACATTACAGTTCACTGATTAGTTGCTAGAGGTTACAGCACATAATTTATTCTTGTTGATTGGTTGCTAGAGATTACTGTACAGTAATACTGCTCACTGATTGATTGCTAGAGGTTACAGCACATCATCTCCTCACTGCAGAGAGGCATGATGTACATAGGAATGCCGCCTTTATTTACATATTATTGCCGCTGGCCTCAGCTATTTACATATGAATGCCACCTCTATTTACATATGTATGTATTATTTACATTATGAATGGCAGTTATTAAACACAGGGTCTGCAAGTGAGTCATCTGTACAAACAATAGGGCAGAGCTGAGCAGCATTAGTAGCATCACTTCACACTGAGATATCAGGACATAGCACATGACTAAAACTTCAAGGCAAAAGGGAATTTAAACTGGGATAAATGGCAAGTATGAGGCAGCTGCTTTGGGCCCCACAACAATGACAGGGCCCAGGGAAGCTCCTCCTTTGCCCTGCCTTAAAGACGGACCTGGGTGCTATATTGGGTATGATTTGTTTAAACTCTAATCAACTATGTAAATGTAAAGTTTTTCTACAATAAGTGTTGGGGTGCTTGCTCTGTATGTACAGGCTCTTATTAATGAATAGTCTGTTAGCAAATTAGTACTTGTGCTGGCTACATAGTTGCCAAATACCAAGAGTACAAGGTACATTTACATTAAATCTCCATTTCAAATTATTAAAGATATTATTTATTTATAAGTTTTTAAGTACCATTAGTGTTGAGCAAGGGAATATAAAATTGTCCCACACGTGTTACATAAAATGATCTTGTAAAAAAAAAGCCCATAAAGACCTGCAGAGAGGATGCTTGTCAAGGTTAAATGAGGTTGTCATTCTAATTGTCAGCACGAAAGCTTTGTCTTTCAAAGTCATGTTTTCTTTAAAGAACTGTAATTATTTAGTGTGTTTAATTTAACTGGCACAGTTTTAACAAAAGCAATGATTTACCTGTGTGATCAACATAAAACATAGCAATGTAATTTCCCAGGAAATAACTATTCTGCACATTGTGAAAAAACATTTTCTTTTAAACAATAACTGAGTAGAAAATGAAGAATGACTTATTGCTGAAATTAAATTATTTGACTAGCCTATTAAAGTACCCATACCGACAAGGTGGATTGTTTATAATGTCTGATTACTATACAGCTGAAGTTTTTATCTGCTTATATTTTTCATAGCTTAGCCTCCCCCACCTCATCAACACGCTAATGAAAATTTTACAACATACTGGGTTGGATTTACTAAAATCGGAGAGCACACAATCTGGTACAGTTCTGTTCTGAAACCAATCAACTATTTTTTTTTCTTTTTTATCAAAGCTTAATAGTGAAATTAGAAGCTTAGTGGCTACCATGCAAAACTGCACTAGATTTTGCGCTCTCCCGTTTTAGTAAAT
Source organism: Rana kukunoris (assembly GCA_029574335.1). NCBI lineage: Eukaryota > Metazoa > Chordata > Amphibia > Anura > Ranidae > Rana > Rana kukunoris. Next base: position 145,742,513 of record CM056051.1, on the reverse strand, counting down.
CAACCCCACCCTGTTTCAGGCACAGTAATGCCATCACTGGGTCTCTGTGCTCCTCTCTCTTTAATACAGGCATATCATAATTGGTTGGAGGGGGTGACAGGTAGCTGTACTTAGCTTCCAGGAAACATCACAGCACCCTGCAAGTGGTGGGCTGGCTCTTAGGAGAAGTTATACAAATATCAAAATGTCTTACTTAAGAAGGCCCCAGTGGTCGCTGGCGGCACGGGATTCCTTCTCTGAGATGACCTGCTAGTGCACATGCGCATGCATAGCAGGCTTTTTTTTTTTGCTACCACCATCTTAGTACTCCCAAGAGCCACAGTAAATACACCCTGTAGAGGCCATCTTGGACCAGCCAGACACCGAAGGCATCTCGAGGTGGAGCTAGCCACCTGTGCTCCATTAGGAGGGCTATTTATGAGAGGAGTACACCCTCTAGGGCTCCTGATTTTTCCTCCAGAGAGATCTCTATGTGCACATTGTGTTGGTGAAAGGTTTGTGTTTTTTTATTTCTATGGCTAGCATAGAGCTAGTTAATAGGCATGTGAGAAATTTGTATTAACTGTATAACCAAGGTGAAATCCGAAATACAATGTGATTGAAATATATTAAAAATAAAAATATGTGCTGCTGCTGTACAATATTCCCAATATGGGCTATTTGTCAATAAGATGTAACTTAGACAGCAGTTGTTTTAACAAACACTGTGCCATAAGTGACCACAATATTATTAGACTTTATATACCAATATCAGTGCCAAATTACAGACACTTATAGTGCTAGAAATGATTGACAAAAATGTATATACTTTCATGCAAAATGTAATAAAATTGTGCAAAAATAAAGTCCATATACGTAGTGCAGTCCTAAAGTTCGGGGTGCTTGTTCCCTAGGGAACCCCCTGTAATGACTATTCCACCTTGTGTACACAACGGTATCACCACACACTCACCAGATGGCGATAACTCTCTTGCTATACAGCAATAGAAGTCTAGAATGCATGTGGGTCCTTAGGGAGACCCTTACCAATACCTTGTGGTTTCCTGATGCTAATCCTGGTCTGTTGTTATCTGGAATAATGACTGTATTATTGTGAATATGAGTACATGAAGGTCATGGCTCCCATTTTTGATTCCATCACGTTTTTGCAACTGTAATCAACAGGTGGCCTGGAGCATGACCAAAAAAGAAGAACCTACAGAATCGGGAATAGGTCTCTCTAAGGACCCACATACTTTCTAGACTTCCCTTGCTGTATAGCAAGAGAGTCATCACCATTTGGTGAGTGCATGGTGATACCCTTGTGTGCACAAGGTGGAATAGTAAATACAGGGGTTCCCTGGGAAACAAGCACCCCAAAAGTTAAGACTTCACTACGTATATATGGACTTTTTTTTGCACCACTTTTTAGCACTATAAGTGCATGTTGGTTGGCACTAATATTGGTATATACAGTCTAATAATATTGTGACCACTTATGGCACAGAGTTTGTAAAAGCAAACGCTACTGAAGTTACCAGGTATTGGCATGTGAGTAATTTGTGACACCTGGCTTTGTTGCAAGATTGTGGATTAATTTGGAATCTGTGGCTATACCATTGTAACCTGCAACTTAGCTATAGCTACCTAGGACAGAATGTGAAACTGAAAATATGCCCTTCTGATACCAAGTATATATCATGCGACTACTTGTAGTATCTACAACTAGTGAATGGGCTTGAAAGTATTTTGTGATATTTCTTTTTGTAGGACTGTGGATTAATTTGTAGGATTCACTGATAGCCTGCACTGCTTTTTTTATATATATATCTCCTGGAATTGATTACTACATCCTGCAACTAGCACTCAGGGTACAGCTGCCTAGGGCAGGATCCATTAAAGTTTCTATCTTGTGATGCCTTTAGTATAAATTGGAGGATTTTGCTTAATGCTATGCACACAGATCACTTCCTTACACTAGCAATTGTGCAAATGAATTCTGGCCATTTATTTCTACTCAGGTAGAGTGACCTTCATGGCCCCCCTCTGGATCCAATTTCACGACTGTTTATACTTTCTCTATCATGGCATGTGGTGGGTGACTCAAGATGGTACTTGATAATTATGACATATGTATATTATACCCATTCTTCTTCAGATCAATTTTAATACAATACTAGACTGGCAGCTCCTGAAGAAGTGGAGTATTCTATGAAATGCATCGGGCCACAAAAGACCAACATATATGCAGGGCTTTTTTTCAAGGGGAACTTGGGGGAACTCAGTTCCACCACCTCGGGCTCAGACCCTTTGGTGCCTGCTCACCATAATCACTTGTAAACACAGAAGTCTGGTTTCTGTGTTTACAGGTGACAGCGCTGCACTCTGTGTGTAACCCCCTGAACTCTGCACTCTGTATGTAATGCAATCCTGGTATTTAATGCACCTTTAAGACCATTCTACTGTTTGTGCAATCTGGACGGGGTCGTGGTTGAGTTCCTGCACCTATTTTCTGAGGAAAAAAAGCTCTGCGTGTATGTATATAATTTTTACAAAATCTCTTGGTGAAACTGATAAATAAGATTGTATCATGGATCTATTTTATGAAATATTGCATGGTATATGAGTATGTTTTTATACTTAATTGAATGAAGAGATTATCGTTTTTAAAAACTGTGCCTCAAAAATCAATTTTTTTACAATAGGTTACTATAAATTTACAATAAAGGGGTGTGGCACTTTACAAGTAATATAGGATTATGCCTTATTGAATAAATGTCAGTCCAGAGCAGTGAGCATTTCTATGTAGATTGCATTTGCATAAAAACTATACTAAGTGATGTCCACATGATGCTAAGCCCCCAAGGCAAGGTTGGCCAGGGACAAAAGAGTCAGGCGGCAGGGTGGTTGGTTAGAGCTGGATGATGCTGGACATCCTTTAGTCGGGAAATGAGGCATGATCTATCTCTGACGCTTGCTGCAGTCTCTAATGCACACTGTAAGATGGTCATAGCATGTGGTAAAATCAAAATAAGCAATTGCTGTAGAGCAGAGAAGCTTTTTGTACTATATATACTGTATTATACTGTATATAATATACTGTACTAACCTGATTGTATATACACCAGGTAAAATCATAGAAAAGAATTTGTACTAATGCGATGCGAGCAGTCATTTTTCCAGTAAAAAAATAAAAACAATCACTTACAAGCAGTAATTGTTAACATACATTTTACTGGACAACTAACCAGCTTGTGAAGATTGTTTTGTGGATAATACAATTTTTAAGGGAGGACAAGGAGATACAGTAACACAGTTGTTTCTATAAGAAGGATGGTAGAGTGTGAGATATTTCCCAGTTTCCACTCTATAAAAACTGAGAAATTCTTTCTGATGTTGCGACACCTCTGTCTTGCCTCTGTATTTATAAAGCAGCTTCTTCAGAGGTGTCCCTCTACTTCTTAAAGGATCACTAAAGATTTTTTTTTTAGCTAAATAGCTTCCTTTACCTTACTGCAGTACTGGTTTCATGTCCTTATTGTTCGTTTTTGCTTTGAAGTTGCTGTAATCCTGCTCTGTTCTCCACACTTCCTGCTTGTCTGTTTCCTTATAACCACAGTGCTGGGAGCTTTCTCACGGTGGTCTAAGCTGTCATTACTGTGTGTCTAAAACTTCCCAGAACCAATCAGATTCATTTTAAAAACAAAACACTGCCCTGGATTTGTTTGTTTTTGCTCTGTGTGTCTATTTCTACTTTGCAGAAACATGAAGCCAGTTCAAAAGTGAAACTAACCTGCATTCACATTATATGATTGATTTTTATCCATTTTTAATCGTTTTGAAAAGGAATCAGTTAACTTTTATGTCTCTATACCCTGTAAACAGTCATTTCAGCGAAATTTTTTTTTCCTTTAGTGATCCTTTAAATTTCTGCGTCTTTCAGTGATCAAACATTATAATCTGACTGATGTAAATAATGCATTCAACTTATGGTCATTAAGTGTTTAAATCAATAGACAGTTTAATTTGTTTTATATTAATTACACTGTTTTAACTGTATTAAAATATAGCCTGTTCTGCTCCACTAGTCTCATAGCTCACAAATAAAATGAAATGGAGAAGTACAGCCAAAGCTCGTTTGGCTGTACTTCTCCTGTGGATCACAGGAGTGCAGTTCGTTCTTAATTCGCAGAACATTTTGTGATACATATATTTTCAATTGTACTATTGTCACCTCTTAAATGGCTTTTGTTTCCTCTTTAATGCATTTCTTCCTGCTTTACCTACCTTTTTCCAAGTTTGACAAGTTCTTAAAGGTTTTAGGCAATGTCACCCTGTTAAAGGTGGCAGGAGACCCATTACAATTGAATTATTGTCTAAACTGTTATCCTCCTCGGAAGTTATTTGTTTTCCTTCTTCTGAAGTTTTTTTGTTCAAAGCCACTTTCTCTATGGTGTTTTTGGTGCCTTAAGGGTTGGAGAATTGTGTGCCCCCAATAAATCATTCAACTCACTTATCAGACAGTGATGTTTCAGTATTGGGTGATTCAGTTACAATTTTTATTCATAGGTGAAAATCTGATTGAGCAAGTAAGGGCTGCACAATTAACTTATTTAGGTCTGTTTCTGTTAATATTTGTCCTGTTCAGAACATTTCAAACTTTCTTTCATTCAAACTTCAATTCTATGGCTCAATCTTTGTTCATTCTGATCTTACTCCTCTTAGGCCTCGTACACACGACCGAGAAACTCGTCGTAAATGAAACATCGTTTTCCTCGACGAGTTCCTTGTTAGGCTTGTCGAGAATCTTGACAAGCTTTCTTTGCGTACACACTGTCAAGACAAAATCCCATCGTTCTCAAATGCGGTGACGTACAACACGTACGACGGCACTATAAAGGGGAAGTTTGATTCCACTGGTGCCACCCTTGGGGCTGCTTTTGCTAATCTCATATTATTGCATGTTAAGTAAAAGTTTGATGAGAGACGATTCGCGCTTTTCAGTCTGTTACAGCGTGACGAATGTGCTATCTCCATTACAAATCCTACTTTTACCGAAGGCACGCTCCCATCTCATATTTTATTCTGAACATGCGCGGGTTTCTAAGCATACACACAAACGTGTTTCTCGTCGTAAACCAGCCCCACGAGAAACACGACAAGGAAATTGAGACTCGCGATGAGGAAAAAGAGAACTCTTTTTTTCTTGTCGAGTTCCATGCCAGTTTTCTTGATGAAAAACATACACACAACCGTTTTCCTCGGCAAAAAAGCTCTGCCACCAAGTTTCTTGATGGATTCTGTCGAGGAAAACAGTCGTGTGTACGAGGCCTTACTCGTTATCGGTTTTCTGCTGTTCTGTCTTCTTGGCTTAAAACTCAGGGTCTTTTTGGCTTCTATTTTTCCTTCCACTCAATCAGGGTTGCAGGCTGTCTAATGCCGCATACACACGATCAGGCTTTTGCCTGGCCAAATCACATCGGAATTCCGACGTAATTCCATCAAAAAAATATAGAACATGTTCTATATCTAATGTCCGATGGAATTCATCGGAATTTCCAATGGAAAAACTCTGATGGGGCTACACACGTCCATCAGACTTGTTCCATCCGAAATTCCGATCGTGTGTACGGGGCATTCGTTTTGCCCCTGAGTAAGTGAAAAGGTTGGGACGTTGGGACGGTAACAGATATAAAAAAAAATTCAACCTGATTTAGCTATCAATTAACTTTCTTTTTCAGATTTTGCTAAGTTTAAAGGAGTTGTAAAGGAAAATGTTTTTTCACCTTAAAGCAAACTATGCACTAAGGTGAAAAAACATCTGATACTGGCGCACCCCCCCGAGCCCCCCTTATACTTACCTGACCCCTCGAAAGTCGTGCGCACGGTCCCGCGATCCTCTTCGCTGCTCAGCCTGGTCGCTGATTGGCTAGAGCGGATAGATTGAGAGCAGCCATTGGCTGGCGCTGCTGTCAATTACATTCAGTGATGCGGCACGCCGAGGGGCGGGGCCGAGTGATACAATGAGCGGCTATGGCTCACAGGAGCGGGCCCACATTTAGTGACCACCATGCGAGCTCTCGCATGACTGTGGTGACTAATTGCTGGAAGGACCAGCGACAGCCACCGAGGGACCACAGAAGACATGGATCGAGGCCACTCTGTGCAAAACGAACAGCACAGTGGAGGTAAGTATGACATGTTTGTTATTTAAAAAAAAAATTCCTTTAGTAACGCTTTAAGGTCTGGATTGCGGGACATCATTTTTTTTGCTGGGCCCAGAGAAGAGCTGTAACTGGGAAATATTCAGAGACACTGGGTTTGTATGTTAATGATTTTCTAATTTTCTGGCAAGAATTATTAGAGAATAGGAGAAAAATACTGTGCTAACTGTATGTAACAAAAAGACGCAGCAGCAGCAGCTCTGTCATGTGATAAACATAAATAGATAAAGAAACAGTAAAAACCTACGCTACGACGTAAGGGACCAATACTGTAATCAGTCCATCATGTGACCAAGTGCATATACCAACAATGAAGCATGTGATCATAAAAATATAATTGATATTAAAATCTGAAAAAAGTGCACTTAAAAAATAATTAAAATATGGTATTGATATAAAACATGTGAAAGAAGCCAGGAAATTATATTCACGTCCAAATAATTGAAAAATGAAAAACAGTCCCAATTCTCAAAATCAAAGAAATCCTGACCATTTAAAATGATATTTGGTGTCCGACTCTTTATTGTCATTTACTTTTTTGTACTGTCCCATATTCGGTCCCCTGCAGTAAGCAGGGACCCACATTAGAGGCAGTGCAAAGTGCCACCAGTTAGGCTTTCTGATGTTCCTCCTCACTCTCTCTCCATCCGGAAGTGACGTATCCCGCCACCCCATAGCAGTTCTCAGTGCCTGGATATGCTGGGAGCCACCAGCACAGCCCGTTCACCAGCTGCCTCTCCAATTGCGAGCTGACCACCTTCCCCCAGGAGTGGATGAAACTTTAAATTATCCTACATGTGCTGACATCTCTATGATCTTGTGAGTTTCCATTTGTCTGCCTTGAAATAGGACGTTAATTAATTGCTGTACTTAGATGGCGCTGCTTTCCTCTTGTGTTTTGTGTGTTCAGTTATGCTTTCTCCCTATGTTCTCTTGTAGGTTGCCATTGGTACAGTAGGCCAGAATCTCCCCTAGCAACAGGCTAACTATTAGACTGTCTGGGCAGTAAAATCTTCCCACCATGGTCTCTGCTCTATTTAAATTAGGATCCTGCTCTGCTTTCCAGCCACCTGAAGAGGACTGACAGCACTCCCACTCTCCCTCCCCTCTTGTTTTTGTTTAATTGTCTAAATGTCACAGTAGATTGAGTTAGAATTTATGAGTATGGGCTCTTTCACACGGGCCGACCCGCTCCGATCCGCCAAAGTGTGATGGAGGAAAAAACAACTTTTCCATCCGTCTGGCGGATCGGATCAGGTGAACACGGACAGACAGTCCGTGTTCATCTGATCCACCCATAGGAGAGAGCGGAGAAAAGACAGAGCGGTCCCTGCACAGTGTCATCCGCCGGCTCAGCGGGGATCAACGGAGCGATCCCCGCTGAGCAAGCGGAGGTTCACGGGGCAGATCATTACTGATCCGCCCCGTGTGAAAGAGGCCTATTGGTAAACTTTAATTGTTGGTATTAAAATTGTTAAAACATTGGTTTACCTTTTAAATAAAACACTGTTTTTGATCATTTAAAATTATATTTGGTGTCTGTCTCTTTATGATTTTAATTTGCTGCTTTCTACTGTCCTATGCTTGTATTTGATTGGGGCATTACTTTGGGGCAGGGGAAGCAGTGACTGACTTATTTTTTTTGTCTTTAACAATCAAGAGCCTGTAATGACAGACTGTAGAATCAATTCCCTAGAAAGTAGCAAGAATTGTGTAAATTTTAAAAGTTGTTGTAATTCACAAAAAGTTTAATATTTGTGGACATTAAATAACATTAGTATTGTCATTATAGTGCTATTTTAATTCTAATTTAAAAAGCCCAAATATATATATTTTTAGTGATCGCACATTTTGAGTGAATATTGCAATGTTAAAATAAAATACATTTTGATGTGCATTTAACATTTTATGCACACTTATTCTTGCATATTTTTGTATTAAATATAGGGATTTGCATATTTGCTACTAAAGAGAGCTCTGTATTTGACTGATTCATCCACCCTGCTTAAAGTGCATGTTCAGCCAAAACCTTTTTCCTAATATATAGAGAAACTGCCACGCTTATAGTGAAAACAGTCTTCTTGAATTATGTTTGCATAAATTGTATATATCTTGCGACTTCAACCTAGTATTAAAATGAACAGCTCACTGAATTGTAAGACCCTAAAATCAAAGAGGTCAATTGACATAGTATGTTAAACTCCCTCCAAATATGAATAGTCACATCCAACATCTTGTGCTAAATCAAACCTTACCAGACAGAACAGGCCCCAGATGCCAGGGGTCAAAATGTGCTTAGTATGGTGCCATTCCCATACCTGAAAATTAAAACCATTTTTACCATTTTTGTTTTCTCGAAATTATGAAATCAATTAATACTCAAAAATTCCTCAAAAGATAAATATAAGATAAATAAGATAAATATAAATGTTCCAATGGTGTAAATAGCACATAACAATGTATTACATCTCTATAACATTGGAAAAAGAAACCCACAAGGGGCTGACACTGCGCTAATCAAAATTGGTTACCAATGATACGGTTGAAAATAAGCAGCTGGCACAAAAATCGTGTACAACAATCAAAAAGACATAAAAAATAAAAAGGAATGCAGTGCTAAAATTACTTATTGTGGAGAAATTGTAATGATACAACATATGTGAAGACAAACTTCTAAGTCCAATCAAGGAAAATGTGAGACACACCTTGCTGGGAACCTGACAAATCACCAGCATACAAAATTAAAATTAAAAGCTCCTAGAGTAAATTATTCTCAATATTGAAAAAATGAGCAGAGCTAACCAAAAATAGTAATCATGTGTGAATAGTGACTAAAAGTGGATAACGGTAAAGAAAAAAGAAAAAGTTACAATAATTAGAAATCTCTAATAGTGATCATTATGAGATCTAATAAAAAGTCCAGTGTTAATTCTCCATAAATTGTGATGTGAAGAAAAAGAGAAGAGATTGCCAGGTGAATTCCAATAATCATCAGATGAGGAAGGAAAAAGAAACACCATAGACATATGTGGTAAGATTGCCTGCTTACCGCAAGGAAAGACTGTTTTACACCAGCCTTATGGAGCACAGGGACATCCGGCCTAGCCAATTTATTTATGGCATATTGGGAAAGAGAAGTCATTGATGCCCAGCCACCAGTTGAGTTACGATTATGGAAACGTTATATTGATGACGTGATATTGATTTGGGAGGGAGATGTCACGTCATTGGAGACATTTTTTTCCAAACTCAATGATAACACGAGAGGTATCTCGCTACAATATGAGACTAGTACTTCTCAGATCCACTTTTTGGACCTCCATATTTTCATTAAAGATGGAAAATTGATTACTAACACGTTCTTTAAAGAAACAGACCGTAATGCTTTTATTCCTGTTACAAGCTGTCACCATAGATCTTGGTTAACAGCGGTACCTAAGGGTCAATTTCAACGCATTAGACGCAATTGTTCGGAATTAACAGATTTTCATGAACAATCTAAAACTTTAAAACAAAGGTTTCTCAATAAAGGTTACCAGGAGGATATGATTAATGAAACAATAAATAAGGTAGTACAGATGGATAGAGAATCTTTGCTCGCAGGAGGTACCAAAACCAATGTCGCTTCTTCCGAGAGATTTGGTTGGTCTATGACCACGAGATATCCGAACCAACATTTCTCTATCAAGAAAATTCTCAAAAAACATTGGCAGGTTTTGAGAAGCGACAAAATCCTGGGAGCACATATTCCTGCTGACCCAGTTTTGATTTTTAAAGGAGCACCGTCTCTGCGACACAATGTGGCCCCGAATGTTATCGATCCGCCCAAACCTTTAGTATTTTTTCAATCTCTCAAAGGTTTTTTTCCCTGCCGCAAATGCAGCATTTGTAAAATTAATGCATTTAAGGATCGTAAATGTACTTCGTTTCAATCCTCGGTGACTACTAAAACCTTCGAGATAGAATCATTTATTACTTGCTCAACCAAGTATGTGGTCTACATGATCCAGTGCCCATGCTAGAAACAATATATCGGCCGTACTAAAAGGGAGTTACATATTACATATACTCTAGGAGCTTTTAATTTTAATTTTGTATGCTGGTGATTTGTCAGGTTCCCAGCAAGGTGTGTCTCACATTTTCCTTGATTGGACTTAGAAGTTTGTCTTCACATATGTTGTATCACTACAATTTCTCCACAATAAGTAATTTTAGCGCTGCATTCCTTTTTATTTTTTATCTCTATAACATTGTCAACAGGACAAGTGAGTCCACGTACACACCAAATTGATCGTGTGTACGGCCCATCGGATCGTTGTCCATCGGACCAAAGTTTTAAAACTTGCTTTAAAATCTGTCCGATGGACGCCTGACCGTCGGACCAAAACGATGGTAAGTACACAAAAGCATCGGACATAAAACCCGCACATGCTCAGAATCAAGTCGACGCATGCTTGGAAGCATTGAACTTTGTTTTTTCAGCACGTCGTTGTGTTCTACGTCATCACGTTCTGACCCGATCGGATTTTGGACTGATGGCACATCAGACCATCAGACCACTTCAGCGGTGGCCCGATGAAAACGGTCCGTCGGACCATTCTCATCGGACCGGTCTGATCATGTGTACAGGACCTGAGGGAGGACCTTGCAAATGGGCCTCAGATAACAGAAAAAAAGAAAATGGGAATTCTAATTTGTCCTCACTCCATCCAAAATGTGAAAATATTTTTTTTGGCTTAATGTGAACTTTAAAATTGGTTTTGGATTCTGTCAATCACAGCTAGTGAGAAGGTGGAGGGGATAAGCCTTGCTTTGTGTGTCCCATTGACACACAAAGGCAGCTCAGGAGTGAACATGCACATGTTCCCCCATAACAAGCACCTTGCTCTGGGCACATACAGCAGAGCAGAAGGGTAGGCAAACCGAGAAGAGGAGGATCGGGGCTACTCTGTGGAAAACTACTATACAGAGCAGGTATGTATAACATGTTTGTTAAAAAACAAAAGGCTTTAAATGCTTCAGTGAGGTTCTTGATATGTACAGGTATTTTTCATTGAAATTTCCATTCCAAGCACCGTATGGAATCTTGTACACTGTGTGGTGTGCCGACCCCTGCACATGCACACAAAGATATATGAATGCGCGGTACAATATACTTTCCAAGTACGGTTCACTAAGCAAACAAATATAAAAATAAATACCTCTGTGCACACATTTAAAATTACTGCAGTGTATCAATGCAATTTAAATAACCAGAATCATACCGCTGCCAAAATCTAATTAGTGAACCACAAACCTTTAAACTTCAACTATGACAAAACGACTCAGTGCTGCACTGCAACTAATAGTCCACTGTGAGTTACTAGTGCCAGAACCACATATAAAAATAAAAAAGTAAGTTCACCTGATGTATTATGTCCAGTGAATATTTTCTAAAATTCCTGTATGTAACATTTCTTCTGTGAATATCATACTTTGTGTGCTCCACACAGCCACCAATAGCCACTCACCTCCCAAATTGACCTAAAATCAATGGGTGTAACATGCTCAAAAAGGTGAACTTATCTTTTAAAGTGCCCTTTAGCTCCTGTTTAGAAATATTACTCACAGATCTGATCTGATTGTTACTTTAAAAATGCTGCTAGCAGTCTTCAGCAGGCTTTCAGCAAGCTTTAAGTTGTGCTGAAGCCTGCTAGCAGCTTATTTAGGGTAAATTTAATCGTATGTTTAAATCTCCCTTGCCTCTGAAGCTCAATTTGTGTGCAGATCGCGCTCCAGAGGCCACTGAGGAAGCGCTAAAATGGCTTCTCGTGGCCTGTTTTCTGTTTCTCCATTGATTTGCACGTGTAGCTTTTGGAGGGCTTGCCACTCGCCAATTGCTTCATATTGGGTCAATTTACCTGCATGCTTAACCATGCATTTTTGCCACGCCTCCCACTGCAAGTCTAAATGAGGCCTTAGGCCACGTACACACGATCAGACTGGTCCGATAAGAAAGGTCCGACGGACCGTTTTCATCGGACCAGGCTGAAGTGGTCTGATGTGTGTACACACCATCGGGCCAAAATCCGATCAGGCCAGAATGCGGTGACGTAGAACACAACGACGTCCTGAAAAAACGAAGTTCAATGCTTCCAAGCATGCGTTGACTTGATTCTGAGCATGCGCAGGTTTTTGGTCAGATGCTTTTGTGTACTAACCATCGTTTTGGTCCGACGGACAGGTGTCCGTCGGACAGATTTTAAGGCAAGTTTTAAAACTTTGGTCCGACAGACAACGGTCTGATGGGCCGTACACACCATCGAATTGGTCTGATCGTGTGTACGCGGCCTGAAAGTGGTTGTAAACTCTTACAACACACTTTTACCTACAGGTAAGCCTATATTAAGGCTTACCTGTAGTTTCGAAAAAAAGCCTGACAAAAGTTCTGTGAGTGCTTTGTAAAAGATAGCTGTTCACACTGCAATTATACAAACTGGAGCCCATGTGAAAGAGGAAATACAGTTATGAAAAATGTATATTTTCTCAATAAGAAGTTCTGTTTACATGCAGATGAAGCCAACAGCATGCAGTTTGCTCACCAAGAAGAATGGTTTGAGTTTCAGGCACACATCATATATTACATGGATCTATATACTTGGATCTCTAAGACAGAATGTGCAGAAAAGGAAGGGCCTGCTTTGTACATCCCAATTCAGAAATGAGTCCCATTAGAACACAGGGGAAGCATGCTTTTTGGTCTGGCATTTTAGTCAAAATGTTCCAAGACAACAAAACAACAATAATCACAAACTGGATAAGAATAATTAGGCAGCCCTCAAAGCTCAATAACATCGTATTTCTGTTTCTGTGGACAAGCTATAACAAAGCCAGTTAGTTATTAATATGCATGATTTGTGTGCAAGTTTAGATTGGTTGTCAGTTATAGAAAACTAGGAAACAAACAAATGAGTGTTTGTTAAATTAAAGCAAATGTGAAATGTATGATGATTGCAGGTCTGTGAAAAAGGTTTAAATGTAGAATTGAAGGTTTGGGTTGTCTTTGTTGGCATTCAGTTTTAAAGTATGCAAAGCAACTAAAGCAACTACATTTTTTTTTTGATAAATATGTTTTATTATTTTCTCAAGAAAGAAAATTATTACAAAGTTTAAATACTGTATATTGTATAAAAAAAAATATTAAAAGCCAGCATCTGCCGACTTTTAATATATAGACACTTACCTGTCCAGGGCGCCCGCAATGTCGGCAGCCGAAGCCGATCTGCCGCTCTTGGATCGGCTGCTGCCGCCAATATACTCAGTAAGGGAATCAGGAAGTGAAGCATTGTGACTTCACTTCCCAATTCCCTACTGCGCATGCACGAGTTGCGCTGCTAGTCTTCAGGGGTCCCCGCTGTGTTCTGGGAGCTGTGTGTCTCCCAGAACACAGCGGGGGTAAAGAGTAGGCACCAGAAGTGGCGTAGATCACTGAGGTGATTTATGCCCGGAAGTGGGAGCAAATACCTGTATTAGACAGGTATCTGCTCCCCCCTCCCCCTGAAAGGTGCCAAAGGTGACACTGGAGGGTGGGAGGGTTCCAAAAAGTGGAAGTTCCATTTATGGGTGGAACTCCACTTTAATACAGTACATATAATCGCTGTTCATTTTTCTGCTTTACAAACAAGAAAATATTAAAAACTACACTTGAATGGAGGATATAGATATTCCTTAAGGCATACATCATGGCAAGCCCACTCGTGATGGTGTATGTATGGCAACCTCAGCCTGGACTCCTGACAAGCCAGGCCCCTAAAGTTTTTTGCTCCACCACTCAGACTTTAATCATGATGAAATGATCCCTGTGATTAAGGTCTGAGGGGCAGGGCAAAACACATTGGGGCGTGGCCTGGCAGGAGCCCAGGCTGAGGTTTCCATACACCATCACAAGTGCGCTTGCCTTGATGTGAGAATTAAGGGATAGCTATTCTCCTACATATTGATATTTGGAGCTGGACACATATACAAATGACTGTTTGTTATTTTTATAGTCATTGTTATTTGTATCTTTATATGATTTTGCTGAGATTTTTGCAATAATTCTCTTCTTGGGTGCTAGCACAGTATGATAATAGTTTTCCTATTTGGATCCTCACTCGGATTAAGGGCCAGTTCACACCCAGAAACTGACTACATGGTGCGAACCAACTAGAGCCATTGGAATACATGGAAAACACTGTGCATGCATTTTTAGTGCAGAAAAAATGCACACAAAACTGTATGGAACTGTGTCTGGTGTGAACTGGCCCTAAAACATTTAAGAACCCTTGCACTCATCACACAGTGAGGTTTCTGTAATTATTTCTGTTACATTTCAATCAAATGCCAATCAGCGACCATCAGTAATGCCTGCCAGTGCCTTATTTACAGTGATGCCCATCAGTGTCACCTATCAGTGTCCATCAGTGCCACCCATCAGTACCACCTATCCGTGCCTATTGGTGCCACCTATCAGGGCCCATCAGTGCCATCCTATTAGTGCCCATCAGTGCCACCTATCAGTGCCCATCAGTGCTGTCCTATCAGTGTCCATCAGTGCCACTCATAAGTATCCATCAGTGCAGCCTTTCAGTGCCCATCAGTGCCACCTATCAGTGCCCATCAGTGCCGCCTATCAGTGCCCATCAATGCTGCATATTATTGCCCATCATCAGTGCCCATCAATGCCACCTCATCAGTGGCACCTTATTGGTGCCACCTTATTAGTGCCCATCAGTGCATCCTCAACAGTACCTATCAGTGAAGTAGAAAACTTACTAAAAACGTCTAAAGGCTGCAGCTTCCCCAGCCCTCACCCTTCCTCCCTTATACTTACTTTATCTCAATTCAGCGATGTGCACAACAGCAGAGGCTCTCTTGGCTATCTCCTCATTGGCTCAGACACAGCAGAGGGAGCCAGTGAGGGGGGAGCAGGAGACAGGGTCAAGTCACGTCCTGTGTCTTATAGACACACAGAGCAAGGCTCTGGAGCGAGCACACATGAGTGCCCCCATAGTAAATTACTTGATATGGGGGCACTCAGTGGGGAGGAGGAGCCAGGAGCACCAGCAGGGGACTTAAGAAGAGGAAGATCAGAGCTGCTATGTGAAAAAACATTGCATAAAGCAGATAAGTATACTATGTTTGTAATTTTTTTTTTTTTATTCAGTGTAAAGACCGAGGGAGATCAGCAGCACTGAACTGCAAAAAGTGAATGAAAAGGGGTGAAATCAGTATTTAATATTGTTTTTAAAAAAGGCAATATTTTAATATATACAGTGCTTTAACAAATTAAATGTCACCCAATTAGTGTTCACATCAACTTTCAATGTTTGTTTGGTTGGGAACTACTTTTCAGCCTTTGATGCCAATTTTCAATATTATTATCAGAAGGCGAAAAAGTTCCTTCATGACTCTACACCATATATTAATTATTAAATAGGGGCAGTTGTGCTAGTGCAGCTCCCAGTTGTTTGCCGCCCCCCCCCCCCCCAAGGACAAAAAACCCCACCAGCCGCTCTATGTGCCTGCCTACCAATTTCTCTCTAACATTGTAATTCATGCATGTAGAGAGGAAACAGCTGCAGCTACAAGTAGACTACAGGAGAACAGCAGCATAGATGCATAAAAGGATAAAAAGCTCAAGAAATATTTTCTAAAAAAAAACAAAAACGTTAGAGCTTAGATCTATTTTACTGGGCCCAAAACTGGAAAAAATGGAAATCAACAATGAATGAAAGTTTCTCATGATTTATACATAAATTATACATTACCTTGAGTAATTTAGTGACACCCTCATTAATAATAACTTGACCTAATAGAGAACCATGTCTCCTCCAACACAACATGTGGCAATAATGATTGCGGTGCTCACTGTGTGTGTTCTTTTGCATAGAATATTTAAATCATCAACATAAATAGTCTTTAATCAAGACGTTTCTGCGGATAACATGCAGAGAAAACAACATATTAATATTTAAACTTTTTCAGGTTCAATTACTTGTATTGATTCCTGTAACCGCTATAAGATTAGACATCTTGGGCCAGATTCAGAGAGCCGTAACTCCTGTCTAACTGGTGTTAGACTGGAGTAATTTCTAATTACGCACGTTTTTTAGCTAGTCGGAAACCTCAAACCATGAAAAGACGGCTGCGGGCTTCAATTCGACTGGATTACGTGTTCGTACGCCTTCGGATCTACGCTGCAATAAAATTGCAGCCACTGGGTGGACTTCCCGTCGTTTTCCGCGTCGGGGTATGCAAATTAGCTTTTACCGGCGATCCCCGAAATTACGATCTTCATTCGCAATCTCTTACGGCACCTTTAGTCATCTTTTTTTTGCGTAACACTATACCAGCTTTTTGCTGCTCTAATATTAGACAGCCCATGTTAAGTATGGCCGTCGTTCCCACGTCGAATTTCTACGTTTTCCGACATCTTTTATTATTTTTTATGTAAGTTATCCGGGAATAGGAATGTTCGTAAACGACGCTACTCAAACAACGAATGACGTAACGGCGGGAATTTTCTGAACGGAGCATGCGCAGTTCGATCGCCGCGGGGACGCGCTTAATTTAAATGCTTCACGCCCCCTAATCGCGTATTTCGATTACGCGGCGAGAAATAGACTGCGCCGCCGTAGCGTACGGGCAAAAATCTACCAGAATTCGGTGTAGAGCCTGGTAAAATACGGCAGCGTAGAGTATTTCGATTACGCAGCACAATATTAAGTGTATCTGTATCTGGCCCCTTGTATTTAGAGGTAGCATCGTTTAAAATGTTGCTATAGACACCAACAGGCTGAAATCTGAAACTTTTAGTCCTTATCAGTAAGGTTTAGTATGGAAGCTTTCCCTGCTCTGATGTCTTTGCACAGGGAGATGCCCCCACAGGACGAAATTGCAATGCTTTAGCTACAGTGGACTCTAGGGAAAACTAAAATGTTTTAAAAACTCTACAGGTTGCATGTTTCGAGTTACAGGTCTAGTGCTAGAATTATTGCTCTCGCTCTAACAATCACAGGGATACCTCATGTGAGGTTTGAACATCGTTTTCATATGTGGACACTGCTCACATATGTGTTCGCTTCTGCACACAAGCTCAGCAGGGCGGGGCGTGTTAAAAAGTTTTAGTTATTTTTTCTTATTTATTTACACTTTTCTTAAAAAAAAAAAAAATCACTTTTATTCCTATTACAAGGAATGTAAATATCCTCTGTAAAAAAAAAAAAAAAAACATTACAGGACCTCTTAAATATGAGATCTGGGGTCAAAAAGACCTCAGATCTAATATTTACACTAAAATGCACAAAAAAAAAATGTGAAAAAAATATATAAAAAAGTCCATTTAAGAGCTGTGGGCGGAAGTGACGTTTTGCAATGGTATGGAGCTGGGTGGGGGCCATCTTCCCCTCACTCAGCTTCATTTCACAGAGGGGAGAGGACACAATCGCCTCCGTTGTTGCCGGCGGCTCCGGTAAGCTGCGGAGTGCACTGAACCGGGGCGGGAGGGGGGCCTCTCCCACTACCAATAAAAGTGATCTTGCGGCAAATCTACTGCAGAGACCACTTTTACCTGAAACTGGACTGCTCACTGAAGAAGATGATACCGGGGTTATGGCAGCTAGCTGCTGCCATAACAACGATACTCCTCTTCAAAGTGCCGACATATAATAATGGTGGGCAGTCTGGGAGTGGTTAAAAAAATCCTCCTACTTATGTTAAATAACAAACATATTATATTTACCTGCTCTGTGCAGTGGTTTTGCACAGAGCAGTCCAGATCCTCCTCTTCTCGGGTCCCTCTTTGGCTCTCCTGGTCCCTCCCTCCTGTTGAGTGCCCCCACAGCAAGCAGCTTGCTATGGGTCCACCCAAGCCGAGTCACAGCTTGGTGTGTCCATTCAGACATGAAGCCCTGTTTGGCCCACGCCCTCTCTCTTTCCTGACTCACTAACTGACTTTCATTGACAGCAGCGGGAGCCAATGGCACCACTGCTCTGTCCCAGCCAATCAGGAGGAGAGTCCAGGACAGCCAAGGCACTCGTGGACATCGCTGGATAGAGATGGAGCTCAGGTAAGTATTAGGGGGGCTAATGTGATACTAGCAACAAGGAACTTTACTACATAAGAGGAAAATGTATCAAAAAGTTGCATCAAGATTTAGGTTCAGGTCCACCTGTCAGTTTTGACGGCAGACCTGAACGGCCACTCCATGCATCTCTATGGAGTGTCGGATGTCAGCGGAGACATGTTCGCTGACATCCGACCCGATCTGATCCGCTAAAAAACAGACATATGGGTCTCTCTTTTCTCTCCTGCTTTCTCACTTGATGTTTCTTTCATCATACTAGCCAGTTTCTGGCATTTTCTCACCACTTTCCCTTTCAGATTCTATATTCCTACTACCCTTGGAGCAGGTCTTTCATCCATATACAGATATACATGTGTTTTTTGTACGCTTACCTACTTTACTAATTCAATTATCTATGTACATTATATGTTTGCATATGACTTACTTGGAGCATTTACCTGTAGCCTGTTTCTTTATTACCATTTTCACCACAAACCTGCACTCTATTTCACTCTCACTCTCCTTCTCTTTCTTCTTTCTGCTTTCTTATCAGATTTTTTTTTCCATTTCATCACACTAGCCAGCTCTTGGCATCTCTCACCTTATTCTCTTTCAGTCTCTTTCCTCTCACCATTCTTGGCTCAGGTCCTTCATTTACATATAGATATACATGCGTTTTTGTACGCTTACCTACCTTATTACTACCTTATTATTAACTATCCAATGTACATATTCATGTTTAGAATCAATATTCCTTTTGGAACGATTGAGACTCTTGGGGATACACAATTTTTTCCATGCTGTGCCCTCCTTCCGTTTGGCCCCCGGTTGGGACTTTGTTTGGCCCCGCCTCCTCGGCTCCCTGGCAGGACACTCGCTGCCACCACATCGGGAGCCTCATATGCGCTGTCCATCGATGAGTATGGGGTTTTCCATATTAAGGGCCCCCTTACCTTGTGCCCTTTATATCATACTACATACTCTATCTATTCATTCTAGGTATACCACGAGCATCTACCCCTGAAGAGCGAGCTAAGCCTCGCAAAAAGCCTCGGGTATACACATGATGCTTGCGTGTTTTTTAATATGGACAGTAACTTGTAATATTATTTTACCTATTTTCTGTACTTTGTATGATTTGGCTCATGTTCATGACATCAATGTATGTACTGTTTTTTACTTGAATTAAATATATACTATAACTACTCCTGTTATTTTATTGGCTCCATAGTGCTCGTCTCACTCAACCTCCCAAGGGCGAATTTTTCTTTTTTAATGGTGAATAGGGTCGGGTGAGATCTGATAAAAAACGGACATGCTGTCTGGTTTCATCAGATCGCTCCATAGGAAACAGCTTAGCGGAGATCAACGGACTGATCTCCCGCTGAGCTGGCGGGAGCAGGCAGACTCCGTAGTGACGGAGTCCGCCTCGTGTAGAAGGGGCCTTGAAGTGGTTGTAAAGGCAGAAGTTTTTTTTTATCTTAATGCATTCTATGTATTAAGATAAAAAACATTCAGTGTACAGCAGCCCCCCTTAGCCCCCCTACTACTTACCTGAGCCTCATCTCTATCCAGCAATGTGTATGAGTGCATCAGCCGCCCTGGGATTCTCCCTCCTGATTGGCTGAGACACAACAGCAACGCCATAGGCTTCAACTGCTGTCACTCAATCAATCATGAGATGTCTGAATGGATACACGGAGCTGTGGCTCAGCTAGGGTGCCCCCATAGCAAGCTGCTTGCTGTGGGGGCACTCGGTAGGAGGGAGGGGCCAGGAGCACCTTCAAGGGACCTGAGAAGAGAAGGATCTGGACTGCTCTGTGCAAAACCATTTCACAGAACCGGTAAGTATAACATTTTTGTTATTTTTAAAGAAAAAATAAACAAGACCTTACAATCACTTTAAAGTTAACGTTCTGGCATAATTTACTATTTCTCCTTTCCCAATGTTTCTTCCTACCTACATATGACATCTCAATATAAGAAACCCATAAAGTATTTAGTTGTGATGACTGTCTTACTTATGAATAATGGAGAATTTCCTTGTCATTTGTTGTAGAATTTACTGACACAGGGAAAGTTCAAATAGCTGATAGCCATAAAAGAGCCAGATTATTTGAGACAGCCTTAAATGTTAGTCATGTAAAATAAAATTGCTTATTTACTTTTAAACCACTTATACTATTTATCATAAAAGCAGAAACACACATTTTGCCAAGTGTTGACAGGAGGCCAGAGACAACTTCCGAGAGCAGCGACAGTGATTAGGTACGTTCTCAAAACATCAAATGCAATCACTTTGTCAAAGGTTAATCTCTTCTTTGCAGATGCCAGGCTACATTTGTTCTTTGAAATTTATAATTATGTCTTGTGTTAATTTAAAAAAAAGAAACTGGAACAGAAAAATAAAGGACATGCTTGATGATAAAGCCTGCTGTTTGATATACAGGTCCTATTCCTGTTAAAAGAAATAGCAGTTCATTGGGCCTTTCACCATAACCGTTCATGCAATTTGGTTTACAGTATTAAAATCCACTGCTGTTTTTTCCATATCAATTAAAACATTTAAAGCCCATATTGGCTTCCTTAAAGCGGAAATAAACCCATCCATAAAACAGTTTAATTTCCGGCATGTGCTGAAAATGCAACACTCCTATTGGCTGTGTTATCAACCAAAGTGTCAAACCATCCAATGGCTGGTGTCATAACTGATCATGGCAATTGTAGATTAAAATTAAGCAAAGATGGCAGCTTCCTTGGCTGAAAACGATATGAGGGTTTACTTACACTTTAATGCTACGTAAACACGGTCGGAATTTCCGATAACAAATATTGGATGTGAGCTTATGGTCGGATATTCCGACTGTGTATAGACTCCATCGGACATTTGATGTTGGAATTTCCGACAATTGCCGCCATATACTGTAAGTACCGATAAGAATAATAACAGGAATAAACATAACCTTTAAAAACCCAGAGTACCCTAAAATGCTCTGTAGCATTAAATATAGATATGAGAAGCGCACTACAGTCATTTGTGGGCATGGCCAATTTATGGGCTGGCTTTTGGGTGTAGTTAATAGTGACGGACATTTTAATCTCTGTAAGCTGGGACAATAGCTCTGGTATGTGTGTACAGTGGCTATAATTTATTTCCATACCAAGGCTTACCATAGTAAAGGGCCCTACTGAAACTATCCAATACTATTAATACTGTATGGTCCAGGAAAAGTATATAATTTTGGTAAGAGTGAGGCGGCGTACACACGACCGAGGTTCTCGCTGGAAACCAGCGAGAACCTCGCTGGGAGCTGCATTCCAGCGAGAACCTCGGCCGTGTGTACGCTCCTGGCTTGCCCCGCCCGTCGGGAATCCCGTCGAGCGAAAAGAGAGCACGCTCTCTTTTTGCTCGACGGCCCGCCTGGATGAATGGCTGGTTGCCATTCCCGACGGGCGGGTCGCCGAATCTGACGGCCGGCAGAGAACCTCGACGGGCGGAACGATGTGTTCTGCCCGTCGAGGTTCTCTGCCGTGTGTACGCGGCTTAACTCAATATTTCACTGAACAATATATAACTTATTATATCTGTAGCTGGCATATTGTATCACTTATGCCGCGTACATATGATCAGTCCATCCGATGAAAACGGTCTGATGGACCGTGTTCATTGGTTAACCGATGAAGCTGACTGATGATCTGTCGCGCCCACACACCATTGGTTAAAAAAACGATCATGTCAGAACGCGGCGACGTAAAACACAACGACGTGCTGAAAAAAATGAAGTTCAATGCTTCTAAGCATGCGTCGACTTGATTCTGAGCATGCGTGGATTTTTAACCGATGGTTCGCGCCTACTAACGATCGGTTTTGATCTATCGGTTAGGAATCCATCGGTTAAATTTAAAGCAAGTTGGCTTTTTTTAAACCGATGGTTAAATAACCGATGTCGCCCACACATAATCGGTTTTGACCGATGAAAACGGTCCATCAGACCATTCTCATTGGTTTAACCGATCGTGTGTACGCGGCCTTAGTATCATACCTACCCATTCCCTTCCTTTCTCCTGTAATCAACTTTTCCAACAATACCACAACCCCCTCAATAGTACATCCAATCATACTAGAAGCATTCTATTACCTTAGCACTTCAAACCTCCAATCCCCAGCAGCAAATTATCTATTCTCAGGAAGCCTGTGCTCCTCTGCCCCTGGGCAAAGACCGGCAATTGTCTTAAGCTAGAAAATTTCTCTTTCAGTATGTTTATTAAAATTTTCAGTATAAAAGTATATTTATGGTACAAATTTAGTTTACAAATATGGTATCAAAACCATAAAAAAGACCAACATAATAACTTACAAGGCATCTAATAGGTATGGTGAGACCAATGAGAAGTGGAGAGGTGGAAAGGGAGGGTTGTCCTCCAGGATGTAAAATAAGCATCTATCCTAAGGGATAGAGCTAATATATTGGATTGGTAAAGATAGAAGGGAAGCCTTCTACAAAGTGGGCCACATCAAAATGTCATTCTCCACACGTAGCAAAAATGACATGCATCTGTTTATCAACATAACATCAATTACTCGTTCACCTTTTATCATGCGTACAATGCACACATTATTGAAAGCACTGGTGTCTTTAAGCAGTGATGCTTAAACATACATTTTGTATGTGTCATATTCACAAATATGTGTATACTCAATTGACTTACAGTAAATACTCATCCACAGCTCACAAAAAAAAAAAAAACATTCCATTTTTTTCTTGTCTTAGTAAAAATAGTTTTCCGTATATGTGATGCGTTATAAAGGTGAACATTTTATTTTTGTTCTTTTTTTTTTGCAATAAAGGTTTTAGAGCATTTTATACTGTAGTGTGACCAGCTATTGGCAGGTTGGCATCACTTTTGGATTTATATTGTTCCCCCAAACAGTGTATGTCTATTAACAGATTTAAGAATTTATAGTTCCAGAAATGTCATCTGCTCTTCACATCTAATACAGTCTTTCTTTAACAAACACACACATCTTACAATGTTATATGCTAAATTAATAATTTATTAAAATATTTATTGTAATTGATGGAAAAAGCAGATTAACTTGAAAGTAGTTAAAGAAGTCTTTCCAATCAGTACATGTTTGGGTTTGACCTGCCCATCCATAATATTCAAATACTGTACTGTAATATTTATAACTCAGTTTAGATGTTCTGACCTTCAAACAAGGAATTGGCTGAATGCAATGCAACATGACCGGATCAAAAGGCATTTCACAAAAACTTAGAATAAGAGTTTTTGAGAAATTGTGAATTGTATCGGGAGAGATAAGGGTCACTTAAGAAATTGTACTTTAATTATGTTTTCTAGCGCTTTACCTCAGTGCAGTCCTCCTTCACTTACCTCATCCTTCAATTTTGCTTTTAAATGTCCTTATTTCTTCAAAGAAATCCTCAGTTCCTGTTCTTCTGTCTGTAACTCACCACCGTAATGCGAGGCTTTCTCCCTGGTGTGGAGTGTCGTGCTCACCCCCTCCCCTGGAATAGAGAAGAGTCAGGACACCCACTGTCCTGACTCTCCCGTAGTCCAAGGGAGGGGTCGAGCACGACACTCCACACCAGGGAGAAAGCCTTGCATTACTGTGTGGAGTTACAGACAGAAGAACAGGAAGTGAGGATTTCTCAGAAGAGATAAGGACATTTAAAAGCAAAATTGAAGGATGAGGTAAGTGCAGAAGGGCTGCACTAAGGTAAATGAAGCTACTTAAAAAAATATATATATACATTTTCAACCCCTTTAATACATTTTAAGGCTACTTTCTCTGCGAATAATTTAAAATGTAAGAATGTACAAATGATATATAGTACAGACACAAAGTCCTATAATTTAAGTAGGTGTGGTTCTTGTTAGCGATAATGTGGCTCCTTGAAGATTAATTTCATTCAATTTGGCACATTGTTTCAGGAAATGTACTATTTTGACATGCCGTTTCTATTGTATTTTGGGCCTGTGACCTTCAGTGAGCAATGGTGCAAATTGTCAAGCTATTTGTTCATGCTTCAGAACAATGACATTTGTGTAATTTAAGCATTCATGGACATACCTGTATAAATACTGTATATGCAATTATTAACAAGCTTGTAGGGTTTCTTGTTCACAGACCAGATCGTCTATGATGTATATAGTCTCTAAACGGCATTGCTCTCCGACAACAAAATTTAGTTGTTTATCTCGGTTCTCGTAATCATCTTATTGATCCAATAAATCGTTTAGTGTAGCATCTTGTTGTTTAGAATGTATTGGCCAGTATATACATCTGCCTATGTAAGGTGCCTTTAATGAAGAGACACCTCCCTTCAGGGTCGAGCAATTGAGATTGGAGATGGAACAGGCATTTTCTGACCCCTCTGGCATTAGAGATGTGGGACTGACAATGGAACCACTAATTACACTCCTGTCAGGGGTCAGGTGAAACAGTTCCTGCCACAGCAGTCCTTGTTTGTGTGGGGAACAAAAGCGCTGTATACTATATGAAAGTTTTAATTTCAATGGATGTCATGGTGGGATGGTATTACCAAATAGCACCAGCAACAGGTATAATGCACATCAAGGCCTCTAAAAAGCAGAAAAATTTGACTGCCACATGTCAACCAATATATCAAACCTGCAGGGAAAACTAAGTAAAAAAAAAAAAAGGTAACAATAACAACTTTGTAAGTGCGAGAAAAGTAAATGGGAGGGATGTTCTTGTAATCCAGGTTCAGCTCAGGGAGGGGAGTTCACTTTTAGGCCCTATTCACACAGCATAGTGGGAGCGTATGTTTTTGGTGTGTTTTTCCTGAAGACTCATAGAGCAGCCCATTGATTTCAATGGGCTGACCTACGCAGGTCAAAAACAGCAAAGCATTTCTTCATACACTATGTGGTTTGCATATTTTTTACTGCACACTTGTAACATGTTTTTGCACACAAAATGTGTGTTTGCTTCTGCGATTGAAGTGCAGTTAAGAATTAATGGCACCGAAAGAGCAACTGGTTCAGTTTAGGCGTATAAAGGTGGCCATACACTATATAATCTGGATGTACAATTTATTTTATAATTTTATATTTGTCAAAACTGTATAATAAGAGGACAAACCTATCTATCCAGTTACTCTGTATCCAACCAGGCAGAGGTGGCTCTAGGCTTTGTGAGGCCTTAGGTAAAACTTAGATATGAGGCCCCACTCATGCCCCTAAATGGGAAAAAAAATTCAAGCAAGAAAAATGGCTGCAGAAAATGCACGGATCTAGCACACAGGTGATCAGCACCACTTCCAGGGCACCCTCCTCACCTATCAGACATCTTCAGCCAATGCAAGAGGGAGGGGGGAAGAGGGGGAGGTGAAAAAAGAGAGACAGGTGATAGAGAGATTTGATGGCGCCGACCTTAGTATTGATCACAGGCAAATTAGGCGACCGCGAGGCCTTTGGCGACCGCCTAATTTGCCTAATTAGAGAGCCGCCTCTACAACCAGGCAGGCCCTTGCATTACATACCGTGTTTCCCCGAAAATAAGACACCGTCTTATATTTTTTTTCCCCTCAAGAAATCACACTATGGCTTATTTTCGGGGGGTGTCTTATTTTTATTACCGGCAAGTATGGTACAACAGTATGGTACAACAATCTACATTTATTCAAATACAGTTAAGTCGTCTTCTTCAACAATCTACATTTATTCAAATACAGTTAAGTCGTCTTCTTCTAGAACATCGTCATAACTCTCCAAACTCGGAATTCCATCCTGAATTTTTTGCGACTCCAGTTCCTTTAGAACCATTGGCCCCAATCTTTCATGTCGAGCAATAGAGCTCTCATTAAATGAGCAGCTCTTATCCATGTAACCTGCTCGGAGTGCATTGGCAACAACACTGTTGTGATTTTTTCCCATGAATTCTTCACCCAAATCACAACCTCTTGCAGGCCAGGTTTCACAAAGTTTCCACGCTGATTTCTTGTCATTCTATTTTCAATGTAGTCATTCATTTCCATACGCAAATGGTCTTTGAATGGCTTGTTTATTGCAATATCCAGAGTTTGCAGATAGGCAGTCATTCCTGCAGGAATCATTATTTGATCTATTCTTCTCTCTGCAAGGAAGTTCTTCATGTCTTTAGCACGGTGAGTGCTGGCTGAATCCCAGACAAGCAGACCTCTTTGGCCACCTCGCAAAACAAGTGGCAGCATTAAATCAAGCCACTTCCTTATAACTGCCTGTGTGCACCAGGCTTTTTCGGTTTCAAGAACATAAATGCCAGAAACACGTTCCAACTTATCTTTCTTGCCCTTACTGATGATAACAGGTGTGGCTTTCGTCCCATCAAGACGAATTGCCAAAATACAGGTAACACGTGCACTTTCATAACCAGTGGAGGGAACGTAGATTGAGGAGGCACCCCTCTGGTCAATTGTTGTTTGGGCTCCTTGACCCATAAACACTGCAGTTTCATCCATAGCAATCATTTTGCAAAGTTGGTATTTAGAAAAGTCGATGCCATCAACAAAGGACTTGAATGCAAGTGCTCGCTTAATAACTTCAGCATCTTCCAACTTAAACAGTGTTGTTGATTTTCTGAGAGACAGTTCATATCGCTGAAGGAAGCGCTCCAGCCAATGTTGTGATGCTTTGAATTCTGGGGATATGTCGAATTGTGGTGCCATTGCAAGGGCAAATGTTTGAATATCAGCCCTGCGCACAACCAAAGCCTTTGCTCTCCTGTCAGCAACCCATTCACTGATCATTTCTTCCAGCTCAGAAAATAAAGGTTGCCTACCTGAACCACACTTGCGCTTCTTAGCATTTCCTCTGTCCACCTGTAGACTCAGATTATCGTATTCTGCACGCCATTTTTGGACCATTCGGATATCCAACTTCTTCTCTTTGCAAAAAGCCGTAAGATTCTTGCCTCGGGAGTCCTCCACAATTCCTTTCTTGTACTCAACAGAATAACTCTTTCTTTTTGCACTCATCTTGTCTGGTTGTACAAAAAGATAGGCCAGCAAAGCTAATGTGGAGCACAGTGGAGCTGGGGTGATCTGTTTGTGTGGGGTGAGAGAGGGGTTTGCTGGTCAATGCTGGGAGAATCTTTATTGCTTTACAGAGCGTTCTTCTCCTCACAGCTCCTGAGCTCCAGTACAGTAACGTACGCCTATCACGTGTTGTTTACCGCGCCGCGCCGCATACGACACGCCTATCACTACATCTTATTTTCGGAGATTCGACACTACATCGCTACTTCTTATTTTCGGAGGGGTGTCTTATATTTCGATCTTGCGTCGAAATCCCGCTACGGCTTATTTTCGGAGTACGTCTTATTTTCGGGGAAACACGGTAGTTGATGGTTAATCTAAAGGAGACTGTACAATCAGATTATTAAGTGTATGGTGAGCTTTACAGACTTACAAGGACACATTTTTCCTGTTTTCAGTACTACAGCTCTGCTCCACGTAGGCTTTTATGCGATCGCTAAACTCCTGTACACTTTGCCAAATAAACAATCTCATTAGAGGAAGACACTGTCTATGTATTTAGTGAGAACAGTGCTTACTGACAGTGATTGCATGTGAGTACAGAGATTGGTGAGAGCAATCTCCTTGAGGGGGAGGACAGGTGAAGTTAATGAGTGTGTGTTAATGAGGTCAGCTTCTGAAGTACTTCCTTCCATAGGCGTGCGCACAGGGTGTGCTTGGTGTGCCTAATCACCCTATGTGATGCAGATTTCCACTGCCAAACACCCCCCACCTCTGTGGCAGCTGAGGCTACAGAGAAAGGGGTGGGGAATATCTGTTCTCAGTCCCTTTTTCTGCTATTTTAACAAAGCTGATCAATAGGGCTCCCAACAAATTGTAAAAAAAAATACTATTGTAAAAAAATTATTAAAAAAACCTGTAAAAAATAACAAAATAAAATAATAAAAACAAAAGACTACTGATGCCAATCTCACCTCTACTAACACCATCTACTGCTCTACTGCTCATGTGTGTTTGAGCTTTGTGGTGCACACCCTAATGCAATATAGGCTGTACACACCGATGCTTCCTTCTTATGGTTTTCATGCTCTAATGATGAATACCAGTAGTAATGAAGTCATTTTATATAAGAGATACGGGAGGCTGAGGTAAAACCTGCCTTAGAACACTGCGACAGCGACAGCGACCATACATTCATGGTATATTGGTACATAGGGAAGCTGGATTTATTTATTTTTTTAAAAGGAGGAACTTCGTCTTTAAAAATAAAATGATTATATTTTGTCAAGGAAGAAGCTGATTTTCTGTTTCTGCCTTTACTTTCTTTAGGCAAAGGTTACAAAAGAAATAAAAGACTACTATAACTAAAGATTAAAATGTGGAAATGTGACATGAAAGGTTATATTAAGAATACAGTCATAAGAAGCTGCAATTTATTTAAAGGATTTTACTCTCACTCTCACATATATTCTACCTTTTCATCCATTGCATGGACACTTTTTACAAAAGAGGAAATAGCTATGCACTTAGCCACACCAGACTGCAGTATTATTAGTGGTATGATTATGGAAATTAAATCTGCACAAGATAATTCTTTGGATGCAGCATATAACAGTAAAATATCATCTTTCCCTTCCAAGTTAAACTGCAATATAAAGGCCTTTCTAGTACTTTATTTTTTATATCTTCAGACAACCTTCAATTCCTTCATTTAGTTTCATCAAGATAATTGCATCTAATGTATTGTGCCGCACAGGGTTCTTTAAACTAAGATCTCTGCTGCCACCTATAGATACTTCATGATATAAGCACAAAGACAAACATTCAGCTGAAATCATGGTATAATCATTGTACACTAACAAACTTTGTGTAACTTTATGTCATGGCTATAGTGCAAGAAAATTGCATATTTGAAGGCAAGACTGACCAACTTGAAAACTATTCATAATGTCAAGGGGGTCTGCTAAGGTTGGGTGCACAACAAGTGCATGTATCCTTTAAAAAGTACAATATTTAAAGTACTACTCTGGCATATAAGTTTTTTTTACATTTATTAGAGAAGATACAGGAACATTTGTCTTTTATTACTGTGACTGCCCTCAAGGTGATATTTTCTCTCATCCCATGTGAGATCACTATTAAAGAAACTATATCTCCCAGCTGTACCAGATTTGGCAGGACCATCCATATGACCCCACATCTCTCCTCCAGGCTGGAAAGCATGAGATTGGAAAAAAAATTCACCAATCTCATGCTGATCGCGGCTTTGTTTACATTTGGGGCGACATCACGCCCGGGACTCCGACGGTCATAGAGATGACTGTTGACCATCTGGGAATTGCAATATACATAGCTCTTCAAGAGGAAAGAATACTTGATCTAGAAGGGGGGATTTGGGTGAGAGAATTTGTGCTAGAAGTGGGGAGAGGATTTTTGCTGGTAGGGGAGATTTAGGAAAAGGAGGATTTGAGCTGAAGAGGATTGAGGGGAGGATGTGTGTTGGTGGGGGGTTATGCTAGGAAGGGGGTTTGGGTGCTGGAAGCAGATTTGTGCTGGAGAGGATTGTGTGGGCGAGGGGGTTTATGCTAAGATAAGAGGGTTGTGCTGGGAGGGGGGAGTTTGGGGGAGAGGGTTTGTGCTAGAAGTGCAGAGATAATTTGTGTTGGGAGGGGGGATTTTGTGCTGAGAGGGGATTTGGAGAGCAGAATGGAGTGGGGTGTCAGGATGAGGGTGTTTTGCTGCAAGGGAGAACTAAAGTTCTAAAGTGCTAAAGTTGGGGAAAGGTTTTACGCTGGGAGGGAGGGGTTTTCTGCTCGGAGGGCGAATAGGGGGTATTGTGCTTTAACCACTTGAGCCCCGGCATATTGTCAAACGACGGCAGCAAGGTGGCTCTAAAAATCCCAGCCGCCGTCACTTGATGTCTTTGTGTCCTCTGGCCACTGGGGGGCGCGCGCCGATGGCGATGCATGCGCGCACACGTCGCGTCCCCAAGATGCCGATGCGCTTGCCTGGTGGTCGCGATGTCCACCAGGTACCCGCCGATCGGCAGTTTTAGAGCAGGGATGTGGAGCTCTGTGTGTAAACACAGAGCTCCACGTCCTGTCAGGGAGAGGAGACAGATGCTGTGTCCCTTGTACATAGGGACACAGCATCGGCCACCTCCCCAGTCAGTCCCCTCCCCCCACACAGTTAGAACACACCCAGGATACACATTTAACCCCTTCCTTGCCCCCTAGTGTTAACCCCTTCCCCGCCAGTCACATTTATACAGCAATTAGTGCGTTTTTATAGCACTGTTCGCTGTATTAATGTGAATGGTCCCAAAATTGTGTCAAAAGTGTCCGATGTGTCCGTCACACTATCGCAGTCCTGACAAAATTCGCAGATCGCCGTATTACTAGTAAAAAAAAAATTGCCAGAATTCTATCCCCTATTTTGTAGCCACTATAACTTTTGCGCGAACCAATTACTATACGCTTATTGCGATTTTTTTTTTTTACCAAAAATATGTAGAATACATATCGGCCTAAACTGAGAATTTTTTTTTTTTAAATGGGATATTTATTATAGCAAAAAGTAAAAAATATTGTGGGGGTTTTTTCAAAATTGTCGCACTTTTTTGTTTATAGCGCAAAAAATAAAAACCGCAGAAGTGATCAAATACCACTAACAGAAAGCTCTATTTGTGGGGGAAAAAAAAGATGTAAATTTTGTTTGGGAGGCACGTCGCACGACCGCGCAATTTTAATTTAAAGCGATGCAGTGCTGAAAGCTGAAATTTCGCCAGGAAGGTGGTATATGTGCCCAGTAAGCAAGTGGTTAAGGGAGAGGAGAGAATTTTTAATAGGAGGGAGAATTTAGGGAAATTTGTGGTGCTGGGAGGGGGATTGGAGGTAAGGAGGAATTGTGCTGGGGGAAATGGGGAGGAGAGGAATTGTATTTAAATTAGAATATTGCTGACAGAGTAAAGTGGGGAAGAGTACTGAGTGCAGTGGGGATTTTTCCCTAACCCCTACACTTTGTGTTACACACCCCTGACTCCTGCATTATTTTTGTTTTGCACTTCTGACTCCTGCTATGCATTACACACTCCTGTCCCCTGCATTCTGTACATTACATACTTCTGGACCCTGGTCTCTGAATGTTATGTACTCCTAGACCTAGAACTACTACATGGAAGTAGGTGAGTGTGGGAAAGTTGAGTAACGCCAGCCTAAGTAAGTTTTCAGTTAGCCCATAGGCTTCTAGGGATTAATTTTCTAAAGGCACATAGGCCGTTCACCTTGCTTAGTGAATGTTTGGGAAATCCACTTTGCAAAGTATACTAAATCATGTGCAAGAAAAAAAAAAAAAAAAAAAAAAAATATATATATATATATATATATATATATATATATATAAATATTGTATTATGATTACACATGATTGAATAATAGAAGTTGTCAGAGCTTAACCTAATTAGCTAAACTCTGGGGAAATGTCCCTTCCCCAAACTGAATGGCCTATTTGTCTTTACCCAGTACAGAATTAAGTGCAAGATTTTTCTTTGCTTGCGCACAATTGGATGATGGAAATCAGCAGAGATTCATTTCATTTACCAAGCTAAGGGCACATTTCCTTAAAATCCACCTGCAAAGTAAACAGTCTATTTATCTTTTATAAATCTATCCCTATGTTTCTTATGCCCACCGTAATATCGGGGAATCAGGCCCTTAACTTGCAAAGATATTTTCCCTTTGCTTAGTGAATGAGGTGAAAATGAAGAATATCCCCTTCCTGCCCCAGCTTTAGCTGAAAGATGGCTACAGCATGGGCTTACTTTGTTGGGAGGGCATCCTCTGTGATCGGGGTAAAGGGCCAATCACAGCAACCCTTTACCATGTGATCAGCTGTGCCCAATGACAGCTAATTGAGGGTGTAGACACAAGCCGGCTATCGGCATTCCTTACCAGGTGCTGACAGCGTGAGGAAAGGAAAAGAGAGCTGATAACCAGCTTGTGTTAAAGTGACATCTACAATGACATCTGCACTGCCCACCAGTGCTGCCATTCAGTGTCCAACAATGCTGCCAATCAATGTTTATCAATGCCTTCTCATCAGTGTCACCCTCACAAGTGCTGCCTATCACTGCCGCCTATCAGTGCCGCCTATCAAAGCAGCCTTATCAGTGCCGCCTCATCAGTGCCACCTATCAGTGCTACTTCATCAGTGCCTCCTCATTAGTGCCACCTCACCAGTGTCCATCAGTGAAAATAAAACACTCGGGGGTGATTAAATAGCACTAAAAGAAAGCTTAATTTGTGTGAAAAAATTATAAACAATTCACATGGGTACAGTGTTGCATGGTTTCCCTTGCAAATTAAAAACCATATTTGGCTGTAGTAAATCAACCCTGATGCATTAATCTGACAAACTCACTACATGCCAATGCTCAAGAAAGCACTTACCGTAACTGGGTACCACTGTGTGTTGCCCTGAACAATGCACCAAAGGCCTCATAAACACCTTCCTCTGGAGCAAAGGCATCGCAGCAGAAAAAAACACATCTAAAGCTGCGTTTGCATGCACATTAATGTTTGATAATGCACATGTGACATTAGTGCATTCTATCGACCAGAATATTAATTTATTCTGGCTATTAGAATGTGTTAACGGGCAAACGAGCCCA
This sequence comes from Rana kukunoris, assembly GCA_029574335.1. Classification (NCBI taxonomy): domain Eukaryota; kingdom Metazoa; phylum Chordata; class Amphibia; order Anura; family Ranidae; genus Rana; species Rana kukunoris. The sequence continues at coordinate 145,709,551 of CM056051.1, read as the reverse complement.
ATTGCGCTAGCGGTAATGCGCGTTTATGCCCGTTTGGCATTTTTTCCACCCAAATGCTTCACTTCTGAATGCACTGGTGGTGTACTTCAATGCATGTAAACGCCCATGAAAAAAAAGTTGAATGTCTGTAAAAACTGAATTTTTGATGTTCTGGGTGCATAAGGCCTAAATGTGAGACGAACCGACACTTGAACTTTATAATTCCACAGCCTACATATATTCTGGGGGGAAAAATGATAAATCACTATTTTGAACAAAATAAATAAGGGTCTGGATTTTCTGCTCTATAATTGTAAAAATATAAATACTATTGTGTTTTTCTTGATGGAAAACATGACAATTCAGTTCCAGTAATTTCAGAGTAATAACAATAAAATACTCTGAAAAATGACACCGAGACAATTAATGTCTCAGAGAGCAACGTTATTAAAAAGTATTTTGCCTCCCGCAGAAATGCTGGATATGCTTTTTACAACCAATGAATCGTCAGATGAGAAAATATATTTCCATGTATTCATCCTGGAATAATTGTTAGGTAAACAGAAAATGACCACTATACCTTCCAGAACAAACAATATCTCGTACAAAGTACACAGAGGAAAACATAACAGACCATCTCAGCCATAAAATAATCATTACAGCCTGTCTGCTAGCAAGAAGAAGAGCTTTTAGTATATTGAGACACAATGAAGTGTGAAGAGATCTGCAGAAACACACAAAATGAGAATTTAGCTGAAAAGAATCATATCCACATGAAAATGGGGATCAACTGCACAACCCAACACATAACTTATGCTTATCCGTATATTTGGAAAAGATTGCACTACATATAGTATCTAAAGTGACTCAAGACAACATACAGTCAGGGCTGTCTTAATGAGAGGGCACACCTGGGCACTGCCCAGGAGCCCCAGCTGCATGGGGGGCCCCTGCACATTACCCAAATCGGCTGGTCCTCGAGTCCACGCTGCTCCGAAATTGGGGGAAGAGTGATGGATACAAAGGGGAGGCAAGGCTTGCAGCGGTGCACCGTGCTGTGCAGAACGATACCTATTATTTCACAGCCAACAGGAAGGGGCAGGGCCAGAGTGCCAGTGATGCACTGACCCCACCCCATGCAATTTGAATGCTCGGGACTCAAAGACTTCAGGGTAGGAGATGCTGAGTCGGCAGCATGGAGAGCCCACCTGCGGAAGCAGCATTGTGGATGGTGTCATGGTGAGCCCAGCTGTCCAGCACTGTTTGCACCAAAAGGCTTGGAAAGCCCGGAGGGATGCTCCCTCCTCCGCCCCTCCTTCTGCCTGCTTAATTGGTATAGGTGAGTACAGTGCTGGAGGTGGGCACAAAGCCAAAAGTTTAGATTCACTGTATCTCCTCTGGAAAAGGGGGTGCTACATGGATGGAATAATGGTGCTGGGGGATATCAAAGGTGTATGGGGGAAAACAATTCTGAGGGGGGATCTGGGGTGTATAGGGGGTAGCGATGCTCGGGGTATCTTGGGTGGCTATAGTGCTAGAGGTATCAGGGATCAGGGAATACAAGGGGTATCTTATGGTCTATGGTTACAGTGCTGGGGGGAATATCTAGGGTGTAGAGGGGTCAGACTGCTCGGTGGATATCTGGGGTGTAGAGGGGTCAGAGTGCTGGGGGGATATCTGGGGTGGAGAGGGGTCAGAGTGCTGGGGGGATAACTAGGGTGTAGAGGGGCCAGAGCATTACTTTGCCCAGGGGCCCATGATGCTTTTAAGACAGCCCTGCATACAGTATCTAAAGTGACTCAAGACAACATACAGTATCTAAAGTGACTCAAGACAATGAAGCTGCTGAACTGACTTTAGAGGGTGGCATCTTGTGTAATGTTATCAAAGGACTGATAAACCTCCAAGCTGTTACATGGGCGCCCGCTGAACTTTTTTCAGGGGGGGGGGGGCGGCATCATTTTAAGGTTATCCATGCTCGGTCCATTTTTGACAATTTAATGAAGGGGAGGGGCTTAGCCATCACAAAGCGCAGGCATGCAAAGGTTTGAGAAATCGGGGGCGATTGGGGAAGATATACAGTACAGACAGCCCGCGGCTCTCCTCTCCCTGTCACAGCGCCGCTGCCTCCTTCTCTGGTAAATGGAGCAACTGGGCTGTGACAGGGAGAGGAGAGCCGCGGGCTGGCTGTACTGTATATCTCCCCCGATCGCCCCCCTCCTTCTCTCTGTCAGCTGGAGCAAGAAGAGAGAGAGACCGGCTCTAATTGGATTCACCGTGCCGCCTTGCTTCCTGCCCGCTGTTGTTCTCCCCAAGGATCATGGCACTTGTTTATAGGGGGAGCAAGCGCCCTCCCTTGCCCTATGGAGTGGACACCCATGACCTGTTAGTACTATAAGCTCAAAGACCACTTTGTGCATTATCACAGTATACAGTCATCATAGGCATGCACACAGGATGTGTCAGGTGTGCCCCATGTGGCACACATTCCCCCTGTTTAGACCCCTTATATTTAACTCAAAAAAATTTATGTAAAAACATTATTACAAAAAGAATTTAAAAAAAAAATAATAAAAAAAAAAAAAAAAATTGGGATACAATGAATAAACTATACAATGAAGTCCCATGCAAACTTTGAGTACACCGACTTGTAATTAGAGGGGAAGATTTCACTAAACCATTTGTAACTGAAACCAAAATAATGAGGAGGTTTGGTAGAAACGAAAGTATAAGTCAGTAAGGGTTCCTTCTTTTAAATGTTTCTGCACACCTTCTCTTTTTCCTCTATTTCTTTTAGAGTATAATTGCATTTTCCAATGCTGCAGCATCACTTAGTGTAGCTCATCATTTCCTTGTGGAAGAGCATGTGGTTTCCACCTGACCTATTAGTCATCCGTTATTACCGAACTTCTTCATGTTCTGTTACCCCGCAGTTCTGACTTCACCACCCTCCAAGTCTTCACCCTTTCCCTTGTTGTTATTTGTTTGATCTTTCCTATCTATCTGATATTATTCTTTGGGTTTTTAAAGTAAAGCACTGAACCATATACCAAACAGAAACATGCAAATTTGTCTTTTGCATAAAATAGATTGGACAGTCTGTGATGTTTTAATCTACTCCACATCAAACAGGAAAGGAAATACTTTGTTAAATTTCAGGGTGTATGTGTAATAACGTATCATGTGGAAACTATCATCTTGCTCTCAACAGCACTAACTGGGTAAAGAAGTGAACATGTTTCTCTAAAAAGCTAATATCAAGTTCTTGCATTCATTGCTTAAGGTGATAGTAAAGGTTCAGATTTTTTTTTTAAAACAAACAGATCATACTTACCTCCACTGTGCAGTTCGTTTTGCACAGAGTGGCCCCAAACGTCCTTTTCTGGGGTCCTATGGCGGCTCTCGCAGCTCCTCCCCACAAGAAGCTCTCTCCCAAGGGGGTTGCCTTGCGTGCGCCCGCGTGTGATACAGTCAGAGGCCATAGCCGCCAAGTGAATGACTCAGCCCTGCCCTCCGGTGCGCCGTGTTATTGGATTTGATTGACAGCAGTGAAAGCCAATGGCTGCGCTGCTATCAATCTAACCAATGAAGATCCGACAAGCCGCTTGGAAAGCAGCGCGGGATCGTGCCCACTGATGTTCGGGGATCAGGTAAGTAAAACAGGGGCTCGAGAGTGCAAGGTGTTTTTTCACCTTAATGCATAGGATAACCCCTTTAACTGTGTTCCTTATTGTTACAAATGGTGCCGAGAATATAGTGAATGTGAAATCCACTTCCCTTACAAGCAATAGCTAGTCAAGAGGCAACCTAATCAGCAATATCTATTTTTTTTTATATCACTAGCAATAGAGAACCCAATGGGGAAGATAATAATTAAAAACTGCTAATGCAGGGGTCAGATCCACATACTATAATAAATTGTGTTAAACCAGCTGCTATTAACACAAGCACTATAGTCTAAATGGAAAAAAAAAAGTAAATCCAGGTCATCTATGGACAGTGACTCCAAACGATTCCAACGGAACCTACAGATCATGAGTTGAAATTCACTTTATGGTAAAACCAAACATTTTAGGCTTTAAGCCTTGCATCCCCAATGTGAATTAAGAGGGCAGCTTAGCTATCTGTAGGAAATATGTCCTTATGGTACATAATGGTGAAGCAATCTCTAACATTAGGCAGACATCTAGGATCACCCGTTGGATTCATGCTAAATAATGTACTGATGTACCTTGTTGATTATCAATGATTTGCTAATGATTGTGGACTGACAGTGTTTGTTAAGAGCTCAGAATGCAACGTCTCGTTCCCAAGCAAGAAGATGTCCAGAGGAGTTGTGACCCTACGCTTTTCCTCCTCATCAGGAAACTTTCCCCACCATTAGTATTGTGTTCCTAACAGGCAGGGTACCACTCACTGTGCTACCCACTTACATAAAGAGCACCAAGCCTGGGAGCCAGGGCCCCTAAATAGGTTCTGCCTGACCCAAGATGGCTTCACATGGGGTGGTTCCCCAGTAGTGACCCAGGAAACCATAGAGGAGTTATGTTGCTCTTGTCTTTCTCTCCAGCAAATGAGGCACAGATCTGCAGCCATACAACTGTCACAAAAGCACCTCAATCTAATAGATTGGCCACACTGTATTAATGCTCATTAAAATCTTCTTTCAGCACAGGTGGGCTTTAAATATGGGTTATGACTAAAGCCCATCTAGGCTGAAACACGTTAACATACTCTGTATGCAAGGTTGTGTTCTCCTGTGGAACCTTTAATAAAGACGTGATTCAGAACTGCGTCGCTTTAACCCCTTCCATACGTGACATTTTCACCCCCTTCCTGCCCAGACCAATTTTTTAGTTTTCAGAGCTGTTGCACTTTGAATGACAATTGCGCTGTCATGCAACACTTTACCCAAATTAAATCTTTATATTTTTCCCCCCCACAAATAGAGCTTTTGTTTGGTGGTATTTGATCATTTCTGTGTTTTTTATTTTTTGACAATTTAAAAAAAAAAAAAATGGGCCAGATTCAGAGAGAATTAGATTTGCGTAGAGTAACAGAAATACTCTACGCCGCCGTTTTTTACCTGGCTCTACGTGGAATCCCGGTAGATTTTGTCCAGTAAACGACGGCGGCGTAGAGTATTTTTCCCGGCGCAAGCCATCTACGCGAGTAGGGGGCGTGAAGCATTTAAAATAGGCGCGGCGATCGAACTGCGCATGCTCCGTTCAGAAATTTCCCGCCGTGCATTGCGCAAAATCACGTCGTAACGTCATTCGTTGTTTGAGTAGCGTCGTTTACGGACATTTCTATTCCCGAACGACTTACGTAAAAAAAAAAAAAAAAAAATTTAATTCGACGCGGGAACGACGGCCATACTTAACATGGGCTACGCACCGTTAGACCAGCAAAAAGCTGGTCTAACAGTACTTAAAAAAAAATAGACGTAAGCGATTGCGAAGACCGCTCGTATCTTCGTGGATCGCCGTAAAAACTCATTTGCATATCCCGACGCATAAAAACGACGCAAACTCCTCCCAGCGGCCGCAAAAATATCGCAGCGTAGATCCGAAGGCTTACGAAGACGTAAGCCTCTCGGATCGAAGCCCGAAGCCGCCGTATCATGGTTTGAGGATTCAAACTAGTGATACGGCGCGCAAAATTTGAAATTACTCCTGTCTAACACCAGTTAGACAGGCGTAATTGCTCTGTGAATCTGGGCCAATATTTTTTACTTTTTTATGTAATAAATATCACAATTTAAAAAATAAATAAAAATGTCCTCAGTTTAGACCAATACGTATTCTTCTACATATTTTTGCTAACAAAAAAAACAGTAATGGTGGCGATCTGCAATTTTTTTATTGTGACCGTGCCATTGCGGCGGACACATCGGACACTTCTGACAAGTTTTTGGGACATTCATACAGCGATAGTGCTATAAATATGCACTGATTACTGTGTAAATGTGACTGTCAGGGAAGGGGTTAACGCTAGGGGGCGCTGAAGGGGTTAAAATGTTCCCTAAAGTGTGTTCTAACTGTAGGGGGGAGGGGACTCACAAGGGGAGGAGACCGATGCGTGTTCCTCTGTACTGGGAACACAGCATCGGTCTCCTCACCTCTGACAGGAAGTGGATCTATGTGTTTATTTACACACACAGATCCACACTCCTGCTGTGATCACTGGCAATCGCAGGTGCCCGGCAGCAAACGCGGCCACCGGGCTCGCGTGCCACGGCCCGAGCGTCATCGTGTGATCCCTAGATCGCCTGGAACAAAGGACGTCATATGAAGTCCACCCGGATCGAGGGAGGGTTCCTGCCGGCGTCATTTTACAATGGCCCGGTAGGGAAGAGGTTAACTAACAATTGTGACGTGGCTCCCAAACAAAATTGTCATCCTTTTTTTTCCCCCACAAATAGAGCTTTCTTTTGGTGGTATTTGATCACTTCTGCGGTTTTTATTTGTTGTGCTATAAACAAAAATAGGGCGACAATTTTGGAAAAAAAAGCAATATTTTTTGCTATAATAAATATCCTCAATATATATAAAATGTTTTCCTCAGTTTTCCTCAGTTTAGGCCGATACATATTCTTCTAAATATTCTAAATTCTTCTAAATATTTTTGGTAAAAAATAATCGCAATAAGTATTTATTGATTGGTTTGTGCAAAAGTTATAGCGTCTACAAAATAGGGTATAGTTTTATCGCATTTTAATTAATATATATATATATTTTTTACTAGTAATGGTAGCGCTCAGCGATTTTTATCATAACTGCGACATAATGGCAGACACACCGGACACTTTTGATGCTATTTTGGGACCATTGTCATTTATACAGCGATCAGTGTTATAAAAATGCACTGATTACTGTGTAAATGACACTGGCAGTGAAGGGGTTAACCACTAGGGGGCGAGGAAGGGGTTAAGTGTGTCTTAGGGAGTGATTCTAACTGTGTGGGGGCTGGGCTTACTGTACCACGACACTGATCGCTGCTCTCGATTACATGTAGCAGACGATCAGTGTGCTGTCACTAGGCAGAACAGGGAGATGCCTTGTTTACACAGGTCCCGCAGGCACGGTCACGGAGCTCACAGCCGGGGCACGCCCGCGCTGGCGTGAGCGTGCCCACACAGCGGTAATTTAAAGTGACGTATATATATACACGTTACTTTGCGCAGCCGATGTATATATGCAGGCGGCAGTCGGCAAGTAGTTAATGAGCATATATACCAGTGATGGCGAACCTTGGCCCCCCAGATGTTTTGGAACTACATTTCCCATGATGCTCATCTACACTGCAGAGGGCATGAGCATCATGGGGAATGTAGTTCCAAAACATCTGGTGTGCCAAGATTTGCCATCATTGATATATATTGTGATGCTGATCCATTTGATTGATACATGCAAAAATGCCTGTAAGACCCTTGAAAAATGCCTAAAAATCATCTAAAAAACAGTTCAATATCTCCTAGCAATATTCTCTACACTCTGCTCAAAAAAAAAAAAAAAGTGAATGCAGGCACTAGTAGTATGAAGTCAGCAGAACAGCAGCTGCAGAGGTGTTTCCACTTTTTCTTTGTCATGAAGCCTCATAGTTTACCAGCCCTGGGTGAATAGCAGGAGCATGTGCTTTTCTATATAAATCTTTTTATGGGTCTATCAGTTCTACACGTGTTTTTTTTTTATGTTTTAGATAGTAAAGCACTTTAACCACTTTCCCACCGCGCCATAAGCATTTTACTGCTACGGCGCGGCGGGGTTATCTCGGGACGACGTCCCTGGGACGTCGTCCTTGACTTCCGCGATTGCGCGTCCCCTGGGACGCGCTCACGAAAGTGTCCGTGCTCGCCGGGTCTAGAAGACCCGGCGCATCACGGATCACGGTAAATTGCCGCTGATCGCGGCCGTTTACCACGTGATCGCGCCGTCAAATGACGGCGCGATCACTTGTAAACAAACCGGCGTCATTTGATGACGCCGGTTCCTCCCTCTCCTCCCTCTCCGCTCTGTACAGTGTGCGAGGAGAGGGGGGGGGAGCGGGGTGTCAGCAGCTGAGCTGTGGCTGGATCTGTGACAAATGCAGTCACAGATCCAGCCATCCCTCAAAACATCCCAGCTCTGCCATCCCCCCAGTACCCTGCAATCCCCAGTACCCAACAATACTCAGCAATCCCCCAGTACCCAACAATACCCCAGTACCCAACAATACCCCAGTACCCAACAATACCCCAGTACTCAACAATACCCCAGTACTCAACAATACCCCAATACTCGGCAATACCCCAATACTCGGCAATACCCCAATACTCGGCAATACCCCAGTACTCGGCAATACCCCAGTACTCGGCAATACCCCAGTACTCTGCAATACCCCAGTACTCAGCAATACCCCAATACTCGGCAATACCCCAATACTCGGCAATACCCCAATACTCCAGTACTCAACGATACCCCAGTACTCGGCAATACCCCAATACTCGGCAATACCCCAATACTCGGCAATACCCCAGTACTCGGCAATACCCCAGTACTCGGCAATACCCCAATACTCGGCAATACCCCAGTACTCGGCAATACCCCAGTACTCAGCAATACCCCAGTACTCAGCAATACCCCAGTACTCGGCAATACCCCAATACTCGGCAATACCCCAATACTCGGCAATACCCCAATACTCCAGTACTCAACGATACCCCAGTACTCAACAATACCCCAGTACTCGGCAATACCCCAATACTCGGCAATACCCCAATACTCGGCAATACCCCAATACTCCAGTACTCAACGATACCCCAGTACTCAACAATACCCCAGTACTCGGCAATACCCCAATACTCGGCAATACCCCAATACTCCAGTACTCAACGATACCCCAGTACTCGGCAATACCCCAGTACTCGGCAATACCCCAATACTCGGCAATACCCCAATACTCGGCAATACCCCAATACTCGGCAATACCCCAATACTCCAGTACTCAACGATACCCCAGTACTCGGCAATACCCCAGTACTCCAGTACTCGGCAATACCCCAATACTCGGCAATACCCCAATACTCGGCAATACCCCAATACTCGGCAATACCCCAGTACTCGGCAATACCCCAATACCCTGCATGATACTTTGCAATACCCCAATACTCTGCAATACCGCCTATGGGGATTTTTAGGTAGCAAAGTTTGGCGCCATTCCATGAGCGTGCGCAATTTTGAAGGGTGACATGTTGGGTATCTATTTACTCGGCGTAACTTCATCTTTCACATTATGAAAAAAAATTGGGCTAACTTTACTGTTTTGTTTTAAGCACAAAACAGTTTTTTAAAAAACACGCGTTCAATACATTTCTGCGAAAATACCGTGCGAGATAAAAAGTTGTAACGGCCGCCATTGTATTCTCTAGGGTCTTTGCTAAAAAATCATATATAATGTTTTGGGGTTCTATGTAATTTTCTAGTAAATAAATGATGATTTTTCCATGTAGGAGAGAAATGTCAGAATTGGTCTGGGTGTTCCAAAACGCCTGATGGCGTTCCCTGCATATTGGGCCTCTGTATCTGGCCACGCTGTGTAAAAGTCCCACACATGGGGTATCGCCATACTCGGGAGGAATAGCAGAATGTGTTTTGGGGTGTAATTTGTGGTATGCATATGCTGTGTGTGAGAAATAACCCGCTAATATGACAGAAACAAGATTTTTTATTTTTTTTTACAGAATTTTCAGTCGTTTTTCTTTTATAGCGCAAAAAATAAAAAACCCAGAGGTGATCAAATGCCACCAAAAGAAAGCTCTATTTGTGTGAAAAAAAGGACAAAAATTTCAAATGGGTAGAATGTTGTATGACTGAGTAATTGTCATTCAAACTGTGAGAGCACCGAAAGCTGAAAATTGGTCTGGTTAGGAAGGGTGTTTAAGTGCCCAGTGGTCAAGTGGTTAACCACTTCCCGACGGCCGTACGACTATGTACGGCCGCAGGGTGGCTCTACTTCTCTGGTACGCCATCTTTCTGCGCCCGCCCCTTTCCTCGTTCCCCCCGCGCGCTCCCGAGCGCGCAACGGGGAACTTCTGTGCTGGCCGTGTCCCTTGGACACAGCCAATCACAGATCGCGGTAAATAGCCAATCACAGCGGCTATTTACAGCGCGATCGTCGTGGCCAATGAGAGATGATCTCAAATGTAAACATATGAGATCATCTCTCATTGCCATATGTTGGATTCGTGTACGTACATAGGGACACAGATCGGTCACCTCCCCCAGTCAGTCCCCTTCCCCCACAGTTAGAACACTATGCAGGGTACACATTTAACCCCTTCCTCGCCCCCTAGTGTGCCAGTCACCTCTTCCCTGCCAGTCACATTTATACAGTAATTAGTGCATATTTATAGCACTGGTCGCAGTATAAATGTAAATGGTGCCAAAAATGTGTCAAAAGTGTCTGATGTGTCCGCCATAATGTCGCAGTCCCAATAAAAAATTGCAGATCTCCGCCATTACTATTAAAATAAAATAATAATTCTGTCCCCTATTTTGTAGGCGCTATAACTTTTCCGCAAACCAGTCGCTTATTGCGATTTTTTTTTTTTTTTTTTTACCAAAAATATGTAGAAGAATACATATCGGCCTAGACTGAGAACTGAGAATATACAGCGATCAGTGTTATAAAAATGCACTGATTACTGTGTAAATGACACTGGCAGTGAAGGGGTTAACCACTAGGGGGCGAGGAAGGGGTTAAGTGTGTCTTAGGGAGTGATTCTAACTGTGTACTGTAAAATGTATTCACTCAGCAGTAACATAATAATAGTAGGATTTTTTTTTTTTCAAGCATAATCATCATTATTGATTTTTTTTAGAAAGCTGTGTTTTCATATTAAGGGTCCTAGCAAGTAATTTCAAAACAATGGATTAATTCAAATTAACTACACATTCAGGCTTTCACACTGAGTTTGCAGGGGAGAAGTTTTTTAGGCGCTTTACATGCGCTATTTTTTGTCCAGAAGCACCTAAAAAACGCCCCAGTGTGAAAGGGGCCTCAGTGATGAGTGGGTCTAATGGGAGTGGTTTCATAATTATCAATCAGGTGGGCACCTGCACAGCACTAATGAGGAAATCTACTGGGCCTGCATCCCTTTAGACGTGTTCCTATTGGGAATGTTTTACCAAAAAATTCAATTTTTGTTGCAGGGAATGCCTGAAATCTGACTTGCATCTTAGGCAGACTTCTGGGAAAATCGGTGAGCCAATCACACAAGCAGGAAAATATGTTTCTGGGGAGTGGTCAGTACACATTCTGAGTACAGAACAACTCCAGGTAGTCATATTTCATTCTCAGAAAATTACAGTGCCTGCAGATTGAAAAGCAAAGGTCATTTCTAATAACATTAAATCACAATATAACTTGTGTCGCAATTGTATACGCTATATTATTTTTTTTTTTTTGCTATTTTTTTCCCACCAAAAGTGGAGTTACCCTTTAACTGCTTGCCGACCGCTGCACGCACTTATACATTGACAGAATGGCACTCCTGGGCAAAAGGACGCACCTGTACGTCCCCTTTAAGTAAGCAGCATTGTGGATGCCCGACCACGGGTCCCGCAGACTCGATTGCCGCGGGGATACCTGCGATCGTCTCACAGGGAGGAAGAACGGGGAGATGCTGATGTAAACAAGCATCTCTCTGCTCTGCCTAGTTACAGTGATCACAGCTTCCTGTAATCTGGAGCGTTGATCACTGTCTTGTCACACACAGCCCATCCCCCCTACAGTAAGAAGCACTCACTAGGGCACACTTAACCCCTACAGCGCCACCTATTGGTTAACCCCTTCACTGCCAGTGTCATTTTCACAGTAATCAGTGCATTTTTATAGTACTGATCGCTGTAAAAATGACAATGGTCTCAAAAATTTGTCAAAAGTTTCCGATGTGTCCACCATAATGTTGCAGTCATGATAAAAATTGCTGATCACATTACTAGTAAAAAAATGTTTTTATGAAAATGCCATTAACCACTTGCTTACTGGGCACATAAACCCCCTTCGTGCCCAGATGAAATTTCAGCTTCCGGCATATTGTTTTTTTTCCGCTCTATTTTTGTTTATAGCGCAAACAATAAAAAACGCAAAGGTAATCAAATACCACCAATAGAAAGCTCTATTTGTGGGAAAAAAAGGACGTCAATTTTGTTTTGGGAGCCACATCGCACAACCGCGCAATTGCCAGTTAAAGAGGAAGTAAATCCTCTTAAAAGAATCCAGAAAAAAAAAAACACCTGCAAGAGCATACTAGCTCATTATGTGGCACTTACCTGAAATCGAAGCCCCCGAAGTGCTTCTCGTTCCACTCTGCTGCCACGATGTCACCTCGGAGCTTCTTCCTGCTATCCTTACTATGTCGCTGTGACTGGCCGGAGCGGAGATGACGTCACTTCCGCTCAAACTCACGGGACCGGCATGATCAATCATGTAATCAACTCAAAATCACAGAATTTTTTTTTTATGACGAATTCCCCCACAAATCACTATTGTTCAATTCTGCAAGTGATTATAATTTATTATCGCTGTTTTCTAGCTAATCTAAAACCATTTTTGCCATAAAGGGACACTTTTGGTTGCTATGGGCAATCTACAGTTTGCAGGGAGAAAGAACAGTTTTTATTATATAAAAGAACATGCAGGACACTGGGCAGACCACTAGGGACAAGGGGTGTGTGTATTTTTTACATACAGTACTGTAATCTATAAGATTACAGTATACTGTATGTAATGTGTTTGTGTACTTTTTTGAATTTGGCGCTGTTCTCCGCTCCCGTGCGTCGTAACGTCGCAGCGAATGGAGCTCGGCGGCACACGGGGACACTGTGTGAATCGAGCGAGGACCCACTCGCTCACACAGCGTGGATGCATTGCTGGATACAGGAACAAGGTAAGTAAACCATGCCTGTGGATTCAGCGAGGCGAGCCCGAGTCTGACTCGGAGTTACCGATCGCAGCATGAAAATCTAACCCCGAGTCAGACTCGGGAATACCATCAGGGGGGTTAACCGTGTGGGTTAAGGAGATATTTCTTGCACCTTCAAGTAAGACTTATTCTAGGCTTACCTGTAGGTGCAAGTTGTCAAAGTGGGTTTACAACCACTTTAAAGCGACGCAGTGCCGAATCGCAAAAAGTGGCCTGGTCTTTAACCAGACAAATGGTTAAGTGGTTAAGGTCCTCGGTTAATGTTACCACACTCACATTATTTAAATTTGCTACAGACACATTGGCCCAGATTCACGTACATCTGCGCATTATTGGACCGGCGTAGCGCACCGCCTTTACGTTAGACTTGCGCAATTTTGCCGCGTAATCACCCTATTCTCGTAGCTTTTGCACAGGAAATTGCGCATACGTAACGTTTTTCCAGAGGCGTAAGGAGGAGTAATACAAATGGGGAAGGACGTGGGCGTGTTACATTAAAATGAGCCGTGACCCCATGCAAATGAAGGGCCGGCCGGCTCGCGCATGCGCGCTTGAACGAGACCATGTCAGCTCCGATGTGCGCATGCTCACAACTCGGGAGCGGCGCAATCAGTGAAATTGGAAATGGACTAGGGCAACGTTGTGAACTACGCGAACAGTATAAATAGACACACACAAACGCACTTCCTTTGCAAAAGTACATCCCTTTGTCCCTTCCCATTTAACAAAGTGCTTTTGTTCTTGTTGTTCGTTGCGGTGTGTTTTGTAGTTGTCAGATTAGTGTTCTGTGTGATCAAGTGGTTGTTAGTAGATTTTTGAAAGTGGTTTTTGATAAGTGTTTGAGAGACTGTTTGTTTGATTGATATATTTCTTTTTGTTTCTTTTCCTGCTGTATTTATTTTTTTTTTTTTGGGGACTGTTTCTTGGTGAGTAGTTTTCTCTCTGTGTGTGTGTTTTTTTGTGATTGGTTGTGCTTGTTTGTGTGCGTGAATTTTGTTGACTGGGACTGTTTTTTTTTGGAAGGATGACTGAGAGAAAACGAAAGCTTAATTTTACAGTTGTGGAAAAACAGATTCTTGCCTGGGCCATTAGCGAGTATGGGCGTTACCTCCACGGCCCAGAGAGTGCCAACACTGACCAGGTGAATTCTGCGGGGCAGGGGGAGACACGGACCAGGTCTGGGATTGACAAAAAAATCAATGACCTCCGGCGTCTGGTCAAAAAGAAGTTGGCCAGAATGCATGATGCCCATGCCAGGGGCACAGGAGGGGGCCCACCATGCCGTATTAGCCTGACAGCGGAGGAGCGTGCGGTGGCCCTGACCTTTCATCGGCATGAAGTTGAGGGCCTGCCCGGCTTTGACTCCAGTCCCCAGCCCGTGGTGCCAGGTAAGTTGTTTTCTTTTTTAATATCAGGTGTGTAGCATGTGTGGGGGAGGGGGTGAAAGGGAATATGTGGCAAGTGTGTGGATCCTCCAACCTGTGAATGTTTTGTGTCATCCACAGATGTGCAGGAGGGTGCAGGGCCATCTGGCCTGACCGCACCAACCCCAGGACAGCAGCCTAATGAGGCCCCCCCAACAAGGCCGGAGTCCGCGGAGGAGGTTCAAGAGGAGGAGGACAATCATGAGGAGCAGGACAATCATGAGGAGGAGGAGAATCATGAGGAGGAGGAGTCCATGTCAGGCACTGGACGTTTGGGTTTTGAGGACTCCTCCCCTCTGGCTGCCAGCAGGCAGGCCTCCCTAAGGGGGAGCCCCCCCCCTCCTCCCCCAACATGGCTCCCCTCACAAGGGCCTCCCCTTCTCCCCGGCCACAAGCATCAGCTGGAGGCAGGATGTCATCCCAGACCACCAGGGGGTTGGCCGATCTCCTGCCCGCCACCCTGAGAAGGGACCAGTTCCTCCAGACCCGCCATCTGGGACAGGTCAGCCAGACATTGGTGCGGATGGAGGAGAGCCTGTCCTCCATCAAGGATACGCTGGGAAACCTGGACTCCCACTCCCGGGCTTTCACAACCTGCCTAAATGAACTGCAGACGACATCAGCAGGCGTTGGGCAGGATGTGAGGGCCCTTACCCTGGCTATCCAGGCCAACACGGCAACAGTTGGTGCTGCCCTGGACAGAATTGCCGTGGCCTTGGAGGGCAGGCCACCAGGTGGGCAGAAATCAGGGGCTGATCCTCCTTCCCTGGTTTTACCCCTTCCCCATGAGTCTCCCCTGAGAAGCCGGGGCCGTGGCCGGGGGCGCCCCAGGCGTGGCTCACGCAGAGGGCAGTAATTTGTCTTTCCCCCAATATTTTATTTTTTTTCAATTATTTTTTTTTTTTTTTTGTCTTGTTTTTTTGAACATTCAGTAAGTCAAATACTGTTAACATTCAGGAACATTATTACAAGTAGGTCATTCTGTGTGTAAAATCCTGAACAAAAGAGTGAGATTTTGTAGCCTAGCAATGAAAATCAAGTCCCCAACTGTTTTACTTGTGGTGTAACACTTTGCAGTAGGGAAAATGTGGTAGAATTCCTAAAAATATGTGTGCTAAGCTCACAGACATTCTTTACTTTGGAAGAACTTGGCAAGCCGTCAAAACTTCAAAAAAGCTTTATTGAGATGTCAAATATGAAATTTACTACTACAAAAACTAATTATTGGAGCAGATTTATGAAATAAATGGCTCTTATAAGGCAATGATGTTGGAAGCATTCTGGGGCTAAAATGGAAAGTTAAGGCAGGGTCATGCCAGGGGCAGTTGCCCCCACCCAGTAAAGATGGCTGCCTCCAGTGGAAGCACACAGAAACACAGAGATAGGTGTGGTGACCATCAGCACTGTGCTCAGTGATGGCCACAAGCTCAGCATTACTGAGCTGCACTGAGGAGAAAGCCTCCAGTATGGGGAGATTTGCCTGTCTTTTTATTCTCGATGTCATCTAGAAAGAAGTAGGGGAAAATCGAAAATGTTATGCTGTGTTTACACGATCGGACTTTCCGACAACAAATGTTCGATGTGAGTTTTTGTCGGATATTCCAACTGTGTGTATGCTCCATCGGACATTTGTTGTTGGAATTTCCGACAACAAAATGTTTGAGAGCTGGTTCTCAATTTTTCCGACAACAAAAGTTCTTGTTGGAAATTCCGATCGTCTATATGCAATTTCGACGCTCAAACTTCCTAAGCAATTCGACACATGCTCAGAATCATTGAACTTCATTTTTCTCGGCTCATCGTAGTGTTGTACGTGACCGTGTTCTTGATGTTCAGAATTTCCGACAACATTTGTGTGACCATGTGTATGCAACACAAGTTTGAGCCAACATTCCGTCGGAAAAAAAAATTAATGGTTTTGTTGTCGGAATGTCCGATTGTGTGTACGTGGCATTAGAGTTGTGATCAAAGCAAAAAGTAAGGGAAGTTTTTACTATGGGGGCATTTGTCTAAGATGGGATTTCCCCTCACTTTGGGAAATTACCTCTAACTTCCTGTTGCGCCTATGTAATGGGAAGTGAATAGGAATTTCCTCAATTGTATACTGATAGTAAAAAATAAACTCCAAAAAATGTGGCTAAACAAACACTTTAATCATTTGTGGATGTAAAGTCATCATACTTAGCTGTAAGCCTCTAGACAAAGGAATTTCTGGGCCCGAAACGCAATGTTTTAAAAACAAAATATTAGCATAACAGCCACAGAACTATTATTTTTGGCAGGAGAGGTCAACAATGGCAGCTCACACAGCTCTTTAATGATAGAAGTACTGCAAAGATTATGCCCAGCTTTAAAAGTTTCTATTTTTCATTTTGCTACACTATATTGTATTGGGACACCTGTGTTTACACGCACATGAATTTTAATGGCATCCCAGTCTTAGTCCGTAGGGTTCAATTTTGGGTTTACATCCAGCTTTCTTATATTTATATTAATTAAAATGATTTTTTTTCCATACCTTTATACTCTTTTATTTGGTTATGAAAAGTGCCCAAAAAGTCCCAGGGGCATTCTCTTGTTTTTCTTCTTAAATATTGAGTTGGCCCATCCTCTGCATGTATAACAGCTTCAACTCTTCTGGGAAGACTGTCCATCAGGTTTAGGAGTGTGTCTATGGGAATGTTTGACCATTCTTCCAGAAGCGCATTTGTGAGGTCAGGCCCTGATGTTGGATGAGAAGACCTGGCTCGCAGTTTCCACTTTAATTCATCCCAAAGGTGTTCTATCAGGTTGAGGTCAGGACTCTGTATAGGCCAGTGAAGTTCCTTCACCCCAAATTCACCTCGCTCACCTATGCCTTTGTGGACCTTGCTTTGTGCACTGGCGGGCAGTCATGTTGGAACAGGAAGGGGCAATCTCCAAACTGTTCCCACAAAGTTGGAAGCATGAAATTGTCCAAAATGTCTTGGTATTCCGACGCCTTGAGAGTTTGCTTCACTGGAACTAAGGGACCAACCCCAACCTCCGAAGAAACTGCCCTGCATGATAATCCCCCCTCCACCATATGATTTGGACCAGTGCACAAAGCAAGATCCAAGCCTTCTTGTCCACATCAGTGCCTGACCTCACAAATGCTCTTCTGGAAGAATGGTCAAACATTCTCATAGATACACTTTTAAATCTTGTGGACAGCCTTCCCAGAAGAGTTGAAGCTGTTATAGCTGCAAAGGGTTGGCCAACTCAATATGGAACCCTACAGACTAAGACCTGGATGCCATTAAAGTTCATGTGCGTGTAAAGGCAGGTGTCACAATACTTTTGGCAGTGTATGTGACAGTGTTAATTTTGGCAGCAAACAGTACACACGACTGTTTTTCATGACGAGAAAAATTACATTTTTTTAATTGGTCATGAAAAACGATCGTGTGTAGGCTCCAGGACATTTTTCTCGACGAGAAAAATGGGCATTAAAAATTTGGAACCTGCTCTATTTTTTCTCGTTGTTTTTTCACATTGTGAAAAACGGTCATGTGTACGCTTTAACGAGGGGGAAAAACGTGTATGCTCAGAAGCAAGTTATGAGACGGGGAAATTAGCATAAGCAGCCCAAAGGGTGATGCCATTCGAATGGAACGTCCCCTTTATAGTGCCGTCGTACGCTTTGTACGTCACGTCACAGCATTTTTTTTCACGATCGTGTGTATGCAAGGCAGGCTTGCGAGGAATTACGTCGAGAAAAACGATGTTTTTTTTCCATTGACATAAATAACGGTTGTGTGTGTACGCCACATTAGTCTTAGAACTAAAATGGCATTTTAGTCCCATTTTTGTCTTCTGCAATTGTTTTAGTTTTAGTCGTATTTAGTCGACTAACTCCAGTATATTTTAGTCTACTAAAATCTAATGGGTAAAATTAAATTGTAAATGCATTAGTTAATATTTCTCTACAACTTCCAAACTCATTATATACTGCTGGAGTGAAAAATCAAATAAGTTATTATTTATGGAATTGAGGTATAAACATGCACTACAGACCGGGGTTCATTTTGAAGTCAAAGTTCAATTTAGTTTTAGTCTTATGCTGCGTACACACAACCCGTTTTTCGGGTTGTAAAAAAGGAAGTTTTTAAAAAATGTCATTTAAAACGATCGTGTGTGGGCTTCACAGCATTTTTCGGGTTCTGAAAAACGAAAAAAAAAAAATTATTCAAACATGCTCCATTTTTTCACGACATTTTAAACTATGTAGTTTTTCGGGTTGTAAAAGATGATCGTGTGTGGGCTTTAACGACGTGAAAAATCCGTGCATGCTCAGAAGCAAGTTATGAGACGGGAGCGCTCGTTCTGGTAAAACTACCGCTCGTAATTTAGTAAGCACATGCAACATGCTGTAACAGACTGAAAAGCGCAAATCGTCTTTTACTAACACAGAATCAGCAAAAGCAGCCCAAAGAGTGGCGTCATCCGTATGGAACTTCCCCTTTATAGTGTCGTCGTACGTGTTGTACGTCACCGCGCATTGCTAGAGCATTTTTGTTCATGATTGTGTGTGGGCAACGTCGTTTTAATGATGAAGTTGGAAAAAGCGTTGTTTTTTCTAGAGGCTGAAAAATATTGTTTTTTTACAAGCTGAAAAATTATCGTGTGTACGCGGCATTAGTCTTTTGACTAAAATAGCATTTTAGTTTTAGTCCCATTTTAGTCTTTCGACTAATATGCCATTTTAGTCATATTTTAGTCATCTCAATTGTTTTAGTTTTAAACTTTTTTCAGAGTTTTAGTCGACGAAATTAACACTGGTATGTGGGATATGGAAATCCATATGCCACACATGGATTGCCGTTTCTTCTTTGTGCTCTTTTTAAAAAAAAACAGCCACTGTAAGCAGACTTCCCTCAGAACAAGCAAAATGTTAACATTATGATACTCAATTAACAATATAAAAGCCGTGCAGATGTAATGAAAAAAGAAAGTGAATGTACATTTTTTAGACAGTTTACTCTTTCAAAGTTTCCCCAGAAATTGTCAGAAAATGGCCTGTGCATTCACATACTGCTGTCTGATTGCTTTGGTTTTCAACAGACATAAGCATTTATGTCTGTAATATAAAATGTTGGAAAGAAAATATGTTCATAAATGATGACACAAATTATGCAGCTTTAGTATCAGCAGCTCTCATCTGTGGAACATCTGAAGAAGTACAAAACGTAAAGATTATTTAAAGTTCAGGCCCTTCACGATAAAACCAATAATCTCTCTAAACCACTTTTCTCAAAAAGCTGATGATAAAGCTCCCTGCTGTTATGAAGCATAGGCATTTTATTGCAGGACGGATTTGTTCAAATGCTTGCCAGCATAAATGCCCTTCCTATTATTCCCATTCTGGAGATGCAACATTTATTTTTTTCATTTCTTAAATCAACTGAGTTATGTAGAGTAGAATTTTGATGTCACTGGCTCACAAATTTCAAGCATCAATACAAGGCATTCTATGAAAGGTGGCTGTGCAGAGCGAGCGACCCCCTCTGGTCAGTTTGCAGAGGGAAAGTCACTGGAGCAGCACCCAGAAGATTAAAGGGTCATTTTTTTGCTGAAATGACTGTTTACAGGGTATAGAGACATAGGGCCAGATCCACAGAGAATTGCCCTGGCGCAGTGTATCAGAGATACACTACGCCGCCGTATTTTACCTGGCTCTAAGTCGAATCCAGGGAGATTTCGACCCGTAAAGGAACGGCGGCTTAGTGTATTTCTCGTGGCGGAATCTGAATATGCGATTAGGGGGCGTGAATCATTTAAATTAGGCGCGTCCCGGTGGCGATCGAACTGCGCATGTTCCGTTCAGAAATTTCCCGCCGTGCATTGCGCGAAATTACGTCGAAACTTCATTTTTTTGTAGCATAATTTACGTACATTCCTATTCACGGACGACTTATGCAAAAAAATTGAAAATTTGACGCGGGAACGACGGCCATACTTAACATGGAAAGTCTAACTATAGACCGGATAATAGCAGCTTTAACTATACGCCGGAAAAAGACGTTAGAGAATGCGACGGCCGATCATAACTTCGTGGATCGCCGTAAAAAGCTAATTTGCATACCCCATGCGGAAAACGACGCAAACTCCACCCAGCGGGTGCAAAAAGATTGCAGCGTAGATCCGAAGGCGTACGAAGACGTAGGCCTGTCGGATCGAAGCCTGAAGCCGTCGTATCATGGTTTGAGGATTCAAACTAATGATACGACGCGGGTAATTTGAAAGTACGCCGGCGTATCAGGAGATACACGGGCATACTAGCTCTGTGGATCTGGCCCATAATAGTTAACTGATTCCATTTAAAAAACGATTAAAAACAGATAAAAATCAATCATATAATGTGCCTCTAGTTTCGCTTTGCACGTCATTTAATACCTCTGTGCTGGACAATGCCATAGAGAGTGATGGTTAGGAAAACGAAACTAGAATCTCCCAGTACTGTGGTCATCAGGAAACAGACAACCCGGAAGTGTCCAGAGCAAAAACGAACAATGAGGACATGAAACCAGGACTGCAGTAAGGTAAAGGAAGCTATTTAGCTAAAAAAAAAAATCCTTTAGTGATCCTTTAAGGCTAGCACTGTATGTAGCACAGAATGCTACCATAATTCTCAGCATCTCCACCCTCAGGATATTAAATATAGATATTTACAGCAAGCCAAGCGTTTGTGGAGTTCTGTTTTAATATTGATTGCAGCATTTAGTTTGTGTCTAGTGGGCCTTAAAGCTAAACTCCAGGCAATAAAAAAATGTAATATATACCCTAGCAACAAATAAATTATTACAGATTTTTTTTCAAGGGAATGAAAAATTAAGTATTACTTGCTTTAGCATATGTTCGTGCAACAGCTGCTAGGCAGGTCTTCTCTCCAGTGATAGAATGTGACCGGGTACGCCCATGTAATCAGGACCAGTGTTGGTCACTGGTCCTGTATGAGAGGAATACAGGCAGGACCCCGGAATAAAAGAAAATTATGAGAATAAAAAAGTAAAAGAAAACAAATACACACCTAGATGGCTGCAGCATGGCTCTAAGACCAAGAACCGAGCTATCCCATGACTGCTGATTGCTTGGCTCTTGGTCTTCATTGAGCAGAGACTGTCAGTCACCGGCTTTCTGCTCTTCCCCCTCGAGTGCTCACTGGAGCGCCAAGCTGTGGAGGAGGTGGGAGAAGTTGGGTTAGGCCACTAAGAGGCTAAACCAGCTGCAAGTCAGGCATCTGGGCAGATCCCGACAAAATTGTCAGGATCTCCACAGAACCTTTATCTGTGACCTCAGCCGTCAGCAGGCTTTATCCACTCTCTGCTGAGACTGGGTCACAGGAGTGAAGTAATAAGTGCACTCCTGTGATCCATAGGAGGAGTATAGACAAAATAGTTTTGACTATTCTTCTCCTGTAAGGTAGGTAATACTCTGTTTCATTCCACCCTCTGGAAGAAATAGGAATTTAATTTTTTAACAGCTGAGGGGGAATTTAATGTTTTTATTACTGCCCAGATTTTGGCTTTAAGGCCTTAAAATAGAAAGAAAACCTAGGTGCTTCTTTTTTCTGTTCTTTGTCAGAATGAAATGTACAGCAAATGCAACACAAACTATGAAAAGTTGGCTGGAAAATATGCAACATCCTTAACCACTTGCCGACTGCCCTATAGTAGTTCTACTGCTACAGCGCGGCCGCGCTGCGCAGGACCAGATATAGTATAGTGAGTGCGTACCACTGCCAACTCACTCCCGCTGTGATTCTCACTGAGGGAGCCAATCAGCGGGTCCCCCGGACTCGATGTCTGCCAGCACCGGCTGATCATTCGGTACACAGGCAGAATGGCAGTCTGTCTATGTAAACAAGGCAGATTGCCTTTCTGTCAGTAAGGAAGGCATTGGCACCTGTGTCTCTGCAAAGCAGGGACATGGATCCATACCTTCCACTAGTAAAAGCACCTCCACACTACACTAATACATTATCTAGGCACACAGTTAACCCTTTGATCACCCCTGATGTTAATTCCTTCCCATCCAGTGTTATTAGTACAGTGACAGCACATATTTTTAGAACTGATCACTGTATTAATGTTACTGGGTCCCACAAAGTCCAAAAAGTGTCAGTTAGTGTCTGATTTGTCCGTTGCAATATCGCAGTCCTGCTATAAGTCGCTGATCGCCACCATTACTAGTAAAAAAAAAATCCATAAATATATCCTAGTTTGTAGATGTTATAACTTTTGCAAACCAATCAATATGCGCTTATTGTGATTTTGTTTACCAAAAATATGTAGCAAAATACATATTTGCCTAAATTGGTGAAGAAATTTGATTTTTAAAAAAATATTGGATATGCTTTAAATCAGAAAGTTAAAAATATATATATTTGTTTTAAAAAATTAGCCGTTTTTTGTTTATAGCACATAAAAAAAAACAGGATGCATAGGATGCATTAGGTGAAAAAACATGAGGGTTTACAACCCCTTTAACCACTTGTCCACCGCCCACCGTCAAATGACGGCGGGCGGAGGACTCCAATATCCTGACTGCATGTCATATGACGTGCAGTCATTTGAATAGGGAATGCGCGCGATCGCGTGTGTGCATCCCTATACTGTCGGTAGCGGCGTGTCACGGAGACACCGCTCGTTACCGACAGGGGTAAACAGCGGCGCGGATGCGCTGTTAACCACGTGATCTGCCGTGATGAAGTGACGGCTGATCACGCATGGCAACACCCCCAAAGTGCACGGCGTGTGTTCGCGATCGTGTCGCGCGTGCCCGTCGGTGGCAGCGTGTTACCGGGAACACTGCTCGTCACCGACAATGGTACACAGCCATTGGTCAGGGCTGTGTACCACGTGATCAGCTCTGATCACTAGTGTAAACAAAGAGCTGTAACTAACTGTTACCAGCTCTTCTCCCCTCACACATCGTTTCCAGTGTGAGGAGAGAAGAGCTAGAAGCAGTGAGTTACAGCTCTGTGTTACTGTAGTGTCTGCACAAACACCACATCTGTCCCTTTGCCCCCCCCCCAATTGTCACCAGTCACCCATAAAGTGCACCTGTCACATAAATAGACTGCCATCAGCGGTGCAACCGTCACCCACCAGTGACCGTACCCTGTCACCGTCGCCCACCAGTGACCTGCGCTTTCACCCGTCACCCACCAGTGACCTGCCCTGTCACCCGTTTATGAAGAAAAAATATGAAATTTTATGACAGAAACAAAGAAAAATTCAATTTTTTCACAAAATCTACCGTCTTTTTTTATTTATAGCGCAAAAAAATAAAAAACCCACGAGTGATTAAATACCACCAAAAGAAAGCTCTATTTGTGTGAAAAAAAGGACGCAATTTTTATTTGGGTACAGTGTTGCATGACTGAGTAATGGTCATTCAAAGTGTGAGAGCACCGAAATCTGAAAATTGGTCTGGGTAAGAAGGGGGTTTAAGTGCACTGTATTGAAGTGGTTAAGTTGCCACTGAATAGTTCATCCTTATTATCCTTATTATGAATGTTGTACCTTATGAAGGATGTATCAGGCTTCTTTATGTTATGGTGCATCAATACTTTCATTGTGACACATTTGAATGTATACTGCTTTTTTCTTTCCAATCTTACTTCACTGGATTGTTTTCTATGCTCAATAAAATCTTTTCTGATATATAAAAAAAACTATGAAGAGAGAAAATTTTTGGTGGAATTTGTGAGGCACAAGTTACACAGTATAAAAAAAATACCAATAACTTTATTACAAAAATGTTTATTACATAAAATAATATTTGCCTGATTACCTCCAACTGCCATTTATTTTTGTCATACATCCAACTATCACTCAAATTACTCAAAATGGGTGGTAATTGAACTTCTAGCAAACTCACCATCATAAAAAATAAAAAAAAAATTGAGCTTTCGATCACAGTCCACTTCTTCAGAAGCAGGCATTGGACATTAATTAAAAATAACTTTATATTCTACATATTATAATGTTTTTAACAAATCCCCAACGCCTGCTCTTGAAGAAGTGGACTGTGATCCAAGAAACGCGTTAAGCTCTGAAAATATTGTACGGATGGTGAGTTTACAAGAGGTTTAATTATTACTCGTTTGAGTAATTCGAGTGATAATTGGATGTACAACAAAAATAATATGGCAGTTAGAGGTAATCAGGCAAATATGATTTTATGGAAATCCTAATGTTATATATTTTAGTAATAAAGTTGTTGGTATTTTAATTTATACAGTCAAAAGAAAAAATCCTCTCTTTCCAGCAAATGCAAGCTTCATTAATCGCATTTTTTAAAGATGCAGCATCTGAGAAGACATTTTTATTGGCTGTCTAATGCACATGATCGGAAATTCCGGCAGCAAAAGTCCGATGTGAGCTATTGAACGGAAATTCTGACCCTGTGTATGCTCCATCGGACTTTTGCTGTCGGAAATTCAGCCAACAAAAGATTGAGAGCTGGTTCAAATTTTCAGAAGGAAAATCCGCTCGTCTGTAGCAATTTCGACGCGCAAAATTCAGACGCATGCCGGGAACCCTGAACTTCATTTTGTTGGCTCGTCGTAGTGTTGTACGGCACCGCGTTTTTGACGTGACCGTGTGCATGCAAGCCAAGCTTGAGCAGAATTCCATCGGAAAAACCATCCAAGGTTTTTCCGACGGAAAATCCGATCGTGTGTCCGCGGCATTAGGGTTTATTCCCACCCTGTCCATTAACCTGTATTTTTCTGTATTGGATAAATGCAGGTGACTGCAAGGGCATATAGAAAACAATGCTCTATCATGTGGCTTGTTTAAACCACAATATTATGTATATGTGCCACAATGCATTGTGTTAAAATGCACCATATATGCATTTTAACGCAAAGCACATTAATGCACGTCAAGATGAAGTAGCTGAAGTTAAAAAGTGTAAAAAAAAAATAGTTTTTTATTTTGATTCTTTTCGGGAACTGAGAATGATATAAAAGGAAATAAGACTGTAAAATGCTCAACATGTGATGAATATTATATATTATGAATATTAAAATGCATGCTGACACTTATTATGCAATGTACAGTAACTCCTAGATTGTAAGCTCTAATGAGCAGGGCCCTCTGATTCCTCCTGTATTGACGTCTATAGTAACTGTACTGTTCTGCCTTTATGTTGTAAAGCTCTGAGCAAACGTTTGCCGCTATATAGATCCTATATAATAATAATGTAGAAAATGCATGTAAATGCATTTTTAGGGTGTTGTAGTGCATTGTTATGTGCAGTATGGTGTGAAAAGACACTAATGCAACATTTTCTAATATAGCAACATGTAGCTCCCTCTTGTGGCTGAGCTGTAGATTACTACAGCCAGCAGCAGTGAACACTCATCTGCTGTCAGTACACATTCAGTAATACAAGTAGGAAAGACAAATCATGGCGAGGTTTGCTATATACATAGATACACTAGGAAGAAGGCACCACACTAACCACAAATTCCTTAAGAGCAAAGAAATTCTATAACTATGAATGTGTGCTCTCAAGGGTAAAATTGCTTTAATATATTATGTATGAATTCAATTAGGTTTCTTCCACAAACTGAGCAGGTCATCAAATTACACACGTAAACCACAACAAGAACTGATTATCGTCACTGGTTATTTTATAGAATTCTACAGAACGATGTCTAGACCGTCTGTTGAGATGAAAATCTTGAATGTGTGCAAACAGAATATACGTATATGTTTTTATGTACCAAGGTGATTTGTTTTTACATTTTCTCTTACTATATGATTTCTTAATATTACAATTCAAATTTATCTAAACCCAGGAACACAAATGTAATTTATTGCAGCTTATAAATTATTAGTAGGGGTGAGCTTCCTAACGCAACTGAACATCATATACCGTCATAGGTGTGCGCAGCAGATTGCATTAGGGAGTGCACCCCAAAGCTCAAACACACACTACTGATCACTCACAATGTTATTTCAGAAAGGGAAGGGATGGTCAATTTATATGAAATAAAATATATTTACCGGCCCCTTCCTCCACTCATCCTAAAACATCCTTGCAGCAACAGCTGGCGGGAGAGTAGGGAAGCTGGTAGCACTGCAGGGGGCAGGGGGGAGCCAGGGCAGTAGGGGGAATCTGTGCAGTAAAGTGTGATTAGGGTGTGCCTGGGCACACCTGGCACACCCTGTACGCACGCCTATGTATACAGTAACAATATTTCTACCGTTACTATACATGACAGCTTTCTATCTGACAATGCTTACCAAGGAAGCTGATATTCTTTTAAATTTTTTGGTGGAGGTTCCCCCATTACTATGTATATCAGACCCTCTAGGATAAGGATCTGGTATAGATGAAGGGAATCATCGGCAGAAGCCTTTTTTTTTTGTATACATGCTACAGGTGTGCCACTTCACAGGCAGTTATTTTTTTAAACTTTTTTTAAAACTTTTTTTATAATGGTAGGTATTTCCAAGCCAAGGGCAGTCCCCCCTCCCCCATGCCATTTGTTTGACAATCCCTTGTCCGTTAACTTAGAAAGTGGCCATTTTTTGTTTTTTTAGCATTTGGCTCCCATTGACTTCTGGGTTATGAATTTGCATCTGCAAACGTACCACAAACTGAATCCAGGTATGTTCGAGTCATCCTTACATGTGGTGCTGAATTTGTTTTCACCTGCCAAAAACACATTATCTTTCCTATGGTGGCAACGCTTATTGTACTGTATCTATAGAAGCAGCCTTATCATGCTAGGTTGCTTGCTCCTGATTTGGACTACAAACACCACTATCCTCCCCTTCCCCTTCTCACATATTGTCATACGATTGGACTAAAGGTGTTCTTTAGTTTGCAGAGGTGAACTAAGCAGGGCTCATACCACTGCTTTAAATTTCACAGGAAGTTGGGCGTTCACTGGATTTCTGGCATTATGGGTTTAAAGTATTGCCATTTAACATTACACAAGCCTAACTACCGTATTTATCGGGGTATTGCGCGCTCCCGCGTATAGCGCGCACCCCTAAAGTAGCTCCGAAATTCCTGTAAAAACAAATGTTATAACATTTTATTACTTACAGTTTTGGTGTCTTGCCCAGCATCCATCGTCCGGTCCGGCGTCCATCTGCGGCCTCGGTGGTGTCCTCGCGGCTTCTCCAGCGCTGTCCGAGTCGAATCCCCGCTTCCCGCGCTCAGTTTGAAGCCTCCGCTGACATATACCGAGCACAGTACACTCGGGCACGCTCGGCTTCTCACGCATAAACGTCACAGAGCGTGACTATGAGCGAAGCCGAGCCTGGCCGAATGTACCCGAGTGTACTGCACTCAATATATGTTCAAACTGAGCGCGGGAAGCGGGTATCGGCATATATCGCGCATCCACGATTTTCCCCTTATTTTAAGGGGAAAAAAGTGCGCGGTATACGCCGATAAATACGGTACTTTTTTAGCAACATGTAACATGTTGCTAAGTAACCCTCCAAAGCACCACCCTTTCCTTCCCCATGACAGCATGTGAGGATCCTTCTTCTCTTCAGCAGCTGTCAAATTTCAAATTGGCACAGCCGGCGCATCATCCCGATTTCGCAAGTCTGGATCCGCCAGCTGCCTTGATTGATAGCAGTCTCAGCGAGCCGCAATGCTCCAATGAGCATGGAGGATCAGAGCAGGAAAGCTGCTGACTGACAGGCAGCATTTCTCTGCTCGGGGAGAAGTGAGAACCGAGCCATCAGTGGTGATTGGTGGCCCGGTTCTCAGTGCAAAGAAGCCGGGGGACAGCTGCAGCATCAGCCTGATGCTCCATCCACCGAGGTAAGTATGAATCTAAAAAAAAAAAGAAAACCCATACTTCTCTTTTAACCCTGAACTAGTACATGCTACATGTATTAAATAAGACCACTCACTTTTGCTTCTCAGCTAGTTTCATTCAAGGTATAACATTTTATATTTCTTCCTGCCAACAATGCCTGCTCTTATAACGAATACTTTCACAGTTGACCTGACTTCCAGCTTAGAATCTGCAGTACAGTTTACCTCTTTCCTTCAGTAAGCGCAGTAAATAAACAAAGTGATGTCAGGCAGATGAAGAATGTTTGTTTCATTCAAAATAAAACAACATTTTTAGTAGAATAGAAACAAAGAAAAAAAAAACTGAAATAGGATACGAGAGAGCTCATTATAGAGTAAGATTGTTTGTTGAATTTGGTGCATAGGAACAATTAAAATGTAATTATATGTTAACTTTGTACACAAAAAAAAAAAAAAATGTAATTATATATCTGAGAGGTTGCAATAGACCATCAAGGTGTTGATTAAACCTGGAATTTAAGCTTATGGAGAATCCTTATTCCTTCTCGCAGGTTCATACGTGGGCCTATGGTCACACCAGATGTTCAAGAGGACCTTGATCCAGTGGGAGGTGTCGAGGTGGTAGAATTGTATACAGTAGGTAACAAATTAACATATTCACCAGCACACCATGTATCATAGATAACGTTCAAAAATGCAATGCAAAAGAAGCATCACAGAAAGTGCAACGTTTCAAGGCCACGCAGGACCTCTTCGTCAGGCAAAGACCTGCATGGCCTCGAAACGTTGCACTTTCTGTGATGCTTCTCTTGCATTACATTTTTTTACGTCATCTACGATCCATGGTGTGCTGGTGAATATGTTTATTTGTTTAAGAGTTTCAGTGCCCAGCTGGTGATCGTTTTACCACCCACCTTTTTTTCTATGAGCTGTTTCAAAAGTCCAGGAACCTATGCGATTGGAATATTGACTAGACTGGTATAGGTAACAGGCCTCCAAAACCCCTGCCAGGGTCTGTTGTCTCTCACACAGGTCTTTAGGTCAGCTAAGGTCTCCAATTCTCTCCTACATTCCCACCTCCTCTTGTCTCCAGGGCAGGTTCACCAAGCTTCACTGTCATTGTCATTGCTAGGACTGCTGGTGTTCTAATAAGCAATCAAATGCTTGCCCCACTCACAGGAGCATAACACTTCCTCTGTCTAGACAAGGGTTTCTCAACCAGGGTTCCATGGAGCTCTGAGGGTCCAGAGGTTGCTAGGGGTTCCTTGAGCAATGAGCATTTTCTGCCTCTCAGATAAAGTTCCCACTGACACCATTGATCTTTTTAGCTATCTGTAAGGAGGTAATTCTTCCCAAAATGTAAGGAACATTCTTCCGACTGACCATCACACTAATGTATCATGAGTTGTACATAAAGTAATTTTTAGCAGGGGTTCCCTGAGACAGGAAAGTTATTTCAAGGGTTTCTCTGTGTTGAAAAGGTTGAGAAAAGCTGGTCATGGCCTGCTCCGTTTTCTCTACCTGCTACAGCAACACTCCTGTAAGTTTGTGAGGTAAGGGTGGACTTTGAAAGGGGCTCTGATGTAAGGGAGGAAATTGATGGGGTCTCTCATGCAAGGGGGACTCTGATGTAAATGGAGGCCCTAAAGGGGGCTATTATGGTGGATCGAATAAGACACTGATGTATGTGGGCAATCTGATATAAATGGGGGGGGGGGGACTTTGATGGGGATTTGGATGTAAGGGGAACTTTGATGTTAGGAGGACTCTGATGTAAGCTGATGGGGATTCTGATGTAATGGGGGCTCTGATGGGAACTTTGATGTAAAGAGACTCTGATGGAGACCCTGATATAAAGGTAGACATTGATGCAGACTCTGATATAAGGTAAATACTTCCCATTTCAAGGGTTTAAGTGTATTTGTAACTTATTTGCTTTGTTTTACTGAAGTTCATTCTCTGTTTTTCTGAATTATATCATGATTATAAAAAAAAAAAAACTTAAAGGGGAGTTCCACCCACAATTTCACTTTTTAAATATAAATACCCCTGTAATACACAAGCTTAATGTATTCTAGTAAAGTTAGTCTGTAAACTAAGGTTTGTTTTGTTATGTTGTTACAGTTTATAATCTAGAAATAGACCGTGGCCAGCTTAAATGTGGGCATCATGAAGCCAGACTGTATGACTTCCTGGATTTCAGCTTTGCATATCTCGCACATGCTCAGTGCTGCACAAGCAATGTAATAGGTTTCAGTCAGGTTTGCAAGGACTACTGGGAAATATGATGCCTATCCCAGAAACCCTTACAAATAGCCTTGTGAGGAGGAACTAATGAAGGACTACAAAATAAAGGTATTTACAAGCAACAAAATAAATAAAAATTGTCCATTCTAAACACTATGGGCCAGATTCATAGAGCAATTACGCCTGTCTAACTGGTGTTAGACAGGAGTAATTTCAAATTTCGCGCGCCGTATCACTAGTTTGAATCCTCAAACCATGATACGGCGGCTTCGGGCTTCGATCCGAGAGGCTTACGTCTTCGTAAGCCTTCGGATCTACGCTGCCATCTATTTGCGGCCGCTGGGAGGAGTTCGCGTCGTTTTGATGCGTCGGGATATGCAAATGTTTTTTTACGGCGATTCCCGAAGATACGGGTGGTCGTCGCAATCACTTTCGTCTATTTTTTTGTACGTAATGTTAGAGCAGCTTTTTGCTGCTCTAACGTTACATAGCCCATGTTAAGTATGGCCGTCGTTCCCGCTTCGAATTTATTTAATTTTTTTTTTTGTTTACGTAACTCGTTCGGGACTAGGATCGCCCGTAAACGACGCTACCTAAACAACGAATGACGTCACGACGTGATTTCGCGCAATGCACGGCGGGAAATTTGCGAACGGAGCATGCGCAGATCGATCGCCGCGGGAACGCGCCTATTTTAAATGATTCACGCCCCCTACTCGTCTATATGGATTGTGACGGGAGAAATACACTACGCCGCCGTCGTTTACTGGACAAAATCTAGCTGAATTCCACGTAGAGCCAGGTAAAATACGGCAGCGTAGTGTATTTCTGATACGCTACGATAATCCATTTCTGTGTGAATCTGCCCCTATGAGATTAGGGCATGCAGCACAGACAAACATAAAAAAAATGGGGGGAACTCCACTTTAAAACATTCATATGTTTTTTAATTTTATTAATTAATTTCTATTACAGTTGTTTTGGCCTGCCAATATTTACAAAATATACAATGCGACTCCCTTCACTAAAAAGTATAACCTATTAATCAAAACCTATTCAAGTTATTAATTTTTTCTTTATTAGACTGAAATTAAATGAAAAATAACCTATTTGGAATAAGTTTCACTTAAACACATGGGGCCAGATTCAGGTAGAGTTAGGCTGGAGTATCTGTGATACTCCAGCCTAACTGTCACTTTAAGCCGGCGTTTCTGTTTTCTGTAACCAGAAAACAAGAAACGCCGGGTTGGAGTTCCGATGCGATCGGCGCAATTGAATTTTGCCATCGCATCGCAACTTTAATTTAAAAATGGCGCCGGGGGCGTTCCCGCTGATTTACGCTGAAAAAATATGTTAATCAGCGGGAATCGGCAATTCACGATCGTATTCGGGCGCGACGCAGTGACTTTCCGACGTTTCCGTAAGCGATACGCGGCGTAAAGATAAAGCAGCCCCCTAGTGGAGTATCCTATGTTAAGTATAGGCGTCGTCATCGCGTCGGAAAAAAAAAATCGCGTTGCTTGCGTAAAACTTTCATGAATGGGGATGTGACGTCATTGACGTTCACTGACAGAATTTGGAGCATGCGCACTGGGATGCATTGACACTCGACGCATGCGCAGTACGTTCGCCGCGGGATCGCGCTTAGTTTAAATAATACACGCCCCGTACCCGCCCAATTTGAATTCCGCCGGCTCATTTGCGATGCGCTGCTGCAACTTTAGGAGCAAGTTCTTCATGAATAACAGCACTTGCTCCTAGGGTTTCGGCAGCGTAGCGTAAATGAGAAGCGTTACTTCAGAGCAAAGATGCTCCCATCTACCTGAATCTGGCCCATGGAATGTAACAAAATAGATGCTTAACCTTCCTATGTACAGTGTCTGGTTTGTGTAAACTGTTAGTTGTAAAGACATGCACACATTGTTAACTTTCTTTTAAAAATATGTATTTTAAAAAAAATAGTAAAACATCTGACAATCTCTAATTTTGTAGATAAAGTCTACCTGAATTCTCAAACAAGTTTTGTTAAACTGAATTTGTATGTTGATAGAAGGCACAATCCAAATACCTACAGATTGCTGTCTCAAACTCCAAAGTACTTCTGCTGTGCTCCGGGAATTTTAAGCACTGCAGAAAGTCAAGTGTAGGTCATGCCCTCTTGAATCCCAAATAAAGCAATGAAGGCAGCTCTTGTTTGATCACAAAACACCTAAATTGTATTGTGAGAAGAGTTTGTAAAGATTTGTACTCCAAACTCACCAATCACTGTCTACTAACATTTCCGATTAGTATAGTAAAAAAGGTTTTGCATCATTTTGATGTTTATTGTACTGAAATATCTTGTGCAATCCATATTAAACAGTATATTTTATTTCCAGTTATGAATATGAATTTTAGATTTTTTTTTTCTGGCACCCAGGATGAAAAATGAATACTACTGGCACATTTATTTCTTTCACCTACCTCTTTTCATCTGATTCCCTTGCTAGCCCCTCTAGCTTACCATAGACATGAGAACAAGGCTCATTTTTTTTGGTTCCTAATATGAGAGTATCACTAAGTAAGCACACAGCATTCTCCATAGGATTATCTGGTAAACACATATCACAAAGCAGAACTGGGTAAGCTCGTAGCAAAGCCTCAGATGTCACAATAGAGCAATTGGTGTAGTGCCAGGGTCAAGGTCAGCAGTAGCTACCCAGCAGGGAATAACATGCTCCGTAGGCTGCCTAAAACTAGAAAGAAATTGATCGCAGTTTATTTCAAGATGTGTTATAAGAAAGAAAATATTGAGCACCTGAACATGAGCCAAACCAATTCAAAAGATTCATAAAATTATACAAGAAGTGTTACAGGAGGCCATTTACCATTTTTGTCAATGTTGGCTTGATTAAATAATGGATTTTGATTTTAATATATGTTAAAACCACCCCTGCCAAGTTGCCTATTGTTAGCAAAGTAAAATTATAATGGCTATTTCAAAATCCTAATTTTATTAAATCTTGCACTCTGAAATTTGTTGTCCTAAGCAGTTTGGTGAAGGATCTGAATCTATATTTTAGCTGTTAATTATACATACGTCTCCAATAAAAAAGCCAGATTTTCTGACAGATGAATAAAATCTCAATCTGACTCTGAAGCCGCGTACACACGGCAGAGAACCTCGACGGGCAGAACACATCGTTCCGCCCGTCGAGGTTCTCTGCCGGCCGTCGAAATCGGTGACCCGCCCGTCGGGAATGGCAACCAGCCATTCATCCAGGCGGTGTCAGGTTTCATATCAGGCTAGCAGCAGACAACAGTTCAGGTGTGCTAATATGCTTATAGTTCAATAACAAGAGCACATACCATGAGCAGGTCTTGAGAAGCAGGTCAGCGCTGGGACTTGTAGTTCACCACGGATGCAGGGTTGAGATGAGCGGGACAGCTGGCACTTGTAGTTCACTGCTGAAGTAGGTGTTTTGATGAGCAGGAAAGCTGGAACTGTAGTTCACCGCAGGTGTGGATGTTGGTGGTGTTGCTGGTGCTAGTAGTGCACCACTGCAATGGATGTGGTCTAGGCAAGCCGAGTCATACACGGATAATCAGAGTTCGAAAGGTACCAAATCGGAAGCAACAAGCAGGGTCAAACAATCCGGGTCATACACAAAGTTTACAGATAAACAGGTCAGGCTGGATCTCTCAAGGCAAGCAGAGTAACTCTATCACGAGCACTGATTGGGTGAAAACACAGGTGTTTTAAAGGAGAGCTGGCCAATCAGTGTTTCCCAGCCAAGGCTGTGTCAGGTGAGTGCGCTGGGTCCTAGAGGGATCCAGTACTGACAGTACCCCCCCTTCTCGAGGGGTTGCTCCTGCACCCCCAGGCTTACTTGGATATCGAAGATGGAACTTCTTCTTAAGGCGATCAGCATGGAGATCGCGAGCTGGGATCCAGGATCGATCCTCTGGGCCAAAACCTTTCCAATGAACTAGATATTGTAAGGAATTGCGTACTCGTCTGGAGTCAAGAATATATGCCACTTCATATTCCTGGCTATCCGACACATCTACAGGTTCTGGTTCATTTACTTGGAGACTAGAGTGAACAGGTTTCAATAAAGAAACATGGAAGACATTAGGAATGCGCATGGACGGGGGGAGCTTTAATCTATAGGACACAGGATTAACAATCTCCAAAATCTCATAGGGCCCGATGAATTTTGGGCCAAGTTTCTTGGATGGAACATGCAGGGACAGATTCCTGGATGATAGCCACACTTTGTCACCAACTTTATATCCAGGGGCCTTTGAGCGCCTCTTATCAGCCGTTTTCTTAAAAGCCTGCACCAAACGAGAAATAGCACGATTGACGTCAGACCAGATTTTGGAGAAATTTTCAATCATGGTGTTGGCATCTGGAACATCAGAGGGTGGAAGATCAAAGGAGCACACACGAGGATGCAACCCGTAAACACAGAAGAAGGGAGAGGTCCCTGTAGAAGAGCTGGCACAATTATTAAAGGCAAACTCTGCCCATGGAAGGATGTTGACCCACTCCACCTCATCATTGGCCATCAGACAACGTACCATCTTCTCCAGAGTCTGATTAGTTCTTTCTGTTTGGCCATTTGTCTCGGGATGATAGGCTGAAGAATATGATAACTTAATCCCTAGCTGAGAACAAAGGGCCTTCCAAAACTGGGCTATAAACTGAGAGCCGCGGTCTGAGACAATGTTAATTGGTGCCCCATGGAGCCTGAAAACATGTTTAATGAATAAAGATGCCAGATCTCTAGCAGACGGCAGTTTCGGAAGTGGAACAAAGTGGGCCATCTTACTGAACCTGTCTACCACCACCCAGATCGTGGAACATCCCTGGGACGGAGGCAAGTCAGTGATAAAGTCCATAGATAAATGGGTCCAGGGACAAGTAGGTATTGGTAGAGGACGTAGAAGACCGGAGGGCTTAGAGGTACTGCCCTTGCTTCTGGCACAAACCTCACAAGCCTGGACAAAGGCTAGCACATCCTGCCTAATCGATGGCCACCAGAGGTTGCGAGAGATAATCTCATAAGTTTGTCTAAACCCCGGATGCGCTGCAGGCTTTGACGCATGTACCTGCTGCAAAACCTGCAAACGAAGAGCCAAGGGCACAAAAAGCATACCAGAGGGAGTGGAAGGGGGGGCTTCAGCCTGTGCAGGTAACAGGGCCTCAGAGATGTCAGTCTGGGTGAAAGCCAAAATCCTGTCCTCAGAGATAATGGATTGTGGAGGAAGCGGAGGTGGGGATTCTGATAAAAAACTGCGAGACAAGGCATCGGCCTTAACATTTTTTGGCCCTGGTAAATAAGAAATTGTGAAGTCAAATCTTGAGAAGAACAATGACCACCTGGCCTGACGTGAGTTCAGTCTTTTAGCAGAACGGATGTATTCAAGGTTTTTGTGGTCAGTCAGAACTATGAATGGATAGCGAGCTCCCTCCAGCCAATGTCTCCATTCCTCCAAAGCTAGCTTTATGGCTAACAATTCTCTGTTGCCTATATCATAGTTGCGCTCTGCTGGGGAATATTTACGGGACAGGAAGGCACAGGGGTGGATGGAAGCAGTTACAGGGTCCTTTTGTGACAGAAGCGCCCCCACCCCTACTTCGGATGCATCTACCTCCACAATAAAAGGCAGCTCAGGAACAGGATGGCGTAGAATTGGTGCAGAGGTAAAGGCTTTCTTCAACTGAGTGAAGGCTGTCTGGGCTTCAGTAGTCCATTTAAACTTAGACGGAGACTTCCTGGTAAGAGAGGTGATGGGATGTGCAATGGTGGCAAAATTCCTAATGAATTTCCGATAGAAATTTGCAAAGCCCAGGAAGCGCTGAACTGCTTTCAGGTCTGAAGGTGATGCCCAGTCTAGAATGGCCTGAATCTTGGCTGGATCCATGGTTAGGCCTGTGTCAGAGATTAGGTAGCCCAGAAAAGGTACTTGTTTGACATGAAATGAACATTTTTCAGGCTTAACAAAAAGGGAATGAGCCTTTAATCGGGCCAACACTGAACGGACGTGCCTCTGATGCGTTTCAAGATTGGGAGAATATATCAAAATATCATCCAATTATACAAGCATAAAGCGACCCAACAGGTCACGGAAAATGTCATTCATAAAGTTTTGAAAGACAGCTGGTGCATTCCTCAGACCGAAAGGCATGACAAGACATTCGTAGTGGCCATCCTTGGTGTTAAAGGCTGTCTTCCACTCATCTCCTTTACGGATGCGCACTAGATTATAGGCTCCCCTTAGGTCTAGTTTGGAGAAAATCTTTGCTCCCTGGATTTGGGAGAACAACTCTGTGATGAGAGGGAGAGGGTACCGATTGGGAACGGTTATTTTATTTAGACCTCTGTAGTCAACACAAAGTCTTAGACCCCCATCCTTCTTTGGGACAAAGAAGCAACCTGCGCCTGCGGGAGAAGTAGAGGGACGGATGAAACTTTTAGCTAGGTTTTCCTGGATGTATTCTTGCAAAGCAATTTCTCTGGTTCGGACAATGGAAAGACTCTCCCTCGCGGAGGTGTAGTGTCAGGCAAAAGGTCAATGGGACAGTCATAACTGCGATGAGGTGGTAAGGTGTCAGCACTCCCTTTAGAAAACACAGCCTGAAAGTCCTTATAACAAAGCGGAATCTGTTCCATTGCCACTTGACAAGCAGCAAGTCGAACAGGGTGCTGGATGCAACTTCCTTTACACTGATTGGACCAAGCCAGAATATTTCCTGTTCGCCAGTCAATTACAGGATTGTGCTTCTGAAGCCAAGGAAGGCCTAGGATCAAAGGAGTGGATGGAGAGTCAATGACAAGACATGAAATCTTCTCCCAGTGCAGGGCCCCCAATTGTAACTGGAAGGGATTGGTGGACTGAAGCACAAGGTCTTGTGAGAGAGGCCGGTTATCCACAGAAATTAGGCGGACTGGGCAATCTAGCATATGAGTTTCCAGGGACAAGGAGGTTATCAAAGTCTTATCAATAAAATTCTCAGCAGCTCCAGAATCTACCAAGGCCAGCAGTTCATGAGTCCCTGTCCCAAAGTGAATAACACTAGGTAGAAGTATACGACTGTACCCCTGGGGAGATGAAAGCAGACCTAAGGTGACCTCCCCATAATCACCTAGGTCCGGGAGTTTCCCGGACGTGTAGGGCACGAATGGAGCATGTGACCCCTGAGGCCACAATACAGGCAAAGTCCCATATTACGCCGGCGTGTGTGTTCCTGGGCAGATAGCCGGGTGGAGCCTAGCTGCATAGGTTCTTCCACTGAACTGGCACTGGAGGTTGGATGGTCAGGTGGTAAGGGAGGTATACAGTTTGCCACAGCCATATTTTTTTCTCGCCCCCTCTCTCGCTGACGGCGATCAATTCTAATGGCTAGACACATAGCTTCCTCCAGTGAGGGTGGATAGGAGAAGTTGACCAGAGCATCCTTAATTGCATCTGAAAGACCTATTCTGAACTGGCTGCGGAGAGCTGCATCATTCCAGCCAGATTCTGGGGCCCACCTGCGAAACTCTGAGCAGTACATTTCAGCTGTGGTAGTTCCTTGCTTTAAGTTACGCAGGGTTGATTCTGCAGTAGCCATACGATCTGGATCATCGTACAGCAACCCAAGGGCTTCAAAGAAGGCATCTACAGTTAGCAGGGCTGGATGGTTTGGTTCGAGGTTAAAGGCCCAAGCCTGGGGGTCACCCTGTAGCAGAGAGATAATGATCTGAACTCTCTGAGTTTCAGAGCCAGAAGAGGATGGCCTTAATTTGAAATATAATTTGCAGCTGTTTTTAAAGTTGCAGAATCCCTTACGGTCGCCAGAAAAACGGTCAGGCAAAGGAATTTTTGGTTCAGATAAAGTTTTTGTAACAGTTGTAGTAGGGGATTGCACCTTGGTGAGCTCTGTGGCCATTTGCTGAACTTGATGGGATAAACGGCAAAGTTCTTGTGCAAACATCTGAGCCTGCTCAGAATCCATGATGGGTTTTCCCTTTTTATGTATGGCTCGTGATAATGTCAGGTTTCATATCAGGCTAGCAGCAGACAACAGTTCAGGTGTGCTAATATGCTTATAGTTCAATAACAAGAGCACATACCATGAGCAGGTCTTGAGAAGCAGGTCAGCGCTGGGACTTGTAGTTCACCACGGATGCAGGGTTGAGATGAGCGGGACAGCTGGCACTTGTAGTTCACTGCTGAAGTAGGTGTTTTGATGAGCAGGAAAGCTGGAACTGTAGTTCACCGCAGGTGTGGATGTTGGTGGTGTTGCTGGTGCTAGTAGTGCACCACTGCAATGGATGTGGTCTAGGCAAGCCGAGTCATACACGGATAATCAGAGTTCGAAAGGTACCAAATCGGAAGCAACAAGCAGGGTCAAACAATCCGGGTCATACACAAAGTTTACAGATAAACAGGTCAGGCTGGATCTCTCAAGGCAAGCAGAGTAACTCTATCACGAGCACTGATTGGGTGAAAACACAGGTGTTTTAAAGGAGAGCTGGCCAATCAGTGTTTCCCAGCCAAGGCTGTGTCAGGTGAGTGCGCTGGGTCCTAGAGGGATCCAGTACTGACAGGCGGGCCGTCGAGCAAAAAGAGAGCGTGCAGCTTCCAGCGAGGTTCTCGCTGGTTTCCAGCGAGAACCTCGGTCGTGTGTACGCCGCCTCAAAGAAAACATCTGCATAGATCATATATTGTATGGTCCCAACTAGGGCAGTTTGTTGATATGTGAACCTGTCTTCTCATTTTTCTGTAGTATTTGTGTCACTGTTTGTGGTGTTAAAACGCATAGGGGGAGACCTACTAAAATTGGTGCGCACAGAATCTGGTGCAGCTGTGTAAAGTAACCAATCAGCTTCTTCAGCTTGTTCAGTTAAAGTGATACTAAACACACAGGGCTAGATTCAGGTAGGAGCGGCGTAATTGTAAACTTGCGTAGCGTATGCTATTTACACTACGCCGCTGCAAGTTCTGTATTCTCAAAGCACTTGCTCCGTAAGTTGCGGCGGCGTAGCCTAAATAGGCCGGCGTAATGCAAAATGGGAAGGTAGGGGGCGTCTTCTATTTAAATTAAGCACGCCCCCGCACCGACCGAACTGTGCATGCGCCGGCCAGGAACGTAGCCCAGTGCGCATGCTCCAAATCACGACGCAAATACTCAATGAAAACGACGTGAACGTCACTTACGCAAAGCCATTATTTGCGAACGTTTAACGCAAACGACGTAAACGATGGGAAAAAATACGCCGACATGCCGTCCATACTTAACATTGGCTGCGCCTCATAGCAGGGGTAACATTACGCCGGAGTTACGCTTACGCAAACTACTTAAAAAAATGCGGCGGTCGAGTGTACGTTCGGGAATCGGCGTAATTATCTAATTTGCATATTCGACGCGTAAATCGACGGGAACCCTACCTAGCGGCCAGTGTAAAAATGCAACTTAGGTACGACGGCGTAAGAGACTTACGCCAGTCGGATCGAATGGAAATCTATGCGTTACTGATTCTATGAATCAGGCGCATTGATAGGAGGGCTCAGACATAGAGATACGACGGCGTATCTCTTTCCTGAATCTAGCTCACACTGTTTAAAGGGGTTTCAAACTGCTGGTTGCTTTTTTTTCTGACCTGCAAGTTAAAGCTATAATGTGCGCAATGTGAAACTTACCTTAAAAAAATACTTCCACCGATTCGTTTTTGTCCGAATGCATTTTTGTCCGAATTTCGTGGATTTTCACGTTTGTTTTAACAAACAATAATAAACAAGCAGGATCCGAAGTCCAAAAAAGATCCGACATAAAAAATGCTTTATTTTCATTTAGTTGCGACAACAGATCAATATAGATAGAAAATTTGACATGACGGTGACAGTAGCGATCTTTGTCTATTAAACCGGTCGAATGTGCCTAACCTAACTATTAGTCCGAGATTATTCGACATAGAGAGAAAAGATTTGACATTATAGAGACATGAAGATTCGACAAAGCAGCTAAAAACATACGATCCCACAAACGGGCATTTATGGTCAAATGCTACACCCATAGGCTATAGAAGAATTCTAATGTTGGTTGACTAGTAATAATAATTAATTAATATAATTATTACTAGTCATACAACATTAGAATTCTACTATAGCTTGTGGTCAGAGCATTCAACTAGAAATGTACGATTGCGGTGTCGTACAGCTTAGCTGCTTTGTCAAATCGTCTTAGAACATTCGACGGACACCATAAGCCTTCAATGACAGATTCGACCTTAATTCATTCGGATTTTCGGACGAATGCATTTTTTAACAAAACAAAATAAATAAAAACTAATTTCGGGAGTAACGAAATAAATACATTTTTCGGACGAAAACTAAATTCTGAAACAAAATATTTCATGTCTACTGGAGGCCACTTCAATCTTCCTATGTCTTCCTTCTGGAGCTGTGTGACTGTCCAAAGCCGCGATGATATCTTTCCGTGCATGCGTGTAAGAGCCGTGGTTGATGGCACAGGATTCTGAAGGAACGGCCTGGGTGGCAATTCCTTCAGAGTGCATGTGCGATGATGTCATCGACTGCATATATAGAAAATATCTCCTAAACGATGCATGTACCTATAAGTAAGTTTTATTATAGACTTACCTATAGGTACAAGTCAAAGATTGAAGTTTACAACCACTTTAATTTGCATTGTCCCTTGTTTTTCTGTATGTGGATATGGCACTGTAGTTATTTGAATAAAAAAAAATTCTAAGTAGCTTATTCCTAATCGATATACAGCTGTCACACAAGCCTAGGCTATCAGAGCAGAAGTGGGAGCTGGCACCTGTCAAAATCTGATACCTGCTTCCCCCCTCCCCCTAAAAGCTCTATTATACAAACAGGAGCGGGAAGGAGGCCTTAAAGCGGGAACTTTACCTTTTAGGTTGAGCTCCGCTTTAACTGTTTGCATAAGCATTATTGAAAAAAAATGCACTTCAATAAACCAGTATGGCAAAAATTAACTGGAGCCCTAATTAGATACTCTAGAACTGTGAAATTAACCCACTTTACAGAGCATGATATGGGGGGCAAAGTTTCCTGATGGCACTTGGGATTCTGCAATAAGAGCGTTATACTGTATGCCTTTTCTTTTCTTCTCTAGTGGTTAACTTTTTGCCTGTTAGCAAATCTGGGTGTTTAATGATGTTTTTATATCGTATTTATAACAAGTAAAACACTGAGAATATGTATAAATCACACCCAAACATTATCTTTATAAAAAGGCTAATTATTTTTATCTTTGAAAACATTAGTCAAAACTATTACTTTCTTCATATGATTACATTAATTTATAATTTGGTGAGGTGCCTAGTCAATAATGATTGCTACAATGAAAGTAGAATTGATGGAATGCATGACAGTTTTCTTCTCTTTCTTTCTTATTTTTGTTCTGTGTAGTATTAAATCAAAGGGCATCACTACATTGGCGAGATAAAAGTCTCATTTATGGAAAAGTACTAAAGAATACTAATACATAACATGTATGCCATATGAATCCTTAATGAGAATGTGAACCTTCATTTACAGGGAAATGCACACAAATATCAACCAGGGGCAGTTATCTTTTAAATTTGCAGGGGATTCTGCCAACATGCATTTCGATACATACAGATAGTCTCCAGATATTTCTCAGATGTGTCTATGAAAAGGCTCCAGAAGACAGGCTTTAGATTTTAATTTAAAGTGGACCAGTCATTAAGATTCACATTTTACATGAATCAAGAGGGCACATGTCAGCATAGCCAAATCAAATTTCTATTTTCTTTAAAAAGGCTATTGTCATGATAAAAAAAGCTCTGGGCAGATCTTGTCTAGAGCGCAGAGACTCTGGTTATATCTCATGGACTCTTGGTATCGGAAGTATTATGCAATTAAAGTGTTAAGTCAGACACAAGACTATATACTAACAGCAGCGGTTGGTAGCTGATAGTAAAGCTAACAGTTCATACTATAGAGAGACACCTTTAATGAATTACTTCACTTTAGTTGAGAAACAAAATCCTTTTCTGGGTGATCTATGTACATTAAAATGCTATCAAATTTGCTCTGTGTTTGTTTCACCATGTCTTTTGGATACAGTACCTATTCAGAAAAGGAGGGACTGGTTCATTATAATCACCTGGTACACTCAGTGTTCTGATAAGAAAATATGCATCCCTTTTAGAAGTAATTAACCCTTAAGGTGCATCTCACAAAATAATGACATTTCTGTTGCAGAAAATGCCTTAAAACTAACTTGTGTCCAAAGTCCAGTACACACAATCAGTATTTTGTTTTGTTTAACCCAGCAGGTTGAACGAAAAAAATCTGACAGCTCTGGTTGGAGCCGCTGTTCTAACCATGTACAGCAATGTCCCCTGCTAAGCTGCTGTGTTATGGCAGGGGGATACCCCCACCTCTCAGCAGAAAACTTTGGTCAGAGTTGATCGAAAGGCGTTTGGACACTGATTTTTCCAGCATGCTTGTCTGACAGAAGCTTGGCCAGCTTATGTCGGACCGGCTGCCATACACATGGGCCAAATGTCAGCCAGTTTTTAGTGAACCGCCCAATATCGCCCGACATTTGGCCAGTGTGTACTAGGCTTAAGGCATAGTTTATACTTAAAGTTTTGGAGTAGGTAAAAACAGATGGTAGAGCTGTATTTTTACTGCCCCTTCTAAGCTGCAAAGGCAGCTAAATGAGGGTATACACATGGAACCCCCCCTCCCCCCCTGAATTCAACAGACAGTGCCACTATTAAACTAGGCTATTGAAGTGAATAGGGCTGCACCACAACCACCCTACAACCGATGGTGGCATGGCAGTGAAAGCTTTTAAGGGTTAAAACAAATGATGAGGAGGCAACATAATTATTGTTCTGTCAAATGCCCTTTCAAATGCAATCCACTGCATGACTGAACCCTTAGTGAAAGTTGTGGAAGAATAAGTGAGCCAATCATACAAGCAGCAAATTATATTTTTCAAGGCGTTCTGTACTCTGTTTGCCATATAACATTTTGGGGGTTATTTACGAAAGGCAAATCCACTTTGCACTGCAAGTGCAATCTACAAGTGCAAAGTGTACTTAAAATTGCACTGAAAGTGCACTTGGAAGTGCAGTCGCTTTAGATCCGAGAGGGACATGCAAGGAAAATAAAAAACATAATTTTAGCTTGCACATGATTTCAGATTCAGATTTCAGATCTTCCCCTCAGATTTACAGCGTCTGCACTTCCAGGTGCACTTTCAGGGCAATTTCAAGTGCATGTTGCACTTGTAGTTTGCACTTGTAGTGCAAATTGCATCTGCCTTTCGGAAATAACCCCCCATGTGTCTTTAAAACATTATCTCTTAGCACGGGTGCTCCTAAAGGGTGGTGGGGAACAATGTGGTTGGTGCACGACTATTAAAAAAAAGCTTTAAGCCGACAGCCTATGTTGTCAGCCACCAAGCTGTAGGTTTCAATTTGTTGGCCTTAGGTAATCCAGGAAAACAGATGTATACTACATAAATAAAGCAAACAAATACTATAAAGTGTTACGGGCAACTCACAATGTAATTAATGATATGCCTCCTGAG
Organism: Rana kukunoris; assembly: GCA_029574335.1. Classification (NCBI taxonomy): domain Eukaryota; kingdom Metazoa; phylum Chordata; class Amphibia; order Anura; family Ranidae; genus Rana; species Rana kukunoris. Next base: position 145,665,519 of record CM056051.1, on the reverse strand, counting down.
CTCCCTGTAGACTGAAAGCTCAGCTACTTAACTAATTAATTAATCACCAGTGCTCACTTTCGCTGTCCTTTAGTCATACACTATAATACTTGTACACACAATCAGCATTTCTGATGGAAAAAGTCCGACTGACTTTTTTCATTGGAAATTCAGAGGAATTTCCGTCTGAGTTTATATAGAGAACATGTTCTCTTTTACGCCGATGGAGTTCCGTCGGAATTCCGATGTGATTTTGGCCGGTCAAAAGTCTGACCGTGTGTACGGGGCATTAGAAGTGAAGTACAGTCAAAGAAACCCATAGCTGGAAAATAAGGACAGTATATGCAAATTAAAAGATGAACATGTTTTTAACTGTGTTATAACAATCTTCTGTGAAAATGAACTGAGAAAGTTGCATTGATTATAATAACTATGCATGGTTCAGACAAATTATAGTCAACAAAAGATACAAAGGTTAATTTCCATAGACGTAATTAGAAACTTGCATTTAGGTGATACCAGAAGCAAGGAAAAAGACGGCACAAATGTAAAAGCATAAATTAAGCCTAGTACACATGGACCGAATGTCGGCTGGCATCGGCCGGTTCCATAGAAACCAGCCGACATTCAGCCCCTGTGTATGGCAGCTGGTCTGGCAGAAACCAGCAATTTGGTTGGCTTCTGTTGAAAGCTTGTTACCGAAAAAAGGTCTGCCAACTGGCTTTTGTTCAACCCACTGTTGTACACACACGTGGTATGTACGAGGCTTAAGTCAAAACTCTTAAAACACTCTGAATATGAAATACAGTATATCACTGGCTACATATAAAAACAAAAATTATAAGGTGGTCACTACCATCCTCCTAATGGGTTTTTACTGCAAGTAAAACTGAAATTTGCTGGGTTGCAAACTTGTCGCCGTCATTACTTTCAGTGTATAATGATGGATTTCCCCACAAATCACTATCACTCAATTCTGCAAGTGATTCTAATTTATTATAAACTGTTTTTTCCACGTTAGGTCAGTAGATAGCCCTTTACCTGCTCAGATGAATACCATAGTTGGGGGGATTCTTGCACCCACCACAGCTTAGTAATATAAGTGATAGGCATTTACAGTTTATAAAATGTGATCCAGAATAACATAAATAACATAAATACATAATTAACTGTGGGTTAATGAGAGCAGAGGTAACCAAGAAATCTCCTCAATCCTAAAAACTGGTACTGCATCCCCTTGAGAAGAAAAGATCTGTTTTTGATTTGATTACATTATTGAATATTTGTTATTATTATTATATTATTATTTGTTATAATTATTTATAGTTATTTATTATATTATAATTTATGATTTTGTTTCAAACGTTATCATACCCGGGATGTCTACTAGATTCTTGTTTGGACAGATTTAAGTGAGTTATTACTAAGATTTACAGATTTACAGATTTAAAACCCCAAATTTCCATGCAAAATAATGGTACCGCTTTCAGCATCAAAAATCTGACAGAATCATACCACCAGGGAGGTTAAAAGAAACTTGTATGAGATAATTTTTGGGAATGTCATTGCTGATCACCTTCTGTATATGCTAGCTACATGTCCTTTTTGATTCTGGGTTTTCCATTATTTCACTGATATTTTTACATTGTAAGGATTGTATAGTCAAAGAGAGAGTTCCTGATGAAGTACCGTATTTAGCTCCATAAGACGCACCTAGGTTTTAGAGGAGGAAAACAAGAAAAAAATATTCTGAGCCAAATAGTGTACTAAAATATTTACCAGTACCCATAAAATGCAACTTGACCAGTGCCATGAAATGCAGCCTGACCTGTACCCATTAATAATGCATCCTTACCTGTGCCCATTACCAATGCAGCCTGACCTGTGCTCATTAAGAATTCAGCCTGACCTGTGCCCATTAACAATGCAGCCTGGCTGGTGCCCATTAACAATGCAGCCTGATCTGTGCCCATTAAGAAATAAGCCTGACCTGTGCCTATTAAGAATACAGCCTGACCGGTGCCCATTAAGAATACAGCCTGACCTGTGCCCAGCGACTGGCGAGGACATCATCATATCCACCTGTCGCTCAGAAAGAAGACAGAGCAGCAGGAGCGGCAGTACTCCATTCAGCCACTGGGGCTGCTGTCTTCTGTGAGTGTCAGAATTAGCCAGGAGATTACAAGGCTCGCGGGAGAGGGCTGCCCACTATCGAGACATAGCGGCAGCAGATAGCGGCGGCGAAGGGTGGGAGCCCTGGTCAGTATTCGCTCAATAAGACGCAGGGACATTTTCCCCCATATCTTGGGGGGGGAAAGTGCGTCTTATGGAACGAAAACTACGATAGCTCTGCCACAATACACGTGGAGCATGTGCTATTGTTTTTATTTGTATATAAGTGTTGCTATTTTTGTTGGATGTGCTTTCTATTCTTTGAGGTTATTCACTTATAAACCACTCTTAATTCTATTCATTCATATATACAAATATTCATAATAAGTCTAAAGGAGGTCACCAACATTGGGAGAGACTGTGTATTTCATGCATGACAGTTTAAAGGGTTTGTACCTTAATGCAGTGCTGTTTTCATGTCCTCATTGTTTGTTTGTTTTGCTCTCAAGTTGCTGTAATTCTGATCTCCACACTTCCTGGTTGTCTGTTTCCTGATGACCACAGTACTGGGAGCTTTCTCTCTGTGGTCACTAACTTCAATGAGGTGTGATTACTGTGTGTCTAGTTTCTAGTTTCGTTTTCCAAACCATCACTGCTCTATGGCTCTGTATGCTCTGTATAGCACAGAGGCAGGAAATAACATGCAAAAACGAAACTAGATGCAAAAATGAAACTAGAAACTACAGGTACATTATATGATTGATTTTTATCTATTTGTAATCGTTTTTAAAACGAATCAGTTAACTATTATGTCTCTATACCCTGTAAACAGTAATTTCAGCAAAAAATATAAAAAATCCTTTACAACTCCTTTAAATCTGGCTTCTATAGTGAAATAGTTTTCACTATGCACAATACCCTTTCAGTTTCTGTTCTCTAAAATATAATTTTGTAAAGTTTAGAACTACTTGCTGCTATCCTCAATTGCATCCATTTCTCTCTTGATATTTTAATGAATCGGTGCACTAAGCCAAGAAAGGAATTCAGCACAGACTAATTGGATGAAAGCATCTCTCTGAAAAACAGGCTTACCTGACAGACACTTCGGGTCAATTCTGAATCAAATTTTTGTATCTGAAAAATTGTTGCCGCTTGTAAATCTGCTCATGCTGAAGACTTGCTTAAAAGGTTATACATGAAACAAATGCACAATATGTAAAAACTGCTTTACATAATTTCCAATACAGATATTCAACATCATTTGACCTTTGTAGTTTTCAGTTCCATGATTTGCATTTTTCATGGAAAGAAGTAAAAGGAAAATATTTTGTTAAATAGAATTGAAACACTGGTGAACAATAAAACTGTTGATTCTGGACAGGTCTACATTAAAGTGAAGATAGACACGTCTTACTGTCCAAAGACGAGTATGTGGCTGGGAATATTAAGATAGCCACTATCATCTTAGGCCTCGTACACACGAGGGGATATGTCCGCTGAAAACGGTCCGATGGACCGTTTCAGCAGACATCTCCGCTCGTGTGTATGGGCTAGCGGACAGATTTCTCCACCCGACAGATTTCAAATCATGCTTTGAAATCCATCCGGTGGAATCTGTCCGCCCGACATGTCTGCTGGTTAGTACACTTACCAGCAGACATGTCGTCCCCCACCGCCGCCGCGCCGCCACTGAATGGATTCGGGGGATGCGCAGAAGTGTTTAACTTCCTGGTGCGGTGACGTGGCGGTGACGTGGCGGCGTCAACGTCACCGCCGCGTCACCACCGCGTCACCGCGCCGTCCGGCGGCGGGGAATTTGATCCGATGGTGTGTACACGCCATCGGATCAAACTCCCGATCGGACATATCCGATGGAAATGGTCCGCGGACCGTTTTCATCGGATAAGTCCGATGGTGTGTACCAGGCCTTAGAGTGTTTGTGCTGGTATTTCACGGTGGACCAGTCACCATACATGTTATATTGTCCTTACCAAGAATATATATATATTGGTAATATTGTGATGTTGAGCAACCAGTGAGCTACCATAGCTCAAACACATCCACTGTTTGAAAATGTATTAAGTTGAACTTGTTTTTTCATTTTGGGTTGAGTAAGGAATGGATACAACCCATAGAGTAGATTTTCCTTCACTTCTTGTCACATAGCCAAAACAGGAAGTGAGAGGAAATCCCACTAGTGTTCCCATTGGCAGATTTCCCCTCTATTACTGTTTCTTTCACTTTGATTTTGATGAGAACAGTAAACAGGACAAATAGAGAGGGTGAATCTCCATAACAGGAGCACGGATAGCAATAAAAACCTGACAGGTATTATAATCCTTCTCTATTCTATCCAAAACTAAAAGGAAAAAAGTTTTGTCTTTAGTTACATTTTATTCAACCTAACATTAAAGGGGTTGTATTTTGTTTGTTTGTTTTTTATTTTCTAAATAGGTTCCTTTAAGCTAGTGCATTGTTGGTTCATCAACCTTTTCCTTCAATTTCCCTTTTAAATGTTTTTTTTCTAGTCTCAATTTCTCACTTCCTGTTTCTCCTCAGTAAGGTTGCCACCATCATCTGGCTGGGGGTTAGTCAGCCAGAACAGCTTACTGCCGCGCTATATAAGTTTTCATTCATTCATTCATTCTCCGATCCACAGAAGTACAGCCAAATGAGCTTTGGCTGTACTTCTCCTTTAATGATGGAATTCAAGCTTACTAAGATTCGTTTTTATGTAAGATTTTAATGCAATTTATTTTTAAAGCCTATGGTGCTTCCTTCCTTAAAATTGCTTTCTCACACAGGTTTGTATTTCTTTGCTGTATTTTAAACTATAATCAGTTATAGCGATTGACTTTTCCTTTGTGAACCTCAATAGTGCACTCAGAGGCGGCTCTAGGCTTTGTAGACACGGGTCCCCACCATGCTCATAATGAGTAAAAAAATTCAAGCACTCGCGACATTTCTGTTATTCCTGGGCCGAGGGAGCAACCCCCTTAAGAGTGGAGTTTTTTATATGAGGAGCAGATTGACCGGTTCCGGAAAATGATTGCACCTGGTAGGGGCACCTGGACCGGTGAATTTGTAATTTTTTTTTTTGGTTCTCAAGCTCCACTGGGCTTTCATTGTGATCTAAACAATTACCTTCTTGATCTTGCAGGATCTAAATTTTGTATGTGTTAGTTATGAGTGTTGTTTGTATTTACTGATAAGATATCATTAGCATTTTATATATCTCTGTTATAGTATGGTACCTTGTTACAGGCTGAAAGATTTATATTGTATTGTACTAATCTTTAGTAAACCTTTTTTTGAAACTTAAAAAATAAAATAAAAATTAAAGCAAATAAAAATGGCTGCAGAAAGTTGCACGGATCTAGCACACAGTGATAGAGCAATTAGGCGAACGCGAGGCCCCTGTAAAGGCGAGGCCTTAGGCGACCGCCTAACTTGCCTAATTAAAGAGCTGCCTCTAAGTGCACTGAACTTCAACCTATTACAACTTGCTACTAGAGAATTGCAAAATAAGCAGTCACCAAAAAAAATCGACGCTTATCATTCACTTTAACCACTTGCCTACTGTGTACCTACACCCCCTTCCTGCCCAGACAAAATTTTAGCTTCCGGCACTGTGTCGATTTAACTGACAATTGCGCGGTTGTGCGATGTGCCTCTCAAACAAAATTGACGTCCTTTTTTTCCCCACAAATAGAGCTTTCTTTTGGTGGTATTTGATCGCATGTGCGGTTTTTATTTTTTGTGCTATAAACAAAAAAAGAGCAACAATTTTGAAAAAGACACAATATTTTTTGCTTTTTGCTATAATAAATATCCCATTTAAAAAAATCAAATACGTTTTTTTATCTCAGTTTAGGCCGATACGTATTCTTCTACATATTTTTGGTAAAAAAAAATTTTTTTAAAAATCGTAATAACCGTATAGTGACTGGTTTGCGCAAAAGTTATATTGCCTACAAAATAGGGGACATAATTATGATTTTTTTTAAATCATTTTTTACTAGGAATGGCGGCGATCTGCGATTTTTTTTCGGGATTGCGACATTATAGCGGACACATTGGACAATTTTGACACATTTTTGGGACCATTCACATTTATACAGTGAACAATGCTATAAATATGCATTGATTACTGTATAAATGTGACTGGCAGGGAAGGGGTTAACCACTAGGGGGCAGGGAAGGGGTTAAATGTGTGTCCTAGTCAGTGTTCTAACTGTGGGGAGAGGGGGGTGACTGGGGGAGGTGACCGATTGTGTCCCTATGTACAAGGGACACAGATCGGCCTCCTCTCTCCCTAAAGGACGTGGAGCTCTGTGTTTTCACACAGAGCTCCACGTCCCCGCTCAGATACTCGGTAGTCGTGGGTGCCCGGCGGCCACCGGGCACACGCACAGTGTTGTCAGTAACCCGACGGGTGTGCACGCCACCTAGCAGCTTAAAATGACACGTCATATGACGTGACGTCAGAACAACAGAGTATCCTGTCCGTCGTCATTTGACGGCAGGCGGGTATTAAGTGGTTAAATTATATACTGTATACTGTATAGTATAATTTAAAAAAAATGATGAGTGCTGTGATAAAACGATTTAAATAGAAGGATGGAGAAAATGTATTCCCTATAATAATACATAATATGATGGCATTTACATTTGTGGAATCCACCCGCTCAAGACTGCTCATTAGCACCAGCTTGCCCTTACATCTCCCAGAGAGAAACCTGTCTCACCCACCCTTCCCCGTGGGGCAAATGATCTGCAGTTTTTAAACAATTTCCACCAACCACCCAAAATTATAATCCTCAATAATCAACAGACAACTTGATGTTTTGAGTAGAAGAAGTGTAGAGAGACGTGTTACTGTGATAGATGACGCGTTCTGACATACTGAAGTATGATGCCCTCATGACAGGTGAGACAATCATGTGTACTGACAGTGCTGTATTATGACATTGGAATATATTCCAGCAGTACAGTACTTCTGACATGTTGTGTTCTGACACTTTTCCTTACCTTACATTTATCTGCAATTCCCTAACACAATCACAGGTTTGCTCATAATAAGCATCCTATAATAATTGTAATGCCACATTTTATGATTGGTAGTGATGTTTCAGTTTCACAGTATACCGTTATCTCTGCTCTGCCTTGAACATTCACTAGAAATGATGAGGCTGCACTGCATACTTGGTGGAAGTGCTTAGTCTGCGACTTTAAAGGAAACCTTATCTGAGAAAAACACAAAAGCTGACTTTTTATTTCCCAAATGCTACTTGCCTGGTTGTTAAAGTGTATGTGCCCAAACTTTTTTCAGCTTTGGATAGACTGAGAAAGTGGTAAAACCCCTGTAAGGTTTTTATTGCTGTCTATGTGATTCACCCTCGCTAGTTGACTTTGTGGACATTGTCTCAGGTACCGAAAATAATAGGGAATGCAAAACTTTGGCGTTCTTACAAGAAAAGAAGGTGAGGGGGGAAATCTTCCAAATGAGACCCCTTTTGTGATAACTGCCTGAGCGGAGATTTCTCTTTACTCTTAAAGGATCACTAAAGGAACATTTTTTTTTAGCTAAATAGCTTCCTTTACCTTAATGCAGTGCTGTTTTCATGTTCGTTTTTGCTTTGAAGTAGCTGTAATACTTCTCTGATCTCCACACTTCCTGCTTGTCTGGCTCCTTATGAAAAAACTCATGGCAGATTTTCACTGTGGTCTAAGCTGTCATTACTGTGTGTCTAAAACTCCTCAGACCCAATCAGATTCATTTTAAAAACAAAACACTGCCCTGGATTTGTTAGTTTTTGTTCTGTGTCTCTCTCTACTTCACAGAAACATGAAACCTTTTTAAAAACAAAAGTGAAACTAGAGGCACATTATATGATTAATTTTTATCTATTTTTAATCATTTCTAAAAGGAATCAGTTAACTTTTATGTCTCTATACCCTGTAAACAGTCATTTCAGCAAAAAATGTTTTTTCATTTAGTGACCCTTTGACCACTTCAATACCGGGCACTTCCTCCCTTCCTGTCCGAGCCAATTTTCAGCTTTCAGCGCTGTCACTTTTTAAATGAAAATTGTGCGGTCATTTTACACTGTACCCAAACAAATTTTTTATAATTATGTTCCTACAAATTGAGCTTTCTTTTGGTGGTATTTGATCACCTCTGTGGTTTATATTTTTTGCTAAACAGATAAAAAGAAGACAATTTTGAAAAAAAAGTTTTGCTTCTTCACTGATGGGCACTGATAAAGCTGCACTGATAGGGTGGCACCAATGAGGTGGCACTGACAATGGGCACTCATATGCAGCACTGATGGGCATTGATAGGAAAGGGAGTCACCGCTCCAGGTGGGTCTTGTGAGCAATTAAGGAACCTCCCAGGAAACCAAGGTGCTGGCAATGCACTAGGCAAATGTAGAATTTTCAAAAAGGGATGGATAACCGCACTCCAAGGAACTTCAAAAGTTGTCTTTATTGGTAAAAGTCAAAGACATGCATCACAAAATATAGCCAAATGGGGACAGCCGACACGTTTCACACCAATCTAGTGCTTAATCATGGGTATTGATAGGTGGCACTGATGGGCACTCATAGGTGGCACTGGTGGGCAATGATGGGCACTAATAGGCGACACTGATGGGCACTGAAAGGATGCACTGATGGGTACTTAATGGTGGCACTAATAAGCACTCATGTGCACTGATAGGTGGCACAGATGGGCACTTATGGGTGGTGCTGATAGATGGCACTGATAGGCATCACTGATTGCACTGGCAGGCATTGCTGATGGGCACTGATTGGCATCTAACTGGGCACTGTTTGGCATATCCCTAGTCGGCCAGGGTGGCATAAAGGGTGGGCGTCCTTTGTGGGCATCCCTGGTGGTCCTGACAGCATCCCTGATGGACCTGGGTGGGCATCTGCAGGGGGGCTGCACTGATAAACAATCAGCACAGACTCCCCTGTCAGGAGAGCTGCCAATCGTCTCTCCTCTACTCACGTCTGTCAGACGCGAGTGAGGAAAAGCCGATAAATGTCTCTTCCTGTTTATACTCTGATCAGCCGTGATTGGACATTAATAAATGGTTGTGGAACAAATCATTTGCGTTTCCATTATTTCCTATGGGGAAATTTGCTTTGCTATACAAGTGCTTTGGATTACAAGCATCTTTCTGGAACTAATTATGCACGCAATCCAAGGTTTTACTGTATCTGCAGATCAGTTTTTTTTAAGCTGTGGATTTGAGGGGAACAATGAGTGCATTTGAAGGAACCTATATAGCCAATTAAAACAATTCCATTATATTTATGTGCTTGGGGAATGAAAGAGTTCACTTTTATTCAAGGCTTATTTCTGCTCTTGTTTTTTTTTCAAAGATATAATATGCACATTTTTTAGACTCTGTGAACTATCTAATTATGTAAGTGAGCATAGTTTAGCTGATCTCTTGTAAATGTTACTTCTTCTGAAATAGCTCATAATGTTTCAATAAACAACCACTTCTAACTACATAACAATTCTCAGAGTTCTGTACATGAATTGATTACTAAGTATCTAAAAATGAATTCACCGATAAGACCCCTTAACTCTATCATGGTAACTGGTAAGAAAAATCATATTTTATTTTTCCAATCAAGGGTCCGGTGAATGCGCATATGAAACTGGTGGGGTTCAGTACCCCCAACAAGGTTAAGAACCACTGGTCTATTGCCTTTGTTACAGGTTAAACCCCTGGCAGGAGATACAGGCTTACCATAAATGAAGACCAAGGTGTGAAGTGGCACCTTGGTCTTCACCAGAACATCCTGCAAGGGGTGATGAGCCAGTGATCCTAGTGGCACCCAGGCTCATTAAATAAGTAGAGTCAGCAATGGGCACAGTGAACACAGGCAGAGTCAGGTGATCCAGGTCGGTAATAGACAATATCTCTTGAACAAGATCACTGGCAAAAATCCACAGCACCAGTCACCAGGTGGAGGTTAAATACCCTCCATAGGTAAAAGGCCACCAATGGTCGCACTGCATACAGACAAAAAGCTCTTGGATGTACTGATGTGCACACTAGAGATCATGTAATATTGCCCCTTTGTTAGGGGTAGCTTTTAAATGCTTCTAGAGCTGGGCTTCTCAGGGTGAGCAAAATGAAAGGATTTGATTAGACTGGCTGCATGGACATTGCTTAAAGACTCCTAGGAATTTTCTTTGGTGCTAAATACCTTCCATTTGGTAATGCACTGAAGATTCCCTGCAGATTTTCTGGAGTCCACAGTTGCTTCCACCACAAATTCATAGCCATCAATTAAGATGAGACGAGCTGGTCAAGATGACCCACTAGGAAAATGTCTGGCTTCAGACATGACACCTGGAACACTAGATAGACCATAATGCCCTGTACACGCGATCGGTTCGTCTGATGAAAACGAACCGATGGATTTTTTCATCAGATATTCGATGAAGCTGACTTTCAGTCTTGCCTACACACCATCGGTTAAAATCTCATTGTGTCCAACGCAGTGACGTAAAACACGACGACGTGCAGAGAAAAATTAAGTTCACTGCTTCCGAGCATGCGTCGACTTGATTCTGAGCATGCGTGGATTTTTGACCGATGGATTTCCCTACAGACGATTGTTTTTTTCTATCGTTTTTTTAACCATACGAAGAATTTAAAACAGGGTCTATTTTTTTTCACCGATGGGAAAAAAACTGATGGGACCCACACACGATCTATTCGCCCGATGAAAACGGTCCATCGGTCCGTTTTCATCAGACGAACCGATCGTGTGTACAGGGCATAAGAGAGTTTGGAAGTGTGAGCTTGAGAGCCATAGGATTAATGACCCTTTAAATAGCTTATAGGTCAATAATCCTATGACGCAGCTTATAAGAAGGACACCTTATATGCAGGTTCATGGTATAAAGCCATACAATTTTTTTGGGGGGGGGGGGATTTTTTTTTTCGTCTTCCCCAGCAGCCAATACTTATCTTTCTTTTATTCCAAAACCACTCTGCTTACCCACCAGCAGTGAAGGACAGTCCAGTGTAAAGTCACCACAGTCATATAGTACACAGGATTATGACTTCTTAGCTCTGTCTTATGCAGTGAGTTACATCACACTCCATACCCAGAGGCGCTAGGTATTTCCTGCAGTTCGCATTGCCTAGCAGAAGAGTGAAGGAAAAACATGTATATATAATGGGGAAAGGGTGGTGGATTATGTTGCTTTGTCCTAAATGAGCAAAGCACATATTTGCTTTAAAACATCAAAAGCTTCTGACTCGTGATAACTGTAATGCCCCGTACACACATGCGGGATTTCTGACGGGAAAAGTTATCCCGAGGGGAAAGCCGAGAACCTGCTCGGTTCAGTCTTTCCCCCTACACATGGCTGGTTTTCCCGACAGGAAAACTGTGATGGAGCTTTGGCCGGGAATCCCGGCCATGTGTATGCTCCATCGCAGTTTTTCCCTTCGGAAAACTGGCAAAAAACGCTGGGCAAAAGTCTGCCAGTTTTCCTGGTGGGAAAAAAGAGAACTAGTTCTCTTTTTTGTCCGGCGGCTTTTGGGCAGTTTTCCCGTCAGAAAAACTGCAAGGAGCATTTACACGGCATGGATTCCTGGCCAAAAGCTCTCCACACAGTTTTCCCATCGGGAAAACTGATCGTGTGTACGAGGCATGATTGTCACAAATACAGTGAGCAATAGCAAGGGGAGGTAGGTAACCGTAATGCAAGGTTTTCTTCCTGGTGTGGAGAAAGCCTCTTGAGGGGGGAGGGGGCGAGCAGGAGTGTCACAGCTAACACACAGCTCCCTTCTCTATCTGCAAAGTAGAGAGCTTACTGACTTGCCTGCTTGCCCCCTCCCCCCTCAAGAGGCTTTCTCCACACCAGGGAGAAAGCCTTGCATTACGGTGTTGAGTTACAGACAGAAGAACAGGATGTGAGCACTTCTTAGAAGAGATAAGGACATTTAAAAGCAAAATCGGAGGATGAGGTAAGTGAAGGAGGACCGCACTAGGGTAAAGGAAGCTATTTAGGTAAAAAAAAAAAAAATCCTTTACAACCCCTTTAACCTATAATCTCTTAAAAAAAATAATTGTCAGTTTGATTACTAAAAATCGGTGTGACATTTCAACTACTTTCCTTGCTTTCTTATCTTATCTTCTTTACCGAAAACAATAATAATGTAATTTCACAGAAATCTCCTCTATAACTTTACTGTATGGGGATCCCTGCAGCGAGACCAGTAAATACAATTATGCTTTAGCAACAATTTAAGTCCAATTTTATAAGTTATCTACAGATGCACATATAAATGATACAAAGCCAGGATGCTTATTTCTAAACCATTCATTTCAATCTTTGCAAGTCTGTAGTCTAACATTGTATCAGCAGTCACAAAATCCAATTTAAGTGTATCGCTACCCCCATAGGAGCCGCTGGTGAATATGGGTATCTCCCACCCTGCACACTAATTTTCCACACACGCTGGAGTCAGAAATCACTCCTTGCAGCGTTGTTTTTGTATTTTATTAAGGGAGTTGAACTTGGTTGGGAATAGGGTTATTATGGGATGCCCACTTGATCAACGCTGAAAGAATTCTTCAGGGACACACCTATATATGTCCAGTATATACACTTCTCCACTTCTACCTCCAGCACATTCTTGCTTGTAGAACTACATCCCTGAGGAACAGCTAGCGCTGAAAAGATGATCCAACCTTGATACGGTTAGATCCGTAGCAGTTGCCCTTTGCAGGCAGCTACTGCAGGCCCCTTTGGTAGTGTTGCAGAAAAAAAGTCCCAGTGCTTTTCCTGTGGCTACTGATCCCAATTCCACCTCTTCTGGCACTGCCAGCCCGCCTGGCTGCAGCTGTACCTTTCACTAGGCCTCCTGGCTAAAACTCCACAGTCCTCCCAGACTAACTCTGCATCCATCCCAGACTGTTTACACCCAGTCTCTGCAGGCATGCCTCTCAGTCCTCTGATTGCAACACTCACCAGCCCACCAGGCTGTCTTCCTTCCTGGAGATTTGCTTGACAGTGTTCTCCTGCTGTCCTCTTCTTGCTCCCGTGCCGCCTGGTCAGGATCCTCCTGTGTGTCTTGAAGAGGGGTCCCTTCCACATGCAAGCTCAGGCCTGAGTCCCCCCCCCCCCCAGACTAGGAAGCTACTATTATATGTCTCCGACAGCCTAACACTCCATCTCCATCTTAAACCAAAACTCCACACTGCCCCGGCTGACCCTGAGTATTTAAGGGTGCCTGCCCCCTGCCAACCCATCTGTTGGGGATTGGTCTGGGACCCCACAATACTCCAATCAGCTCCTCCTCCCCTCCATTCCCATCCCTCTGGAATCTTCTGCTAGTTTCCAGAAGTAGGGGAGGTCTCATAGATGCTGCCTGTGAGTCATACCAGCCTCCTTGAGTCACTGAACCCTGACCCAGAAAAACACACAGACTTGGCTGCCATCCAAGCCTGAACAATTTACCTACACTGTACAGAAACAAACTTTAGCACAGGATTTGGAGGGTGCTACATAGGGGTCAATTTAGACAGAGGTGAATTTATCTGCCACAATGTTGCTAATCTGTTGAAGGCATATTTTGAAAATTTAGGAAGATCTACACATTTTATATGGCAAAGTAATTTTAGAATCTGTCACCAATGGGGTTAAGCTACCCATTCTGTTCATTTTAGAAACTGTAAACATAGGGGTAGAATCACGTACCTCGGCGCATCTTTCTGCCGGTGTAGCGTATCTTCTTTACCCTACGCCGGCACAACGTTGAGAGGCAAGCATGAAATTCACAAAGCAAATGCTCTCAACGTTGCGCCGGCGTAGCGTATAGTTGTCGGCGTAAGCCGACGTAAGTCAAAGTAGGTGAAAGTGTGCGTGTAAAATTTAAATGAAGGGTGACCCCATGCAAATGATAGGCTGAGCTTCAAAAAACAAACTGCGTATGCATGGTATGTTGGACGCATCCCAGTGCACATGCTCACAGTCACGTTGAAATAACTGTCTAAGATACGTCAAAACACTGCCTACGACGTGAACGTAACCTACGTACAGCCCTATTCACCTACTACGTAAACGACGTAAAAATCGATGGCGTTCGATCCCTGGTCCATACCTTTGCATGGGTTGCGCCTCCTATATGAGGAATAACTTTACGCCAGACGTAACTCTTACGCAAGTCGCTTAAAACATGCGACGGCACAAGTACGTTTGTGAATTGGCGTATCTTACTCATTTGCATATTTAACATGGGTGCGCCGAATGCGTCCGGCGTAACTATGCGCCCACGATACGCCGGCATAGGCAAGTTACATCGGGCGGCTGAAGCCAAATTGTGCAACGCATCTAGCTTGGGGAATCGGCGCAGAGATACGATGGTGCACATTTGTACTTACGACGGCGTATTTATATATACGTCGGCGTAAGTCTTACGTGAATCTGGGCCATTGTTTTAAAATAGGTCACAATGCATGTCACATGCACTAAAGTAGTAATTTGATCACGTATAGCTACTTTTGACCACAGTCCAAAAAAAGAGAATGCATTTTTCTTTTTCATGAAGAAATGTATCTAATTAGATTGGCCTTTAGGTTTATAATCTTTGAAATGTGAACATAAAATAGAAGACATTAATGATGTATGGGTCAGTTGAACTAGAGATCACAAAGTGCTGGAGTATTGGTTGTCTTGCTGTTTAGCAACTTCTGTGAGACATGCTTAAAAATCAGCCACTGCTAAGCTCTCATAAGCAACAATCATTCAGAATGTGTTCTTTAGTCTTCAGGACATAGCTCATTAACTTTAGTTGCTTGCGTGATGCTGTTCTCCTTGTCTCCCCTTCCATCTGCAGGAAATCTTTATCGTTGTCTCGCATGCAAAGATTTTGAAGTGCAATCTTTGTAGTAAACTAATTAGGAGCCTTTACAGAAAGCAGCTACTGATATACACCACTGATATTTTTGCATGTACATTTTTAGCCTATGTTAACATGAGACATCTGCTTTTTTAGCACATATTAACATGTGTTATTACATAGGAGAGCATTTGCCAATTCTGACGCACAGTAAAGTAATGCTAAATGGGCGCAATGAGACATATTATAAATTCGATTAACTACTTCAGCTCTGGAAGGTTTACACCCCTTCATGACTAGGCCATTTTTTGCAAACCGCACTGCCTTATTTTAACTGAAAATTGTGCGAGCGTGCGACTCTGTACCCCAAAAAATGTATGTTTTTTTTTTTTTTTTACCACAGAGTTTTCTTTTGGTAGTATTTAATCACCTCTGCATTTTTTTTGTGCTATATACAAAAAAAGGGTTTCAATTTTGAAAAAAATATATATATTTTTTACTTTCTGCTATTAAACATTCCAAATAAAAAATACATAAAAATGTTGCTACATATTTTTGGCAAAAAAAATCCAATAAGTGTATATTGATTGGTTTGCGCAAAAGTTACAGCATCTACAAACTATGGTATTTTTTATTTATCTTTTCTTATTTTTTACTAGTAATGGCGGTGATCAGCAACTTATAGCAGGACTGTGATATTGCGGTGGACAAATCGGACTCCTAACTGACACTTTTGACACTTTTTGGGGACCAGTGACATTAATACAGTGATCAGTGCTAAAAATATACACGGTTACTGTACTAATGACACTGGCAGGGTAGGGGTTAACATCAGGGGCGGTCAACGGGTTAAATGTGTTCCCTAGGAGTGATTTCTAACTGTAGAGAGGGGGGTGCTTTGACTGGTGGAATGTAAAGGTCTGTGTACCTGGTTAGCAGGGGTAAAGCTTGAAAAAAGTCCCGGGTACCTTTATGCCAGGACAATACAGTGTCCCAGAATTAAACTGACACAGCCACCCCTGGTTCGATCTAATGGCCCCAAAAAAGGCTGCCACGTCACCACTTTACTCACTGACATTACTTGTCCTGGCCGGGGATGCCTGGAGGAGCACAATCCCCGCCCCCTGCTTGTGATTGGAGAAATCATAAATCCCGCCTCTTGTGTCCAAAGACTGTGCTTTGATTCATTACAGCACAAGCTGATTTTTGGGAAGGGGATGTCCCTTAATGGTAGTTTGGAAATGTGGTCAGCCTAGAGGTGCTTAAGGGAGATACCACAGCAACCTTGGAGGAGCTCAAGGGATTCCGAGTCAGTGAATCAGAGAGTCTAGTGAGATACTGGGAGCTCAGTGTTGAAGAACTACAAGGGACAGTTGTAGAGGAGCTGAAAGAACTGTTCTGTTTGAGTTAGGAGCTGTTAAAGGACTTGTACCATAGGATACAGCGCTCTTGCATGTGCAGATGTGGCGCCTTGCCAGGGTCTTGCTCTGCACAGCTGTCTTTCTATTGAAGTCTCTGAGTCTGACAATTGAATCTTTAACTACCTAAGGGTGTCCTAGCCCTAATCCGCTTTCCCCCAAAAATACAAAAAGGACTGTCAAATGGAATAAAACCTCTTTTACATCCAAGAACTTTCTGGTGCCGAATAACTTTCACCATCTTTGCACCCACTATGCTTCACAACCCACTACGTATTGAAGGATGTCAACTATCTTTGGCCTTGGAGGTCCTCATTAACTGGACAAGGCCGGAGACCTTACTACATTTACATTGGGAGTGAATGATGTCAAAGCACTTCCTGTCAGTGTGAAGGCTTGGGCAGAGCTGTTCCAGTGTCCGCCTACTGCAGTAGGTTATTGCTATAATGAGATCACTATTGAAGTTACCTGCTGCTGCACAACTGAATGAAGCTTAAATATGTTTATTAAGAAAAAAGTGTAAAAAAAGTTCCCAAGAGTCTTCGAGGACAGCAGAGTTTTGAGTCTGAGAAGCCTCATTTTCTCTTATGTCCTGTCCTAAAAATAGATTTGGGGGAAAAAGTCTGTGCACCTAGCGTATAAATTTAAAGCAAAACAAACCAGGGAAGAAGAAGAACAATTGCTCTTAGAAAACAAAAAACACATTTCACTTTTCAAGTTAAGCAAATGAACTGATCGGTTGCTATGGTTAACAGGTGTCCTTTTGTTGTTGCAGTCATTACAAAGCAGATGTCCTTGCTACCTAAAGATTCCACATAAAAAAGATAGTAAAATATCTGAATATATTAAAAAAAAACATGCTTTAACTTTCATTTATTAAATCATTTACTGTGTCATCTTTACCATCCCAATGCATATTGTTTATTTATTTATTTTAAATGCATATTTAAAGTGGATGTAAACCCCAAAAATGTACATCCACATCCAGTCTTGCCACACAGTTAATCCAGCTCTGATCAATCCTCTTTTATTGTTCAGTGAAATTTAACAGAATTCCAGATAAAAACCTGTCTAAATAAAAAGTCTGTTCCTCTCTCCTTGCTTTGAGTGACAGGTTATTTACATATCTAGCTTGGACATGTTTATCATATGTTATGTTAATCATATTATGAGGTGATCCAAAGTTCATTGTATATTACCAGGATGTGTTATGTGGGGGAGGGGTGGATTTCTCACTTTGTATACTTTGGATCACCTCATATTATGATAAACATAACATAACATGATAAACATGTCCAAGCTAGATATGTAAATAACCTGTCACTCAAAGCAAGAAGAGAGAAACAGACTTTTTATTTAGACAGGTTTTTATCTGGAAGTCTGTTAATTTTCACTGAACAATAAAATGGGGATTGATCAGAGCTGGATTAACTCTGTGTGGCATGATAGGACATCTTATACTCTACATTGTGATATAAAAAAACAAAACAAAAAAAAAACACTTCAGCCCCAGAAGAATTTACCCCCTTCCTGACCAGAGCATTTTTTTGCGATTCGCCACTGCGTTGCTTTAACTGACAATTGCAATGTTGTACCCACACAAAATTGTCCTTTTAGAGCTTTCTTTTGATGGTGTTTGATCACCTACTGCGTTTTTTTTTTGCGCTGTAAACAAAAAAGGAGCGACAGTTTTGAAAAAAAAAGGAATATCCTTTACTTTTTGCTATAAAAATTATCCCCAAAATATATATAAAAAAACAAATGTTTTACTCAGTTTTGGCCGATATGTATTCTTCTACACATTTTTGGTAAAAAAAAATCACAATAAGTGTATATTGATTGGTTTGCGCAAAAGTTATAGCATGTAAAAAATAGGGGATAGATTTATGGCATTTTTATTATTATTATTATTTTTTTTTTACAAGTAACGGAGGTGATCTGCGATTTTTATCAGGACTAAGACATTATAACGACACATCGGACACTTGACACTATTTTGGGATCATTGTCATTTATACAGAGATCAGTGCTATAAATAGCCACTGATTACTGTATAAATGACATTGGCAGAGAAAAGGTTAAACACTAGGGGGCGATCAAGGGGTTAAGTGTGTCCTAGGGAGTGATTCTAACTTTGGGGGGAATTGGCTACCACTGATCATGACAGCAATCACTGCTCCCGATTACTGGAAGCAGTCAATCCCTGTCATCTCACTAGGCAGAACAGGAAAATGCCTTGTTTTCTGCATCTCTCAGTTTTGCCTCTTACCGCAATTGCGGGCTGCCAGAGCGAGCATCAAGTTTGCGGAACACGTGACCACACTCCCGAGGCATACGGCGAGCGCGCACGTGCCCACTAGGTGGCAAATTCAAAGGGACGTACAGGTACGCCCATTTTTCTGTCCGTGCCATTCTGCCAACGTATATCGTGGTTGTAAAGTTTTAGTTTTTTTCTTAATATAACAAACATGTCATACATACCTGCATTGTACAATGTAATTGCACAGAGCAGCCCTGATCCTCCTCTTCTCGGGTCCCCCGCTGGTGCTCCTGGCTGCTCCTCTATGTCCAGTGCCAGCATAGGAAGATGTTTCCCATGGGTGCACCAGTGCGTGCTCGCTACCAAGCTATGCTGCTGCATCCATTGCCCCCTTAACCACTTCTGGACTGCCCGCTGTCATATGTAAATAATGCAAAGATCTCTCCTGTCAACGGTGCTGGTTTTTGTTTTGCTGCAAAGCAGGTTATAAAAACTGGCACATCCCATAATAATGTAGCTTACCAGATCTTAGAAGTAATGGCTGCATTTATTTTCTTTCTTCAGGCTAGGAACATTTTCAGCAAGTACAGAAACTTGTTATTTGTCCTAGGGGAACTTATGCTTCGGGGGGTAAGCATGCAGATAAGTGCTCAACTTTTTTTTTTTTTTGGGGGGGGGGGTTTGCTAACACAAAATGCTCATACATTTTTTTGGGGGGGTGCAGTTTGGCATGTTCACCCTAGGCTCTAGATGGCCTTGTTCCAGCTCTGCCAACTATAGCTGCCTCCTTAGATGCAGTGGAGGAAAAATGACAGGAAATGTTTTATTAGTAGAATTACCAGGTAAAAATAAAAACATCCTGGGAGAAAAAATAAAATAAATGCATATACCTAATCTAGTAAGGACTAGTGAACTGCAACATGCAATTAGTTTTTTGGGTCTGGAAATTTAGTTTTAAGCTATCTTCTTCTTTTTTTTTTTTTTTTTTAAGGTACAGCAAACTCTTTTTAGCTACTTCTTTGAGACGTGTGCCCTGTATGTCTTATTATTCAGCAACGATAATGCTTGTTACATTAACATTTTTATATTTCAAATATTTTATTGAATTTTATAATGATCAAAATTCCATTAACAGAGCATATATAATAATATAATAGAAATAGATATTCCATTAACAGAACATGTAAAATAGTATAGTAGAAAAAGCCGTAATCATTCAGGAAAGTAACTCTTATAAATGTAAAAGAAAATAGATAACCTAGCGGATTGTAGGATAAGATTATGTAACATGAAGTGTCATAATCATAGCTTCATGGCAGATATTTGACAAAGTTACATTAACATTTTTATAAAGAATCTTAACATACCCCTTTGCATAGAGGGCACTAAAAATCATTTTCAGTGTTCACTCGATGCTGCAAATCAGGATTGCAATGTGTGCATTGAACATGAGCATATGACTGATCAATGAAGGGATCCTGTTTGCTAGGTATACAAAGGTCTGCATGTTCATACAAACCCCATGAGAAACATGACAATTATCTTCAATAGAATGTCTTCCTGCTCATGTCCATTATGTTTTAGTAAATCAGGCCCAGTATAGATATATCAACTGTCAAATTTTCTTTCATAATCATACACTGATTGTATTATATTTTGCTTAGAATAAACAAATTACAGTAAAATATTTTTTTTTGTCAGTAATAAAAATAAATCAAATTCACATGAAAGATTTTGTATTTTCTGTTGTTGTACATAATGTCACTTTGTCATGCTTAGTCAGCAGACAGAAATTCAATAACCAACGGAAGCCCTTGTGGCATCAAATACGTGTGTACTATCATACATGATCAACCAATTTTCACTGCAGCAAAAAACAGATGTCTGGAGAAAGTATAAAACAACGTAATCTTGTTATATGGTACAGCTGAAACCAGGCTCAGCAGTGGGGGCAGGAAGATATGAAGGCTAGATTCACACATGTCTAGCTTAAGATGAAGGTCTTTATCTTCAGTCATGTGACCATACATTTGACATCTCAGGACGGCGGGGACGCACCCACGGCTATTCGGGGCTCAGACACTGCAAAGTGTTATTTCACCTTAATGCATAGGATGCATTAAGGTGAAAAAACACGAAGGTTTACAACCCCTTTAATTTCTGAACGTATTTGTTTTGATTTCTTTGTATGTATGGATTGCATGGGCTGTTACCAACATGTGGTGAAAATTTCATGTCAATAGCACCTTTAAGGCCGTGTACACACAACCAAATAGATTTGTTCACATCGGTCGGGCCGACCGATTTGAACAAATCTGTCTGCTGCCGATTTGGTTTGATCGCGTGTACACACGATCAAACCAAAATCCCTTCCAGCAGACAGCGTGCTGACGTGTCGGTGACGTTGACGCCGCCACGTCACCGCACCAGGAAGTAAAACACTTCCGCGCATGCGTCGAAACCATTCAACGCGTGTGCGAGAAGACATGTCTGCTGGTTAGCGTACTAACCAGCAGACATGTCGGGCGGACGGGTTCCCAGCCGACAGATTGGTAAGCATGCTTTCAAATCTGTCGGGTGGCCAAATCCGTCGGCTCGGCCGTACACACGATCGAATCTGTCTGCTGGGACGGTCGGGCCGACCGTTTCCAGCAGACAGATTTGATTGTGTGTACGCGGCCTAAGCCTCATACACACGATCGGACTTTCCGACAACAACGGTCCGGACATGTTTTATTGAACAATCCGACCGTCTGTATGCTCCATCAGACAATTGTTGTTGGAATTTCCAAGGACAAATGCTCGCTGTGCATGCTCTCAAACTTTCCGACAACAAATGTGTTACGTCGGATCATCCAATCGTGTGTACACAAGTCCATTGGACTAAAATCCAAAGTACAAACACGCATGCTCAGAACCAATGCTAAACATCAGACAACAATAGCAGAAGTTGCCCAAAGGGTGGCGATAAAGAGCTGAAAACCATGTGATTTGGTGAATGTTGGCTGAAAAAGTTCTGCCGTGTGTATGCAGAACAAGTTCACAGCCAACAGCCCATTGGGACAAAATCCACGGGAAAGTCAGATGGAAGTCCGATCATGTGTATGAGGCTTTAGAAATAAATTAACAGCGTGCTTAATACTTATTACTTAATATTTAATACTTATTTTACCTGCTGTAGGTGTTCGTTTTAAAACGCGGTTTGGCTTTGACTAGAAAGTGGTGACGAATTTAGCAAGACTGAAAATAATCACCTCGATCTATTTGTTGCTTTCTAAAGCTTACTATGTTGTAAGAGCGTTTATTTTAGATACATGTTCAGTAATGTGTTTCTTACAATATTGAACATGGCTGTCTTTATTTCTCTTTGTATTTAGAGAAATTGATTCAAAGCAATTCCACATGGACAGCTTGTTGTAAATGGTCACACACGACATCATACAGTAAGCATGACAAGAATATGTTTAAATGCCTAGGCAAGAGCCAACTGCCACAGTTGTGTATGGGAAAACTAATATTCACACTTAATTTAACAATCCAAACTGTGTGAAATAGCCAGAAGCTGTGTTTTCTTTAGATTAATAACGAATAACCCAAAGGACTGTAAAGTCAAAGCGCAAAGAAAGAAACAGTGAAAGCTTCAGTAGTGCATCTCATCAAATTCATGACAGCGTATCCAGAGAGAGGTTATTTTATCTTCAAAGTGACACTTTGTGAATGTTGTTCACTGAACCAGGCAGACACTATGGTGTATGTGCTTACTTTTCTCCCACCCTCCATACAGGAAATGAGAATATTAACCTTTAATATATGTATCTTCAAATTCCACTTATTTTTGTGTCGGGGGACAGATATAAATTTCACACTGAATAATTTAGTTTATGCATTCATAAACCAATGCTAAGCTTTGGTGGGAAGAAGAAAACATAACATTTAGTGTGTATATATATATATATATATATATATATATACACACATACACACACACACACACACACACATTGGGCACCTGTTCTTATACGACCATGAAGTTTAATGGCATCTCTGTCTTAGTCCGTAGGGTTCAATATTGAGTTGGCCCACCCTTTGCAGCTATAACAGCTTCAACTCTTCTGGGAAGGCTGTCCACAAGGTTTAGGATAGTGTCTATGGGAATGTTCGACCATTCTTCCAGAAGCGTATTTGTGAGATCAGGCACTGATGTGGACGATAAGGCCTGGTTCGCAGTCTCCGCTCTAATTCATCCCAAAGGTGTCCTATCGGGTTGAGGCCAGGACTTCACCCCAAGATGGCTCTTTCATGTCTTTATTGACCTTTCTCTGTGCACTAGTGCGCAGTCATGTTGGAACAGGAAAGGGTCATCCCAAACTGTTCCCACAAAGTTGGGAGCATGAAATTGTCCAAAATATCCTGGCATGTTGACACCTTAAGAGTTCCCTTCACTACAACTAAGGGGACAAGCCAAACCCCTGAAAAACAACTCCACACCATAACCCCCCCCCCTCAACCACATGATTTGGAGGGGTGGCCCAATACTTTTGTCAGTATAGTGTGGATGGGCAAGTTTGGGGAGGAGGAACTTGACTGGTCTTAACAGAGTCCTGAGCTCAACCCGACAGAACACCTTTGGTGGAGACTGCGAGCCAGGCCATCTCATCCAACATCAGTGCCTGACCTCACAAATGTGTGCTTCCGGAAGCAAATCCCATAGACACACTCCTAAACCTTGTGAACAACCTTCCTAGAACAGCTAAAATGGCTAAAACGGTTATAGGTGCAAAGGGTGGGCCAACTCAATATTAAACCCTACGGACTAAGACTGGGATGCCATTAAAGTTCATGTGCATGTAAAGGCAGGTGTCCCAATACTTTTGGTAATATATATATATATATATATATATATATATATATATATATATAAAGTTGATTGCATGCAATATAATGCAATATAATGCAATTATATATAAAATATAATATAATGCAATATATTGCATGTTTCTTGCATGCAATATAATTATCTATAATCAATAAGTTGCTGCAAAATGCAAGAAGAGTATTTATGATCGTCTGCTGCAGGTTACTGGGGTTATAATAAAGCCCAATATATTAGTAGGTTTAAATTAACACCAAGCACGCAAAAAATTATTTACTATGAAACTTTATTTTTTTTTAGTTCTCCTAAGTTGTAACCATGAACTTGCAGCCAAGTAACTGGCACAGTCTCCTAGCAACAGTATACGTCCTTAAGGGTCGGGTCGCAGGTCTCCAACCTCATCATGTTGCCAGCAACATCTACTCTGTCACCCTTAGCTTAAAAGAATATTCATAATTCAACTGAATTTAATCAAAGAGATCTTACTTGTATACCTGTATATTTTTACTAAATTATTTAAATGTTTTTTACAGCTTTCATGTAATTTTTTTTTTATTTCTAATAGGCTAGAAAGCTATTTTTAACAAGAGGGCAGGTTTGTGAACCTGTGCTTTGAAAATCCAACAGCACTGAGCAAACATACATAAATATGGAGGAATAAAAGAAGATATAGAAAAAATATATATTTTTTAGGAACTCTTACACACATCAATGCACTCATAGTAGAACTTCTTTTCTAAGAAGTGGGAAACTGTAAGGCAGGATGTAGAATAACTTTCAATGACTTTCTTGTCTTGTTACCTAAGCCTAGTACAGTTAAAGTTTGCAATAGTGAAAAGAAAAAGTTCTACTTATTGTCACAAGCGTACTAATGAGTCTACTTCTTCTATAGATTAAAATTGTATCTGCACAATGTCTACCTAATGACATTTAGTATGAGCAGTTCAGAGCAGTTTCATTCTGTAGAAAGGAACACTTGGGAAGCTTTATATTTATATCCCTTCTGACATGGGTGGGCAATAATTATACTTCCACACTAAAATATAAAGAGCACCAAAATTATGTGCGCATTTATGGGGAAATATTTTTGTCTAGGATTTCCACATGTTAAGTTTTGAACTGGAGAGCGCTGTTGCTCTGGTAGTGTAGATTAAAGCGAAAGTCTGGCTTTAAAAAAAAAAAAGTCAGTAGCTTCAAACACTGCAGCCAAGCAATCGTTCGGGTCTTAGCTGCCCCACCGCCATCCTCGGTGAGGGAATCAGGAAGTGAAGCGTTTCGGCTCCACTGCCCGAACCCTACTGCGCATGAATGGGCAGAGGTCTCCTGGGACACACACGAGGAAGCAGGAGGAGGAGAAGAAAGAAGACCACAGTGGACAAGGAAGTGGCAGATTAGGAGATTTGCCTAGTAACAGCCACTTCTGGTAAGTATATATATATATATATATATATATATATATATATATATATATAAAAATGTTGTAGCATTTTTGGCTATTTTTTATTTTATTTGGGTGGACCTCCGCTTTAAAGCTCAGCTCCAGCTCGGGCAGTAACCCTTCTGCAGCCCACCCACTCTCCCTTGGAGACCTCCTGCACTTATAGTATGCAAACTTTTTTTCACTGAACCTGGTTGTATGACATTCATGACTCTTCTCTCATCTCTTCTTCCTCTAGCGGTGGGTATTTGAAAGCTGCAGAGTAAGCAGCAGCAGCAGAAGTCTTCTGTAAGCCCAGGTTGGCTAGCTGATGTTCCCCCAGAAGGTGTGTTTATGATGAGACCTGGCCTCACATGAAGTGAGTTGCAAAATGCTGGGCATCATTCATCCTGGAAGACAAGCGGCACTAGACCTGAAGAAGACTTTTGTGGGTGACAGTGCCGGAGAGGAGATGAGCATTGCAGAGAGAGTTTCACTTTTATTTATACCCTGCTTGGCTATTGTATTATACATTTTAAAAAGAAAATGTAGTTCTGCTTTATGTAATAATATGTTATTTATCAGAACTGGACTTATTGGGAAAGATACATGATCCAAGAAACTTTAGCTATGGGATGATGGCTGGTGCTACTGTAGATGTGGAGGTTGCAGTATCTTACTTCCTATGATTTTCTCACACTACACTCTCTAGAGGTGTATAGCTGTGATCATATATTTAGTGTCAAATATGGCAAACGTATGTTTCAGGAAACAACATTTAGGCTTTATTTACATACATTTACATTTAATGTATTTAATGTCTTTCTCAAATTACCTAGTAAACTTAGATGTATTTGATTATACAGAGACTGAGAGATAAATGGAAGCAGGAAGTGAGGAGACTGGTCTGGTTTGGAAGAAGGAGATGTCTTCAGTAATAGCTTCTCAGTGGAATAGCTCAAGTGGGTTCTGACACACCTGAGCTCATGTCTACTTGGGGACCCTCTCACTATTGCTTTCTGCTATGGGAGCCTGCTGACTTCTGACAGAACACAATACAAAAATACAAAAAGCCGCTAACACAGCAAGAGAGATCAAAAAATTGCTAATAGAAAATGTGTGGAAAAGTACATATGCTGCTTATTTGTTTTGTTTTGACATATCCAATAGGGGGCATCCTGCTTTTTAGGGACAAACCTGAATTTAGTTAGTTGCTCAGGCAAGCAAATGTTTGTGTGTTTTACGCTATAGACTTCCTGTATAAAGCCTGTCTGCATTGAAACTCTGTTTGTTTGCTACCTTACTAAAAAAAACGGACAAGCCTGCTTTGGCTGTTTCACAGTGCCTATATATTTTCCCACCATATTGCTTTGTGAACCTGCTAAGTACAATAAAACATATTGGATGGGTGAGTGTTAAATCCATGCATCAATAAAGTGAGCACTGCAGCGTTATGACTAATGTCCATTATGTGAATGGAATTCTATTTTACAGTTATTTCCAAGGTTGCAGCACTATTCATGAATTTTTACTGATGCATAGAAAAGTGCATAAATCAGCTTGCTATACAAGTTTTACAAGAAGCAATTTCATTATTTTTAAGAAAAGAAAGTGTTTTGTGGGAACACAAGCTAGTAGACATATACTGTAGCAAGTTTGGTGAACTAGAGTCTGCATTCCTGACATTGTTATAACATAATAATAAATAAATAAAAGCCCTACATCAGAGCTAAGTAACCTTGAAGAGGTGAAGATTTATTATGGAGAACACCAAAGCTTGTAAAGATCTACTTTAATAAAAGTGGTGCATATGTTCATGTTTTAAACCATTAGAAATGAATAGCTGAAAATGGAGAAGAGAGGAAAAAAAATTGAAAATTATTATCACACATCAAATGTCATAGCTAGTCCAGTTTGTAAATTTTGTACAGTTTGTACAGTTTGTACAGCTACTCCTTGAGTCAGAGACTGGACGTTCTACTATCTACGTTATCTACGTAGATCTACTATCTACGCTCTACTGGACGTTCGCTATCTACTTGATATTAGATGAGTAATTTAGCAACCCAATTCATCTACAGCAGTCTTAATGGTCAGTCTGCTACTGTATCTGTTTTTGATTAAATGATGATTCACAAAGCTACACAGATGCAAAAAAAAGCTTCACTCAGTGATCAAAGCTCATCAAAGGAATTGCCTTCTCCATGACCCCAAGTTTCTTGGATCCGCAATCGTTTTCAGCACCCAGGGAAATAAGCTTCAATAGAGGGTCCATATTCACTGACTTCCTAAACTATTGCAGATGATGTCTATTCAGTTATGTTTGAAAATGGAAATGATATGAGGGCTCTGTACCTGCATCTTTTTGAACCTTTAAATGTGGGAAGTGTTTAAATTATCCGTTCTCATATTATTTCATAATTATTTTATTTCAGAAATGATGCCCAACATATCATCTTTGTTTATGAACTGCAGGTTAAAATGGTTTTGTAAATCTATCATTAAAGACAAAAGGTTCACTTTAATCTTGGGTCCACCATGTGCAAATACCTACCTTCCAGTTACTCCTCTGCTGTTTATTTTGACCACTAGAAGCAAAGAGAAAAAGCAGGTGAAAGCTCTAAGTCATGACTCTGACTTCAGCTTCCATTAAACAGAGGTTTCTAAGCAGCCAATCAGCAAGGCTACCATGTTGAAGGCATAGGCAGAGTCACAAGCACCCCATAACTGGTATTTAAACTGTATTTTCCTATACTCATGGCCTTTAAATAGAAAGGTGGAGGAATAAAAAAGGCAGAGACACAGTACAGGCAGTCCCCGAGTTACAAACACGAACGACTCCTACTTACGAACGGCCTCAAATGCCAGCCACTTGTGCTCCACGCTGGTCCTGGATACCTCTGAGCACCTCAGACACATCCCACACTGCAGTACTACATGTACTGCATGGCCAGAGGAGTTCACAGATAACATAACAAGCTCCCGGAACATCCCACATCCATGCACAGGCGGAAGTTACACTTACGAATGCAGTGTTCCGACTTTTGAACAACTTCGACTTATGAACAAACCTATAGTCCTTATTGTGTTCGTAACTCGGGGACTACCTATAAATATTTACTGTAAAAGTCAATATGTGTGTTTTGATCATTTGGATCTGCTGTGTTCAATGTAATACCTGTTTATGTATTTTTTAAGATTTGTTAATGTTTACATGCTCATTTTGTATTGATAAGATGATGGTGGGGTGATTTACTAAAACTGGAGAGTGACAAATCTGGTGAAGCTGTGCATGGTAACCAATTAGCTTCTAACTTCAGCTTGTTCAAAAAACAAAATGGAAGCTGATTGACTTATGTGCAGAACTGCAAGAGTTTTGCACTTTCCCATTTTAGAAATTCAACCATGGTATGTCTGTGCAGGTTCTCATTTGTGTGAAAGTTGTATCACAGACACCTCATTCCAATCATGATAGAATGTGTCAAGGTAGATGTCAATTGTCTAATAGTGTTGCTCACGAATATTCGCATTGCGAATATTCGCTACGAATATTGCATATTCGAGTATTCGCGAATAACTCGAATATCGCGGCGAATATTCGCTATTTCGAATATTTGTATTTTTCAAATTTCGCAATAATTTTCGCAATAAATTTCGCAATCAATTTCGCACTAGCGAAATTTCGCAATAGCGAAGTTTTGCAATTTGTTTTTTTTTTATAAAATATAGCGAATATTCGTAAATATCGAATATTCGTGATATTTTATCCAAAAAAAATAGCGAAATTTCGCAATCATTTTCGCTTTCGCATATGCGAAATGTCGCTATTTTTTTTTTATAAAATATAGCGAATATTCGTAAATATCGAATATTCGTGATATTTAAAAAAAAAAAAAAATAGCGAAATTTCGCATTATTTTTATAAAATATCACGAATATTCTTCTAAATATTCGCGAAATATCGCGAAATCGAATATGGCGTATTCCGCTCATCACTATTGTCTAAGGATGGTAGGTGTGAAAGTTGTGGAAGGTATTTGACAGTTTGAAGTAATTAGGGACTTTTCCTTTAATGAGCTAACACATTTTCATATGGAAGAGAAGATCACCATACTTCATTTAGAGCTCTTCAATCAGATCCCTGAACAATGGTCTTAAAAGGTGTGTCCTGAGTATTTACTACTGTTTACTACATTAAGCTTGCTTCATAATTTGGCACAGATGGTTTGGTGGAGGTTACAGTGGTAAAAAAAAAAAATGTTGCATGCGTTTGTCAGAAATCTAAAAATACATTGTGTCCTCCAGTGAAGTTCCATTTGTATTAACAATGACAAGCTTTAGTGTTTGATGCCTTTTGTTCTTGGTAATTAAATACTATTAAATAGAAGTCTTCACCACTAATATGGCCTCTAAAGGAAAGATTTCTAAGTTCTATTTTTTTTTTTGCAAAGTCATTGAAAAACTATTTCAACTAAAAAGAGCTAACTGTGAATTGCCTGTCACATCAGAATCATCAACTTAAATGGAAAAAAAAAAAAGTCTTTTGTCAATTGTGAAATTACTATAACCTGAAATGCTTTCAGCTGTTGTTGTAGCTGTTCTAGCAGAAAGATACAATGGAATGTATTGCAGATTTTATTTCAGACATGCTCTTAAGTCAACAATGAATAAATCTGCAGTTGTAAAAAAAAAAAGATATATTACTCTTTGGTAACATTTAGGCATGGAGGTTGGCATACAGTTCAAATGAGACAGCAAAGCTGTGGCTCTCCTACACAGAAACTATACTACCCACCCTCCTCTCCCTTCTATAATTCACAGAACACTTTGCAATTCGTGAATAATTTGAAGAATACAAGGTGTTCTGTGAATGGGTAAGGGAAAATGAGGGAGGGAAAAACAACAGTGTGACTTCTGTAAGGCCTAATTCACACCTATGCATTTTTTAGTGCAATTTCAGTTTTGCAGAAACACACCATGTATAGTCCATTTAACATGGTTTCCTATGGGTCACGCTCACATCTGTGCATTTTATGGAAAGGGCCATGGACTTTTTTCTGGTTTTTGGTTCCATAGACTTCAGTTTAACATGTTACATATTCAATAATTCATAATCCATATCAAAAATGTGTATTAAAAAATGCAGATGAAATATGTAAACTGCAACCTCCATAGGTGTGAACCAAGGCATAAGAGTTGCAGATTCCCTCTTGCAGTGCTGTAAGTATATAAATACTATTCAGCATCAATAAAATTGTACATTGTAAAGAAAGGACATAGATCCATTAGGTGGCATACATCTCATTAGAATTACCCGTGAAATTTAAAACAAGAAAACAAATTCTCCAGTATTTCTGCTTTAGGTTGCTATTGTTTTAGTTTCCTAAAGTTAGACATATGATGATTTGGAAAGCAGTTTGTCTCTCTTCAAATTGTCTCTTAGCATTTCCATTGTCGGCAAAAGTAATTGTAGCTTTTTACAATAAACAGGAACATTTGGCATTCACTTCAGTATCAAAATGTATTCTTGCTCTCATTTACAATGAAAACTATGGTGTTGTTTTATCTGAAGTTATCATATACAATTCAGTAGGCTATACACATAAATACCTGTCAAAAGTTGGAACGTGTACATAAGTTAGTTGGAAAAACTGGGCATGCAGGTGGCATTTCTTTATTTTCATGCAAATTAGCAGGGCAGCTAATATGATAAATTGGACAGCAAG
This sequence comes from Rana kukunoris, assembly GCA_029574335.1. Taxonomy (NCBI): domain Eukaryota; kingdom Metazoa; phylum Chordata; class Amphibia; order Anura; family Ranidae; genus Rana; species Rana kukunoris. The sequence continues at coordinate 145,634,844 of CM056051.1, read as the reverse complement.
AAGGTAGGAAACTGTTATTGCGCATAGAGGTAACAACAGGGATGCTAATGTTTGAGATTTGGCAGAAAGGAGGTATGAATCAGTCTTAGGCAAGTTGTTATCTTAAAACTAAACTTCGGGCTGGAACAAAAAAAATATATATATATATATCCTTGTAATGGGGTCCTCTTGCAAGGGTTAAACACTAGTTATTTTTAGGGGAGTAAATGAAGAGACCATATTACATCTCTGACTCCCCATTCCAGTAGGCTCCAGCACTCTCCTCTTCTTTGAAAAGCAATGGTCTATGGGTAGTTCCTTGGTGTCACCGTGTACATTGCAGGGCTACTAATCATTGACTGCATGTGGAGGGGGCAAACATGCCGCTGTGGCAATGAGAAGTTTAATGAGGAGGCAGCAGCAACACATATAGAAAGAGTCTGCTGGAGCATGAAAAATTGTGTTTCTGCTTATCCTGGCACCCCTAGACATAAAGAGCATTTAACTCAAGTGGTGAAGAAGGGGGGCACTGCAAGTGTATTTTTATGTTCCAGACTAGGGTTCAGATTTTAATTTGGCAGGCAGTAGATATATAATACAATGGGTGGTATGAACAATGAAGCTGTTATTTTGAACTAAACAATAGGTGTTAAAGCATAATTAAAATGTTAGATATTGCAGCTTATCAGTCAGCAGATGTGCTGCGGCTGCAATCATTTTCATTTTTCAGGCACATAACATTTTTAGTAAGCACAGAAAATACCAGCTGCCCTTGTCAACAATGCAAGGTCATATCACTTCCTGCAACATGGCTACCCTCCATAGATACAGTGAAGGAGTAAACAAAGCCACTCTGGACAGGAAGTGTATTATTTGCAGCATTACAAGGTTAAAATAAAGGGAAAAAAGGAAAATACAAAACGAATACAGACATCTCATCAAAGGACTGGTAAGCTGAAATGTATTATATTTTTGTTTTTTGATTTAGATATGCTTTACTTAGATGACACATTGGAAACAGCTGGGCAGAATAAAGCTGTACAAGGACTAATTGGGCCCTCAGTTTGTTTTACCATACAAGACATCAGAGATCAAAATGTATTTGGGTAATGTGGAACATAAAATCTCTTGCCCTCTGATTCTACCCTCTGTGTATGCTCCCTAAGCACCAGTTGTTTTTAACCGCTTAACGCCCGCCGCATGTATATGTACGTCCACAGAATGGCACGTACAGGCAGATGGGCGTACTAGTACGTCCCTGCCTTCTTGCGGGTCGGAGGTCCGATCGGGACCCCCCCGCTACATGTGGCGGGCGTCTTACCTCTGGGAGCGATCCAGGATGAGGGGGCGGCTATTCGTTTTTGTCCGTCCCCTAGTGATCGCTCCCAGCGAATCAGCAGAGCCCCCGCTCTGCACCTCCTCTGCCTGTGTAATGTAAACACTGGCAGAGGAAGTGATGTCACCTCTCCTCTCGGCGGTATTTTCAATCCGGTGAGAGGAGAGAAGACATCACAGTAATTCGCACCAACAGCACACTGACACCAGTACACATAGGCACACTTAACCCCTTCTGATCACCCCCCCCAGCCCCCTGTCACAGTGTCACTGATTGCAGTGATCATATATTTACTGATCACTGCATTTAGTGTCAGTGTGACAGTTAGTGTGACAGGCAGTTAGTGTTAGGTCCAGGGTAGCCCCGTACCCCCCCTAATAAAGGTTTAACCCCTTGATCACCGCCCTAGTTAACCCTTTCACCCCCTGTTGCCAGTGTCACTAAGCGATCGGTTTTCTGATCGCTGTATTAGTGTCACTGTGGCTGCTAGGTAGCTAAAAAAATAAATATATTGCGATTTTTTTTTTTAATAAAGACATGAGGCTGAATACATTTTGGCCTAAATGTTTGACTAAAATTTAGTTTATTCGATTTTTCCTGTAACAAAAAGTAAAAAATATTGATTTTTTTTCAAAAATGTCGCTCTATTTTTGTTTATAGTGCAAAAAATATAAATCGCAGAGGCAATCAAATACTATCAAAAGAAAGCTCTATTTGTGGGAAGAAAAGGACGCAAATTTTGTTTGGGAGCCACGTTGCACGTCCACGCAATTGTCTGTTAAAGCGAAGCAGTGCCAAATTGTAAAAACGCCTTTGGGCATTTAGCAGCATATTCGGTAAGTGGTTAATAAAGCCTTCAGTTTCAGGGTATTTTCAGTATCTGTGGTCAATGTAATTATATTAAAGGCAAACTGTGTTATATTCAGTTTAGTGGATGGATATTTATGGATATCAATGAAAAATTGTTTCTGAGGTTGATTGACCATTTTTTTGTTAAAATCTACTAGAAAATCATATTTGAAGGGATGCTAGCCCTCAACACTAGATCTACAGTATACTGCACAATAGGAGTAGAAGGGTCTACTTTTTAAATAGCACTTTCTGTAGTGACATGGTCCACCTCCTCTAATTTACACAGGCCAATATATAACAACTGTAGCGCCACGGTACAACACACAAAAGTCCCAAATAGACAGAAAATTGCATGTTTTTCTTGTAAATCCCTTTTGATTCCACCATATTTAAGTGAAGTGGTTAAGCTAATTGTGAAGAAAATGGTGGTAAATAGGAATGGGGTTCGAGTTTAGCGCTACCATGGGTTCACAGTGAATCGTAAGGATTTGGATTTGCAGTTCCAGCAAATTTATGGGTTATTTCATTGGGCTGAAAAAGGGGAGGCACAGAGCAGCCATATAAAGCTTAATCTAAGAATCAGATAATGTTTAAAAATTTAAAGTAACAGCAGACATTTATTTAAAAATAAAGGCAAAACAAATAGTGGGGTTTCCTTTAATATTCTAACCAGAGTATTCTAGACATGCAGCCTGGATGGCCAGCAAAGGAAGAGCAGTGAGTGTGCACCCCCCCTTCTGTATTAGACCAGGTCACATGCATTTCAGAGTCGGGGAACACCTTTTGCAAGGGAGTAGCTCTTTGTTTGAAAAAGTAAAGGGTACTAGTTTACCCCTGTACTTATTCCCTGGGAGGGACAGATAAAATAACCCCTTGGCACCTCAGACCCTTTAAGAGGTTTCAAATGCCGGGCCAGGTTTATGATCATGTGATAGCTGTGATTGGCGGTCACATGAGGGGAAATATTGCATCCAAATATGCAGCCACTCTGCGCCAAGGACCACCCACTAGGAGACTGCATATTTGCGTTTTGTCGGCACCAAAAAGTTAAGAAGAATTATTTATTCCACCATAAGTCTCAACATGACAAGGTTACTTTAAAGGGGGTGGGCTTTGCCTCCCTGCAAAGTACCCCCGAAAGTACCCCCCAATTTTACTTTTTACTCTTTGTGGGAAAAAGTAAGGGTACACATTTACTCATTCCCTCGGGAGTGATGAATAAATTAGGTAAAGTTCTTTATTCCACCAAGTCCCAAATTTTTTTTTTTTACAAATAATATTTTGATAACTACCAATTGGTATACAGGGCAGCACAAAACTTGCTGAAGAGTGTTTTGGTATTTATAAATGTGGAAATAAATTGCACAACTTCAGAATGATTTAATTAAAGTTAATCGCTTAAAAATTCAGCCAAGTCTGTAGTTTGTAAAGTCAGTCATGTAAAAAATTGCCTGGCAAAAGATGGAGGAATTTTAAATATTTACGTTCAGTGTTATTTACTTGTTGATACATTGATAATTGTTGGCATTTTTAAAAAGAGTGAACACAGCCACAGTGGTCTTATTACTCTTGGGAGTCAGCTGCTTAAACAAAAACCTTTTAAAGCTATTTCTGCATAACATATACAAAATACATAAAATATATCTTGATATGCCAAGCAGATACTAAATTCATATGATTAAACACAGTGTACCTGCTGAATATCTGAAACCATTAATATCATATTCACAAAAGAATAAGGAAAGTTATAAGGAAAAAAAGATCTGCATTAAAATGTTCTTTTAGTAATATATATATATTGTGAGGGATTAGCTTGGTAGCGGGTGTGTGTGACCCCCTGGATGGGTTCACTACACGCTGAATAATACAGAAAGGCAGTTGAGGATGGTTAAAAAAAAGGATATGGTTTATTCTTCCATATTGCTGGATACAAGTGCAAACATCAAAACAGCATAAACAAAACAAAACATAAAATAAACCCTGGCCACTTGGGGCATCTATCTTCACCTATGCAGTCTGGCACAGGCTACTGCTGGGCAGACAATGCTGGTCAGACAGCAGAAAAATAGTGGTTTTGATTTTTATCACACAGAAAAAACAACCACCTCACCTCTTCAGAAGACTTTTTGACTGCTCTCCTTAACTCAAAAAGCCTCAGGATGCAGCAATCAGTAGTCATCCTTTGGATGACTTATAGAGGTCTTAATTACATCATTCTGAACAGCTGAAATTTTCCAACGCCCTAAAACTTTCTGGCTATTTCTGCAGCCGACACCTGGTAGTAATTGGTGTATTGTCTAAACAAGGCAGAAATGTATCTCCCGTCTGTGGCAACACCCACAGATTTACCTGGCTTCCTGTCACAATATATATAATTATATACTATGTGTGTGTGTATATATGTATATATATATATATATATATATATATATATATATATATATATATATATATATAATATACAACATATAGAATATGAAACTCCAACGGTATACAGTAATAAACAGATTGACAACCACCCACCACATACCATAGACTCCTTAATTCACCAAACAGACCACAGTTAGTAATACCAGGCACTGGTACCAAAATGACATCTACTGGATGGCAATAATGCTACAGCCACATGTATTCTGATTTTTAAGCATGATGTTTAGGGAAGAACACAAAACAAAAACCGTAGTTCATAGCAAGTCCATGTATACGAAACACAGGCTGGAATCGCCACCTGGAGTAAATATCCGCGACATATCATTAATTAAAAGGTGCAGACAAGTGTATTTGTAATTCTTCAGGAGACAATGTTGCACTGAATCCTTCACTACCAATAAATACAAACAGGCAAGTTGTACATGACCTCAGTATCATGAAAACACTTAATCCAATGAATCCCCTTATGAGCAATGAGCAGTAAATAAATAGTCTGTGAGCAGGTGACCAGGGGTCAAGTCCTGGGGAAAAATGTGTGGGAACTGCCACCGAAGATCCACTTCCCCACCAAACAAAAAAAAAAAAATGATATGCTCATATGCATAATTACTAAACCGCATGTTTTTTTTTTCTTTTCGATCCACTGTACCTTAGTAATCCTTTATGTTACTGGCTGCTTCCTGTATATGGGTTCATCGGGTAGTGTGCGAGTATTCCGTCACTTCCTCAATGCTTTTGTCATTGTTCCCAGGAGACATTGCGGAGGTCTGCCACAAGTTATCGCGGGATTTAGAAGCAAATTCTTTCTAAATCTTGCGACAGTGACTCGTTTGACAGTGATTCAAGCTGGGTATCGACGCTTAGTGAAGGATTGGCTCGGGCGGCTCGGCTGCTCTCGGCTGCTCTAGTCCTGAGTTCCTGCTGTGAAAAAAGTGCAAGAACTCCGTTCCCACGCGTTCCTGCAGGACTTGAGCCCTGCAGGTGACCCCATTGTGCTAATAACTATGCCAAAAATGAGCCTCTGATGTGTGTTATCGCCACATTTCCACAGATCTAGCTCACTGCACAAAACTGTTCCTCCATTCCACGCAGGAACAGTAAATATTCAACCACAAGGAGTGTTAATTCACAGAACCTGGAGATGATACAGAAACTGTATCATCAGTTCGAATAGCGCAAATCATTTGCCACCTCTACTGAGGCATTTACACACAGCTCAACAGTAAGTTGCGCATGATCCTGTTTCTAATATAGCTCACATCAGGCTGAGGTAATCATACCTGGACATGGCGGAAAGCAGGTGGTGAAGGAGATAGTCGGTTCCCTTACCATCACATTTCATTCTCTGGACTATAGAGTATTATCGTCTGGAAACCTGAAGGTGCTTTCATGTGCAAGTATCGATTTAAATAAGCAAGTTTGCCATTGGCCATATGCCTTCCTACACTTCTTTAGTGGCAAACAAAAATTCCCAATAACTGACCTAAATAGAGGTACATGAGCTGGGGGATGTGCGTAAAAGAAACAATTGCTTTTACCTTTAAGTTCTCAAAAGAGACCTGAAAGCCAGCCATTCCTGGGCCAAATTCCAAAAGAATTTTCTTTCGAAAATCGTAACTAATAATTTACTTTCCAATTTTCACCCATAGTGGGCGGTAGCAATGAACGATTTTCCTGTAGCCTTGGAATTTGAATGATCGGACATGTTGGAAGTTTTTTGGAAAAACAAACAAATTTCTAATCAATGATGGAAGAATCTTGCAAGAAATATAATTGAAAAATAGATGGGCATGAGCTGTGACCTGGAAAGATAAGATGATTCCCGGCCACAAAATGTATTTTCTGTAGCAACATGAGGTGAAATTGAAGTCTTTGTTGGTCGGATTTCAAAATCAATGGTGACACCATCGGATTACAAAACGCACAAAATTTTAGATTTTCAAAAGAAAACTCATTCAGGATTTGACCCATGTATGGTCTACATACGGCTCATATTATAATGCTTTACACAAACCAAATGCATTCTATTTTTAACAATGTGGCTGAAAATTTTTAAATCTCAAATGGACTTTACTAAAAATAACTCACTTTTTTGAAAATAAGTATCATTACTAGATATGTGCAGACTGGAATATTTTGTTTCGTTTTTTCGTTTTCGGTTGGAAAATAAATTTATTTAGTTACTCCCGAAAATCGTTTTGATTTATTTCGTTTTTCGTTGGGGAATAGCTTTCGTCCGAAAATCCAATAATACTTGGTTTCTGTTGAATGGTCAAAAGAATATTCGACGGAACATCGAATCTTTTCGTCGAATCGTACATTTCCGTTCGAATATTCCACCTACAAGAATTCTAATGTTGTATTACTAGTAATAATGTCGAATTTATTTTCTCATAAATCAAAATCTATTCTCTGTAATGTCGAATCTATTATTTCTATAATGTCGAATCTTTTCCCTATAATGTCGAATCTTTTCACTATAATGTCGAATCTCTCCATATCGAATTTTTACCGCAACGAAAACGAAAATAAAGCATTTTTTATGTCGGATCTTTCGGTTTTCATTTCTTGCGCTTTCGTTATCGTTTGTCCAAAACACAATTTTCGGACGAAAATGCATTCTAACGAAAACGAATGCACATGTCTAATCATTACCCTAGTAGTGTGTTATCTTTGTAAATTCAGCCTAAAGTATGTGATATCATGGGGACGTTTTTGCTCTCTCACTTTGCCACACTGCTAGAACAGTTTCTATTCCTTTAGTTGATTAGCTCTTTTTAAAATGTTGAATTGTATCCTGTTGTTTTACAGTGCTAAACCTTTCATTCAATTTCTAAATAGTTACATTTGTAAATTTAAAAGCCAAAATAATTAAAAGCATTTGTTGGTTTAACTGATAATTTTTGTGCATTTATTCTCCATGTGACAGGGGCGTGGCAGTGGATGTATTCTTTGCCTACATACTTTTTGCTAATTGGTGTCCCTATTTCCCATATCAGAAAGTTGGGAGGTATTCCTATGGAGATAACTTGCTTTAATTATCAGAATTTCCCTTCAGCTAGGTAAACCCCTGAGGAGAAATTTATAAAAGAAAGGCTGAGACATCTCACCTATGGTGCAATGTCTATTTTTCATTTTTTTTCCACACAGCTTGGAAAATTGATTGCTGATTGGCTGAACTCCAGTTGAGACAACGTTGAGACAGAGTTTAGCTGAAACATCTTTTATTAATATCTCCCCACCCTTTCCACAATATCCTATTCTGTTGTGTCTGAACTGTTTTCACCTATGTAAATATACAGTAAACAGAAGCAGGTAAGAAGCAAGTCAGAACTGAGACTGGGGGATATTTGTAGGACACACTCTTTAAGAAATTAAACTATTGTTGGTTGGGGTTTGATGTTAGGCCTACTTGTGGTAGACTTTCTTAGCAACCAACTACAAGTGAAACTCAAAAATATTTGAATATCGTGCAAAAGTTAATTTATTTCACTAATGCAACTTAAAAGGTGAAACGAATGAGATAGACTCATTACATGCAAAGCAAGATAGTTCAAGCCGTGATTTATCATAATTGTGAGGATTATGGCTTACAGCTCATGAAAACCCCAAATCCACAATTTTAGAAAATTAGAATATCACATGCAATCAATGAAACAAGGATTGTACATAGAACAATATCGGACCTCTGAAAAGTACAAGCATGCATATGTACTCAGTACTTGGTTTGGGCCCCTTTTGCAGCAATTACTGCCTCAATGCGGCGTGGCATGAAAGCTATCAGCCTGTGGCACTGCTGAAGTGTGATTAAAGACCAGGATGCTTCAATAGCGGCCTTCAGCTCTTCTGCATTGTTCGGTCTCATGTCTCTCATCTTTCTCTTGGCAATGCCCCATAGATTCTCTATGGAGTTCAAGTCATGCGAGTTTGCTGGCCAATCAAGCACAGTAATCCCACAGTTATTGAACCAGGTTTTGGTGCCTTTGGCAGTGTGGGAAGGTGCCAAGTCCTGCTGAAAAATGAAGTCAGCATCCCCATAGAGCTTGTCTGTGGAAGGAAGCATGAAATGCTCCAAAATCTCCTGGTAGATGGCTGCGTTGACTCTGAACTTAATGAAGCACAGTGGACTAACACCAGCAGATGACATGGCTTTCCAAATCAACGCAAACTGTGGAAACTTCACACTGGACTTCAAGCATCTTGCAGTGTGTGCCCCTCCATTCTTCCTCCATACTCCGACTCCTTGGTTTTCAAATGTGATGCAAAATTTGCTCTCATCAGAAAAGAGGACTTTGGACCACCGAGCAACAGACCAGGTCTGTTTTTATTTAGCCCAGGTAAGACGCTTCTGACGTTGTTTGTTGTTCAGGAGTGGCTTGACAAGAGGAATATGACATTTAATCCCATGTCTACGATCCGTCTGTGTGAGGTGCTCTTGATGCACTGACTCCAGCCTCAGTCCACTACTTGTGAAAGTCCCCAACACTTTTGAATGGTCTTTTCCTAAAAATCCTCTCTAGGCTGCGGTCATTCCTGCTGTTTGTGCACCTTTTTCTTCTACACGTTTCCCTTCCACATAACTTTCTATTATTGTGCTTTGATACAGCAATTTGGGAACATCTAACTTCTTTTTCAATTACCTTTTGAGGCTTTCCCTCCTTATGGATGATGTCAATAATGTTTTTCTGCACAGCTGTCAGGTCAGCAGTCTTTCCCATGATTGTAATTCTCACGGAACCAGAATGAGAAACCATTTAAAGGCTCAGGAACATTTTGCAGGTGTTAGGGCTAGAGGTCGACCGATATGGGTTTTTCTCTGGCCGATGCCGATATTTGGAAATTGGGGTGGCCGATGGCCGATATGTGTTGCCGATTTTTGCAGCCGATATTTTAGGCCGATTTCTTTTTCTCATCTCAAAAAACCTAGGGTGGAGAGGTGGGTAGGAGATAATTGTTTAGGGTGGAGAGGTGGGGTGCAGCCTGTCAGTGCCCACCAGTACCACCTCATTAGTGCCCACCAGTGCAGCCCATGAGTGCCACCTCATCAATGCATCCCATCATTACCCACTAGTGCATCTCACCAGCGCATCACATCAGTGCCAACCAGTGCATCACCTCATCAGTGCCAACCAGTGCATCACCTCATCAGTGCCCACCAGTACAGCCCAATGTCATTCACAATGATAGCTACTCAGCTGTGGCTCTCGGCAAGGAGGTGCGGCCACTGGCCCCGTTTACTATAATAACAGATCGCTGGTAGCTGCACCTATTTGCAATTGCCTGCAGTGATTTTGATGTTGGACGCAGACAAAGTGCATCCAGTGCACACTGTAAAAAAACATCCCCTGACGTGCTGCGTGCCCTGCCTCTGCCTACAAACCCCAGAATGCAGAGCGGGCCTGTAACATTCTGGGGTTTGTAGGCAGGGGACGCAGCACATCAGGGGATTTTTTTTTTACAGTGTAGAATGTCGGCAGCGGCGGCCGCCAATTGGCTGTTACAGGCCCGACTTCCTTAAACTAAGAAAAAAAAAAGTCAGCAGATAGCAGCGAGCGGGCCCCTCCTCCTCTGTGGGTGTAAACAGAGAGGAGGGCCGCCGAGCTGGGTGTACCAAGATGGCCACGGCTCCGGAGCTAGGCCAAATCTGCAGCCTTTCCTGATGCTGTGACCGCGGCAGCAATCCGCGGATTGCTGCCGCGATCACAGCATCAGGAGAGGCCGCGGCCTCAGCCTAGCTCTGGATCCGTGGCTTTGCTAGCGCCATGTTAAATATCGGCCTAATTTGGATAAAAATCGTCCGATGCCGATTTCTCCAAAACGGCCAAATAGCGGACGATATATCGGCCTGCCGATATATCGGTCGACCTCTAGTTAGGGCTTAATTATCTAATTAGAGTGGGACACTTTGAGCCTAGAATTTTGCACATTTTCACAATATTCAAATTTTCTGAGATTGTGGATTTGGGGTTTTCATGAGCTGTAAGCCATAATCATCACAATTTTGTCAAATCACGGCTTGAACTATCTTGCTTTGCATGTAATGAGTCTATCTCATATATTAGTTTCACCTTTTAAGTTGCATTAGTGAAATAAATAAACTTTTTCACAATATTCAAATTTTTCGAGTATGACCTTTATAGCATACTTTATCTTGCTGCAGACATACTCTCCAGACACTACGATGGCATTAGAATGTTTATAGCATACAAACAGAGGTCTCACTCGGGGTGGTGGTTATTCAAACATTACTACCTACAATATTGTTTGCGACAGCTCCTTTTGATATTGTAAGTTTTAACTCTCAGGGAGGTCTAAACGTCCACAATAGGAGTTCTGTACTAAGTTCATAACTTGGTACATTACCAGTTCACTTGGGTGCAGCCAGGCCTTTTTCACTTGCCTTCAGGCAAGAGAGATTTGTATGGACTCACCTACATGGATTTGATAATTATGTTTTTTTCCTTAGGGCTATGGCGCAACTCACAACTACACATGGCACCCAAAAGCTGCCATAAATTATTAGATTCTTGTCCAATTCAGCAGAGACCGGCCAAGAATTGAGCCATCTATTGGCAGGCTGATTGTACCAAGTCGATCCATTAATTGAATACAACCAGCATGTTGGATTTTTACATGCAGTTTTTGCCAGGGGCTATAGCCATTAGCAACAATTACTGTGTTCTCCCAGTGGGAAGGGCTCCCTATGCCCCCCACTCCCTACACAATAGTTCCTCCACGGGAGGGTCTCTCCCATCAATACAGACTGTGTTAATGGGGGAATCAAGCAATTTTCTTTCTTGCAACCCGTAGTTGTAGGAAAGAAAATCGTATCATCTATGGCCTGACAAATTTTCTCAAGTCCCTTAAACACAAAGCGGAGAGACATTTTATGCTTGATGATTCCATGCAAATTTTTCATAGAAAATGAGGGGTTGGCTTAGAATGATTCAGCCAAAGTCATTGGGGGAGGGACAGTTAACAGCCATTACTTAAAGTGCCACATCCTGCCTTTATCATTTATAGCCGGTGCCAACTCCTTTCCCCTGCAGAGCCAACATGGCCAACAGACACTCACATCAACGCTCAAATAAGTACTGTATACACATAGACAGACGCACAGGTTTAGATATTATTGTACTGTTCATATCCTAATAAAGCTCTGCAGTGCCAGAAAAGCAAACTAGGGTTATTAAATAGCTTATGGCTGTAGTGACTGATTCCAAATCTTGTAACCTGTTTGTATCAAGCAATAAAATACAGTAAACAAATACATCATTATCTGAATGCAATACTCAAACCATTACCCTGTAGCATATTCCTTTGGGCAATGTTGTTTAATCATTCTCCCTTAGGCATGAACCCTTTCCTCAGCACAAAGCTTCCACAATACATACGTTCTACAAGACTTAAAAAATTGGGCTTTCATTTTCACATAACACATCCTAAATGTGTCATTTATAGTTAAAGATTTTTTCGAGCCTCTGAAATGCAGAAATAAAAAATGACAAATAAATATGTGTGAAAGGACAAGGAAACTAAAGTAACATCTCAAAGTACATTTAAAATTGAATCTTTTATAAGATTCTGCAATATCGGGGGAAATCAGCATTCCTAAATCATGAGTCCAGGTTCATAGAAGCTGCGGAGGGAGTGTCACATGACTGCCAATAGGATCCCTGCCGTTATATCAAATCACGCCATGTACTACTATGCCACTTACATAAAATCCACATACTGTATCTCATTTATCTATCACTACAAGCCTGTAAAAATAATTATTTACAAAAATAAAATAAAACAAAGGACCCACTGACCAATGGTAATATGTAAGTAAGTAGATCTACACTAATACGTCAAATAGACGGGACCCCTCTACAACTATATATAATAATTATAAAAACAACCTAAGACAAAGAGATGTCTTCCTGATTAGAGCACTTTTGCGATACGTCACTGCGTCGCTTTAACTGACAATTGCGCGGTCGTGCAACATCAAAAATGTTTGCGCTATAAACAACTTTTTGCTATAATAAATATCCCCAAAAATATATATAATTTTTGTTTTTTCTCCGTTTAGGCTGATATGTATTCTTAGAAAAGATGTACCAGGATATATCCTAAGATAGAGGCTGGTCCTAGCGCTCAGTGGACAGGTCTTCTAATTTAATAGGTTATATAAACATGTATGCAGAAAAAAGCAGCTATTATAATGAATGAAGTGTGTATGAAAGAATATGTCTCTATGAGGCATTAACAGCGCTATATGATTTTATATCTATTGAACTCAAACAGTTCAGAATCTGCTTTTTGTGAGGTGCTGCTATCCACCAGGGTCTCCTATCCTTAAGTCAGCAGCTAGCCTCAAATACTAAGAACAAATGTACAAACTGCTTATACACATAAAATAAAGCAATGTAAATGCAAAAAAAGAGATGATGCACTATAAGTTATACATATGTGACACAACAATTCACAGGTATGTCAAAAGGGTGCTTCTTTTTTTTTAAAACGCACAGTCTGTATAACTATAATGTTCTTAGTGTGGAAATTCTTGAAAAATGGTTGGAAAAAACAACAACACAGATCCAGGCTTTTCTTCACTTGTAGTCCCCCCTCACGGTTTGGTACTCACCAGATAGACATGGTGTTAATTGCCTTCAGATTTTGAGATCTCTCTCCTGTGAGGTGTGGCTCAGCCCAGCAGCAATGTTTTCTCCTCCAAATAGATATGGATGGGGTTGGATGCATGTGTGCAGCATGAGCAGTCATGTAAACAAAAACGTAGGGGGAAAGGACATAGTGTAATACCGTTTTTATTGTAAAAAAATCTTATTTTAAAAGTTATGCTTACAAGTATAAAAACAGAGATGTGCGCATCGGTTGCAATGTTACTGCTCACTCAGCTGGTTCTGGCGTCTCCGCTCCGTCTCCAGCTGATGTGTCCCGGGTGTAACTTGCTTCGTCTGTGCGATGAGTCGTGTAGCCACGCCCTGACGCGTTTCGTGATTGGTTCACGTCTTCAGAGGGCCCTCTGAAGACGTGAACCAATCACCAATCACGAAACGCGTCAGGGCGACTCATCGCACAGACGAAGCAAGTTACACCCGGGACACATCAGCTGGAGACGGAGCGGAGACGCCAGAACCAGCTGAGTGAGCAGTAACATTGCAACCGATGCGCACATCTCTGTTTTTGTACTTGTAAGCATAACTTTTAAAATAAGATTTTTTTTACAATAAAAACGGTATTACACTATGTCCTTTCCCCCTACGTTTTTGTTTACATGACTGCTCATGCTGCACACATGCATCCAACCCCATCCATATCTATTTGGAGGAGAAAACATTGCTGCTGGGCTGAGCCACACCTCACAGGAGAGAGATCTCAAAATCTGAAGGCAATTAACACCATGTCTATCTGGTGAGTACCAAACCGTGAGGGGGGACTACAAGTGAAGGAAAGCCTGGATCTGTGTTGTTGTTTTTTCCAACCATTTTTCAAGAATTTCCACACTAAGAACATTATAGTTATACAGACTGTGCGTTTTTTTAAAAAAGAAGCACCCTTTTGATATGTATTCTTCTTTAAATTTTTGGTAAAAAATAAATAAAAATGCAATAAGCGTATATTGATTGGTTGCACAAAAGTTATAGCTACAAAAATAGGGGATACATTTATGGCATTTTATTTTTAATTTTGTTTTCTATTGGTAAAGGCAGTGATCTGGAATTTTTATTGTGACTGCGACCTTAATTAGTGGACACTTTGGACACTTTTGACGCCATTTTAGGACCATTGTCATTTATACAGCGATCAGTGCTATAAAAATGCAGGGAAGGGGTTAAACACTGGGGGTGCTGAAGGTATTAAATGTGTCCTAGGGAGTGATTCTAACTGTGGGGAGGGGGGGGGCTAGGCAACAAGTGACACAACAGTGATCATTGCTCCTGATGACAGGGAGCAGTAGATCTCTGTCCTGTCACTAGGCAAAAGAGGGAAATGCCTTGTTTACATCTCCCCGTTCTGCCGCTCAGTGACATTATCGCGGGACACCGGCGGACATCAAGTCCGTGGGTCCAGCGGGCATGATCACGGAACACAAAGCGATTTAATGGGGACGTACCTGTATGCCCATTTGCCCAGCCGTGCCAATGTGCCGACCTATATCATCGTGCGTTGGTCGGCATGTGGTCAAACAATTAGATAGTCCACACAGAGCATATCCAAATCAGGACTGTTGCAGTAATTGAGGTGAGAGATTCAAATGAACAGCTGTGTTAATTACTCAAGCTAACATGGTACAATGATCAGGAACCAATGATATTAAGTGCATGGACTGCACAGACTGCATTTGAATCTCTCTACACAATTACTGCAACAGTCCTGATTTGGATATGCTCTGAGAACTAGCTAATTGTTTAACCACTTCGCACCGGTGCTATAGAGGAAAGACGTCTACAGCGCGATGCTCAATTGCCGGGAGGGCATCCTTGGACCTCCTCCTGTTTGCAAGTTTCCTGCAAGTTTTGTCTGCCAGGTACCCGTGATCGTCATTTACAGAGCCAGGGAAGATTTCAGGGAGAGGAGACCGATGGTGTGTCCCTTGTACATAGGAACACCAATCGTTCCCCTCCCCCAGTCAGTCCCCTCCCCCCACAGTAAGAATCACTCCCAGGGAACACATTTAACCCCTTGATCGCCCCCTAGTGTTAACACATGTATACAGTAATCAGCACATATTTACAGCCCTGTTCGCTGTATACCGTATTTATCGGCGTATAACACGCACAGGTGTATAATGCGCACCCTAACTTCAAGAGGGAAGTTTCAGGATAAAAACTTTCCACAGCCCCCTGCGTATAACACGCAGGCACAGTTTACGCTCTATTTTCAGGGTAAAAAAACTGAGTGTTATACGCCAATAAATACAGTAAGTGTCAATGGTCCCAAAATAGTGTCAAAAGTGTCTGATCTGTCTGCCGCAATATCGCAGTCCTGACAAAAATCGCAGCTAACCGCCATTAACCACTTTGCAACCGCCCTATGCCGAAAGTACGGCTCTAGGGCGGTTGCTGTATTCTAACTGGCCGTTAATTAACGGCCTGTCAGAATCGCGCTCCCGCGCGCCTCCTGAGGCGCGCACACGGGAACATCCGTGACCGCAGGGTCAAGAGGACCCGGCGCATCACGGATCACGGTAAATCGCCGCTGATAGCGGCGGTTTACCACGTGATCGCGCCGTCCAATGACGGCGCGATCAGATGTAAACAGACCGGCGTCATTTGATGACGCCGGTTCCTCCCTCCTCTCTCTGTACCGATCGGTACAGTGTGAGAGGAGAGGGGAGGGAGCGGATGGCAGCGCCAGTGCTGCGGGCTGGATCTGTGACAAATGTAGTCACAGATCCATCCATCCCTCCCTCCCTGCTCAGCCATCCCTGCTGCATATACTCTTTAATACTCACCTGGGCATACTCTGCAATACTCAGGCATACTCTGGCAATACTCTGGGCATACTCTGCAATACTCGGGCATACTCTGCAATACTCTGGGCATACTCTGCAATACTCAGGCATACTCTGGCAATACTCTGGGCATACTCTGGGCATACTCTGGCAATACTCTGGGCATACTCTGCAATACTCAGGCATACTCTGGCAATACTCTGGGCATACTCTGGGCATACTCTGGCAATACTCTGGGCATACTCTGCAATACTCAGGCATACTCTGGGCAATACTCTGGGCAATACTCTGGGCAATACTCTGGGCAATACTCTGGGCAATACTCTGGCAATACTCTGGGCATACTCTGCAATACTCTGCAATGCTCTGGGCATACTCTGCAATACTCTGGGCATACTCTGCAATACCCTGAGCATACTCTGCATACTCCGCAATACTCTGGCAATACTCTGGGCATACTCTGGCAATACTCTGGGCATACTCTGGCAATACTCTGGGCATACTCTGCAATACTCTGGGCATACTCTGCAATACTCTGGGCATACTCTGCAATACCCTGGGCATACTCTGCATACTCCGCAATACTCTGGCAATACTCTGGGCATACTCTGGCAATACTCTGGGCATACTCTGCAATACTCTGGGCATACTCTGCAATACTCTGGGCATACTCTGCAATACTCTGGGCATACTCTGCAATACTCTGGGCATACTCTGCAATACCCTGGGCATACTCTGCATACTCTGCAATACTCTGGCAATACTCTGGGCATACTCTGGCAATACTCTGGGCATACTCTGCAATACTCTGGGCATACTCTGCAATACTCTGGGCATACTCTGCAATACTCTGGGCATACTCCGCAATACTCTGGGCAATACTCCGGGCATACTCTGGCAATACTCCGGGCATACTCTGGGCATACTCTGGGCATACTCTGGGCATACTCTGGCAATACTCTGGGCAATACTCTGGGCATACTCCGCAATACTCTGGGCATACTTAGCAATACTCTGGGCATACAGCAGCCCCTGTCCCCGCGAGCTCGCATGCAGAAGCGAACGCATACGCAAGTCCCGCCCACATATAAAAACGGTGTTCAAACCACATGTGAGGTATCTTTATATCATGTTTTGGGGTTTTATGTATTTTTCTAGCAAATAAATGATGATTTTTACATGTAGGAGAGAAATGTCAGAATTGGCCTGGGTGCTCCCTGCATGTTGGGCCTCTGTATGTGGCCGCACTGTGTAAAAGTCTCACACATGGGGTATCGCCATACTCGGGAGGAATAGCAGAATGTGTTTTGGGGTGTAATTTGTGGTATGCATATGCTGTGTGTGAAAAATAACCTAATAATATGAAAATTTGATGAAAAAAAAATAAATCTTGATTTTGCAAAGAATTGTGGGAAAAAATTACAACTTTAAAAAACTCACCAGGCCTCTTTCTAAATACCTTGGAATGTCTTCTTTCCAAAAAGGGGTCATTTGGGGGGTATTTGTACTTTTCTGGCATGTTAGGGTCTCAAGAAATGAGAGAGGCTGTCAGTACTTCAGGTGTGATGAAATTGATCAATTTTCAGGATTTGGTACCATAGCTTGTAGACCCCATAACTTTCACCCAGACTAAATAATATCCAACATTTTTTATTTTTTTTACCAAAGATATGTAGCAGTATACATTTTAGGCCAAATTTATGAAGAAAAATTACTTTTTTGCAAAATTTTATAATAGAAATGAAGAAAAATTATTATTTTTTGCAAAATTTTGTTCTTTTTTCATTTATAGCAAAAAAAATAAAAACCGCAGAGGTGATGAAACACCACCAAAAGAAAGCTCTATTTGTGGGAAAAAAAGGACAAAAATTTCATTTGGTTATAGTGTTGTATGACTGAGTTATTGTCATTCAAAATGTGAGAGCACCGAAAGCTGAAAATTGGTCTGGTTATTAAGGGTGTTTAAGTGCCCAGTGGTCAAGTGGTTAATAGTAAAAAAGAAAAAAGTCATAAAACTATCCCCTATTTTGTAGGCGCTATAACTTTTGCGCAAACCAATCACTATACACTATTTTTCAAAATGGTCGCTCTTTTTTTGTTAATAGCGCAAAAAATAAAAACAGCAGATATGATCAAATACCATCAAGAGACAGCTCTATTTGTGGGAAAAAAAGGACGTCAGTTTTGTTTGGGAGCCACGTCGCACGACCGCGCAATTGTCATTCAAAGCGTGACAGTGCTGAAAGCTGAAAATTGGCCTGGGCAGAAAGGGGGTGAAAATGCCCGGTATTGAAGTGATTAAATCACTCCAACAGTTCCAGTCGCTCCACTTTGTTTGTCATGTGTGTATGCGTGGGGCCCGGTACTCGGCGTAATATTTTTTTAGTAGAGTGTTTTTAATAGGGTATCCTGGGGGGGGGGGGGGTTATCGCACTAGCATAGTGGAATTTTACCCCCAGTGTTACTGTTCATATCATTGAATCATTTAATAAAGGTTGTTTTTCTATAAATACATTTTTGATATACCGTGGTTGACTCCCCCCTTACTGTTGTCAAAAATGTTGACTATTTCTAAACTTGAAATCTTTTACATTTTATCTGACCTGATGCACATTACAGTTATTAGAAGTATTTTAGACTATATTAGCAACTGCCACTTACTTGTCTATCACAATTGTACAGTACCAATACATGTTTCATATTCAGAGAAACATTCTCACTATCCAAGGCCAAGGAACTTACAGTTGCTGCCACACTCACTTTAAATTATAGGGTGCCTAAGATGCAATTACTGTGCTTTTCCAATGCATTAGCTGTGCGTTCATATTTGCTTTTGAATAAAAGTAAAGCACAAAATAAAGTGAAACTTTCTGATCTCAAAAGCCTCCTTACACAGAGTGTACTTTAGGGCATGTATGCATGTAGAAACTTCGGGCCAGATTCAGATAGCCTTTACTTCGGCGTATCTATAGATACGCCGCGCAAAGTCTATTCTGCGCCGGCGTATCTTTTTTTCTGTATTCAGAAAACAAGATACGCCGGAATTCAGCTAAGATACGAGCAGCGTAAGTCTGTTACACCGTCGTATCTTAGTTGCATATTTACATTGGCCGCTAGGTGGCGCTTCTGTCGATTTACGCGCCAAATATGTAAATTAGGGAGATACGCCAATTCACGAACGTACTTTTCGTATTTTACGTTGTTTGCGTAAGCGTTAGTCCGGCGTAAAGTTACCCCTGCTATATAAGGCGCAGCCAATGTTAAGTATGGACGTCGGGACAGCGTCGAATTGTACGTCGTTTGCGTAAATCGTTCAGGAATGGGGCTGGATGTAATTTACGTTCACGTTGTTTACATTGACAACTTGCGACGTGATTTCACGCATGCACACTGGGAAACGTCCACAGACGGCGCATGCGCCGTTCAGAAAAAACGTGAACTACGTGGGGTCATGGTTCATTTACATGAATCACGCCCCCACATTACCAATTTGAATTAGGCGCCCTTACACCGGCCACTTTACGCTACACCGCCGCAACCTATGGAGCAAGTGCTTTCTGAATAAGGCACTTGCCCATAAAAGTTGCGGAGGCGTAGCGTAAAGAGCATACCCTACGCCGCCGGAAAGATACACCAATGTATCTGAATCTGGCCCCTTATGTTGTTTATGAGCAGATTGCTCAACTGTGTCACTTACATATCCATGTGCGTCAAAACACAGCAGGGTGGCATTTGGCATCATTATACACAGTTTCCTTTTAAAATGTTATAGCTTCATCCCTTATAACTCAAAAGTTCATGAGTAGTATACAAGGTCTAGACTTTGGGTTTGATTTACTAAAGGCAAATAGACTGAGCACTTTGGAAGTGCAGCTGCCCCAGAGCTTAGTAAATGAGGGAGAGCTCTGCTGACTTCCATTATCCAATCATGGAAAAGCAAAAAAATCTGCTTTTTTTTCCCTTACATGTGATTGGGTATTCTTTGCAAAGAGAAGCATCACCTATCGTATATATACTCGAGTATAAGCCAAGTTTTTCAGCACATTTTTTGTGTGCTGAAAATGCCCCTTTTATAATAATTGAGTCACCTTTGTGCGCCTGATCTCCTGAACTTTGGGGACCCGGTACTGGCCCACATGTAGCCCCACTCTTCCTCTACAAGTGTGCAAAGTTTAGAAAAAATAGAACAAAAATGAATATAACAGAAAAGAAAAGAATAGAATAGAGTAAAACTGAAAAAAATAGAATAGAAGTGAATAGAATAGAATTTAAAAATAGAAAAGAAAAAAATAATGAATATAACCTTCTTCTGAATTTTTTATTTCAAATAGAATACATTTCAATTTGAATACATAAGAATAGAAAAAAATAGACTAGAAAAAATAATAGAATAGACCAGTGTTTTTCAACTCCAGTCCTCAAGAGACACCAACAGGTCATGTTTTCAGGCTTTCCATTATTTTGCACAGGTGATTTGATCAGTTTCACTGCCTTAGTAATCACCACAGCCATTTCATCTGAGGGAAATCCTGAAAACTTGACCTGTTGGTGTGCCTTGAGGACTGGAGTTGAAAAACACTGGAATAGACTATAAAAGCATAGAATTAAAACAAATCCCCAAATCCAAATACAATCAATTCGAATTTGAATAGAATACATTTGAATAGACTAGAAAACACAACAGAATAGAATATAATATAGCTATCTTATGAATTTATTAATAAACAATAGAATAGAAAAGAATATAATAGAAAACAAAATAGAATAAACACATAGAAAAATAATGGAATTAAAAAACAATAAAATAAAATAAAAAGAATAGAACAATTTCCCAAAATTAAAATAGAATCAATTTGAATAGAATGGAAAAGAATAGATATGAATAGGAAGATGGTCCATTCCATTGTTTTTTCTATGCTAGTGTGTTATTTTCTATTCTATTCTAATCTATTATTTCTATTCTATTCAAATTTGAATTGATTCTATTTAAATTTTGGGAAATGGTTATATTATTTCTATTCGATTGTTTTTTTAATCTATTCTATTCTTTTCTATTCAAATTTCAGAAGATGACTATATTCATTTTTTTATTCTATTTGTTTCTATTCTATTTTTTTTATATTCTTTTTCATGCTATTGTTTTATTTTCTGTTGTGTTCTGTTTTAGTCTATTATATTTTATTCTGTTAGTTTCTGCAATATTCTTTTCTATTCTATTTTTTTCTATTCTATTCCTTGATTTTCTATTTTATTTCATTCTCTTTGGAAATTGGAAAACTATTCTAATTCAAAACGATTCGAAAACTATTTGAAATTGATTCAAAAACTTTTTTAAATAGACTCGAATGCGAATAAACAAAACGATTTCAGAAAACAGGTTAAACGGATTACATTTGTTTATGTAAATAACTAATTAAAAGGAAACAAATGTTTCTGCACATGTCTAAAAGTGGCACTTGTTACAGTACAAATTAAGGTTGCCTAAAAGCAAGCCAACAGTCTACACAGACGCTGCCAAATGCATGTCAATTCCACAAACAAGTGCAAGGGTCTGCATGTGTGTTTGGCAGTGTCTGTGTGCAGTGCAGGTGGTCTGCAGATGGCATGAATGTGCTCTACCAGGAGAATCAGCAGGGCTCAGGTAATCACAGAATGCACCACACCTATACAGAAAAGGCTTCTCTGATGCTTCGTACACACGACCAGTATTCCCATCGGGAAAACTGCAATGACAGCATTTGGCCGGGTAAACTGGCCGTGTGTATACGCCATGGAAGTTCTCCCGGCAGGAAAACCGGTGGGAAAAATTAGAACATGTCTTCTTTTTTCTCGCTGGGATTCCTGGAGGTTTTTAACCCAGCAGTTTACATATAGGGAAAGCCTGCGGGGGAGCCTACACACGGCCGGGATTCCCGACCAAAGCTCTCATGGCAGTTTTCCTGTCGGGAAACCTGGCCATGTGTAGGGGGAAAGACTGACCAAGTAGGTTCTTAGCTTTCCCCTCAGGTTTCCTGGCGGTAAGAAGTCAGCCGGGAAGCTCGTACACAAGTGTGTATGAGGCTTTACAAGATTTACTGGCCATTTTTTTCAAATAAAGTGAGGCAAAGCATTCTCTGAATGGTGTCTGTGCCCAGCGGCCGACATCCTATGTTCAGAATGCAGTGGGGCATCCACTCGGCATAGGACCTGGTAACAAGTGGAGATCACTGGAGTCTACGTGGTGTCAACTTTAGTGATTTCCAGCTTCCAGGGGGGATATGCTAGGCATAGTATATACAGTACACAGTTACCTTGGTCTAAGCTGAAGTAATGTAAGACCCTTTTACACTGAGGCAGTTTTCTGGCGTTTTACAGCTAGAAATAGCAACTGTAAAGTGTTTGAAAACTGCCTCCCATCCCCCAGAATGTAAAAAACCTGAGTGCTCTCACACTGGGGCGGTGCGTTGCGGGACGTTAGAAAAAGTCCTGCATGTAGCATCTTTTGGGCAGTGTGGCAGCGCTGTATACAGCACTTCCAAAATGCCCCTACCCAGGGATGTATTTAGGTTTTGTGCTGCCCTAGGCCTGACTAAACTCATGCACCCCCTAATTTAAATATGACCCACCCCTCCCTGTCAAGGCCACACCCCTTGCGATTTAAGACCCACCCTGAAATTTTCAAGTGGGGACACTAGATCTGATGGCCTGGGGGGGCAATGGATTCCCTTAATTTGCATAGATTTCCTCTCACTTCCTGTTTGGCTATGGGACAGGAAGTGAAGGGAAATCTCTGCAATGGGACAGGGATGGTAAAATATTTGAAGCGACGACCCCCCCCCCCCCAGTTGCAGAATGCTAACCGCCCACATACTGAAAGCAGTGCGGGCGATTTATGGGGACTCTAAACTAATTTGCCTAACAGTGTAGCGCAAGCCGGCGGAGACACTGTCCGTGCTGCCCCCCTGCAAAGTGCTGTCCTAGGCCTGGGCCGTGTTGGCCTAGGCCAGGATACAGCATTACCCCTACCCAGTGCAAAGAATGGGCAGCGCCTGAAAAACACTTCAGAAGCACTGCAACACGGGCGCTTTTAACCCCTTCTTCGGCTGCTAGCGGGGGATAAAAGCACCCCCCTAGTGGCCAAAGCGCTGGCAAAATGAGTGTCGTTTTAACGCAAACGCACTGTTGGCCCCAGTGTGAAATTAGCCTAATTGTGTGTATTTCCTTCACAATATCACATTGTGCCTCTAAGCGCAACCTTGTTGTTTTTAATTTCTGTTTTGTATGTATATCACATATTTTTGTGTTGCTGCTGGATATCACCTAATTTAATTTATTTATTTATTTACTTCATTATATTTATTTTCAATTAATATTGAATTCAATCTATTGTTGTTAGCGCGAGGAGTTTTTCCCCTTTTGGATTGAACACTTTTATTTTTGATATATTTAAATTCCTTGCTGCTTTATATTGGTTAGTCCTGCAATATGGACGTTTTCGAATATCGTTCTACACGCATGATTGCCAAAGAGGGTGTGTTTGAGATCAATAAAGATACAGACAGCGACCTGGGGGGTATGTTCATGAGACTTAAAAATCTCATGGTAGCCGAATTACATACACAATGGGATATCGCATTGTTAGATCAATATACAGCTGATTCTATGGTCCCGAGAAGTCTAAGATGGGACGTTAAAAAAAGGCGAATCAGAGCTAGCTGAATGGTATCAATATTTTAATAATGCTGGTGTTAATTTTTTGCAATTCTTGGCACAGCGTAAGAAGAGTAAATTGACTCTCCTGGACGTTGAAATAAAACTTATTAAAGAAAAATTATGTCCTCTCACCAGCAGTGAGGAGTATAAGGAGCGATCCTTGGCTCTTAAAAAGCTGTTGGAAAAAGAAGAGACGGAACAAAAAAATAAGAAAAAGAAAAAGTTTAATAGAGATGTAGGAGACTATAAATCTGGTTCAGTATTTGAATGGCAAAGCAAAATTCAAGAAGGTGGGGGGGATCATTTAGAGATGGATACGATTCCCGTTGCTAATCAAAATTTGGGGAATCCAACTAATCCCATACCACCTTCTCATGTGTCCAGTAGACCAATCCTGCGTTCAAGGAAGGTCTCGTACAAATCTCCCGTAAGAGAGAGACAATCTCAACCTCCCCACCCCCCAAAATTCAGGGATAACCATAATACAGGTCCATCCACTAAATCTCCTAGTTGGAGAAACAAATCCAAAAATCGCAAAAATGATTCCTCTCACCGAGCTGGAGTAGAAACCAATGACTCTGAGAGACTACCTTGGAGGTCCCAAGATGACATGCGATATAATTATTCCATCCCGGTGACCAACCGTTTCCAACCCCTTCAGGAATTCCGCCCATTTGGGGGACCGTATCAACAGCCGGCGACCCATAATGGTTGGAATAGAGACGAGAGGCTGCCATATTATTACCCTTTTCCCCCTCCCCCTTCTCCTTTCTACCCTCCTAGGCCTTCTAATTCATATGATTATCCTTATCAGCAGGACCAATGGAGGGACAGGGAAACTAACCAATACAAGGATTTTCCCGGGTCCAACCAAAACCATCAAAGAATGGGCGACAAAAGAGAGGAACTAGAGGGGGGAGGAAATCAAAGACCAAAAAGGAAAAGAGTATAACAGGACAGGGGATCTTCAATCTCAGCACTGTCACGCTGACTCCAGAGGAGATCACACTCCTTGATAAAGGATTGAAGTTTGCACCCCCCCAATCTTTAAACAAATTTGATACCCACATGGATATACATAAATTCTCTAGGAAATTGAGTATGAAAAGATTTTTTCTCTCTAAACCTACTAGAGAACCTATGAGTAGTGTTACGAGTGTTGTTACTGAGGTTCAACACTCTAACCTTTCCAACGCTTCCCTGTTCAATCCCCCGGGAGGTTTGGCACCAAATATTAAGGTCTTCAGAGATGTACTCTTGAGAGACCTTGAGAAGGTTAATATCAAAAAGACTAAACTTAACAACTCTTTGAAAAAAGGTTTTGACCAACTTTGTGAAGAGAAAAGTATCGTTATCCGCCCCGCTGATAAAGGGGGCGGAATAGTGATACTTAACAAGACTGACTATCTAAATGAACTTGGTCTTCTAGTTGGGGATAGGGATACTTATCTGCCCCTCTCTAGAGATCCCCGGTCCTCATATAGAAAAGTTTTGTCTAAAATAGTGAAAGGAGGATTTAAATCAGGTGTGCTGAATAAAAAGGAGAAAGCTTTTCTCATTCCAGCATCATCTAGGATCCCAGTGATCTACTACTTGCCCAAGATCCATAAAGACCCGATTCATCCACCAGGGAGACCTATCATAAGTGGAATTAATTATATCTCATCTAGGGCAGGAAAATATATAGATGGATATTTACAACCACTTGTTAGAGCTCTGCCAGCCTTTATCCGAGATAGTAAACATGTTATCAATATTATTAATGAGGTTTCATACGAGGAGGGCTTATGGTTGGTTACTGCGGACGTCACGTCCCTATATACCATTATACCACATGTATGGGGGATTTCCTCGGTTAAACATTTTTTGGAAAGGGACTCCGATTTATCCTTAGTCCAACAAAGATTTATTTTAGATCTTTTACAATTTGCAACCACACATAATTTCTTTTGGTTTAGTGGTGAATTTTTCCTTCAAAAGAGGGGGGTCGCGATGGGGGCCAAATTTGCCCCCAGCCTGGCCAACCTCTTTATGGGGAAATGGGAGGAGGACGTCATCTATGCTGACCGCAGGCCAGAGTTGGCCTTGTGGGTCAGATATATAGATGACGTCCTCCTCCTATGGAGGGGATCCAGGGAATCTCTGGATTCCTTCATGGGTTCCCTCAATATCAATGATAGGGGGATTGAGTTCAAATATGAGGCGGATCAGAGTAGGATCAACTTCCTGGACCTCGTAATTCGAGTGGAGGAGGGTCAATTTGTGACCTCCACATTTTTCAAATCCACAGACCGTAACTCATTTATCCCCCGCGATAGCTGTCATCATAAAGCCTGGTTGGATTCAGTACCCAAGAGCCAATTTTTGCGCCTCAGGCGCAACTGTAGTAAAATAGAAGACTTTGGGGAACAGGCAAAAATGCTAACATCAAGATTTGTGGATAAGGGTTACTTAACAGAAGACCTTGAAAAATCAATTCGAGAAATTGAAGTAGTTGATAGAGTTGTGTTATTACGGGATAAAGTTGCCCCCTTAGTAGGGGAAAACAATCGATTTATTTCTCCCTTTATCACCAACTACTCAAATCAACATTATACAATTAAGAAATTGGTCAGGAAACACTGGCATCTTCTTAAAGAAGATCCAGTCCTTGGTCCAGCACTCCCGGAACAGCCTCAAGTGGTATTTAGAGGGGTCCCCTCATTGAGAGATTCTCTTGCCCCAGGAGTGGTTGATCCTCCAAGTAAGAAACCAATGTTCTTTCAGAATATAATTGGTTACCACAAGTGTAATAAATGTGCTGTATGTAAGGTCAATGCAGTGAAGGAACGTAAGACCTTGAGTTTTGTCTCAAACAGTAGTTCTCAGACCTATAACATACGATCTTTTATCACATGTTCTATG
This sequence comes from Rana kukunoris, assembly GCA_029574335.1. NCBI lineage: Eukaryota > Metazoa > Chordata > Amphibia > Anura > Ranidae > Rana > Rana kukunoris. The sequence goes on along the minus strand of CM056051.1, from coordinate 145,608,187 downwards.
ACCCATGTGGTTTATTTGTTGACCTGTCCATGTGGGCTACAATATGTGGGACGTACAATAAGAACCTTCCAGGTCAGAATCAATGAACATATAGGTAATATAAGAAGAGGATATAAAAAACACTCGGTCTCTAGACATTATAGAGAAGTACACGCTAGGAATCCAAGCGGTACCTCTATAGTTGCTATCGACATCCTTAAATCCCATTGGAGAGGAGGATCAAAGAGGATAGCTATATCCAAATTAGAGATGAGCTGGATTTATCGTTTAAAATGTCTTAAGCCGCAGGGCCTAAATGTGGATATAGAAATAAATGCTTTCCTGGATAATTCATAAAATATCCCTGGTTATGTAGTTTTTTAGTTAACTAAATTCATTTAATTAATGAATTTGTTTATTTTTATATTTATATTTATTTTTATTGCTTATTAAATTATTTCTGTTTACATATATCTTATTATATGTGCAGATGTTCTATCAGGAGGAGATTGTGCTTCCTATATAGCCATTAGTCGTTTTTTTCGACTTTTGGTTTATTTGCACAAAATAAGGAGTTTTTAGTATAAAGAGTTTTTTTTGTTTAAAACATGATAAATCTTTATATATATATTCCTTTAGGTAGATGTATATGCTTACCTGGATGCTTAATGTATATATGTATCTTTTCCAATTTCAGTAATGGTAACTAATGTATATATATGTATAAAGACATGTTGTGCGCACTGGCCTATTAGTTAAATGGGCTGCGCACGTTTAGCAAGATTTTTTGTGACGACTAAAATTCAATTATTGTACGTCTATTAGAGACAAATATATGTCTTTTAACTTCTTTACCTCTGAACATATGTATATTGGTGACAGACAATGTTCCTTGGTAATTATTTTTTGTATTTATTTTTATTTCATTAGTCGGAGGATCGGGAACCAGTGAGTGTGCTCTTTTAGGCCGGATCGGACCTTGAGTGATGCAGGATATGCCTATCTGCATTACACAGATCTCGCTGGTAGCGCGCTTCCTGTTTCTTCCCGGTCTATTCCCACTTCCGCCTTCTCCACCGTTCTCCAATGAAGGTGGCGAATCGAAAGAGAGGCTTGGTTGTGTCTCTATGTATTTAAGAGGTGAACGTTCAGTGCGTCGCCCGTGCCCTTTGACAACGTCATTCTCTGACGAAACCGGTCAGGGCGGAGCCACGCACTACGTCACCGCGTTTGTTACGTGACCCCGGAAGCACGGGTGCACGTTCTTTTTTATCCTGTATGCTTTTAGCCGGCAATTTTAAATTATTTGTGTATATGCTGCACAATTTGAATAAAACTTCTGGAAGTATTTTTCACTATGGCGAGTTCCCGGTTCTTTCTTCTTTTTTCTTTGATCCGAATGGGATGCTGAGCTTATTGCAGTTGCTGAATACCTGCTGGTCCAGTGGAGATCGCATCAACCCAGTGTGGAAAATCCGGAAGCGTCCTACTCCAGACGTATTGGGAGTGACATGCCTGAATCCCCCTTATATCTGGTAAGAGTACACCCTATTTACCTTACCATATTGGAAGCAATATTGTGTAACTGATGGTGAACTTATACAGGACCTTCACAATCTACAGCTATCACCTTTGTCATTCAACTTGGAAAGCTGCTATTTTTTCTCATTACCCTATTAGAAGGACTATTAGAGATTTTTTAATTAATTTTAATTTTATTTTTATATTTAGCCCGTATGGACTCGATATATTCACTTTGTTACTATTCACCTTGATATAATTTATTTTGTTCATAATTATGATTATATTGAATATGTTTGTTTTTTGTCCACTTATATAGACACTATTTATTTCCTTCACAATATCACATTGTGCCTCTAAGCGCAACCTTGTTGTTTTTAATTGTGTGTAAAATACCCATGCCTAGAAACACACAGAAGAACATGTATATTTGTAGGTTTATACATGATGTGTCCCAATTAGAACTGAACACAGCAATATTACTGTTTATTGCACCAGCCAACGTTGTTCCTAAAACTGCTACAGCAAAATCTTGGTAGGTTACTCAAAAAAAATTATTAGAAAAATCATTTATTTGAAGAAACATGGGGCATTGTAAAAAAGTTCACAGTACTGATTTTTCTGTAAAGGTGAACTTCACTCTGTCAATTGCCATGATTATTTGTAATCCTTCTGCTGCTAGAATTAGTAAATAGATAGCCAGGTCATAAAGTCATATTTAATTGTTTTAACATTTTTACATTTCTTTAGTTACCGTATATACTCGAGTATAAGCCAAACCGAATATAAACAGAGGCACCTAATTTTACCACAAAAAAATAGGAAAACATATTGACTCGAGTATAAGCCTAGGGTGGGAAAATGCAGCAGCTACTGGGTAAACAATGCCCATCTGCAGCCTCACTGTGCCCATTTACAGTCTAATTGTGCCCATCTGCAATCTAATTGTGCCCATCTGCAGTCTCACTGTCCCCAGTTGCAGTCTCACTGTGCCCAGTTGCAGTCTCACTGTGTCCATATGCAGTCTCTCACTGTGCCCACATATGCAGTCTCTCACTGTGCCCACATATGCAGTCTCTCACTGTGCCCATATATGCAGTCACTCACAGTCAGCAGTAAAACAGCGTGTCTGCTGCTGTGTAATCCATATGCAGCCGTACCTTTTCATTAGTAAAACAGCGTGTGTCTGCCGCTGTATAATCCAGTCTGTTACCATCCATTGTAAGAAAGCCCCGCCTCCTCCTCCTCGTCCGTCTGTGATAGAGGAACACTGATATGATGCTGGGAAACTGTATCAGTGTTCCGCCTATCACAGACTGGATTATACAGCGGCAGACACACGCTGTTTTACTAATGAAAAGGCACGGCTGCATATGGATTACACAGCAGCAGACCCGCTGTTTTACTGCTGACTCAGCCTAAAAAATGATCTGAAAAACTTGGCTTATACTCGAATATACATATGGTACTTGGTTTCCAGGCTTAGGCAAAAAATGTAATTTTATCCCAGGAGTCTTCAGGAGGGGAGGAGGGATTTTCCCAGGTAAGCACACCCTCCAGCCTGAATGTCTGTACTAGGGGCAGATAGATTGCAGAAAGTAAATGCTTCATGAATCATTTGCCCTTACTCAAGATGGCCATGGCCAGGAATGCTAGGGGGTGTTTTTCAGAGTGATTTCTCAACAAAATAAAGCATGGAGACATGGATGAACGGGGGAGTTTGCTCTGAATAATACAAATTTATTAAATTGCATTTTTGGTTGGTGGTGCTCAGATGCAGTGTAGTTCTGCTTTAAGCAGGTTGTGCATTCCCATAGACTTGTAAGGAATGTGAAAACCTATGTGATGTGAACAAAAGACCGTCTACACAGGCCCTTGACCCTCCTGAATGTGAAAAGAGTCTGTGAACCCATATGATTGTGACCTGTGTATGAGGCTAGATTTAACCATAATCCAAACAGTGACATCAAGCAATAGATATATAACATACATTTTGCCTTGCTGCTCCTTTAATAAAGCTACATTTTTTATGTGTGTTCACACAGCTAGTCAACTGTAAAATTCCTAATTGCACTTACACTGTTGGAAACTGATCTCTGTGGTTGGGGAGGGTCAAATAACATCCCAATGTGCTTGACTCATCTCTTTTGAAAAAATACAAACATTTAAAACTGCTGTATTTTAGGCAGACTTGCAGAAATATATAAAATGCTAGCTCCTAATGAAAACATACATTTTATTGTATAAACCACTGTCCTTCTAGTCCTTGTAGTTCATCTATAAATAAAATGTAACCGATTGCACAAAAAGAATTGTAAATTGACCAAGTTGAGGACCTGCTAAAACATGTTTTTTTTACACATATGTAGTTCTATTCTTTTAATGCTTTTGTCTAGGTAGCTGGAAAGTACTTTGATAAAAACATTTTAAAACCCCATTTTAGACCTCTTTACACTGGGGCCGCTTGTTTTAGCGCCTTTTTTCAGCCTCTAGCGGGTGCTTTTAACCCCAAGTAAGGGGTTAAAAACTCTTGCGTTGCAGCGCTTTGGAAGCACTGCCCATTCATTCCAATGAACAGGGTGTTTTGGGAGCCCAAAGATGTGGCTTGCAGGACTTTTAAGGAATGCCCCACAAGCGCACTGCCCTAGTGTAAAAAGTCACACTTGAATGAATGGGAGGCAGTTTTCAGTCGCTTAGTAGAGGCTATTTCTAGCGCTAAAAAAAATACAAAAAGGCCCCCGGGATGAAAGGGGTCTTAATGCAACGTGAAGTCATCAGACCTCATGCACACCGGGTGTAAAAAAACACTTTTACAGGCATTTTGGTGTTTTTTTTCCTGTCTTTGAACACCACTCTATGTTGGCCTGTATGCTAATTGAACCGGACACATTTCGGTCCATGTACGACCGGCATAAAGGGGTTGTAAACCCTCCTGCTTTTTCACCTTAATGCATCCTATGGATTAAGGTGAAAAAACATATGAGTATTACTAGGCCCCCATTTTACCTACCTGAGCCCTAGAAAGTCCTGCGTCGAGAACGTGCTGGATCTTTGCCCGGGGTTCTCGGCTCTTCATTGGATAGATTGATAGCAGCGCAGCCATTAGCTCCCGTCGCTGTCAATCAAATCCAATGACGTGGGTGCCAGGGGGCGGGGCTAAGTCCTGCATTCGGCAGCTATGGTTATGGAATGCAGGACTTTGGGAGCACACCCGCAAAGTAAACCCTTGGGAAAGCGCTTCCCAGAGGGGGTTATCTCATGCGAGAAGGAGCCGAGAGAGCCATTGAGGGACCCCAGAAAACGGCGTCCGGGGCCACACTGTGAAAAACAAGCCCCACAGTGGAGGTAAGTATGATATTTAAAACAAACAAAAAAAAGAACTAACCTATTGTATCACTTTAAGGTTTCATTGAATGGGCAAAAATGTGCAAGGTATTGCAGGTGGATATGGACAGTTGCGGCCTCTCTGCCTGTACAAAGCAATGACAGGCTGATAGCAGCTGTCCACAGCTGTCCATTGGTGTTATCACACATAGATCAATTAGGTGCAGTTAGAGACAGATGATTGCCCCTATGTGTAAGCTGCTTGTGTCCAGGGGTGATCATCTGCCCTTACAGCAGCTAATTGCTCCATGTGTGATTACAGCCAAACATCGGTGGACAGCCATGGCCCCATATATATATAATTATATTTCTGTCCTGACACTTTAGTGGTTGGTAAAAGGTTCACTTAAAGGATTTGTAAATGTTGAAGGTGTGAAGTATTCTAGTTTTTAAAATAGGTTATTGAAAAATGATATGACAACCACACAAGCATAATTATAGAATGCAGGTATTTTCAGCATTTTTGAAAATTAAAGGTCTTCTTTAATCTAATATTTTAATGTCATCCTGCACAACACTGCTTTACTTCATTAAAATCTTTACTGCTTTTGTTTCTTATGGTATATATATATATTTAATTCTACAATTCTTTGTTATAACAGTGCAATAAAACATTATGATAACTGGCACATAAAGTAGCAGATGTTACCTTAATGATTTCTAGCACTCTTTCAGCATTCCTATTGTTTTTGACAGTAATTATCAGTTTGTAAATTTTCATTTATAAAGTTATGGAAAATGTACCACTTTAGAGACAATGTTCTTTCAACAGCAGTGCCTAATGAGCATATATATCACATTAACTAATGTTCTTTGTTCTAATGTTATTTTGAAAAGTAATTGCTCAGTATCTTTGGCTAACATGGATTTAAAAATAATTAGACTTCATTGTACCACGTGAAATGTAACATCAGACGAGGCAGTGATCTCCAGAGAGAATATCTATGCTGTCCCACAGCAACACAGTAAAAGACAACAATCTACTGGTTACTTTAGTACATTTTACAACCTGATTCATAGCTAGGTTAGGTTTACAGGGTGTTAAGCCCATTGTAAAGTTTGAATATTGCAAACTTTAGTTCGATCCCAGTTAAAGGGTTTGTAAAGGATTTTTTTTCTAATCCTAATAGCTTCCTTTACCTTAATGCAGTGCTGTTTTCATGTCCTCATTGTTTGTTTTTGCTCTCAAGTTGCTGTAATTCTTCTCTAAACTCCACACTTCCTGGTTGTCTGTTTCCTGATGACCACAGTACTGGGAGCTTTCTCTCTGTGGTCACTAATCAAGGAGGTGTGATTACTGTGTGTCTAAAACCCCACAGCACCAATCAGTTTCATTTTCCAAACCATCACTGCCCTGTATTGGCTCTGTGGCTCTGTACAGCAGAGAAGCAGGAAACATGCAAAAACGAAAGGGGGAGTCCCTCTGCCCCATTGGGGTCCTGTTGGGCCCCAGTTGGGCTCCCAAGAGGAGCAGGTAGGGCGGGGTGAGTGGGAGGCCCCCCTTCACACCCGCCATTGCCACCAGGGGCATGGAGAAGGATGGTGATTGCCTCCGGGGGGAGGGTCTGCCTACTCCCAACTCCTGCAGTCCGGCTCCTCTCTCTCGAGTTCACGCACAAAAAATACACTTTAAAAAAAAAAAAAACGAAACTAGAAACTGCAGGTACATTATATTATTGATTTGTATCTATTTTTAATAATAAGGAATCAGTTAACTATTATGTCTATATACCCTGTAAACAGTCATTTAAAAAAAAAATCCTTTACAACTCCTTTATTGTCAGAAGGGAAAAATCTTTAAACTAAATTCTAGCCATTTTTACAGTTAATAGGCAAGGGGTGGTCGAATAACGGGCACAGGGAGCTAGGCATTGGCATTAAGGGGCATGTGCCAATGCAATTTTTTTTTTGAAATACCATACAGTGGGGAGAGGGTTCTTTTTATGTAGCTTCTCGGGTGATGTTGGAAAAACATCATTCCTTTCAATTACATGCTTGAAAGATGATACTATTCTGGCATTACATATTTTGGCTATTTAATTGATTTTCTTTTTACTTTTACATTATTGCTTGCCTTAAAGAGGATGTCCGCTGAATTTTTTTTTTTAAAAGCCAGCAGTTACAAATACTGCAGCTGATGACTTTTAATATTAGGACACTTACCTGTCCTGGAGTCCAGCGCCATCCGCAGCAGAGGACGAGCGATCACTTGTCACTCTGCTGCTCCCCCCTCCATCCACGGTGAGGGAACCAGTAAGTGAAGCGCTGCGGCTTCACTGCCCGGTTCCCTACGGTGCATGCGCGAGTCGAGATACGCCTGCCGATTGGCTTCCGCTGTGTACTGGGAGCCGAGTGTTACCAGCACACAACGGGGGACGGTGGGAGGTGACGTAATGCCCGCAGTCTGCCTAAGACTGTGTGGCCGGAAGTGGGTGCAAATACCTGCCTTTAGACCCCCCTCAAATGTGACACCGGAAGGTGGAGGGTTCCGATCAGCGGGAGTTCCACTTTAGGGTAGAGCTCCGCTTTAAGTACAGCAGCAGCACCGTGTTCTGATACATGTTGACTTAAAAAAAAAAGTTTTATAGGTAGTTTAGGCAGTGAATCCTGATTTTGTTTTATCCAGCTGCCTGAATTGTACAATGGAAATAGCAGCCACAACAGATCTAAAAACTCTAGGAAAGTTTACTCCTAAAAAATAAAGCTAGAGCTTTAGCAAAAAGTGTCAAAACAGGTTCATAGTATAACTTTCAATCCTTATTTTTTTTTTGCAGTACTATACTGTAGTGTCTAAAAATTATAATAAAATGTCAAAACAGAGTGCACAAAACATTTCTAATCCAAAACCTCTTATTTCAAAGATGAAGCAGTTATTGTTCTGAAATAAAACTTGAGACTTGTAAAAAATTAGAGCGCATTATTTCAAAGACAATAGGTAGAAATTTAGTACAGACTCAACGCACCGAATATACACATTATGTAAGAAGTTTTATTAGGCTGCAATTTAAGCGGGAGAGACCAGGCAGATTTTATCTTGAAATAAAAGTTAGAGTATATTATTTTGAAACCACATATTAAGTGATGTTAGTAAACTGAAATCTGCTAACTGTTGTAATTTATGTAGTTTAGAGACTAAAACTACTTAAAGCTTAACGCTAGGCAGATATAAAAGAAACGTAACAATACTACAATTATAGTTATAATAATAAAATGATATATAAAAAATACATATATATATTTTCTTTTTTTTAAGTGTAAGTACATGAATTGTATTTTATTTCTGCCTCTTGCAGCCTACTGAAGAATCTGTGCAGTGAAGTTTATCGTGTGTGGGGGGAAAAGCAGCACAAGGAGTGACAGAGAGATTAGCTTATTAGCATGTTGCTTTTCCTTTCACTGTTCAGTCGCAGTGAGTGGAAGGGACAAGACCTGTAAGTGCTACTTAACTTTAGCTGAAAAAAAATCAGGTCTCTTACCCTGCCAGACCAGGCTGTGCTGTGTAGAGCAGCAGTTTAAATCTTAGGACTGGATTGACAGAAATACAATTCCTTTGGCAGGTAAAACAGCCTCTATACACGTATTTCATTGGAAGTTAGTGGTTGGCCTGGAGTATAGATTTAATTCAAATTTGAGTGTGTGCTATTTTGCCTATTAAGGTGAATTTACTCCAAGGGTAATACTAAATTCTGGAGAGGACTAAAGGATTATTCATAAATAAATGCATGCATGCTTATAAGTCTTAGCAAGCTTAGTAGTGTTTGAAAAATTCAAATAACAAGGATAGAGATGAACACACACAAATGGTTTGCACAATCTATTGCATGCAGAATTATATAGTATATGTGTGATTGGAGTGCTATCTCAATGGTGGAGAATACTCTGTTCAGCTAAGGTCAGATCGGAAGAAATATTTTTCTAGCAGTGAAATATAAATTATTTTAATACTAAACTGGCAAATGTAACTATACCTATTTATAAATCAGTTAATATAGGCCAAGTATGCACAACCCTAAAGAGGTGGCGATTTTCTTGAACAGCATGGAAGAGATCAAAGAACACTTTTTAAAAAGTAAGGAAGGTTCCTACCTTTTGAGATTTAAAGAAAAACATGGTATTTTCATTCACAATGTTTTACATACAGTATATGGAGTGTAATTCCCACACAGAAAACACGCAAACTCCTGCGCACAGGTGGGTGGTCCAATAGTTGATCGACGGATCTTCGTCTAAAGTAAGAAAATTGGAAGCCTAGTGCATTACCACTTGACACTTTATTTTGATGGTAATAGTATTAAAAACTACTCACAAACAGCAGATTGAGCAGGCTTGTCAACAAAATGTAGGTGAATTCCCTTCGGACCACACTCCACAATGGGGGGATGCGAGGAATATGTTACTGCCGGCTGACACGTTTCGAGGCGTCTAGGGCCTCTTCATCAGAGCTCGACAGTCAAGCTCTGATGAAGAGGCCCTAGACGCCTCTAGGCGCTAGGCTGGTGCGCCTTTCTTCTCCTTTTTTTGTTTGTAATTCCCACACACCTCTTTCACCACTGCACTCCACACACCTCAGAAGCACTGCCCCTACACACCCTGCACAACTGTTCCAACCTCCAACCACCCCCACCTTCCCGCCTCTTCTGAAACTGCGCCACTTTCACACACCTGACCCCAACACTGCACACCCTTCTCAAACTTGTTTCAACACCAACTCCCCCTCCCACCTACCCTAAATGCACCCCCTCCTCACACTTGTTCCAACATTGCACCCCCTCTTTACATTTGTTTCCACACTGCATCCTCTCTGGGCATCTGTTCTCACACTGCACCCAACTTTTCCAACATTGCACATACTTACACTGAGAACTGGCAGAGTATATAGTGTAGACAATGGTGGGAGATGTGCTAGAGAACATAGAGTGGATAGCGCAAGGGGGGAAAGTTAACTGTTCCATGAAAGTAGCACTCCAAATACACGCTGGTAGGTTAATTGTCTCCTGTCTAAATTATTTACAATATGTGTATGTGTGAGTTAGAGCAGGGATTAATGTGAATGTAAAATATATATGAAAGAAATAACAAAATAATCAATTTTCTTGGAAGTCAATGCTCAGTTCCTCGCTGCTAATAGAATATTGGGATAATTACTCTTCTACTAAATGTGGGTTAGTCTCTCTTATGCCTCGTACACACGGTCGGACTTTTGTCTATGAAAAATTCTGCCGTGAGTCAGTCGAAAGTCCAACGGAAAGATAGAGAACAGGTTCTCTATCTAAGGTCAGTCAGACTTCCGACCAAAAAAGTCAGATGGGGGCTACACATGGTCAGACTTTCCGAATAAAAAAGTCTGTCTGACTTTTTTTCCTCGGAAAGTCCGACCGTGTGTACAAGGCATTATAGGTTACAAAAAATAATGTGAGGATGGGAAAAGACTGTAAAATATTCAGTAAAGTGAAAAATCGAAGAATAACCAGGAATGTGAATGAAATGAAGTGTAATAACTCTAAAAAGGGTCTAAAAATAATAAAAATTATGATATGCCTGCAAAGAATGACAAAATAATATCCAGATTTTAAAAGGAAAAATTGAACATTAACAGTATTAGCAGTTTAAATATTAATTGTACTTGTTTCAAGTGTTGCTTTTTATAAAGATAATTGTAGCCCAATAGTAATCTGTTTGGTAATATTGCTTTATTTGTAATTAAAGCGGAGGTTCACCCTCAAAATCAACTTTACAGCATCCTTAACCTCAAGCCCATCTAAGAAACCTAGCGTTGAAGTATTTTTTTTTCAATGCTCCCTTACCTGTAATATCCTGTGCTTCCGGGTTTCCATCCCTGCGGGGAGTGGGCGTGTAGCTATTTTGCCCGACGGCGCTGTGCATTGTGGGCGCCGATTGTCAGGCCTCCATGCAGTGACGTGCGGGCCAATCACAGCACATCGACATAACTAGCCAGTCTCGTGCTAGCTGTGCTGTCACGTGACGCAGGGAGCGGGTCACATGACCCGCAAAGCGCGTCATGTGATAGGGGCGTATACATATTCCCCCATCGCCGCATCCCGGAAGACATACAGGAGGGATTCAAAGTGCCCACAAAGAAGATGGCAATGTCCATCACAACGTTTTATAAAATATTCTTTCTTGGCAAATCACGATCGTGGCGGCTGCAAGATCGGCACTAGTAAGTAACTAAATTTGTATTTGAACAGCAGCAGAGTAGACTGATTTTTTTTTTTTTTTCCAGCAGAACAACCGCTTTAACAAACAAACCTATTTACTGAAATACATACAGTAAGTCAAAATATTTGCAATGCTTGTATGATTATTACTCAATAAACCACCAAGCCAAAGTCAAGGTTTTTGAGCATAACAAATTTGGGACGTACTAAACTGCACATTGGGATGATACGTCCCAACAAATTTTTATGTATATTGGTAAGCCTGAAATAGTAGATGGAACTCTAATTTAAAATCTCACAGTTGCAGGGAGTTTTAGACAGGTAATTACACATAGAAGTGTATGATGCCTCAACTGTCATTGATCATGAACATAAACTATCATGCACACACGCAGATTAGCACTGACCACACATGTAAAGGAGCACATCTCCACTGACCACGAATGTAAAGGGGAACATACCCACTGACCACAAATGTAAAGGAGCACATCTCCACTGACCACGAATGTAAAGGGGAACATACCCACTGACCACAAATGTAAAGGAGCACATATCCACTGACCACAAATGTAAAGGGGAACATCCCCAGTGACCACAAATGTAAAGGGGAACATCCCCAGTGACCACAAATGTAAAGGGGAACATCCCCAGTGACCACAAATGTAAAGGGGAACATCCCCAGTGACCACAAATGTAAAGGGGAACATCCCCACTGACCACAAATGTAATGGGGAACATCCTCACTGACCACAGATGTAAAGGAGCACATCTCCACTGACCACAAATGTAAAGGAGCACATCTCCACTGACCACAAATGTAAAGGGGAACACATCCCACTGACCACAGAATGTAAAGGAGCACATGTAAAGGGGAACATCTCCACTGACCACAAATGTAAAGGGGAACATCCTCACTGACCACAGATGTAAAGGAGCACATCTCCACTGACCACAAATGTAAAGGAGCACATCTTCACTGACCACAAATGTAAAGGAGCACATCTCCACTGACCACAAATGTAAAGAGGTACATTTCCATTAACCACAAATGTAAAGGGGAACATCTTCACTGACCACACATGTAAAGGAGCACATCTCCATTAACCACAAATGTAAAGGGGCACATCTCCACTGACTACAAATGTAAAGGGGCAAATCTCCATTGACCACAAATGTAAATGAGAACATCTTCACTGAACATAAATGTAAAGGGGCACATCCCCACTGAACACTAATGTAAAGGGGCACATCTCCACTGACCACAAATGTAAAGGGGAATATCTTCTCTGACCACAAATGTAAAGGAGAACATCTTCACTGACCAAAAATGTAAAGGATTACACAAATGTAAAGGGGCACATCTTTTCTGACCAAAAATGTAAAGGGGCACATTTCCACTGACTACAATGTAAATGGGCTTATCTTCATTGACCACAAATGTAAAGGGGCACATCTCCACTTACTACAATGTAAATGGGCTTATCTTCATTGACCACAAATGTAAAGGGGCACATCTCCACTTACTACAATGTAAATGGGCTTATCTTCATTGACCACAAATGTAAAGGGGAACATCTCCACTGACTACAAATGTAAAAGATCACATCTCCACTGATCACAAAAGAAAAAGGGCACCTCTTTACACTGGTCTTTCTGCACAGTGCATACATCAGACCTGATTTACATTTCAAGACCTGATTCACATTACATACCCTTGTCCACTGCATTATGTAAGCTGTAATGTACACTACATGTTCCCGACCAATGCACTGTGCATTTTTTTTCCTGCCCATTATCAGCCTCATTTACCATATGCTTGGTTCACTACTTTGTACATATGTCACAATAAATTTACATTTGTGTACAGCTGATTAAATCTGGAATGCGGAGAGCATATCATACTGTAAGGGTTAATATTTCCAGACTATTCTACAGGATTAAAGTGTATTTCTACTTTCCCTGCCAAATTTGGATAACACCAACTTCATATACATACCCAAATTCACATAGCAAAACACCTTTTTTAGATGCTCTATTCTGGAAGCTCTAGCAAGGAAAAATCCTAGGTAGTTTTCTATGTTTATGAGGGCTCTGGGCAGCTGTGTTTGTCATAAATAACCTTGTCTGTACTGGGCAGGCAAGTCCTCTTTATCATTTGTAACTCTGTTGAATACTGTCTGTATTAAAGGGTTACTAAAGGAAAAAAATCTTTTTGCTGAAATGACTGTTTACAGGGTATAGAGACATAAAAGTTAACTGATTCCTTTTCAAAATGATTAAAAATAGATAAAAATCAATCATATAATGTGCCTGCAGGTTAGTTTCACTTTTGAACTGGCTTCATGTTTCTGTGAAGTAGAAAGAGACACATAGAACAAAAACAAACAAATACAGGGCAGTGTTTTGTTTTTAAAATGAATCTGATTGGTTCTGGGAAGTTTTAGACACACAGTAATGACAGCTTAGACCACCGTGAGAAAGCTCCCAGCACTGTGGTTATAAGGAAACAGACAAGCAGGAAGTGTGGAGATCAGAGCAGAATTACAGCAACTTCAAAGCAAAAACGAACAATAAGGACATGAAACCAGTACTGCAGTAAGGTAAAGGAAGCTATTTAGCTAAAAAAAAAAAATTCCTTTAGTGATCCTTTAAGGCCAGCCATATACGGAGCAAATTTCTTTCCTGCAACCATGGGTAAGAAGGAGGAAAGAACTTTGCTAGATTTCACCATCAACACAGACAGTGTTAATGCGGAAATCCCTCCTGCCAGGCTGGACGGGGAACCCCCCCTTTCAGGAAAAGACAGTAATTATTGCTAGGGGCTATAGCAGCTGCTAGTGATAATTGCAGATAAAATCCGACATGATGGATGTACTCAATTTGATCGATTGATCAACTTGGTACATTCAGCCTACCAATACACGATTAAATGTTTAGAGGCTAGGCTTATATATATATATATATATATATATATATATATATATATATATATATATATATATATTGAAGGAGTTGGAATGGTTTATGTACTAATGTACTAATCAAAAGACCTGTCAATTTTACACATCTGCTTCAAAAGTGTGAAGTATGTATCTTCCGGACACAATGGGCCAGATTCAGAAAGGCTTTTACGCCGGCGTATCAAAAGATACGCTGTCGTAAGTACAAATGTGCGCCGTCGCATCTTTATGCCGATTCAGAAAGCAAGATACGCCGAAAAACATGGCTTCCATCGTCTAGCTCATTTGCATATTTTTAATGGGAACGTCTAATGTGTCCAACGTAACTATGCGGCCACGATACGCCGGCGTAGGCATTAAACATATGCAAATGAGTTAGATACGCTGATTCACTAACGTACTTGCGCCCGGCGCATTGATATACGTCGTTTACGCTACGCCTGCCGAAAATTACGCCATTCTTTCTGAATCCGGCTCAGAGGATCTATATATGCCACATGTAAGTAATCTTTCCATAAATTGATCTTCCCATTATATTTTAATTAAAAAGCTTGTTCACAATAACCAATCTCTTTTATATACAGTATATTAAGCAAATGATCTGTGAATGTTGTCTTAGTGGATAGCTGCAACTAAACAATACTGTTGTAACAGTAAGACAAGCTTTCCCACATATCATGTTCACTGTATTATGTTCCTGATAAAGACTCTGCAACTATTTTTGTACTACGATCTGTATTTCTTGCTAAATAAGTCATCAGTAGTTTATGGTTTCTCTGTGCCTGTTGTGGGTTCTTCTCAATCAGTATTACTTACTCCTACAATACATATTTATATAACCCAGTTCAGTATGGTTGAAGCATAGTAACCAAATGGAAGAGTAAAAGAAACAAACTTTATACAGAAAACTCAAAATCACATAACGTGCTGGTTCTACAGAAAAGGTGTACAGCATTATCAATAAGCTCTGTACAGAGGAGTGTATTATCTATATAGCAGGGTGGTCTGGTACACTAAATCACTGGCAGGATAAAAAACAAAGACGGTAAGTTGCTCCCCTGCAACTGTTCCAATGCTAAAATGTTTGTGTTTCACTGGTGTATGCCTCCACTATATTACCAAAAGTATTGGGACACCTGCCTTTACATGCATATAAATGTTGTCTTTGTTTGTATGGCTCACCCTTTGCAGCTATAACAGCTTCAACTTTTCTGTAAAGGCTGTCCACAAGATTTAGGAGTGTGCCTATGGGAATTTTTGACCATTCTTCCAGAAGCGCATTTATGAGGTCAGGCACAGATGTGGACGAGAACCCAATAGAACACCTTTGGGATAAATTAGACCAGAGGCTGTGAGCCAGGCCTTCTCATCCACATTAGTACCTGACCTCACAAATGCGCTTCTGGAAGAATGGTCAAACATTCCCATAGACACACTCCTAAACTTTGTGGACAGCCTTCCCAGGAGAGTTGAATTTGTTATAGCTGCAAAGGGTGCGCCAATTCATTATGGAACCCCACAGACTAAGACTGGGATACCATTAAAGTTCATGTGTGTGTGTAAATATATATATGTGTATATATATATATATATATATATATATAGTGACAGGAAGTCAGGTAAATCTGTGGGTGTTGTCACAGACGGGAGATACATTTCTGCCTGGTTTAGACAATACACCAATTACTACCAGGTGTCGGCTACAGAGGTAGCCAGAAAGGTTTAGGGCATTGGAAAACTTCAGCTGTTCAGAATGAGGCAATTAATGCCTCTATAAGTTATCCAAAGGATGACTACTGATTGCTGCATCCTGAGGCTTTTTGAGTTAAGGAGAGCAGTCAGAAAGTCTTCTAAAGAGGTGAGGTGGTTGTTGATTTTTCTGTGTGATAAAAATCAAAAAGACTATTGTTTCTCTGCTGTATGACCAGCAGTGTCTGCCCAGCAGTAGGCTGTGCCAGACTCCATAGATAGGTTCCTGTGTTGTGAAGGTAGACGCCCCAAGTGGCCAGGGTTTATTTTATGTTTTGTTTTGTTTATGCTGTTTGGATGCTTGCACTTGTTTCCAGCAATATGGAAGAATAAACCAAACTCTTTGTTTTCAACCGTCTTCGGCTGCCTCTCTGTATAGTTCAGTGTGTAGTGAACCCATCCAGGGGGACACCCCCCCCCCGCTACCGAGCTAACCCCTTACAATATATATATATATATATATATATATATATATATATATATATATATATATAGTTGGTTATATTAAAAAAAGTTAACTGTCCTACCTTGAAGGAAACTAGAATAAAGCAGTTATGCCTCGTTCACACAACCGTTTTTCTCGGCAGGAAAAAAAACAAAGTTTTTCCCGACGGGATTCCTCTTCAGCCTGGGGATGCTTTTGCTGATCCTCGTGTTTGTTAAAGTTTGGTGAGAGAGGATTCACGCTTTTCAGTCTTTGTGCATTTCAGTCTGTTACATGTGCTATCTCCATTACAAACGCTAGTTTTACCAGAACAAGCGCTCTCGTCTCATACTTGATTCTGAGCATGCATGTTTTTTACCCTCGGAAAAGCATACACACGACCAGTTTTCCTGTTGGGAAAACTGCGCTGGAGCATACACATGGGATTCATGGCCAAAAGCTCTAATGGCAGTTTTCCTGCTGGGAAAGCTGGTCGTGTATACGAGGCATTAGGCTTAGAACAAAAGTAAGTAGCCATTAGTAGCACTTACTTGCCAACAAAATAAAATGCATACCATCAAACATAATGTTTTATCATGTTATTCTTCTTGTGCAAAAGCCTATTACAATGTCTTGTTCAATTCCAGTTAATTTCCATCATCAATCAAGTAGTGCTTTTGGCCAGCTGTTGCATTTTCCACACTACAACAAATGGATCTGACCCTTTCACTCTACACGAGCAACTGAAAGATGAGGCACTTGATATCTGTTAACATATTATAATATTGTGGGGTAGATGCCAACAAGTCATAATGGCCTATCTCCTGTACTAAACAAATAAAGGGCACAGTAATTGTATATGTACGCCATATGATTTATTATACAATACCTAGTCATAAGAACATAAATACTTTATCCACAATCCTATTTACTCGCAGCCTCTGATGCTCGTGGCTTGCTGGAAAAGGTAAACTGGAAAACATCCATGTGACATGACACTAAACCTTCCAGTACAAATATAAATTAGTTAGTGGTGCCAATCTGTTTGTTTTACCAAATCCATCAAGATAACCTAACAAGATAATTTGCCAAAACACCAGTGATGGTGCTTTCCATACTTATGAAAAGGGGAATAGGGTAACTAAAGTGGCAAACCATATTTGTTTTATAGCTAGGCTTAGTACATCCACTTATCCATTTTATCTTTTGTCCACAGCACAATGTAATGGAAGATTTTCAGTAAGGTCACTAGGAATTATTTACTTAAATGAGCAATTTTCAATTTTTTCAAATTAAATCTGTGATTGTTTCTAAGGCCAGCCACAGACGGTTCGATAATTGGCTTGTTTAGCAGGAACCGGACCAGATTAGAACCATGTATGGATAGGCTGAATATACCAAGCTGATCGATCAACATGGATACAACCAGTCTGCCAGATTTTGTACGAGATTATCACTAGTGGCTTTTTTTTTCAGCACGTCGTTGTGTTTTACGTCACCGCGTTCTGATACGATACTATACATACTTACATACTGTCCCTGGTTTTAATGAGCCTGACAACCCTGATGGGGCCCCCTAGTGGCATGGGGCCCTCGGGCAGTGCCCAAGTTCCTCAATGGTCAGTCGGCCCCTGCCTAGATACATATATTGAAACTGGATACTAATATTTATAGGTAAAGTAGATCCAGGGAACATCTGATTGCCTCTTTGGGGATCAGGAAATAATTGTTTCACCTGCTGGAGTAAATTGGATCATGCTTTATTGTTTTTTTTCTTTAGCGCCCTGCTCCTGTTGGGTAGGTGCTATTTGTAAATTTAAGTTATCTGAGCGGTTGTTTAACTCGGAATGATTATGTCAAATTATTGGTTTCTGTTTCAGTTCAGCTGCGTTGCACATTTGCCACTTGACTGTAGGTGTTGCTGTCACCACGGGTCAAGATTGAAAATGCAGCAGGCTGGGTGTATTGAGTATTCTTTTCCCCAGGAGCAGCCCAGTGGACGTGGTCTCCGTGGCTGTGCATTCTGGGAGAGGGTACATAAGAGACAGACACCGTTCTGGCGGGGTCTTCTAATCCTGACCTGATGGCCCTCCTGGCCTCAGGGATGTGTTAGCAGTTCTTGGGCCTCTGGGCCTGTTGGCCCGAGGCTCCTTTTACTGAGAGTAGGCCCAGGAGTTTCTGGGGCCTACTGGTCCAAGGGTGGTCCTGTGCTGTCTTGCCTGCGGGAAGAAGCCGAACAATTGGGGACTCAATTGGAGGACACATCCTGGCCAATCTACCTCACAGTGCTGCCAGCTGGCTGAAAGATCCTGGTACTGTGTAGCTGTGTCTTTGGAACTTTGCAAAGTGTGTGTGTGTGTGTGGTTACATGGTCCTGTGGCATAGGACTGTGCAACGACTCGACTGCACTCATTAAGTCTGTGGCAGAGACTTTTGAACGAGCTTCGCACTGGCTGCTAGGTCTGTGAGAGAGGCCTATCCGGTGGTTGCTGAATCCAGTGTGGAAACGGTTTGTCCTCTGGATCCAAGAACGTACCCGTGATCCACAAAGCAAGTAACGTGAATCTCCCCTAAATCCTCCATCCCTATGTTTGAGTTTGTTTAATAAAACCTTTGAAGAAAAGAGTGTTGGTGCAGACATTTGTGAATAACTCTTCAAGGAGGACCCCTAAGGACCTGTACACACGATCAGACAGGTCCGATGAAACTGGTCTGCTGACCAGTTTCATCGGACCAGTTCGATGGTGTGTAAGGCCCATCAGACCATTGTCCATCGGACATGCTTTAAAACCTGTCTGATGGACACCTGTCCGTCGGACAGGTTCGATGGTTAGTACACAAAAGCATCGAACCAAAAACCTGCGCATGCTCAGAATCAAGTCGACGCATGCTTGGAAGCATTGAACTTAATTTTTTCATCACGTCGTTGTGTTCTACGTCACCGTGTTCTGGTCTGATCAGATTTTGGTCCGATAGTGTGTACGCACATCAGACAAGTTCAGAGTTGTCTGATGAAAACGGTCCGTCGGACAAGTTTCATCAGACCGGTCTGATCGTGTGTACAGGGCCTAAGACGAATGTGGTGAACAGTGAGGTAACAGCATGACCACATTTAAACCAGTGGCCCCTAGGGGGTATTGCTACATTTGCTTTCCTCTGGATCAACTGTGGCTATAGGATTGTATATACAGGATTGTATTTTTTGTCTTCTATTGGTTGAACTGGATGGACTTGTGTCTTTTTTCAACCAGACTAATTATGTAACTACATATAATGCCATCTATTGGCATTAATGCAATATTTTTACTGAAATACCGCAACCAGGAAAAATACCGCATTATGGCCGTTAGATGGCGATGATGGACAAAGGATATAATGATGTTAGAAAAAATATAGGATTTTTTGTTGCGGTTGAGCAAATGCTTGTCACATCCATAAAGCAATTTGTTTTATAAATAGACCCCTATATATTGTTTCCAGGTCTATGCCACATTAAACAATTGCATATTATTATTCAAACACTGTGGGTTTAGTCTTGCTTGAAGAACAATAATGGCTGAAAAATTCACCTTGCACACATTTTTACTCTTTCAGACGCTTCAGATATCTAATATCTTGGTTACCTTTTACTTCCGAAGATTGCTTCAGAGACTCTATTGCTAGGCAAAAGGGTATAAAAGGAAAACCTCTTCAAGGGAAATCATGGTCAAACGGTCAATAAAAGCATTCATTTCTATTGTGCGCTAAGCACTCAACAGTCAATCAAGACATATGTATGTACTTGAAGACTCAGACACAGATTCATGTGACATCCCTTGTTTGTTGACTTCAAAGCCATGTTTCTTTTATTAATAAAAAAAACATAAAAAAATGAATAATAAATTCTATTCACCAATTGAAACAAAAACCTGTTTTCTAAAGCAGCATATCCACTGGCCTTGATTTAAAGCGGAGTTCCAACCACAATTAGCATTTTTTAAATGTATGTCCTTTCATCCTGCGTTTTTATAATATAAATCCAGTCACTTACTATTTTACGATCTGACGCTGCTCCACATAGATATTCAAAAAATAAGTTTATAAAACTATGTCTACACCGTTGCCATTTTGCTTGTGCGCATTGTGAAGCCTACAAGCACTTACTTCCTGGAAGTCTTGGATGGGGAGTGATAATTGGACAGCGCACAGCATTAGAGGGAGATGTCAGAATCCTAGGTGATTTCAAAGGCAGATTTCGTGGGACCGCATAGCAACAGGCGTTTCCAGATGAGTAAAAAAAAAAATTATTTTTTTCCTTTTTTAGGTCTAATGAGCACAATAATGAAAACAAAAATTTGGGATGGAAACTCCACTTTAAGAAGCACCAAGCTGATTATTAATCCACCTACCCTTCTACAGATAGTGTTTAAATGAAACCTTTTCCAAATATAACAGTCGGTACGGATCGTCATTTGTAGTGGCATCCGTTTCTCTCTTCGTGAGAATTAGCAGCGTAAGTGCAGATAATAGGGAGTTAATTGCCTGTGCCAAAGAAAATATTTTCTGCGCACAAAATAAATAAAGTCACTTGATAAACAAGCAATCCTGTTAGCGATACATTCTGCTGAGATTGCAGACTTGCTGTGTGGAATTTTATTTGCGGATGGGGCCTCATCATTTTCACATAGAGCTGTAAACTTTATAAATTTGTACAATAGGAATGTTTGATGTAAAGCGCACCGCCTGGAAAAGACTACCCGACCTTTACAGATATGTCCTTAAGGCTAGGTTCACCTTTGCAACACAATGCACTACGCAGTCAAGGATTAAAAACACTATGTAGCTTTCAGATTTGAAGTTTAAGGTTTATTAGACCCAAAAAACAAGAAAGTATTATGTTATTGCAGCTAGGTGACATTGTTGCATTATGCACCTCATCCCTTTAGTTGCGTGTATAGCGCAGAGAATATTAAGTGGTATTATAGCGGTGCCAATACACAAAAACAATGTTTAGTATAAAACTTACAACGTTTATTTAATACACGATTAAAGATATATAAAAAAAAGATAATGGTTTACACATATTCAATAATGGTCACATTAAACGGTCACTGCAATATGTTGAACAGATGGCTGTAGTTTAGTATCTGGTCCCAACATGTTTCACCGGTATTGGCTTCTTCGGTGTTCTCTGAAGAAGCCAATGCCGGCGAAACATGTTAGGATCAGATACTAAACTACAAACATCTGTTCAACATGTGACTGTTTAATGTGACCATTATTTAATTGGTGTAAACCATTCTCTTTTTTTTATATATATTATTAATCATTAAATAAACGTTGTAAGTTTTATACTAAAGATTGTTTTTCGTTTAGTCCCAATCAATATTCGCTGTGCTATACACACAAGAAATTATTATATTATAGCATAGCAATCCACTTGTCCCCCAGAAGATTTACCTCCCTTTATGACCAGGCCATTTTTTTTGCAATACGGCACTGCGTTATTTTACCTGATAATTGCACAATTGTGCAACACTGTACCCAAATAAAATGTTTGTGATTTTTCCCCCACAAATAGAGCTTTCTTTTGGTGGTATTTGATCACCTCTGCGTTTTTTTTATTTTTTGCGCTATAAACAATATCTTGTATTAAGAGAGGTATGGACTCCAGAGACAAGAAAAAGGGTGCAGTACACATATACCTCAATATATGAACTCTGAATTTCACCCTCCCTCATTTAAACTTATTTTAACTCTTTGGAACCCAAACCTACGCCATATGGACTTCTGACCCCACCTGACTGTGATGTGACCCCTGAAAGATACCTGCTGTGCTCAGCCATCCCACCCATTCCTGTCTAGGATCTGATGTGGTGTCAGCCAGACGGACTTGCTGTGACCTGCAGTCCCATGCCATCTCTTCAGCCCAGCTGTGAATTTTGAACTCAACCCTACATTCCCCCATGTGAGTGGGTATTGTTGTTTATTAAATGTTTAATTGATACATACTCAGAGGTGCCCCTCTCATTGTTTTATGGACTCCAGAGAGCAATATCATTTTGCCCCTGTACAAATCATTAGTAAGACCTCATCTGGAATATGCCGTTCAGTTTTGGGCACCAGTTCTCAAAAAGGATATCGGGAACTGGAGAAAGTGCAGAGAAGGGCAACCAAACTGATAAGAGGCATGGAGGAGCTCAGCTATGAGGAAAGATTAGAGGGATTGAATTTATTCTCTTGTGAGAAGAGGGGGATATGATCAACATGTACAAATACATAAGGGGTCCATATGGTGAACTTAGTGTTGAGTTATTCACTTTACAGTTAACACAGAGGACAAGTGGGCACTCTTTTCGTCTAGAGGAAAAGAGATGGGGAAAGGTTTCTTCAAAGTAAGAGCTGTGAAAAAGTGGAATAGACTCCCTCCAGAGGTGGTTCTGGCCAGCTCAGTAGATTGCTTTAGGAAAGGTCTGAATTCTTACCTAAGTGCACACAATATAACTGGGTACTGACATTTATAGGTAAGGTTGATCCAGGGAAAATCAGATCGCCTCTTGGGGGTCAGGAAAGAATTCTTTCCCTTGCAGTAGCAAATTGGATCATGCTCTGTTGGAGTTTTTCGCCTTCCTCTGGATCAACTGTGGGTACAAGATTGGGTATATGGGATTGTTTGATATTATTTTTTATTTATTTTTATGGTTAAACTAGATGGAGTTGTGTATTTTTTCAACCTGACTATGTAACAAAAAAAGACTGACAAATTTGAAAAAAAAAAAAACTATTTAATTTCAATATTTCCTTATTGAAGTTTTCACCAGATGTTTAGACTAGAGCGTAATTGACAAAGGATAAGGAAATTTGGATCAATTAGTAAATTAACTAAATTTGAAAAGGCATAATACACACAACTACTGTAAAAGTGCTCCGATAGTGTTGACGGGGGGAGGGATGTTTTTTACTTTCTCCAATAAAAAAAATCGAATTTCTTCATTACTTTAGGCCAATATGTATTCTGCTACATATTTTTGGTAATGAAAATCTCAATAAGCGTATATTGATTGGTATACATTAACATTATTTTGTCTACAAACTATGGTATATATTTATGGAATTTGTATTTATTTATTTATACTAGTAATGGCGACTTATTGGGGGACTGTGAAATTGCACCTTCTATCGTACAGTAACTGACTCTTTTGACACTTTGCGGGAACAAGTGCCACTAATAGAGTGATCAGTGCTACAGATATGCTCTGTCACTGTACTAATGACACTGGCTGGTAACGGGTTAAACATTTAGGGTGATCAAAGGGTTAAATACGTTTCTAGCCAGTGTTTTGGTGTACACAATGTGCTGCTTTCACTAGGAGAAGAGATTGATTCTAATCTCTGCCTTGCAGAGACATAGGACTGTCCCTTCCCTGCTGTCAGAACTGAGATAAGCCTTGTTAACATACTGTAGGCATATCTCAGTTCTCCGTGTTTTACTAATGATCGGCTGGTGCAGAAGGACATCGAGTCCCCAGGACTCACAGATCAGCTTGTGCTTTGAATTATCACAGCAGAGGAATCAGCCCCCCACAGGTGGAAATGCATAATCATATATATATATACTTCAAGTGATTCTGCCAACAGCTGCCACCCTGTAGCAGCAAAAGTGCTGAAGGAAGGTCATCAAGTGGTTAAAGTGGATGAAAAGCCTAACTATAACCATTCCTAAAAATGTTCCCTCCCCTACCCCCTACTTATCCTGCCTGACCTGTGAAGATAAATAAAAAAAAACATCTTATTATTTATCTGTTCCATTTTGGTCATGTGATCCCACAGCTCTAGGTCCCCTGTATCAGTCAGCGGCTGCTGCAGGGAAGAGGATGGAGCACTGGCAATGCCTGGGCCAAGGGAGTCTATGTGAGACATCATGACTCCCAGCATTCTCAGCTCTTGTCAAGTGCTCCCTAATGCTGCGTACACACGATCGGTTTTGACTGATCAGAACGGTCTGATGGACCGTTTTCATCGGTCAAAACCGATCGTGTGTGGGGGCCATTGGTTATTTAACCATTGGTTAAAAAAAAGCCAACTTGTTTTAAATTAAACCGATGGATTCCTAACCGATAGAACAAAACCGATCGTTAGTAGGCACGACCATCGGTTAAAAATCCATGCATGCTCAGAATCAAGTCGACGCATGCTAGGAAGCATTGAACTTCATTTTTTTCAGCACGTCGTTGTGTTTTACGTCACTGTGTTCTGACACAATCGTTTTTTTAACCGATGGTGTGTAGGCGCGATGGACCATCAGTCAGCTTTATCGGTTAACCGATTAAAACGGTCCATCAGACCGTTCTCATCGGATGGACCGATCACGTGTACGCGGGAATTACACAGAGCTGCAAGATCTCAGATCTTTTTATACAGGTTAGGCACCAAGAAGAGCTGAAGTTAGGGTTTTCTTCCACTTTAATGGCTCATTTATATTTAGGTTGTCTGTGAAAATAGATATGCATGCAAGACACTGCCTTCTGAATGCCTGTCTTTTTTGACAGCCGAATAGGCTTTTGCAATTGGAAATATCTCGTATGGGGGATTATTTTTTTGCCGAAATGCAGTGCATCTCAGATGCAATATGTCTTCCTTTGTAACTAAAAAGAAAGGGACAGTTAAGGGGAGGTAAACATGCTTCTCAAATGCCTATTTGTATGACCCCCCCAAACAAGTTTAAACTAGTCCTAAAGTGGTGGCTGTATTCATTTTTTTTAGGCTTTTCTTCCTTTTTCTTACAATTTCAATTGATGATCCTGACAGTAACACACTTACTGTACTTTCTTATGCCTCGTACACACGGCTGGACTTTCCAAGAAAAAAGTCAGACTTTTTTTGTTGGAAGTCCGACGGACCTTAGATAGCGAACCTTCCAACGGACTCACAGCAGACTTTTGCATTGTCAGAAGTCCAACCGTGTGTACGACACATTAGGGTGGCCCTTCCACGTGCTCCTTGCTGTGAAGGCCAGTTATAGGTGGGGGCAGGGGCCATTTGTCTGTTACTGGTATAAATATGGTCCGGGGACACACTGGGCACCTTCGCTGCCACTGTGCTTCTGCTGGGTGTACAGTGTGCTCCTGTTCCTATAAGGGGGATTGGGCTGCCTCCAGGCCCATCTGCCCCTCATCTTTCCATTGAATGCATGTGCTTCCATTGTGGAGACGCTTATAAATTCAGTGGCGTTAGGCCTGCAAGCATACACAGGGTGATGTGAAGAGGCCTTGCAGCTTACGCATGCATTCGCAAATGGGTGCTAACTAAACCCCTGTTTTTTTTTTTTTTTAATATGTTTTATTGGTATTTAAGATATATAAGTATACATAAAGCAATAATATAAAGCACAACATCATACAATAGGTATAAGCAAATAACAAGTGGTTCTATACAAGAGTATAAATATAAGAGCACAATAAATCAGTGAATAAGTAGTAATTGAACAAGAAGTACTTAGGGGGAAGGGTAAGAGAGGGGATAAATACATGTGGTTGCGATATTACAAGCGTTTAGAATATACAAAGACAAACCCTAAAAAAGGAAGATGAAAGAATGTTAAAGAATGTTTTCCCTAATCCAAACTTAGTTAAGTATGCATCAACATCTTATAATCATTAGATTTCGTGAACTGTGTCCAACAAGCCCATTTCTCGCTATATTTTCTCGAAGTGTCTCTAGATTGTGAAATCAACTCTTCCATCTTAGCAATATGGTCAACTTTACGTATCCAGTCCAAGACTCTAGGAGGAGATGCTTGGGACCACTTGTTGGGGACGCATAATTTGGCCGCATTAATTAGATGAACGATAATAGAATTTTTATAGACCGAGTTAGATAAAGACGATAGGTGTAGCAAGTACTGTCCGGCTGTAAAATCAGGGGTATAAGAAGTAATTGAAGAGATGAGCTTGTGAATATCAGTCCAGAATGGTGAGATGAGAGGACATTCCCACCATATATGGAGAAGCGAACCGGGGTTAGCTTTACACCTCCAACACATTGGGGAATAGTTCGGATTGTATTTGTTAATGACCAAAGGAGTCTTATACCATCTCGAATATAACTTATAGCTATTCTCCTGAGTCAGGACATTCGTCGAACCTTTGTGTAGGTGGAAAAAAATTGAATCCCACTGGTCATTTGGGATTGAGATTTTCAGATCCTTCTCCCATTTCATATTTGTGTCGTCCATTTGTGGGTCTACATCTTTATTCAAGATGTCATATATGATAGATATTAAATGATTTTGGGGGTCAGTACTTAAACAAATGGATTCGAATCGTGTCCTTTTGCCTATGCCAGATACTTGTGGAACCAAACTTGTTCAGAAACAAAGCAATCTTGTCAAAGTCTTGGTGCGTGATGGCAGAATTCCGCGAAAAGGGAGGAGAAGGTTTTCGAAGGTCAATAGGGTACCCCTCTCAAAGAAAGATTCAGCTCTACAATGTGTAAATGTAAGAAAGTCGGAGGATACAGTAGAGTGAGATCTTTGAAAGATTTCGGGATTATGGTGAATAGGGGTGAGGGGTCCATACATGGTGGATAAGTTGTAAGTTTTGCACAAGTGTCTAAAAATTTTTAGGGAAGTACCTGTAATGGGATGAGAACTAGTTTTCGGTGGGAGTTTAGAAGTGTTAATCCATGGGAGACATTTCAGAGGAATAGGAGTGGAAGATAAACGGTCTTCCAGATCAACCCAATCCTTATAGGGTCCATGAAGGTGCCAGTTCACAATCCTGGTTATATGAGAGGCCCAATAATATTTTTTAATGTCTGGTAGTCCAATACCGCCCAGGTGCTTTGGGGTTGTAAGTTTGTCCCACTTGATTCTGGGTTTGCCTAGCGTTCCAAAGGAACTTCAAGCATACTTTTTTAAAGGTTTTGAAGAAAGTGGAAGGGATCCTAATAGGTATTGTTTGGAATAGATATAAAAGTCTAGGTAAAATGTTCATTTTGACAATATTCGCTCTGCCAAACCATGAGAATAGACCTTTCTCCCATCTGACCATATCCGATTTAATCGTATTTAGTAGAGGTATGAAATTTTTAACATATAGAGTGTCTAGATTAGATGTTAAGGCAATGCCTAGGTAAGATATTGAATCATCCTCCCATATAAACGGGAAATTAAGTTTACATTGGTCAACCAATGGATCTGGCAAAGAAATATTAAGCGCCTTTGATTTAGAGAAGTTAATTTTGAAATTTGAGATGCGCCTAAATAAAGAAAAATCTTTCAGTAAGTTTGGGATAGTGATTATAGGGTTTGACAGGTACAATAGAATATCGTCCGCAAAGGCCGCTAGTTTATAGATTTTATCGCCTATTTTAATACCCTTAATGTCTACATTCTCTCTCAGTTTTTGCAGGAAAGGTTCCAAAATAAGCACAAATATTATTGGTGACAAAGGGCAACCCTGACGAGTGCCATTTGCCACCGAGAAGAATTGCAACTTCGACAGGTCGCCATTGACTTTTATTCTCGCTGTGGGATATGAATATAAGAGTTTGATAAAATTCAACATACGATCGTGCAATCCCAGAGCTTTTAAAGCTTCGTGCATATAATCCCAGGCAATCCTATCGAAGGCTTTCTCAGCGTCCAGGGACAGTAGAAAACCCGGGGATTTGGATTTGACAAGCCATTGTTGGATAAGAAGAGTTTTAATAGTATATTAGCCCTCTCCTGGTGTAAAGCCTGTTTGGTCAAGGGAAACAAGCTGTGGGATCAAAGGCAAAAGGCGGTTTGCAATAATTTTGGCATATAGTTTGATATCAACGTTTAAAAGAAATGGGCCTATAATTGGACACTAATGTTTTGTCTTTATTTGGCTTGGGATTACAAACAATATGGGCTTCCAAAAGTTCATTTGGAAGTGGAGAAGGAAAGGGATCAGAATTAAACGTTTTAATGAACTGAGGGATCAATAAGTCTTGAAAGGTTTATAATAATTAACAGAAAAACCATCTGGTCCCGGGCTTTTGCCAGTCTTAAGTTGTCGTAGGGCCAGAAGAGCCTCAGACAACTCGAGAGGTCTATCAAGGTCCCGTGAAATGACCACATTCAGAGGTTTTGGGCTAAATGATTTTCAAAAATCCGCTATTAAGTCTATCCGTGAGGTAGAGTCTTTAGGACGGGCTTCAGGCGGTAAATTATACAATTTGGAGTAGAAAACACGGAATTGTTCTGCTATTTCAGAGGTTGAGGTATGTTTAATACCGTGCGGGTCAGTAATAGAATATACATTTCCAAATTTTTTGGGTGTCGAATTTAAAGATTTGGCCAATAGTTTTCCAGTTTTATTCCCAAATTCATAAAAGAATTTTCTAGAGAGAATAAAATTACGTTTGATCTTGTTATCTAAGATATGGGATAGTTCCGATCTAAGGTCTGAGAGTTCCCTAAGAGAATCAAGAGCTAGTGAACGCTTATGTAGAAGCTCCAGAGCAGCTATCCTATTAATCAAGTCATCAGTTTGGGCACGGCACAATTTATTCCTTTTGGCCTCAAGGATATTAATTCACCCCTAATGACACACTTGTGAGCGAGCCAAACGAACAAGGGATGCGTAATATCGTCAGAATTATATTTGAAGTAGTCAGAGATTTTAGTGTCTAGATGCTGCAAATTGTCAGCGTTGCTTAATAAAGAATCATCAAGTTTCCATGTTTTAGGGATAAACGGTGTATCCTTGAAGGTCAAAGTTAGGGTGATCGGGTTGGGTCCGACAGAATCATAGGTTCAATTGAAGCATTTACTATAGAAGTTAGATCATTTTGGGATAGAAAAAGATAGTCTATTCTAGAGTAGGTATTGTGAGGAGGGGAGTAAAATGTGAAGTCTTTGGAGGAGGGGTTCAGTATACGCCAAGAGTCGTGAATCGACAAGTCACGTAGTAATCGTTTCACCTCACTTAAGGCCTTATATGAAGATTTGGAAGAGCCAGAAGAAGTGTCAAGCAGTGGATTAAGGGCCAAATTAAAATCACCTCCCAGTATCAACGAACCAATCGTAAAGGAATCTAGATTTTGAATCATAGTCCTGAAAAACTGGGCGTGTAATCTATTCGGGGCATAAATGTTAGCTAAAGTTAACGGTCTATTATGTAGTAACCCTTTGAGGAACAGGTATCTGCCATCACAGTCAAGTTTGGTATCCAATATCTGAAAAGGGCAATGTTTGGATATGAGTATGGAAACTCCTTTGGTTTTAGAGCCCGAGCAAGTTGCATGAAACATATGAGGGGAACAATTTGTCAGAGAATGAAGGGAAATTGTCAGTCTTAAAATGGGTCTCTTGTAAAAATATTATATCTGCTTTAGATCTCTTTAATAAAAGCATGAGTTTGGACCTCTTCTCAGGGACATTGAGGCCTTTAACATTAAGGATAGAGTACCTTGATGTTATTCTGGGCAGTCTTTGTACTATTACAGTAGGTCGTCATGGTCATAACCGGGGGAGAAATAAAAACAGATAGGGGGATGGAACAGGCACAAGGGGGGAGGAGCTAAGAAGTCTGTAACTATAGATGTGAAAAACAATACCGTATAAATGACAATATCAATGAAAAAAAAAAAAAAGAAAAACAATGGGGAAAGGGCTAATCCCTAACGGGAAGAGGTGTGTGCGGTATGAGAGAAAAAAAAAGTAGTATTCTTCAAGGAACAAGTCCAACAAGAACTACTTTGCGGGGGTTGGTGTGAACCAGGTCTAAAGATGAATAGCCCAATTGTCACGTCCACCGCCGCAGACAGACTGGCAAAACAATTAAATTTGGGCGTAAAAGTGTAAATTGAATGACTCAATCAAATTCATACAAGCAGTTGGAAACTTAAAGGTAACATTGAAAAATATGGACATATGTCCAACATGTAACTATTATTTCATTGTTGTTTCTTCAATTGAATGTAAGACATCAACACAGCGTGAGGATAAGCAAAGAACGAGAATCTGTAAGTGATAACACATTAACCATATGAGTCTAAAAACAAATAGACAGCTACAAATAAACCTAAGAAATGAAAATAAACAAAGGCTTCTCTCTCATCTAACTCAGTGTATGTTTCCAAAAGTTAGGAGTAATATACGCAATGAAAACTAGTTAGGTGCAATTCGCTACACTACTCTCAACCCTTTTCCCCCTTCCCCTCCTGACTTGGAAAAAGGAGTGAGAGTATAGGAGAATGCTGACATTACCGTATGACTTTACAAGAAATTATGTCTACATTACATACACACAATCATTTTTCTTGTCTTGGTTTCCTGGAGCGAGGTTGATTCATCGATTGGAGGGATGGCTCCTGTTTGTCTGAAGTTCCTGGTGGGCTGTCGTCGGAAGGCGATCGACGTCTCTAAATCTAGACGGATTGGTTTCCATAGCAACATCCGGTTTATGGTTCTTAGCCGAGCTAGTAGGCCTAAACTCCGCGTACCAGTTAGGCAAGTCTAAATATGGTATGTCCATAGTTTTGCAAAAAGAATTTAAGTCTTCTGGAACTCTCTCAAAATAGCTGAGCGACCTTGATTGGATGCTTGTAATCCGAATGGAAATTTCCATCTGTAGGTGATGTTATTATTCCGCAATGCATCAAGCAGAGGTTTTAAATCGCGTCTGTTTTGTAGGGTGATATTTGAGAGGTCTTGAAAAAGCAAAATGGTGAGACCTTCAAAATCGATATGAGAACGCAGTTTCGCATTGCGTAGTATTTCTTCTTTTAGTTTAAAGTCGTTTATGTGGCAAATAACATCCCTTGGGGATCAGTAGGTTTGCTCTTAGGTTTTAAGGCCCTGTGCATAGATCCATTTTAATTGTAGACATGGGTGGTCGTCCCAATAGGTCATTGAATATGTGCAGTATAGCCGCTGGTAGTCGATCGAAATCGATCGTTTCAGACAAGCCTCTAACCCAAATGTTGTGTCTTCGACTTCTGTTCTCCAAATCTTCGATTTGTCTATTTAATTCTCTCAGGTATAGGTGTTAGAGTCAACTTTGCGGTTTACATGGCGCAGCGCCGCGTTCTGTTCGCAGTTGTTTTTTTCCACCTCAGATACGCGCGCTGTAACCGCGCGTATGTCAATTTTCAGATCCGCTATGGCTGCTGATAAGACAGTTTTTATGTCTGCTGCCACCATATGCAAGTCGTTCAGACTAGGACTCAATTCTCGCTCTGAAGAGGGGTGAAGAGTCCCGGTGGCTGTTTGGTGGTTTACCCCGTCTTTTCCCCGCTGACCTTGCATAGTGTGTGATGCTCCTTCTTGGATGTCGGCCATTGGCAACCCAGGCCGTTTTTTCCACAGGCTGAAAGTCAGTCAAAAATGCCCGGGATACGAAAATATCGTATAAGTAGTATCCTGGTCTAGCGGGAGTCAGGTCCGATTCGATCCGACAATCGGGGTGTCTTACCGGCGCCCTATTCGACAAATTTCAGTCAGCAGCGGCGGGAGCTCTCCAATTAAGCCTCCATCTCTGATCACGGCTAGACCACGCCCCCCTAAACCCCTGTTTTTAACGCAGACTGTTGGACTTGTTAATTTGGTAGGTTGGCAGACTAGTTGTTGAGATGAGCTATGGAATGTTCTGGTTTTTGTCTTATGCGTTTGCCCTTCCATGTCCTCCTTGCTGTGAAGGCCAGTTATAGGCAGGAACAGGGGCCATTTGTTTGTTAGGGTGGCTCTTCCCTATGGAGGAACAATGGAGACATCTTTGGACAGCAACATTATCAATCTAGGGAGAGAGTAGTGTTAGATGCACTCCATATAGTTTGTCTGCATTCTGATCTGCGTATCAGATCTGCAAGGATGTACAATCCAGTATGCGCTTTAAGATTTGTACAGTTTATTGCTTTCAACAGCCTGCCAGCTTGGGGTATCCCTGCACCCCACATGGGTTAAGACAGGTATATGGATCGATGCATGGATTTGACTAACAAATTAAAGCCAAACAAATTTTAGGCAGTTATAGCAACAGTTTTGCTTTCCTATTGGTATAGTGGTATTACATAAATGTATTATTATTATTATTATTGTTATACAGGATTTCTATAGCGCCAACAGTTTGTGCAGTGCTTTACAACATGAGGGCAGACAGTACAGTTACAATACAATTCAATACAGTAGGAATCAGAGCGGCCTGCTCGTTAGACCTTACAATCTAGGAGGGAGGGTCAAATGATACAAAAGGTGATAACTGTGGGGGATGATCTGATGGAGAAAGTAAAAGTACAGTTGTTAGGTGGGGGCCGGATAGGCTTCTCTGAAGAGAAGGATTTTCAGGGATCATCAGCAAGCAGAGTAGGAGATAGTCAGACAGATTGGGGTAGGGAGTTCCATAGAATAGGAGAGGCTCTGGAAAAGTCCTGGAGGTGAGCATGGGAGGAGGTGACGAGGGAACTAGCGAGCACAAGGTCTTGTGAGGAATGAAGGGAACAAGTAGATATGAAAAGACATAAATGGTTTGTTTTAATGTTCTAACTACCACTTTTGCTGGATAGCTTGGGCACTTGCCAAAACTTAAAAATACCAGACCCGGCCAGATTAAGACATGAAAATAAAGGGAAAACAACTAAAAAAATAAAACAAATGCAGCCACCACATCTAAGGGCTGGTAAGCAGTATTAATTAGGTACCCTACCTGTAGGCCCATCATGGCTGAAAACTACTATTGGGATGGTCTGCATCTTCTTGCCTGTGATCTGGTAAGCTTTATATGTTGCACACTCCCAGCATCACTGGAACAAGCCCTCTCTCTCTCTTTCAAGTCTCATCCATGCACAATTTGCTCTCCCTCCCATAGCAGCGGTGCTGAGTTGAGCCACTGAATTGATGAGTGGAACACTGTGCATGGTTGGGTCGTGAAAGAGAGAGATTGCTCACTCCAGTGATTCAATGAGCGTGCAATGTACAGGGCTTAGCACAGTGGTTGTCAATTTATGAGTTAA
This sequence comes from Rana kukunoris, assembly GCA_029574335.1. Classification (NCBI taxonomy): domain Eukaryota; kingdom Metazoa; phylum Chordata; class Amphibia; order Anura; family Ranidae; genus Rana; species Rana kukunoris. The sequence goes on along the minus strand of CM056051.1, from coordinate 145,575,032 downwards.
AAGGGGCTTCAGCCCCTGACATCACCAAAGGGGCATATATAATGCTTAGTATATGTAATGCTTGAGAGGACTGTCAGAAACTGCAGACCTAATAATGGAAATGAGGGCCAGAGATTGTGGACATGCTACATTTGTGGCTGGGGATATGCTGGAGAACACAATATGAAACTGGGAACATGTTATATGAGGCTAGTGGAGATTTATTAGACCACTAATGTCACATCGGCACTCTTTTGAAGTTGATCGAGCACAGACTGGAGCTCAGTAAGCTTCTTCAATGGCAAGCAGCCAAGGTTTGACAGGTTTGGACCTGAAAGTGCTCAACGTTCAGGGTTCATTTTACCCAGGGAGGATCAGCAAACAGATTTCCACTGATCTCCAATGGATCCTGGCACCTGTCATGGAGGTCCCAGGCACCTGTCATGGAGGTCTCAGGCACCTGTCATGGAGGTCCCAGGCACCTGCCATGGAGGTCCCAGGCACCTGTCATGAAGGTCCCAGGCACCTGCCATGGAGGTCCCAGGCACCTGTCATGGAGGTCCCAGGCACCTGTCATGGAGGTCCCAGGCACTTGGAAGAACACGTAAGCTCAGAAGATATATCAGGGGTGTTAGACAAGGGGGAAGGGAGACATGTTCCCAGCAATGTAGAAATGATCGGTTGACTTGTAAATAGTTATATAACAAATCGGTTTACTGATTTATTAAGGTTAAAATGGAAAAGCTTCTCAATAAATTAGCAACAAATTTTTAAAGTGCCTTTTTATATTTTATAAACTTTTAAATATTTCTTAGATGTACAATTAATTACAAGAAGAAATTAAAATGTGTTGTGTTAAAAAAAAAGCTAGTTACAATGTGTAGTGTGTAATTATCTATGCATATGTAAGTAGTCCTTTTGACCCTCATAGCTTACCACTGATTGACAACATTAATGTTTGGTAGCCACAGACAGTTAAGGCTACCTAGGCTGACATGTGTCATGATGGTCCACTCTAAAGCCTCGTACACACGATTGGATTTCTATCGGACAAAGCGTAGGACTATTGTCCAAAGGGTGTTGGACATGAACTTGTTCTGCATACAGACGGCAAAACTTTGTCAGCCAACAAATACGAAACAACGTGGTTTTTCAGTTTTTTAGCGCCACCCTTTGGCCAACTTTTGCTAATGTTGTGTTATGGTTAGCATTGCTTCTGAGCATGCGTGTTTGTACTTTTTTTTCCGACAGACTTTTGTACACACGATCGGATAATCCGACATCAAACATTTGTTGTCGGAAAATTTTAAAGCATGCTATCCAACATTTGTTGTCGGATAATCCGACAACAATTGTCCGATGGAGCTTGCAAACTGTCACAAAAACTGTGACAAAACCCTGCACAACAGGAAAAAACACGGACAACGATGTTTGTATATGACCTTTTTAGCTACAAATGTGTACCTAACCTAAGGTGGACAAATCGTACACAGGGTGTAATAGGTACAATTTTTTTTCCTAAATACCTGTACTTTACCTTAGGCAGTCAAAACTCCTTCACTTACCTAACAACAGGGTTTGTAAATGGTCAACTTAATTTCTTCTTTGCCTGTATTTTTACTTATTTATAAAAAAAATTTAGGCCTTTTTGTGGAACCCCTCCCTTGGAACTAAAGAGTCAGTATTACACACTGCTTTTTCTCTATTCAACGTAGAAAAACCTGACTCTTCTGTAGTCCAAGTTGGTTTAGTGAACACGTTTAAGGAGGACTGCACTAGGGTAAAGGAAACTTTTACTTAAAATTGTACCTTTACAATCCCTAAGCGATCACTTTTTATTTACATTTCTTTAGCTAATTTAAATGAACAAAACAATTAAATAACTGATAGCTTCATTCTTTCTAGTCTCTTTTCTGTAACATTACACAAAGAACTTTTTCAACCAAATTGCCTGGATGCTTTCTTTTATCCCTTTACTATTTTTTTTAACTACACAAAACAATTACAATAACTTTCTAGTGGAAATTTCATAACATGAAACATTTTGTCACTTGCCTGATGATCACCCTATTTAACATCTTACGGGAGTGGAAGAAATATGTAGGCAACCCTTGGTGACCTCTGCTTTCAGAAAATGATAGTTGCCTGGTTGGCATGCTTTTCTTTTAGGCTGGTTTCAGACCATGTGCTTTGCAATTAGATGGACAGTATGTCTGTATAAATCAGTGATAGGATTGGACTGTCAGTGGCTGTCCGCAGCTATTTGCATGTAGTTGCACATGTAGTGATTACCTGCAGGTAGAGATGGATAAGAACTGTCTGTATCCAGGGTGCATATCCATCCCTTACTGCAGGAAGTTGCTGCATCTGCAATTACATCAGGGCTCAAGTCCTGTGGGAATGCGTGGGAACGGAGTTCCTGCACTTTTTCCCTAGCAAGAACTCCGTTCCCTTTGCAGGACGGGAGAAGCCGAGCCGCCCGAGCCAATCCTTCACTAAGCGGCGATGCCCAGCTCGAGTCACTGTCAGAGGCAGGCGAACCTTAGAAATCCTTTATGTTACTGGCCGCTTCCTGTATATGGATTTATCGGGTAGTGTGCGGGTGTTCCATCACTTCCTCGATGCCGCAATGTCTCCTGGGAGCTTTTGTCATTGTTCCCAGGAGACATTGCGGAGGTCTGCCGCAAATTAACGCAGGATTTGGACATTGCGGAGGTCTGCCACGAGTAATCGCGGGATCTAGAAAGAACTTCTAAATCCCACGATAACTCGCAGCAGACCTCCGCAATGTCTCCTGGGAACAATGACAAAAGCTCCCAGGAGACATTGCGGCATCGAGGAAGTGACGGAATACCCGCACACTACCGGATAAATCCATATACAGGAAGCGGCCAGTAACAAATGATTACTAAGGTACAGTGGATCGAAAATAAATAAATATTGCGGTTTAGTAATTATGCAAATTAACATATATTTTTTTTTTGGTGGAGGAGTGGATCTTGGGTGGAAGTTCCCACATTTTTTTTTTTTGGCATCAGACGAACTGATCGTGTGTACAGGGCATAAGTATATGGACAGCTAAAAGTTTTTTTTTTTTAGTTTAGCTAGAGTAACTAAGGGTTACAACCCCCATCAGGTTAGTTGTCACCAGAACATTTCCCTTTTGCTCGCTCTAGTGACAATATTTTGGATTTTCCCTCACTTTCTTTCTCATGACAGTAGGACAAACAGAGGGGTGAATTTCTCCAGATAACAGACAGAGGGTCTAACCCTTTTCCACTGCATCCAAAACATAAAGCCTTCAATAGAAACCATCTGACATTCGGCTGTGTATGGCAGACGACTTCTGTCAAAGGGTCAGAGTCAAAAACAGTCTGCCGAGAGCGCTGGCTGCAGAGTTCTGGCATGGGGCCATCCCCCTGTCAGGACACAATAGCACAACTCCCCTGCTGTGCCGGATAGTTAGTACAGCGTCTCCAACCTGAGCTGTAAAAAAAATTAAATAAATTGCTCAACCGACTGTGTTTAAAAAAAGACTAGTAGTGTGTACTAGGCTTAACACAGGGTGAATGAGCCATAAGGCAATGTACCTGTGCTGTAGCACGCTGCAATGACTAGAAGTGCATCCCAGTCATAGTCTGTAGGTTTCAATATTGAGTTGGCCCACCCTTTGCAGGTATAACAGCTTCAACTCTTCTGGGTTCTTAGGAGCGTGTCTATGGGAATGTTTGACCATTCTTCCAGAAGTGCATTTGAGAGGTCAGGTACTGATGTTGTACAAGAAGGCCTGGCTCGCAGTCTCCACTCTAATTCATCCCAAAGGTGTTCTATTTGGTTGAGGTAGGGACTCTGTGCAGGCCAGTCAAGTTCCTCCACCCCAAACTTGCTCATCCGTGTCTTTATGGACCTTGCTTTGTGCACTGGTCCAAATCATTTGGTGGAGGGGGGATTATGGTGGGGGGTTGCTTTTCAGGGATTGGGCTTGGCTCCTTAGTTCCAGTGAAGGAAACTCTTAAGGTGTTAGCATACCAAGACATTTGGGGAAATTTCATGCTCCCAACTTTGTGAGAACAGTTTGGGGATGGCCCCTTCCTGTTCCAACATGACTGGACACCAGTGCACAAACAAGGTCCATAAAGATATGGAAGAGTGAGTTTGGGGTGGAGAAACTTGACTGACCTGCACAGAGTTCTGACTTCAACCCGATAGAACACTTTTGGGATGCATTAGAGCATAGACTGCAAGCCAGGCCTTCTCGTCCAACATCAGTGCCGGCTGTCACATATGCGCTTCTGAAAGAATGGTTAAACATTCCCATAGACACACTTCTAAACCCCGTGGACTGGCTTTCCAGAAGAGTTGAAGCTGTTATAGCTGCAAAGTGTGGGCCAGCTCAATATTGAACCCTACAGACTAAGACTGGGATGCCATTTCTCGCAATGTGTTTTGGTGTTAATGGGCTCTAAGTGTAGCGTCTGTTGGGTACAAAAACAAAACGGAAGACCAAACCTTCCCTGTATAACTGCTACTGTAAAACTGACCTCCGATCCACTGCCACTCCCCTGTATGGAGGTTACTGCCATAGCCAATATACTGCATATAAAAAAATATGATTTCCTTGGGAAAACCTGAAAGAACAGGAGTCCTCTTTTTTTTTTTTTATCATGTAACATGACCTTTTGATATAACAAATACTATTTTTTAGGGCTGTTACTGATTAAAATTTTCGTGTTCGATTCATCTTTTTTTTTTTTTTTCCATAGATTAATCAACTAATTTAGATTAATTATAACGCACATACATTTTTCCGATCATCACCATATATATTCCCTACCGTAATATTCAAAGATATCTCCCCCACTGTAATATCCACAGACATCTCCCTCACTTTAATATCCACATACATCTCCCTCACTGTAATATCCACAGACATCTCCCTCACTTTAATATCCACAGACATCTCCCTCACTGTAATATGGTCCACATCTCCCTCACTGTAATATTCACAGACATCTCCCCACTGTAATATCCACAGACATCTCCTACACTGTAATATCCACAGACATCTCCCCACTGTAATATCCACAGACATCTCCCTCACTGTAATATCCACAGACATCTCCCTCACTTTTATATCTACAGACATCTCCCTCACTGTAATATCCACAGACATCTCCCTCACTTTAATATCCACAGACATCTCCCTCACTGTAATATGGTCCACATCTCCCTCACTGTAATATCCACAGACATCTCCCCACTGTAATATCCACAGACATCTCCCCACTGTAATATCCACAAACATCTCCCCCACTGTAATATCCACAGACATCTCCCCCACTGTAATATCCACAGACATCTCCCCCACTGTAATATCCACAGACATCTCCCCCACTGTAATATCCACAGACATCTCCCCCATTGTAATATCCACAGACATCTCCCCCACTGTAATATCCACAGACATCTCCCCCACTGTAATATCCACAGACATCTCCCTCACTGTAATATCCACAGACATCTCCCCACTGTAATATCCACAGACATCTCCCTCACTGTAATATCCACAGACATCTCCCCACTGTAATATTCACAGACATCTCCCCCATTGTAATATCCACAGACATCTCCCCCACTGTAATATCCACAGACATCTCCCCCACTGTAATATTCACAGACATCTCCCCCACTGTAATATCCACAGACATCTCCCCCACTGTAATATCCACAGACATCTCCCCCATTGTAATATCCACAGACATCTCCCCACTGTAATATCCACAGACATCTCCCCCATTGTAATATCCACAGACATCTCCCCCACTGTAATATCCACAGACATCTCCCCCACTGTAATATCCACAGACATCTCCCCCACTGTAATATCCACAGACATCTCCCCCACTGTAATATCCACAGACATCTCCCTCACTGTAATATCCACAGACATCTCCCCCACTGTAATATCCACAGACATCTCCCTCACTGTAATATCCACAGACATCTCCCTCACTTTAATATCCACAGACATCTCCCTCACTGTAATATGGTCCACATCTCCCTCACTGTAATATCCACAGACATCTCCCCACTGTAATATCCACAGACATCTCCTACACTGTAATATCCACAGACATCTCCCCACTGTAATATCCACAGACATCTCCCTCACTGTAATATCCACAGACATCTCCCTCACTTTAATATCCACAGACATCTCCCTCACTTTAATATCCACAGACATCTCCCTCACTGTAATATCCACAGACATCATCCTCACTTTAATATCCACAGACATCTCCCTCACTGTAATATGGTCCACATCTCCCTCACTGTAATATCCACAGACATCTCCCCACTGTAATATCCACAGACATCTCCCCACTGTAATATCCACAGACATCTCCTACACTGTAATATCCACAGACATCTCCCCACTGTAATATCCACAGACATCTCCCCATTGTAATATCCACAGACATCTTCCCCACTGTAATATCCACAGACATCTCCCCCACTGTAATATCCACAGACATCTCCCCCACTGTAATATCCACAGACATCTCCCCCACTGTAATATCCACAGACATCTCCCCCACTGTAATATCCACAGACATCTCCCCCACAGTAATATCCACAGACATCTCCCCCACTGTAATATCCACAGACATCTCCCTCACTGTAATATCCACAGACATCTCCCTCACTGTAATATCCACAGACATCTCCCCACTGTAATATCCACAGACAATCTCATCCCTCACTGTAATATCCACAGACATCTTCCCACTGTAATATCCACAGACATCTCCCCCATTCACTGTAATATCCACAGACATCTCCCCCACTGTAAATATCCACAGACATCTCCACCCACTGTAATATCCACAGACATCTCCCCCACTGTAATATCCACAGACATCTCCCCCATTGTAATATCCACAGACATCTCCCCCACTGTAATATCCACAGACATCTCCCTCACTGTAATCCACAGACATCTCCCCACTGTAATATGGTCCACATCTCCCCCACTGTATAGGAAGATTAGTGCTTGCTTAGTCTTACCAGAGAACCCGGCCGAACACGAGCAGTTGAGGCTGGGTTATGACGTCAGCGTGCCACTCTAGGCTCACCTAGGCTGCCGCCGGGTGGACCAAGATGGCCACCACTCCGGGAGTTAGGCCGAAGCTGCGGCCTTTCCTATGGCAGAGGCAGCAGCAGAGCTCCGCGGATCACGTGGTGTGCCGATCCGCATATGGTTACCCGTTTGGATTACGGATCATTTACGATCCGTTGCACCACTAGTACCGATCAAAAGAATTTTCTTAGATCAAAAAAATTAACGATAAATCGAGAAATGTATCTTTAATTTCCACAGCCCTACTATTTTTATATATGATCCATTATAGCTAACAGTAGCCCTCTATTTTTTCTTTGAGGACTCCTGTTCTTTCAGGTTCTCTCAAGGAAATAATATTTTGTTCATATGTAGCATCTGTTGTCCTTAGCGGTCGGGCTTCCCGGCCTCCACTAGCCACATGCGGCACACACTTGGTGAAACATGGCTGATTTAGCAATGTGAATAAGGCCCCACATGTAGAACAGAAAAGTAAAAGAAGTCCCATTCAGATAACGGTCATAGCTGAGAAGTGTAGATCTATTATTGGCTCATTATCTGCAGTGGAATGTAACATTAGAGTGATGGAGTGCGCCGTGTTCGGAGCGTCGTACACCTTCCAGGTGTGTTTTTTGAAGCGTGGTGTCAGCAGAGTACCGCCAATCCTTCCTCTAACACCAACCAACTCAATGTATTCAGTGTTACATCCAAAGGATGACTTCATGTCACTGGAGGGGCCTGGTAGAGATGTGAGCCGTGTCATCATGAGATCATATCAGTGTTACCAGAAGCTCCATCTCTTGTAAATAACGTGACTGTTCTCATCCCTCAGAGCTGTCATTAATCTGACACACAGTAACCCTGCTTAAAATAAAGCGCTAGGTATTATGGAAGTTGTAACATGTCACACATGAGCTCCTACCCTGGATTATTTTTACTGCCAACAATAATTCATTTCATTATTTCAATGCAAGACACAGCTGCACATCAGTTGATGCGTCAACAACGTAGAATGATTTTAATTACAATAATAAAAAAGTAACAATAGTAATATAAACACGCTGCATTCAGATGACTCTGATACAGCACTTTGTACTAATGAAGTGACAATTGTTTTGTATGAACCGAGATTATTCTTCATGGATGGGAGTGCTTTTCACATACTAACTACTCTGATCAAGCTGTATTTGTCCGCCACTTTACACTTGTCAATGGATTTTATTCACCTGGGCTCAGATTTTTATTATTTTCTGTTAAGCTTTAGGCTCATTGGATATGTGGTTGTTTTCTTGTATTGTCCTGTAACCAGGCTTCCCATCCATTATACATCTGAATAGTATAACTTGTTGATGTTCTTCCAAGGTCTGCCCGCTATGTGATGACACTAACAACTCACTCACACTGTTATATTATAATTATAATAATGTTTTACTAGATTTTTAATAAATGTAATAATAATAATAAAAACAACAACACAAAGGTCCCCAACCTGATGACAGTGACAGCTGGTTTACACACTATTTATAATTATAATAATGTAAACTTTTAATGACAAGATGTATTATAAATATAATAATAACAATAACGTGATGACAGTAACAACTGATTCACACAATATTTACAATTATACCAATGCTCAAAATTGTAAGCCCTTCCCACTTGCCAAAAGTCACTTTAAAGTGTTCTGAATGCCCGGGGAGGATCGCCGATCGGTGGGCACATGATTAAAAGCCGGTCCCGAAAGATTACCGATCTTTAATCCAGACTGAGAACTGTCTTTGACAGTCTTTTCCCACTACACATGTTTTGGGCGGTCATAAAGGTATTAATGACAAGATGTTTTATAAACATGATAATAGTAATATTATTAGTAATAATATTAAGACAAAGGTCCCGAGCCCAATTGATAACATTAACAACTGGTGCACGCTGTTTACAACTTTACTGTCAAGATGTATTTTAAGAGCCAGTTCACACACAGGCGGCACGACTTTGGGGGCGACTTGGCAAGGCGATCTCAAGACGACTTGAGAGGCAACTTTCAAAATGACTTCTGTATTGAAGTCAATGCAAGTCGCCCCCAAAGTCGTACAGGAAACTTTTTCTAAGTCGGAGCGACTTGAGTCGCTCCAATTAGAACGGTTCCAATGAACAGAGTGGAGCGCGACTTGTCAGACGGCTGAGTCGCCTGACAAGTCGCCCTTGTGTGAACCAGCTCTAAATGTAATAATACTATTAATATTAATAATGCTACCAAGCCCTTCAGCCTAAGAATAGTGCTATCAAGGCCCCCGCCTAATTGTGATAATAATAATATTACCAAGGCCCCCAGCCTAACAGTAAAAGTAATGTTACCAAGGCCCCCAGGCTAATAATAATAATAATAATAATGATACCATGGCCCCCAGCTAGAGTTGCCACCTCATCCCTTTAAAACCAAACACATATTAATTACACAGGTTCTGTGGCTAATTAAGGTGGTAATTAAACTCACTTGGTGCTTTACCTGTATTAAATTAGCCTCAGAACCTGTGTAATTCATATGTGTTCGGGTTTAAAGGGATGAGGTGGCAACCCTACCCCCAGCCTAGTAATAATAATCGTTTTGTTACCAAGGCCCCAGCCTAATAATAATAATAATGCTCCCAAGACCCCCAGACTAATAATAATAATAATGTTACCAAGGCCCCAGCCTAATAATAATACAATAATATTAATAATAATGATACCAAGGCCCCCAGCCTAGTAATAATAATAGTTTTGTTACCAAGGCCCCAGCCTAATAATAATACAGTAATTATAATGAAACCAAGGCCCCCAGCCTAGTAATAATAATAGTTTTGTTACCAAGGCCCCAGCCTAATAATAATACAGTAATAATAATGATACCAAGGCCCCCAGCCTAGTAATAATAATAGTTTGTTACCGAGGCCCCAGCCTAATAATAATAACAATGCTCCCAAGACCCCAGACTAAATAATAATGCTCCCAAGACCCCCAGACTAATAATAATGTTACCAAGACCCCCCTGCCTAATAATAATAATGCTACCAAGGCCCCCAGCCTAATAATAATACAGTAATATTGATAATAATGCTACCAAGGCCCCCAGCCTAATAATAATACAGTAATATTGATAATAATGCTACCAAGGCCCCCAGCCTAATAATAATACAGTAATATTGATAATAATGCTACCAAGGCCCCCAGCCTAATAATAATACAGTAATATTGATAATAATGCTACCAAGGCCCCCAGCCTAATAATAATACAGTAATATTGATAATAATGCTACCAAGGCCCCCAGACTAATAATAATACAGTAATAATAATAATGCTACCAAGGCCCCCAGCCTAATAATAATACAGTAATATTGATAATAATGCTACCAAGGCCCCCAGACTAATAATAATACAGTAATAATAATAATGATACCAAGGCCCCCAGCCTAATAATAATACAGTAATATTGATAATAATGCTACCAAGGCCCCCAGACTAATAATAATACAGTAATAATAATAATGATACCAAGGCCCCCAGCATAGTAATAATAATCGTTTTGTTACCAAGGCCCCAGCCTAATAATAATAATAATAATAATAATGCTCCCAAGACCCCCAGACTAATAATAATAATGCTACCAAGACCCCCAGACTAATAATAATGTTACCAAGACCCCCCTGCCTAATAATAATAATGCTACCAAGGCCCCCAGCCTAATAATAATACAGTAATATTGATAACAATGCTACCAAGGCCCCCAGCCTAATATTAATAATGCTCCCAAGACCCCCCTGCCTAATAATAATAGTAATAATAATAATAATATCAATCCATTTTGTTGTAGTCACAGATGTGGCTGGCGAGCTGGTATTCAACCCAACCAGTATAGGATGTCAGCTGGGATAATGGCTCGGGGTATTTGGGCAGTAACAGTTTTATTTGGTTTTTGGTCCAGCCAGTAGGAGAAGTGGTTTGAAAGTCATATGAAAGGTCTGGGGCCACCAAGTCACCTCCAAGCACTGGTTGGAGAGAAGGGTCCTTCGGGCTGTATGTGATATCATGTTATCATTGAATGACTGAAACAGATTTTTGCAAATTCATTTTTCTGAGCATATTTAAAAGTGCGGGGTGACGTGTCCTGTAATAGATATATGTTATCATCTTGCAGTATGAATGCCATTGACCAATATTTTCTATATCGATACCAGGGCAAGGTGGCCCATAACCTCTGAACCCTGACATTCATTCCAACGCAGGAAAAACAAGTAAACCATGTCTGTGCAAAGTTTCTGACACAAAGATTTTCATCTGAGCTTCTAAGAGATACAAATGTTACACTGGGGGATACTATTCAATGCAAGTCAAACTTTGTTTCTAGTTTGGGAAGGAGCATGGAAAGGTTCGAACCCCCGTCAGGTTTTATTGCTATCAGGGACTCTGTTAGATATTTCCCCTCACTTCCTGTCCTGGTTTTTACCAGACAGGAAGTGATGGGAAATCCTCCAAAGGGAAAGACAGGATGACTGTGAAGTCTCAGACACCCCTGGCACGGATGGTGACTTCCATGAGGTTCGGTGGGAGTGCTTGATTTGTCACCATTCAGCAAAGCACTGATCCTATAGACATGTTAAATTATGTGTGGTTTGATGTATTGAAAAACCCTAAACATCATTCCCCTACTTAACCACTTCAATACCAGGTACTTCCACCCTCATCCTGCCCAGACCAATTTTTAGCTTTCAGCGCTGTCGCACTTCGAATGACTATTGCACGGTCATGCTATACTGTACCCAAATGAAATTTTTATCATTTTTTCACACAATTAGAGCTTTCTTTTGGTGGTATTTAATTACCACTGGGGTTTTATTTTTTTGCTAAACAAACCAAACATTTTGAAAAAAAAAAGTTGTTCTTAGTTTCTGTTATTACATTTTGCAAATAAGTAATTTTTCTTCTTCACTGATGTGTGCTAATGAGGCTGCACTGATGGGCACTGATGAGGCTGCACTGATGGACACTGATGAAGATGCACAGATGTGTGCTGATGAGTGTACACTGATGAGGCAGCACTGATGGCCCTGATGGGGCTGCACTGATGTACACTGATGAGGGTACACTTATGAGGCTGCTCTGATGAGCACTGATAAGCTGCACTGATGGGCACTAATGGGGGTACACTTATGAGGCTGTACTGATGGACACTGATGTGGGTACACTTATGAGGCTGCTCTGATCACTGATAAGCTGTACTGATGGGCACTGATGAGGGTACACTTATGATGCAGCACTGATGGGCACTGATAAGGCAGCACTGATCAGCACTGATAGGCAGCATTGATGGACACTGATAGGTAGCACTGATGGGCACTAATTGGTGGCACTGATGACACTGATATGCGACACTAATGAGCACTTATAAGCTGAACTGATGGGCACATATTGGCACTGATAGGGCTGCACTGATAATCAGGTCATTAATGATTAGTAATGCCAGTTATCAGCTTTTCTTTCCTCATACAGACACAGTGCTTGAGGAAAGGACAGCCGATTATCAGCAAGTCTGTTTACATGTGATCAGCTGTGACTGGACACAGCTGATCTCATTGTAAAGGGCTGCTGTGATTGCCCCTTTACCCAAACATGCCTGATGCATGCCCCAGGCGGTGGGGTTCTTGGGGGATGTCCATGGATGCCCTCCCAGAACTAGAGAACCATGCTATAGCGCGGTATTGAAGTGGTGTAAAAAAGCATTTTTACTTCAGTCTGTGTTGCTGTTTTACTCACTTCCTGTCTGGTAAAATGGTGTCACCAAAACAGGAAGTGAGGAGAAAATCTCTCTAATGGAGCCCCGGATAGCAATAAAACCTGACAGGGGTTCTAGTCACCCCCTATCTATCCATAAATGGCTATAGTTATACTTAAAGCAAATTACAATATCTACACCTGTTTATAAAAGTGCTTCTTAGCCCTTCTTAGGCTGGCCATACACTATACAATCAGATTGGGCAACCTCTGTACATATATTACAAAACTTTGTAATATAGGAATAAACCTATACTATCCAGTCAATTAGGCAGGCCCTTGCCTTACATAATTGATGGTAGATCTGATGGCTGCCATACACTCTACAATCTGATTGTACAATCCCTGTACAATCTCATACAACTCAAGCTGTGTAATATGATGACAAACCTATACAATCCAGTCAATTTCTATCCGATCGCACAGTGCCCTACCCTAAATAGTTGTTTGCAGATCTAAAGGAGATGGTACAATCAGATTGTATAGTGATTGTATAGTGATTGTACAATTGTAATATATGGACAACCTAAAAAATTATTTTAATTAGCTGGCCTTAAATGGATCGACATTTGGCTGGTTCAGCAGGGACTGATCGAATTTCGATCCATGTATGGGCACTGTGGTTATACAGAAGTCGTTCTACCAATCTACTTCTGTACAGCAGCCCTGTTGCATTTTCCCTACACAAACAGTGCAGCAGTCTAAAGGCGGCAGCACTGATCAGTTTATTCTGATGCCAGGTCCGGATACAATAGCTCAGCGGGAAGAACCCCCCCATCCACATTGAATGTGTGGATGGGAGAATTAAGTCAGTTTTTTTTTTTTATTCAACCTGTTGAACGAAAGAAATGGACTCATCTATGGGCTGCCTTATACCACATAGTTGATGGTAGATCTAAATCAGATCGTACAATCAGTTTGTATAGTGTATAGCCAGTCGATCACCAATAACTATGTACGACAAGCAGTGATGGGACAAGGTCCTTCAGCAACTAAGGTGACAAGGCCAAAGTGTGACCCCCCCCCCTTCCTTTTCAGGAGCAGTATAGGATGCAGACCCAGTGCATTTTTTTGATCCCCTCTCTGGCTGAAGCTCCCAAGGCAGATGTCTCTGCTGCCTACCCCTTGGCCTGGCCCTGGCACGTGCTTGACTACATACACATTATATGGAGTGCATTGTAAAGTACTCATATTACGGTTTTGCTGAATCTAACGCTTACTATCGACAATATACTGGCCATACACTGTACAATCTGATAGTACAATGTCCTTCAGATTTACCAAATCATTGAGGCCAAATCTAACAATCCAAATCGAATCAAATCAGACAGGCCTTGCACTGGTAGTTGTTAGTAGATCTAAAGGCGATTGCAATCAGCTTGTTTAGTGTATGGTCACCACACACGTTACAATCTGATTCTGCAATCTCCTTTAAGCTGGGTTCACACTATTGCCAATTGGATGTGGGTTTCACAGCTGTGACCAGCTCTCTATGGAGCAGGTTTACCCATCTCCAGGGCAGCTCTGGTGCGAATTTGCCCAGGAGTCCTGTGCATCTTCTGGTCTGTTTCAGGTCTGAATTCAACCCAAAATTTGGACTGAAATCACACCTGAAATAGTGAGCGGGGATGTACCAGACCTCTGCTGTGAGCCATTCAGTATGAACCCAGCCTTAGATCTACCAACAAGTATGTACTATAAAGCCATGCCTGATTGGATAGATGAGGTAGGTCCGTATATTAGATCGTTTTGGTAGATCTAAGGTTGATTGTACAGAGATTGTAGCATGTATGGCGAGCATGTGTGGCTTCATTCACATAGACCCGTACCCCTATGCAGAGGGTCATGTTTACGTATCTAGGGAATGACGGGTGTTCCGTGCAGCCAGCCTGTCAAAATCAATGACAGCCGGAGAGATGCAATGGATCCTCCAGCACATGTCAGTGTTTACATTGGTACGGGCGCCCAGCTCTGGATATGTACGGATGTAAACACCGGCATGTGGGCGAAGTTCTGTATGGGCTGCTACGTCTCTCCGGCTGTCATTGATTTTGATAGGTTAGCTGAGGGGAACACCTGTCATTTCCCAGGTTCATAAACTCGACCCGCTGCACAGAGCTCTGCGTCTATGTGAATGAGGCCCTAGATCAGGGGCAGGGCTGTCTTAATGAGAGGGCACAGCCCAGGGGCCCCTGCACTTTCCCCAAAGCAGCTGGTCCTTGAGCCCACACTGCCCTGAAATTGGGGGCCCCATGATGGCACTGAGAGTGATAGATGCAAAAAGGAGGCAGTCTGCCTCCTACCTACTTAATGTCTGTTTACCTGCACTGCCATCATTGTAGGGGCCCCAGAGCATTACTTTGCCCAGGAGCCCAAGATGCTATTAAGACAGCCCTGATCAGGGGTCTCAAACTAGCGGCGCTCCAGCTCTTGCAAAAGTACAAGTCCCATGGGGTGTTGCAAGACTGACAGTTACAAGCATGACTCCCTCAGGTAAGAGGCATGATGGGACTTGTAGTTCCGCAACAGCCGCCACCTTGATAGAGTGTGTGTCAATATCACGTGTCCCTCATTAAAGAGAGGATCTGATGGCTCTGCTTACAGTACATCCACACAAGTCAAAAGAGAAGGATTTGCCTATGCAAAACATCAAAACCACACTTGTACAATGTCACCGCTATAAAACGTGAACTTTTGAATATACAATCACCTCAGGCGCAGTCGTCAGCGACCACCTCCTGAACTTTCATCAGATCGCTGTCACTGACGCACTCACTGTCACACTGGCAGCACCAAGACATCCCAAACTCCAGGAAGTCATCAGCACAGCCCCAAACACAAAGTTACTGCGGCAACAGCTGAGACACTATCCTGGCTATGGATGGATCCCCACCCCCGGGACAAGGCGCTGCATTGCAGGGTTGGGGGGTCATCCCCTGTTATCACCCCACCACCCTCTATCCTGGCTGCCTTCTGCACCAACCGATGACAAGGGGGCACAACGATGCCTCCGCTCCAACGTCAACAACACGAGGCTGCGGATCAGAGAACAGCATGCCCAGCCTGGGGCAATGTGCGGAATGTTTTGCTGCACGATAGCCTATGAATAATACATGGCTACGGCGTAAAAACTACGGCAGCCTGTTGTCCATGAGGAGCGCACACCTACCTTGTTTCACACACTTGATCCTGATGGGCTCCTTGCAATGTTTGACGACAGCCAGCACGTCCCTTATGGTGAGCCCGGCCACCGGGGTGTCGTTGACTTCCAGGATTAGTTCCTCAGGCACCAGTTTGCCACTCTGGTAGGACACCTTGCCGGGCTTTACCTCTCCCAGGTACGGGAATTGACCATTTTCAGCCCCCCCTCGGATGTCAAAGCCCAGCTCCCCTTCCAGGCTCCTGTCAATCACAATCTCATGGACTTTGTTGGTCCAGTGGTTTTTCTTCTTCAGGCTTTTGGACATCGCCCCAGGGTCCGTAGAGGGTGGCTTAGGTAAGGCAGAGAGGAGAGGCTTGGGGGGGTCCTTGGTGCTTTCCTGATGAATGGCCAGTCTTTAGAGATGGGGTGGCAGCAGCAGCAATAGGAAGGAGGAGGAGGAGAAGGATAACACTGGAGCTTCTAGCTGGAAGCTGCCTATGTGTGAAGCCACACGGTGGTACATGCATGTGTGTATGTGTGTGTGTGGATGGATGAATGCCACCGGTAGGGGTTAGCTGACCTCCATGCTGACTGCTGGTCCAAGAGTGTGTGGAAGCGTGTGTGTGTGTACGTGTGTGTGTGTGTGTGTACTAGTTGTACAGTAAGAACTGGCAGAAGGGGAGAGGGAGGGGAAGGATGGAGAGCAGCAAGAGGAGGAGGGATGGATGGGAGCTGCCTGCTTTCTCCTCTCTCTAACCCGGTAGTGAAGTGTGAGAGAGAGGCTGGCTGTGTTTGCCAGGCAACCAGAGAGGAGGAGGCTGCTGGAGCACCAACACTCGCCTTGTAGATTGCCAGCTCTAATGTTCACCTCACGGGACTGCTCCTTTAACCCTTTCACTCACACGGCTACATGGGCAGCTCCTACCTCTGAAAGACCAGCTGCTATCTATTTATTTTTCTTTTGTTTTCTGCTGATACAATAAAACATCTTCCTCACACTGAAACCTCCTAAAACCATATACAGCTTTAGGGCTCATTTACCTCAGATGCAGACTGATGCGTTTTTATCTTACATATGCGGTACAAACGCATATGTAAGATAAAATTATGAATTTCAATGAGTCTAATTTACACCATTACAGTACTTTTGTGTGTTTGAAAAAACGGAGAGAGGGTGCCGCATTTTTCTGTACCAGAACACACCGCAAATGTTTTTTAAGACATGCGAATGTACCTCAAACACAATGGAATGCACGCAAATGCAATTTAAAGGGGTTGTAAAGGTTTGTTTTTTTATTTTCTAAATAGGTTCCTTTAAGCTAGACATGCTGATAGGTTAATTGGCTTCTGTCTAAAATTGTCCCTAATATATGAATGTGAGTTAGGGACCTTAGATTGTAAGCTCCTTGAGGGTAGGGACCGATGTGAATGTACAATGTATATGTAAAGCGCTGGGTAAATTGACAGCGCTATATAAGTACCTAAATAATAATAATAATAATCGTGCATTGTTGGTTCACTTAGCTTTTCCTTACACGTCTAAATGTTTTTTTTCTTTGTCTGAATTTCTCACTTCCTGTTTCTTCTCAGTAAGCTTGCCCCCATCATCCATGGGGGTTAGTCAGCCAGAACAGCTTATTGAGGAGGAACAGGAAGTGAGAAATTCAGACAAAGAAAAAAAATATTTAGAAGGGAAATAGAAGGAAAAAGTAAGTGAACCAACAATGCCCTAGCTTAAAGGAACCTATTTAGAAAATAAAAAACGAACCTTTACAACCCCTTTAAATTGCAGTTGCGTGCATTCCAATGTGTTTGAGGTGCATTCACATATCACAGGGGTTGTAAAGGTTAGTTTTTTTATTTTCTAAATAGGTTCCTTTAAGCTAGTGCATTGTTGGTTCACTTACCTTTTCTTTCGATTTCCCTTCTAAATTTTTTATTTGTATTTGTTTTCTTTGTCTGAATTTTTCACTTCCTGTTCCTCCTCAGTAAGCTGTTCTGGCTGACTAACCCCCATGGATGATAAGGGCAAGCTTACTGAGGAGAAACAGGAAGTGGGAAATTCAGACAAAGAAAACAAAGAAAAAAAAAACATTTAGAAGGGAAATCGAAAGAAAAGGTAAGTGAACCCTCAATGCACTAGCTTAAAGGAACCTATTTAGAAAATAAAAAATGACCTTTCATGTAGGTGCAATGCATCTAAAGTGTGTTTGGGGTATGTTTACAAGTGCTTGTGTTTGTTTAAATGCATTTGTAGTGTGACTGTTTACATGTGTTTACGTGTGTTTCTGCATGTGTGTTTACTTGCGTTTCCAGTGCGTTTGCGGTGCATTATTTGGAATATATATTTTTTTTACTTATTTTTTTTAACTTTTTTTGCGTTTGCGTGCATTAACATGCGTTTGCGGTGAGTTTACATGTGTTTGTGTGTTGAAATGCAAGAACCTCTATCCCTCAGCCAGGGCATTGAAAAATGGGTCGTGGATGGGTATTCCAGCATGAAAATTACCCACAACACGCAGCCAAGGCAATGAGTAGTTCAAGAAGAAGCATATTAAGGTCCTAGAGTGGCCAAGCCACTCTCCAGACCTTAATGCCATAGAAGGAGTGGAACCCATGTGGAAGGAGCTGAAGGTTCGCGTTACCAAACAGCAGCCTCAAAACCTTATGACCTGGAGAAGATCTGCAAAGATTGGGACAAAATCCCTCCTGAGATGTGTGCAAACCTGGTGGCCAACTACAAGATACGTCTGACTTCTGTGATTGCCAACGAGCGTTTTGCTACCAAATACCAAGTCATGTTTTGCAAAGAGGTCAAATACTTATTTCACTGCAAATCAATTTATAACTTTTTTGAAAAGCGTTTTTATGGATTTTTTTGTAGTTATTCTGTCTCTCACTGTAAAATAAACCTACTATTAAAATTATAGACTGATCATTTCTTTATCAGTGGGCAAATGTACAAACTATGCAGGGGATCAAATACTTTTTTTCCTCATTGTAGATACCACTGCTCCAGTGATCATCGCTTGCTTTCTGGGACCCGTGCTGAGCAGCTGGCCTAATGAGTTCTAAACACAGAAGGTTGGATGCTCAGAATGGCCCAAATTAGATTGTGTGAAATTTTCTTTGTCAATGCAAAGCGTCCTATGATTGAATGAGGTGGAGAGACGGGGCAGCAACGTAAGCATAGCATGTAAGATAGCACATAACTGTATCACATTCACTGAGTACTTTTTTATTTTTTTGTACTTTCTGCATAAAATACATAAAAAAAGCACTGCAAACACACTGAAAAGACATGTAAAAACACTGAAAAAAGCATTGCAAACACATGTAAACACACATGCAGAAACGCATGTGAACCCTCTGCAAATGCAGTTGAACACAAACAAACGCATGTAGACGTACTGCAAACACACATGGATGCACCGCAAAAACATATACTGTAAATGCACACAAATGACAAAAAATCCAATACATAAATAAAATATTCTAAAATAAATGCACCCCGAATGCACCAAAAACACATTGCAGAAACGCATGTGAACAAATGGATTTGAACACACACAAACGAATATAAATGCCCTGAAAACACATGTGGATGCACTGCAAAAGTACTAAAATCTAAATAAAAAAAATAAAAAAGATTCCATAAAATGCACTGCTACACACTAAAAACACATTTTAACACACTGAAAATAAATTGCAAAGACATGTAAACACGTATGCAGAAACGCACGTGAACACGCTGCAAATGCATGTTAACCCAACGTAGTAAAATTCATTCTAATAAACAATAACAGAATCTGCAAACGCATCATTTCAGACACATGTTAACGCACATGCAGAAACGTACAAAGAAACACAGGGATTGTGGTGTAAATGAGCCCTTAAGTCCCCTTTCACACTTATACGACTTGTCCCACGATTTTGGACTGCAAAATCGTATGACAAGTCATTCTCCATTATTTTCAATGACCACCATTCATACTGGCACGATTTTAAGTTGTGCCTACTTCAAAGTAGTCCTTGCACTACTTTGGTCCGATTTTGATGCCACTTACACAGGCATTCATTGAAATTGCGGCTGTGAATCGCGGCAAAATCGCGGTAAAATCGCGGCCGCTAAGTCACGGTAAAATCACACGACTTTGAAGTCATACAAGTGTAAAAGGTGTCTAAGTCCCCTTTCACACTAAGGTCCCTTTCACACTTGTACGACTTCAAAGTCGCGCGATTTTACCGCGATTTTGCCGCGATTCGCGGCCGCGATTTCAATGAATGCCTGTGTAAGTGGCATCAAAATCGGACCAAAGTAGTGCAAGGACTACTTTGAAGTCGGCACTACTTAAAGTCGTGCCAATATGAATGGTGTTCATTGAAAATCATGGAGAATGACTTGTCATACGATTTTGCAGTAGAAAATCATGAGACAAGTCGTATAAATGTGAAAGGGGCCTTATACGACTTGTCTCACGATTTTGGACTGCAAAATCGTATGACAAGTCATTCTCCATTATTTTCAATGACCACCATTCATACTGGCACGACTTTAAGTTGTGCCTACTTTAGCCCTGGTTCACACTGGTGCGTTTTGAAATGCGATTTGGCATGTCAAATTGCATGTCACAACGGCGGATTTTGCCGCAAATTGCCGGCAATGGCACTGTCCTAATCGGTGCGATGCTGCATCTGCGGCATTGCACCGATTTCAAAAAGTAATCTCTGTACTACTTTTTGCAAAATCAGCCCACGATTTACATTGACATCTGTGCGAAATCGGGACTGCCAGCGGGAGTAAAATCGTGCGAGTTCAGCTGAACTCGCACGGCTTCACTCCCGCAGCCCAATGTGAACCTATGGCACTTACACAGGCATTCATTGAAATCGCGGCCAAATCGCGGTAAAATCGCGCGACTTTAAAGTCATACAAGTGTGAAAGGGGGCTTGGGTAGGAGTTTAGATACTGTGTTTAACCCATCATTGTCCACACTGTAGCCTTGTAAATTATGCGAAAACAGCAAATGTATTGGGAAAAAATTGCGGCAAAAAATCGCGGCAAAATCGCATGACTTTCAGGTCGCAATAGTGGAAGCTTTGCAACCCCAAAGTCGCGCGATTCTGCCGCAATTTTTTGACGCATTTTCATTGCAATATTTGCGCAATTTGTTGCTGCGTTTTTATTGTGATATTTGCCGCCATTTTGATGTGGCTCTAAGCAATGCCTGTGTATTCTTTAGGTCTATGGACCTCAAGTCGTATCAAAGTGGGACCAAAGTAGTGCAGGGACTACTTTGAAGTCGCACCGATATGAACGGTACTCATTGGAAATCATGGGGTACGACTTGTCATGTGACTTTGCAGTCCCAAGTCACATGACAAGTCGCACTAGTGGAAACCGAGCCTAAGGGCTCCACACAGGCTTTCAGTCTGGATCTGTCAGTCCGTTTTTCAGATGGATCCAGACGGAACCACAATTTATGTCTATGGGTGAGCAGATTTAAATGGACAGCCATCTGTTTACATCATCTTATATTCAAATCTGTTTATGTCCGCAGGAAAAAAAAAGAGAAAAGTTTCGGATGAAAATAGATGTGAACACCTATATGATTATATTCTGCAACAAATTCTACATGAACAAAAAACAACAAAACAGAAGACAAAAATAAAAACCGATGTAAGCTGCTCAAAAGGATTCCGTTTTCACGTTTTTCTTTATATCGGTTTTGGTGGCGGTCTGGCTCGTGTGAAAGAACCTTAATAGTAAACACTTATGCCGCGTACACACGATCATTTTTTCGGGTTTTCAACTTCCTCATTAAAACGCCGTTGCCTACACACGATAGTGAAAAAAAATGCTCTAGCAAAGCGTGGTGACGTACAACAAGTACGACTGCACTATAAAGGGGAAGTTCCATTCGGATGACGCCACTCTTGGGGCTGCTTTTGTTGATTCCATGTTAGTAAAAGACGATTTGCACTTTTCTGTCTGTTACAGCGTGATGAATGTGCTTACTCCATTACGAACGGTAGTTTTACCAGAACGAGCGCTCCCATCTCATAACTTGCTTCTGAGCATGCGCGGGTTTTTCACGTCGTTAAAGCCCACACACGATCATTTTTTACAACCCGAAAAACGACATTGTTTAAAGCATCATAAAAAAATAGAGCATGTTCAAAAAAAAAATTGTCCGTTTTTCAGAACCCGAAAAATGCTCTGAAGCCCACACACAATCGTTTTAAATGACATTTAAAAAAAAAAAAAGTTTTTTTACAACCCGAAAAATGATCGTGTGTACGCGGCATTAGACTTTTGGACAAAAAAAAATGCATATTTTCCCTCTGAAATTCTCACACTAGCACAGAACTACCCAACATGTCTCATTACGGGGCAGTTTATTGTGCGTTGTTCCATACCAAGTACAGTATGTAGAGGTCAGCCCATGTACATCTCTTCAGGGACTCGCCACTCCCACATGTCACTTCATTAAAGTGATTGTATAATCACCTTGTAAAACAACCCATTCAGTTGAAAAGAAATGGGCATCTGCTCCATAGGGCAAAGGGGGGCCATTGACCGTGAAGGTGTTGAAGAGTCTAGCGGCCGCGGGCTGTCTGAGCGGTCTCGACTTGGATGTCACACAGGCACAGCGCCTCCCTCTCCGGTGTTTATGTGTACACAGGGGGAGGGAACCTGCTGTGCCTGTGCTGCGCTAATGGCTGATTTGAGGTACTGAATGGGATGGGGGGAGGGGGGTCCGTCTGTGCTGAAGGGGGGTCTGTGCTGAATGGAGGGGTCTGTGTGGAATGGGGGGTCTGTGCTGAAGGGGGGTCCATCTGTGCTGAATGGAGGGGTCTGTGCAGAATAGGAGGGTCTGTGCTGAAGGGGGGTCCATCTGTGCTGATTGGAGGGGTCTGTGCTGAAGGGGGGTCTGTACATTCTCTAGGCTATATTTATATGGGCATGGAGTGAAGCTGAATTATCTCAAGAGCTTTTTCACACTGCCAGCTGACCGCGTTATTGGTAAAGCGCCACTACCATCGTTTTAGCTGCGCTATTCGGCCACTAGCGGGTCGCTTTTAACCCCCGTTAGCGTTTTAAGAAAGGGTTAAATGCAACTGCGGATGCCCATGATGAAAGGCAAAACATATGTGTATAGATTATAGCAGTAGTCTCCAAACTGTGGCACGGGGGTCAAATGCGGCCCTTTGCTTGCCTTTATCTGGCCCTTGGGGCACTATTGCTCACACAAGACAAGGCACTATTCCTCAGACTGACACCATCAATCAGCCACATTCCTCACACTTACACCAATGACAGGGCACCATTCCTTCCCCTGATACCAACAACTGGCACTATCCTTCCCACAGATGCCAATGATGGGGCACAATTTCTCCTGCTGACACCAAAAACAGGGCACCATTTCTCCTGCTGACACCAATGATGGGGCACCATTCCTCCTACTGACACCAAAGATTGAGCACTATTCCTTCAATTGGTACCAATTGGCACTAGTACTCCCACTCATATGAATGATGAAGCATTGTTTACTCCCATCGATGGCAAATCATTTTCTACTCACAATGTGGCCGCCAGAAAGTCTAAAGGACAGTAAACTGGCCCTTTGTTTAGAAAGTTTGGAGACCCCTGGATTATAGTATAGAAAACCCTTATAAATACCTTTTGTTTTTTTAAATTAAATTATTAAATTAAATTATCACATTCCCTCTGTTCTCGCTGCATAAGAGCTGGGGGAGTAGAAGCAGAAGCACACAGAGCTTCCCAGTGAATGGCTGTGTAGTGGGCGTGTCAAGGTAAGCCTGATCATTGGAGAAGAGCACACTGAGATCCCAGCATAGCTAGAGAACTGACCATGATGTGTTCTCCTGCTTAGTATGGTCAGTTTTAATAGGAAAGTAGAGGGACTAGTTTCGTGTTTTTTAACCTTAATGCATCCTATGCATTAAGGTGAAAAAACACCTTGCACTCTCGGGCCCTCCAGCCCCCCTGTTTTACTTACCTGAGCCACGAAACTCTGTGGGTGCGATCCCGTGATGGTTTCCCCAGCTTTAGGCAGCTTATCATTGGAGATTGATAGCAGCACAGCCATTGGCTCCCACTGCTGTCAATCAAATAAGTGATGAGGTGTGCTAGGGGGCGGGGCCGAGTGAAACACTTGATGGCTATGTATGCCCCTGTATCACACGGGAGTGCACCTGCAAGCTAATCCAGATGGGAGTGTGCTTCCCAGAAGGGGGTTAGCTCTTGTGGGGAGGAGCTGAGACAGCCCCCGAGGGACCCCAGAAGACGAGGATCGGGGCCACTCTGTGCAAAACTAACTGAAGTATGGTATGGTATGTTTGTTTTTTAATTAACCCTTGAAACCACTTTGAACTCAACATGTGAAATGGACCCCCAAAACATATTTCTGTTTTCAATATGTTTATTGAATTTTTAGAATAAACCCCAAAACATTTTTCACCACCCCAAACCCCAAATCCCTGTAAAAAGAGACCAGAAACAACCAAAAATATCAGCAGTCTGTGCTAGTCATCTGCTTTTGGTGTGTGTGTGTGGGGGGGGGGTGATCGAAATGCACATTTGCCACTATAATTCTCACCCTAGCACAAGTCTCACTTAACATGTTACATCAAAACTATGAAGAAACACCAATTTCTTTTGATTTGTCACATACCACAAACTGTATGTAGGGGTGACCCCACTTGCACTCTTTATGGGAGTCACCATTGTTGCAGATGTACCCATACGTCCTCTGGCTGAAGAGGATATATTGTGGCAATGGTAGTCATGACCCCGGGATTGTTTTTTACACTGCATGATGCTGAAAAATGTAAAAGCAATCCAAGTGGCTTAAAAAGCAGTTGGATTGCTTCTACATGCAGTGAAAGGGGGTCCCCACCCTCCCTCTACATGCAGTGAAAGGGGGTCCCCACCCACCCTCCCTCTACATGCAGTGAAAGGGGGTCCCCACCCTCCCACCGCCCAGTACAAAAAGAAAAAGATGTAAAGTGACAGTGTAAAAGTAAAACGTGTAAAAAAAAAAAAAAATGAAAAAATAATGAAAGCGCCCCTGTCCCCCTGTGCTTGCGCACAAAGACAAATGCATACATGAGTTGTGCACGCATATGTGAGTTATCGCCACAAACGATATAGTGGGAGCAATAATTCTAACACCACACCTCCTGTGTAACACTAAACTAGTAACCTGTAAAGGATTATAAAGCATCACCGATTGGAGATTTTTAAGTACCATAGTTTGGAACCCTTTTACAAGGGCACACGATTTTAAAGTGTGGCATGTTAGGTATCTTTTTACACGGCAGAACATTATCTTTTACAATCATATTGTGTTGTTGTGCATTAAAATTCACTTTATTGTGTTTGAAAAAATGTGACGCAAATACTGTTTGACATAAGAAATTATGACTCACTATTTTATTCTCTAGGGCCTCTGCTTAATAAAATAAATAAATAAATATATATATATATATATATATATATATATATATATATATATATATATATATATATATATATATATATATATATATATAATGTTTGCGTGTTCTAAGTAATATTCTAGCAGAAAATGTCGATTTTTCCATTTATGTAAGAAGTGTCAGAATAGGCCCGGTGTTGAAGTGGTTAAGAACAAGTAATTGGTCATTTATTCTGAGTTGTTACAAACCACATATGTAGGGGTCAACCCCTGAGAGTTGCGCATCTCTCAGATGACACTTCTTTTCAGCTACAAAAATCCAAACAATTGACAACACAGCTGTGGTTAACCCTTTCACTGTCAGATCTTCATGGACGGTTAACCCGGCTCCCTTTTCTTGTCTTTCTGGTGATGCAATAAATTTATTATATGCATTTATCACATCCATAAAATGCCATGAAACTATATATTGTTTTACAACAGACATTTTGTGGAATTTTAGGAGAAAAAAAAAACCCACGAAAGTTTGATTTAAAAAACTCTGTAAACAGGAAGATAAAAAATACAATAGATAATAGTTTCCAAGGATCTAGCGTGCACATATGTGTGTTTTCCCACATTCACAGTTGTCATTGTTACAGATGTCACATCTTCTTTTCAACTGCAAATTTTAAAGTGTTTCTGAAGGCTAAAGGTTTTTTACATTTGCATTCGAAGCATGACGGTAAAAAACTTTCTGTGTGCAGCAGCCCCCCCAAATGCTTATCTGAGCTCCCTCTCGATCCAGTGATTTGCACGGGGATGACTCTCCCTCCTCATTGGCTGAGACAGCAGCGGGAGCAATTGGCTATCACAGCCAGTGAGCCAAGGAGGAGAGAGAGAGGGGGCGGGGCCAAGCCGCAGCTCCGTGTCTGAATGGACATGCAGAACAGCGGCTCGGGAGGGAGCCTGCTTGGGTGCCCCAAGTTGCTTGCTTGGTGACACTCGACAGGAGGGAGGGGACAGGAGTGCCAGCAGGAGACCCGAGAAGAGGAGGATCAGGGCTGCTCTGTGCAAAACTGCTGCACAGATCAGGTAAGTATGACATGTTTGTTAATTAAAAAAAAAAATGCATTTAATGTCCCTTTATCTCTTTAAAGTTGTGTTCCAGGCAGGCATTGTTTTGCATAGTTACCTTAATCAGGCTTGGACCAATGTAACTGCATATTCCATACCTACAGTGATCCTCGCTTTTTCAGAGTTCTGTTGGAAGGTCACTCACTTGACACAGGCATCATTCAGAGCACGCTCTGCATTTTTCTCAGTGAATGCAAGGTGTTCTCTGATTGGATGAGGTGGAGCTAGGATGTCATCATTTCTACCTCATCCAATCAGAAAAATCCCTGAAATCCTTGAGAAAAATACACGGGCACGGGTGCCGCCTCCCCTATCCATGCATCCCACCCCCTGATCTTCATATCAGTGGCGCCGGGCCATGGATTCCAATGCTGGGGTGTCTGTTTTTTTTTGAAGCACCTGATTAGAGCCAGAGGCGCTATTAGGCTTCAAAAAAGGGTGATCTTGGAGAGCAGAGCATTGTGCCCCAAGACCACCTAGTTGTGTGACCATAGTGAATAAATTTTCGCTATTATTACAATAAAGTTCCCCCCCCGCCAATCAGGAGGCAGGTCTGTGAGACCTGTTTCCCTATTTTCAAAAGCATCAGGCGATCCTAATGGATGCCTAGTTCTTTGGTGGAAGAGGAAGCTGGAGGAGCGGACACCAGAGCTGCCACGCCCGCTGCGCGCACTCCAGGAGAGGACACCACAGCCCCGCCCTCGGAGGGGGAGGGTGCTGTTTCAGTCAAGCTGCCAGAGGGGGTGTTGTTCGTTTGCCAACTCCTACAAAAGTAGAACCCACCAGCTGTGTCCCACCCAAGTCTTTGGAACCTTCAAGCTCCAATCTACAGAATCCAGGGAAAAAACAAAAAGACAGTTTTCTCCTCTCAGAAATGATAGTCTGGAAGTTTGCATTAAGCCCTAATGTGAATTATGTGAATCCTGTGCTATTTTCTCTTACATTTCCACAGTGGCAGGGCATCGCACTGTCACAATACCTGTAACCCCCGGGAGAATGCTTCTCCTAGGGCAGTGGTTCTCAACCCTTCTAGTACCGTGGCCCCTTGATAAAATTTCCCAAGGTGTAGGGATCCCTAACAGTAAAATTATTTTCATAGCGTGGGTTGTCAGCACCCAAGGCAAGACAAGTAATTTGCACCCCTAACCCACGGAAATGTAGCGCTCCCTGAGTCCCTTCCACTTGTACAGTATTAAAATCCCTTATGGTACATTTTAGGATGTAGCACTGTTTCTCTTTGTTCTCCTTTCTTTCCCTTTTATCGCTCTCTATCCTAATTTCTTGTTTTTTTTTCCCCCATCCCTATCTCTAGCCGTTTTTCTTGTTCTTTCTCTTCTCTTTTCTTTGTTCCACCCCTCTTTTTCTCTCATTTCCATGTATTCTCTATTTTTATTCCTTCTCTTACTCCTTGGTAGGCATGTGTGATGAATGGATTAGGTGCTCTTGAACAAGGTCATCTGCTGATCTGAGAACTGTAGTGGGGATATTTAATGGCAACTATAATCACAGATAGTGTTACTCACTGTGTCTCCAACTTTGTGGCGTCTCGTAGCAGTGACACTATGACGGAATCCAGCCCCTCCCACTTCACATTCCTCACCAGTCAGCTGACTTCTAGCCCCTTTTCCCCACCCATGCCCTGAACTGAATGTGCGGCTATGAAGAGGCTGAGTTGGAGGCCACAGGCTCCAGAAACAGCCCAGCTGGGTGGCCACAAATAGGCAGGGAGAGCGCTGCAGGCTTCAAGAACAGCCAAGGATTCGGGGACCTCTGACAAATCATCATTTGACCCCTAAGGCCGCGTACACACGAGGGGATATGTCCGCTGAAAACGGTCCGATGGACCGTTTCAGCAGACATCTCCGCTCGTGTGTATGGGCTAGCGGACAGATTTCTCCACCCGACAGATTTCAAAGCAGGCTTTGAAATCTATCCGGTGGGAATCTGTCCGCCCGACATGTCTGCTGGTTAGTACACTTACCAGCAGACATGTCGGCCCCCACCGCCGCCGCGCCGCTGCCGAATGGATTCGGCGCATTCGCGGAAGTGTTTTACTTCCTGGTGCGGTGACGTGGCGGTGACGCGGCGTCAACGTCACCGCCGCGTCACCGCCACGTCACCGCGCCGTCCGGCGGCGGGGAATTTGATCCGATGGTGTGTACACGCCATCGGATCAAACTCCCGATCGGACATATCCGATGGAAATGGTCCGCGGACCGTTTTCATCGGATATGTCCGATCGTGTGTATGGGGCCTAAGGGGGTCCCGACTCCCAGGTTGAGAACCACTGTCCTAGGGGTTAATCTGATAAGAGGAGGAGCTGCGAGAGCCGCCGAGAGACCCCAGAAGTCGATGATTGGGGCCACTCTGTGCAAAAGAGACGCACAGTGAAGGTAAGTATGACA
This sequence comes from Rana kukunoris, assembly GCA_029574335.1. Lineage (NCBI taxonomy): Eukaryota > Metazoa > Chordata > Amphibia > Anura > Ranidae > Rana > Rana kukunoris. Next base: position 145,545,997 of record CM056051.1, on the reverse strand, counting down.
TGTTTGTTATTTAAAAAAAAAAAAACATGAAGCCTTACAATCACTTTAAGCAAATGACAGATTACGATAAACATATGTTAAGCAAATGACAGGTTATGGTAAAACTCACATGCTTGCTATCTAGGTGTCGCTATTATCGCAGATGTGACATTTTCTTTTCAGCTGCAGATATCTAGGAAAAGGCAAACTGCATTCACCATGGTAAATAGACCCCCCCAAAACATATCCACCCCCTAAACCTATACATTACCTGAAAACAGAGACCCCTAAGAAGCTAAACAACCTGCCGCTTATTCACATTCTCTGCTAGCCTGTCACATTTATATAGGTTTGTGGGTTTTACTGATCAGATTGGATGTATATGTATTAAAAATAAAATAGATTGCGGGTGCGTGAAAGTATGAGTGTTAAGGCCCGTACACACGATCGGATATTCTGACAACAATTGTGTGATTGAAGTTTTTTTTTGGATAATCCGACCGTCTGTATGCTCCATCCAGCGCTGTATCCTGGCCTAGACCAACAAGGCCCAGGCCTAGGGCAGCACTTTGCAGGGGGGCAGCACGAAAAAAGAGTCCCCTCTGGCTTGTGCTACACTGTTAGTGTAGTGCCAGTCTTATTGGTCAGACTGGGCTGAGAGGAAAATGAGTCCAGCGCCCCCATAAAGCGGCCTCACTGCTTCCGGTATGTGAGCGGCCGGCATTCCGCAACTGTGTGTGGGGAGGGGGGCTCTGCTTCTAATTTTTACTGTCCTATCAAACTTGGAGCACAAACCTTCCTCACTGTGCTATTTTTTCTGCTGCACCAATGGCATGGTTATATCTTCTTAGTCCTCTCCATAAAATTATCAGAAATTTGTGCTTAAAGCAGAATTATAGGCATCACTTTTTTTCATTTCAGATAGAGTAAGGGAGGGTTATAGCCCCTGTCAGTTTATTTTTTACCATCCTAGTACCATTGCAGAGATTTCCCTTTACTTCCTGCCCCATAGCCAAACAGAAAGTGAGAGCAAATCTATGCAAATTAAGGGAATCCATTGCCCCCTCAGGCCCTCAGAACTAGTGTCCCCACTCAAAGTGGGGTGGGTCTAAGGTTTTGGGTGGGCCTTATACAGAAAGGGGTGTGACCTTGACAGGAAGGGGTGGGCCATGTGTAAATTAGGGGGTGCCCAAGTTTAGTCAGGCCTAGGGCAGCACAAAACCTAAATACACCACTGGCTCCATCGGACAATTGTTGTCGGAATTTCCGACAACGAATGTTGTCTGTGCATGCTCTCAAATTGTCCGACAACAAATGTGTTCCGTTGGCTTATTTAATCGTGTGTACTAAAATCCAAAGTACAAACACGCATGCTCAGAACCAATGCTAACCATCAGACAACATTAGCAGAAGTTGCCCAAAGGGTGACGCTAAATAGCCAAAAAAAAACCACTTAGTTTTGTGAATGTTGACTGAAAAAGTTCCTGCCATCTGTATGCAGAACAAGTTTGCGGACAACGCCCTTCGGACAAAGATCCACAGATGTGTCTGATGGAAGTCCGATCGTGTGTATGAGGCTTTAGAGAACAGATTAGAGGGGTTGAAGATATGTTGTAAATATTAGAAGGGTTAAAGAAGTGCCTTTATATCTTGGAGATCTGTAGGTATGGACATTTGCTTTCAAGTGAGCTGATAAGTGGGCAAAGTGAAAATTGAAAGGGGTGTTGTGTATATGTGTGTGTTTATGTCTGTGTTTGTGTCAAGAGATTAGATGGAGCTGATATGTGAAGATGTTTAGGGATTATACTGATTGGATGCATGTCTTCAGAGATCCAATTTAAGATATTGATGGTAAGCATGTATGTGCTAGAGATCAGATTGACTGAATGTGCTTATTAGAAACCAGGAGATCGAAGATGTGTATGTAAAAAAGGATGAGGCGACTGAGGGAGTTTTATTGAAGATTGACAAAATGTTACACTGTAATGAATGGGAGAGCAAACTCACTTATCATTGAAGTCACCAGTGGGCTTTGTGTGTGAGCTGGACATATTTTTAAGGGTGCTCAATGATTGGGCTTATCAAATAACAGTAGCTGTAGCCCCTTGTGCCTATACCACCAGGGCTGTAATGCAGACAAACACCATTAGTTGCACAGGGAGAAACAACAAGGGAGTTCCTCCGCAGAACCATGGTCCTCTTTGGTTAATTATGTTACTATCCCTGCCCATTCCCTTATTCAGGTGATGCCTGGTAGCCCAGAGTAAAACGAAAAAGAAAATGTGTGAACCAGACAAGGGAGAGATCCCCCACTTGGCCCCTATACACAGACTTTATTGGCACATCACAAGGCCACCATAAATAAAGCTAACATTTTTATTACAATCTGTTTAAAATATGAACAATACATAAAAACCAGGGCAAGATATGTCCACCGATAAAACAATTGCAAATACCCTCTACTGGATTGGTACACTAGTCAATCTATAGGGGCCCGTGGGGAATCTCTTCCTTGTCTGGATCTCACATTTTAATAAAAAAAATATTTGGATGATCCATTTTGAAAGTTTCAATTTAGTTTAGCTCAGGGAGTGGTCATTCAGTAGGAGAACTGTTGGCAAGATTGCTGATAGAGGGTTACCACCAATCCTCCTATATGGAGCACGGTTACTTAGGGGGCCCCGGGCAGCAGGGGAGAATCAGATGTGGGCAGGACAGGGAGGATGATCAGTGCAGGGATGCAATTACAGGAACAATGCCCTGTGTGTCTCTCCCTGCAGCAGCTGAAAGCCAGCTTCTCCCAAAAGCTTTCAGCTGCTGCAGGGAGAGACCCATGAAGCACCGTTCCTGTAATTGCACTGTTCATCCTCCCTGTCCTGCCCACATCTGATTCTCCCTGCTGTGTGCCCCCCCCCCCTTGTACTGTATGGGGAAGAAAACTAGAGTTGAACAACCATGCTGCTGATGGACATAGGATGTGGATGGACACAGTCGGTATCCTCCTGGATAGTAGAATTTAGTAGTAGAAAGTAGAAAAGAGCTAACTTTTTACATCATTTTGTCTTTAGATTTGCATTAAAAAAAAATATATATTTTTATAAGACAAAACGAAAGTCATGGCAGCCCCCCCAATGATATATGTAATATTTATTTAATGGGAAAGTCATCATCAAATTGATAGGTCCATTTACTTTAAAAAAAATTGCTTTAAACTTTAATGACTTCAGCTAAAGTCAGCTGCAGCTAAAAACAATGTAACTTTTTTTTTAATATTTATTATTATTTATACAGAAGTAACACATATGAAAGTAAATATTTAGTAACATCCTTTCCTTTGCAACCTCTGGTTAACACGTGTCCCTAAAGCAAAAACGGAAATAAACTAAAACAAAGGGCCAGATTCACGTACATCTGCGCATTATTTGACTGGCGTAGCGCACCGCCTTTACGTTAGACTAGCGCAATGTAGCGGCGCAATCACCCTATTCTCGACGGTTTTACACAGAAATTTGCGCCTGCGCAACGTTATTTCATAGGCGCAAGGCGGAGTAATACAAATTGGGAAGGACGTGGGCGTGTTACATTGAAATGAGCCGTGACCCCATGCAAATAAAGGGCCGGCCAGCTCGCGCATGCGCGCTTGAAGCACACCATGGTCAGCACCTCTGTGCGCATGCTCACAACTCGGGAACGGCGCAATCAGTGAATCCAGATACGCCTCTGTAATTTCAAATGTGCGCCGTCGCATCTTTGCGCCAATTCACAAAGCAAGATACGCCGAAAAACATGGCTTCAGCCGTCCGACGTAACTTGCCCACACGGGCGTATCATGGGCAGATAGTTACGCTGGACGCATTCGGCGTTCCCATGTTAAATATGCAAATGAGCAAGATACGCCGATTCACGAACGTATGTACACCCGACTCAGTAATCTACGCCGTTTACGTAAGGCGTAAAGATAAACCACCAAAAAGGTGGCACATCCCGTGCAAAGGTATAGACGTCGGAACAGCCGTCGTTTTTACGTCGTTCACATAAGTCGTACGTGAATGGGGCTGTGCGTAAGTTACGTTCACGTCATAGGCATTTACGCCGACGTATCTTAGGGAGTTTATGCGACGTGATTCTGAGTAACGGCCATTCATTAGCATGGGGTCAAGCTTAATTTACATAGATGCCGCCCACCTCCTTCCTACTTTGAATTAGGCAGGCTTACGCAGGCCGTTTACGCTATGCCGCCGCAACTTACGGAGCAAGTGCTTTGTGAATACAGCACTTGCCTCTCTAAGTTGCAGCGTATATTCGATACGCTACGCCCGCACAAACCACAAACGCAAACCAATAAACACTTATTGAACTTTTTTTTACCAAAAATATGTAGAAGAATACGTATCGGCCTAAACTGAGGAAAAATGTGTTATTTAAAATATTTTTTAGGAATATTTATTATAGCAAAATGTAAAAAATATAGCTTTTTTTTTTTTTTTTTTTAAGATGTTCGCTCTATTTTTGTTTATAGCGCAAAAAAAATAATGCAGAGGTGATCAAATACCACAAAAAGAAAGCTCTATTTGTGGGAAAAAAAGCGCATCGCACGACCGCGCAATTGTCAGTTAAAGCGACGCAGTGCCGAATCACAAAAAGTGGCCCGGTCATTTGGCAGCCAAATCCTCCGGGGCTGAAGTGGTTAACATGACAGCATGCACATATGGGTACTGTATGGCTTATCCCCCGCCCAATCACCTCCCAAAAAGGCGGTATTGTCATATCTATGCTCAATGCAAAGCCTGGGGGGAGATTTATGGGCTGTCATATGGTTCCATCATGTGAAATATCCAGTGATAATAAATTATATTCAAACAAATAAATAAATACATCTCTATAATAATGTGTTCACTTAAAGTTCATATGCTGAAACTTTTCTGCGTTTGAAATAGTGTGACTCAATTGTTGTGACTTCTCAATTCATATATCATCCACCACTGTGCAAACCATGTGCATCACCAGCCGTTATACCTGCTCAGAAGGAAAACCATTATTTTATTTATTTCTGCTATGGTCCAATCTCTTTCACATCCGACCAGCTTCTCATCTATTGAGAAAGCCCAATCAGAGGGCGATACGCGTGTAGAGGGCAGGGGCGGACTGACCATTCGGTCATTCGGGCACTGCCCGAGGGCCCCGTGGTGGGGGGGGCCCGGGCCGGCTCAGTCCGCTCCTGAAGGTGCCCGCAGCAGCGCAGATTGATGGCTCATCAGAGCCGTGCGGGGATGTTTAGTGACAGGCGCTCCGGCCATATGTCACTGCCGTGGGTGGGGTACAATCTGAAGAAGCTCAGACTGGCGCCGCGGCTCCCTCCTCCCCTTCCGGGATCCCCTCTGCTCCATGCAATGTGCGGGGAGAGTGGGGGAGCAGGGAGTGAGGCAGAGACAGCGTGGGTGCTCGGGTTCTGACCGTCCCCACACACACCTCCACACAGCGCGGGCGCGGCTACAACTCTGTTCTCACTGCTGCTTTATCCTCACCATGTGACACCATCCACGCTACAGTCAGCACCTTCTCTGAGGTATGCTACAGGAGTACTGTATTGCAGAGGAGGGGACATAGTGGGGGGGCATTTGCAGGTAACAATTATGCTGCCAGGAGTTATTTTAGGGGGGTTAGAGAATGGGTGCTAGGGGATGCTCTTTGTTTTGGGTTAGAGAGGAGTCGTCGTACTAGAAGTAGGAGGGGGCAGATTTGAAGTTTGACCACCCAAACCCCCCCCCCCCCCCCCACCAAAGCACCCCTAAAACATATCCTTTAATCCCCCCCCCCCCACATCAAAGGTCCCATCCAGCTCCACCCACCGCCCAATCCTATACCCGCTCATCTATCCCCTGATCCCATCCCGACTCCATTCACCCCCCCTGATCCCATACCAGCTCCACCCATCCCCCTGATACCATCTCTGCTCCATACAACCCCCTGATCCCATCCCAGCTCTATCCATTCCCCCCAATCCCATCCCGCCTCAATCCATTCCTCCCGATCCCTTCCCAGCTCCACCCAGCCCCCGATTCCATACCCACTCCCGCTATCCCTCTAATCACATCCCGGCTCTATTCATCCCCCCTGATCCCATCCCTGCTCCATACAACCCCCTGATCCCATCCCAGCTCTATCGATTCTCCCCAATCCCATCCCCCCTCAATCCATTCCTCCCGATCCCTTCCCAGCTCCACCCATCCCCCTGATCCCATCCCTGCTCCATACAACCCCCTGATCCCATCCCAGCTCTATCCATTCCCCCCAATCCCATCCCGCCTCAATCCATTCCTCCTGATCCCTTCCCAGCTCCACCCAGCCCCCGATCCCCTACCCACTCCCGTTATCCCTCTAATCACATCCCGGCTCTATTCATCCCCCCTGATCCCATTCCTGCTCCATACAACCCCCTGATCCCATCCCAGCTCTATCCATTCTCCCCAATCCCACCCCCCCTCAATCCATTCCTCCCGATCCCTTCCCAGCTCCACCCATCCCCCTGATCCCATCCCTGCTCCATACAACCCCCTGATCCCATCCCAGCTCTATCGATTCTCCCCAATCCCATCCCCCCTCAATCCATTCCTCCCGATCCCTTCCCAGCTCCACCCATCCCCCTGATCCCATCCCTGCTCCATACAACCCCCTGATCCCATCCCAGCTCTATCCATTCCCCCCAATCCCATCCCGCCTCAATCCATTCCTTCCGATCCCTTCCCAGCTCCACCCAGCCCCCGATTCCATACCCACTCCCGCTATCCCTCTAATCACATCCCGGCTCTATTCATCCCCCCTGATCCCATACCCGCTCCATATATCCTCCCTGATCATATCCCCACTCCATCCATCCCCCTGATCCCATCCCGGCTCTATTCATCCCCCCTGATCCTATATCTGCGCCATCCATCCCCCCTGATCCTATCCCTGCACCATCCATCCCCCCCTGATCCTATCCCTAAGCTATCCATCCCCCCTGATCCTATCCCCGCTCCATCCATCCCCCCGATCCTATCCCTTCTCCATCCATCCCCCCCGATCCTATTCCTTCTCCATCGATCCCTCCTGATCCTATCCCTTTTCCATCCATCCCCCTGATCCTAACCTCGCTCCATCGATCCCCCCTGATCCTATCCCTTCTCCATCCACCCTCCCTGATCCTAACCCCACTCCATCCATCCTCCCTGATCCTATCCCTTCTCCATCCATCCCCCCCTGATCCTATCCCTGCGCCATTCATCCCCCCCCTGATCCTACCCCTGCTCCATCCATTCCTCGATCCCATCCCTACTCCATCCTTTCCCCTGATCCCATCCATTGTGGTAGGTTAAGGGGCGGAGCCGCACCGACGCACTAGCCTGCTTAGTGCCAGGGGTGGGGGTGACACCAAGTATTACCGCACCAGGTAACACTAACCCTAGTGACGCCACTGAAGGAGCTGGAGGCAGAGAGCACTGCACATAGAAAAGACTGAGTCAGCTTGAAATTTCACAACGGCACCCACACTGACCTGCCTTGTGTGCAGCGTCAGCAGGTCAGTGTGATAATAAAATCACCACAGTTACTGTATCTGTGTCTGTTATAAGAGCCATGCTGAGTGTTACTTTCTGGTTCCTTCCTTATTGCCCTGTGCTGTGCGCCTATATACCAGGTCAGGTGCTATTCACTAATGCACACTGATATCTGGTACACTGAATGCCACTCAATGCACATAGTGTATAGATATCAGTGTTATAAATAGGGAATAGCACTTAGCCCTGGTTCACATTGGAGCAATTTGCCATGCGATTTGACATGTCAAATCGCATGGCAATGGCACTACCTGAATCAGTGCAATGCCCCATTTGTGGCGCTGCAACGATTCCCAAAAGTAGTTTCTGTACAACTTTTGCTGACTTTGGGGTGCAATTTCCATAGACACCTGTGCAGCAACCTGCACAGATGTCTCTGAAATTGCCCGCCAAACTCGCACTGACATGCAGGTATGAAATCGTGCGAGTTTAGCTGAACTTGCAGGATTTCATTCCCCTCGTCAGTGTGAACCTGGGCTAAGTAAGTGTTATTCCCTATATATATATATATATATATATATATATATATATATATATATATATAAAATCATTGAAATGTATACACTAAGTGCTTTTCCCCCAAGTCCCCTTTCACACTCCCGCTTTTGGGCTACAAATAGCACCTGTAAAGCACCTGAAAAATGTCTCACCTGTAGTGTAAATGTGAAAGCCCGAGTACTTTCACACTGAGGCAATGTGCTGGCAGGGCGTTAAAAAATGTCCTGCAAGCCGCATCTTTGGAGTGGTGAAGGAGCAGTGTGTACACTGCTCCTGCCCATTGAAATGCAGCGGCGATTTGCGGGTGGTTTTATCCCTCTTTCAGACACTAGCAGGGGTTAAAAGCACCCCACGAGCGGCCAAATACCTCCTCAAAAATCACGGTAAAGCGCCGCTAAAAATAGCCGCCGCCACCCCAGTGTGAAAGCAGCTTAATACTGTCATCTGTACACTAAGAATGTCCCTTAGATTGGTGATCAGTGAGAAGAATGTTCCTTACATTGGTGATCAGTGAGAAGAATGTCCCTTACATTGGTGATCAGTGAGAAGAATGTCCCTTACATTGGTGATCAGTGGGAAGAATGTCCCTTACATTGGTGATCAGTGGGAAGAATGTTCCTTACATTGGTGATCAGTGGGAAGAATGTCCCTTACATTGGTGATCAGTGGGAAGAATGTCCCTTACATTGGTGATCAGTGGGAAGAATGTTCCTTACATTGGTGATCAGTGGGAAGAATGTCCCTTACATTGGTGATCAGTGGGAAGAATGTCCCTTACATTGGTGATCAGTGGGAAGAATGTTCCTTACATTGGTGATCAGTGGGAAGAATGTCCCTTACATTGGTGATCAGTGAGAAGAATGTTCCTTACATTGGTGATCAGTGAGAAGAATGTCCCTTACATTGGTGATCAGTGAGAAGAATGTTCCTTACATTGGTGATCAGTGAGAAGAATGTCCCTTACATTGGTGATCAGTGAGAAGAATGTCCCTTACATTGGTGATCAGTGAGAAGAATGTTCCTTACATTGGTGATCAGTGAGAAGAATGTTCCTTACATTGGTGATCAGTGGACAGAATGTCCCTTACATTGGTGATCAGTGAGAAGAATGTTCCTTACATTGGTGATCAGTGAGAAGAATGTCCCTTACATTGGTGATCAGTGAGATGATGTCCCTTACATTGGTGATTAGTGGGAAGAATGTCCCTTACAGTGGTGATCAGTGAGATGATGTCCCTTACATTGGTGATCAGTGAGAAGAATGTCCCTTACATTGGTGATCTGTGGGAAGAATGTCCCTTACATTGGTGATCAGTGGGAAGAATGTCCCTTACATTGGTGATCAGTGGGAAGAATGTCCCTTACATTGGTGATCAGTGGACAGAATGTCCCTTACATTGGTGATCAGTGGACAGAATGTCCCTTACATTGGTGATCAGTGGACAGAATGTCCCTTACATTGGTGATCAGTAGACAGAATGTCCCTTACATTGGTGATCAGTGAGAAGAATTAAATTCCTACAATAAACATTTAATTTTGAACATTGTGTAGAGAAATTCTTTGAACGCATGCAATGTAGGCAGTGCAATATGTAGGTGGGAATTTGTGTGGATGTAGATTGAACGTGGGCGAGGACACAGGGGGCCCCATGATCTCCTTTTGCCCGGGGGCCCCATGAGCTGTCAGTCCGCCCCTGGTAGAGGGGAAGAGCCAAGCTTGTGAAGTCACGCAGCCACAGTGGTGAGCAGGAATATACAGAGCTGGTTTTAACTGAATATCTTGTGTTTTTTAATTGGGGCATTTTAATAAATGTTGCAAACGGAGGGCACTATGTATCCTCTATTTATTGTTGCATGAATGTGGAGCCATATCCTATCAGGAATACTGAGTAATAACGCTGATGTGGAGGAAGGAGAAAAGCAGTGTGGCAGTATATATGAGAGATCTTTTGTGCGATCCCCCTGGGAGGCTCCTGATTGGAAAGTGGATACAGACTAGCTGTAATAGGGTTCGCAAGCATGACAGCATACACTAATAGGATATAGCACGCTAAACACAAGGGATGGTAATGCTGAAGTATTCTAATCAACGTATCATTAAATTTGTTTAGAACTGAAGCAAAACTCCCCCATTGTCAATGCCGCCTGAACACTTTTAGCCGGATTCACGTCGGACTTATGCCGACGTATCTAAAGATACGCCGTAGTAAGTACAAATGTGCGCTGTCGTATCTCTGCGCCGATTCCCCAAGCTAGATACGCTGAAAATTTGGCTTTAGCCGCCCGACGTAGCTTGCCTACGCCGGCGTATCGAGGGGCGCATAGTTTCGCTGGACGCATTCGGCGTACCCATGTTAAATATGCAAATGAGTAAGATACGCTGATTCACAAAAGTAATTGCGCCCTAGGCATGTTTTAAGCAATTTGCGTAAGGGTTACGTCTGGCGTAAAGTTATTCCTCATATAGGAAGCCCATGCAAAGGTATGGATCAGGGAACGAACGCCGTCCATTTTTACGTCGTTTACGTAGTATGTGAATAGGGCTGTGCGTAGGTTACGTTCACGTCGTAGGCAGTGTTTTGACGTATCTTAGCCAGTTATTATGACGTGACTGTGAGCATGCACAATGGGATGCGTCCAAGATACGACGCATGCGCAGTTCGTTTTTTGAAGCTCAGCCCATCATTTGCATGGGGTCACGCTTCATTTAAATGTTACACGCCCACTTCCAGCCCACTTCCACCTACTTTGACTTACGTCGGCTTACGCCGACAACTATATGCTACGCTGGCGCAACGTTGAGAGCATTTGCTTTGTGAATACCATGCTTGCCTCTCAAGGTTGCGCCGGCGTAGTGTAAAGAAGATACGCTACGCTGGCAGAAAGATGCGCCGAGGTACGTGAATCTAGCTGTTTATAGCTAACAGGAAGTCCAGGATCCCGGATATGGGGAAGACCTACTTCTTATAAAAGATTTACAGCCTGTACAGAAGGAACTTCGCAGCAGGAAAGGCTGAACCTGTAAGGCTAGCCAAAAAACAAAACTCTTCTTAACTACTGCATAACTAGCTGAGCAATGAGGAAAAAAAGGAGAAATACCACCTTTGTGGGAGGTGATTAATGTATAGTATAACCGGGCCTGTGATTTGGCGGGGGGTGGAACCATTTTCATGCGTGTATGCTGTCATGCATGTGCCAGGAAAAAATGTATCGTTTGGCCTTAACCACTTGCTGACCGCTGCACAAACATATACTTTGGCAGAATGGCACAGGCGGGCAAATGGGCTTACAGGTACCTCCCTCTGAATTTGCCGCCTTGCAGGCGCGCACAATGTTCGCACGGCGGCCCACGATCATGAGACTGAGAGGCAAAACGAGGAGATGCCTATGTAAACAAGGCATTTCCCTGTTCTGCCTAGTGACACGACAGGGATCTACTGTCGTGTCACTAGGCACTAGGCAATGTGATTGCTGTCCTGTCAGTGGTAGCCCACCCCCCCCCCCACAGTTGGAATCACTCCCGAGGACACAATTAACACCTTGATCGCACCCCTAGTGTTTAACCCCTTCCCTGCCAGTGTCATTTACACAGTAATCAGTGCATTTTTATAGCACTGATCGCTGACCGATGTTTCCGCCATAATGTCGTAGTCCCGAAAAAAATTGCAGATCGCCTTATACTAATAAAAAAACATAATAAAAACATGCCTCACTCACAAATGCATACAAGAAAACACTCCTCAATACCTATGCGAGAAAATAAAACACTACAACCCTAGTCTCGCCCTTCGGTCAACTAATCAAAACCTCCTCCACTTGCCCAAGACCCACTACAAATCTAAAGGAGAACGAAGATTTGTAGTCCAAGGACCGTGGCTATGGAACGCTCTACCCACGAACATCCGCATGGAAGAAAACCATTGGGCCTTCAGGAAAAAACTTAAGACCCTCCTCTTCTGAAGTAACAGGACGACACTGGATGCAGAGCACCTTAAGGCGATTTAGTTTGCATTTGTAGCGCTATACAAGTTACTCACTCACTCACCCATAAATCTATCCCCTATTTTGAAGACGCTATAACTTTTGCGCAAACCAATCAATATAGGCTTATTGCACTTTTTTTTACCAAAAGTATGTAGAAGAATACATATCGGCTTAAACTGACAAATAAACTTTTTTTTTTATATATATATTTTTGATGGAAATATATATTATTTTTTAAAATTTTCACGCTTTTTTTGTTTATAGCGCAAAAAATAAAAACTGCAGAGGTGATAAAAAAAAACACCAAAAAAAAGCTCTATTTGTGCGAAAAAAGGACGTCAGTTTTGTTTATTGTGCAACGTCGCATGACTGCGCAATTGTCAGTTAAAGCGACGTAGTGCCGTATCGCAAAAAGTGCTCTAGTCAGGAAGGGGGTAAATTCTTCCAGGACTGAAGTGGTTAAAAGCCGCACATGTATAACTTTTTTTTATAAAGAATAAAACCAAAGTGCTGCACAAACTGTTGGTGCTATCCTGTATAATAATAATAATAATAATAATACTCCCATTTGGTTCAGTCATTGTGGCAAATAATAACGTAATAATAATAACGTATGAAAATAGATAGGGAGTGCTTTTATCCTAGTAGCTGCACAAGTGAAACAATCTCAATGATCTCAACCCAACCTTTGGACAGCATACTACCTAGGAGTACAATATTTGTTGTACAGCCAACAGGCTGGGACAAGATGGAAACATCTCTATCTGCAGTTGTGGCTCTGTATTGTCTGGGCAGCTTATCTGCATCTACAGCCTTTAGTAATGGGGAAGTGCATTGTAAAAGTGGGGCAGCATGCACCAAGTTCATGTACCTAAAATGGCTGTATGCTGATCTACATTTAGAGTGCACCCAAGACAAAGTCACAAAGGGTCTGTATGCTAAAAGAGAGTTGATTTTAATTAGCTCCACTTTTATAAGATAAGAACTGTATTTTTTTTTTTTTTTTGAATTTGAAGTTCATAACTACCTGAATTTGGCACACAAGTCGATGTCAGAACCAAAAGGGTTGTAGATGCTGGATGAACTTGGCATTATTATTATTATTATATATTACAAATAAGGGAGCAGCTTAATTGGATTCCCCCCATTGTCTTTTTCCTCTCATTATTACTAAAAATCCAGGGCCCTCTTAATAGCCTCATGGGCTCCTGGGCAAAGTAATGCACTGGGGCCCCTACCAGCTTTCCCCAATTTACACACCTATGTTCAAGAAATAATGTATAAATAGTTAATAGAATTAAACATATATTCATTAGTACTTTCAATAAAATCGATTTTTACAAAAGGAAAACATTCCATAAATCAAAGACTAGTCAACACAAAAAAAGCACATTACAGGGGGGAAAGCAGAAGAGCACAGTACAGGGGGGAAAGCAGAAGGGCACAGTACAGGGGGGAAAGCAGAAGAGCACAGTACAGGGGGGAAAGCAAAAGGGCACAGTACAGGGGGGAATGCAGAAGGGCACAGTACAGGGGGGAATGCAGAAGGGCACAGTACAGGGGGGAAAGCAGAAGAGCACAGTACAGGGGGGAAAGCAAAAGGGCACAGTACAGGGGGGAATGCAGAAGGGCACAGTACAGGGGGGAATGCAGAAGGGCAGAGTACAGGGGTGGTTAGGAGAGCACAACACCGGGATCAGGAGGACACAGTATAGGTTCTGGGATGCTTCCCGGGACACGACCATATCAGGACAGTTTAGTAAAAAGCATGACTGTCCCAGCAAATCAAGGACAGTTGGCAAGTATGATGTAATGCAAGATTATTGTGGGGCCCCCTTGTACCTGGGGCCCATGGGCAGTGCCCAGGAGTGCCCTTGCATTAAGACTGCCCTGCTGAAATCCAAAAGTTGTCATGTATCATGTATACTGATGATTGCCAAATTTCCCTTAATTCCAGACAGATAAATAACCCCCCTTTAAAAAAAAAAATCCTCATACCTTCACCTCTCTGGTGTATACAAATTCCTGGGCTCTAAGACAAACGTCTAATGGTATGCACCCCCGTACACCTCCCTAGCGCTCTCTCTAACTCATATTCTTAAAACATTATTTAGGCTTTTGTTTTCTCACAATCTGAATATCCTGCAGTACTCAATGGTTATTTTCTGTTCTGTTCTGAATATATTTCTCCGATAGACAATTGCATGATCATTTCATTCACACACACACAATTTGTTTTACATGTCTACTGTTACTAGATGGGCACACATTTGCAAATATCATCTATTCTACAGGATAGAATTGTGTTTCTTTTAATAATGGGGCTACACTTCAGTGTTCTAGTTTGAAGAATTGGCAAATCTCTGATTATAGTAGACTACCGCTGGTTTTACTCTTGCTGGGGCAGATTCACGTAGATCGGCGCATTATCATTCCGGCGTAGCGCACCACTTTTCCGTTAGACTTGCGCAATCTAGCCGCGTAATCCGGCGATTCACGTAGCTTTTACGCAAGAGCTTGCGCAAACGTAAGGTTTTTTCCGTAGGCGTAAGGAGGAGTAATACAAATTGGGAGGGACGTGGGCGTGTTACATTGAAATGAGCCGTGACCCCATGCAAATGAAGGGCCGGCCGACTCGCGCATGCGCGCGTGAAGGAAACCATGTCAGCTCCGTTGTGCGCATGCTCACAACTCGGGAGCGGCGCAATCATTGAAATTGGAAATGGACTAGGGCAATGTTGTGAACTACGCAGACAGCATAAATAGACACACACAAACGCCCTTCCATTGCAAAAGTACATCCCTTTGTGTCCCTTCCCATTGAATCAAGTGCTTTTGCTCTGTTGTTCGTTAGAGTGTGTTTTGTAGTTGTGAGATTAGTGTTCTGTGTGATCTTGTGCTTGTTGGTAGTTTTGTGAAAGTGTATTTTGATAAGTGTTTGAGACTGTTTGTTTGATTGATATATTTCTGAGCGTTTGTTTTCTTGCTTTATTTTTTCATCTGATTTTTTTGTGTCTGTTTCTTGCTGAGTGCTAGTGTGATTTTTGGCTGTTCTTTTTCTCTTTGTGTGTGTTCTTGTCTGATTGGTTGTGCTTGTATTTGTGACAGATTTTTGGTGACTGCTAGTGAGTTTGTTTGGAAGTATGACTGAGAGAAAAAGAAAGCTCAATTTTACTGTGGGGGAAAAAAGAATTCTTGCCCGGGCCATTACCGACTATGGGCGTTTTCTCCACGGCCCGCAGAGTGCCACCACCACCCCGGCCAGGAGGAGGGAGATATTGGATATAATCACGGAGCAGGTCAATTCATCGGGGGAGGGGGAGACACGGACCCGCTCTGGGATAGAAAAGAAAATAAATGACCTCCGGCGTGAGGTGAAAAAAAAACTGGCCGCAATAAATGCCCATGCCAGGGGCACAGGAGGGGGCCCACCATGCCGGGTTAGATTTTCAGAGACGGAGCGTGTGGTGGCCCTGACCTTTCACCGGCATGAAGTGGAGGGCCTGCCAGGCTTTGACACAAGTCCGGTCCCCGCGGTGCCAGGTAAGGTTTTTATTTCTCTCAGGTGTGTAGCATGTGTGGGGGAGGGGGTGAAAGGGAATATGTGGCAAGTGTGTGGATCCTCCAACCTGTGAATGTTTTGTGTCATCCACAGCTGTGCAGGAGGGTGCAGGGCCATCTGGACTGACCGCTCCAACCCCAGGACAGCAGCCTAATGAGGCCCCCCCAACAAGGCCAGAGTCCGCAGAGGAGGAACAAGAGGAGGGGGAGGATCATGCGGAGGACGATCATGAGGAGGAGCAGAATCATGAGGAGGAGGAGTCCATGGAAGGCACTGGCCCTTTGGTTTCTGCGGACTCTTCCCCTCTGGCTGCAAGAAGCCTGCCCTCCCTAAGGGTCAGCCCCCCCCCCTCCTCCCCCAACATGGCTCCCCTCACAAGGGCCTCCCCTTCTCCCCGGCCACAACCATCAGCAAGAGCCAGGAGGTCATCCCCAAGCACCAGGGGGGCGCCCAATCTCATGCCCGCCTGTCTGAGAAGGAACCTGGCCACCCAGACCCGCCTTCTGAGACAGCTCTGCCAGACTATGGGGCGGGTGGATCAGAGCCTGTCCTCCATTAATGATAGCCTGGGTAACCTGGACTCCCACTCCCGGGCCTCCACAACCTGCCTAAATGACCTGCAAACTACAGCAGCAGGCGTTGGGCAGGATGTGAGGGCCCTTACCCAGGCTATCCAGGGCAACACGGCAACACTTGGTGCTGCCCTGGACAGAATAGCCGTGGCCTTGGAGGGCAGGCCGCCAGGTGGGCAGATCTCAGGGGCTGCTCCTCCTTCCCCGGCTTTTCCCCTCCCCCATGCGTCTCCCCTGAGGGTCCGGGGCCGTGGCCGGGGGCGCCCCAGGCGTGGCTCAGGCAGAGGGCAATAATTTTTTTTTCCCCCTTTTGTTTGTTTTGAAAGCTTTTTTATTTTTGTTCTCTGCTTTTTTTTGTTTTTTCTAAGCATTTTTTTTTTCAATGCATTTTTGTTTGTTTGACTTTTTTGGCATATTTTGGGTTGTGAATGATGTTTGAATGTGGGGGTGACATTCCTGCTGGAAAAGGGGTGTCACCCTCAATTTTGGTGGAGAAGGGTTCCCCAGGACCAGGGAGAAGTGATTCCCAGGTCCGTGTGAATGGTGTATGAATGTACAGTGACATAATTGGAGCCTTGACGTGGCGTTACTGCTCACCAGTCTTGCATGGTGGACTGGTGCCAATCCAATTTGATGAGGATGTGGGGTGTGTGTGCTAGGGACCATAGTGGTGTGCATGCATGCATTCTCATTGTGCCATGATTAATGTGTGTGTTTAACGTGCAAAGATGCCCAATATGAGCTGCCTCCTGACTGCTCTTCCCTCAGAAGACGGGGTATCCTCGGTTAGGGGTTGATTTTCTGGTTGGGGGGTCAGATCATCACGTAGCTCAACCTGCAGGCCCTTCCTCACTGCGAGATTGTGTAGCATGCAACATGCAGCGATGATATGGCACACGAAGTTTGGGGAATACAACAGTGTACCCCCAGACTTATCCAGGCATCGGAAACGTGACTTCAGGAGGCCAAAGGTGCGCTCCACCACTGCACGGGTTTTGATGTGTGCTTCATTGTATCGTTCCTCTCCTGGGGTTTGGGGGTTCCGGATAGGAGTCATGAGATGGGGTCCCAGTGCATATGCAGAGTCACCTGTAAAGGAAAAGACAGGAGAATGTTAGTCATGCATGTGCCACTTCTGTTGTGCATCACGGGAGGGGATAGTCATGCCTGACTCCCATGTCACTCACCAACCAGCCAGGTGTTCCCATACACGTTCTGTTCGAATTCTGTTCGGATGTGGCTTTGATTGTAGATGTAGCTGTCATGGCTGGACCCTGGGTGTTTGGCACGGACGTGCCATATGAGGCCTTGGGCATCAACTATCACCTGTACGTTGATGGAGTGCCAATTCTTCCGATTGCGGTACATGTGCTCGGTCTCATGGGGGGGCTGGAGTGCCACATGTGTGCAATCTATGGCCCCGATGGTGCGTGGGAATCTGGCAATTCGGTAGAAATCTGCCATTGCCTTGATTCGAAGCTCCTCAGTGGTGGGTTTGATGATTTGGTTGGCCAAGCGTGTGAGGATTGCAGGGACAACCTGGTGCACACATCTGCTCATGGAGGATTGTGACATCCCAGCCACCACTCCACTTGTACGCTGAAAAGAGCCACTGGCAAGGACATGGAGTGTTGCCAGGACCTTGACCAGTGGCTGCACTGCATGTGAGCGTTGTGTTGGGCTGGTGATGTCCTCCTGCAAGGTTGTGGTTAATTCCAGGATGGCATGAGGGGGGAATCTGAAGATGCGAAAGACCTCTGAATCATTCATGCCAAACAGGTGTATGCGGGTGCGGTATACCCTCTCCCGTGCCATCCTCCGTGCCATCCTCTGTGCCCTCCTCCTTCTTTGGTCATCTATATTCACTAGTGCAGCTATGAGCGACGATGCCCCTAGCATGTTGGCAGTCAAATTGTAGTGCAACACGTGTGTGTGGTCTGCTCCTCAATAACGGTGTTGCTTTATCTGACAATTAGACTTTTTTTCAAAAGTTAGATCAGCTTTTATGTGCTCTAACTTTAGACAGGACATTTTGCAGTTGCGCACATCGCGTAGCCTGCGCAGCAACTGCGTTTTTTTGTGGATCCCCGTAACTCCCTCATTAGCATATTTGACTAGCAAATCAATGGTGTGTCTAGCGCAGTTTTGCGCGAAGGGAAGCGAATGTCTAACTCAATTACGCCGGACCAAAAAACGTAGATTTCTGGCGTATATTGTTTTGTGAATCGCGTCCAACTATACGCACGCGCACATTTAGACTTACGCACGCGCAACAGCAGTTGCGCACGCGTAATCGCTCTGTGAATCTGGCCCGCTGTGTTTAACCAGTTAGTATGCAAAAATTAGATAGTGATCTTTTCTTGGCAGCGCATAGTATCATTACTTGTCATCCGAGAAACAGTGTTGCTAAGCTGCAGTTTTTAGGGCTGTATCTATGAAAGTAAACTCAAATACTTACGGTAACAAGGTATGTTTTCCAACCCATAATGTAGCAGAAGGTAGAATAACTGTGAATTTATGTATAAATGACACGAGAAAGCTAAAGTAGACCATTTCTGTGGCCTTTACTGTAACTTAAAAAATGTAGGAATCGTAGCCTCATCCCTTACGTCATAGATTTTAGGCCTAATATAAGGAGTGTTGCAAAATGCTGTTGATGCCCGCTTCAATTAACCATTGTAGTTTTTGGTTGTTTCAAAAAGCAACAATATAAACAAATAATTTAACCACTTGCTTACTGGGCACATATACCCCCCTCCTGCCCAGGTGAAATTTCAGCTTCCGGCACTGCGTCGCTTTAACTGACAATTGCGCGGTCCTGTTTGTGCTATAAACAAAAAAGAGCGACAATTTTGAAAGAAAATACAATATTTTTTACTTGTTGCTATAATAAATATCCCAAAACATTTTTTCAATAAGCGACTGGTTTGCGCAAAAGTTATAGCGCTTACAAAATAGGGGACAGAATTATTATTTTTTATTATTTTTTTTGACTAGAAATGGCGGTGATCTGCGATTTTTATTGGTATTGCGACATTATGGTGGACACATCGGACACTTTTGACACATTTTTGGCGCCATTCACATTTATACTGCGATCAGTGCTATAAATATGCACTAATTACTGTATACATGTGACTGTCATTGAAGGGGTTAACACTAGGGGGTGAGGAAGGGGTTAATTGGGGGCACAGTGGCAACAATTGGGGGCACAGTGGCAACAATTGGGGGCACAGTGGCAACAATTGGGGGCACAGTGGCGACAATTGGGGGCCCAGTGGTGACAATTGGGGGCACAGTGGCTGTGTTTGATGGAATAGTGGTGACAATTGATGGCACAGTAGCTGCGTTTGATGGCATGGAACAGTAGCTGTGTTTTGATGGCAAGGCACGGTGGCTGCGTTTTAATGGCATGGCACAGTGGCTGTGTTTTGATGGCACGGTGGCTGCGTTTTGATGGCATGGCACGGTGGCTGCGTTTTGATGGCACAGTGGCTGCGTTTTGATGGCACAGTGGTTGCGTTTTGATGGCACAGTGACTGCATTTGATGGCATGGCACAGTGGTGACAATTGATAGGTACAGTGAGGCTGCAATTTTTATTTTATTTTCGTTTACGCCCCCCCAAAAATTTTGAGCACCAGCCGCCACTGGCGAGGCGTCTCCATGAGAATTGCAGCCAGTGATCCAGGCCTGAGAGTGGTTTATACCCTGCTTTACTGACCCTCTGGGCATATGTCCATTAGGGTACAGTATCTCTGTTAAGCCTTCCTTTCAATAATCGGTGGTGGATTTCTTTACTGCACTTCATTCCGAGGCATTGGGACTATTATCACCAATTTTCATCACATTGGATTTTTTTTTCACATATATTTATTTAGATTTTTTATATATACCATCCAGTGTCTATACATATACATCACTTTTTTGGTTGATATCTTGTCATCATAATTTTTTCACTATTTGTTTGATGCACTGTTTATTCATCCTTTCATTGGGTGGTCTATTAATTTTATGCGCTACACTTTTTATGTTTGTTTAGATGCCCAGTTATAATTTTCTCGAACTGCGTCTATCCTTAAAGGGGATTTTTTAACACAGACCCCTTAATAAATCGGCTAACACGGTGTGTAGGATGTAATCCACCCTGATGATGTTGTGTAGTTGAAGTTGGTTGAAGCAGTTTCCCACTCCATCAAGTTGCGATAGGAGCCTGGAACACTGGAGATTGTCAGATCCTTTTTGGGGTCACAAGTGCAGAAGAGGGAGCTGGAAAGATGTAATCTAGGAGTAACGTATGATCTTCTACAGATATCGGCAACAGGTACTTGTCAATCTTTAGTAGGTGTCTGTTTACACCCTGTGGTCCTTTCAGGACTTGGCCAGCAGTGTGTAAAGCAGGCTGTACACTGTCAGTTATTTTTCATTCAGCCAGTGGGCTGAATGAAAAATAAAATGCAGAATACTTCATCCACACAAATTAGGTAGATGGAGAAATCCCCCTTCACCCTTTTGGGATAAAGTATTCAAAATACACTAATTAAGCGGCTATGGATGATTAGCTGCAGCTACTAATAGACAGATAATGTGTGTATGGCCGGCTTTAGTCCCTTCATACAGTCACATGTATTTTAATAGGACTTTATTAATATCAGGCACTGTTTCTTTACACAGACCCACAGCAAATTAGCAACTGAGGGTAGATGCCAATTTAATGTTTTGCTTTCTGGCACAATCACATATAAATAAAATGTAGGTTCTGGAAGCAGGTTCCAAGAAGTTGTGGCTATCAGAGAGTCTCTATTAAGCATTGCATCAATCTGCTCTCCTCGTACTGTATGTGGGCAGGGACTGAGAACAAATGGCACTGAACAGCTAATCACTCACTGTAGAAGCAGTTTCAAATTCAGCACTATCTTCTCTAGGCAACTTTATAGATGGAGGAAAGCGCTCAGTCATCAGCCCCCTTTCTGTTTTTTACAAATTCTTCCCCACTGCTGCTTTATCTTAAGTCGTCCCAGTCTCAAATTCTATGCTTTTACAGGCTAACTCTGACCATCAGGAGTGCAGATAAAAGAGACACAAGCTCTTAGGTCTCTGTGAGCAGATTGCTTGTTATTGTCAGTCACCGACTCTCTGATTTGCCCCCACTCACTGGAGTGCAGGGCTGTGACAGGGGCAGGGTCGGCCAGCTCAGGCTCTCAACGGCTCACTGAGAGGCTGAGCCGGATGACGGTCCAGGCATGTGGGCGGATCCCGTTTCCATTGTATTGATCTTGCCCGAGCCTTGACCAGCTCTGTATTTCTCAACTGCACTCCTGTGATCCATAGGAGGAGTACAGCCAAGCAAGCTTCTCCTTTAAAGTCATAATAATTGTGAAAAGCATCCGCCACTGTTCACTATGCCATCAGCAGTGCATAGGAAACACAGCAGACATGGGGCATGTAAATCCAGTATGCAGTATCATTTTCCTCATGAGGACAGCATCTGCCAAAAAGTCTCATTTATACGTATAGGGTGGCTGGTTTATTTGTTTAATGCGGATATCTCATCATAATCCAGTTTTGAGGCTACAAATTAGGCAGATGGTATCACCAATCCAATCAAACTGGTATTCCTCATAACGGGATTATTCCGGATTTATCTGCAGGAAATATACTTACTATAGAGACACAAAGGTACAGCTGTGCATGAACTAGCTCACTTGGATATGTGGTTTTGTTCCCCTTTTTTCGAGTTCGTTATGTTGATTACTAATAGGAGAACAGATTATGGAGAGGTATTTTAAACACTTGGGCCAAGTTTTTATATATAGAATTTTTTTTGTGCAATAAATCGTGTAACATACTATAAGCAATTTTCACCTTTTTTTTTTCTATTGTTTGGTATTTAATATACCGGTATAGTCACTTTTTGATGGATAAAGCTTTAAAGTAAATAAAATATTTTACTCAAAAAGATTTCTTTGTACTTTACCATGAAAGGGCATTGAATTAGGGTGTGTGAGGAATGAATGTCAGTTTGTGAAATGCAATGTAGCTTGCACAGCTGAGTTGGTCTGTTTTGGTATACCTTGTGCAGCTGAGGCTTGGGGGACACAACCTGGTACAACTGAGGTTGCTGCATGAAGTCTTGTACTTTTTATAACAGAAGATAGGAACACCAATTAATTAATGTGCCCCTCTTTTAGATCATTAGATGATGCATGTTTGTGTCTTTAACTGTCTATTCTCTTTACCACTACCATAGATAAGTAGTACTATAGTACTTTTACCAGAGATTATTGACCATCTATTACTGTGTGGGGGGGTTAAATTGGGCTCATAGAACTCATATACGCCATCTCATTCACTCTCCACACCAAAGGCAAGTGGGATCATTCCATTGTCACACGAAAAATGATACTACTCTGTTTTCGGATCATGGTGTCAAGTGGGATGTGTCAGCAAAAACATAAATGCCAACAGTTCAACGGTTTTGTTGAATAAGGACTTCTTCCTGGGCATTCCTGTTTTTCCACTACACTGACAATGATTGTTTTGGCTGAGGAAGATTTTATATATGTAATGACATGTTGATGCATTACTGGAATAAAGCCAATATTAAAAGGGTTTTACACTATTGGTATTTATCTTTTTGCTGACACATCCCACTGGACACCATGATCCGAGAACAGAGGAGTATAATTTTTCATGTGACAATGGAATGACCCCCCTTGCCTTCGGTGTGGAGAGTGACCGTGCATGGAGTATATGAGATATATGAGCTCTATTTGACCCCCCCTGTAATACATTAGGTGGTTAATAATCTCTGGAAAGAGTACATCCTTATCTATGGTGGTGGTGTAATAACAAGGTGGAGGAATTGAATGAGGAAGTATCCCTGCACTTGTTAAAATTTGAAGGCATTACACTGATGCCATTTTGAAGACACATGATTGTGTTTATTTCATTACTTATGTATTATTTATTTATTTGTATGTGATTATATCTCACACCAGTGGTGGTCAGTGGTAATATATACATTATTCAAGTGTATTTCACAAGTGCAGTATTTTTCTATTTTTCATACTCCTAATGCCCTGTACACACGTTCGGATTTCTGATGGAAAAAATCCAATGGATTTTTTCGTCGGATATCCGATGAAGCTGACTTTCATCAGGCTTGCCTACAAACCATCAGGCCCCGTACACACGGCACAGAACCTCGACGGGCAGAACACATCGTTCCGCCCGTCGAGGTTCTCTGCCGGCCGTCAGAATCTGCGACCCGCCCGTCGGGAATGGCAACCAGCCATTCATCCCGACGGGCCGTCGAGCAAATAGAGAACCTGTTCTCTATTTGCTCGATGGGTTTCCCGACGGGCGGGGCGAGCAGAGAGCGTACACACGGCCGAGGTTCTCGCTGGAATGCAGCTCCCAGCGAGGTTCTCGCTGGTTTCTGGCGAGAACCTCGGCCCTGTGTACGGGGCCTGAGACTAAATTCCGACCGTGCCAAAACGTGGTGACGTAAAACACTACGACGACCTGAAAAAAAGTTAGTTCAATGCTTTCGAGCATGCGTCGACTTGATTCTGAGCATGTGTGGATTTTTCTCCGATGGATTTCAAAACAGACCATCAGAATTTAATATTGTTTTTTTATCCAAAGGAAAATTTTAAAACATGTTCTATTTTTTTACACCGATGGGAAACAAAGACCGATGGGGCCCACACACGATCGATTTGTCTGATGAAAAAAGTAAATTGGACAATTTTCATCGGATAAAAAACGATTGTGTGTACACGTTATAACAGTGGCTGTACACATCCCCCACCCCCTCCTCTGCTCTCGCTGCCATCTACAGGGGCAGGGAGGGTTCAGTGCAGGCAGCCGCTGAGAGATGATTGTTGTCACTTGTAGATAAAGAAGCCCCACTTTTGTGTTTACAAATGATAGTAGAACATGGCAAGCACAGGACCAGCACCAGAGGAAGTTCAGGCTGGAAAAAAGCCTGGTCGTCGGCACACAGAGCAATATGCACGCAGGCTTTAGTCACCTAAAAACGTAGTACCAGTCACCTCTAGGCCTCCTTTCAACTTGTAGTTGGGCATGATAAAAATATATAGTTGAGCTTTGTTTTTATTGCTGCTCAAGCTTAGGCTGCATAGGCAGCTGATAGCGGTGTTCAGATGCAAAGCACAGAAATTGGGTCAAAAATGATCACGTTTGGTGGGCTGTACTGTGGCTGATTGGGTACTGCCCACCTAATAGCTATGACTAAGCACTGTTGAGAGTGTGAAACGCATCAGTTTTTTATCCTGTAACCTGCTGTGGTTTGTACTTTTGTTATTTTAAAGGCATTTTCATTGGAGTGCGGTTGTCCAGACCTTCCCTTCTTCAATTGCTATATGCTTAGCCTGCACCTGCTGCTTCCACTCTATACACCGACCTGGAGTGGTGATCCCTTCACTGCCCACCTAATATTTTAGAGATTTTACAAGAAAGTAGCCATGCCATAACAGCCGTGAAGTTGCTTGCAATGCTCGTAGTTGTGGTGTGGTGGTGCAGCATTTACAAAGTTAAAGCAGGTAGTGAGGATTTGACATTTCACTTCCTAACTGCCTGTCAAACACCTCTGAAAAGCGATCTGACTGCAGATCAGAGGTGTGGCAATCTTGTCACACATCTAAGCTACGTTTTTTTTCTGGCATTTCCAAAAGATACAAAGATACAGATTGAGTGCAGATTTCAGTATTTGGGATACAAACAAATTCAATATGCAATTAGCAATGTGATTTAAGGTAGATATTAGGGCAAAAAACATATTACTCATTTTATTTTCAAAATATTAAGTAAGTAGCTCATGGACAAGACACCTCATCGATACAATGTATCCCCTCCTGAGTCACAGAAACAGTCTCCCTCTATGCCAGGTGGTCCCTTCAGTCCACTCCATTCCAAATAGCACTGTCAGTCCCGCTCCTGGCTTGCCTTGCTTCCAGCCTACAGACCTGCACATGAGGATCTGGCTGCTCCTCTTGGCTCTCTTGCATGATGTCATCACACAACACACTCAGGCGCCGCCTGCACCACTGGAGCTTCTTGAACATACTTTAGCAGGCACTTGGATGTTCTCGACCGCCCCGGATCGCAACTGTGCATGTGCAGTTCTGAGCCAAGTGTCGGTCATATTTTTAACTGGCAACCTTTTCTTGTCACATGCATTTACTGGCAGGAGAAAAGTGCCTGTTTTTTACTGGCTGTCAGTAAAAATACTGACGGTTGGCAATAGTGCTTAGAATTTTGGATCATCCAAATAGGATGTGTGTTTGTTTTTTGTTTTGCGGTTTGTTGATTGCTTTTTTTACTTTTCTAAATAAATCCGTTAAATCTAAAATCGGGTTTGCAGTGGCACTTGCATACATCATAAATACATAGAAATGGAAAACAAAGGCAAATGTATTAATTAGGTCCACTGCTTGCAAGGAAATATGACTAGATCTGTGTTTTCATAAAAGTAATTGTTTGACAAGTGCAATAGGGATTATTCACATTACAATTCCATTATATTATCTGAGCTGAACTAGTTCCACAGAGCAGTTTAATAATTGTGAAATACACAGGAGTGAATAAATATGAATTACTTCAATATTTAGACTATACACGCTTATAAACTCTTCAATTGTCCCAACTAAATGGGTAGCTTTATTTTGTCTACTCAGCAGACAGGAACAACAGTATGATAACTTGTTTCATGAAAATGCGTGTCGTAAAGTCGGCCTTTCAATAATTGAGAAATCCCTTTGCCGTATACTAATTAACATGCTGATTGCACTTCATAATTGTTGTTTGACAATTCCCATTGGATGATCATTAAGCAGCTGTACTCTGGACACCTCTGGAATGTCTTCATAGGCTGAATAGTCTTTGTAGTCAAGAACAGTTGCTGAAGAATGCTTGGGTAAGAGATCATAAAACTCCCACCATTTTCTACAGCTTTATTAGAAAAATTCAGCAAAGAAGACTTTATCTAAAACAAAACACAAAATCTACAGTAACCTCCACAGCCTTTCTGTGATATAGTGATCCATGTCCATAAATTCCAAGAGCATGTCAAGAATTTCTTTCTCTGTCTTTAGTCACTACTTTATTTCAGCACATCATAGCTTTTGACTTGACTTTGTTCTGCTCCTGGCTGAGATGTGTTATTAGATCCATAGTGTAGATGGTGGGTTAAAATAACATCTCTTGAAGTTGCCAGGAACTGTAAACCTGGCAAGCTATTATTTCTACAGAGAAAGGTAATTATTGTTAAAAGTTTTCTATTTTCTTTCAAAGAGAAATTTCAGTCCCCCTATAATGTTGCCCCTGCTCCCCCTCCACCATGTTTGATAATCTGGCATGTGCACAGATGTGCTGAAGGGCATCTGCGCACATGCAGGTATTTTCTGCAGGTGAGAAGACATGCTGGGGTCTGGGCCTTCCATGCCTGCTCCATCTTCACGTATGTGTAGAAAACCCCCCACTCATGTGCAAGATGTTCTTCAGGCCTCTGCCGTGACCCCAAACCCTGCAGCACATCTGTGCATGTACAGAATCTGGTGGGACACACAAGGGGGCACAATATCATTCTCCGCTAGGTAAAAAAAGAAGGAAGTGCTGTAATACAGTTAAAAACCTTCAAAAAAATCTAATTTTAGGAGAGGGAGAAGGCAGGTGAAAAAAGTGGTTTTGTAGGGTGAAGGTCTGCTATAGTGTTAAGGCTGTACACAGATGAATTTTCTATATTTCATCATTACAGGGGTTTCATAAAATTGCACTAAACTGATTTAAAAAGAACAAAAATCTTTTCAAGTATGTATTTTTACTTTTTTTTTTAAATCCCTCTATTGCCCTCTGCCTCCCCTAAATCTTCATATTCCTTCTTTTTGCTGTGATCCGACTTCTTGATAAAGAATGGTTACATTCATTTTCCATGGTCCAACAGAATGTAGAGGCTTGGCCACCATCTTTTTTTTACTCCCCAGATGCACTGAGGACTATGAATGGTGGACTATGGGATGTGTAGTGTGCATTATATTATATGTAATAGTCCCCACACCATGTGAAACATTTTCTTTTCTTTGATAAGTGTTCTTCCAGCAGTGCAACAGCTATCACTACCACCACCATTAAAAATGTGCACTCACTGCCAGTCCAGTTACCTCTAAGCTAATAAAAGTCAACAGGAACTATGGAATTGGCCATATACATCTCCAAATCTATCACACCACTCCACAATAGATCTTCTAAGATAACACACTATCTTCCATTTATATCTCTTGGCCTCTGCTTGCTTTACATACAGCATAAGCTGGCCGAAACAAAACCAGAACGGCACTGAGCTAGCAGGAGCACACCAAACAGGGTCACCAGCTGCAGAAGTCTCTTACATCCACAATGAAAGGTACAGTAGTGTGTCATCCTATAAGATCTACTGGTATGGTCGATTAGGAGGTATATATGGCTGATTCCCCAGTGCTTGTTGAGCTTTATTAGCTTAGCGGTCAATAAATTGGCGATGAATGTGCATTTTTGATGGTGGTGATGGTGATAGGTGTTGCATTGCTGTGTTTTAGTGATAATTACTTTTATTTTTACACTTATTGAAGGTAAACATTTTCACTTTCAAGAGGGCAGCTTCTCATGATTCACTATAAGGGAAGTTGCCTTTAATTATACTATCAATTTATGCGTTGCTATTCCCTGAAATTTATGTTAATGTTTTCTTGTAACGACATTGTTCATCCTTTGTTGAACTCTCTAAATGTACCTTCAAAACGTAATAGATATTGATTGACTAAAAAAAAAAAGATACTGTCAAGGATATCGTTAGTGTCACTTTAATTTAGGTTATGGCTGTGTTCCAAGATATGTATGTGCAATTAAAAATTAGCATCTTTTAAATGTCGTAAAAAAATAACCATATTCTATTTTTAACCATGTTTATATAACTGATTATTAGCTCTATGATGGATATAGAGAAAAATAAACACAGATATAAATGATAGTTAAAGACTGTACAGTATACTGTATTGTGTATGCCTAACAGAATGGGAGACAAAGTTCATGTACCCCTGCGGGATGTAAGATTGGGTCCTCTGTTCCCACCTTAACCCCACTAAAGACCTCAACCCCTCTGACACTCCAGGTTAAACCTTAAAATTAAACACTAGTCAGTTTAGGAAAACCACTGAGTATTATATCACTTAGCAAAGTTGAATTTAGAGTGGCAGTTTTGCAGCTCATCTGCAGTGTAAAGTAAACAATCAAAGCACAACTGACTCTATAATGGATATGCAGGTATGAAATGTCAGACCTTATCTAGGTCAACATACACAATAATCTCCCCACCTGAAGTGTAACAGCAGAAAGGTGATAATACCAATAAAAGGAGCTGTTACGTACTGCCTGTGAGAGCCTGACGAGTAGAGGGAGACCTCTCGTACACCCCTGACTCAAGGACCACTGGAGTTGCAACAGTGGCCACGAGAGCACGGTGAGGTAAGAGTGCCTGCAAAGTCCTCCGTTTGTAGTGGCAGCTGATGAGTAGCAGGACCAGACTGGATTGCTGAGCAGCGGAAGTTAGCAGGAATAGCGGATGAAAGTATGCTGTGGATGCAGGACAACGGATGCAGGTAAGCTGTAGATGCAGGATGCAGGCTACACAGGCTGGAAGCAGAAGACCGGAGCAGAGTCAGACAAATCAGGCAGACAGGCAGGAATAATCAGGGTTAAGGTAAGCCAAAAAGTCAGGACTGGAGACAGCGGCATGGTTATAAAGCCGGGTCAAATACTGGATCATATTTAGACACAGGATCAGAACACAAGGTAAAGCTGCAGATTAGACTGCTGCTGTCTTTATATAGGCCATTTTGTGCCAGCATTATTGGCTAACGTGTGAGCATATTTTCGCCTGTTAGCGCCAATGTGCATTTACCTGTTAGCGCCAATGTTCCTACTCATGCAATTAGACACCTGCTAATGCACATCTGCCCATGCAATGTCCCTGACAGGAGCTATGACGTTGGGTAAACTGAGCTAGGCCTAGGCCACCTGTGGAACACTGTTAGCACTAACTAATTGTGTATTTTCAGAATCTCCAGTTAATGAGGGAGGAAATGAACTAAGTCTCATTCCTTAGGAATAATCTTCTGCTGTTTGGTGTTGGGCCATTTATGATGCTGATGTGCTATGGATGTCTGTTAAACCTGTATGTGTGAAGATGGTTAACTATAAACTGATGTTCAGTGGTAAAAACAAGTGCAGAAGACCACAAAACAGCCAAAGGCGGTCAGGACACTGGGAATGTTAACCTGTGTTGGATAATGGGTAGGTAAAAGTGGATTCTGCCTACAATTTGTCTCTTCCTGTTAACAGAACAAAGGTGGGTCAGAGATCTGCTTACTAGCTCCCTGTTTCAGATTTGCAAGCTGTGATGGTTGTGTGGCCCCTCTGAGAGTGGAGTGTGCATATCTTCCTGACAGGTAGTTCTCATGTACCAGGTGCAAGGCCGAGGTGCTAAGAGGGCTCCCCTTGCGGCTAAGTGCAGTGCACCCCTGGAAGTGGTACAGGAAGTGCAGTGCCCAAAAAAGCATGGTTTGTCAATTGCTGTGGTCTGATACGCTGATCACCAGAAGGTTGCTGGAACAAGCAAGATGCACTGTAGGGCAGCTGTACTTGCGGAGTACCAGGTGAACTTGGCAAATGGACAGTCCGGGAACAGAACCAGGAGCCAGGCCGGGGGGCATGCACAGTAAATCAGTCAATGTGAGATTCAGGTAGCAGAACTCGAACAAGCTGGGGGCATACACAGTGAGACAGGTTGCAGAAGAGTCAGTGAGCCAAGCCGAGATCAAACACAGTGAAGCAGACAAGAGCAGGGTCAGTAGTACAAGCCAGAGGTCAAACCAGGAGATTAGGATAATCAGGTTAAGCACACCGGGTTGGTAATGAGAGGTCAAAGATCAGGAAACACAGGAACGTTTCAGCAGCAGGTTTATATAGGCCAGAAGGCACCACTGCATATCTGTGTGCGCCGTTAGTGTTGTTGCTCATCTGCGTACGCTGTTCGCGCAGCCGCGCATCTGCATACACCAATACGCATGGGAGCATGCCTGATGTTGCCATGATGGGTGTTGGTAAGATTGCCCATTGTTTGGCCATTTTCCTGACAGTAGTACTGTATGATGGTGTCACCTTATGTGAAGGGTGTTGATCTCTTGGTGGCAACCTGCAAACTGTAAAGCTGGACCAATGTGATATGCATGAAGTGCTGGTCCCCCTATAGCACTTGATAAACAGTGGATAGAGTGTGCTGGATGTGTAGGCTCGTTTGTGACCACCTTAAGGATGGCTGAGCTAGACTAGAGCAAAGTATCAAATGCCTGGATCTTTAGATGGAATGTTCCATGGTCTTCAAGTCTTTCCTTCTGCAACTTCACAGGAACAGCTACTCAAACGGTAACCCAGTGCCAACTGCCCCCGTTCTTTCCAGGCCTATTCCATATATACCCACTTTTGAAACTCCACCTGCTACCATGGTTTATTGAGGTCCGTCGCTCATAAGTTCAGCTAGCACACTGTCACTATTGTGGCCCAGACTACATCTCCCAACATTCCTAGGGTTCAGAACTGTGATGCCAGAGATTAATGTGCACAACATCTCTGCCTTGTAGCTGAAGAAGGGAATTGTTACACTAGTCAACGTACATCACAAAGTAAAAAATAAAGGTAATTTCCTTCTTAAATACTGGCTACATACAAGTGCAATTGATGCCTTAAAGCAGCTTTCACCTTGAAAATGTTCCCTCCTCACCACCTATCCTCCACTCTGCCACGCAAATATCAATTATTTTTGTTTATCTTTTTTTTTTATAAAAATGTTTTCCTCCCACCCCCTCATGCATGTGACCTGCCTAGGCAAATGACTTGCACTCTGCTTCCTGTGCCTTCTTGGATATGCATGTCACATATCCCAAGAGGTATAGTCCTTTATTTACAAAAGGAGGAAGGTTGACAAGCTTAGTGGAGCATCAATGGGAGGCTCGCCAGCTGAACGTGGAAAAGCCTGCAGCCTCCTGAAGATGTCATACAAGAAGATGGCGGCACGGGACCCGAGCAGTGGCAGAAGGGAAGGATCTCAACAGAACAATGCTGGATCCGCTGGGTGGGTGAGTATTCTTAAAGTGGAGTTCCACCCATTTGTTTATGTTTGTCTGTGCTGCATGCCCTAATCTCATAGTGTTCAGAATGGACAATTTTTATTTATTTTGTTGCTTGTAAATACCTTTATTTTGTAGTCCTTCATTACTTCGTCCTCCCTATTAGCCTAGGCTGTTAAGTCACAAGGCTATTTGCAAGGGTTTCTGGGATAGGCATCATGTTTCCCAGTAGTCTTTGCAAACCTGACTGAAACCTGACTGAAACCTATTACATTGCTTGTGCAGCACTGAGCATGTGCGAGATATGCAAAGCTGAAATCCAGGAAGTCATACAGTCTGGCTTCATGATGCCCACACTTAAGATGGCCACGGATTATTTCTAGATTATAAACTCTATATAAACTCTATATACTCTATAAACTCTCTAAAATCTAAATGCTGTAACAACCTAACAAAACGGACCTTAGTTTACAGACTAACTTTACTAGAATACATTAAGCTTGTATATTACAGGAGTATTTATATATAAAAAGTGAAATTGTGGGAGGAACTCCCCTTTAACTATGTAGAACCCACAACTGGGTAAGCAGAGTTAAAAAAAAAATGGGGGAAAGAGTAAGGATCCACTAGCCCATGCCACATTGGATTGCTTAGTTCTCAGTTCCTTCTTTATACATTTACTGGATTCAATCTGAATGTTAACATAAACAGCTAGTGATTCAAAATTCAGTCATTGTGACACAGAGTAGTCCTCGAATTACATTCCAAGCATGCTTTGGGTGCAGTTATGCTGTTATTAAATACAATGTGTAAATTGCTTCCAAAACTTTGTACAAAAAAACATTTCAGGTGAATGCACTCTGCAAATAAATATTACTTATTCCTCTGAGAATAGACAAGTGTGCTGATCTTTGAAACAAATGGTATAAAATTCAGTTTATTGACATGTTTTTACTTTTTTATATTTCTCTTCCAAAAAGAGTGCTCTATGAAGAATTTCTTCTAATATATTAATAGTATACCATAAACCAAAGCAAGAAATAAAGTTAGGAAGCAACTGTGCAGAATATATAATGAGACAAACGTACACGCAACAGCTTTCCAGCTTTTTGTCTGTTCATTTTGTAAAACAGCAAGTGAATTCCAGGAAGACTCCTGTTTTTTAGTCTAAAAAAACTATTTCTGAACCGCCAGCAGCTGTTCATTAGCTAGAATGAAGATAAATATGATAATGTGCCATAGTTCTTTCATGAGCAGAGGGGCAGGAGAAATTATGAAATTGAAATAGGCTACCCAAATGAAAACATACCACAGATTGTAGGGTCCTTAGGGGACTTGAACACAGGGCAATCTAGCTGCTGTACATTCTTCCCGGTGTCCAGGCCTGCTGGCTGTCAAATTCTATGGCAGGTTGTGTCTGGGGGCTGAATGCTGTATTGAGTGGTACTCGCATTTAGAGTCCTATTTGTGCAGGGGTGAGTGCCCAGAACAAAATAGGCCTTTGTACAGAACAGACCTTAAAGCACAGCTCCACCCAAAAGGGAAGCTCCGCTTATTTGCTCCCCCCCTCATCTGCCACATTTGGCATCTTTTGGGGGGAGTGGGTACCTGGTTTTGACAGGTACCCCCTCCCAATTCTGGGTTATCTCAACACGGCAAAGTCAGCCAGAAGTTCAGCCCCCTCCTTCTTCTTCTCCGCCGCCGGGCCATTCACAAAGCACAGCACGTTTTGCACATGCACAGTAGGGAACCAGCTGAAAAGCTGCAAGGCTTCGGTTTTCCCCCTAGTGGAGATGGCACCCAACAGCCGGTTGAAAAACTTAAAAATTGGCATCCTTCAAATATTGTGCCTGGGGGGTGTCTATAGTATGCCTGTAAAGTGCCACAGTTTTACCGCGTTTAGAACAGTACCACAGCAAAATGACATTACTAAAGGAAAAAAAAGTAATTTAAAACTGATCGCGACTGTAATGAATTGTCGGGTCTCGGCAATATAGATAAAACCCTGAACCAAAAATGAAAAAAAATTCATACCAGGCCCTTTAGGGTATGAAAAACAGGTTGGGGTCCCCCCTCCAAAATCCATACCATGCCCTTATCCAAGCACACAACCTGGCAGGCTGCAGGAAGAGGGGGGGACGAGAGAGCACCCCCCCCCCTCCTGAACCATACTAGGCCACATGCCTCAACATGGGGAGGGTGCTTTGGATTTTCCCCATGTTGATGGGACAAGGGCCTCATCTCCACAACCCTTGCTCAGGAGACATGAGACACTTTGGGACAAGTTCTTTATTAAAAAATCTTATGCCGGACCCGGAAAAAGAAAAAAAAAGCTGCAACATCTCTGCCTCCATGAGAGGCTTCCACCGAGTGACGCTTCTTCTCAGTGACAGCTGTTATATATATAAGAGCTGTCATAAGGGAACAGAGACCATGTTCCAGTCCTAAAGGAAAAAAACAAGGGAAGAGGCGTGTAGTAGTTTTAACACAATTTAATGTAAACACAAGGGGCCAGATTCTCATATATTTTCGGCGGCGTAGCGTAAGCCATTTACACTACGCCGCCGCTGCGTACTAGAGCAAGTGCTTTGTTCTCAAAGCACTTGCTCCGTAGTTTTCGCCGGCGTCTCGTAAATCGCCAAGCGTAAACCCGCGCAATTCAAATGGGGCGGCTTGTATTTAAATTAAGCGCGCCCCCGCGTCGAACGAACTGCGCATGCGCCGGCCGGGGAAAAAGCCCAGTGCGCATGCTCCAAAGGACGTCACATTTTCTCTATGTAAACGACGAAATCGCAGCGTACGCCAGCCCCATTGAGAATCGACGTACGCAAACGACGTAAACGACGCACAACACGACGCGGTCCCGAGGCCATACTTAACATGGCATCCGACGGCACCCGACGGTACTTCGTAAGGTTACTCCACATCGAAGCTGGGGTAACCTTACGCGGACGAAAACGACGTACGCGACGACGGGGCGGCGTAAAAGCGTTCGGGAATCGCCGTACTAGCCTCATTTGCATATGCAAATGAAAAAACAACGTGAAGGCCACCTAGTGGCCGGAGTTGTCATTACACCTACGATCCGAAAGTGTAATGCTTTTACACTTGTCGGATGTAGAAGCGTATCTATGCAAAAGTGATGCTAAACATCACTCGCATAGATACGAGGACAAAAAAAAGGCGATACGACGGGGTATCTGAGATACTCCGTCGTAACGCCTCTGAGAATCTGGCCCACGATATGGCCACTCACATTTTAGTAGTATTACAGTAGGCATGTAAATTCCCAATGAAGGGAGAGAGGTGTCATCAGGTCCGCCATTCACTTTCTGGTCCTGCAGATGCGCTGTGCTGAAGAAGTGTATTCTCACCGCTGATAAGATGGAGCCAGCTGCGGTGGAGGAAAGGGACCTCAAACGAGGCTCGGAGCACAGATGGAAAGGCAGGCAAGGGGCGATGACGTCACTGGGGATACGATGTGTTTCTGAGTGTACAGGCAGCGTATGACGCGGCTGCAGCACTTCTTTTGTCAACCTGATGAAACCTTGTCATTGAAAGTTTGAAAAAAACTATAACAATTGTAGACACAGACCTTATTATACATGCTTTTCTTTATTTCAAGTGGTTTACTAAGTGAATGAAATTAAGGATTACAAAAAACTATACAACCGTTTATAATGCTGTGTTTTATGGTACTTTATTTATTGTATTAAAGGTAAATGTGTTAAAATTTTGTGGCAATTAATTTATTGACCGTTAGATGACTTTAATGCCCTGTACACACAATTGGTTCGTCTGATGAAAACGGACCGATGGAGTTTTTCATCAGACATCCGCTAAAGCTGACTTATCAGTCTTGCCTACACACCATCAGTTAAAAATACGATTGCGTCCAACGCAGTGACGTAAAACACTACGACGTGCTGAGAAAAATGAAGTTCATTGCTTCCGAGCATGCGTCAACTTGATTCTGAGCATACGAAAACATAGAATATCCAGGCTCAAACTTACCGACCAATCAGCAACCAACCAAATTTACCCGTCTAACTGTGTGCGTTTAAAAACAGAGGTTTAGTTGCACGCATTTTCAAATCCATGTGTAAGCTGCAGGCCCCGTCAAGGCGCTCTGTATACTGCAGTCCTAACTATAACATGGCATTTTAAGTCTCCTCAGTAGGAGATTCTGAGCATGCATGGATTTTTGACCAATGGATTTCCCCACAGACGATCGTTTTTTTGTATCGGTTTTTTAACCATAAGAAAAATTTAAAACAGGTTCTATTTTTTTCACCGATTGGAAAAAAACGTATGGGGCCCACACACGATCGGTTCGTCCGATGAAAACTGTCCATTGTTTCATTATCAAACAAAGAAAAAAAGTGTAGCGCTAAAACTAAACAGAGACTACTACTTATGTAGCTCTTTTAACAACAAAAAATGTCCATGTGTGTAAAAAGTTCAAAATAGCGATCCTGAGACTTCTATTCACCACAGATAGTGACTCAATGGATAATGTGATAGGTATAAAGGGATCCGCCACCAATAAAACGAAACCTTTGAAGGCTTACCGGAAGATGAGGATCTGAATAAGCAAATACTCATCAGATCTAAAAAGCTTTAACGGATATCCTCGATCCAAGTGTGTTTGAGAACTCCTGGGATGTCGTCATAGGTGAAGTGATGAATCCACGGGAACCATTTGTTTGGTTTTAGGTGAAAAAAACTTGGGTGAAGTGATTACCATATAAGGTAATGGTAGCCGAAGGAAAAAATAAAAGTGCACATAGCGTGATTCATTATTTTGCGCAGACGATTTGATCAGTTTCAATGCCTTAGTATTTACCACAGCTGTTTCAGGGAAATCCTGTTTCATTATCATCAGACGAACCGATTGTGTGTACAGGACATTAAAGTAGTTCCAGTTGCATTTTAGACAATTTCAGCATTAGTTCTATGTATGTTATTATATTGCGGGGTTCTTTTTTGCCAATTATGGAGAGTTTTCCCTTGCAAAGGGTCATGCATTATTAATTGAAAAAAAGTTATGACACAATTATCATTTTGAAAAGTCCACTGCTTAAAAAAAAAAAATGATATGTATGCATGAATACATAACTCTGCTTTCTTTCATGTTTTATAGATATACCACCAACTGGCTGCATGACAAGTGCATATACATTTTACTGGAATGTTATACACGTGACAAGCAATGTTGACTGATGAAAGATGACATTATCTGATACAGAAAATGATTAATGTTATAGCTTCATCTCTTTATACCCTCCTTATTAAAGCCCAATTCCAGACTCCCCCACCCCCCACCGGCAGTATGTTATGCTTGTTTTTTTTAACTTTTTTCTTATTTCTTTTTATACATGCCTTTTTCAGATGCCTTCAGGCTGCTTACTTGACACAGTGCTCAAATACAGACGAACAAGCTGAAAATCAGTGATGTAATTCGGATGGATTATACACACCATACTCCTGCTACTAAATGACAAATTTCCAGCTGCAGTAGTACTGCAGGGATATATGGGTGACCAAAATCAGACAAGGATGTCACCTAGGATTGCTGGTGATAAATTTAGCTGGGAATCTGTTTTTTAGCAGCTTGTGTGTTTTTATTTTATTTTTTTAATCAAAAGATTTTTCTTTTTTTTCTTTTTATGCCGCGTACACACAATCATTTTTCGGAATGAAAAAAACGTTGTTTTTGAAAAATGTCATTTAAAATGATCGTGTGTGGGCTACACATCATTTTTCAGGTTCTGAAAAACAAGGTCTTTTACTAACAAGGAATCAGCTAAAGCAGCCCAAAGGCAAATAGAAGTTCCCCTTTAGAGTGCCGTCGTACGTGTTGTACGTCACCACTCTTTGTTCATCATTTTTTTAAAACGATGGTGTGTGGGCAACGTCGTTTTTAATGATGAAGTTGGAAAATTATCGTGTGTACGCGGCATACGTCTTTGTGGGAATAGGTACTTATGTACAACTGTATGCATTCATATTGGGGAGGGTGGATATCTGGTTACCCCTTATTATAAAGAGAGCTTCCAGATTCTACCATAAGTCCCCCCATTTTACTATTTGGGCACACTGAAGTGAGGAAAAGGCCTTTGTCCCTCAATATTAGGACTATAGTGCTTTGCATTGCCCCCACCATTCCTCTTCACCCAGGCTGCATGCATATATAAGGTCCCATACACACGAGCAGACAGATCTGCTGGGGACGTATTGGTTTGATCGTGTACACACGATCAAACCAAAATCCGTGCTGACGTGGCGGTGACGTTGATGCCGCCACGTCACCGCACCAGGAAGTAAAACACTTCCACACATGCGTCGAAACCATTCGACGCGTGTGCGGGACGACATGTCTGCTGGTAAGTGTACTAACCAGCAGACATGTCGGGCGGACGGATTCCCAGCCGACAGATTTCAAAGCATGCTTTGAAATCTGTCGGGTGGCCAAATCCGTCGGCTCGCCCATACACACGATCGAATCTGTCTGCTGGGACGGTCTGGCAGACCGTTTCCAGCAGACAGATTTGATCGTGTGTACGCAGCCTTAGAGTCTTCTTGGAATATTAAGGGGGGCCCAATTACTTTTTTATACATTATTAATTACTACTACATATCTCCCACAGCTGTAGGGAGATTTATATGTTATTTCTATGATAATAAATTGGCAAAGTTTATAACTTATTAGCACAAATAGATTGCTGTTGATTATACGCAAGTAATTATGCACACTGTGCATAGATGTCCAGTAGGTTCATCCTGGGTGTCAACCCTGAAGCCTGAGCTACCTTTTTTAGGTGGAAGGGGGACCTTTTTAAAAAAATAAATAAATAAATATGTCACAGAGTTGGGCCTTAAAGTGGTTGTAACCCTACAGGTAAGCCTAGATTAAGTCTTACCTGTAGGTGCTTGAAATATCTCCCAGACCTGCACGGTCTAGGAGATAGGGCAATTTCTTCAGCGCATGCGCCAGATTTAGAAAGGGCACGCTGTGCCGTTTCTATCTCGGATCATGCCGTTAAAACCGGCTCCTACGCGACGTCAGGCGATTCCAGTCACAGAGCCCCAGAAGGAAGAAGGGTGAAGAATAGACCCTCGCTACTAGCGAGGAAGACGGGGACATCGCGGACTTCTCCAGCAGGTAAGTGCCACATAATAGGTTACTATACATAGTAGTAGTCTATTATGCTTTACCTTTGCAGGGAAACAAAGTTGAAGTAACATCCATCAGGGTTTACTTCCTCTTTAAAGGGTTAGTCCATCCAAAAGTGATATTTCAGTTATGAACGGAACTTTGTAGAATGAGTCACCAT
The DNA here is from genome assembly GCA_029574335.1 of Rana kukunoris. Taxonomy (NCBI): domain Eukaryota; kingdom Metazoa; phylum Chordata; class Amphibia; order Anura; family Ranidae; genus Rana; species Rana kukunoris. Next base: position 145,507,286 of record CM056051.1, on the reverse strand, counting down.
CTGTATGCACACTGTGCAAAAATATTTAATAAGTTCGTCTTGGTTGAATGATCATTCACCCCAGATGCTTGAGCTACATTGTTTTTAAAAAAAAGGAAGGGTGACATTTCTTATTTGCAAAATATGGTTCAGAGCTTTGAATGGTCAGTCCACTCAAAATTGATAGTTCAGTTATGGACGGAAGGATGAGTCATTATCTGTATTTCAGAGACTACTATTCATGGCTGTTTCCATTACCATTCTTCATTTCATATTCATCTTTAGCAGATCCTACATTTGCTTTTACATTTTCTATAATATAAAGCACAGGAAAGTGGGACCTGTTCATATTTGACATGGCAAGCATGCAGAGCTGACAACCCAAGAGAAGAGATTTTGCCACCAAAGCCCTTGAGAGTTGGCAATGGCAGGCCAGCGATTTCTTTCATGAGATGTGAAATGAAATGTTTTTGGTCAGTTTTATATTATTCCTATTGCAAGATTATTTATGGCATCCAATTTTTATAGTATGCTTTCCAATAAGAAGTTCAGCACTGTCTTCTTGCTTCCTGGGTGTGTAGAGGCGTAGCTCTTAATTGCCCCTCATTTGGAGGGACTACCTCTCTTTTGAGACCAAACCCCTTGATCCTCATGCAGCCTCAGTTTTCCCTCATTTTGGTCTGATGTGTGCACCTCTATAGAAAATGTACTATTTTACTACAAAACTGTTATGCTGCACCATGTTATCCAACTCACTGTATATATTGTTGCATTTGTTATTTTGGAAAAGCCAAAGTAAAAGAAAACTAGAAGTTAAAAAGCACTGGCGTGTTATAGCCAATTATTTTGTTCATATTAAACCCTTAATCCCTGTACACGCGATCGGTTTGTCGGATGAAAACGGACAGTTTTCATCGGACAAACCGATCGTGTGTGGGCCCCATCGGTTTGTTTTCCATCCGTGAAAAAAAATAGAACATGTTTTAAAATTTTCTTATGGATAAAAAACAAATAGAAAAGAACGATCGTCTGTGTGGAAGTCCATAGGTCAAAAATCCATGCATGCTCAGAATCAAGTCGTCGCATGCTCGGAAGCATTGAACTTCATTTTTCTCAGCACGTCTTAGTGTTTTACGTCACCGCGTTGGACACGGTCGGATTTTTGACTGATGGTGTGCAGGCAAGACTGATGAAAGTCAGCTTCATCGGATATCCGATGAAAAAATCCATCGGATTAGATTCCATGAGATATCCGATCGTGTATACAGGGCTTTATTGTAGTGTTATATTTCCACCTCTTCTGTTCAGTTTTTTTTTCTTACAATTTGTATGTGTTATCTCCAGATATTTCTCTGTGCTTCTCCTAGCGAATCGAGTTTCTTATCAGGTGAAACGCGTCAAGAATGTCAGCACAGATTTTTGAGGCTGGCAGAGAATATTAGGACAGACCATCTATGTTCACTGCAAGGTTTCTAACTTGACTGTTTTAATGTTGTGTATTTAAAAATGCATTCCTACCATTGGTATATATGTATGGTAGCTTACTGTTTTAAATGTATGTAAAATACTTTTGTAAACAATATATTCTCTTATATTTTACATTTGTGAGATGTGACTCGTAAAAGTCCCATGTGATGTTATTAGCTGTTGTGCATGTACTACTTGGGACTGAGACACAACCCCTCTTCTTGCCTATCTCATACCAGCTACTCTTGCTACTATGTTTTATACTTGACTCTTAAAACTTCCAGTAAATAGACATTATACAAAGATACAAAGTTGGCAGGTATGTAGATGACCTGACAAGTAAGGCCTCGTACACACAATCAGTCCATCCGATGAGAACGGTCCGAATGACCGTTGTCGTCGGTTAACCGATGAAGCTGACTGATGGTCTGATGTGCCTACACACCATCGGTTAAAAAAACGATCGTGTTAGAACGCGGTGACGTAAAACACAACGACGTGCTTAAAAAAATGAAGTTCAATGCTTCCAAGCATGCGTCGACTTGATTCTAAGCATGCGCTAAATTTTAAAGCAAGTTGACTTTTTTTTAACCGAAGGTTAAAAAACATATGGGGCCTACACACGATCGGTTTTGACCGATGAAAATGGTCTATAAGACCGTTGTCCTCTGGTTAACCTATCGTGTGTACGTGGCCTCATGGTGTTTTTTTACCAGCTAGGCTAGAATGCACAAATGCGATCCTTCTTCTAACTGATTATGTGCTGTATGTCTAATTTGATCTCTTAAGCCCGTACACACGACCGGAATTTCCGATGGAAAAAGTCAGACAGACTTTTTCCATCGGAATTTCCAACCATGTGTATGCCCCATCGCAGTAATTCCGACGAATTCCATAGGAGTTTAGACAGAGAACATGTTCTTTTTTACTCTGATGGAATTCTGTTGGAATTCTGATGTGAGTTTGGCCGTGCAAAAGCCCGATTGTGTGCACGGGGCATTACTCACATCTTAAGCCCCCTACACACGATCGGGATTTCCAATGTAAAAAGTCCAACTGACTTTGTCCATCGGAAATTCCAACCGTGTATATGCGCCATCTGAGTAATTCCATCAGAAATTCCTATGAATTCCATTGGAGTTCCCTTTTACTCTGATGGAATTCCGTCAGAATTCTGATGTGATTTTGGTTGGACAAAGGTCCGATCGTGTGTACGGTGCTATAGACTGATGAGATAATAATTTTGTTGTATCAAGCTTGCCACCTGTTGATTGCAAGTGGTAAATATGAACTATAGACACTTAGGGCCGGATTCACGTAGAGAGGCGTATCTTTGTGCGGGCATAGCGTATCTTGTTTACGCTACGCCGCCGCAACGTTGAGAGGCAAGCCTGGGAATTTCACCAAGAAAATATGTTCAACGTTGCGCTGGCGTAGTGTATAGTTGTCGGCGTAAGCCAATGTAAGTCAAAGTAGGTGGAAGTTGGCGTGTAACATTTAAATGAAGCGTGACCCCATGCAAATGATGGGCTGAGCTTCAAAAAAAGAACTGCGCATGCGTCAGCTCTTGGACGCATCCCAGTGCGCATGCTCACAGTTACGTCGAAATAGCTGCCTAAGATACGTCGAACACTGCCTACGACGTGAACGTAACCTACGCCCAGTCCTATTCACGTAGTACTACGTAAACGACGTAACATACGACGGCTGTTCCGACGTCCATACCTTTGCATGGGTTGTGCCACCTTTAGGTGGAATAACTTTACGCCGGACGTACGCCTTACATAAATGGCGTATATTACAGCGACGGGCCCAAGTACGTTCGTGAATCGGCGTATCTCGGTCATTTACATATTCGACACGTAAATCAAAAGAAGCGCCCCTTGCGGCCAGCGTAAATATGCACCCACGATACGCCAGCGTAGGCAAGTTATGTCGGGCGGAGGAAGCCTGTTTTTTGACGTATCTAGCTTCGGGAATCGGAAAAAAGACACGACGGCGCACATTTGGACTTACGTATCTGGAGATATGTCTGCGTAAGTCTTTCGTGAATCCGGCCCTCCTTGGCCCTTTTATTGGGTACACCTTGTTAGTTCCCAGTTAGACCCCCTTTTGCCTTCAGAACTACCTTACATTTTGTAGTATAGTTTTAATAAGGTGTTGGAAACATTCCTCAGAGATTTTGGTCTATACTGACATCATCAATTGATAACATCACACAGTTGCTATTCTTCCATTCCACCACTTTCCAAAGGTGCTCTATTGGATTGAGATCTGGTGACTGTGGAGGCCATTGGAGTACAGTGAACTCATTATCATGTTCAAGAAAACAGTTTGAGATGATTTGAGCTTTGGTGCATTATTCTGCTGGATTTTGCTCATTTTTGGACTATTCTCTGTAAACCCTAGAGATTGTGCATGAAAATCCCAGTGGATCTGCAGTTTTTTAAATACACACATCAGTCGGTCTGGCACCAACAAACATGCCACGTTCAAAGTCACTTAAATCCCTTTTCTTCCCCATTCTGATGCTCGATTTGAACTTCAGCAAATCGCCTTCACCACGTCTAGATGCCTAAAGGCATTGAGTTGCTGACATGTGATTGGTTCATTAGCAATTTGTGTTACCAAGGAATTCAACAGGTGTACCTAATAAAGTGGTGGTGAGTGTATATGCAGTACAGTAAAACCTTGGTTTGAGAGTAACTTGGTTTGAGAGCATTTTGCATGAAAATAAAAATTGTTAAATACATTTTGACTTGATATACAAGCAAAGTAGCGTCATGCCACAACTGAGTATAAAACAGAAGAGAAGCGCCTCTAAGTGTAGCAATATGGCTAGATTTAATGAAGGAACAACATTTAGCAACGCACATGGTTGATGATTAAAACAGCTATGCCTGAATACTTAGATGTGCCTGTTTAAATCATCAACCATGAGAGATGCACAATTTTTTACCTTCATTAAATGTAACCATATTGCTACACTTAGAGCGCCTCTCTTCTCTAGTAAACACTGTAGCTCCTGCTGGATTTGCTTCTAATCCCCTTGTGGAGGCTTCCATTTGTGAATGGCCATTTTATGGTTACGCAACCTATCACACTGCTATAATCTTTTTATATGGACTATAAACTAAAGGATTCATGAATAAATGGTTGTGGAACAAAATATCTGAGTTTCCAATTATTTCTTATGGGGAAATTTGCTTTGATATACAAGTGCTTTGGATTACAAGCATGTTTCGTGAAACGATTTATGCTTGCAATCAAAAGTTTACTGTATTTAATATTTACCTTTATAAAAAAATATATATTTTCAGTACTTCCCATCAGTGGGGGACCACATGAGGCCCAAGGGCGCCACCCCCCAAATCCATGCATCTGGCCCCTAATCTACATGCAGGGCACTGAACGCATGGATTCCAATGTTTTTTTTCCCGAAAGCATGTGATTAGAGCTGTAGGCTCTAATTGGCTTCAAAAAGTGTGGGCAAATTAATATTCGGTTTTGTCTTCCTGATTCTCCTAATGGCCAATCTGAAAGCTGGTCCTGACACCGGATGGCCCGAGAGGAGCAGCACAAGCTTCCATTCTCTTTTCTTTCATCCGACTTTGTTCTGCACGTCCTCAAGGCACGCCTGACTCTTTGGCTCGGCTCGGCTCCCCTGGTCTTCGGTCCTGCTTTCCTGCATTTTGCTGCATCACATACAGCCATGTCCTTCACTTCAGCGGTAAGTGTGGGGCCGGTGGGGGGACCAACCGACTGGGAAACAAAACACCCGCCACCCCCCCCCCCCCCAAAATGGAGCACCAGCCGCCACTGCTTCCCATTATCAATAAACATATTTTTAAAATGCATGTTTGGTTTTCTTTAAATGACCAATGTCAATGGTTTTATTCCAAAAATAGTGGTAAAACTGTAAAGTTGACTGTTAAAGACTTGTTTATGTGCGCAGCCGACCGTCTATGGTGTGATAAAATGAACTGTGTTCCGATCATGTGAAAAATTTCTATTTTTTCATAAATGTCTAAACTGCACACGGGTTCCCTTCACCTCACTTCACACTTTAAGAAGTCAGGCCCAGGTTTAGAGGTTTAGGATTATTCAAGTGCAAAATTACAAATTGTACATTCCTGTTCTTGTCCTGCCAGTGAACTCTATTAGGTTGGTTTCCACAGTGTAAATGAGATAAGGAGAATGTCATTTCATTACTTCAAGATCAATAATGTACTCTAAACTGGATGCCTACCAGGGGATATTTTTAGAATTAAAGTGTAACATTAGTTCAGAAACCCTCATTCAGATGACATATTATCATAAAAACAGTGGAATTAAAACTGTATTCAATTAATCACATTGAAGTTGAATTTCAGGTATGGATATTTTTGCATAGATTCATTAGTCCCAGCTTGCAGCAATGTAAATATGCATGTAAGCTGGAAATCATTATAGGTAGCACTGCTAGTATATCTTCTGGGTCCCCTGCCAAGCGGCTGCCTGCTACTTGGTGAACACTGGAGTTTGCTTACTCTGCATTGGCGCCAAAGTGTTGTCTAATTGGTTGAGGTGGAGATTGTGTCATTACCACTCACCTATAACAGTGATTTCTGGCTTCCATGGGGATCAGCTAGGTAATGGATGTCAATGCTTGCATTGGTCCAAGCATTGGTGCATTGGTTCATCAAAGGATGAATGTAAACATGATTGACTCCACACTTACAACGGTCATGGCTTCCTGGTCAGGGTACCCCAGACACAGCTCCCGGGTCACGGCTCCTTGGACACTGCTCCCTGGTCACAGCTCCCCGATCACGACTCCCTGGTCACGGTTCTCTGGTAATGGCTCCTCGGACACAGCTCCTTGGACATTGCTTCCCGGACACAGCTCCTCAGACTTGGCTCTCTGGACATAGCTCCCCAGTCCAGGCTCCCCAGTTACAACTCCTCCGACATGGCCCCTGGACATAGCTCCCTGGCAATGGTTCCCTGGACACAGCTCCCCTGACACGGCTCCGCTCCATGGCTTTGTGTTAACCCAGTCTGACGCGATAGCAAATATTAATTTGTTATTGGCTAAGTGGGAGAGTTCGGGGTGCAGTGCTCATCTTAAAACTTTATAAAACAAGCTATTTCGAGCCTTAAGCCTCGTACACATGACCGGTTTTCCCGTCGGTAAACTGCCAGGAGAGCTTTTGGCAGGAAAAACCGGACGTGTGCATTCTTCCTCGCAGTTTTCACATCAGGAAAACAGACGGGAATCCCGGCGGGAAAATAGAGAACCTGCTCTCTATTTTCCCCTTGGTTTTCACAGCGGACTTTGTACCGTCGTGAAAACGCAGCGTGTGTACAGGGCTTTAGGCTCTAATCATGTGCTTGTACAAAAACTATGGACCTAATTGCAACCTATTAGTCCAGTGCTCTGCATATTGCAGTGGGGGGCTGGTGCCCCTGCACCCCTATGGACTGGCCGCCACTGGCACAGCTGTTTGCCCCAGTTGTGGGTGCTTGGCCAAGATAAAATGACGTTGTTTGTTATATTAGGCATATTTTATGTCTAAATATGTCTGCGTTTATGTAGCCTAACCTATGCTTTTTTTCAAACAGGAAATATGTTTTCATCTGTATTAAAGTAATTCACATGATATTGGGGGATTTATTTGCAGTTTGAAAAGTTCTGATGGTTACTGTCACTGGCTGAGGAATCAATGTTTTTTTTAAGAATTGCAGGATGTTTTGGATAAACTCCCCAGGGATTAGAAAGAAAACTTAAATGTCCTACTGCTCAGAACATTGCTGTAATGAACTACAAAGGTAATGAAACCACCAGTATCAAACGACCTGGCCAAGAAAATAATGTTTTTAGAAAAGATAAATAAGATACTGTCACATTAAAGGAAACAAAAGAAGGAAATAACCAATTTATTTTGCATTAGATGTACTGTGTATATATATATATATATATATATATATATATATATATATATATATATATATATATATATATATATATATGTGAGGGATTAGCTCGGTAGCGGGTGTGTGTGACCCCCTGGATGGGTTCACTACATGCTGAACTCTACAGAAAGCTAGTAGAGGATGGTTGAAAACAAAGGATATGGTTTATTCTTCCATATTGCTGGATACAAGTGCAAGCATCAAAACAGCATAAACAAAACAAAACATAAAATAAACCCTTGCCACTTGGGACATCTACCTTCACAATACCGGAACCAACCTATGGAGTCTGGCACAGCCTACTGCTGGGCAGACACTGCTGGTCATACAGCAGAAAAACAATAGTCTTTTTGATTTTTATCACACAGAAAAATCAACAACCACCTCACCTATTTCAGAAGTCTTTCTCACCTCACTGCTCTCCTTGACTCAAAAAGCCTCAGGATGCAGCAATCAGTAGTCATCCTTTGGATAATTTATATAGGCCTTAATTGCTTCATTCGGAACAGCTGAAGTTTTCCAACGCCCTAAATCTTTCTGGCTATTTCTGCAGCCGACACCTAATAGTAATTGGTGAATTGTGTAAACAAGGCAGAAATGTATCTCCCGTCTGTGACAACACCCACAGATTTACCTGACTTCCTGTCACAATATATATTTTATGGAATTGAAGAGAATAAAGTAGTGCCTTGTCTCTAGTTTGCATCCTCTTCTTAAAGTGACCTGCCTTCACAGGATCACCTCAAAACACAGGACAGTCTGTAAAAGTTAAATATTTTTACGGCTGCCTGTGTGTTATAATTGCTCTGCTTAGTTGCCCCCCAGCTACTGCAAGTATCTAACCCTTCAGGTGGGTCATTTACCTGTTACACCCCCCTCCCCCCACAGAGGAGCAGGTGTTCAAACCACCAGGAAAAGTGGAAAACATGCAGTGACTAAGGAGCAGCAACGTGGCAGCTTTTCAACATGTAGGCCACAGGAAAGCTAAGCATATTCACTCTTTTTTTTTTTTTTTACAGGCTGCCTTGTGTTTAGGTGAGGTAGAGTCACTTCCTAAGGAAATCTATGGTCACAGCATACACTTTCATTTTATAACATCAGCATTGTATTAGAAAAACAAACAGGTTATTTTTGACAACCCAATAAATGCTTACTTTCATGTTGTGCGTTCTGCCTGTCTGCTGGTCATCTCTTTGCACAACGTCTGTCAGGTCACCTGTGGCCAGGTGACAGATGCACCCCGTTGGAGTCAGGAGTGCACCACAAGTTAGTGAACCCTAAGGCAGACTGCTGCGCATGAAACATAGAGTGGATATGGAAGGCAGGTCCACCGGAGCACAAACAGGGATCCCACAGGAAGCTTGAGCCCAAGATTCCCAAGGGCACAGAGTCTAAGTTTCAGCAGGTATTCACCAGAGCCTCTAGTGGTGAGGATGGCCTTAGCTGCAACTGAATTCAGGTTGCGGCCCCCAGAGCCCCCCAGCTCATTCTCCATAGGGCATAGAGGAGAGAGGGGAAGCAGCCACTCAGAATAAAAGAGAGTGAGGGGTAAGCCAAGGCCAGGGCGACAAGCAGACAAGGACGAACAAAGGACAGGCCAAAGGTCAGAGTCACAAGCAAACAGGAATAGTCGGGGACAAGCCAAGATCGGTATACAGAGATAAGCATAGCACGCGGCAAGCAGGAACACAATGCTTAACAAACAACGTTGATCAACAAGGCATACCTGCAGTGCACTGGTTAATATAGAGTTCCTGATATGGCCTGGGGTGGAGCCATACAGGGAGGAGAGATGATAAAATCAGCCAGGTGAGAGTGTTTAGCCTCTAAGGTGAACACATGGAGAGGGAGGTAAGCTGGCAGACATTACTGCATATCCATGACAATGTCCTGGAATCCCTGCATGCTTTGCAGCTCCTCCTCTGCTGCTTACTTTCAATTTCTACAGACTACATATCCTATGGTACTTGCTGTATGCAAGCATGAATTTATTTTCCGATTTTGCCTCCTTGTCACGTACCTGATGGTTGTGAGCCAGAATTGCAGAGGACGGCCTCCCTTACGGCTCCCACTCGTGGCCCCCTGATAGGGTAACAGAAGGCACAGGAGTAAGGAGTGGCAAGGGTGCCTGGCAGGATCAACAAGAAGAGGAAGCAAATCAGTCCAGCAGAAACTTCCTTGTAGGAACTGGAATACCGAAACTGGATCAGCTTAGCAGACTGGATAAGCTCACCAGACAGGATCAGCTCAGCAGACAGGATAGGTTCAGCAGGCTGGACCAGCTTAGCAGACAGGATAGGCCCAGCAGGCTGGATCAGCTCAGCAGACAGGTAAGGTTCAGCAGGCTGGATTAGCTTAGAAGACAGGATAGGTTCAGCAGGCTGGATCAGCTTATAAGACAGGATAGGTTCAGCAGGCTGGATTAGCTTAGCAGAACTGGATCAACGCAGCAAACTGGACTGGAACTAGGACAAACTGGAATCGTTCAGCTGGACTGGAACTAGGACAAACTGAACAGTTCATCAGACTGGAGCAGACTGGATGGTCAGACAGGCCGGGTCGAATATCGGATGGACAGCAAGGTACAGAGGGGCAGACAGAAGCGTAGTCAGAACAGGCCAAGGATCAGGTGCAGGCGGATGGCTGGAATAGTCACAGGTAAGCCGGGGTCTTTCACAGGTAAGTCTCAGATCAGGTTTCAGATACACAACACTGTAGAGCAGACAGCAGGGATGGTGTGTAAGAGGCCGGCTTAACCACTTAGCAACCACCTGCCGAAAAATAACGGCGGCAAGGTGGTTGCTTAACTCTGGGATCACGTTATATAACGTGATTCCAGAGTCGCGCTCCCGCGCGCCCCCTGGGGCGCGCACACGGGAATGTCCGTGACCGCCGGGTCCTCTCACGAATCACGGTAAATCGCCGCTGATAGCGGCGGTTTACCACGTGATCGTGCCGTCCAATGACGGCGCGATCAGATGTAAACAGACCGGCGTCATTTGATGACGCCGGTTCCTCCCTCCTCTCTCTGTACCGATCGGTACAGTGTGAGAGGAGAGGGGAGGGAGCGGATGGCAGCGCCAGTGCTGCGGGATGGATCTGTGACAAATGTAGTCACAGATCCATCCATCCATCCCTCCCTGCTCAGCCATCCCTGCTGCACATACTCTGCAATGCTGGGCAATACTCTGGGGGGGGGGCAATACTCTGGGGGGGGCAATACTCTGGGGGGGCAATACTCTGGGGGGGGGGGGGGGGCAATACTCTGGGGGGGGCAATACTCGGGGGGGGCAACACTATGCAATACTCTGGGCATACTCTGGGCATACTCTGGGCATACTATGGGGGGCAATACTCCGCAATACTCTGGGCATACTATGGGGGGCAATACTCCGCAATACTCTGGGCATACTCCGCAATACTCTGGGCATACTCCGCAATACTCTGGGCATACTCCGCAATACTCTGGGCATACTCCGCAATACTCTGGGCATACTCCGCAATACTCTGGGCATACTCTGCAATACTCTGGGCATACTCCGCAATACTCTGGGCATACTCCGCAATACTCTGGGCATACTCCGCAATACTCTGGGCATACTCCGCAATACTCTGGGCATACTCTGCAATACTCTGGGCATACTCTGCAATACTCTGGGCATACTCTGCAATACTCTGGGCATACTCTGCAATACTCTGGGCATACTCTGCAATACTCTGGGCATACTCCGCAATACTCTGGGCATACAGCGCCCCTGTCCCCGTGAGCTCGCATGCAGAAGCGAACGCATACGCAAGTCCCGCCCACATATGAAAACGGTTTTCAAACCACACATGTGAGGTATCGCTGCGAATCGTTAGAGCGAGAGCAATAATTTTGGCCCTAGACCTCTTCTCCAACTAAAATGATGTAACCAGTAAAAATATTTAAAGCGTCACCTATGGGGATTTTTAAGTCGCAAAGTTTGGCGCCATTCCATGTGGCCACGCTGTGTCAAAAAGTCCCACACATGGGGTATCGCCATACTCGGGAGGAATAGCAGAATGTGTTTTGGGGTGTAATTTGTGGTATGCATATGCTGTGTGTGAGAAATAACCCGCTAATATGAAAATTTTGTGGAAAGAAAATAAAAATGAAAAAAATCTTGATTTTGCAAAGAATTGTGGGAAAAATTACAACTTCAAAAAACTCACAATGCCTCTTTCTAAATACCTTGGAATGTCTTCTTTCCAAAAAGGGGTCATTTGGGGGGTATTTGTACTTTTCTGGCATGTTAGGGTCTCAAGAAATGAGAGAGGATGTCAGTACATCAGGTGTGATCAAATTGATCAATTTTCAGTAATTGGTACCATAGCTTTTAGACCCTATAACTTTCACCCAGACTAAATAATATCTACATTTTTTTTGTTTTGTTACCAAAGATATGTAGCAGTATACATTTTAGGCCAAATTTATGAAGAAAAATTACTTTTTTGCAAAATTTTATAATAGAAATGAAGAAAAATTCATTTTTTTACAAAATTTTCGTTCTTTTTTCATTTATAGTGAAAAAAATAAAAACCGCAGAGGTGATAAAATACCACCAAAAGAAAGCTCTATTTGTGGGAAAAAAAGGACAAAAATTTCATTTGGTTATAGTGTTGTATGACTGAGTTATTGTCATTCAAAATGTGAGAGCACCGAAAGCTGAAAATTGGTCTGGTTATTAAGTGGGTTTAAGTGCCCAGTAGTCAAGTGGTTAAATAACCCGCCTGGCTCCAACAGGGGTGTGCACACGTGTACGCACACGCGTGCGCGGTTGCAGCCGTGATCGGGAACTGCAAAGTCTGAGGCACCTGTTTCTGGCAGAATCTTCATGACACTCCTGAAACTCCTCCTCTCAGCACCTCTGTAGCTCAGAAGGCAGGCTCTTTAAAATGTGTGACATAGGATAGCCTACCTACAGGTCATAGTGAATACATGTTTATCTGCAGTCTTCTCTTGTTTACACCTCTCAAAAGGGCAGATCGTGTTAAAATCTTTCTTCATCGTCCAGGAGCACAGAGAAGGGTGCTGAGAGACTCCAGTTAGTGTTTGAGAGCTGATTGAAGGAAAGGAACACATCCTCCTCCACACAGCAAAAGAACTGTGTTCCTAACAGACAAATTCTGTTCTGATCTCTCATCCCCTCCCTCCCCTCCCTTCTCACAAGTGACTTATTCGGATAACAGAGGAATGAAACACCAGAGAGAGACACTTAGCGCTTTGGAGAGAGATAAGTAAACACTACATATGTGCTTTGCTCAGATTGCATGACTGAGGTTTACAACCACTTATAGCCTTTCCTTTTTTCTGTCCAACTTCTGAGAAAAATAACAGTGCTGCCATTGTTATCCATTTCTCAACCTACCTCGACATGCATTTCATTTGGCATGGAACGTAAAATGCCCTGGATTTATATTGACCCTGTAATGAACTAATCATACAGGGAGACATCTTGTTTTAGATTACACTGTAAGTTATATAAATCAAGCTTTACTCCAAATTTAGCTTGAAATCTTCCTCTCCTCCTCTTGAACATGTCCTACTTTTTTCTCTTTTCTTTTCAACCTTGTTCCTAGAAATATAGACCACTTTTTTTCCCTGTGACATTATGATTAGACTTGTGAACTTCTTGAAGGAGTAGCTACTGGGATGTTACTTCCTATTGTAATACATACAACCCCAGAACTACATCTCCCAAAAGACCTTTCCGATTTTGCAGTGTGTGGGCAGCCTATTGATAATAAAGGCAGCAGCATTGCTTTTCTGGGATAGAAATAAATAAATGCACATTGGGTAGGACAGGGAAGGGAAGATACAGCACTGGTTTAGATTTCAGAGCAGTAAAGGTACTGTTTTGTCAAGTCAAACAGGACATACAGGAAGTTAGGAGCACACTGGATTCATTAAAAAGGTCAACCAGCGTTTTTATACAACTTTCAATGTTTTTAAAGGGATACAAATGGAGAAATGTGAATGTATTGCAGAGATGTACTGTATATTTTTTTATTTTGAATCCTGATATACATTTTAGGAGATTTAACTTTTAGAAACTGATGGCTTTCAATTGATAGGCTAACTACATTTCTACTAAGGTAAGTTTCAAAAAGGCAGAGTGGCCAACTGTTATTCACCTACCACTGCTGTAGACAGTCCTTGGGCATCCTGTTGATGACTGTGAACTGAGCCATCATTGGATGGTGTAATGAGTCAATCCAAGCAACTCTGTAGAATGAATTCAACGTGATAACCAATCACAGCAATCACATACTACTCTTTGCATTGTTACTCTCTTCTCTGCCTCTCTGACAACACAAAAAGGAGAGTAATTATATTAAATAATGAATGGGAAATGAATGAATAAATCAGCAGCAGCTGCCGATCCATTCATTTATTTATTATTTTCATTGATCATTGTTTTTAACTCTTTCACACCCCCTGCCACACAGCTAAACTCCATCCTTTCTATGATTGTGACTTGTAGATTGACTCTTTCCCTATTTATACTTCACTTCTGCACATTAACTCCTTCATCTCCTGTACATCAACCCCTTCACCTAATGTGCTGTATCTAGTTCAATCACCTTGTGAAAGCTCCCTCAATGCCAGAATATTTATTAATTTCAAAACAACTATGGCAAAAAAAGGAATCCCCTTGGGTGTCTACTTTCAAAAAAAGGGGTCAGCAAGCCCAGATTGCGGACTCCCAAACCGCCATCTCTGAGCATTAGTGAATGGGGTCATTTGGGGCGGGGCTGGCCTATCAGTGATCACGGTGGTGCTGGCCTATCCGTGATCACCACCAGGCTGGCCTATCCGCGATCGTACTTGCTCCTGGAGTCCCACCTCCACCTTTGTAAACTGCTGCCTTCACCTCCTCCAGGTTCCCCCTCACCTCCGAACTGATAGAAGATACAAGTTTCAGGTGAGGGGGTGGATACAGTCTGGGGAAAGAGGGAGCAGCCAAAGTTAGTGCAGTGCAGTTAAGTGGGCAGTGTAGTGTATTGGTTAGTGCAATTGTCAGTGCAGTGAATGGGCAGTGTAGTGGTCAGTGCAGTGAAGTGGGCAGTGTAGTGGTCAGTACAATTGTCAGTGCAGTAAAGTGGGCAGTGTAGTGTAATGGTCAGTGCAATTGTCAGTGCAGTGGAGTGGGCAGTGTAGTGTAGTGGTCAGTGCAATTGTCAGTGCAGTGAAGTGGGCAGTGTAGTGTAATGGTCAGTGCAATTGTCAGTGCAGTGAATGGGCAGTGTAGTGTAGTGTAGTGGTCAGTGAAATTGTCAGTGCAGTGAAGTGGGCAGTGTAGTGTAGTGGTCAGTGCAATTGTCAGTGCAGTGAAGTGGGCAGTGTAGTGTAGTGTAGTGTAGTGGTCAGTACAATAGTCAGTGTAGTGTAGGGACAGTGCAATGTAGGTGACAGTGTAGTGGTCATTGTAGTGTAGAGGACAGTGAAGGAATCAGGTAGTGTAGTGGACAGGTAGGTCAGTGTAGTGGTGGTAAGTATAGGAAGCAGGTAGGTTAGTGTAGTGGTCAGTGTAGGTATCAGGTAGGTCAGTGTAGAAATCAGGTAGGTAGGTTAGTGTAGTGGTCAGGTAGGTTAGTGTAGTGGTCAGGTAGGTTAGTGCAGTGGTCAGTGTGGGAATCAGGCTGGTCAGTACTATAGTAGGAAGTGAAGAGACTCGGGGAGTGCTAAAAGTCCACAGGTTAGGGGGGCGCAAATTACTTGCCTTGCCCGGGCGCTGACAAACCATACGACACTGATGCTCATTGAGGCCCGTGACCGGTTACCAAATCGATAAAGTGGCCCTCGCTCCTCAAAAGGTTGGGCACCCCTGAATTACAGCCTTTAGTTCAATGTTTTTTTAATCTGAGTTATATGTGATGAATCAAAACACAATAGTCTACGTTGGTGAAGTAAAATTAGAAACATATCTACATAAAACTATTTGTAGAAATAAATAACTGATAATTGGCATGTGCGTATGTATTCACCCCCTTTGTTATGAAGCCCATAAAAAGCACTGGTGCAACCAATTACCTTCAGAAGTCACATAATTAGTGAAATAATGTCCACCTGTGTGCAATCTAAGGGTCCTTTCACACGTTTTTCGGTCCGCTCCGTGTGCCCGTCAGCTCAGCGGGGGGGTCTCCGCTCAGCTGTCGGCGGACGGGGCGGTTTCCGCACACTGTGCAGGGACCGCCCCATCTCTCCTCCGCTCTCCCCTATGGGGAGTCGGATGGAAACGGACCGTCTGTCCGTTTGCATCCGATCCGTTTGGCCGGACGGAAGAAAAATAGGACATTCTTCCGTCCGCAAAAACGGATGCGGATCTAGCGGACGTTAGCGGATGCATCATCCGCTAACGGATCCGCTCCCATAGGGAAGCATTACAAGTCCGTTAACGGACTTGTAATTAGCGGACAGTTCGTCCGCTAGTGTGAAAGGGCCCTAAGTGTCACATGATCTGTCATTACATATACACACCTTTTTGAAAGGTCCCAGAGGCTGCAACATCTAAGCAGGAGGCACCACTAGTCAAACACTGCCATGAAGCGCCCAGAGGCGATTTAGTTTGCATGTGCTGCGCTATATAAGTTTTCATTCATTCATTCATTCATGAAGACCAATCAACTCTCCGAACAACGGAACAAGTAAGGGACAATGTTGTTGAGAAGTACAAGTCAGGGTTAGGTTATAAAAAATATCAAAATCCTTGATGATCCCTAGGAGCACCATCAAATCTATCATAACCAAATGGCAAGAACATGGCACAACAGCAAACCTGCCAAGAAACGGCCACACACCAAAACTCACTGACTGGGCAAGGAGAGCATTAATCAGAGAGGCATCACAGAGACCTCAGGTAACCCTGGAGAAGCTGCAGAGTTCCACAGCAGACACTGGAGTATCTGTATGTAGCGCCTGGTTACTTCAAAGTATGGTGCTATCTAAATTTAGAGGGAGATCAGAGTGTTAATTGAACTCCAGTTAATATGTTTAAATTTTGATCTCTGGCTCAGCTTGGCTGAGCTGTGGGCTCATTCTGTTGTTGCTGGGGTGTTCATCCCACCCCAGGGCAGTAGGTGGCAGCAGTGGAGTCAAGATTTGGGTACTTTTCCCTAGCAGTCAATCAGGAGGACTAGGCCTCGCTGTACATGCTGGGAGAGGATATTTATGGGACAGACGCCATTGGGTCTGGGTCTTCTACGTGTGCGGCACCCACCTTTAGGGTGACTGCACCACGGCGCCCCGGCATTATGGCCTACCGGGCCGGGGCGTGCGTGCCACGCGGTGTTCCTGGTTCCGGGGCCATGTTGGTCCGGGACATTTAAGTCGTGGCAGGGAGCCCAGTGGTCGACTGGTTTGCCAATCCTGAAGATCCCAAGCGAGATAGCTGTTCGGTGGGAAGTCCATCTGAGGAGAGCCAATAAGAGGCTGGCAATCCAATAAGGTCTCGACAAACCACCGGGGATCGAGGTATCCGGACACTGAAAGGCTTGTCACCTGTCAGTCGGTACCTGAAAGCAACTTGAAGGAGATCCAGGCGTAATTCTATTAATGAGGTTCATCTCCGCAATCACAATCAGGAAGGCCTGTGGCAGAGGTCTCTCCCTGAGTTCATTCCAGGAGGGTCTGTGGCAGAGACTTTTCCCCTAAAGGTTCCAGTTCATTGCAGGAGGGTCTGTGGCAGAGACTTATCCTTAAAGGTTTGAGCGATATCCTGGCTGCCAGGCGGGTGAGAGAGGCCTGTCCAGGTACGTTATTCCCACTCAGGCAGAAGTGGCGCAAAAAGGGGTTACATGTGGGAGCAGGATTGTTTTTCCTATTACTACGCCTGAATCTGCTAAGTTTCTTCTCTTTCCAGCTCTACCTTCTTCTCCACAAGTTTTATTGTTTTTACCCGGCTGGGTAATAAAGAGCACAGCAAAAGACACCTGTCATGGACATTCCTTTACTATTGCTATATGCACTATACACCTCTAGGCGTTCGGAAAAACACCAGATAAATGTGCCACCCAAAACAAACCAGCAGCTCCTCCGGGGGTAGTGCTACATGTACATAGGACGACAATAAGCTGTACGCTCCATAGAGTTGGGCTTTATGGCAGAGTGGCCAGAAGAAAGCCATTACTTTCAGCAAACAACAAAATGGCATGTTTTGAGCTTGTGAAAAGGCATGTGGGAAACTCCCAACATGTATGGAGGAAGGTGCTCTGGTCTGATGAGACTAAAATGTAAATTTTTGGCCATCAAAGAAAATGTTACGTCGGGTGCAAACCCAACACATCACATCACCCAAAGAACACCATCCCCACAGTAAAACATGGTGGTGGCAGCATCATGCTAAGGGGATGTTTTTCAGCAATCGGGACTGAGATGCTGGTCAGAGTTAAGGGAAAGATGTATGGTGCTAAATACAGGGATATTATTGAGCAAAACCTGTACCACTCTGTGTGATTTGAGGTTAGGATGGAGGTTCACTTTCCAGCAGGAAAATGACTCCAAACACACTGCTAAAGCAACAGTTGTTTAAAGGGAAACATGTAAATGTGTTGGAATAGCCTAGTCAAAGCCCAGAAGTCAATCCAATAGAAAATCTGTGGTCAGACTTATTGCTGTTCACAAGCGCAAACCATCAAATTTGAAGGAGCTGGAGCAGTTTTGCAAGGAGGAATGGCCAAAAACACAATGGTAGGATGTGGCAAGCGCATAGAGACTTATCCAAAGCAACTTGAAGCTGTGATAGCCACAAAAGGTGGCTCTACAATGTATTGACTTTAGGGGGTGAATAGTTATGCTTATTGACTTTTTCTGTTATTTTGTCCTATTTGTTGCTTGCTTCACAATAAAAAAAAAATCTTCAAAGTCGTGGGCATGTTCTGTAAATTAAATGATGCAATCCCTCAAACAATCCATGTGAATTCCAGGTTGTGAGGCAACAAAACACGAAAAATGCCAAGGGGGGGAATACTTTTGCAAGGCACTCTATGTGTTGATGTTGAGTTAAACTTCCAAAGAAGTAGGTAATCTGTACTAATTCTCTCTACGTGTTTCGCCAGATATGGACTAGTCTTCTCAGGAGTGGTACAAATGGGTATCTAAAAGAAAAAAAGAGGGAAGTACGTTTTTTCTTTTTTTTTTTTGCCAGAAATTTAGGGAAATACATTCATTTTTTTTTTTTTGCTTCTTTTAGTAAAAAAATTAAAATACAGTTTTCAAAATTGATATAACCTGTATTTGGGTAGAGTGTTGAATGAGCAAGTAATTGTCAGTCAAACTATCGCAGCTCTGAAAACTGAAAAATCTGGTAATGAAGGGGTATTACAGGCTGGTACTCAATCGCTTAATTCTTAAAGTGGATGTAAACCAATTTTTTTTTTTTTTTTGATGTCACAATGTAGAGTATAAGATTTCCTATCATCTGTGCCCAGTTTTGCCACACAGAGTTAATCCAGCGTTGAGTAATCCAGATAAAAACTTGCCAGATTATAAAGTCCGTTTCTCTCTTCTTGCTTTGAGTGACAGGTTATTTACATATCTAGCTTGGACATGTTTATCATATGCTATGTTATGTTTAGCATAACATGAGGTTATCCAAAGTTAATTGTATATTACCAGGATGTGTTATGTGGGGGAGGGGTGGATTTCTCACTTTTTATACCTCATGTTATGATAACATAACATAACATATGATAAACATGTCCAAGCTAGATATGTAAATAACCTCTCACTCAAGAAAGCAAGAAGAGAGAAAACTGACTTTTTATGTAGACAGGTTTTTATCTGGAAGGCTGTTCATTTTTACTGAACATTAAAAGAGGATTCCTCAGATCTGGATTAACTCTGTGTGGCAAGACTGGGCACAGATGATTGGAAATCTTATACTCTACATTGTGACATAAAAAAATAAAATAAAATAAAATTAGTCTAAATCTATATTTTTCTTTGGTATTTGCAAATGATCATTTTTGAATGAGCTCTCTGAAATCATCATAATCCTGAGATCATCTATCATCATGTGTATGTCCAACATTCAGGGGATTTTTCTGAATGCAGCAGGCCTATGTGCAGGATCATAAACTGGAATCCCTGCGGGTCTGCAACAAGGAATAGCCAGACCCCACATGCCACTTATGGTGGGGAAGGTCTAATATGTACATGGTTGAAAAAAAAAAGCCCAACAGACACATACAACACTTAAAAACCCATCATTTTTTTTTTTAATGAAACTCTACCATCACATATTCCTTTTAGCCTATTTTAAAAGCCTTACTTTACAATCAGCAACTGTTGAGACAATAAACACAAAACTACTGATGGGGCATTGGCTGTCTGTAGAATTGTCACCACCTGAGCATTGGGAGTCAGTGGCTGGCTGCAAAATACCTTCCCAGCATTGGTGGTCGTACCCCCACAGCCTATAGGACACCTTTCAGCACAGTGCTACCTGAGCCCACGTACCTCTTTCAGCATCTGGTTCAAGTACAGCACATTGTTGCCACTCTGCATATAGCACCAATACACTCTGTAAGTGGTGGTACTCAGTGAGGGCCTCACCCCCAATATGTGCAGTAAGTGCACAGTGGGCCCCATCTCCCTTGGAGCCCATATACACTATAAGCACTGTAGATATTATAGAAACATAAGTGCTGATATAAATGTCCAACCTAAAATACACAACATATTTTCTAAATTAGGGGGTGCAATGAATGTCTTTTTGTTATTTGTTCTCCAAATGTTGATGTGTTCTGTTTATTACAAAGTTGCAGGTCTTCCTGGTCAGGTATACCACATTCTCCAAATAAATCCTCCCTTTGATTATAAGTAAATGTGATTTTATCAAAATGTTGGGTCATTTACACAAACAGGTAGTTGATTTTATATATGAACATTCTTAGGTGGTCACACATAATTTTCAACATCAAAGCAACCTGTAAGTTTGTACAAAATATTTATTAAAATTGAGCATTTCCCATTGTCTATGTCTTTTTTTATTCGTTCTTTCAGACTTAATACTGTGAACTTAAAGGGTCACTAAAGGAAAAACATTTTTTTGCTGAAATGACTGTTTACAGGGTATAGAGACATAAAAGTTAAAGTGGAAGTAAACCCACCTATCATTTTCAGGCAAGGAAGCTGCCATCTTGGCCTATGTTTAATCTTCAACTGCCATGATGCTGCACATGTGATCAGTTATGACACCAGCTATTGGATGGTTTGACAGTTTGGTTGAGAGCACAACCAATGTGACAGTTGGCAATCCCGGCATGCCGGAAATGTAACTGCTTTTTGAAACTGTTAGATCAATGGGTTTACTTCCGCTTTAACTGATTCCTTTTAAAAATTATTAAAAATAGATAAAAAATCAATCATATAATGTGCCTGCAGTTTAGTTTAACTTTTACCCTAGGTTCACATTGGAGCGATTTGTCATGCGATTTTTGAGATCAAATCGCATGAAAAGTCGGAGCCTATTGGCGGCAATGACACTGTTCCAATCAGTGCGACACTGATTTTGCGGCGCCCCACCGATTTGCAAAAGTAGTTCCTGCACTACTTTTGACGATTTCAGGTGCGATTTCTATGGACATCTGTGTATGAAGCCACACAAATGTCTATTAAGTAGCACCTGAAATCGCGCTGACCTTGCTACTTTGAAATACTTCAAGTAAAGTAGTACGATTTCAAAGTAGCATCAGTGTGAACCAGGGCTTAAAACTGGTTTCATGTTTCTGTGAAGTAAAGAGACACACAGAACAAAAACAAACAAATCCAGGGCAGCGTTTTGTTTTTAAAATGAATCTGATTGGTTCTGAGGAGTTTTAGACACACAATAATGACAGCTTGGACCACAGGGAAAAGCTGCCATGAGATTTTTCATAAGGAGCCAGACAAGCAGGAAGTATGGAGATCAGAGCAGAATTACAGCAACTTCAAAGCAAAAATGAACAATGAGGACATGAAACCAGGACTGCAGTAAGGTAAAGGAAGCTTTTTAGCTAAAAAAAAAAAAATTCCTTTAGTGATCCTTTAATGGTAAATCCTATTTCGCTTTGGCAATACTGGTGCTTTTCATATGTGCAGCTTTCTTCATTTGCTTTCAGAGATGTCTTCCTTTTATAATATATGCAAATGAAGTATGCTGCTCCCAACAAAAACTTTTATCAACATCAGCAATCCATCTGTTCCAAATTAAATGCTTGCACAGTGGAATTCGTACAGGTTATTTAAAGTATTTTGTTTTTGTCTATCAATAAATAAATTTAAAAAACGTGTTCAATGGAACGTTAAACAGTAAACCAACCTATGATATCTGATGTTATCTTTACTTACCAAATGTATCAAGTCTTGTTAAGATTGCACTGACACCCACTGCAGATTGCAAGGGCAGTGCGATTTGAATGCAGTGTGGAAAACGTGCACAAATCACAGGTTTCCCACACTACCTTCTAGTGTAAACCTCCCAAATACAACTTGAGCCTATGTATAGAAGCATTTTTGCCATACATGCCTCTTCAGTTCAAACACCGCCCGGTCTCAAGCACATGTGTGCAAATGTAAGACACAGCATTTAACAAGTAAAGACTGAGCGTCACCTGCTTTTCCTGCAATTTAACATAATAAGAATAAGAAATACTACATCCAAATAAACACAATGCAAGGTAAAATGCAGCCTCTATACTTCTCCACTAAAGCAGTGGTAATCTGCTGACTTGAGTTGGTATGTGTTTTACATGAAAAACATCCATAGAGTCCATAGGGTGCCAAGATATGATGCCATGTGAAATCAGTCTACTTCCCCTTATCAATTTCAAAGTGGACTGATAGATATCCACTATCCCCCCACCTTCATTTCCATGTACTGATGACCATTTGAAACTATCACCCCAATGGACACATTGGGGGTTATTTACGAAAAGGCAAATCCACTGTAAGTGCACATGGAAGTGCAGTTGCTGTAGATTTGAGGGGGACAGCATTTTAACTTGCACATGATTGGATAATAAAATCAGCAGAGCTTCCCCTCATTTTACATCTACCCCTCAGGCCGCGTACACACGATCAAATTTGTCCGCTGAAAACGGTCCGATGGACCGTTTCAGCAGACAAATCCGATCGTGTGTACGGGCTAGCGGACAGGTTTGTCCATCGGACAAATTTCAAAGCATGCTTTGAAATTTGTCCGCTACAAACCTGTCCGTCGGATATGTCCGCTGGTTAGTACGGCAAACCAGCGGACATATCTTCCCGCACATGCGTCGTATCCTGTGAATGGATCCGAGGCATGCGCGCGGAAGTGTTTACTTCCTGGTGCGGTGACGTAGCGGTGACGTGGCGGCGTCAACGTCACCGCCGCGTCACCACACTGTCTGCCGGCGGGGATTTTGATCCGATGGTGTGTACACGCCATCGGACCGAAATCCGATGAGACATGTCCGCTCTAAACTGTCCGTCGGACAAGTTTGAACGGACATATCTCATCGTGTGTACGAGGCCTCAGATTTACAGCAACTGCACTTCCAAGTGCACTTTCAGTGCAATGTCAAGAAAACTTTGCACTTGTAGTTTGTACTTGTAGTGCAAAGTGTATTTGCCTTTAGTAAATAACCCCAGCTGACTCTAATTTACACCTTTAGAAGCTACCACCACCCAGACTTACATTATGATGGTCAAGTTCTGAACTTAGGCCACTTATGCTCTCTTTTAGACTTATGGTCATCTACACTTGAAGGTTGCATTTCACCTTTTCTGGAATTATAGATATTTTTTTTAAGATCCATACTGACTAATATAATTATTGGTGACATTTTGCAAGTGTACTTTGTCTATAGGTCTCTGATTATCTAAATCAGAAATTGACATGGGTAGTTAATTGCAGTATTGATAAGAGCTACATTCTAAATCTTTCACTCTATTTGTACTTATGTTGAGAACTACTGTAATGTCCAACAAAGGGCTACTGACTTAAAGGGGTTGTAAAGGTTTGTCTTTTATTTTCCAAATTGGTTCCTTTAAGCTAGTGCATTGTTGGTTCACTTACCTTTTCCTTTCGATTTGAATTTCTCACTTCCTGTTTCTCCTCAGTAAGCTTTTCACCATCATCCGAGCGATGGAAAGTCATTTAGAACAGCTTACTGAACAACTTACTGAGGATGAACATGAAGTGAGAGATTCAGACAAAGAAAACAAAGAAAAAAAACATTTAGAAGGAACATTTAAGGAAAAGTGAACCAACAATGTACTAGCTTAAAGGAACATATTTAGAAAATAAAAAAAACGAACCTTTGCAACTCCTTTAAGCCTCGTACACACTAGTTTTTTTTTTCCGTTCAACCCAGCAGGGCCGAACAAAAACAAACTGACAGCTCAGGAGGAGCAGCTGTACTAACTATCCGACTAACTATCTCACTTGCTGTTCTATTGTGTTCTGACACAGGGAGGGCGCTCAGACAGAACATTCCAGTGAGTGCTCTCAGCCATTGTCTGAGAGCACTGATTGGGAGCCAATCAGCAGACCTTTTTTGGTCATGCCCCTTTTGACAGAAGGCGGACGAACATGCAGGCTGCCATTTATGAGTAATGTGGCTCCTGTTAGACTGGCAGGTTATAGGCAAACAGTAAGATATTTGTTATTTGGCTAATGATATCTTGCAAGTCTAAAGCAGATAAAAACACCCCGGCGCAATACCTGCTACACCATACATCACTCCCTAACTCAGTCTACCGCAAATCCCTAGTGCTCCACCTGATAAATGCAGCCACACAGTGTGTTCCACTGCGCTGGAAAAACCCTCAACCGCCCACCATCGTTGATTGGCAGGATAGGGTGAACAAAATCGAAGAGATGGAAAGACTTATACATCAAGCTCGTGATGCCCCTGAGAAATTCAGATTTACATGGGGCTGCTGGGTCCACTACAGGGAGTCCCTCATCACATGCTCCAGTTCGACCCCTTCGGACGCGCCCCACCTACACTGACGTTCCCAGACCCACTTACTCTGACGACTGACTGACTATCCCCGAAATCCCCCTCATTATTACCCTCCCCCCTCCGCCTCTAACACCTTAGACATGAGCCTCAGCACTAATACAAGAAGAGCCAATGATAGGATGGCTCATCCGGTCATGGAACCCCGCTGAGCATGGGAATGTTGAGCACCCTTTGCCGAAGGGTTACAACATAAACTCGGGTCTCCGCCCGGACGGCTGGGACGCGGCACTTGTCAGGACCGGGCTAACTCACCTTTGATTTTAGACCTTCTAATATACCCTCCCGCCTACAGTTATGTTCCCTATAGGGGTGGGCGGGGGTTGGGTTCATGCACGATGGTCCCCCTTCTATGGATATAGCTTACGCCCATTCCCATGCCAGGGGTGCCGCCCGTGACCTGTGTCCCTAATCTAAGTCTCGTTGATGTGCTGATTACGGTATTATGCTTTTTCTCTTTGTATCACTCAACTGTAACATGTATTCGACAGCATTGTAATGCACTACTGTGACTATTGTATCCTTGTTTTGTTTACTACAATAAAAATTATTTGGAAAAAAAAAAAAGTCTAAAGCAGATAAAAGACCACTTTTGCATTTGAAAACTGTTCCAAGCTTATTTTTTAACATTATTTTCCTTGGCACATAAGCTAAAATGTGTTGCAACTAGGGAGGAACTCCCAGTACAGTCCAAACACAATTTTAGATGGAATATTGCTTATTTGGGCACATTTTAGTATGTTTGCCAGGAGCTGGACTTCATATATAATAGCAGGTTTTTCTCCATCTACTCTTTTTTTAAATTCCTTTTTCTGCTGTCACTGGTTGTTAAGAAAGTGGCTGGGGCTGTGCTTAGTAACCAGTGACATAACCCAGCCCCTTTCACTTGCACTCCAATCCCACAGGTAAATCCACAGTGAATCAAGTTGTCCAGTAATGCAGATCCTCTTAATTCATGAGGGATGTTAACAAGAAAAAACCCACTGACTTCCAACACAATCCTCTTACTATAATGGCAACTATTGAATGACAGCTCTGGGGGATGACAGCTCAGTATACACAAACGGGCAAGGTCTTCCAGGTGACGTCATCGACCAAATGTGGTCATGACCATATTTGGGCAATGATGTCACAGAGATCCCATGTAACTATTTTCCTTAAAATCTGTTCTAAGCTTCTTAGTTTGAAACAATATCCTTCTTGCTAGTGAAGATGACAATCCTACAACTTGAAGGATGCTGTATGCTGCTGTTTGATAAAATTGTCTTAGGATATGTGTTATATGACAAAAAAGCTTACCATTTATTTTTGAGCTTCATTTTTTCAGTGTGGTATACATCAAAGGAATTGCTATCCTGTAAATATCTAGTTGAAGAATATACAAATCAAATATTTAGTACCTTACACACATATCCCACTCCAAGCTTCTTCTTTAAAACACCAAGCATCTGCTTAGAACAAATAACCCACATTGTTCCCTCTTGTTTTATTAACTATATATATATATATATCGGTGCATCCCTAATATATAAATATATATATATATATATATATATATATATATATATATATATATATATATATATATATATATATATATATAAATATATATATATACATATATATATATATATATATATATATATATATATATATATATATATATATATATATATATATATATATATATATATATATTCTACTTGGTTTCCTATTCTCCCCTGGTAATTGCTGCTTGTTTCTAAATCAGTGCTTTTTTATGAAATACAAGGTATTTCCCTGCTTTTTTCTTTTTTTTCACTTGGAAGTATTAGCAGGCCATTTGCAGATTATTTTACGTTTGAGGAGAGATTGGTCGTAGCTACCACAACCAACACCATCTAGATAGAGTAGGCATCAGAAAATGGCAGATCATGGTCTGAACCGGGACATACTAACAGTCCTGTCCAGACCATCATGTCCAAGCCATTCATCTATCTGTGAGGCCTTGTACACACGAGGGGATATGTCCGCTGAAAACGGTCCGATGGACCGTTTCAGCAGACATCTCCGCTCGTGTGTATGGGCTAGCGGACAGATTTCTCCACCCGACAGATTTCAAAGCATGCTTTGAAATCCATCCGGTGAAATCTGTCCGCCCGACATGTCTGCTGGTTAGTACACTTACCAGCAGACATGTCGTGCCCCACCGCCGCCGCGCCGCCGCCGAATGGATTCGGCGCATGCGCGGAAGTGTTTAACTTCCTGGTGCGGTGACATGGCGGTGACGTGGCGGCGTCAACGTCACCGCCGCGTCACCGCGCCGTCCGGCGGCGGGGAATTTGATCCGATGGTGTGTACACGCCATCGGATCAAACTCCCGATCGGACATATCCGATGGAAATGGTCCGCGGACCGTTTTCATCGGATATGTCCGATCGTGTGTACGAGGCCTGATGAGTCCTCTCCAGGTTGTCTCTCTTCCCATCCCCACCATTGCCACTCTCACTGCTGTCTTCACGGCAAGGCAGAGGCAAGGAAGTGCAACAGATCTGGATAGAGCTGCCTAACTCTTAAAATAAAGAAGCAGGTGATTTATTGCTACAATGCAGGGTAATTCTAGCAATCACCACATTGTTAACATTTAAAACTGGGCAGCTACTGGCCTCCATTTAGACCTGTTGCACCTACAGCCCTCCACCCTGCTATGTGAGGCAGGACTGGAAGGAGGGGGGGGAGGACATTGATGTAAAGGGGGGCTGTGATGTAAAGGGGATTCTGCTATGTAGAGGGGGAGATGCAGTGTAAAGTGGGCACTGTAGTGTAAAGAGGGGTGCTGTGATGTAAAGTGGGCTTTAATGTAAAACTTTGATGTAAAGGGGGGCTTTAATGTAAGGAGGGGACTGTAATGTAAGGGGGCTTGTGATGTGAATAGGGGGTCACTGTGATGTGAAGGGGAATTGCAATGTAAAGTGGGGGGCTGCAATGTAAATGGGGTACTGTTATGATCACCGCAAGATCACTTTTATCCGCTGCTTACTGAAGCCGTCGGTAGTGGTGGAGCCGATCAGTGCATCACATCCGCCCAATGGGGATTTTTTTTTCTTATTGCATTTTAGTGTAAATTTGAGATCTGAGGTCTTTTTGACCCCAGATCTCACATTTAAGAGGTCCTGTCATGCTTTTTTCTTTATTACAAGGGATGTTTACATTCCTTGTAATAGGAATAAAAGTGACCCATTTTTTTTTTTAAAGGACAGTGTAAAAATAAAAAATAAAAGGTAAAATAAATAAGAATTGTTATTATTTTTTAAAGCGCCCCATACCAGCTTGTGCGCAGAAGCGAACACATACGTAAGTTGTGCTCGCATTTGAAAACGGTGTTCAAACCACACATGTGAGGTATCACCACGATTGTTAGGCCGCGTACACACGACCAAATCTGTCTGCTGGAAACGGTCTGCTAGACCGTCCCAGCAGACAGATTCGATCGTGTGTACGGGCGAGCAGACGGATTTGGCCAGCCGACAGATTTGAAAGCATGCTTACCAATCTGTTGGCTGGGAACCCGTCCGCCCGACATGTCTGCTGGTTAGTACGCTAACCAGCAGACATGTCTTCTCGCACACGCGCCAAATAATTTCGACGCATGCGCGGAAGTGTTTTACTTCCTGGTGCGGTGACGTGGCGGCGTCAACGTCACCGCCGCGTCACCGACACGTCAGCACGCTGTCTGCTGGCGGGGATTTTGGTTTGCTCGTGTGTACACGCGAGCAAACCAAAATCCAAGCAGACAGATTTGTTCAAATCGGTCGGTCCGACCGATTTGAACAAATAGATTGCCTCGTGTGTACGAGGCCTTAGTTGTGAGAGCAATAATTCAATCTCTAGACATCCTCTGTAACTCAAAACTGGTATCCTGTAGACATTTTTTAACATCACCAATGAATGTTTTTAAGTGCCAACATTTTTCACTATTCCCCGAGTGGAATTTTGATACTGCAGCTGCTGACTTTTAATACGTGGACACTTACCTGTCCAGAGAGCCTGCAATGTCAGCACCCCAGCCCTGGTAAGGAACCAGGCAGTGAAGCCTTTCCCAGCGGCGGTGAAAGGAGGAGGGGTGCCGTCTCCAGAAGTGGGGAAAGGTGCCTTTTAAAAACAGGTACCTGTTCCCCTCTCTCCCCTGAAAGGTGCCAAATGTGGCACCAGAGGGGGGGAAGAGATAGATAAGCAAAAGTTCCTTTTGAGTGGAACTCCGCTTTAAGTCGCTTAGCCTTGTTTCCATTTTCTAAGCTAAAAAACATAGGAACTGGGGTGCTCTGGACTGATGAGTCAAAATTTGAAATATTTAGCTGTAGTAAAGGGCAGTTTGTTTGCGAAAAGCTGGAGAGTGATACAATAATGAGTGTCTGCAGGCAACAGTGGAGCATTATGGAGGTCCTTGCAAGTTTTGGGCTGCAAATAGAATTGGAGATTTGGTCAGGATTAATGGTGTCCTCAATGCTGAGAAATGCAGGTAGATACTTTTCCATCATGTCATACCATCAGAGAGGCCTGTGATTGGCCCAAAATGTATTCTGCAGCACGACAACAAACCCAAATGTGCAGCCAATGTCATTAACCTCCCTGGTATGATTATTTCAGATTTTAGGTGCTGAAAGCGGTACCATTATTTAGCATTGAAATTTGGCGTTTTACATTGTAGGCCTGTAATTCTTAGAAATAACTCACTTAAATCTGTCCAAACAAGAGTTAATAAATCATAAATTATAATATAATAAATAACTATCAATAATTATAACAAATAATAATATAATTATAATAAAATTATTCAATAATGTAATCAAATCAAAAACACAGAAATTTGCTTAGTTGCAGAATTGTCGCTGTCATTGCTTTTATTTATTTATGATGAATTTCCCCACAAATCGCTATCGCTCAATTCTGCAAGTGATTATAATATATTATCGCTGTTTTCTAGCTGCTCTAAAACCACTTTTGGTTGCTATGGACAATCTACAGTTTCCAGGCAGAAAGAACAGTTTTTATTTTATAAAAGTACACGCAGAACACTGGGCAGACCACTAGGGACAAAGGGGGTGTGTATTTTTTACATACAGTACTGTAATCTATAAGATTACAGTATACTGTATGTAATGTGTTTATTTACTTTTTTTAATTTGGCGCCGTTCTCCGCCCCCGTGCGTCATAACGTCGCAGGGAACGGAGATAGGCGGCACACAGGGACACTGTGTGAATCGAGCGAGGACCTGCTCGCTCACACAGCGGGGATGCATTGCATGATCCAGGGACAAGGTAAGTAACTTTGTCTGTGGGTGCTGCGAGGCGAGCCGGAGTCTGGCTCGGGGATACCGCTTTTGGTAAAGAAATCTTCCCAGACTCGGGAATACCGCCAGGGGGGTTAAGCACTATTTTCAGTGTAAAAAAGAAATGGAGAAAATGTGATGTGAATGGTGGGGGGACTGTGATGTAAAGGTGGGGGCTGTGATGTAAAGGTGGGGGCTGTGATATGAAGGATCATAGCAGAAACATAAGATTGCGCTGGAAGAAACTATTACTGATTCAATCTCTGTGGATGTTAGATTCAATAGCCCTGATCTAGACCATGATCACAGCATTATAATTCCTCAAGCAATGCTCCTTATTTTCATCATCCTCATTATCATTCACATCTTTTAGCCACATTTCCAAGTTT
Organism: Rana kukunoris; assembly: GCA_029574335.1. Taxonomy (NCBI): domain Eukaryota; kingdom Metazoa; phylum Chordata; class Amphibia; order Anura; family Ranidae; genus Rana; species Rana kukunoris. Next base: position 145,477,177 of record CM056051.1, on the reverse strand, counting down.
ATAATTCGGAGCGCACAATGTTAAGCCAGCCAAAAGAAACCCTTAAAACGTTATAAACACTTAAAAAATTATTTTGTTATTTGACAGATTACATGGTGAAATATCGCCAGTGGAGTCCAAATGTATAAATTGCCAGCAGAGCAAATTCACAGTCACTGAATGTTGTACATGCAGAAATGCTTATCCAGTTACTCTTTTTATGATTAATATATGGCATTCTTACAAAAAAAAAATCAATATGAAGAGAAATGTCAGAACTAATTTTCCCTGAGACTAAAATAAATGTCTGACGTATTCTGCATAAAACCTACATTCTTCTGTCTTGAATTTTTTTTTTTTTTTTTATATTTACTTTTTATTGACACATTTTCCAGAATTATAACATAATCCATATACTGTACAATATTTTAGGGAATAATAACACAATTTTCAATACATCTACACTCATCAATCATCTAATCTAGTTTAAGCCAACATATCCGGTCTTCTTTCCAAAACCCGTAACTTATTTAGTTGTCCCCTTGTAGGTTAAAGATTATATATCCCTCCCCTATTTAAACTAGGGGTACCGCTGGGAACCTGAAACAAAAATCTAGAAAGAAAAAAAAAGAGAGAGATGACAAACCAAAAAGGCATTGAGAGAGGGACAACTCACCCCTTCTGCCCAGTTCCTTCACTGACTCTCAATTAAACACTTTTTCCTTATTATGGCTTCTGTTTGTTTTCTGTTCCTTATCTAACCATTTTAGATATCCGACTATTCCCTATTTCATTTCCTTAACCTTTCCCTTTTTTCCCTCCCCCCTTCCCAACCCAAACCCAGACCCCAAAAAAAAGAGAAAAAAAAATGAAGGGGTACCCTTACCCTAATCTTCCCCCTCTCTCTCCTCCACCCACCCACCCCCTCTGGGAGACTTCTGTCCTTACACTTACCATGTCTACACTCCAGTTTCCCTCCCTAATAATTCCTTTCCTTCCTCTCAATATACAAATGCATTCCATACTCCCCATGTCGCATTATATTATTCTTTTCTATCTTGGGCTGAAAGCATCAGGTCTTCTATGGCCCCTACATTTCTGACCCTATGCAGCCACTCTGCAATCGTTGGTGGTTCAGAGTTTTTCCACCTCTGAGCTATTCCCGCTTTAGCCTCATTAATTAAGTGGCAAATAATCAAATTTTTATATGTCTTTGTTGGAATCTGTGACAAGTGTACCAGGCAAAAAACTGGGTCGTCTAGTATTTGGTGGGGTGTAAGTTTTTGTATGATCCTTTGTACTTCTACCCAATACTTCCTAATCTTGGGACAAGTCCAGAATATATGGAACAAAGTTCCTTTATTCTTCATACATCTCCAGCACCTGTCTGGAGTTCCCGGGAAAAACCTGCTCAGTTTCGCTAGTGTATAATACCACCTATTTAGAAGTTTATAGTTTAATTCCTGTGTTCTGGTACAGACCGATGTCTTCATGGCGAGGTGGATTATCTTTTGTTGTTGTGCTTGGTTAAAATTCAACTCCATGTCTCCTGCCCATTTTCGCATAGCAGGTATCTCATAACTTTCTGGGGGTGTTGTTAGTAGCCTATATAATTTAGAAAGCATTCTGGTAGGGGGTTCTCATTCCTCACAGTGTTGTTCCAATTGTGTTAAGTCCCTTTTGAATCTATTCACTGGGCCTAGAGAGTTCAAAAAATGACATAATAGGGCTTGCCAGTATTTTACTTCGAATTGGCCATCCGATTGTATAAGTAGTGCAACCGTTGGCCAAGTTTCCATTTGTGTAAAGTGTAGGACCTGTGTACATCTCTTTTCTCTAAGGTTCCTGTATGTCCCTCCTTCCATACCAGGTGGAAAGCCCAGATTTCCCAAGATTGGGTATAGAGGCGAATATACTGATGAGTGTCTACCCATCAGACACATCCTATGCCCCACCGCCAACGTCAGGCCTATAATAGGGTGCCTTTTCAGCTCATCTGGCAATATTTGATAGCACCATATTGCTCCTCTCAGAGGGACCTGACCCACCTCCTGCTCTAATTTTACCTAGAGTTTTATTTCGGAACTCCTACACCAATCTATGACCCTTCCCAGGTGTACCGCCTGGTAGTATTTAACTATGTCCGGGACCGCCAGCCCTCCGTAGCACTTAGAGAGGGTCATCCTACTTCTACTAATTCTAAGGCCTCGTACACACGAGGCAATCTATCTGTTCAAATCGGTCGGACCGACCGATTTGAACAAATCTGTCTGCTTGGATTTTGGTTTGCTCGCGTGTACACACGAGCAAACCAAAATCCCCGCCAGCAGACAGCGTGCTGACGTGTCGGTGACGTGGCGGTGACGTTGACGCCACCACGTCACCGCACCAGGAAGTAAAACACTTCCGCGCATGCGTCGAAATCATTTGGCGCGTGTGCGAGAAGACATGTCTGCTGGTTAGCGTACTAACCAGCAGACATGTCGGGCGGACGGGTTCCCAGCCGACAGATTGGTAAGCATGCTTTCAAATCTGTCGGCTGGCCAAATTCGTCTGCTCGCCCGTACACACGATTGAATCTGTCTGCTGGGACGGTCTGGCAGACCGTTTCCAGCAGACAGATTTAGTCGTGTGTACGCGGCCTAAAAGTCTTCTGTTAGCCCAGATAAATTTAGAAAGGAGTGTATTTACCTGACGCAGGAACGCAGAGGGAATTTGTATCGATATTGCTTGGAAAAGATACAACAGTTTTGGCAGGATGGTCATTTTAATAGCATTGCACCGCCCAAACCATGAGTGAATTCCCTTCTGCTACCTCTCCATCAAATCGGCAATTGCCTTCACCAGTGGAGGGAAGTTTACTTCAAAAGTATTCTCTAATCTTGGTGGTACATATATCCCTAAATATTTTAAGGCTATTGTTACCCATTTAAATTTAAACTTAGGTTGTATGGTTTGTTGCATTGTAGTCGGGAGTGCCATTCCCATTGCTTCTGATTTTCCGTAGTTAATTTTTAAATTTGCCGATTTCCCATACTCCTCTATTTCCTTCATCAGGTTTTGTAATGATTTTTGGGGGTTAGAATAGGAGAACAACATATCATCTGCAAAGGCGGATACTTTATAGTTACTATCTCCTATACATTTACCCTTAATATCTGTCTTGAATTTTATATTGGTATAGTCACGACTAGCAAGGGGCTGCTAACGCTAACCATGCCCCCAGAAATTGAAGACCAAGGATATAAGAAGACTATGGTTAGGTGCATGACAGATTTTCACTATTGACAATCAAACACACATACCAAATAAATGCACAGAATAGCACAAAGATAAAAGCAAATAGGCTAAGCATAAAAAGAATGAGTTGGATTGAAAGAATATAAATTTAAAAAAATAATGATTTAAGAAACAGAATGTAAATTTGGAGATTCAGAAAACAGGGTATCACATAACCTAGGGGCTTTAAATGTAACCATACAAAATTAACTACCCGAGAGAAGACCCGGTGAGGGGGGAGACATTTTATTTAACCCACAGTAATTATTGTATGGCCCTCATCCCCTGACAATAGGCATTTAGGGGTTGATCTACTAAAACTGGAGAGTGCAAAGTCTGGTGCAGCGCGACACAGAAACCAATCAGCTTCCATGATTTCTGTCAAAACTTAATTGAACAAGCTAAAGTTAGAAGCTGATTGGCTACCATGCACAGCTAGACCAAATTTTGCACTCTCCAGTTTTAGTAACTCAACCTCTTATGCCGCGTACACACGATCGGAATTTACGATGAAAAAAGTCAGACGGAATATTGCGACCGTGTGTGTGCCCCATCGGAGTTTTTCTTTTGGAAATTCGAACAAACTTAGAAAGAGAACATGTTCTTTTTTTCCGATGGAAATTTTTTTATCGGAAATTCCGTTCGTCTTTATGGAACTCCGACGGAGAAAAAAACATGCATTCTCAGAGTAAAGTCGACGCATGCTCGGAAGTATTGAACTTAATTTTTCTCGGCTTGTCGTAGTGTTGTACGTCACTGCGTTCTTGATGGTTGGAATTTGGTGTGACAGTGTATATGCAAGACAGCTTGAACGGAAGTCAGAATTTATCCCAACAAAATTCCTATCGTGTGTACAAGGCATAAGGCTCAGTTCACACTGCCGCAACTTGGGATCTGACTTGTTAGACCCCAAGTCGTGTGACATGTGAAATCCCATTTTAGTCTTAATTAGCACTACTGAAGTCGCTCCGACTTTAGAAAAGGTTCTTGTACTATTTCAAGCCAATTTGTGCCCATAGACTTTCATTGGAAGTCGCCTTTAAATCAGATCCTCATCTTAACTAATGTTATTTGAATCCAACATTACAGGAAGATTACCCAGACGTTCCCTGAAGATGCTTCAAAGTCGCTTGGCAAAGATGCAGGGTAAGTCATGTGACTTTCAGGTCGCAGCAGTGTGAACTGAGCCTTAAGCCGCATACACACGATCGAACATATCCAATGAAACTGGTCTGCAGACCAGTTTCATCGGACCAGTTCGATGGTGTGTACGGCCTATCGGACCATTGTCCGTCAGACAAAAGTTTTAAAACATGCTTTAAAACCTGTTGGACAGGTTCGATGGTTAGTACACAAATGCATCGGAACAAAAAACTGTGCATGCTCAGAATCAAGTGGACGCATGCTTGGAAGCATTGAACTTTTTTCATCACATCGTTGTGTTCTACGTCACCGCGTTCTGGTCTGATCGGATTTTGGTCCGATGGTGTGTACACACATCAGACCATCAGACAAGTTCAGAGTTGTCTGATGAAAACGGTCCGTCGAACAAGTCTCATCAGACATGTCTGATCGTGTGTACAGGGCCTTAGGGGTTTATTTACTAAAACTGAAGCGTGCAAGAACTGGTGCTATGCATTGTAGCCAATCAGCTTCTAACTTCAGCTTGTTAAATTAAGCTTTGACAATAAAACCTGAAAGCTGATTGCTTTCTATGCAGAGCTGCACCAGATTTTGCACTCTTCCAGTTTTAGTTATTCAACCCCTTAGGCCTTGTACACACGATCGGACATATCCGATGAAAACGGTCCGCGGACCGTTTCCATCGGATATGTCCGATCTGGAGTTTGGTCCGATGGCGTGTACACGCCATCGGATCAAATTCCCCGCCGGCGGATGGCGCGGTGACGTGGCGGTGACGTTGACGCCGCCACGTCACCGCACCAGGAAGTAAAACACTTCCGCGCATGCGCCGAATCCATTCGGCGGCGGCGGTGCGGGACGACATGCCTGCTGGTAAGTGTACTAACCAGCAGACATGTCGGGCGGACACATTCCCACCCGATAGATTTCAAAGCATGCTTTGAAATCTGTCGGGTGGACAAATCTGTCCGCTAGCCCATACACACGATCGGAGATGTCTGCTGAAACGGTCCATCGGACCGTTTTCAGCGGACATATCCGCTCGTGTGTACGAGGCCTTAGTGTCTTCTCTGTGTGGTTGTCCACTCCAACCACTTGATCAGTGCAGGAGCTGGCGTTGTTTGAGGAAAGTCTTCCTAGAATAAACTAAAAACAAGTCCGCAGTCTGCAGCCACATATGTAGCACTACCACAATCTATGACTCCAGTCTCTGACCATTACTGTAGCATATTGGAAATATATCAAAATCCTCTGTAACATCTCCACAGTTTCTGACTATCTTTTTTATCTGCAGTCTCTAAGGCTCCTTTCACACTGAGGAGTTTTTCAGGCGCTTTAGCACTAAAAATAGTGCCTAAATACCGCCTTAAAAACTCCTGCCCTGCAGTATCAATGTGAAAGCCCGAGGGCTTTCACACTGGAGCGGTGCGCTAGCAGGACCACTCCAAAAGTCCTGCTAGCAGCATTTTTGGAGCAGTGAAAGAGCAGTGTGTTTATCGCTCCTCCACCGCTCCTTCCCATTGAAAGCAATGGGAAACTGCTGTAATACTGCCGAAAGTGACGCATTGCCGGCAATATTAACCCTTTTTCGACCACTATACCGTCAGCGCTCCTCCCGCCCCAGTGTGAAAGGGGCCTAACAGTTTTTTTTTTATAACAATACAGTTGCTGAAAATATTTGGTGATGTCAGGGACTTGAGCCTTCCAGTATCAAGAAAGCTAACTACCACTCTTAAAGTGGTTGTAAAGGCAGAAGGTTTTTTAACATTAACATATTCTCTGCATTAAGGTAAAAAAAAGTCTTCGCTGTGCCCTAGAGCAGCGATCTCCACACTACGGCCCTCCAGCAGTTGCGGAAATACACATCCCATGAGGCATTGTAAAACTCTGACATTCACAGACATGATAAGGCATGATGAAAATTGTAGTTCCTGAACAACTGGAGGGCCATAGTTTGGAGACCCCTGCCCTAGAGCAATGGCTCTCTCTGATCTCTCTCTCATCATTGGACATGGAGGTAGCAGCAGAAGCCATTGCTGCTGTCAATCACAACCTGTAAGCAGAGAGCAGGGAATTGGGCCAAACCGCGCTGTGTGTAACTATGGACACATTGGGGCTGATTTACTAATGAATCTGCGCTGCGCCGGTACATGCCTTAATTAGTGCGCTGGATGAAGCCCTAATTAGGCGCATGAACCGGCGGCAGCAGCAGCGCGATGTGATTGATAAGTAAAGCCGCCGTCGAACTCCCTGTATAAGTCTATGGGGGGAAATCTTAATAGTGAATTTTAAAGGCTAATCTGCAAGTTTTGTCCTAAAAAGTGTTTGGGGACCTCAGTCCTGCCCCAGGGGACATGTACCAATGCTTTTTTTATTTTTTAAAACGGCCGTTTTTTCGGGAGCAGTGATTTTAATAATGCTAAAAGTGCAATAATAAAAGTGTAATTTTCCTTTAAATTTCGTACCATGGGGGGCTCTAATGTCAGCATGTGAAAAAGCGCATGTTTCCCGTGGTTAGAACTGTCTCTGCACAAAATGTCATTTTTCAAAGTAAAAAAGCCATTTAAAACTGACTCGCGGCAATAATGAATTGTCGGCTCCCGGCAATTGCAGGAGAATTTATTCATTAAAAAAAGGAAAAAAAAAAGCGTGGGGGTCCCCCCAAATTCAATAACCAGACCCTTTAGGTCTGGTATGGATATTAAGGGGAACCCCGCCGTCAATTTTAAAAAAAAAATGACGTGGGGTTCCCCCCAAATATCCATAACCAGACCCTTCGGGTCTGGTGTGGAATTTAAGGGGAACTCCACTCCAAATTAAAAAAAAAATGGCGTGGAGTCCCCCCTAAAATCCACACCAGACCCCTTATCCGAGCACGTTGACCTGGCCGGCCGCAGAAAAGAGGGGGGGACAGAGCGCGGCCCCCCCCTCTCCTGAACCGCACCAGGCCACATGCCCTCAACATTGGGAGGGTGTTTTGGGGTGCCCCCCAAAACACCTTGTCCCCATGTTGATGAGGACAAGGGTCTCTTCCCCACAACCCTTGCCCGGTGGTTGTGGGGGTCTGCGGGCAGGAGGCTTATCGAAATCTGGAAGACCCCTTTTACAAAGGGGCCCCCCAGATCCCGGCCCCCCCCCTGTGTGAAATGGTAATGGGGTACCTTGTACCTCTACCATTTCACGAGTAAAAAAAATGTAAAGGGTTAAAAAAGACAAGAGCCGGTTTTGGACAAGTCCTTTATTATCTTCTTTCTTCTTTCCTTCGGGTTTCTTCTTCCTCCTCCTTCTTCTTCCTCTGCTTCTGTCTTGGGTCTTCTATTCCCGCATCTTGCCCGGCGTGTTCTTCCATCTTCTGTTCCTCCCGCTGTCCTTCTCGTCCGCATCTTCTTCTCCTTCTTGTTCTTCTTCGCCGGAGCGGCCGCTTCCAATTGAAATCCCCGCTGTCTGCCGGACCACGCCCCCCCCTCTGACGCCTCGGGCAAGCTCTTAGGAGTGTGCTGCAAGTGCGTCCGAGGGGGGCGTGGTCACAAGTGAGAGGGCGGGCAATTCAATTTGAAGCTCGTGCGCGGCTTTTTCTTTGCCAGAGTCGCCGCTTCCAATTGAATTGCCCGCTTTCTGGAACATGTGACCACGCCCCCCTCTGACACACTGGCACCACACGGGGACTTTCCTAAGAGCTCGCCCGTGGCGTCAGAGGGGGGGCGTGGTCCGGCAGACAGCGGGGATTTCAATTGGAAGCGGCCGCTCCGGCGAAGAAGAAGAAGGAGAAGATGCAGACGAGAAGGACAGCGGAAGAAGATGGAAGAACACGCCGGGCAAGATGCGGGAATAGAAGACCCAAGACAGAAGCAGAGGAAGAAGAAGGAGGAGGAAGAAGAAACCCGAAGGAAAGAAGAAAGAAGATAATAAAGGACTTGTCAAAATCCGGCTCTTGTCTTTTTTTACACTGACACTTTTTTTTTACTCGTGAAATGGTAGAGGTACAAGGTACCCCATTACCATTTCACACAGGGGGGGGGCCGGGATCTGGGGGGCCCGTTTGTTAAAGGGGTCTTCCAGATTTCGATAAGCCTCCTGCCCGCAGGCCCCCACAACCACCGGGCAAGGGTTGTGGGGAAGAGACCCTTGTCCTCATCAACATGGGGACAAGGTGTTTTGGGGGGCACCCCAAAACACCCTCCCAATGTTGAGGGCATGTGGCCTGGTGCGGTTCAGGAGAGGGGGGGGGCCGCACTCTGTCCCCCCCTCGTTTCTGCGGCCGGCCAGGTCAACGTGCTCGGATAAGGGGTCTGGTGTGGATTTTAGGGGGGACTCCACGCCATTTTATTTTTAATTTGGAGTGGAGTTCCCCTTAAATTCCACACCAGACCTGAAGGGTCTGGTTATGGATATTTGGGGGGAACCCCACGTCATTTTTTATTAAAATTGATGGCGGGGTTCCCCTTAATATCCATACCAGACCTAAAGGGTCTGGTTATTGAATTTGGGGGGACCCCCACGCTTTTTTTTTGGTGTTTTTAATGAATGAATTCTCCTGCAATTTCCAGGAGCTGACAATTCATTATTGCCGCGAGTCAGTTTTAAATGGCTTTTTTCCTTCAGAATGTCATTTTTCACATGCTGACATTACACCCAGGGCCGCCATCAGGGGGGTACAGGCAGTACACCTGCAGGGCCGCCATTAGGGGGGTACAGGCATTACACCGCCCGGGGGTCCCCAGGGGCCCCCAGGGGCCCGGATGGGAACCACCCTAAAACAAAAAAAAATATTTTTTATTTTTTATTTTTTTTAAGGGCTCCGAAAGTCCCCAGGGGCCCGGAGGCCACTAAGGGCCCCAGATGGCAAGCCCTTTTTTTTAAATAAAAGATATATATTTAAAAAAATATATATATTTTTTTAATATATTTGTTTTATTTTTTTTAAGGAAAGGGCCCAGAGGTCCCCAGGGCCCTGGAAGGCTACCCCCTTGTTTTTTTACTTTTTTTCGATAAATGTTATATTTAAAAAATATATATATATATGTATTTTCTCTCTTTTTTATTTTTATTTTATAAAGAGCACAGAGGTCCCCAGGGCCCCGGATGGCTACCCCCCTTTTTTATATATATTTTTCTTTATTTCTTATTTCTGTCAAAATTTTTGTAAAGGGCCCCCCCGCTCCTCAATTTGTGGCACCACCCCCCCCCCGCTTCTCAATTTCATGCGGCAGCACCCCCCCCCCCCCCCGGTTCTCTGCTCCAGGGGGCCCATGCCTGAAGCTGTGTAAGGGGCCCCAAAATTCATGATGGCGGCCCTGTACACCTGTAAGGGGCCCGGGGGTCCGGAGGTGCCCAGATGCCTGGAGGCCCCCCAGCGCCCCAGATGGTAACCCCCCTCTTTTTTTTTTTGTATATATATTTGTTAGTTGGTTTTTGTAGGATTTTTTATTAAAGGGCCAATTTTTGGAATTTAATATTTTTTAGCAGTCTGGAGGTCCCCAGGGCCCCGGGTGGCAACCCCCCAAATTTTTTGTTATTAAAGGGCCAATGTTTTGTTTTAGGGGTCTGGAGGTCCCCAGTGGCCCGGAGATCCCCAGGGCTCCAGATGACAACCCCCCACCTTTACAAAAAAAAACAAAAAAAAAAAAATTATATATTTTTTGGTTATTTTTTAAACATATATATATATAATATAATTTTGAAAGCTCCCAGAGGGCCCCAGATGACAACCTTTTTGCTTCTAAAAATGTTATAAACATTTTCCCCAGGTTTGTTACTTTTTACTTTAATTTCTTTTTTAAAGTGTATTTTGTGCGTGAAGTCGAGAGAGAGGAGCTGGACTTGCAATCGCCATCCTTCTCCATGCCCCCGGTGGCAATGGTGGGTGTGAGGGGGGCCTGTCCCCGATGGGACAGAGGGACTCCCCCTATGAAGGAGTGTAGCCCACCCAGCCAGCCCTGTAGGTCCTTCGCCTCCCTTTATTTTAGGAGACCTCATGGCCAAAGTGTGTGCAAGTGTGGTGTTTTTTTTTTGGGGGGGGGGGGTGGGCATACTAAGCACAGGCGTACCTTGCATAGCACACCCCACTGGGAGCCAAACTCAATTCACATGTAGCCGAGACCGGGATCCGAACCCTTGGCTGCAGAGGTGAACGGCTTGTCAGCGCAGTTCCATTCACGTTGAGCCACCACAGCTCCCACCCAATGTTATTTTTTTTTTTAGATTTTTGGTAGTTATTTTTTAGTAAAGGGCCCAGAGCTCCCAAGGCAACCCCCTTTTTTATTATTTTATATATGTAGATATTGTAATTTATTTTTCATTAAAGAGCCCAGAAGTTTCTTTTTATTAAAGGGCCCAGTGGTCCCCAGGGCCCCCAGATGGCTACCACCCTTTTTAATATATATTTTTCTATATGTATTTTTTGGTAAAGGAACCCCCCGCTTATCAAATTGCGGCAGCCCCCCCCCTTCTTAATATCAGGCGGCACCCCCCCCCTATTCTCTGCTCCAGGGGGCCCATGCCTGAAGCTGTGTAAGGGGCCCCATAATTCCTGATGGCGCCCCTAATTGCCTCCCCCCCCCCCATGGTACGAAATTTCAAGGAATTTTTCACTTTTATTGTTGCACTTTAACCACTTCCATACCGCGCCTATTCTGGCACTTCTCTCCTTCATGTAACAATTATATTTTCTTCCTTGAAACTTACTCAGGACCCCCAAACATTATATATATTTTATTAACAAACACCCTAGGGAATAAAGTGGCGGCCATTTTTTCGGACACATTTCCAACAGTATTTGTGCCAAAAATTTTCAAACGTTTTTTTTTTTTTTTTTGGCTTTCAAAAAAAATACCTGTTTCATGAATGACAAAATAAGAAAGCAGTAAAGCTAGCCCAATTTTTAGGGATAAGGTGAAAGATGATGTTCCCCGAGTAAATAGATACCTAACTTGTCACGCATTCATATTGCGCACACTCATGGAATGGCGCTAAACTTCGTTATTAAAAATCTCCATAGGCAACGCTTGACTTTTTTTCTCAGGTTACCACTTTTGAGTTACAGAGGAGGTCTAGTGCTAAAATTATTGCTCTCGCTCTAACGCACGCTATGATACCTCACATGTGGGGTTTGAAGGATGTTTACATATGTGGGTGGGACTTGCATGCGTGTTCGCTTCTGAGTGCGAGCTACTAGGGACAGGAGCATTTAAATTCCTTTGTTATTTTATTTTTTTACTTAATATTTTAATTTTTGCACTTGTTTGTCCCTTTGTTTGTATTATTTTTCACTTTTCTTCCTATTACAAGGAATGTAAACATCCCTTGTAATAGGACTAGTGTGTGACAGGTCCTCTTTATAGAGAAAGGCGGGGTCAATTAGACCCCACATCTGTCCTCCAGGCTGGAAAGCATGTAATTGGTTTAAAAAAAAACATCTCATGCTTTCAGCTGCAATCATGTTCGTTCAGCACAGTAGCGTAGTGTGTAGCATGTTCACCTAGCAGCAAAAGGGTTGCTGGTTCGAATCCCGCCCGTGACACTATCTGCCTGGAGTTTGCATGTTCTCCCTGTGTGGGTTTCCTCCCACAATCTAAAAACATGCTGTAAATTGGATCCTGTCTAAATAAGCCCTAATATGCAGTAGGATATTTAGGTTTTGTGCTGCCCTAGGCCTGACCAAATTTTGGCACCCCCCTAATAGAAAAATGACCCACCCTTCCTGTCAAGGCCACACCCTGTTTTTTTATGACCCACCCAGGAATTTTCAGGGGACACACACAAGTTCTGTGGGGGGGGGGGGCACAGGAGACCCTTAATTTGCCTAGTTTTTCGATCACTTCCTGTTTGGCTATGGGGCAGGAAGTGAAGGCCAATCTCCCCAAACGGACAGGGATAATACAAAATAAACTGACAGAGCTTCTAACCCCCCCCCCCCCAACTCTATCCAAAATGAAACTGTTCGAGCATGCCCAGTTCACTCGAAATGCAGTACCAGAATCAAATCTGCAATGGCGGATGAAAGCATTAGAGGTGTTAAATTTTTTTTTGGTCCCCATGAAGTGATGCTTTACAAGCTGAACGGGAGGTCTTATAGAATTTTTACGTAACAAACCTAAATAGTAATAATTTAAAAGCCCCTGTCCCTAGTAGCTCGCAGTCAGAAGCGAACAAGCAGCATTTTTATTGTTTCCGGTTACCAGTTTAGATTTACAGATGAGGTCTAGTGCTATAAATATTCCTCTTGCTGTTACGCACGCTATGATACCTCACATGTGTGGTTTGAAGAATGTTTCCATATATGGGGGCGGGCCTTAAATGTGTAAGCCCCGCCCACATATTGAACCCCCGTTCAAACCCCACATGTGAGGTATCATAGCGTACGTTAGAGCGAGAGCAATACTTTTAGCACTAGACCTCCTCTGTAAATCTAAACTGGTAACCTGAAACACATAAAAAAGCGTTGCCTATGGGTATTTTCAAGTACTGAAGTTTGGCGCCATTCCATGAGTGTGTGCAATATTAAAGTGTAACATGTTGGGTATCTATTTACTCGGTGTAACATCATCTTTCACATTATGGCCATAAATTGGGCTAACTTTAGTGTATTCTTAATTTGTAACCACTTGAGCCCCAGAGCATATTACTGGTCACTGACGGGGCCATTTTTTGCATTTCAACACTGCGTCATTTTGACTGACAATTGCGTGGTTGTGCGACGTGGCCCCCAAAAAAATTGGGCGTCCTCATCCTCCCCCCCCCCCCCCCCTAAAAATTTTTTTTTTTTTTTTTGTTGGTGGTATTTGATCACCTCTGCGTTTTTTCTTATTTTTGCTTGACCCAAAAATATAGCGACAATTTGGTAACTAAAAAAACATATTTTTTACTGTTTGCTATAATAAATCTCCCCCAAAATATATTCAAAAAATGTTTGCCCTCAGTTTAGGCCGATAAGTATTCTTGGACATATTTTTGGTTGCAAAAAATCACAATAAGCGTTTGATTGGTTTGGGCAAAAGTTCTAAGTAGGGGTTGGTCTTATGGGTTTTTTTGGAATAATTTTTTGTTTTACTAGTAATGGTGGCTATCATTGTTTTTTCTGTCTAATGCGACATTGTGGCGGACACATTTTTGTGAGATTTGGCATTTTTGTAGCGAGCAATGGTATATAAATGCATTGCTTACTATAAAAATGACACTGGCAGGGAAGGGGTTAACACTAGGGGCGCGGAAGGGGTTGAATATGTTACCTGGGTGTGTTCTAACTGTAAAGGGGGTGGGACTGTGTAGGGGAAATGACAGATCGCTGTTCATACATTGTAGGGACAGACGAGCAGGCATTCCCCCCCCCCCCCTGACAGGACCGGGATAAAGGGGAACTCCACCCCAAATTACAAAAAAAAACGGCGTGGGGGTCCCCCTTCAGGTGCACAGGGGGTACACCTACCCCCCCCGGTCTTCGCCGCCGCCTTCCGCCGGGGAGAGAGACACCCACCGATGCTCTCCGCCATGTTCGGCCAGGCCCCCTACCCCAAATCAAGCTCTTTTACATCCGGGGGGGGCCGGCGGAAATGGCGGAGAACAACGGGGGCGTCGCCACTCCTCGGTCTTCTAGCCGTCTTCTGCCGGGGGGGGGAAACACCCACCCATGCTCTCCGCCATGCTCGACTGTGCCCCCACCCCAAAATGAAGCTCTTTTACATCCGGGGGGGGCCGGCCGAAAACAGCGGAGAACAACGGGGGTGTCGCCCCACCTCGGGCTCCTCCGCTTCTGCCTGGCTCCTCCCAGGGCTTCTTTCGCCGTCTTCCGCCGGAGGGCGCCACTCTCCGGGCTTCTCGACGTTGTCTTCCGCCGCGGGGGCCAGGCCTTCTTCTTTGCCGCCCCCTTCGAATTTTTCGGCCTGGACGGGGGTCGCACATCCCATCCAGGACTTGGACGTGGCGGGCTTCTCGTCGCCGTCTTCTGCCGCTGCCCCCTTCACCACGAAGCTCCGTGCTTGTTTGATGAGGGCAGCGGGCTTCCGTCGTCTTCTCCGGGGCGAGGGTCGTACATCCCACCCCGGATTTCGTCGCCGTCTTCTGCCGCTGCCCCCTTCACCACGAAGCTCCGTGCTTGTTTGATGAGGGCAGCGGGCTTCCGTCGCAGTCTTCCGCCGCGGGGTGACACTCGCGGGCTTCTTCTTCCATTCGATGTTGACACGGCGAGGTCCGGCGCTGAAATGCCTTCTGAGCGGCGGGCAAGGACTTATATTGGCATTGGGCGTGGGCGTGGTTATGCCAACATGTGACCTTAACCCATGTGACAGTGATGTGACGTGACATCACTGTCACATGGGTTAAGGTCACATGTTGGCATAACCACGCCCACGCCCAATGCCAATATAAGTCCTTGCCCGCCGCTCAGAAGGCATTTCAGCGCCGGACCTCGCCGTGTCAACATCGAATGGAAGAAGAAGCCCGCGAGTGTCACCCCGCGGCGGAAGACTGCGACGGAAGCCCGCTGCCCTCATCAAACAAGCACGGAGCTTCGTGGTGAAGGGGGCAGCGGCAGAAGACGGCGACGAAATCCGGGGTGGGATGTACGACCCTCGCCCCGGAGAAGACGACGGAAGCCCGCTGCCCTCATCAAACAAGCACGGAGCTTCGTGGTGAAGGGGGCAGCGGCAGAAGACGGCGACGAGAAGCCCGCCACGTCCAAGTCCTGGATGGGATGTGCGACCCCCATCCAGGCCGAAAAAATCGAGGGGGGCGGCAAAGAAGAAGGCCTGGCCCCCGCGGCGGAAGACAACGTCGAGAAGCCCGGAGAGTGGCGCCCTCCGGCGGAAGACGGCAAAAGAAGCCCTGGCCCCTAGTAGGAGCCAGGCAGAACCCGGCGACGAAATCCGGGGTGGGATGTACGACCCTCGCCCCGGAGAAGACGACTGAAGCCCGCTGCCCTCATCAAACAAGCACGGAGCTTCGTGGTGAAGGGGGCAGCGGCAGAAGACAGCGACGAGAAGCCCGCCACGTCCAAGTCCTGGATGGGATGTACGACCCCCGTCCAGGCAGAAGAATTTGAAGGGGGCGGCGGAAGACCCTCAAAAGTGAAAACGTTCACCAGGTGAATGGGTAGGGGTACGATGTACCCCATACTCATTCACATAGGGTGGGGGCCCGAAATCTGGGGGCCACCTTATTAAACGGGGCTCCCAGATTCTGATTGGCTCCCGCCCGCATACCCCGACAACCAATGGCTAGGGTTGTCGGGAAGAGGCTCTTGTCCCGATCGACATGGGGACAAGAGTGCTTTGGGGTGGGGGGGCAGCGCCCCCCTCCCCCAAAGCACACACTCCCCCATGTCGAGGGCATGTGGTCTGGTACGGCTCAGGAGGGGGGGGGGCGCTCGCTCGTCCCCACCCCCATTCCTGTCCGGCCAGACTGCATGCCTGGGATGAGGGCTTGGTACGGATCTGGGGGGGAACCCCACGCCGATTTTGGCGTGGGTTAACCCCTCACGTTCCGGACCAAGCCGGAGAGCCTATTGTACCCCTGGGGGGGAAGCCGCGCCGGTTTCACATTTGAAATTTGGCGCGGAGTTCCCCTTCAGTGTCAGCGCAGCCCGAGAACAGCTCGGAGCTTGCCGTGCGCCGCTCCAGGCAGTGCAAACACTGCTACGCCGCCTGGTATTTACCAAGGATTTCCCGGCGTACTGAAGAGGCGCGCGGTGAGCTCCGATTTTTCCCTCTGCGCATGCCCAGTATGCAAGTGAACCTTCCGAGGTTCTAGCGTACTTTGCAAGGGCACGGGGATCGGGTCCCAAAAGTCACTTTCCCTTTCAAATCGGCCCGCCACACAAGTTTTAACACATGTCACTACACTTCCCCTGCATCACCCCCCTCCCTCCCCTCATAAACTCCCGCCCGAATCCCCGATGTTTACATTACTAAATGCCGCACGCCAGCTCTGTACTGGCGTGCTGTGCGCCCTCTTCTGGGCGCATTAGGCACTTTAGTAAATGAGGAAACACGCTGCACTGGCAGCGTGTTTCTTTGGTAAATGTCAAAAACAGGTTTACTCCTGCTTGTGCACCATGAGTCTTGGCGCACAGGCTTGGTAAATCAGCCCAATTGCATCTCAGGAACAACCTGCACAAGTGACAAGTGCCAAAGGAGCCAGTGACTCCTGCTGCTTTCAATTACAGCCAGTAAGCAGAGAGCAGGGGGTGGGGCCAAGTTGTGCTGTGTGTGTCTATGGACACACAACGCACAGCTCAGGATTGAGCCTGCAGAAGCGCACCATAGCAAGCAGATTGCTACAGGGCATTTGACAGTGGGAGGAGCCAGGAGAACTAGGGGGCAGGGGACCCCAGAAGTGGAGGATCAGGGCTGCTTTGTGCTCAAATTAAGCAAAGGCTAGGAAAGCCAGAGATAGATATTGAGGGACAGATAATAAGGGGATATACACGCTGAGAAACAAGCACAGACAGGTAATAGTGGAGTCAAAGATATTTAGTATACAGTATGACAGCTAGTAAAAGCTCACAGATTTATCATCAAACCCAACTTGATCATGACAGTAAATATCTGGAATGTATTCTAATGCAGATGAATGGCATATTTTCCATCATTCTAATAAGTACTTGATTCAAATATTAAATATATATGAACATTTAAAGTATAAAAAGTGAAATATTTACCATAAAGCTTTGTAATTAGAAATAGCACATATCAATACATAAGCACAAAGCATTCTATCATATGTTCATGTAATAGCTGTGAGAACATTTAAAAAAAAAAAAGCGAAGTTTCCATAGTAACTTTATTCATTTGATTTCCTAACAATGTGTTATATATATTACATAAACTTCATGGCTAAAGCTTGCCATAAACGGCTTGTGTTTCTTCATTCAGCCAGTATGCACATGCATGCCAGCACATTATGGCAGACTAACCTACCAAAGAAGCCCCCAGTGCTGCGGTGCCACCAATCTGGCAGGTCTCGGGCAGTCATATTTACCTGGTCTTCCTTCTAAGTTCTGTCTCTTCAGGCTTCTTTAAAGGATCACTAAAGGATTTTTTATTTTTTTAGCTAAATAGCTTTCCTTTACCTTACTGCAGTACTGGTTTCATGTCCTTATTGTTCGACTTTGCTTTGAAGTTGCTGTAATCCTGCTCTGTTCTCCACACTTCCTGCTTGTCTGTTTCCTTATAACCACAGTGCTGGGAGCTTTCTCACGGTGGTCTAAGCTGTCATTACTGTGTGTCTAAAACTTCCCAGAACCAATCAGATTCATTTTAAAAACAAAACACTGCCCTGGATTTGTTTGTTTTTGTTCTCTGTGTCTATTTCTACTTTGCAGAAACATGAAGCCAGTTCAAAAGTGAAACTAACCTGCAGGCACATTATATGATTGATTTTTATCTATTTTTAATCATTTTGAAAAGGAATCAGTTAACTTTTATGTCTCTATACCCTGTAAACAGTCATTTCAGCAAAAAAATGTTTTCCTTTAGTGACCCTTTAATGGCTAGGTTTCGATGACATCACTCCCATGCATGCACACAGGAATCACATCACTGTGATACGAATTGGGGCCACACACGTACTCTGAGATGCGCATGCACGGCTCATTGTACATTACAGCTGAGAGGCAGAAGGAAACCATTAAGGCAGAAGAGACCAATAGGGTTTCTTCTGTCATAATTGATCTGCCTTTCAGCAAGGTTTTATAAAGGCGGATTTAATACCACTTTAAAGCGGAACTTCAGTTTTTGTTTTCAACTTTCCATCTATTAAATCTTCTGCCCTTGTTGTTTTAACTTTGGACAGTAAAACATATTTTCTGCCAGTAAATACCTCTTACAGCCCACTTTCTGTTTCTTGTCTGGTAAAAGCCAGGCTTATGACATTATGCACAGCTCTCTCACTCACTTTCATTAGAGTTTGCCAGGAAGGAAAGGGGGGGGGGTTGAGTCATAAGAGGGCCAATGTGAGCTGCAGAGTTGGAGGTGTGCCTTTGTGTGTCTGTGTAAAACCAAGAAGTGAACAGGCAGCAGCTTCAGCTGCCCACAGTTAAAAACGATGCAGCCAGATTTAGTGGAGGGAGATTTCTGCAGCATATTTGGCAAGTACAGCATCATAGTATGTGTAAAATAATATGCAAAGTGCTTGGAGGGAAGCTTCAGAATGGCAAAGATGTTTTTATTACAAATTATGTGAGCAGACTGCAGTTCATTTTTAAGTAGCTCCAACAGACCATGTTTTGATAATTTTCCTTAAAGGGATTGTAAACCCGCGCCATTTTTCACCTTAATGCATTCTATTAGGTAAAAAACCTCCTGTGCTACAGCAGCGCTCCCGAGCCCCCCTTATATTTGCCTGAGCCCTGTAATTCCCACGACGGGAAAGAGCACACTCGAGAAGAGGAGGAGCGCCGCTGAGGGACCCCAGAAGAGGAGGATCGGGGCCACCACTGCTTGCTTATATTAGTCAAAAAAATTTGCCTTTTTTTCTAGTTTCAAGTGCGCAGGTCACGTGATCACTTTCCTGAGCAATTCACGAACCTGCAGTTGGGTGTGTCCAAAGCAGGGCAGTTTGTCACTGAAGAAAGAGATGTTTACTGCCAGGCATCAGTGTGTCCAAAGTAATGAAATGCATTCATATGCAGCGGCATTTCATCACTTCCTCCAGTGACGTGCTGCTCTCCTCAATGGACGAGGAATGTGTGAAGGCATGACAATAACCTGACCCCCTTCCTTCAGTGACTTGCTGCCCCGCTCTGTCCTGCTGTCAATCAATGGAGGAGGGAAGGGATTGGCTTCCATGCTTGGCGTGGTCAATTAATTACCAGGAAGGGGGGAACTGGCAGAATAAAACTGGTAACTCAGAATCACTGCCCCACAAATAAACTTGTGCAATTAAAAAACAAATAGAAATACCTTTAAGTGGCAGAAAAATTATGTTTGTATTTTTAATTTTACAAACACTTTAATGTCTAACATTGCTTTTAAATAATACGGGAAATTATATTTAAATGCACCTGACCTTATCACATGTTTTACATAAAAAGAAACATACCTCAAATGGGGTCAATGTCTCACCACTGTCCTGCCTGTTTACTGGTACCCAAGGTAAGCCACAGCACAGCCAGTTCATTTTTATTTTGTATGTACACCTGTAGGCCCAGATTCACAGAGCGATTACGCCTGTCTAACTGGTGTTAGACAGGAGTAATTTCAAATTTTGCGCGCCGTATCACTAGTTTGAATCCTCAAACCATGATACGGCGACGTTGGGCTTCGATCTGAGAGGCTTACGTCTTCGTACGCCTTCGGATCTACGCTGTAATCTTTTTGCGGCCGCTGGGTGGAGTTTGCGTCGTTTCCAGCGTTGGGGTATGCAAATGAGCTTTTTACGGCGATCCACAAAGTTACGAGCGTCGTTCGCAATCACGTACGTCATTTTTTCGCTACGTAAAGTTAAACCAGCTATTAGCTGGTCTAACGTTACGCGGCCCATGTTAAGTATGGCCGTCGTTCCCGCGTCGACTTTCAATTTATTTT
The DNA here is from genome assembly GCA_029574335.1 of Rana kukunoris. Lineage (NCBI taxonomy): Eukaryota > Metazoa > Chordata > Amphibia > Anura > Ranidae > Rana > Rana kukunoris. The sequence goes on along the minus strand of CM056051.1, from coordinate 145,457,258 downwards.
TTATTTTTTGCGTAAGTCGTCCGGGAATAGGAATGTCCGTAAACGACGCTACTCAAAAAAAAAATGACGTAACGACGTGATTTCGCGCAATGCACGGCGGGAAATTTCTGAACGGAGCATGCGCAGTTCGATCGCCGCGGGGACGCGCTTAATTTAAATGCCTCACGCCCCCTATTCGCGTAGTTTGATTCCGCCGGGAGAAATACACTACGCCGCCGTACCTTACGGGCCAAAATCTCTCTGAATTCCACCTAGAGCCAGGTAAAGTACAACGGCGTAGAGTATCTCTGATACTCTGCGGGAATCTAATTATTTCTGAATCTGGCCCGTAGTGTTCATACAGTCTAGTGGCCTGGTGGTCTGCCTTGGTGCCTATGATGAGCAGCTCATTATAACCAATGGAAACCACAGATACCCCCAAAGTAAGGGAAGAATACAAACTACAAATGTAAAGGCAAAAAGAAACCTTGTTTGCAATTTGAACAATTAATATAGAAAAAAAGACGCTCATTTTATTGTGGCATTTATCCATTTATCATAATACCAAAATGATGTTTTCAATACAATGAAAGTTATTTGCAAATAAAGTGTTATTTTGAATTTTGTGAATTATTTTTTCATGCTGTGATTACCAACAACAAAAAATAGGGATAACCACATTTTTTTTTTTTTTTAATATGATCAGTATAAAGAAAATAAATATTAAATAAAGCAGGGAATGGAAAGAGTCAGAGATCACAAGGGCTTAATAATGCTGGCTTGTACGTGAAGGGTGCAAGGAAGAATCTTTTGCGGCAGTTGCCATTTTTAATTTCCCTTTATATAAGTATGTTTTGTGAGACTTTTGGCAAACACTTTTTCCTAATGGGGTCGTGGAGATATATTGCAGACAGGCTTTTTGCAGCAAGCTCTTTTGAGGACTTATTAAGCACAAGGTGTTGTGCTATGAATTTTATCTGCCTACCAGGACATATTATCTTTCTGATCATCCATCTATATTTTCCACTATTTATCTAAGCAATGAACTACCCTAAAGGGCTTTTCTTTCATCTGTATTAGTCCTGATGTGTTGCTTCCATGCCTGTGGTTTGGTCCAGAGTTCCATCTCCCCCTGTCACACTTTGGAGTAAGCACTCTATGGTTTTGGCTATGGTTCTGTGTATTATAAATAGGAACTCCTGAGAAAGCCTTCTGGCGAAACACGTAGAGATCCATACCAGGGACCTACAAATGTCTCCTGGCAAAACATATGGAAGGATTTCACTATATTCATCTGTATATGCAATATACCTATATTGGGCTAATAAATACAGGTTTCAGCATATTTAGATTTTTGCTTATATCTGTATAGGGAATGCGATTTATACTGTCTGATGATCTTTGGATATGTTTTTATGAAACAATATTTTAGCTACTTTTGGAGTACTCATGTCCTTCTTTTGGGGTTATAGGTAACAACCAGAAGTTATATTATTTTTCTCTCCTTTTTTTCCCATTTCGTATTTTTGGATTTGATGACATATCAAACAAGCCACGTGTCATGTTTTTCTTTCTGTTGGTTAATAAGGGGCTACATAGAAAAACATTTTATTTAAAAAAAATAACCAGATTTTTATTTCTTTATTCTTCTTGCAGAGTTGCTTGAACTTTTTCTGTTAAAAAATAAATAAAAATAAAACATACATTGTAATAAGTTTCCCCAGAGAACCACAACCATCAATGTTTGTTTACATTTTATAAAGTCCTGACACTGAAACCCCTGTTTCAGCAAATCACTGCTAAAAGAACCACTGACCGCAGCTCTGCTACACATATTGTAACCTCGTCTATCAAACTGACAGCAGTTCCCAGCAGCTACACACAAGGGCATGTTCTCAGTGGGGAACGACTCTAGGAAGTACAAGGTACTTGAAAAAAAAATATATATTAATGCTTGAGTGGCTAGAATAGTTAACATTCAAACCTACCTACTATTCTATATGAGTGACTTTCCAGTTTAAACTTTTTTATTTAGCTACTTCCCTTTAATATCGTTTTATAAATTAGATAATAGGCAGATATTTTCTTTTATTATAAATTAAAATGCATATCCCTCCATTTTATTCTCTTTTACAAAGTGTAACAATTTAAAACAAAATGAAATTGAAGTCATTTAACATTTATGAAAGACAAAAGCATGTTGCTAAATCATATCTCTGATCGTTTTCATAAGCATTTATAATGATTTAATGATGGATAAGACAAAGCTGTGTAATTAAAAATTTCCATTTTTCTAATGGAGGTTTGGATTTTCTCAAGGGTCAACAAATATAAAGCTATTGTCTTGGCTTCTTCAAATCATCTGATTCAATTTATTTTTCTAATGAATAAGTTATGTTAGCTAATAGACATTAGTGTTGAGCGGAATACGCCATATTCGATTTCGCGATATTGCGCGAATATATAGAAGAATATTCGCAAATATTCGCTAATATCGAATATTCGTGATATTTTATCCAAAAAAATGTTTGCGAAATTTCGCTAATGCGAAAATGATTGCGAAATTCTCTTAAACGGAGATCATTTCCTGTATTACTAAACTAATATGCACTAAACACTAAGGCCGCGTACACACGAGGGGACAGATTTGTTCAAATGTGTCGGCCCGACCGTTTCCAGCCGACGCAGCAAATCTGTCTGTTGGTCTGCTGTGCGTACACACGAGCGGATAGAAATCTCCCCGGACCAGAACGCGTGCACGTAAACCACGTACGACGTCACTATAAAGGGGAAGACCAAAGCTTACGGCGCCGCCCTCTGTTCCTCTTTTGCTAGTAACGTGTTAGCAAAGGTTTGGTTAGAGCCGATTCGCGCTTTTCGGTCTCCGCGCTTTACAGGTCGTATTCTCGGGTTCAGTGTGTGCTTGTGGGTGCGTATTTGGCAGTCAGTGCTGGCTGTCAGGTCGTTTCTGCTTTGCAGTGGCGTTCTGTCCGCGGGTATCTGTTTGTCGAGCGTATTTTGCAGGTCTTGCTGGATTAGGGGGTGCTTTCTGTGAGTGTGTTCTTGACTGACCAGCCGGCCGGTTTGAAGCCATTATGGAGCAGCAGCGTAACTTTGCTAGAGTTCGTGCTGGATATGGGCTTGCTTCTGGATGTTATAATTATTCCAGACCTTTGGCCAGGAACAGGGGGAGGAGGAGTTCCTGGGCCAAGAATTGGTTGCGCCAGCGTGACCGATTCTCTCATATGCCTCTGCTTAGGGAAATCCAGGAGAATAATCCTGATGACTTCAGGAACTTTCTCCGTATGACGGACCCCGTTTTCAACCGTCTGCTGGATCTTCTGTCCCCCTATATCACGAGGCAGGACACTGTGATGCGCCAAGCGATCACGGCCGAGCAGAGGCTTATTGCCACGTTGCGGTACCTGGCGACTGGGAGGAGCCTGCAGGACCTCAAGTTCTCAACAGGCATCTCTCCCCAGGCGCTTGGGATCATCATACCGGAGACGTGTTCTGCTGTCATACAAGTCATGCAGGAGGAGTATCTGAAGGTAAGTTTCCTCTTTTCTGAAGCTCACATTCTCTGTCTTTATAAATGTTTTTTTTTTTTTTTGGTTTGGCATTTGTTCCCTATAATGACCATGCTTTTTCCATGCTGAGTGTTGAATGTTGCCTTTTCTCCCCATGCATGCATGTTGTTAAGCTTTCCATGTTCTTTTTGTTGGCCTACCTACATATTTTTCCTTGCATGACTATTAACCTGTCCAGCATGCTATCCTAGGGACAAACACACCTAGCCTTTTTTTTTTTGTTGTGTGTGGCATATTTGTCTTTGCTGCATTGTAGTTCAACCCCAACCCCCCCTAAAATGTTGCCCCATCAGAGGGGTGGGGAGTGTGATAATAAGTGGGATTTTTTAGTGGCCACAACTCCACCCCAATAATAAGATAAAATTGTTAATACTGTGTGATGGTGCACAAGTATGGTTTTTGTATTCTGTTTGCAATGTTTATGTGCCTAAGTACTATTTATGTTTTTTTTTTTTGTCCCCACAGTTTCCCTCCACGCCACAGGAATGGCAGACTGTGGCTTCCCAATTTGCCCAGCGTTGTGATTTTCCAAACTGCGGAGGAGCAATAGATGGGAAACACGTCCGCATAGTGCCACCACCCCGTTCGGGGTCCTACTATTTTAACTACAAAGGTTTTCATAGTATCGTGTTGATGGCGGTGGTGTCGGCACAGTACGAATTTTTGTATGTGGACGTGGGGAAGAACGGCCGGCTGTCTGATGGGGGAGTGTTCGCGCGGACTGAATTTTACAACCGTCTACAAACTGGTGGTCTTGAACTGCCACCGGATGAAGACAATGTGGAAGGACTTCCGTTTGTTTTTTTAGCGGACGAAGCTTTCGGGCTTGGACCTCACCTCATGCGGCCTTTTCCCCAGAGGACTCTTACCCCGGAGAGGAGGGTGTTCAATTTTAGGCTAGCCAGGGCCCGGAGGGTAGTCGAGAATGCCTTTGGGATACTCGCCAGCCGGTTCCGCCTGTTCCTGACAGCGATAAATATGGCGGAATATAAATTGAACCATATTGTTTTTGCCTGTTGCATATTGCATAATTTTTTACGCAGGCATTCCCAGACGTACCTACCCAACATCGGTGCTGAGGCAGGACTACCCTCAGATACCCTTCCTGGGCTGGACACTGGTCGCGCTGGCTCGGCCACCCAATCTGCTCGTGAGGTACGCGACAAATATGTTGAGTACTTCATGGGCCGGGGGGCCATAGCTATGCCAGATCATATTTCTTTCTAATTCGGCCCCCAAAAGAAAGAAATATTACAAAATATAATAAATAATTTGACCATTGGACTCTATATACAGTTGTTTGTCATTATTGCTTTTTCTATTTATCTCTGTCTTCTTGGTTCTGAAACTAGTGCACTTCTAGTGCCAAATGTAGTTGTCATGTTTTAGTAAATAACCACAATTGGACATTACAGGCATACCCCACTTTTAAGTCCACAATAGAAGGGTCACTTCTGCACACAAACCAATGAGATACCAGCATTTATAAAATCTGGCTTAACTGAACAAGCTGGTGTTGGAAGAATAATTTTTGTTTACGCAGAAGTGAGGCTGATATTGTGATTTGCAGCGGTAAGAACTAAACGCTAGTGTGTACTTAAAACCGTGTTTATGGCTGTAGTTACAAGTCACTCATCTACAAACTGGGTATTGAGCATATATAAACAACAAGCCACTCATGTTAGCGTACAAAATTTTTTATCATAAATTTTTGGGTTTGCCACCATGTAACATTTTTGGAGTAAAAACTTTTTTTTTTTTTTTTTTTTTTTTATGAAAAAATATGGATTATACCAAACATTTTTTTTAGAAAAAATATAAAAGATTTTTCAAAACCAATAAAAATACTAAGTACAACAAGGTCATTACTACAACAGTCTCCCAATGTCACCCCGGAACACAACAAACTTGGAAGATGCACACATTCTTGTGTGTGAGTGAGAGGGCCCAAAAATGAGGATTATATCAAATGTCCACATGTGCTATCTGGCATCATGGGTGATCAATGCATGTGTTTTGTGGGTGCAAACCCTTCCCTCTTACCTGCTTGAGAAGGGAGGAAGGGGGTGTTCCCACAAAGCAAAGACAATCCATAACCTGTGATGGCAGATAGCACATGTGGACACACTGTGTGTGCATCTTTATATTTTTCTAAAACATTTTTTTTTGTTTGCAAGACGGATGGGTGATGGGGGGGGGGGGCCGGGCAGGGGGATTTAGTCTTTGATACGGCCCATCATATCAATAATATTTTTGTAATTTTGTTCAATTACAACCATTGTTTGCCTCATATTATCCATCTCTGTGCTACACTCCATAATTTGTTGGATGACAATTTGTGCACTTGCACGTGAAAAAGGTGGACTACTGGATGTGCTTGCAGCATCTTCATCCCCTATAACAAAATAAAAAAAAAATACATTAGTAATGTGCAGGCCTATCTACATCTCTTTCTCCCTGTGTGAAGCTGCGGTGACACTGACCTGTTGTGCTACTAATCTCCACCTCTCCATCATCCACAACTTCGCCTTCTTCCACAATCAATCCTTCTTCAATAACTCCTCCTTCTTCAATAACTCCTCTTTCTTCAATAACTCCTCCTTCTTCAATAACTCCTCCTTCTTCAATAACTCCTCCTTCTTCTACAACAACTCCTTCTTCAATAACTCCTCCTTCTTCTACAACAACTCCTTCAATAACTACTCCTTCTTCTTCACCAACTCCTTCTTCTTCACCAACTCCTTCTTCTTCACCAACTCCTTCTTCTTCACCAACTCCTTCTTCTTCACCAACTCCTTCTTCTTCACCAACTCCTTCTTCTTCACCAACTCCTTCTTCTTCACCAACTCCTTCTTCTTCACCAACTCTTTCTTCTTCACCAACTCCTTCTTCTTCACTAAATACTCCTTCCACATTTGCGTCTTCCTCATCTCTCCCTTCCACCACTCCTTCTTCTACCTGGTCCTCCTCCTCCACATGGCTAGATTTTTTCTTATGAGAGAGTTTGGGCCTCCTTGCGTCCTCCAATTTCTGTCCTGTTCTTTCCCCTAGAAATATCCGAAAAAAAAAGGTATACTTATCAGCACACAGATATTTGAGGAGGGCATTAATAAATCATAATCATTGTGTCAAAGTGTGTTATAAACTTTGGATTATTGTCTTCCGCCACCAAACATTAACCTTTGTTTTTCTAATGACTTCTCCCAAGCTGTGATAATGACCCTTTTTATTGAAGGGACACACATGGAAGCAGGGCCGGACTGACAACTCATGGGTCCCCCGGGCAATAGAATATTAGGGGCCCCCAGGCTTACAAATGCCCACTAAGCCAGGTGGCAGTATAGAGGCGGGGCAGCTACAATCTCAGTCAGTAGTTTCACATCAAAAGCATGTAGGCTTTGGACATATCAGGGACAGATGAGCTAAATTAGCAGATTTTAACATACTGTCCCTGGTTGAAAAGAGCCTGGCATCTCTGATGGGGCCCCCTAGGGGCATGGGGCCCTCGGCCAGTGTCCGATTTCCTCAGTGGTCAGTCTGCCCCTGCATGGATGCCCCTCCCTAAAAATTAGGTGTCACAGACTGTTAAAAATGAATCTCATTATGGGGGAGACACAGGTGCTCTTGAGTCCAGATGTGAATCCAGCTGCTTATTATCACTGTGTGAATGTGAATGAATCCTGTTTGTTTTTTCACATTCAAATCAGTTAGGAAATCTACATAATTTTTTCCAAAATGTGTAATAAATTTTCTCTATAAATGCAAAATAGCCATGTCCTGGTGTGCTGTTCCTTAGGACATAGTATGTGGATGAAACGAGGTGATTGAACGATGTTTCTAAAGAACGATCGTGCATAACTTCTTATTTGGTGTGTGTGTGTTTTTTTTCATATTACAGGAAATATCCAAAAATAATTATTCCAAAGTACAACCATTCCAACAAGGCACATGCATAAATATACATATCAAACAATGATATCACACAATTGCAAACCACCCCCCCCCCCCCACAAAAATAATACCTACTTTTATCCAGGATTTTCTTTATCTTCCGAAACTGGTGTGGCTCACGCAACTTCAAATCGGACCAGCGCTTGCGTAGCTGCTCTTTGGACCTGCTCACCCCAAAGATCTCAGTAAGCCTCTTCGCCACCTTGTCCATAATTTTGGCCTTACGGCGGTTCGGGGTGCTGTATGGGCCATAATCCCCATCATAATCCTTCCTGCGCAGGATGTGTACCATCTCCACCATCTCCTCCAAACTCATATTTGTGGCCTTGTACCGTTTGCTCCTTGAGCGTGACGTTCCTGGTTGTGTCCCTTCCTGATCCTCATGAGCGGGTAATGCTCGCTCGTGGGACATGGCCATCTTTTCGTTTCACACTGATAAGGGGCGTGGAAAAGAGGAAAAGTTCCGTCATGGGCGTGGACGAAGGCGGCGTTTCACGCATGCGCGGATGAATACATCGTGTTTACGCGGAGCTTACGCGCGCGTTAAAACGATGACATACACATATGCCGGTAACTTGCAATATGAGGCCCTGGATGTTGAAATGGGGGGGTTAAAAACGGGCGGAGACATTGCGAACGAAGAGGGCGGCGGTATAGCTTTGCGCGGCCTATATAAGGAGATCGACGTGATTACGTCGGTTACGCGGAGATTACTCGAGCGTACGCGAGGAGCTACAGACACGAAGGTAAATTACAACATGGGATCAGCAGAGGCGTCTCAACTTTTAAACCCCATGTGGGGGTGGGGGTTTGGAATGTTGTTAGGAGCGTTTGCGCTATTTAGGTAGCTTGGGGCCACCAATGCAAGTTTTGGACAAAAATGATTGAACACATCACTACATATATATATGACAATGCTCTACCTCTTTATTTTTGTCTTGTGGATTCACATCATGCATGTATTGTTCTGTAGTGTTTTGACAGAGGTAATTAGGTTGTGTATTAGCTCCTCAATGCTGTGTGAGGTGCATGATATCTACACAATAACTAGTGGCTTCATTTTTGGAAAAAGAAAAAAATTGTGGATGATTAAAGAGATGGCATGTATTTATTTTCATGTTACCAAAGGGTCTGCATGTTCCAAAAATGAATTGCACAACAATGGAGTGGAGCTGGCCAGCATTGTATCAGCAGGACACATTGGGGGTTATTTACTAAAGGGAAATCCAGTTTGCACTGCAAGTGCACTTGGAAGGGCATTCTCCATAGATGTGGAGGGGAAGATCTGAAATGAAGGGAAGCTCTGCTTATTTTATCAACCAATCAGGTGGAGGCTAAAATTGAATATATATTGTTTCTTGCATGTCCCCTTCGGGGCTACAGCGATTGCATTTCCAAGTGCACTTTCAGGCAGTGTACTTTCAAGTGCTTTTGCAGTGCTAAAGTGATTTTTTCTTTAGTAAATAACCCCCAATGTGTTTGTATACTAGTTCCACAATGATTGTACACATACATATTCAGAAAATGATAAAGCTGAGCCATTTTTCTTGTGGGTTTTAATTAATTTTTATTTCTATATTCTAGAGCATTAATCTGAACATATAAAAAAAAAAGAGAGATGGACCAGTTGGCTATCCAAGACAACACTCTTAAATTAATCGAATGTTATCGCGAAAAGCCTAATCTATGGGATACCAGGCACCCAGGCTACCCAAACAAAAATCTACGAGCAGACACTCTACAAGAGATAGCAACCTACATGCAGACGTGGGTTCCATCCTGCACAGCAAACATGGTGAAGGATAAAATGAGCAATCTCAGGAGCACCTATCGTAAGGTATATAAAGAGGTTAAAACCAAACGATCTGGATCAGCAGCAGATGCGCAAAAGGAGCCCAGGCTGTGGTACTTCCGCGAGCTTGCATTTTTGGATGATGAACTGGAGGGCCGGCCATCACTTTCCAATCTTCCTTCCAGCCTTCCTCCCACGCTTCCTTGCAGCGGAACTTCCCAGGATCCCCACGCCCCTGCAGAGCCAGAGGAGGGCCTGGCTGACATGGACCCAGATCTGGCGATCTTCAGTGAGGTATAGTAGTTTCCTAAATATTTATTTGCTTCTAATTTGGGTTTGATTCTTGAGTTAGTATTGTTAAAATTCTAACGTTTGGACCAACAAAAAAAGGCGTGTGCAAAAAACTAGGGATCTCAGGGATGCCAACTGAGGGGTCTGAAGGACAGGCAGGTCTATTTAAATTAAGAAAACAAAATGAGTCTAGAGCCAAATAATGTGTGTGTGTGCTTGATTGAGCTAAATATTACAACATGTCCCTTTTTTTGATACAGGAAGAGGCCAGTCAGGAGGTGGCAGCTCCTCAGGACCATGTCAGCCAGGGGGAAGGGGTGAGTGGCAGCCAGGAGGAGGCTGGGCCGAGTGGAAGTCAGCATGTCCCCAGGCTCAGCACCATAAGCCAGGTCCCTCCCCTCCAGATGAGGCGACCAGGCCAAAAGAGGCGGATGAGGGAGATGGAGGAGGAGAGCCTCAAAATGATGAGGGAGGCTGCTGAAATAATGCGGGCCCCCCTCAACCCCACAGAAGCCTTCAGTGCCTCTGTGGCTCATGAACTGAGCCGAGCGGAGGAGGATCAAAGGGACCTGGCTAAGGACTTAATAAATAAGGTCATCTTTTGGATGCACAGGGGCATGCTGACCCGGGACACAGACCTCAGTGACCCAGCCCAGCCTGCTCCCCATCTTTTGCCTCCTGCTGCCACATCATCAGCACCTGCAAGGGGCCATGGATGGGCCCGTGGACGTTTCGCTGCAAGGCAGCCAGGAAGGAAGGCTGGAAGTAAGAAGAGAAGGTGATTACCTGCCTTCCAGTTCATTATTCTAAAATGTGAGCTTGTTGGAGTACCACAGCTTGGGTTTCTTTGCTCATTTGCTGCTGATTCAGATTTGATTTGTTTTGTGTCTCCTGAGATTGTTCATTTTATCCTTCATCATGTTTTGTGGAATGCACAAGTCTGCATGTAGGTTGCTATCTGATCAAGTGGTGCAGATCATGTTTATTTTAATTTTTTTTCTTGCCAAAATAAATGGCTTTTTGAATTTACGTTAAAACCTTGTCTATTGTGTTTTCTACTGTGATGATTATGCCCCAAACCTACTAAAACTACAAGGTGGAATTTTGGAAGGACACAAACTCCTGGGTGGGGGGGTAGGTTTGGAGTGACAACTTGGTAACCCATGGAAAAAAAAGCAACAAAAACAACAAAAAAATGCATTGAAAAAAAGGAAAAAAAAAAAAAAAAAATGCATTGAAAAAAAAGATCAAAAAAAAAAAAAAAATTGCATTGAAAAAAAAGATCCAAAAAAAAAAAAAATTGCATTGAAAAAAAAGATCCAAAAAAAATAAATAAATTGCATTGAAAAAAAGGTACAAAACATCCAAAAAAATGCATTGAAAAAAATGATCAAACAAAATAAAATAAAAATGCATTGAAAAAAAGGTACAAAAAATCCAAAAAAATTGATTGAAAAAAATGATCAAACAAAATAAAATAAAAATGCATTGAAAAAAAGGTACAAAACATCCAAAAAAATGCATTGAAAAAAATGTTCTAAAAAAAAAAAAAAAAACATTGAAAAAAAAGGTACAAAAAAACCTAAAAAATGCATTTAAAAAATATATCCAAAAAAAAAAAATTATAGTCATGTGGAGGAAAGCTCAAAACAATTAGGAGATGCAGCACAAAAATAATTACAAAAAGACAACGCGATATACTACAATCAAACTTTGCGAGATTGGGACAACTCAGTCTATATAAATGGCATCAGCAATAGAACAGCTTGATTATAGCAAGAGAACGAAGAAAGGCAATAAACGATACAATATAGATAGTTACAATGACGAATGTGCCAACTCACAAACAAACACGAGGTTTACCTGAACGAGCGCTCCCGTCCCCTACTTTTGTCTGAGCATGCGCGCGATTTTGGTCCGATGGTTTGGTGTACTAACCAGCGGACATATCCGACGGACAGGTTTGCAGCGGACAGATTTCAAAGCTTGCTTTGAAATCTGTCGGGTGGAGAAATCTGTCCGCTAGCCCGTACACACGAGCGGAGATGTCTGCTGAAACGGTCCATCCGACCGGTTTCAGCGGACATATCCCCTCGTGTGTACGCCGCCTAACTCTACACTAACTCTACTTAAAAGAAAGGAGAATAAGGGGGCAAATGAAGGGCGGAGAAGATAATCGCGCAATATTCCTATTGCGCGATTATCTTCTCCGCCCTTCTTTTGCATCAGAGCCAATCAGAACAACTCGAATATTCGGCAAAAGGAATATCGCGCAATATTCCTTTTGCCGAATATTCGAGTTATTCTGATTGGCTCTGATGCAAAAGAAGGGCGGAGAAGATAATCGCGCAATATTCCGTTTGCCGAATATTCGAGTTATTCTGATTGGCTCTGATGCAAAAGAAGGGCGCATCAGAGCCAATCAGAATAACTCGAATATTCGGCAAAAGGAATATTGCGCGATTATCTTATCCGCCCTTCTTTTGCATCAGAGCCAATCAGAATAACTCGAATATTCGGCAAAAGGAATATCGCACAATATTCCTTTTGCCGAATATTCGAGTTATTCTGATTGGCAATGATGCAAAAGAAGGGCCGAGTAGCTGATGTGATTCTTTTATGTTGCCGAAAATTCGCAATGCGAATTTTCGGCAACATAAAAGAATCGCATCAGGTACTCGGCCCAGGGTCTCTCTCTAATCATACCAGCAACGCTTTTAGACGTCGATGGAGATCACTAGGATGTGATCTGTTTTACAAATAAATTTGAAAAAATAAGAATATTCGCCATAGCGAATATTCGCCGCAATATTCGAGTTATTCACGAATACTCGAATATGCAATATTCGTAGCGAATATTCGCAATGCGAATATTCGTGAGCAACACTAATAGACATGTGCACACAGAAATATTTAGTTTCAGAATTATTTTTTTTCCGAAAAATACATTTATTTAGTTACTCCCAAAATTCGTTTTTATATATTTTGTTTTGTTAAAAAATGCATTCGTCCGAAAATCTGAATTAAGGTTGAATCTGTCATTTGAAGGCTTATGGTGTCTGCCGAATGCTCTAAGAAGATTCGACGAAGCAGCTAAACTGTACGACGCCAACATTTTTCATTTCCGGTGAATGCTCCACCCACAAGCTATAGTAGAATTCTAATGTTGTATGACTACTAATAATTATATTTTTCACCGCCATGTCGAATCTTCTATCTATATCGAACTGGTGTCGCAACAAAAAGAAAATAAGGCATTTTTTATGTCGGATCTTTCGGATTTTGGATTCTGCGCGCTCGTTATCGTTTGTTAAAACTAACCCGAAAATCCCCAAAATATGGACGAAAATGCATTCGGACGAAAACTAATGCACATGTCTATTAGCTAAGGAATAATTATTGCCTATTGTGAATAGCATTAGTGTTTTCAGTATAGTTATAGTCAAATGTATCTTTACTTTGCACTTCAGTCTGTTTTTTTACTAACAGCAGGACTCAGAATAGGATACGAAAGGAAGCATTGTAAGTCAAACCTGCTTTAGGGCCAGTTCACACCAAATGCAGACCAGTGCATTTTTTTCTGTATCAAAAATGCATGGATAGACGGTAATATGGTTTTCAATGATCAGTTCCAGTGCAATCCAGTTCCAGAAATAAACATGCTGCATTTTTTCTGCACTGAACTGTACTGGAATGCGGTAAAACTCAGCAAAAGTGCACTGGAACACACATGTCCTTATTTAAAGGGTTCGTAAAGGATTTTTTTTATCTTAATAGCTTCCTTTACCTTAGTGCAGTGCTGTTTTCATGTCCTCATTGTTCGTTTTTTGCTCTCAAGTTGCTGTAATCCTTCTCTGATCTCCACACTTCCTGGTTGTCTGTTTCCTTATAACCACAGTACTGGGAGCTTTCTCTCTGTGGTCACTAATCAAGGAGGTGTGATTACTGTGTGTCTAAAACCCCTCATCACCAATCACTTTCGTTTTCCAAACCATCACTGCCCTGTATTGGCTCTGTGCCTCTGTACATCACAGAAGCATGAAACAGCATGCAAAAACGAAACTGAAACTGCAGGTACAATATATGATTGATTTTTTATCTATTTTTAATCATTTTTAAAATGAATCAGTTAACTATTATGTCTAAACAGTCATTTCAGCAAAAAAAAATACCTAAACGATTTAACCACTTCCATACCAGGCACTTACCCACTTTCCCACCCAAGCCAATTTTCAGCTTTCAGCGCTGTCGCACTTTGAATGACAATTGCACGGTCATGCTACACTGTACCCAAACAAAATTGCCGTCCTTTTTTCCCCACAAATAAAGCTTTCTTTTGGTGGTATTTGATGGCCTATGCGGTTTTTATTTTTTGTGCAACAACTAATAAAAGACTGAAAATTTAGAAAAAAATAAATTTTTATTTTTTTCTGTTAACTTTTTTGTAAATAAGTATGTTTTCTCTTTCAATTACGGGCACTTATATGGCAGGACTGATGGGCACTGATGAGGTGGTACTGATGGGCACCGATGAGGTGGCACTGATGGGCACTGATAGGTGGCGCTGGTATGCGGCACTGATGGGCACTCATAGGTGGCACTGATGGGCACTCATAGGCGGCACTGATGGGCACTCATAGGCGGCACTGATGGGCACTCATGGGCAGCACTGGGAACTCATAGGCGGCACAGAATGGCACTCATGGGTGGCACTTATGGGTGGCACTGATGGGTACTTATGGGTGGCACAGATGGGCACTGATAGATGGGCACTGGGCATGGATTGGCACGGAGGGGTGGCACTGAAGGACACTGTGGGGTGGCACTGATGGACTTTGAGGGGTGGCACTGATGTATATGTTGCCAGTCAGTGCCCATGTGTGGGTACTGACTGGCATCTTTCTTTTTTTTTTTTTCCTGTTTTTTTTTTTTTTTTTAAATCCTGTTTTTTATTTTTTATTTGCGTTTTTCTTTTTTTTTTTAAATTTAATCCTTCTTTATTTAGAAAATTTTGGTTTTACAACATAGGTTACTTAACAATTACATTGGAATCGACCAAATACACCAAAACCTTAATTTCTTATCTCATAGTCCTTTGTAATCGTTTAAGACTCAGGGGTGTATTTGAGGGTAACAGGGTAGGTGTGAAATACAGATCATTATTTACATCCAGGGTTAGCCTAGTAGTAGTTCCCTGTATTATCTCCTATAGTTCCTGCTCCAGGTTTAGGTTCTCCATCTATGATGGGGTGTTATACTCCCCTGTTCCCTCCAACCTTCCCATATTATCCATTTTAGATTGTCTCTTTTCTCTCTTTTTTCCTTTTTTTCCCCCCTACCCTTCCTTCCCCTCCCTCCTCCCCCCTAATAATACAAAAAAAAAAAAAAAAAAAAAAAAAAAAAAAAAAACCCCACAACTCCCCCCTACCAATTTCTCTCTTCTCTCTCTCCCCTCCCCCCCCCAGGCCAGAGCCCCCCATCCAGTTCCTTGGAGCCTCCCCCATTCCCGTTCCATCACTCCCCTCCCATCAAACTCCTCCCTTCTTCTGAGTGCATAAATACATTCCATGTTCCCCAGGTCAAATTATATTGTTCCTTTCTATCTTGGGCTGATAAGACCATGTCCTCTATTGCACAAATCTTACTCACCCTATGGAGCCAGTCGGTTATCCTAGGGGGGTTATCTTTTTTCCAATTTTGAGTTATCCCAGCTTTAGCTTCGTTGACCATATGGCATATGATCGATTTCTTATATATTTTTATTGGAATCTGCGTTAGGTGCAGCAAACAAAAAGCTGGGTCATCCTGCAGTTGGTATGTTGTAAATTTTTGGGTTATCCTTAATACTTCCTGCCAGTATTTCCTGATCTTTGGGCAGGTCCAAAATAAATGATATATGGTTCCCCTATCTTCCTTGCATCTCCAACAGATATCTAGGGTTCCCGGGAACGCCCTACTCAATTTCTCTGGTGTATAGTACCATCTATTTAATATTTTATAATTTAATTCTTGGAGCCTAGTACTTATTGATGATTTCATGGTTAAATTAGTTATTTTTTGTTGCTGGATCTGTGAGAAATTCCTCTCCATATCTCTGGCCCATTCTCTTATAGATGGTATCTCCTGGCCTTCTAAAGGTGTTATTCCTAATCTATACAATCTAGATAATAGTCTATCCGGGGGTTCCTGGTTTTCACAATATTTTTCAAATTGAGTTAATTCCCTTTTATATCTGTTTGTTGATCCCAAAGAGTTCAGAAAATGGGACAATTGTACCGCTTGCCAATTTTTTATCCCATATTTTCCTTCCTGGAGTATCAATGAGGGTACCGTTGGCCATCTGTCTTGTTCTAAGAAATGTGATATCTGTGTAAGGCCCTTCTCTCTGAGACTCCTGTATGCTCCTTTCTCCATGCCTGGTGGGAAGCAGGGATTTCCTAGTACTGGATACAAGGGGGAGAAGCTTGAGGTGTGTTTTCCTAACTGACATATCTTATGGCCTATTGCTAACGTCGCCCCTATAATTGGATGGTTTTTTAATTGTTTCGGCAATATTTGATAGCACCATATTGCTCTTTGCAGTGGGATTTGGCTAATTTCTTGTTCCAGGTCTACCCATAATTTTGTTCCTATCCTCCTACCCCATTCTATAATCCTACCCATATGGATCGCTTGATAGTATTTGGTTACATCTGGTATTGCTAAACCCCCATTACTCTTAGGTAGGCACATCCTGCTCCTACTAATCCTAGGTTTTTTCTTGGCCCAAATGAACTCAAAAAAAAGCCTATTTACTTGAAGTAAAAAAGCAGGGGGGATCTTGATTGGTATTGTTTGAAGGAGGTATAATATTCTAGGGAGTATACTCATCTTAATGGCATTACATCTCCCAAACCAAGAATGAAATCCCTTCTGCCATCTCTTCACAGTATCTTTAATTATGTTCATCAATGGAGGGAAATTTACTTCAAAGATCTTACCTAGTTTTGGTGTGATATAGATCCCCAGATATTTCATAGCTATCTTAACCCACTTAAATTTAAAATGAGGTTTTAAGATTTGTTGTAGGCCCCCCGGTAGTTCCACACCCATAGCTTCTGATTTCTCATAGTTAATTTTTAAGTTTGCTAATTTCCCATATTCCTCTATTTCTCTCATCAAATTCTGTAACGATTCCCGGGGATGAGATATGGTAAACAGCATGTCATCTGCAAATGCAGAAATTTTATATTCTCTGTCTCCTACTTCCAATCCCCGGATCCCCGGGTTTTGCCTTATCCTGTTTAGCAGAGGTTCCAGTGTCAAAACGTATAGTAGCGGGGACAATGGGCACCCCTGTCTTGTTCCATTTAATATTTTAATAGGCTCTGAGAGGATCCCATTTACCTTGACTGATGCTTGAGGTGTAGTATACACCCCCATAATCCATCTGTACATGTGTTCTCCTAAACCAATCTGTCTCAGTACTCCTGCCATAAACTTCCAGTTAACTCGGTCGAAAGCCTTTTCGGCATCTGTACTGAGGAAGATCGAAGGTGTTTTAGTTTCCCTTGCCCAGTGTACCAGGTTCAGTACTTTAATGGTATTATCCCTGGCTTCCCGGGTCGGGATAAAACCCACCTGATCTAGGTGTATTAGCTGTGTCAGGAACGGTTGTAATCGAGCTGCTATTAGTTTTGTAAAGAGTTTTAGATCTGTATTCAACAATGAGATCGGGCGATAACTACCGCACTCCGCCGGGTCCTTCCCCTCTTTGGGAATCACCGCGATATGTGCCATAAGGGCTTCCGGGCGGAACGCGGTAGATCGGCCGATCTCATTGAACATCCCAATCATGTATGGTCCGAGGATGGGGAAAAAATTCTGGTAGTACTGAATAGAAAACCCATCTGGGCCCGGGGCTTTCCCTTTTTTAACCATTTTCATAATTCCTTGGAGTTCCTCCGTTGAGATAGGTCTATCAAGAATCTCCCTTTCGATTGAGGGTATTCTTTTAAGTTGTGTTGAGGACAAATAGTCCTCAATCCTTCCTCTAGGGATATCTATTTGTTCTAGATTGTATAGAGAGGAATAGTATTCTCTAAATCTCTGCGCTATATCTTTAGGGAGTGACATTATCTGGCCGTTCTTACCCTTGATATGTGGTATATACACCGTGTTCCTAATATCTTTTAATTTCCCTGCTAGTACTTTGCCGCACTTGTCACCTAATTCATATGTTATCCTTCTACCTACTTGGATAATCGCTTTAGCTTTATACCTCAGTAGTTCAGCTAACTCCCTCCTTTTAAATCCTAATTCTTCTCCTACTTTGGTTGATTGTATACCTTTATGTTGAATTTCCAGGGTTTGGATATCTGTCGTTAATTTCCTAACCTGATTCTCTCGGATTTTTTTTATTCTTGTCCCATGCTTTATCAATATACCCCTCATCACCGCCTTGTGGGCCTCCCACACCACACTTGGGTCGCTCCCCGGGGTATCGTTGGTCCGGAAGTATTCTCCTAGTTCCTTTTCTACTGCTTCTTTGACTTCTGGGGTCTGTAGTAGGCTTTCATTCAGACGCCAACGATATCCCGTGGAGAGAGCCTTACCTGATGTTATTATGTCAATTGTCACTGGGGCATGGTCTGACCAGGTTATATTTCCAATTTTGACTTCCTCCACTCCCGTCAATAAATAGTGGGGGATCAAAAAGTAATCCAGCCGTGAATATCTTTTATGCGGATTGGAGTAAAAGGTATAATCTCTCTCCTCCCCATGTAGTATCCTCCAAGCGTCGACCAGATGCATTTCTTTTAACTTTCGCAGGACTCGCCCCCTAGATTTACCTGATAAGGAAGAAGATCCTAGAGATGTATCTAGTTTGGGGTCTAATGTCATATTAATGTCTCCTCCTAGTATCAACTTCCCTTCTATAAATTTATCTAATTTAGACAGTACTTTAATCAGGAAAGTATCTTGATTCGTATTAGGTGTATATATAGTGGCTAGTGTTACTTTCTCTTCTCCTATAGTGCCTTTTAGAAAAATATATCTTCCATTTTCGTCTATCTGTTTTTCCGTTAATGACCAAGAAATCTGGTTGGATATTAATATAGCCACTCCCTTAGATTTAGATGTTGGACTAAATGAGTGGTAGGCCCATGGAAAAAATCTATTTTGTAGATAGGGTAACCGACTAGCTCTAAGATGGGTTTCTTGGACAAAGGCCACATCTGAGCGCATTTTTTTTAATTCACAAAGGAGCATTCTCCTTTTTTCTGGGGTATTTAATCCCTTGACGTTAAAAGTGGTAATCCTTATATCCCCCATCCTTGCAGCTCAGAGTCCCCTCCCCTCTCCTCCCTACCTTGAACCCGGGACACAAGGCTAGATAAATAGGTGAGGAAGGAGGGAACCCGCGCCCAGGTACGGAGAGGGAAGCGAGAGAGAGAGAAAAAAAAAAAAAAAAAAAAAAAAAAAAAAACCCCCCACCCAATCCCCTTACTTATTGACCGTGGGTATCGAGAGGTATGGTACAGAGACCCCCCCCTCTACCCCAGAGCCAATTTAGCTCCTACTTACTTACTCTATACTCTATCCCCTAAGTATCCCCCTGAGTAATTCCCTATCGGGGGGTACTGGTTTGCGCACTCCTATATCGTGGTGCCCCCGCACCCTCCAGCCCTCCTTCCACCTCCACTTTATTTAAATCATAATGTATTGCCCATCTCAATTAATCCCTGGATCTCCAGTATTCCTGTCTAGCTTCCACCCCCCTCCTCCCCCCCCCTACCCGCCCACCCCCATACTATTGCCCCATTGAGGGGTTACTAATTCTCCCTAGGCACCTAAATGTTAATAACGCCAGGGTATTCCCCTCCCAACCCCAAGCGTCTTCGTCATATAGATATCTCTCCCCCCCTTCCCAGAACTGGAGTTAAATCCCTCTATAGAGTATGGGTGGTAATTGTTTCTATAGTCTTCTCACAGTGCATGATACATAGTAATCTGTAATATAGTATTCTTACAGTAGTTCGGGAAAAGAAAAAAAAAAAAAGCAAACCACAGAACTAATTTTATACTGCATTCTAAAACATCATGCATAGCGTGTCTCAATAAATGTACTATCTAAATGGTTTCCCTCAAGTCTAATTCACGTACCTATTCATACCTATTCATAATACAACTTTTTTACTTTAACAAAACCTTAATAGTACGTTCCAAATAAATTATACATTATATTACTCCTTATATCCAGGTTATCGATAGATCTGCTTGGGATCTGAGTGTTCCCTCCCCCTCCACCCACCCACCCTCTCCCTCCCCCTCCCCTCCCACCCCTCCCCTTACGTGCCTGTTCCTTAATGTGTATTACTATTGGTATTGAATATGTGTAAAATCAACCTACTTTATTACTGTGAACTGTGAATTGTGACTGATATATATAGTGATATACCTCCCTCAATAATATGTCCATTGGGCTTTACTATTGATTCCCACCCTCCTTAACCTTGTGTAGGTGTGTAGGTGTGTATTAAGTATTATCTCTATTTATAGTGTATTATAGTGTATTGTAGTGTATTATTGTGTTTTATAGTGTATAGTGTAGTTATATTACCCCCCCTTTTTACCCCCTCCCCTCACCCCTCACCCCCACTTCCCTAACCTATTCCTCCCCTCTAATCTCTGTTCCCCCCCACCCCCCACCCCCCACCCCTCACCCCTTTCCCCCTTCTTAGCACCCCTTACACTCTTAACACCAGCTACTCCCCTCTGGAGTTTACATAGAAAAAAGAAGTCCAGAGGAGGAAGAGCAAACAAAAAAAAAAAAACAGTCCGAAGGAAAAAAGGGGAGGCCCATATTAAGAAGGCACCAAGGGGCAAAAAAAAGAAGGGGGCCAATCTCTCTCAAGGGTCCAAACCCAAAAAAAAAAAGAGAGAGGGGGGGGGAGAAAGGGGCAGTCAACAGGACCTCCAGTTTCAACTATTCCTTAAGATTGGCTGTCTCCAGTCCACCACCTCCAGAGGGTTGATCCCCAAGAAGGAGAAGAGTTCCGGCAAGTCATTTTTGGAGCGCAGCCAAAATGTACCTGTATCTTGTTTCCTGATTAATACAGATATTGGATACCTCCATTTGTATGTTCCCCCTAGCTCCCTTATTTGATCTAATATGGGGCGTAGCATAGCTCTCCTTTGCAGAGTAGCACTTGATAGGTCTGGTAGTATCTTCAACTGGGCTCCATTAAATTCTATGGTCCCCATGTCCCAGGATTTCCTTAATATTGCCTCTTTTTGTCTAAAATAATGCAGTCTACAAATCACATCTCGAGGCCGAGAGCTATCTTTGGGCTTGGGGCCTAGGGCCCTATGCACTCTGTCCATCTCAAGGTTTAAAGGGGAAACATCCTTTAATAGTATCAGAAAGATATTTTTTACCGTCTCTTGGAGGTCTTCTGGGACTGCTGCTTCAGGGATACCTCTTATACGTAGATTATTCCGTCTGTTCCTGTCTTGGATTTCTTCTAGTTGTAACTGTAGGGAGTTAATCACCTCTGTTTGTTTAATTCTTTCCTGTTCCAGTGTCATCACCCGCAGTGTGAGGTCTTTGGCGGTACTTTCATACATTGTCGTGCGTTTTTCCAGGCCCTGAACCTCCCCTTTAATTTCTGCCATATCTCTGGAGTGGGCTTCCTCTATTTTCATAATTAATGAAGTGATGTCCTCTCTTGTTGGTAGTGCCTGGATCAGGGATTTTAGGGTCTCCAGCTCACTCTTCCCCCCTTCACTTAGTCTGGGTGGGGGATCACTACCCCCTGTATTGATCACCCGGGGGCTTTGAGGAGCTATCTGTAATGTCTCTACGTCTGCCCGCACCTCTAGCCTTGGGATAGTAGTCTGCGTTTGCATTTGCAGACTCTCTAGGCTTTGACCCTGCTCACCCCCTTTCTCCATTTTTGAAAAATAGCTCTGGATCTCCAAATGACCCACTAGGCTGGGTGGCTGTGTTAACAGTGCAGTCCTCCGGGATGTCCGTGTGTCTCTGGCTCTAGCTGCACACATGCCTCCCCTCCACTTTCCACATGCGTTTTCTCAATTCTCAGACTTTATGCTGCACGTTCCTCTCAGCGTCTCCCCAGGGAAGTTAGGGGCGCTTAGTGCTTGAGAGCTATCTAATTGGATTAGGGCTATGCTGGAACCGGTCCGCCACACGGCTCACTACACGGCTCACTACAGCCCCCTGCACGCTACACACTGACCGCCATCACAGCCTGCCCAACCGTGGAACCATGGCTCCTCGCTGATTTAGCCTCCCCACCTGGACTCTCGTTCTACTTCCGTCTCCGGTCTCCTCAGTTTTTCCTTCCCCACATCTAGCTCCCTTCGTTTTCAGTTCCGCCGGGATCCAGCAAGTCCCGTATACGCCGCTAACATGCGTACCTCGTAGCCAGCGGAGAGCGGGAGATGGGGACACAAGCTGCAACAAACAGCAGGCAGCGGAAGCAGCGGGTAGAGCGTAGGGTAGGCTTCCAGCCCTCACAGTGTCTAACGGCTCCAGTCCGGGGGGTTCCACCAGAGATCCTCACCAAGTTGTACCGACAACAGGTTACCTTTCTCAGGCTATAACTTTGTAACACGCACGGAGGGCATGGAGGTATCGGGAGCTCACACCTTCACAACCTCACTCAGCCATGCGCAAACCACGCCCCCCTCGCGTTTTTCTTATTTGTTTTGCCCTGCCAGTGTGGGCATCCCTGGTGGTCTAGTGTGGGCATCCCTGGTGTAAACAATCAGCGCGAACCCCCCCCTGTCAGGAGAGCCGCCGATCGGCTCTCCTGTACTCGCGTCTGTCAGACGCGAGTGAGGAAGAGCCGTCGGCGGCTCTTCCTGTTTACATCGTGGTCAGCCGTGATTGGACACAGCTGATCACGTGGTAGCGAGCCTCCGCCGGAGACTCGTTACCGAGATCGGTGATGCAGGGTGTCAGACTGACACCCCGCATCAGTGATCGCCGTGCTGCGCGCCCCTACGGGGCTGGAAATCGTGATGGACGTTTGAGAACGTCTAGTCACGATTTTTTAACCACTTCCCGGCCGTAAATCTGCTATTGGCCGGGTAGTGGTTAAAAATGCATATGCAGAAAAGCAAACCTGGAAAGCACGGTTTGAACTGGCCTTTAAAGTAGATGTTCAGCCAAAAACGTTATAAAGCTAAATCTACTCTCAGCCACATTCTAAAACAAATCTATCTAACCCTGTAAAAAAAAAAAAAATCACTATACTTCTGGAGCCAAACCGGTCCAGTCTCCAGCAGCAGATGCCGACAACGGCTAGGAAATGCCTGAAAAGTGATGTCACCCATAGAGTTACTATTGGGCTTCTGTTGTCTGTAGAAATAAAGAATTTTTTTATTTTTTTCGTACTGTCACCAGTGTCCCTGATCACCGCCACACCAGATATATATATATATGATATATGATATATGATGACACTGTACTGCACTGGTGACAGTATGTAAAAAAAAAATTATGACAAAAAAATTACATCTCCAAAATATGCCCCTTTATAACCATTGAGGCCACCAAGCAAAGTTTTTACTCCCTCGTTATCTCTCGCCTTGACTATTGTAACTCCCTCCTCATTGGCCTACCTCTCCACAAGCTTTCTCCTCTTTATCATGAATGCCGCTACCAGATTCACAGAGCCCTTACTCCTGTCTAACTCGCGTTAGACTGGAGTACTTTCAAATTACGCGCATTTTTTCACTACTCTGAAACCTCAAACCATGAAAATACGGCTGCGGGCTTCAATCCGACTGGCTTGCGTGTTTGTACGCCTTCGGATCTACGCTGCAATAAATTTGCGGCCGCTGGGTGGAGTTCCCATCGTTTTCCACGTCGGGGTATGCAAATGAGCTTTTGCCGACGATCCACAAAGTTACGAACGTCAATCGCAATCTCTTACGGCATCTTTAGTCATCTTTTTGCTGCGTAAAATTATACCAGCTTTTTGCTGGTCTAATATTAGACAGCCCATGTTAAGTATGGCCGTCGTTCCCGCGTCGAATGTCAACGTCTTTTTTTATTTTTTTTACGTAAGTCGTCCGGGAATAGGAATGTACGTAAACGACGCTACTCAAACAACAAATGACGTATCGACGTTATTTCGCGCAATGCACGGCGGGAAATTTCTGAACGGAGCATGCGCAGTTCGATCGCCGCGGGGACGCGCCTGATTTAAATGCTTCACGCCCCCAAATCGCGTATTTCGATTACGCGGCGAGAAATACACTACGCCGCCGTATCGTAAGGGACAAAATCTACCAGAATTCGGCGTATAGCCTGGTAAAAGTGTAATAGTGTATCTCTGATACTCTGCGCCAATGTAATTGTATCTGAATCTGGCCCAATATTTTTAACATTCTACTATAAAACACAGCCAATGAAAAAAAATGTAAAAAAAATCTAATTTCTTCTTTAATTTAGGCCAATATGTATTCTGATACTTTTATTGGTCTAGCGCCACCCCATTCAGGAGCCGCTAGTTGTTTCTGGGATCGGCATATTAAGTTGTCTAGGGGTAGTAGCAGTGAGTAGTAGTGAGCGAATGCTTTATTCCAAGGCCCAACACGGCCAACATCAACATGTAGTAGGATAGGAAAGGTTAATGAAGCAGAAGAACAAGTGCAGTATCAGGCCCTGGATGATGATGAAAGCAAGCCTGCTTTCAGTAGCAATGTAACAAACGTCGCCACTCTAGCCAGTGTAGCGAGTGGGTGAAGTGCCTCCGGACAGACTTCTGCCACAAGCCTGGCAGCCGAAATGTCACTTTAGGTTGCTGGGAGGAACAGACCTCTGCCACAGGCCTGGCTCGGGCCTCTGCCACAGGCCTAGTACTTCAATACTCAAATAAACAAGACGGATTGAGCAAATCCTCCCAGTAAATGCAATGAAAGGGTCACCGGTTGACAGCTGCCATGTACCTGTCAAGGACTTGGTGAACGGATCCCCGATGGTTCGTTCAAGTCTCCTGGACAACCTGCTTTTTGGTTCTTCCTGAGCCGATCCCCCACTGTTCAGCCCTCAGCTTAGGATCCTCTCAATAAAGTTGGGGACCCAATACGTCACTGGAGTCCCTCTCAACATCAGGATGGAACTCCACGCAGCATGCGATTCCAGCCGGACGGACCATGCTGGCAGGGTCCGTGGATGCGCACATCCTGAAGGTGGATGCCACACCCCGAGCCTGGACCCCACGAAGAAGAGAGCCCACGCCACCCCGAATCATGGCGTCCGTCACAAATATACCCCTCCCCAGCATGCCCTGCGAGGTCCAACTCCTCTAATTGGCTGCCGGGGAAAAGTGGCTTTGCCAGAACCCCTCTAGCGCCACCTGCCGCCCAGGGATGGGATCGTAAACCTGGAACGCAGTCTGACCCACAGGATAGTTCTGGAAGACAGCAGCCTGAAATTTGACAAATTATGAATGGGAGCCAAATAACTCTCCCATTCACACTAACTTTAGCGTAGTGCCCGTACTGAAAGTAAGGGGGGCTCTACATTGGTTAAAAAAAAATCCCAATAAGCGTATATTGATTGGTTTGCGCAAAAGGTATAGCGTCTACAAACTTTTTTTTAATTAATTAGTTTTAATTAATTAGTAATTAGTTTTAATTAATAAGTTATGTTAGCTAATAGACATATGCATACAGAAATATTTAGTTTCAGAATTAATTTTTTTTCCGAACAATACATTTATTTAGTTACTCCCGAAATTAGTTTTTATTTATTTTATTTTGTTAAAAAATGCATTCGTCCGAAAATCTGAAATAAGGTTGAATCTGTCATTTAAAGGCTTATGGTGTCTGCCGAATGCTCTAAGAAGATTCGACGAAGCAGCTAAACTGTACGACATTTTTCATTTCCGGCGAATGCTCCGCCCACAAGCTATAGTAGAATTCTAATGTTGTATGACTACTAATAATTATATTTGTCACCGTCATGTCGAGATTTTATTTCTTTCTCACTGCCAGTTGAGTATGAATGAATTTTGTACCATCTGTTGTAGTTCCCTGAATAACTCATACCTATCAGGAATCAAAAGGGAATCAAAAAGGGTTTGCTGCTGTGATTTAAGGGTAAGAAACACTGAAGTTTGGTGCCCAGAGCCAGGAAAATTCATAGGGAGCTTTAAGACATAGGTGTTTCTGTCATACAAGACAGCAGCTGTGACAGTTTAACTGCTTGTTATCTTTTACTATTGGGAAAATGTTACTTTTAAAAAGTGACTTCTTTTTTTTTGTCTGCAACATTTTTTCTCTAATGCCGCGTACACATGATTGGAAATTCCGGCAAGAAAAGTTTGATGTGAGCTTTTGGTCGGAAATTCCGACCGTGTGTAGGCTCCATCTGACTTTTTCTGTTGGCACTTCTACCTGGAAAAATTTGAGAGCTGGTTCTCAATTTTTCCGACAAGAAAAGCACTTGCTCCCCCCCTTTCCTGTCATGCCAGGCTGCTTGCTCGGATAATGGTCTGCTATGGATTTTGGGGGGACCCCTGGCAGCTGGCATGCTTTGTCTGTCCATTTAGACACCGACACGGCTCAGTCCCCACCAATTGGCTTTTGGTTCCCACTACTGTCAATCACAGCCAGTGAGCCAATGAGGAGAGAGCAGTCCCTCCTCATTGGCTCACTGGCTGTGATTGACAGTAGTGGGAACCAAAAGCCAATAGCACACTACAACACATGTGCATTTCGTTTTGGAGTGCCACTCAAAATGAATGGCACTGCAAAGCAACAATGCATGTAGCGGTAATAAGCTTGTAATCGCAAAGCAAAGAATAACTGGGCCCTAAAAGATAATTCATCTCTAGGTTTGATGCATAGCTTAGGTTGTCGGCAGGCAACAAAAATAACATAGACAGACTTATTGAGCCTTAAAATAACAAAAATTATTTCCTGCTGTGCCTATTATTTGTTTACATCCTTGTACAATGTTTTCACCTATTTCTCAGAATAAAGAATGTCATGCCTGAATCTTGAAGGTCATATTAGTCATTCCAACTGATGAAATTACTGTTTTGCTTATTAATCCAATGTGTTTTTTGTTCGTACATGCCTTCATATCTTTGTACATAATAATTTACAATAATTACAGGTTGCGGAAGCAATTAAAATATATTATGGCAGTTTTAGGTTAATGCTGTATATTAGAACACCTATGAATGATTATTTTATGCCTTCAGGCTTTGCTTCTACTGTGTATTTTGTACTAATGATACATTGTATCATGTGGAGGACACTTTTTTTTATACAAATGTAGAATATACTAATCAAAAATTGAGAAAAAATAAAAAAAGGTTCTATATCTCTCCCTCAGCGCTCACAGAGATTTGTTAAAAAACACAATAAAGCAGCTAATATAATGTAAAGAAATTATAATAAAAATATGTCAGAGTAATAATACTACATTAGCAGCGCTAATGTTGTAGTATTACTCTGACATATTTTTGATATAAATATAGAATATAGTAAAATGTTCTTCAGGATTAAAGAAGAGGAGATTACAAGCTGAAATGAACTGATCATTTCCTAAATTTGCTTTCAAACAGCATGTGTTTCTTATTAGTTATTTCACCAAACAGTGAAAACAAATCGGATGGAGCATCTTGTTTAGAGAGTTTAGACATTCTTATGCAGATCTAAATCTGTAATTAGATAGCATATTTCTTAAAAAGGAAAGAAGGGCTGACAAAGATGTGCGTTACTCCCTCTCATTAAAGAAAACATACGTTTTAATTACACAGCAGTTCTGTATATGTGGAAGGGGAAGCCAATATTAAGATTCCATGGCCTAATTGAACTTTAGAAACAAAAAAATGGGATGTGTTAAGCTGTTGATGGATGGCGGCTTCCTTGGCAGTGTAAATAATTAACTTTGGCTGACTCTAACATTTAATTTGCTTAAAAAATAAATAAAAAGCTTTTATAAGATCTGTAATTGTAAAAATATATATATATAAAAATATGTGATTATGAAAATTACCTTATTTTTTATTTTTAATATAGATGCATAATCTTTTCAATCAAAGAAGCCCTGTACACACGATCGGATATCTGATGGAATCTAATCCGATGGATTTTTTCGTCGGATATGCGATGAAGCTGACTTTCATCAGTCTTGCCTACACACCATCAGTTAAAAATCTGACTATGTCCAACGCGGTGAAGTAAAACACAACCACGTGCTGAGAAAAATGAAGTTCAATGTTTCCAAGCATGCGTCGACTTGATTCTGAAAATGCGTGGATTTTTGACTGATGGACTTCCACACAGACGATCGTTTTTTTTCTATCGGTTTTTTACCCATGGGAAAATTTTAAAACAAATTCTATTTTTTTTCACAGATGGAAAACAAACCGATGAGTCCCACACACGATCGGTTTGTCCGATGAAAACGGTCCATCGGTCCATTTTCATCAGACAAACCGATCATGTGTACAGGGCTTAAAGGGGTTCCTTTAGGCTGGGTTTACACTTGTGCAGATTGAGTGCAGCTTAAACCGCATCTAATACGCAGAACATTTCTAAATACATTGGGCCAGATTCAGGTAGAGTTGCGCTGGAGTATTTCGATATGCGCCGCGTAACTGTGAATATGCGCCGTCGTTTCTATGTGGCCATACCCACCAAACTAGATGCGACAGAAAACGGGCCATTTCCAATCGGCTTAACTTTCCGACGCCAGAGTCTCGTCAGCGCATAATTTCGCTTGGCGCATCAGTCGCGCCTATTGATTTCCCCTGCAAATATGCAAATGAGGGAGATTTCCCGATTCGTGAACGGATTAGCACCATACGCTGGCTACATGCGCCGCGCGTATCACGTCTGTCCAGCGCAAAGTTATTTCTACAAATAGCTGCTTTATCTTTACTCCAGACGGCCACAGGTCAGTAGGAGAGCAGCTACAGCAGCGTTACCGACGATAAGAGCTAGCTGAGCACCCCCACTTGCAGGACAACACCTCTGTCCATGCTTGTCTGTCAACTTTTACAGCCATGGAGGAAGACATCATAGGTCTCCATAGCCGAGATGACGGCTGACAGCCCCTGGCCTTTAGAGTTCAGCTTTCTCCTGTGTGTTTGCGGGGAACGGGAGCAGCCATCTCAGAACAAAAGTAACTTCACTGCGGGGAGGGGGAACAGGATATACTTTAGTGCCGAAATGGCGTATCTACGGGCGCATTTAAACGCCCAACGGAACGCATTGCGCTGACGTTTCCCGTGAAGTTGTGCCGACGGAAGTTGTGAGCATGCGCACAAGGGGGCGAGTGAAGCCTCACTTACTGCGCATGCTCCGTGGATAATGCGCTGAACGTAAGCCTCTGCGCTGGGCTCCGCCCATCATTTACATATGATCACACCCACTTTCACTTGCGTCGGGTTACGCCAGCGCATTATCGTTACTCTGGCGCAAGTTTACACGCAACTGCTATGTGAATAACAGTACTTGCGCCGAAAGTGTCGGCGGAGTAACGTAAATGATAAACGTTACTCCAAAGTAAAGAAGCACCCATCTACCTGAATCTGGCCCATTGTTTTCAATGAGGCTGGTTCACATATGTGCGATGCATTCGCACTGCGCATTGCAGAAAAAACGTGTGCGGATTTTATGCCTTGCGGTGCGGCTGAGGTGCGAATTCAGGCTCATTATCTTCTGTGGGTACGCAGCTGATTCGCAGATGTGTTTATTTCTCTTCAGAAAAGCCCAGAGTAAAAGAAAGAAAATTGAATAAACGGAGGGCTGGCATGACCAGAGTGTTTGGGACCACAGGGGGTTAATGCACTGGCTTCTAGAGGTGAGGGGGGGCGGTGCTGCTGGGGATATTTTCATGGGCTCAGGGGAGTTTATTTATTCGGGGGGTGGAGCTTGGGTCACTGCAGCGTGAGTAGAGACAGAGGAAGGAGGCAGTTTTTCCCACCCACCCTCCCAATTTCTTGTAGGTTGTTTTGTTTGTGTTTTTTCTTCTTTTTTAGGTCATGAATGCTGGTCGTCATAGCAGTGGTGCAGCGGTGCCATGTGGTCTCGGATGGTAAAACAAACCGGTGATGACGGAAGTGGGGTGGGGTCCAGCGGTTATGGACCCTCTTTGTATTCCACCGGAACGATGTCCGCTGGAGTACGGCTAGTGGTTTTCTTTGGGATATGGGGTGTCTCCAGGCCTTTAAGGTTGGAGGCCGGTGCCTGGAAAATTGTCCCGCAGAATAGTGGTGGTTATAAAAAGTAGGGGGGTTCCGTCTGTGTCCACATGGCTGTCTTCAGTTTTGCCATTGTAAAATGGCGGTTTGTAAAATGGTTGTAGATATTTGTTAATTATTGAAACATGTACATTTTAAAATAATCTAGTTTATGTTAAAATAATTTTGTTAATAAAGTTGGCTGCTATGGCCAAGTTTTCTCCAACTCCAGGTGTCGGCTCGTTTACTAGGTTCGGTAAAAGAGGTGGGGGGGAGAGTTACAACAGGGGTAAGCATCCTTATAGTCATTTAAGGGTATCCGAACTACATGGGTCAAGGAATTTCTGTCATTCAGATCAATACATTTCTCCCCCACTCTCCTCTCACCCGGAACTTCTCCCAGGTATCCAAATTTGCATTTAAAAACGGAGCTAATCTGCTGAACACTTCTCTTATCTTTGCAGAGAGATTACAGAGCTGAAATTCGCACCGCACAAGTGTGAACCCAGCCTTAAGCTAGTGTATTTATTTTCCTTTGATTTTCCATCTAAATGTTTTTTTTCTTTGTCTGAATTTTTCACTTCCTGTTTCTCATCAGTAAACTTTCCACCATCATCCGAGCGTTGTTTAATCAGCCAGAACAGCTTATCGAGGAGAAACAGGTAGTGAGAAATTCAGACAAAGAAAACAAAGGGAAAAAAAGCATTTAGAAGGGAAATGGAAGGAAAAGTTAGTGAACCAACAATGCACTAGCTTAAAGGAAATAAGCAAACCTTTACAACACCTTTAAGGCTATCTTGCAAACAATAAATAAATGCAACAACAACATGGACAAACTTCTATACTGCTACACTTGTCATGCCCAATTGTCTCCTTATGCCGCGTACACACGATCGGAAATTCCGACAACAAAACCGTGGATTTTTTTTAGACAGAATTTTGTCTCAAACTTGTGTTGCATACACGCGATCACACAAATGTTGTCGGAAATTCCAAACATCAAGAACGGGTGACGTACAACACTACGACAAGCCGATAAACTCTTTCTTTTTTTTTGACAAAGGAGCGCGACTGCAACAACACATGCAATACGCGTCGCTTACCAGTGACGTCACTGCCCCTCGCCTGCCTAGATTCACCATACTCCAGGCCTCGCTCTGAAGCTCCTCCACCGCCGCCGCCGGCCTCCTACCACCTATCAGTGGTGTACGATGACCTCATGCAGCACAGCGCCCCAGCAGGAGAAGGAACAGGTGGACTGATCTGAGGATCCCTTTTCATGGAATTTGTACAATGCCTGCTTTTACCTCGCTAAATATGAGTTGCCTGTACTAACTTACCTATTAAATTGTTTTAAACGTCTACAGAGGCGCCTTTTCCATTGCTTTTTGGGGTCTGACAGGGGCCAAGTGTGTGTATGGGATTTTGCTGGCTGCCATCACTTAAATAACATTGAGTGTGCTTGCATTGTCAATTTTACAATTTTTTTTTTGTTCAAGGTTAAATTATATCTCAAGGCAAAAAAATATATATATTTAGTACATATTTTCAATACATTAATGCTCCCCCGTGTTTTATCTGTTTGCAATGTTGATCTTCCAGTAATATAGTATATGCCTACATTCCTTTGGACCTGACAACACATAGGGGGTTATTTACTAAAGGCAAACCCCCACTTTGCACTACAAGTTCACTGCAAGTGATCTGAGGGGGGCATGAAAGGAAAAGAAAAAACAGCATTTTGCTTGCACATGATTGGATGATAAAATCAGCAGAGCTTTCCCTCATTTTAGATCTTCCTCTCAGATCTACAGTGACTGCAGTGCCTTTAGTAAATGAACCTCAGTGTATTTTTAGGGCAGGTAGCATGCAGTGTCAGCCCTGCCTACTTCATTTCTGAAGGATTGCAAAGAACACAGACCTCTCCTCAGCTCCACCCCATCTCAGTAATCCTCCCAGAGATCACAGAAAGTTGTCAACTGGTATTTTTTGCACATATTGAAAAACAATAAGAAAAAACATTCAATGATACATTCATCAGATCAAAAGGGAGCAAATAAAGGAACACTATTGTTAAGGTTTACAAGAAAGTGCCCTGTTCTGCTTTCAGCCCTCGGGGGGGGGGGGGGGGGGGGGCGAGGGGCAGGGGGTTGGAGAAATGAATTGAATTGACTGACAATATCTACCATTGGATCGTGTTCCCTGTAATGTCACTTTCAAGAGGTCAGACTTGAACAGAGAGAAGAAAACAGTTTGCCATTAGCATTGTCTATATAGCGGTCACTCAAGGTATTCTATCTCTACATGGCAGATTCTTAAGGCCATCTTCTCTAACAGCATATTCACCCGCTGATTGCTTATCTTAGAGGTGGGGATAATGAAAATGTTGCATTACAAACACAAACTTACGCATTTCACCTATTTGTAAAGTGGTGGGGTGACAATATTATATTCAACATCCTGGGCTATTATTTGAGGGACAAGCCAGTATTCTTTGCCATACACTTTCCATAGATAAAAACAAACCTGAGGCTGAACTGCAATGTATATGGCAATATCAGATTTATTGCTGTTCACAATGATTTGTTCTATCTATTTTCACGTATTATAATCATCAATAATTATGTGTTGTACACAGTTACAGCAATGTTTTACATTATGGAGTAAAGGGCACCTTCAGACAGCTACAGCCTTCCAGCCCTTTGGCAAAAACACATTTCAACGTAAGAATGAATGCAGAGGAAGAACAGCATAAAAAATCAGTTTCTCTGACCAATCGGTATGATAGAGCCACAGGGGTAACCGAAAGTCTAACTTGGTTGAATACACTATCTGAAATGTTCTATGATATCGCACTAAATGGCATTTCATGAATAATGCTTTGAGGAAAGTACATATATGACATAATGATGTTATTTACAAAGAGAGACAATGTATTATTCACAATGGGCTTGATTTGCTAGATCGTTAACACTGTGGGTATGGAGTTGGGTGTATGGGAGGATGTACTGTGTTTTACTTTGTTTTATTTTTATTTATTTTTTATGGTTGAACTGGATGGACTTGTGTCTTTTTTCAACCTGACTAACTATGTAACTATGTTAATTGTTTTATGTGTATTTTTTTTTTGCATAAATCACTCTTTAACTTGATTCATAATTTTTATGCAAAATGTTCCTGTTCAATGTGTGACTGAATTTGAAAAAAAAGGTCATTTCAAATGCTGACTTATTATCTTTTTATGTAAAGAGAAGCTTAGAATGAATGTTAAAGCGCATCATGTTATGCTTATTTCAAAGTGTACATCCTATATTTTACATGATCTGTACTATGATGGATACATTTTATTATTTTGAATTTTTTTTTTGTAACAAATAGGGTCTAGACTCGCAATATTAATTTAATACATCAGGCATCCTTGCTGGGTCCTTGTGGTTGAAGGCTGGACCTTTGCTCTGTACATTACAGCCAGCATTCTTTTGAATATTTAAAATTGCTTTGAGAAAGGTTCCCACAAAGGGGTCCAACTCGCAGAGCATTGAACAATTTATTACCTCTAGTTCCCAGGATTATGTGCACCGTGTATTTTCTCCCCAACAGGACTACCAGGGGTTAATTGAGAACGGAGGCCCTTTATGCAAACAATGTCAGAGCTTAAATTATTTTAGAAATAATTTTAGAACAGTAAACTATAAAACGTTTCTGCGTGCAGGTGAATGGGCAAGACAGGAGCTACAACTTACATGCCCTGTTCAATTAATTACCATGTGGGCACCCCATACTATGCACTGGAATTTTTTTTTAATAGCAAACATGTTATACTTACCTGCTCTGTGCAGTGAATTTGAACAGAGCAGCCCTAATCCTCCTCTTCTCGAGTCCGGCATTAGTGCTTCTGGCCCCTCTCTCCTGCTGTGTGCTAGGGGGGCACCCAAGCCCCTCTCCCTCCTCATTAGCTTACTCACTTTGATTGACAGCAGTGGGAGCCAATGGTATCCAACTGCTCTCTCAGCCAATGAGGAGAGGGAGCCCTGGACAGCTGAGCCTCTTGTGCAACATCGCTTGATCAATATGAGCTCAGGTAGGGATTAGCGGGGGCTGAGGGAGGCTGCTGCATGCAGAAGATTTTTTTATCTTAATGCATAAAATGCATTAAGATAAAAAACATTCTGCCTTTACAACCGCAACTTACCTTATTGTGGTCCTCTTTACTAGAGGATTGTACACTGCTTACAGTTTGTATTTTCACAAAGTAAAAAAAATAACAACAAAAAAAAACTTTGAAACTTTTCCGCTTTGATGAATCAATGATACTGCAGCTTGATATATTAAGCCCCAGTTTGCAGCATTGCTAAGTACTACGGCCCTGTTCACACCTATGTGAATTGGTTGCGGCTTACACTGCATCCAATTCACATAACATTATAAAATATTTTGATACCAACCAAAATCTGCTCCAGATACCCAAAGTCAAATACAAGTCCAAAGGAGAAAGAAGATTTGAGCTCCAAGGTCCCAGACTATGGAACGCTTTACCAACCAGCATTTGGTTGGAGGAGAACCACTTGGCCTTTAGAAGAAAGATCAACTTATCTCTTTTGATGTCAAAGGAGACAGGAACAACGAGCGCCCAGAGGCGATTTAGTTTGCATGTGCTGCGCTATATAAGTTCTTCACTCACTCGCTCACTCACTCACTCACTCACTCACTCACTCACTCACTCACTCACTCACTCAATGCTGGTTCACATATGTACGATGCATTCACACTGTGCATTGCCCAAAAAAGTGTGCGTTTTCTAGGCATTGCGGTGTGGCTCTGGTGCGAATTCAGGCCTGTTATCTTCTATGGGCACGCATTTGATTCGCAGATGTGTTCAGTTCTCAACAGGATTTCTCTCCCTGCTCACTACTTTAATGCACAACAATAATTTATTGGTATTATTGGTCTCAAAATCCTAAACATATCCCCTTACTTTCATTATTGTGGTCATAGCTTAGATGCAGTGTGGTCCCACTGTGCATTGCCTGGCTTTTCACTGGATCGGTCAGTACTTTTCAATTTTCTTCCTGAGTTGGGCCTTCCCATTCAGAGTTATGGCTCTAAACTACTTTCATTATGGTATGTTGTATACAGACTTGCAGATCTGGAATATGGAAATAGTTTTTTAAACTGCTGGAACAACACTAGTTACAGGGTATGCAATACAAAGACTGTGTGGTTTTCAAACAGTCTGAGTTAGTGTAGCGCCTTGCTCCCATTGAGTGGGCGCTATGTGTTAAATTATAGTTGCTTGAGCAGTAGTTTGTCTCAGAATGATTATTCTAAATTGTTGGTTTTGTTCAGTTCAGCTGGGTTGCAAAAGTTTTCCCCTGACGGTGGGTGACGCTGTCACTGCAGGTCGGGGTTGGAAAGGCAACAAGCTGGATGTATTGGGTATCTCTCTCTCAGAAGAGGCTCAGGGGGCGTGGTCAACCCACTGTGCATTCTGGGGAGGGGTACTTAAGGATCAGACACTGTTTAGCAGGGTTCGTCTTCCGATCCCGAACTAATGGCCCTCCTGGCCTCAGGGATGTTGAGCTGTTTCATAGCCTCTGGGCCGGCTGGCCTGAGGCCTAGAAACTGGGAGTGGGCCTAGGAGTTTCTGGGGCCTACTGATCCAGGGATGGTTCTTCGCTACTTTATCTATAGAAGGAAGCTGAACCAGTGGGATTCAATTGATGGACGTACCCAGGCGGATGTACCTCACTGTGCTGCCGGTCCAGCTGAAAGATTCTTGGCCCCGTGAGTCATGTAACTTTTGTTGGAACTATATTGAGTGTGCAGTCGGTTACATGATCTTGTGGCAGAACATCGTGGGACGGCCTGACGACACTGTGGCAGAGACTTTGTCGAGCTTCGCATCAGCTGCTAGGCCGGTGAGAGTAGGCCTATCTGGTGGTTGCTGAAATTCAGTGTGGAGCTGAGTTAATCCTCTGGATCTAAGTGGTACCCATGATCTGCAAAGCAAAAGTACCTGAGTCTTTCCCTGTTCCTCTACCCCTCTGTTGGAGAACTTTGCTAATAAAACCCTTGAACGAGACTTTGTGTTGGTGCGTACATTCTTACGGGCAACTCTTCAAGAACAACCCCTGAAACAAGCGTATTGAACAGTAAGGCAACGGCAGGTTTAAATCTAAACCAGCAGCTCCTTCGGGGGTAGTGCTACAGTAGGTTATCAGATTTTCACTAAAATAGAGAAGAACAGTAAAATACACTTGCTGTGACCACATCCCACTGTCCCTCTTGCAGCCTACGTTGTCCCTCTCTTTGGTCTGATATGCACATCTCTATACGAAATGTACTATTTTACTTCGAAAAAATGTTGTGTTGCACTAAACTTTTTATCCAACCTCTAAATTACTGCATTTGTTATTTAGAAAATAAGGTATAAAAAGAAATAGAGGTAAACATTTACCGTACTTGTATGAATTAGCCAATTATTTTCTGCATATTAGATCTTTATTCGTGTAACCGGGGCCCTGGCAGGGTTGAGTTTTTTTAAATCACACTTTCTCAGAATATATCCATCATGGGGTGACTCTAATGAAGTGGGAGTATGTATATTTTTAGCAAACAATCTCCTTTGGAATGCACATGGTGTTGCATCTGTTTTCACAAGTGTATTTCCTAAATCTATGAAAACAGAAAAGGTCACATTAAGGGAACAATGCTTTCCAACCATTTTGGGTCTCATAGTTGTGACCAATGTGAAGAATTTACAGCCATATCAATCAGGTATTCAATTGGGTTCTTGTTAGAGAATGTAGAATTTATAAATTAGTATTTTTAAAATGAGAAGGCCAATTTATGAATACATTGGGCCATTTTATTAGTTTACATTGAAGTTTACGTAATACTTTTACCAAGACAGGGCATGTGGTATAGAAAATGCATCTGTTAGACAATGAGATGTTTACAGCCAAAGTATTGACCTCCCCCTTAAAGGGAAAACTCTGCTTTTGTTAGGAGACATTCTGAACACAGAGCATTCAAAGAAATTTCCTTTCATGCAAATATGATTACAACACTGGAAGTAGCCATGTGGTTATAGCAGACAGACTCCTCCATTTAGCATTCAGGGAGGTGGTGAATGGAATACACATATACAGTACGTTTCAATAGAATAGCAGTAAGACCTTAAATTAGGTGTGCTAAAATCCTTGCTATGAATATAACCACAGAGATAAAATTAATAAGTGCTGCGCTACATATCTCTATAAATATAGTGTAATGTGATAACAATGATGATAATAGTGGAAAAAAGGAAATTAAAGTGTAAGTTCACCCTAAAACTAAAATCACTAAATCTACTTGCATCCACAATCTAAGACTAACCCATCTAACCTTCTCTGGTTCGGTCTACAGTGGCGGGAGCATTGTGCAGAAGACTGCCAACAACAACTGCAAAATGCCTGGAAAGTGACATCACCCATAGAGTTACTATGAGGCTTCCGTTGTCGGCTGCCTCTTATGCACACTCCCACACACAGAGAAGCCGCTGCTGACAGCTCAGCCTGGGACCTGTATAGCGATTTCTTCTTTACAGGGCTAGGCAAGTTAGTCAAAAGCCTCGTACACACGACCTGTTTTCCCGACAGAAAAACTGGTCGTGTGTACGAGGCTTTTGACTAACTTGCCTAGCCCTGTAAAGAAGAAATCGCTATACAGGTCCCAGGCTGAGCTGTCAGCAGCGGCTTCTCTGTGTATGAGAGCTTTTGGTCGGGAAAACCGGCCGTGTGTATGCTTCATCACAGTTTTCCTGACAGGAAAACCGCCAGAAAAAAGAACCAGCTCTCTTTTTTCCCGCTAGGATTCCTGGCAGTTTTTAAGCCGGTAGTTTTCCTATGGGAAAAGACTGCCGTGGAGCATACACACGGCCGGGTTTCCCGACCAAAAATCTCATGGCAGTTTTCCTGTCAGGAAACCCGGTTGTGTGTATGGGGGAAAAGGTTACCGAACAGGTTCTCGGTTTTGCTGACTGACTTTTTACCGCCAGGAAAATCGATCATGTACTAGGCATTAGATTGTGGATGCCAGTAGATTTAGAGATTTTAGTTTTAGCCTGAACTTCTACTTTAAGAAGTGTTAAACTGTACCAGTTCATATAATAATATAAGTGACAGTTCTTGCTGTAATAGGGAAGGACATTATTCTTAATGTCATTGTTTTCGTTATTACCATCATTGTTTGCACATATTTAATTTAATTTAATAATTGTATCTCTTTAATAATTGTGTGCACACAATTTTGTGCATACAGCATACTTTAGATCTTTTTTTTTTGCTTAGTCACATTGGGCCAGATTCAGGTAGATGGGAGTTTCTTTACTCCGGAGTAACGCTTCTCATTTACGTTACTCCGCCGACACTTTCGGCGCAAGTACTGTTATTCACATAGCAGTTGCGTGTAAACTTGCGCCAGAGTAACGATAATGCGCTGGCGTAACCCGACGCAAGTGGAAGTGGGTGTGATCATATGTAAATGATGGGCGGAGCCCAGCGCAGAGGCTTACGTTCAGCGCATCATCCACGGAGCATGCGCGGTGATTGAGGCTCCACTCGCCCCCTTGTGCGCATGCTCACAACTTCCGTCGGCACCACTTCACGGCAAACGTCAGCGCAATGTGTTCCGTTGTGCGTTTAAAAGCGCTAGCAGAAACGCCATTCCGGCGCAAAAGTATTTCCGTTTCCCCCCACCCCAGGGAAGATACTTTTGTGCTGTGATGGCTGCTACCGCTACCCCCAAAGAGAGGAGGAACCTCAACTTTAACGCCCAGGAGGTCTCTGTGATCATCTCCGCTATGGAGACATTTAATCATTTCCTCCATGGCAAAAAAAGTCGGAAGACCAGCCGGGAGAGGAAGCAGGGCATCCTGGACACCATTGCCAGCAGGGTGAATGTGCTAGGGTACTCCACCCGGACTGCTGGTGACATCCAAAAAAAGGTAAACGACCTGCGGCGCAAGGTCCGTGGCAAGGTGGCCACCATCAGGAGGCATGAGAGGGGCACAGGTGGTGGTCCCCCATGTCCGGTCAGCCTGACCACGGAGGAGGAGGTGGTCGCTCACTGCCTGGAGAGGGAGCAGGTGGAGGGGGTCCCTGGATATGACTCCGTGGAGGAAGGCTCCAGGACAGGTAAGTGTTTTTTATCCCCTATTTGATGTGTTGCATGTGGGGGGGGGGGTACATGTGCCAAGTGTGTGGGACCACCAACATGTGTCTGCTTTGTGTCATCTACAGATGACGGAGCTGGGCCATCATCTGTCGGCGGCCA
The DNA here is from genome assembly GCA_029574335.1 of Rana kukunoris. NCBI lineage: Eukaryota > Metazoa > Chordata > Amphibia > Anura > Ranidae > Rana > Rana kukunoris. The sequence continues at coordinate 145,418,121 of CM056051.1, read as the reverse complement.
GTCCACCCCATCCCCCCAACGCCATCGTGTGCCCGAGCCCCTGGGTGGTGAAGACACCGAGGTGGAGGAGGAGAGTGCCCACACCACACCTGCCGAGGTGGTTGTGGAGGATCCTGCTGTGTCAGAGCAGGACTTTTTCTTATTGTTGGAGGACTCCTCCCCTTCTCCAGGGCCGTCTGTCATCCCCTCCCCCATCCTTGGAAGCCCCTCAAGGGCGACTCCATCCCCCCGGGGACAACCATCTTCTGGCCCCAGGAAGGCGACCCAAAAGACCAGGGGGGTGTCGGATCTTGTCCAGGGCCAGTTGGCGAGGGATCACGCAAGACAGACCCAACAAATGGGGGACATAGTTGGGCACTTGGACAGAGTGGCTGACAGCCTGTGCTCCGTTGCCCAGATAAGCAACGCAGTGCATGTGCCACTTGTGAGGTGTGCATCCCGGGACGGGATAGTCATGCCTGACTCCCATGTCACTCACCAACCAGCCAGCTGTCCCCATACATGTTCTGTTCGAATTCTGCTGGGATGGGACTCTGATTGTATATGAAGCTGTCATGGCTGGACCCGGGGTGTTTGGCACGGACGTGCCATATGAGGCGTTGGGCATCGGCTATCACCTGTACATTGATGGAGTGCCAATGCTTCCGATTGCGGTATATATGTGCTCTGTGGCACTGGGGGGCTGTAGGGCCACATGTGTGCAATCAATGGCCCCGATGGTGCGTGGGAATCTGGCAATGCTGTAGAAATCTGTCATTGCCTTCAGCCGCAGGTTCTCAGTGGTGGGTCTGATGAACTGGTTGGACATGCGTCTGAGGATTGCAGGGACAACCTGGTGCACACATCTGCTCACGGAGGATTGTGACATCCCAGCCACCACTCCACTTGTACGCTGGAATGATCCACTTGCAAGGAAATGAAGTGTTGCCAGTACCTTCACCAGTGGCTGCACTGCTTGTGAGCGGTGTGTCTTGCTGGTGATGTCACCCTGCAGGGTTGTGGTTAGTTCAAGTATTGCATCAGGGCTGAATCTGAAGAGGCGATACACCTCCTCATCCCCCATGCCAAAGAGGCTCATGCGCGTGCGGTATATCCTCTCACGTGCCCACCTCCTTCGTTCCGGGGGACCCATCAGTAGTTCTAGGACCACGATTGCCCCTGGCATGTTGGCACACAGAGGTGTTGTCCTTGAACGTGTGGTTGTTCAGCTTGCTAGTTTCGTCGGTAGCGCTGCTGCTGGAGCTGCTCTCCTGCTGACCTGTGGCCGTCTGGAGTAAAGATAAAGCAGCCATTTGTAAAAATAACTTTGCGACGGACGGATGACATATGCGCGGCGCATGTAGCCAGCGTATGGTGCTAATCCATGCGAGAATTGGGAAATCTCCCTCATTTGCATATTTGCAGGGGAAATCAATAGGCGCGACTGATGCGCCAAGCGAAACTATGCGCTGACGATACTCTGGCGTCGGAACGTTAAGCCGGTCGGAAATGGCCCGTTTTCTGGCGCATCTAGGTTGGTGGGTACGGCCACATAGAAACGACGGCGCATCTTCACAGTTACGCGACGCATATCGAAATACTCCAGCGCAACTCTACCTGAATCTGGCCCATTATTTATTGATTTGGGAATCATTAGTCTTTAACAGGTAGTGCATGGGTTATTCACAAACACATTTGTAAGTATATAATCAACCATGTAAACTATTTTACTTTTCCAAAAATAACAATAATAATAATGTGAATCTTTCAGCTTTTTTGCAGTGCTGCAGGGACATGCTAGTGACATAGTGGCCAAGAAGAAGGAGTCACAGCGAGCAGTGGAAAGATGCATGCTTTTAACACATCCCTGGAAGTGTTGGTTTTGTGAAGATGTAAAGATTTTAGTGGTGCTCAAACATGGCAAGATACATTGGAGAGTCCAATGGGGAGCATTATACGTGGATTTTTGAAAGCAGTGACTCTTTAAGGAAAAACTCCAGGAAGATTTTATAGAGCACCAATTACTGAAGTTTTGTATTTATCAATAAATTAATAAATGTATTTTAAATGTAACTAGTAAAAAGAGCCAAGAGCCAATCAGGTGTGTTGCATGCACATGTGCTGAAAATGAACAGCTCAAAAGGGAGGAGAGATCATAGAGAGGACCTCATCAGTGTCCTGCTGATCCTTCACTTTCCAATTACAGGCTAGTAATTAAATAGCTGTGTTGCTTAAACTAAACCTTTCCCTCCATCAAGCATGCAGACAAAGTTGTACCTTCATAATGTTTTTTTTTTTTTTTTATCAACTGTTTAAAAATCACTCTGTTCAGAAACTGAACAGCCTGACTTCTTCTTCTCTATACTGTACTAGAACTGAATTGTTTATGTGCGGCAGCAATTTATGTGAATACTGACAAAAACATGGGTTGATTTAAGGCAAGATTCACATTAAGTGCATTTGCAGAGTCACAGAAACACATTACAATCCATTTTATCTTAATTTTTATGGGTCCTGTTCGAATCTATGCAGTTACTTGCAATCCGTTTTTTTTTTTTTAAAAGCACAGTGCCTTTTTGGCTCCTTCAAAATGCATGAAAGAATTGCCAAAAATGCATGAAAAGTGCATGTACATGTGTTTTGGTGCTTTTCCTGCATGACAACAGACACCTCCTCCTAGCAACATCAACATATACCAAAAAAACACAAGAAGCATCAAACATGCATAAAAAACATGCATGAAAAAACACAAAACATGGCAGAAAACTCATGACAAAAATGCATCAACTACACATGCATATGCAGTATCTGAACCTAGCTAAAAGCGGTGTTCTAGCCACAATTTTCAGTGGCTAGAAACCCTGTAGCTGCTGACTTTTAATAAGGCCCCCCGAGGCCGATCCATCCATCGGATCAGGTGTAGGTGCCGCCATTCCAACTGAGAAAAAACGTCAGTGAAGCTGCAAGGTTTCCGACTGCGCATGCGTGAGTCCCGCTGCACTTTCTGAATGCCCAGCTTGTCTTCTGGGACACACACAGGCCTTCGGGTACTCTCTGAAGAAGAGGATGTCACATCCTGAGCCGTGGTCTGGCTAAATCAGAAGTACACTTGAACTTCCAAAAAAGGTACTAAAGGAAAAAAAAAATGTTTTCAATATTCAAAAATGAGGGTTGGAAAGTTGGTCTTTAGTTTAAAACCACCTCTCAAAAGTGGGTAGAATGCCGCTTTAACTGCCTACAAAGAAAAGTGAGGTTATAAGTCTGGCAGTGCTCTCTGTCAGGGCTGTGTAAATTTTGGGATTTGATAGGTAAAATGACAAAACCTTTGAAAGGTGAAACAGCTTCCTTATATGCATTTTTAATTGTATTATAACTGAATCGACTTCCTTTTATATTGTAAAGCGCTGCGTAAACTGTAGGCGCTATATAAATCCTGTATAATAATAATAATAATAATACTCTGGAAATTATGAACAATTGTTCTGTTTTTTCAAAAAGTAAGGAGAATCTCTTTAGAGGAGCATATATAGCAATAATAACCAGCAAGGGGTTAAATTATTCCTCTCCTATATGCTAAAAATATAGGCCCAGATTCAGAGAGAATTGGATTCTCGTAGAGTATCAGAAATACACTACGCCGCCGTTTTTTACCTGGCTCTACGTGGAATCCAGGTAGATTTTGTCCAGTAAACGACGGCGGCGTAGTGTATTTCTCCCGTCGCAATCTACATCTACACGAGTAGGGGGTGTGAAGGATTTAAAATAGGCGCGTTCCCGCGGCGATCGAACTGCGCATGCTCCGTTCGCAAATTTCCCGCCGTGTATTGCGCGAAATCACATCGTTACGTCATTCGTTGTTTGAGTAGCGTCGTTTACGGACATTTCTATTCCCGAACGAGTTACGCAAAAAAAAATTTTTTTATTAAATTCGACGCGGGAACGACGGCCATACTTAACATGGGCTACGCACCGTTAGACCAGCAAAAAGCTGGTCTAACAGTACGTAAAAAAAAACAGACGTAAGCGATTGCGAAGACCGCTCGTATTTTCATGGATCGCCGTAAAAACACATTTGCATATCCCGACGCATCAAAACGACGCAAACTCCTCCCAGCGGCCGCAAAAATATCGCAGCGTAGATCCGAAGGCTTACGAAGACGTAAGCCTCTCGGATCGAAGCCCGAAGCCGCTGTATCATGGTTTGAGGATTCAAACTAGTGATACGGCGCGCGAAATTTGAAATTACTCCTGTCTAACACCAGTTAGACAGGCGTAATTGCTTTATGAATCTGGGCCATAGTTTTCTTTCCATATTCTTTATTTAATAGAAAAAAAATAGAACATTCAAATATATAGATAATATCAATATTCATTGTAATAGACTGATGTGAATGTACATTGTATATGTAAAGTGCTGCGTAAATTGACGGCGCTATAAAAGTACCTAAATAATATTAATAATATCAATATTCATTGTAATAGAAAACAACATGCATAAATAATTATTGTAAAATAATATTAAGGAGTAAATGGTTAGGAAAAATTATGCCGCGTACACACGGTCGTTTTTTGCGATGAAAAAAAAACGACGTTTTTTAAAACGTCATTTAAATTGATCGTGTGTGGGCAAAACATTGTTTTTTGTCATCAAAAAAACGACCAAAAAAAATTCCAACATGCTTGAATTTTTTGTGTCGTTTTTCACAACGTCGTTTTTTGTTTCACAAAAAGTCACTGTGTGTAGCAAAAACGTCGTTCAAAACGACGTTTTCCAACCCGCGCATGCCCAGAAGCTAGTTATGAAGCGAGCTTCAATGGAAAAGAGTGGTGAACGTAACCTTGCTTTTTGTGAAAGAACGATGGTGTGTATGCAAAATTGTCTTTGAAAAGTGACGTTTCAAAAACGTTGTTTTTTACTTCACAGAAAACGTCGTTTTTTTTTCATCACAAAAAACGACCGTGTGTACGCGGCATAAAGGAATAATGTGGTACATAGCAGTGGAATTCCCCAAACCGAAAATAACTTTATTATTTTAAACATAGATTAAATGTGGATATAATAATAGTAAACAAAAAAAGTGGGGGTGGGGTAGGTAGCAAGCATCAAGAATGATAATTCAGCAACATGTTTCAAATGAAGCCTTTCCCGCATCAGAATACTTAAAGTTATTGGCCCAGATTCACAGAGCAATTACGCCTGTCTAACTGGTGTTAGACAGGAGTAATTTCAAATTTTGCGTGCCGTATCACTAGTTTGAATCCTCAAACCATGATACGGCGGCTTCGGGCTTCGACCCGAGAGGCTTACGTCCTCGTAAGCCTTCGGATCTACACTGCGATATTTTTGCGGCCGCTGGGAGGAGTTCGCGTCGTTTTCATGCGTCGGGATATGCAAATGAGTTGTTACGGCGATCCACGAAGGTACGAGTGTCCCTCGCAATCGCCTACGTCATTTTTTGGCTACGTAATGTTAGAGGAGCTTTTTGCTGGTCTAACAGTGCGTAACCCATGTAAAGTATGGCCGTCGTTCCCGCGTCGGTTTGAATTTTTTTTTTAACGTAACTCGTTCGGGAATAGGAATGTACGTAAACGACGCTACTACGACGTGACGACGTGTTTTCGCGCAATGCACGGCGGGAAATTTGCGAACGGAGCATGCGCAGTTCGATCGCCGCAAGAACGCGCCTATTTTAAATGCTTCACGCCCCCTACTCGCGCAGATGGATTGCGACGGGAGAAATACACTACGCCGCCGTCGTTTACTGGACAAAATCTACCTGGATTCCACGTAGAGCCAGGTAAAAAACGGCGGCGTAGTGTATTTCTGATACTCTACGAGAATCGAATTCTCTGTGAATCTGCGCCATTATTTCCATGCCCTCACTGATGATATTCTGCTCACTTCCAATTTTTGTGATCACACAGAAAGTGAGGTATTGTGTCCCACACAGTACTTAAACTTGACAGATTTTACCTTTCCCTACTCTATCTATACAAAACAAACATTTTTGCGGTACTTGGGCTTTAAATGGCTAACTCTTTTTGGGTTGCGCACACTTATCAATTGTACATAATTGTTGGTTGATTTCAATAGACATGGCTTTTTTCAACCTGAGTAGTCATGTAACTACTGTATGTAATTACCGTTATTATCAGGGTATTGCGTGCACCCGCGTATAGCGCGCACCCCCAACCTAGAAGGGAAAATCCTGAAAAAAGAAAAGAAAATACTTACAGTTTAGATGCCCCTTGTCAGTGTCTTGCCCGGCGTCCATCGGCGGCCTTGTCTGGTCTGGCGTCCATCTGCGGCCTCAGTGGTGTCATCCCCGCTTCTCCCGCGCTTAGTTTGAAAGCCGCCGCCGCCATATACCGAGCGCAGTGGGTATCGGCGTATATCGCGCACCCACGATTTTCCTTTTATTTTAAGGGGAAAAAAGTGCGCTGTATATGCAACCTGTGTAACCTAAGCACTGCAATCTAGAACAATGAATGTCCACTTTAGAGACCCAAATTTAGATGTAACATAAAAGAAGCCAGATCCCTACATCCAAAAATAGCACCCAATGCACCTTGGCATTAACCATAGAGATGGGCATATAGACACACTTTTCCATATATGCCAAATAAGGGATTTCAGATTGAGCACTGCTCATTATAATGACCCTTGAGTCGGGACTGTGTATGGCATGGAACAGTCATTTAATTGATCTAATTCCAAGTTATGTGGACTGCCTAACCTGGAAAAAGTGCTATGGAGTTTTATTGACTTTTAGGCTGGGGTCGCACCTAAGTGAATTGGATGCGTGTTTCCAACATCCAATTCACAATAGCAGGAGATTTTAACTGGCTCTCTTTGGAGCTGGTTCACATATCTCCACTGCGGCTCCAGGGCGAATCTGCACAGGAGCACTGTGCATCTTTTGGTCCATTTCAGGTCCAAATTCAGCCAAAACTTTGGGCTGAAATCGGGTCTGAAACGGTCAACCAGGACGCACTGGACCCCTGCTGTGAGCCGTATTCGGCGATGGTGTGAACCCAGCCTGAAGATTAGTGCAGAGGTAAGTTTGGAGAACTGTAGGCTGATATAAGTAGGGGGGCTATGTTCTCCTATGTGATAGATACATGTTAATGAGCACAGGTAACTCAAACATGGGAAATAGCAAAAAGTATCTGTAATACTTCATATGTGAATGCTAGCTACATCGCATACATTCCCACTATGTGAAAGTTGAATGTATTTAATGACATGAGAGATATTCAGACTAGATGCATATATGACTCTGACATAATATGACTGTGTATATTTGCTAACCATCAACTGTGAGAATGGTGTATTTTTTTTATTTTTTGTCTATCCAAAGATTGGTATAGTAGAGACTAATGAGCCGGAGGGAGACATACATTTCAATTGACTCCAAAATAAAAAACATAGGCTTGTGTTCGATATCTGTATCTGTTCTGTTTTATACCTACATGTAAAGGAATACTTTATGATATACTGATAATTCAACACATTAAAGTTTAAACCGCTATCAAGAACACAGTGCTACTGTTACTGTTGTTTTGATCTCTTTTTACCATACAGTACTCAGAGAATGGCATACAAGTACATCTCTGTGTAACATACTCTCTAGGTGTTGACTGTTCTGTACATTTTGTACTGTAGCTATGTTGAGCTTATTTTAAGCCATAAATATTACATGTGCATGCATTTTTATCGATTTTTTTTTTACAGATTGCTACATTAGAGTGTGAAGGTCTCTTTTTTTTCTTGCTTATTGTTTGACACCAAATTTACATGTACCGGTATTTCTTCAATAAATTAAACTGTCCTTATGGATACTGGTTACAAGGAAAATTTACTGAACAGCTTAGTGGCTGCATATATTCGGCAATGACCTTAAAGGGGTTTTAAAGGTTTGTCTTTTTATTTTCTAAATGGGTTCCTTTAACCACTTAACCACTTAAGGACCATGCACTGTATATATACGTCCTTTTTTTAAAGATGGATATCTCGGTAACGGCAGCAGCTGCTGCCACAACCGAGGTGTCCATCTTTAGCGTGCAGGGTCCTGTATACGATAACAGCGGTCTCCAAGGCGGATTCGCTGCGAGATCGCCGTTATCGGTGGCGGGAGTGGGCGGAGGCGATCGGGTCCATTTGTGAGCTGACAGGGGATGCGAGTGAGGGAAAAATGTCCCTCATCCGTCCCCATAGCTCTGCTGGGCGGAAGTGACGTCAAAACGTCAGTCCCGCCCAGCGTCTTAACCACTTCCCGCCCGGCCAATAGCCGATTTACGGCCGAGAAGTGGTTATGAAATCGTGACTAGCCGTTCTCAAACGGCTTAGCACGATTTCAATGCCGCGCGCGCCCGTAGGGGCGCGCAGCGTGGCGATCGGTGATGCGGGGTGTCAGTCTGACACCCTGCACCTCCGATCTCGGTAACGAGTCTCAGGCGGAGCCTCGTTACCACGTGATCAGCCGTGTCCAATCACGGCTGATCACGATGTAAACAGGAAGAGCCGCCGACGGCTCTTCCTCACTTGCGTCTGACAGACGCGAGTACAGGAGAGCCGATCAGCGGCTCTCCTGACAGGGGGGGTTCGCGCTGATTGTTTATCAGCGCAGCCCCCCCCTCGGATCGCCACACGGACCACCAGGGAGTGCCCACACTAGACCACCAGGGTACTTACAAAAAAAAAAGGACAAAAAAAGGACAAAAACAAAAAAAAGGGCAGTAAAAAAAAAAATGCCAATAATGCCAATCAGTGCCCACACATGGGCACTGATTGGCAACAGGTGATCCATCAGTGCCACCCCTCAGTGATCATCAGTGCCACCCCAGTGTCTGTCAGTGCCAATCCATGCCCAGTGCCCACCTATCAGTGCCCACCTGTGCCACCTATCAGTGCCCACCTGTGCCACCTATCAGTGCCCACCTGTGTCACCTATCAGTGCCCACCTGTGCCGCCTATGAGTGCCCACCTGTGCCGCCTATGAGTGCCCACCTGTGCCGCCTATGAGTGCCCTGTGCCGCCCATGAGTGCCCATCAGTGCCGCCCATGAGTGCCCATCAGTGCCGCCTATGAGTGCCCATCAGTGCCCCATACCAGCGCCGCCTATCAGTGCCCATCAGTGCTACCTAATTGGTGCCCATCAGAACTACCTCATCGGTGCCCATCAGTGCCACCCCATCGGTGCCCATCAGTGCCACCATATCAGTGCCCGTAATTGAAAGAGAAAACATACTCATTTACAAAAAAATTAACAGAAAAAAATAAAAACGTATTTTTTTTTCAAAATCTTCGCTCTATTTTTAGTTGTTGCGCAAAAAAAAAAAAACGCAGAGGTGATCAAATACCACCAAAAGAAAGCTCTATTTGTGAGGAAAAACGGACGCCAATTTTGTTTGGGTGCAGTGTAGCATGACCGCGCAATTGTCATTCAAATTGCGACAGTGCTGAAAGCTGAAAATTGGCTTGGGCGGGAAGGTGCGTAAGTGCCTGGTATGGAAGTGGTTTTAAAGAAACATTTTTTTTTTTTGTCATTTGAAAAAACGACAGTTTAAATTCCATTCGGAACTCTTCAAATCTACCTTAGGAAATAAAATAAAAACACTCCAACCACTCCGAACAGTCTCAGATACACTGGATGCCATAAATATAGCCCTACTACAGTCTGCCGACTTAGTAGCACCAAAACGCAAAGCCCGCATTCGGACAAACAAGTCCGGCTGGTACAACAACCAGCTGCCGCTAATGTATGTCTCCCTCCGGACACGGGACGGAAACAGCATTGCTCAAAATATGGGACGACACTTTTGAGGCCGCAGACGAAGGAGAATCTTGTCTCCTGGTTCTGTTGGACCTAAACGCAGCCTTTGACACGGTAGACCACAAACTGTTACTGACTCGGCTGGCTGAGGTAGCCAGAGTCGCAGAAGGTGATCTATCATGGTTCTCCTCCTTTCTGGAAAACCGTTCACAAATAGTGAAATTAGGACCTTTCACTTCTGAAAAACGCACAGTGTCATGCAGAGTCCCTCAAGGATCCCCCTATCACCGGTGCTCTTCAACATCTATCTTCGTCCTCTCTTTGAAATCATCAGTAGCCAACAACCACTTTATCACTCATACGCAGACAGGGCCGCCATCAGGAGCAGAGAACCGGGGGGGGGTGCTGCCGCATGAAATTGAGAAGCGGGGGGGGCTGCTGCCACGAATTGAGAATCGGGGGGGGCCCTTTACAAAAAGAAGAAATAAATAAAAATATATATAAAAAGGGGGGTACCCTAGGGACCTCTGTGCCCTTTAATAAAAAGAAAAAAAGAGAAAAAAAAAATATATATATATATATATATGTATATATAACACACATATATATATATATATATATATATATATATATATATATATATATATAAAGGGTGTTTGACACATGGGGCCCTGGGAACCTCTGAGCCCTTTAACCACTTAAGACCCGGACCAATACGCTGGCAAATGACCCAAGGGGTTTTTGCGATTCGGCACTGCGTCGCTTTAACAGACAATTGCGCGGTCGTGCGACGTGGCTCCCAAACAAAATTTGCGTCCTTTTTTTCCCACAAATAGAGCCTTTCTTTTGGTGGTATTTGATCGCCTCTGCGATTTTTATTTTTTGCGCTATATACAAAAATAGAGCGACATTTTTGAAAAAAAATCAATATTTTTTACTTTTTGTTATAATAAAAAACCAATAAACTAAATTTTAGTCAAACATTTAGGCCAAAATTTATTTAGCCACATGTCTTTAGTAAAAAAAAAATCGCATTAAAAAAAAATTAGCTACCTAGCGGGAACAGCGACACTAATACAGCGATCAGAAAAATGATCGCTTAGTGATGCTGGCAATAGGGAGTGAAAGGGTTAACTAGGGCAGTGATCAAGGGGTTAAAACTTTATTGGGGGGGGGGTGGGGGGCTACCCTGACACTAACACTAACTGACTGTCACACTGTCTGTCACACTGACACTAAATACAGTAATCATACATGTATGATTACTGCATTCAGTGACACTGTGACAGGGGGGAGGGGGGGGGGGGCGATCGCGGGGGTTAAATGTGTTTGTGTCTGTGTGTAAGTGTGCTGTTGGTGCAGACTTACTTGCTGTGTTGTGATCTCTCCTCAGCGGCGCTTGAAACAAACGCCGAGGGAGAGATCAGATAGCTTCCTCCTTCCTGTGTTTACACAGGAGGAAGTGACAGGGCGGGGGGGCGCGCGCATTGGCTGAGAGCGATCCGGAGGGGGCGGGTGAAAACGGATAGCCGCCCCCTCTTGTCGGATCGCTCCTGCAGCCGCGCGGACCGCCGCATGTACGGGGGGGGGGTCCGATCGGACCCCCGATCCCCCCCAAGGCACCAACGTATATATACGTTGATGTGCCTGTCGGTGCCATTGTGCCGACGTAAATGTACATGCGGCGGTCCTTAAGTGGTTAATAAAAATACATCTATATATTAAAAATAATAATAATAATATAAAAAAGGAGGGTTGTCATCCGGGGGCCCTGGGGACCTCTGGGCCCTTTAATATTAATAATAATTATATATATATATATATATATATATATATATATATATATATATATATATATATAAAAATAAAATAAATAAAAAAATATATAAAAAATATTTTTTTATATAAAAAAAGGGGGGTTGTCACCTGTGGACCTCCGGACCTCTAAAAAAAAAAGAAAATAAAAAAAATTGGCCCTTTAATAAAAAATAAGATAAAAATATATAAAAAAATATATTTTTTTATAAAAAAAAAAAGGAAAAAAGGGCTTGCCATCTGGGACCCTGGGGATCTCCAGGTCCCTGTGGACCTCTGGACCTCTAAAAAAGAAAAGAAACAAAAATTGGCCCTTTAATAAAAAAAAGAAAAGAAAAATATATTAAATATATTTTTTTATAAAAAAATAAAGAAAAAAGAGGGGGTTGCCATCTGGGGCCCTGGTGGCCTCCGGGCCCCTGGGGACCTCTGGACCCCTAAAAAATGGCTCTTTAATAAAAAAATAAAATACAAATATATTAAAAATATTATATATATTTTTTTAGAAAATAAATAAAAAAAAGGGTGGTTGCCATCCGGGGCCCTGCGGGCCTCCTGGCCCCTGTGGACCTCCAGACCTCTAAAAAAAATATATATATATATATTTTTTTATAAAAATAAAAAGAAAAAAAAGGGCTTGCCATCTGGGGCCCTGGTGGCCTCCGGGCCCCTTGGGACCTCCGGACCGAGGTGGTTCCCATCCGGGCCCCTGGGGACCCCCGGGCCCCTTACAGGTGTACTGCCTGTACCCCCCTGATAGCGGCCCTGTACGCAGACGACACACAACTATATTTTCGCATCCTCAATAAAAAGGATCATCATCCCAGTTTAGAGAATTGTCTCTCTTTGATAGAAAACTGGATGACCAAGAGTTATCTTAAACTCAACAACTCCAAAACAGAACTCCTTCTGTTTCACGCCAGTCGCAAGAGTCAACTGGCAACTACTTGGACACCCCCGCCCATTCTGGGCCAGCTCTGATCAATCCTATTTTATTGTTCAGTGAAAATTAACAGAATTCCAGATAAAAACCTGTCTAAAGGGTGGCCTGGGACTATATGGATGCAGTATTGAACCATGTTGGTATCCCAGCCTTAATAAGATCATATATTCGGGCCCTCTATGCAAATCCGGTTGCAAAAGTACGAGTCAATGGCCACCTGTCGAACGCCTTCAAACTACGTAATGGAACAAGACAAGGCTGTCCCCTTTCCCCTCTATTGTATGTACTAACACTGGAACCTTTGTTGAATAGAATAAGAGACAACACAGGGATCAAGGGAATCCAAATAAATGAAAAAATGTACAAAATAGCCGCTTTCGCGGATGATATGCTTCTTTTCCTGTCAGCTCCCCATATATCCCTACCTAATCTACTACATGACTTAGAACAATTCCAAACTATATCCAACTTAAAAATTAACCATTCAAAATCAACCGCGCTGAATGTTACGCTATCCCCGGGGGAGATCGAGCTTTGTAAGAAAAACTTTCCCTTCACCTGGGCAGAAAACTCCTTTACCTATTTGGGCATTGAAATTCCTAAAACCCTGTCAGACTTATTCAAACTCAACTTTACCCCAATTCTAAAACAATCTAGAGAGGATCTCAAGAGATGGAACTCCTTGAATGTCTCTTGGTTTGGTAGGGCCTCACTAATTAAGATGACAATTCTACCCCGCTTTCTCTATGTTATGCAAACTATTCCTATTAAACTTCCCCCTGCCTTCTTTGTCTCATTCCGACAGACCTGCTCCTCATTCATATGGAGAGGCAAATCTCCGAGATTGAAATTCACAAAACTGAACTTACCCAAACACAAGGGAGGGATTGCACTTCCTGATCTGCGTAAATACCACCAAGCAGCCCTTTTGGCAAGGATAGTTGATTGGAACAATCACCACTTATTAAAAGATTGGGTTTCACTAGAACATTCACTATTTATCCTACCAGTCAAGAATCTTCCTTGGATCCACCCGAAACACCACCCTCCAGCTGCCAAGCATCACCCTCTCATTGGCCCCACCCTAGAAATATTCCGTACCACATTCAAGGCATCATGCCCATCACCGTGGCTAGGCCCACTTACTCCACTAGACAACAATCCAGATTTTCCTCCTGGGCTAGAACGAAACTTCTTCCCCAAAACTTGGCCCCACAGAGACAAATCGTTTCTGCACTTTTTTAAGACTGGTACCTTACTAACTAGAAGTGAACTAAACAGAGACTTGGAACCAAATGTCTTTTCACACTGGCAATACTTGCAACTCAAACACTTCTTGACTCAGAAGGAGCATCTCCGTATCTGGTCAAGACGCCCCACAATTTTAGAATCCTTAGCATTACAAAAACAACCTCACAGACACACCATCTCTGTTTTGTATAACTCATTATTTGATGCGGGTGCGGACTTCTCCAGTGCGTCATGTCTGGCATGGGAAAAAGATCTCAACTTGAACTTATCGCAAACAGAATGGGAAACCGTCTTTATGCACGCACACAAGGGATCTCTAAACGTTGCCACCCAGGAGTGTGGCTTTAAGATTCTTACCAGATGGTACAGGACTCCCACTTTGCTCCATAAGTTTTCACCCCAAATTTCTAACAAGTGTTGGAGATGCGGAGTAGAGGAAGGCTCGATGCTCCACATATGGTGGTCATGCCCATTGATCCAGTCTTTCTGGGGGATGGTTCATGAGACTATCGCTTCAATCACCTCAGATGATCTCAGACTTGAACCGGCACAATACTTGCTACACCACACTTCAATCCCCAGAGGGAGATACAGGAAATCTCTCACAATGTTCATGATAAACGCTGCTAGACACTGTATTCCATGCCATTGGCGATCAACTGTCACACCAACAAAGATAGAATGGTTTCGCAGACTTTTTTTTTTTTTTTTTTTTCTCTCTTTCTCTCCCCCCCCCCCCCTCCCTATATGTCACTCCTTTCCCTTCCCCTTCCCAAATCCTAAATACGTATACAAGAATAAAGGGAAAACTATACCCCATGCCAACTCCTCAAGCAAACTTTAGTCTGTTCCATATGTATATTGCACACACCATTTCTGCTGTACTGTTCAGACTTTCGAAAGCCTCTGTACTAAATTGTGTAATGCCTTTCTTTTTTGTACACAAAATGTATATTCTTGTTGTATTTCGCATTATTTTTACTCAATAAAAACTTATGAAACAAAAAAAAAAAAAAAAAACCAGTCTAAATAAAAAGTCAGTTTCTCTCTTCTTGCTTTGAGTGACAGGTTATTTACATATCTAGCTTGGACATGTTTATCATATGTTATGTTATGTTTATCATAATATGAGGTGATCCAAAGTTCATTGTATATTACCAGGATGATGTGTTATGTGGGGGGAGGGGTGGATTTCTCACTTTTTAGGCTTCATTTCCATGGACTATTTTACAGCCACTTTTCTGAGCGTTTTTACAGCTTAAAAACGGCTCTCCATGTTAGTCTATGGCCTCATGCCTCATGACGTTTTTGAGTTGTAGATGGCTGAGCCGTTTTTAAGCTGCAAAAAAAAACCAGGACCAGTGCGTTCTGAAGCTCCAGCAATAGAGCTGTAAAAACACCAGACGTTAAAAACGCTCAAAAACACGCAAAACGCTCAAACGCTCAAAACGGTACCTGCCGCGTTTTTGAGCTCCAGCTAAAAAATAAATAAATGTTTTTTTAAAAAAATAAATAAACATAGACAGGCGTTTTTAAGCTGTAAAAAAGGCTTAAAAAAGTGGCAGTGAAAACATCCATGGAAATGAAGCCTTATACTGTGAATCACCTCATGTTATGATAAACATAACATAACATATGATAAACATGTCCAAGCTAGAGGTGTAAATAACCTGTCACTCAAAGCAAGGAGAGAGAAACTGACTTTTTATTTAGATAGGTTTTTATCTGGAATTCTGTTACTTTTCACTGAACAATAAATGGGATTGATCAGAGCTGGATTAACTCTGTGTGGCACAGATGATAGGAAATCTTATACTCAACATTGTGACATTAAAAAAAAAAAGAAATTGGGTTTACATCCACTTTAAGTGATGGACAACAAGCGCCCAAAAGATGAGGAAACTGGAAGCTCCTGAGTCCGTCACTCAGTTCCTGGCAGGTAGATGTAATGGAGTCCACTGGCCAGGGCAGCTGCTGTGTCCGGTGGACAGTCCAACTCGGCGTGCAGGACAAGGTAGCGAGACTCCGTGCTGCAATCAGCTGCCGTGTGACGTAACCCAGAGTAGGAGAGAGAGAGAAAAAAAACGCGTTTCAGAGAATGCGCCAAGCTCACAACGGGCATCCGCTCTCCTTTGTCAAGTGCTTAAGGCTGTTATGCAACTGTATAGAGAGCATATCCTAAAAAGGTATTAAAATCTTTGTGCTGCAAACATATATGTAAATGGTAGAGAACTGACTCAGCATGCAGAAGGCTAATATGTGTAGCAAGGTCTCTGGCCTTATCCAGACTAATGAGAACTTTCCAAGCCGAAGATAGCTGACATCCTTCTGTATGTGGTGGGTTGTGAGGCATAGTGGGTGCAAGGTGGACAAAGTTATTGGGAGCCAGACACTTCTTGGATGTAAAAGAGGTTTTATTTTTCTTAACTAACATTTTTTTTTTGTGTTTTTGGGGAAGGAGCGTTAGGGCCAGGACACCCTTACGTAGTTGTAAATTTAATTGGCAGACTCCGAGACTTCAATAGGAGTACAGCCATGCAGGTAAAGGCCCCAACAAGGCACCACATTTGCATAGCAATGCTGTCTCTTAACAGTTCCTTACTCAAACGTAACAGTTCCTTCAGCTTCACTACAACCGCCTCTTGTAGTTCTTCAAAACTTTAGCTCCGTCTCTCACTAGACCCTCTGATTCACTAATTCTGAATCTCTTGAGCTCCTCCAGTCTTTGCGGTGGTATCTCCCTCAAGCGTCACCCCCGCTTCCTTTCTGGGTCCCTAGCTTGGCACTCCCAATACTTCTCAAGCTTCACCCCTGCTGACCGGCTCCGTCCCTAGCTTGACGAACAAGGCTGCTCTGCATGTGTCATTTCAGCTGGTTGGGTCCCTGACTTGATCACCGCCTGAAGTTTCCCAATTCTCCACCATGCCCATTCGGTGAGAATGCTGCTCTGGTACTTGCTTCAGTTACTCACTGCGGCCCCGGTAATAAGGTGGTTGGTCCCTTTGTGGTGACAGCTTCTCTTCTACCTCCGACAACTGACAGGTTCTCCTTACCTAGCAGCCTGGGGCACATGACACACGTCCACTCAGACAGCCATCCAGGTGGCACAGAACATAGATCACCTGACTCCACCTGAATATATAGGTTTGCCCAGCAGGCCAATAAATTCAAGAAAACCCCTGCCCATTGGCTGAGATACCCCACATACCAATAACCTGATCTTGTGTTGGCCTTCTCATATCTAGTATCACCAAGTACCCGGCCACCTAGTGGTAAAAGAGACAAGTGCAACAAGGCTAAACTTAGGGAGAAATCAATAGATCTCTATCAACCAGGATTACTACTTCTGGCAAGTAAATTTGTAAGGAGCTCCCTGCCCCTACAGGGTGATACACATGCAATGCTGGAGTGGAGGCAATGGATTAAAACTAGTGTTGATCAAGAATATTCGCATTGCGAATATTCGTTACGAATATTGCATATTCGAGTATTCGCAAATAACTCGAATATTACGGTGAATATTCGCTATTGCGAATATTCGCATTTTTTCAAATTTATTTTTAAAACAGATCACATCCTAGTGATCTCCACTGACGTCTAAAAGCATTGCTGGTATGATTAGAGACCCTGGGCCGAGTAGCTGAGGCGATCCTTTTATGTGAGAGAGTGTCACACGTTGAAAACAAGATGGGAGAATACGCGGTTACGATAAATGACTTGGTGGATGCGAATGACGGAAGGGATGAGGAAATTGAGGCTCTTAAATCCAAGATGGCGGATATAGAAGACAGGGGAAGGAGGAACAATGTGAAAATATGGGGAATACCTGAAAATATACAGTATAATGACCTCCGCGGATATGTATCCCAGCTTTTTAAAGCACTCCTGCCTGACATGTCAGAGTTGGAATGTACCGTGGACAGAATTCACAGTCTGCCTAAACCCTCATACCTATCTGAAAATGTGCCTAGAGATGTTATTTTGCGTGTGCACTTCTACCACACAAAAGAGAAACTGATGGCGGCGACTAGACAAAATGACAACATCCCATCGACATATACCAACCTACAATTCTACGCTGATTTATCACAGTTTACACTGCAAAAACGTAGAAACCTGAACACGCTCACAAAAGCCCTCAGAAATCATAAACTCAGTTACAAGTGGGGCTTCCCAACAAAACTCATTGTCACTAAAGAAGGGGTGGAATATGTGATGGAGTCAATGGCGAAGGGGTTGGCCCTACTCAACTCGTGGGGGATTGTACCAGAAGCACAACCTCAAAATCAATGTCAAAGCGGCCGCTTTTCCCCCAGTCAAGAATGACGTACAGTTAATCAAAAAAATGCCCGCACTCATAAATAACCCGGATGCGGTCTTGTACCTAAGCGTACCCTGCTGGAGTAGATCTTGTTTTCCATTTTTTCTTTTCCATTTTTTTTTGTCTCTCTGTTACCTGCTCGAACTTAGACTCCCCAGTTCTCTGAGTGGCCTCGCGCCACACCCAAACTTTGGTTCTATTTGTTTGGCCTATGGCTTCTGTTGTTCCATATTGTTGTTTGAGGAATTTTTACTTGCTTATCTCATTTGTCAGAAATCATACCGCAGTCTCAATGGTCCCTGAGGGCGTACATGTGGGAGTCCTGAAATGCTCCATCAGATGCTAGCGAACGTGCCACTGTGGACGCCCATTTTGGATACAGTAAGTGATATCTACAAGCACAACATCACTCATAATTAATCCACATTTCAATGGCAATAAAGTTTTTATCTATTAACGCCAAGGGGCTGAACCATCCAGCAAAGAGGCGATCACTTTGGAGAGAAGCACTTCATCATAAATGTGACATTTTGTGCGTCCAGGAGACACACTTCCATGCCCAGATGTCCCCCAAGTGCTCTCACCCTAAATTTCCCTATACTTTCTACGCTAAGGATGACTCAAAGACTAAAGGGGTGATGGTTGCTATTAAGGACTCTGTGGCTTTCCACTTACACTCGTTGATCGCTGACCCCCACGGTCGCTTCTTGATCATGATATGCGACATAAACTCTTCTACATACACATTGACCAATGTGTATGCACCGAATAAGAGACAGACACATTTTTTCAACAGGATTTTGAAAAGGAGGTGTCAGTGAAGAGAGGTCAGGTTTTGCTGTGTGGTGGCTTCAACATTACTCCTGATCCTCTCATAGACTCCACAGCCGCACCAAAGCGGTCTCCCCCATCCCCCATCCCTTAAAGAGGCCCTAAGATCGCATGACATGTTTGACCTGTTCTTAGTAGATAGGTGGTTGTTATTTCACTGCAGGGAAGCAAAGATTAATACCATCACTTGGTCTGACCATGCCTCAATCTCTCTCCTAGTTGGTGAGGCCTCTACACACAAGCCCGCATTCATAAGGAGGGCGAATTCTAGGCTGTTCCAGGATGGTCCGACAAAGTCTAAAATTCTATCTCAATTGTCTGAGTATTTTGTACTTAATAATCAATGGAGCTGTGGTGGCTCAACGCGATTGGCACTGTGCTGACAAGCCATTCACCTCTGCAGCCAAGGGTTCGGATCCCGGCCTCGGCTACATGTGAATTGAGTTTGGTGGTCTCAGCCCGGCTCCCGGTGGGTGTGCTATGCAAGGTATGCCTGTGCTTAGTACGCCCCCCCACCCCACAAAAAAAACACCACTACACTTGCACGCACACGAAATTGGTTTAACACACACGCACTTTGGCCATGCGGTCTCTTAAAAAAAGAGAGGCGAGGGACCTACGGGGCTGGCTGGGTGGGCTAGACCTCCTCATTACCTCATAGGGGGAGTCCCTCTGCCCCGTTGGGCCCCAGTTTGGCTCCCAAGTGGAGCAGGTAGGGCCCCCCCACACACCCGCCATTGCCACCCGGGGGCATGGAGAAGGATGGCAGATTGCCTCTGGGGGAGGGTCTGCCCACTCCCAACTCCATAGTCCGGCTCCTCTCTCTCGAGTTCACGCACAAAAATACACTTTAACCACTCGTGTTTACGAGACTAAAACTGTTTTTTTTTTGCTATAAAATTACTTAAACCCCCAAACATTATATATATTTTTTTCTAACACCCTAGAGAATAAAATGGCAGTCATTGCAATACTTTTTGTCACACCGTATTTGCGCAGCGGTCTTACAAGCGCACTTTTTTTGAAAAAAATAAGACAACAATAAATTTGGCCCAATTTTTTTTATATATTGTGAAAGATAATGTTATGCCGAGTAAAATGATACCCAACATGTCACGCTTAAAAATTGCGCCCGCTCGTGGCATGGCGTCAAACTTTTACCCTTAAAAATCTCGATAGGCGACGTTTAAAAAATTCTACAGGTTGCATTTTTTGAGATACAGAGGAGGTCTAGGGCTAGAAGTATTGCTCTCGCTCTAACGATCGTGGCGATACCTCACTTGTGTGGTTTGAACACCGTTTTCATATGCGGGCGCTACTCGCGTATGCGTTCGCTTCTGTGCGCGAGCTCGTCGGGATGGGGCGTTTTAAAAAAAAAATATTTTGTTTTCTTATTTATTTTAAATTAGTTTATAATTTTATACACCGAAATAAATAAAAATAAATAAATTATCACTTTTATTCCTATTACAAGGAATGTTAACATCCCTTGTAATAGAAAAAAGCATGATAGGTCCTCTTAAATATGAGATCTTGGGTCAAAAAGACCTCAGATCTCATATTTAGGCTTAAATGCAAAAAAAGGAAAAAAAAATGTAATTTTTCAAATCTCAGAAAAAAAAATGTTTCTTTAAGATGCTGGGCGGGACTGACGTTTTGACTATGGGGGATGGGTGGGGGCGATTTTTCCCTCACTCGTATCCCAACACAGCTGCCGACAGGACCCGATCCCCTCCGCCGCTACCGACGGCTCCGGTAAGCGGCGGAGGGCGCAGGAGGGCGGCGGGAGGGGGGGGGCCCTCTCCCGCCACCGATAACGGCGATCTCGCGGCGAATCCGCCGCGGAGACCGCCATTATCGTGTACAGGACTGCCCATGGAAAAGATGGATATCTCGGTTGTGGCAGCAGCTGCTGCCGTTACCGAGATATCCATCTTTAAAATCATGACGTCTTTTTAACATGACGCCGTGGGCAAGTGGTTAAAAAAAAAAAATGATCAATCCGTGTCTGATCCTTTTTTGGTATGGAATGCCCACAATGCATTTTCTAGGGGGATCCTGATTCAACAAGGTGTGGGGAGTAGGGGGATGAGGCAGCAGCATATGAATCAATTGTTATCCAACATATCCGCACTAGAGAGGCAGAACATGACTAGCCCATCAGTAGATATCAAGTCCCAACTTACACAACTTCACACTGACCTGAGACTGTTGTTTCTGGAGGGCTTTGAAAAGGCCTTAAGAAGACCTAAATTAGCGTACTACACAAGTGGCAACAGGGCAGGGAAATTATTGGCCCGCAAACTGAAAGGAGTTAGACACAGGACGCAGATTCCATACATCATACATCCTGTAACTAACACTAAACGACACCACCCACAAGACATAGCAGACTTTAGTCAGTATTAGGGTTCACTTTACAACCTTAAAGACGACCCCACTATAACACAACCTGACTCAGTACTCATTCAATCATTCTTATAAAAGGTTAACCTTCCAATTCTATCTCTCCAGACGGCATTACGGGAGAATATTTCAAGACATTCCAAGAAATTTTGACCTCACATATAGTCAATATTTTCAATGCGGCTGCAGCCTCGTCCTCCTTTCCTCCGGAGATATTAAGGGCTATGATTGTTGCACTCCCAAAACTGGGCAAAGACCCGAGCACGCCTCAGAATTTTAGATCGATTTTAGATCGATTTCTTAATTGAACAATGATGTCAAAATTTACACCAAGCTCTTGGCCTCCAGACTGGTGGATATACTGCCTTCACTGATAGATATGGACCAGTCTGGCTTCACCAAGGGACACCAGACGTCAGACGCCACTCACCGACTGATTAATGTGATACATGTGGCTGGTAGAAGTGGAACGCCTTCTCTGCTCCTAGCGTTGGATACGGAGAAGGCGTTTGACAGGATTCATTGGCAGTTTCTGTCACAGGTGTTGATTAAGTTTGGTTTCTTTGGTCCCATATACTCGGCAGTGATGGCCCTATATACACTCCCCTTAGCACAGGTGTTTGTGTCTGGTGCTCTGTCTACCCCATTTGATATTTCCAATGGAACGAGACAGGGGTTTCCCCTTTCCCCACTAATTTTTAACCTATTGGTGGAACCACTGGCCTCTTAGCTACGTTCCCACCCTAACATATCTGGTATTTGAACAGGGAGTAGACAACATGTCATTAGTTTATTTGCTGATAACATCATCTTGATGCTATCTAACCCAGAGGTTTCTTTGCCAGCAGTCCATGAAGCGTTACAAACATTTAATAGAGTGTCGTATTATAAAGTAAATACAACAAAATCTCACATACGCAATCTAAATGTTCCTGGTCCGGTGGAACACACACTCAGGCAACAATTTCCATATACCAGGAGATCGGATGGGATTGGCTATCTGGGAATACTTTGACTCCTAGATCAGGGGACCTTTTGAAGGCTAACTTTGCTCCCTTTTTGGAGTCAATGGTTTCCCAGTTATCTAAACTTGCATTGTCGGAGCTCTCATGGCTGGGTAGACTGGCAGCATTTAAAATGCAGCTACTCCCAAAGTTGCTGTACCTCTTTAAGCTTTAAGACTGTACCTATTACGATTCCAACGCATATTTCAATTCTATGCAGTCTCTACTGAATAAATATCTGTGGCAGGGAAAAAGGGCTAGGTGTGCATTTAACAAACTTATTAAGCGTAGAAACGCAGGAGGAATGGGTCATGTTCATAAACAGGATTATTACTTTGCTTCCATACTAGCACAGCTGAAACATTGGTTTTCACTGCATTCTAACACACCGTGGAAGGAGTTGGAACTGAGCCAAATCCCACACGGTAGTCTGCCAAACTTTCTAATGACGGCTCCCTCTTGCAGGTCCCTAAGCACCACATTAGCCCCTCCCATTCTGGCATCTGTAAGCGCATGGATGCAACTAAAGACGAACACGAAGGAGGTCAACGAATCTTCTCCCATGAAACTCCCCATTGCGGCATTAAAACTCCTGATACCAAACATAATCATTAACAAGTGGGCAGAGGGGGGAATTGAATATCTGGAGGACTTCTTGGAAGGGGGGCAAGTAAAGTCCTTTGCGCAGCTACAAAAAGAGTTCCAACTTCCAATTACGGCGAGATATACTTACGTACAAATACATCATCTTATAAAAAAAAAACTCTAATCTGCACGGTCCTACCGGTAAAATTAATACGTTATTACCAAAACCCCTCTAACCCCTCTGGAGGAATATCAGCTATATACGCATTTTTGAGGGACAGAAGAGTTATTTCACATCTATTCACTAAGGCTGACAATTCCTTTTCTTCAAGGATCCCAAGCATTTTGTGTTCCCAGTGAGAAAAGTGCTATAGAAATATTATAATTATTTGTATTGCAGTCATAAGTGGTACAGGTTTGCTTATACTTATTATTATGATTGCAGTTTTAAGTAGTATACGGTAGTAATCTGTATTAGATCTTAGGCGTTAGTTTTAGTAATCCTGTTATAACAGGAACATTTTTACTTTTCCACAGAAATTCAGAGTCCTTGCTTTATTTTCAAAATCCGGACTGCAGAAATGCAAGCTGATTCATTGTTATCACACTTTTCATACATCAGCCCCATTATATTTAAAGTGATAGTAAACTCTCACCTACAACGTTATCGCGTTTAAATCAGCTTAAGAAACCCTAATGGTCGCTACTTGTAGATGTCTCCTTACATTCTCTGTTTTCTTGTTATCCATCCCATTATGTGTAATGACGTCACTGGCACATGCGCATCTGTCCCCTGACTCACAGCATGCTCTATGTGCCGTCTGTTCATTGACAGGATGCCGTGTTTGTGATTTCCGATCCCTGCGGCACTGCGTTCAAAACCTGAAAGACTAATTATTCTTTCAGAATTGCCTGCTAGACCCCATGTTACCGTGTTATGTCACATGAGGTGTAAACCTAGGCATTGGCCTGCATACTTTAGCAGTGGTCAGCCGCAACATACAGAGGCGGAGCACTAGATCTATGCTGACACGATTTTTAAATGTTTACAAAAAAGTAAGTAACATGCGATTGGGGCTAAATTACAATGGGTAATGTTTAATAAAAATGTAATATAATGGATTAAATGAAAAGTAGGATCGGAGTGGTAGAGTTTACTACCGCCTTAAAGGAAACCTATCATGGAGGCTGCCTTGCTGACCTTTCCTTGTGAAAATGCTAGTAGTCTGGCTGTTATGCTCTGGCTTCAATAATTTGGGTCACAGACCTTTATTAATTATGTTGACTTTCTTGATTTCCATACATGTTGCAGGGCAATGACAAAGTACTAAACTCAGAGGGTCAGCATAACAGCCAGACTACCAGAATTTTCATATGGAGGTCAGTACTGGTATGCATGGTAATTCAAACACGACATAAAAAACATCCGGTAATTTAAAGTGAACTTCTGCCTTGCTATGCTAGGAACAGGAACAGATTTCCTATATTTGCTCCATCCCCAGTAGCAAAAACATACTGTTCCTTTGTTCCTTCATTGATCCTTTTAGTAAGGAGCTAGGAAAAGTAGCCCTGAGTAAGGCTAAAGTTGGATTTCCAATCGGAGCTTACACAGGACTGTCTCCTTTCCATGACTTGACAGTGCTAGCCAATCACCAAGCACCTATGCTATCACATTGGACCTTGTATCCAATATTAAGAGGTACTTCTATTACTTCTGTTGGCTGAACAGAGCAGTGAGGGAGCAAAGGAAAGTTGACTATGTATTGCCAGGGACCAAACTTTAAAGTAACCCAGTAATTTTGCACCGCAAGGACAACTTGCAGGTTTTGCTTTAAAACATTCTCTATTAACTGTACATGATGCACACATGAACTAATTTGTTAATATGGTGTAAAGACTAATACTTGACACTAACTCGCAACAATTAATGAATATTTGACTTTTGGCACCTTAGAGTAGCAGATGAATAATTCCAATATTTCCTAACCATTCTGTAATTTTCAGAGTTGTTTTGAATAGGGTAAATATAGCCATTCTTCTCCATTGAGAGAATGTTATGCAGTCTTTTAGTTGTCTTATTACAATAGTAAGTCAAGTAATGCTTCTCTATAAAATAGTAATTTTTAATGAAAAGTTTGGTAAAAACCCATCTTATTTTTGAATTTTTCTTAGACAGCTAAAAAAATTATTTCCCTTATTAAACTTTTAAGCCTCGTAGCTTCTAAGGTAGAATTAGTGATGAAACATGTTCTGGGTAAGTAGAACTGAATATACAGCATGCAAATAATCAGAAATAAACTTGCTGAGTGTCGAGTGAATGAAATGCCTCTTTTCAGCATAATATGCCTAAGGCCGTGTAGGCAGGTTTGCAAGATAATACTGGGTAAGATGGAAAATATTGTTTTCTTTCCCTTGGGCCATTTCTGTCATAGCTGAAACAAATACATTTAAGCCCACTGCTGTCAATAAATAACATTTTCAAGTCACAACAAAACACTAGCTAAAGCATTGGAAAAATAAATGAAGGAACGTCACATTATTGATGTAGAATTATTTTCATATTAGCATAGATCCCGGTCTATCATACTTATATTCTGTTGCACAAAAGATTACCACTGAGGCCATTTCCATACCCATACCATTTCTGGGAGAAGAAACACAAACTCGTGTTGTCTCTCTATGCAACTGACAAAAGCAAAAGTTGGTTTATATAAAGGCTTTGATTTGATATTTGAGATGAAGCTGTTGTTGTGGAAGTTATTGTAAAAATATAAAAATCTTCTGAAACCTACAATATGCTTCTTTTCCAAATATCTTTTTGAAGGACACGTTAGATACTCATCAGACCTCAAAAACCTGAAATGATAAGAGGAGCGTGTGTATTTTTTTTTCTTAAAGCACATCTCTGGACAATAAATAACCCTTCCCTTTTCACCTGTTAAAGCAGTGTTTTACTCACTTGATACTATTAGGCCTCGTACACACGACCGTTTTTCTCACCAAAATCCATCAAGAAACTTGGTGGCAGAGCTTTTTTGCCGAGGAAAACGGTCGTGTGTATGTTTTTCGTCGAGAAAACTGTTGTGAATCTCGATGAGAAAAAAAGAGAACAAGTTCTCTTTTTTTCTCGTCGGCTATCTCAATTTCCTCGTCAAGTTTCTCGTCGGCTGCTTTACGACGAGAAACACGTTTGTGCGTATGCTTAGAAACCCGTGCATTCTCAGAATAAAGTATGAGACGGGATGGCACCTTTGGTAAAAGTAGCATTCGTAATGGCAATAGCACATTCGTCACTCTGTAACAGACTGAAAAACACAAATTGTCTCTCACCAAACTTTTAACACGCAGTAACATGAGATTAGCAAAAGCAGCCCCAAGGGTAGCGCCAATGGAATAGAACTTCCCCTTTATAGTGCCGTCGTATGTGTTGTACGTCACCACGTTTGAGAACGACGAGATTTTGTCTTGACAGTGTGTACGCAAAGAAAGCTTGACAAGATTCTCGACAAGCCCGACAAGGAACTCGTTGAGGAAAACAATGTTTCTTTTGAGACAAATTTCTCGGTCGTGTGTACAAGGCCTCAGATTTTCTGCAGATTTCTGTTTTCAAATTTACCAAAGACATATAATATAAGGTCAAACCCAAAGAGTTTCAATTTGTATGCAATCAGGCAGGCCCTTGCACTTCAAGGTTTTGGTAAATCTGAAGACAAAAATCTGCAAAAAATCTAATAGTATGTATGGGGTCTATAGTCCATTTTTGTCAGGCCTTCACTACCATTGTTTCCAGGGTGAGTTACCAGTAAGTCTGACCTGCAGATGTGCCCACGGTGGGTGGCCCCTTTGCATGACATAATTGCCTGCATTTTTTATCTTAATACTACAGCCCTGGAAAGGATTTATCCCCTTAGAGAGCAGGCCATTTTACGTGATACGGCACTGCATCGATTTAACTGACAATTGCGCAGGCATGTGATGTTGTACCCAAACAGAATTGATATTAATTTTTTCACACAAATATAGATTTCTTTTGGTGGTATTTGATCACCTCTGCAGTTTTTTTTTTTTTGCGCTATAAAATTTTACTTTCTGTTATAATACATATCTAATAAAATATAAAAAATAACAAATTTATTCAGGCATCAGTTTGGCCAATATGTGTTCTAATATGGGTATATTGACTGGTTTGTGAAAAAGTTATAGCATCTACAACATACGGCTCACTGTATCACTCGGCCCTGCCCCCCGTGCCGCATCATTGGATGCGATTGACAGCAGCACAAGCCAATGGCTGTGCTGCTTTTAATCCATCCACTGTAACCAATCAACGGCCAGGCTAAGCGGTGAAGAGAATGACAGGGGCGAGCGCAGGACTTTCAAGGGGTCAGGTAAGTATAACGGGGGGGCTGTGGGGGTGGTATTGTCGGATGTTTTTTCACCTTAATGCATAGAATGCATTAAGGAGAAAAAACGTTTACCTTTACAACCCCTTTAAGTGTTCCCTAGGGAGATGCTTTCTAACTGTCGAGGGGTGGACTGACTGGGAGTAGAGAAAAATCGCTAGGAACATCTAATCTCGCTCTCCTGTCAAAATGGGGATCTGCCTTGTTTACATAGGCAGATCTTAGTTCAGCCTTTCATTACCAAGATCACGGGTGTCCGGATGACATTGAGTCCTCCAGACCCGTGGCAACCTCCCATGGGGCCGTGTGCTTGAGCCTGCAGTACCACATGCACAGACTGATGTACAGGCACGTCGGTTTACGTAGCCGAGCCGGTATTGTCGCAGTATATATGTGGAAGGCGGTCGGCAAGTGGTTAAAGGGTAACTTCACTTATGCTGGGAAAAAATTGTAAATAAAGAAAAAATAATATAGCATGTACAATTTCAAACACAAGTCGTATTGTAATTGAATGTTATTAAAATGTACCTTTCCTTTTCAATCTGCAGCACTTTAATTTTCTGAAAATGCAATGCAATATGGCTACCTGGAGGTGTTCTGTACACAGAATGTGTACAAAACACCCCCAGAAATTTACCAATTTACCCAGAAGAATCTGCAACGTTTGTTAAAATCCTTGTTATGTACATAGATCACCCAGAAGCCTGAGAGATGCTGCTTAATCCTTTCATGATTCCTCTCCTTTAAAGCTATTCCATTCACCCAGTATTGGTTCTGGTCTTAATAGATGATATGTCTGTAAAGTGCTCAATGCTCCGTTTAATAGAAGGGGAGAAAGAGAGAGAGAGACGGAAGCCTCCAATAGTGAAGTATGTAAAAATAAGTGAATCTTTATTATCTGGCTAAAAATGGGACTCTTACAAAGGGAAATGTAAACTGTGCATAAAGAAAACAAGACGTGGCGTCCACAGCGCTGTCTTACGTCTCCTTTGATAGCCTCCGGCTTACGACAGTCTCGCGTGATCTCAATCCCTACGGCGTTACGTCACGCACCCCGTGACTTCATCAGGGAACTATCAGAGGAGACGTAAGACGGTGCTGTGGACATCGCGTTTTGTTTTCTTTATTAAGCAGCATCTCCCAGGATATGCTCACATGCTACACGCACGATTCAGCATCATAAGGTGAGAGTTTTGGGAGACAGGTTAAGGAATAACGATTTCCATCACTATACTCAGATTCACTTAGCAGAAGCCTAGGGAAGTTAAGGCACCGATTGATCACCTCAATATATTTTCTTTGAAAAGGACATTTATTCATTATAAGAACTTTTACTTTTTATCACTATTTATTTTCACTTTTTTGGTTTAGTTACTTATTGATTCACCATTGATATATATTTATTTTTGTGGTTACTTTGTGTGGACACCTACCTCCAGAATCTTGAGAATTACAGTTTGGAGCGCTTATCACTTTTTGTACCCATAATGAATATAGTATTAGTACATAGTATGGCATACTTTGAATGTAACCCATTAATTTTATTCTATGTACTTCTGTATATCTCCCTTTCCCTTTCTTTTTACGTTCTGTTTCCCCTATGAAATTCAAATCCTAATAAAAATATTTGACAAGAAACAGTAAGGCCTCGTACACACGAGTCAATAGATTTGTCCAAAACGGTCTGTCCGACCGATTTGAACAAATCTGTCTGTTTGGATTTTGGTTTGCTCGCGTGTACACACGAGCAAACCAAAATCCCCGCCAGCAGACGGCGCGCTGACGTGTTGGTGACATTGACGCCGCCACGTCACCGCACCAGGAAGTAAAACACTTCCGCGCATGCGCCGAATACGTTTGGCGCCGGTGCGAGACGACATGTCTGCTGGTAAGTGTACTAACCAGCAGACATGTCGGGCGGACGGGTTCCCACCCGATAGATTTCAAAGCATGCTTTGAAATCTGTCGGGTGGCCAAATCCGTCGGTTCGCCCGTACACACGATCGAATCTGTCTGCTGGGACGGTCTAGCAGACCGTTTCCAGCAGACAGATTTGATCGTGTGTACGCGGCCTTAGTGAATGGTTTAGAATTGGATGGGAAGTTTTGGGAAAGTATAGATGAGTTGAAGAAAATTCCCCCATGTAGCTGATGTAAATAATGGAAACATTTAAATTGAAAAGACATATTTTGAATTAGACATAACATTGCATGCAGAAGCAGCACCAACAAGGTTCATGTGTTGTCCTTGAAGCCAACAAAATGTAAGAAGGAAAGCATGTGGAAAGGTTTGAATTACAGAAAAGAGGAAATGATTTGAAGATATTTGTTTTTAAAAACAAATAAAATGCACTTGCATCGTTAGGTGAATAAACGCATGTAGCATCCCCTGGTCCCATCTGTAAATGTCCGTTTCAGAGCAACAGGGACCTTCATAGTTACATAGTAGGTGAGATTGAAAAAAATTCTATCAAGTATCAACTTATGTGTGTGATTATATGTCATTATTACCTTGTATATCCCTGTAGATTGTGGTCATTCAGATGCTTATCTAACAGTTTCTTGAAACCATGGATGCCCCCCGCTGAGACCACCTTTTTTCTTTTAATTTTAATGATTGGCCACATGTCTTGATAAACTCCCTTTCGCGAAAAAGTTTTATCCCTATCGTGGGGTCACCAGTATGGTATTTGTAAGTTTAAATAATATCTCCTCTCAAGCATCTCTTCTCCAGAGAGAATAAGTTCAGTGCTCACAACCGTTCCTCATAACTAATATCCTCCAGATCCTTTATTAGCTTTGTTGCCCTTCTTTGTACTCTCTCCATTTCCAATACAGCCTTCCTGAGGACTGGTGCCCAGGACTAGACAGCATACTCTAGGTACGGCCGGACCAGAGTCTTGTAGAGCGGGAGAATTATTGTTTTATCCCCTTTTTAATGCATGCCAATATTTTTTTTTGCTTTATTAGCAGCAGCTTGGCATTGCATGCCACTGAGCCTATTATGTACTAGGACCCCCAGGTCCTTTTTCATCCTAGATTAACCAAGAGGTTCTCCCCCCAGTATATAATTTGCATTCATATTTTTGCCACCCAAATGCATTATTTTTTTTAAAGGTGTTTATTTTAGATTTTTGTAAAGAAAATTACAAAGTAAATTACAAAGTAACAATAAGCCAGCACAGGCTGCTATCATAACACAAAAGTAAAACGGCTATATCAGTAAGCAACATTATTTTAAAAAAAATCTACATTGAACCTCATTTGCCATGTAGTTGCCCACCCCATTCATTTGTTCAGATCTTTTTGCAAGGTTTTCACATCCTGCGGAGAAGTTATTGCCCTGCTTTGTTTAGTATTGTCCACAAATACAGAAATTGGACTGCTTACCCCATCCTCAGGTCGTTTATGAACAAACTAAACAGGATTGGTCCCAGCATAGAAACCCTGGGGGACCCCACTACCCACCCCTGACCATTCCGAGTACTCCCCATTTATTACCACCCTCTGAACTCGCCCTTGTAGCCAGTTTTCAGTCCATGTACTTACCCTATGGTCCATGCCAACGGACCTTATTTTGTGCAGTAAACGTTTCTGGGGAACTATGTCAAATGCTTTTGCAAAATCCAGATACACCACGTCTATGGGCCTTCCTTTATCTAGATGGCAACTCACCTCCTCATAGAGGGTTAATAGGTTTGGCAAAAAGGATTCTTCATGAATCCATGCTGATTACTGCTAATGATAACGTTCTCATTACTAAAATCTTGTATAGAGTCCCTTATCATCCCCTCCAGGAGCTTACATACTATTGATGTTGGGTTAACTGGTCTGTAATTCCCAGAGATGTATTTTGGGCCCTTTTTAAATATTGGCGCTACATCGGCTTTTCTCCAATCAGATGGTCATCTATGATAAGGGGCTAGTTTCAATTAAAAGAATACCTGGCCTTGTAAACAAATGTCCTGGGAATTATCTAAAAAAAAAAATGTGGGGCGCCCGCATAATTCATAAATTTCAAAAGAGTACAGCGCTGATTGTGAAATTAACTTGATGCATAAAAAGCAAATAGATAATAAACCCTAAATCAAGTTGTCAAACACAGTGATCAATGCTAAACAAATATAAATAATGATAATAACACTCCAAAAAAATAACACTCAAAAAAATTAAAAAGAAAAAATAAGTGTTAATAAGTGAATAAAAAACAGAGTCACAGTCTCATTCATTATATTATAGAAAAGGTCAATGTGAAGGGTTAACTTCCAAAGTGTATCCAGGTGATTCCAAAGAAAATAGTGGAGAACACCAATCTTCCCAAAAGAACCAAAACATGTCTTCAAACACCTATAAGGCCTCTTACACACTATCAGTTTTTCTTCAGGTTTTTCTCTTCAGGTTTACCAAATCCATCTAATATGAGGTCAAACCTCAAGAGTCTCAATTTGTATGCAATCAGGCAGGCCCTTGTACTACATAGTTTTGGTAAACCTGAAGAGAAAAACCTGAAGGAAAACTGATAGTGTGTAAGAGGCCTTAGTGTGGTTGCCTGCTTACCGGAAAGGGCAACTGTTTTGAACCAGTCTCACCATATAGGTCTCCCCAAAACAAATCAGGACAGCAACTGTTAAATCCAGGGGTAACTCTTAACACCAGGATCAGTAGTCATATTGATAGATGATTGTGGTGGATGAATCTTGCTAGCTCTGCCTGATACTAGAGACAGGAAGAGGCATAGGATTAATTATCTCCGCCATAATTCATACCTCTACTTATTCAATAAATGAAGTGTGTAACACAAAACACACATTTTTGAAAAAAGTCCATTTAAAAAAAAAATCATCCCACAATGAACATTCATCATCAATAACACCATGCCATCTAACACCTTTTGCATTCACTTCCCTCACTCTGAAGGACAGGTCGAATGGATGACAGTTGATATATACAAAGAGGCAGGGTCTTTCCATGTGATGTCATTAATCATAAATAGGCATGACCACATTTGATCAATGATGTCACTGGTTCCCATGTATGAGTACATGCAAACACCTGCAGATAACATTAACTTGTCCTTGATTTGTGCAAGCTGCCTGTCCACAGATAATCAAAAACACCCGGACATGCCTGCCACAAAAAAATGCTGATTTGGGCACTGTATGACCCTAATCAGCCATGTACATAAGCCCTAAGGCTGCTTTCACACTGGGGTGTAGGTGGCGTTGGCAGGAAAGCTTTGCTATTTTTAATGGTGCTTTATTGTTGTTTTTGCAGAGGTATTCAGCTGCTAGCGGGGCGGTTTTAACCCCCGCTAGCAGCCAAAAAAAGGGTTAAAACCACCCGCAAAGTGCCTCTTCAGCAGCGCTTTCCCGGCGGTTTGGCCGCACTGCCCATTCATTTCAATGGGCAGGAGAGGTGGAGGAGCGGTGTACACACCACTCCTTTACTGCTCCCAAGATGCTGCTTGCATAATTTTTTTTTTTAACGTCCTGCCAGTGCATCGCTTCAGTGTGAAAGCACTTGGTCAAAACCGATCGTTAGTACGCACGACCATCGGTTAAAAATGCAGGCATGCTCAGAATCAAGTCGAAGCATGCTTGGAAGCATTGAACTTATTTTTTTTCCGCACGCCGTTGTGTTTTACGTCACCGCGTTCTGCCCCGATCATTTTTTTTTAACCGATGGTGTGTAGGCGCGATGGACCATCAGTCGGCTTCATCGGTTAACTGATGGTAACGGTCCATCAGACCGTTCTAATCGGATGGACTGATTGTGTGTACGTGGCTTAACAGTACCAGCAAATTAAAGTGTTACTAAACGTAGGACCCTGCATTTCCTATATCAAGTCTCCCACAGCGCACAGAACATGAAAATGCAATTATTTTAGTAAATATAAACTGCTAAATACCTTTTCTCATCAGCAGTTACAGCAGTCTTCTATCAGTATCTGGTTAAAACAGGGAGCCCTGGTTCACACTGGGCTGCGGGAGTGAAATTGCGCGAGTTCAGCTGAACTTGCGCAATTTCACTCCCTCTGGCAGTCCCGATTTCGGCACGATTTAGGAGACATCTGTGCAGGTTTCTGCACAGATGTCAATGTAAATCGCGTCCTGAAATCGGAAAAAAGTATTACAGGAACTACTTTTTGAAATCGGTGCAGCGCCGCAGATGCGGCGTCGCACTGATTAGGACGGTGTCATTGCCGCCGATTTAAGATGCGATTTCACATGTGAAATCGCATCTCAAATCGAACTAAATCATACCCAGTGTGAACCTGGGCGTAGGGGAGTTTTCATTCTCCTCTGACTGTCCTATCAGGCTGCAGGACTTTTAACCCTCTGTCTAGACAGTGTGCAGTTTGTCCCCTAGCCTCTGTTTTATAAGGAGATGGGTTGGGGACAGTGGAAGAAGGGGAGTATCAGAGAAGACAGGATCAAATAGCTTTTTTACACAATGCAGAGGATTTACCCCTTAGGCTCTACAGTGAGTATAACAAGTATGCTTTACTGCATACACAGATTGATTTTACTGTTGTGGGTGTAGTAACACTTTCAGTGAATTAACACTTTTTTCATAGTTTGGCTTTTTGTGATTCCGTGGTGACAAGGCAACTTCATTATTTTTTGCAACTTTTTCCACTGTCTGCACTACATTGTCAGAGTATGTGTGTTTCTACCTGTCTCCAAGGGTCCTGCTAAGATACCCCCGATCATTTGATGAAGTCACATGGGCGTGTGCGACAGGTATACTGGAAGTGACACCGGAGGACAAGCTCTCTCTGCTCTTGGATGTTTTGTTTGCTTCAGTATTGTTAAAAGTGAGTACCTTACCAGTTGTTTTTATAAAATAAATATCCTAAACATTATCACACCATCTGAGACTTTTTTTTTCTTACACATCATCATTCTGGAGGTCATTGGGGGGGACCCCCGGGAAGCATTATCCCCAGTAGAGATCCATAAACCAGGCCAATCCTTGCAGGACTCTAGGAGAGAGGTGGAAACACACATATCCTCATATAGAACCATCTATTCAATGCTGTTACCTTACAGAAGTAAGGTGAGAGGCTTGAGAGCACAGAGGTGTCACCTACTGGATAGATAAAGCACCAGTCACTTTTTGAACTATGAGAGGCACTTATCATCACATTGAACTTTCAATTATCAGACACTCAGGGCCAGATTCACATACACTTAATATTGCGCTGCGTAATTGAAATACTCTACGCTGCCGTATTTTACCAGGCTCTACACCGAATTCTGGTAGATTTTTGCCCGTACGCTACGGCGGCGTAGTCTATTTCTCGCCGCGTAATCAAAATATGAGATTAGGGGGCGTGAAGCATTTAAATTAAGCGCGTCCCCGCGGCGATCTAACTGTGCATGCTCCGTTCAGAAATTTCCTGCCGTGCATTGCGCGAAATCACGTCGTTACGTCATTCGTTGTTTGAGTAGTGTCGTTTACGAACATTCCTATTCCCGGACGACTTACGTCAAAAAAAATAAAAGACGTCGGAAAACGTAGAAATTCGATGCGGGAACGACGGCCATACTTAACATGGGCTGTCTAATATTAGAGCAGCAAAAAGCTGGTATAGTGTTACGCAAAAAAAAGATGACTAAAGGTGCCGTAAGAGATTGCGAATGAAGATCGTAATTTCGGGGATCGCCAGCAAAAGCTCATTTGCATACCCAGACGCGGAAAACGACGGGAAGTCCACCCACTGGCCGCAATTTTATTGCAGCGTAGATCCGAAGGCGTATGAACACGTAATCCAGTCGAATTGAAGCCTGCAGCCGTCTATTCATGGTTTGAGGTTTTTATTTAACTAGCTAGAAAACGCGCGTAATTGGAAATTACTCCAGTCTAACACCAGTTAGACAGGCGTAATGGCTCTCTGAATCTGGGCCTCAGTGTCTGTTGTTTTGGACTTGTCACTGTATTATAAATTTTTATTCAATTTACACTATATCTTTGGTCTAATACCACATCAATTGCTGTCCTGTTATGAATTTGCCAAGTTGTTGTTTAAGTATGACCAGCACATACTTTTTTGCGCTACTTATGGTGTTAACTTATTATAATTGTTTGTTCCTTTGCACACACAAGCCCCTTTCATATGGGGCAAATCCGCTCAGCGGACTCCACCAGCTCAACGGGAGATCACTCGCTGATCCCAGCTGAGCCGGCGGATGACAGGTCCATCTCTGCTCACTGTGCAGGGATGGACCTGTCAGAGCCCCGCTGTCCTCTATGGGAGATTGGATGAAAATGGATCCGGCTATCTGTTTTCATTCCCTGTGGGAATTTCCCCACAGCTGGTCAGAGTACAGCAACAAGCTCCCCCTGCCCACTCCCCCACCCTTGTCACAGGCACGTTACAGTATGTGGTTTTGTCACCCTTTAAATTTAAAGGGGGGGACTTGTGTTATTGATATGCAGTGTTTCTGGAGTACTGAGGACTGAGCTGTTTATATTTATTATTTACAAGTGAGAATTGTATGTATTAATAATATGATTGAATTGATTTTGGTTATTTACAGTTTACACCAATAAACGTGCCACGGCCAATTATACACCAAGTTATGGCGTTGAGTGGCTTTATTCATTAGAAGCTCAAATTTGGTATTAAAGGAGGGATAGGTGCGGCCTACATTCCCATGCATACTTATAAATACATTTTAGTCAAGTAATGATTAAGTGGTAGTAACATTTATTTATTTATTTATTTATTACAGGTACTTATATAACACTGACAATTTATGCAGCGCTTTACATATATATTGTACATTCACATTAGTCCCTGCCCTAAGAGTCGGTTCACAATGGGGCAACTTGGGATCCGACTTGAAGTCGTCTCAAGTCGTCCCAAGTCGCGCTGTCCAGAAAAGCAATGTAAGTGAATGGGAGCGGTGTTAATACACACTACTTAAGTCGCTCCGACTTCAGAAGAGGTTCCTGTACTACTTCAATCAGACTTCTAGGCGATTTGTACCCATTGATTTCAATGGAAGTCGCTTCCAAGTCTGATCACTGTCTTAACTGAAGCTACTATCCAGGAAGATAACATACATTTCTCAGGCAAACCCCTCCCTCCCCCTCCCAGAGCTGATTGTTGTTTTATTGGCCACTGGAATGTCTCCTGTCCTGTAGACGACTTCAAGTCGTGTTGTAAATCGCCCCAGATCGCCCTGTGGTTCATGCTCAAGTCGTGTTGGAGTTGCTTCCGAAAGTCGTGCTGGAAGACGTGTCGCCCCAGTGTGAACCGACTCTTAAGGAGCTTACAATCTAAGGTCCCTAACACACATTCATACATGCACATACTAGGGCTGACAGTAGTCAATTAACCTACCAGCATGTCTTTGGAGTGTGGGAGGAAACTGGAGTACCCAGGGGAAACCCATGCATATCAATATACAGTACTGTATATGTACTTTACAGTGTATATATAGTTAATACTATATGATATATGTGTGGAATGCTGTTTTTTTCTGCATGCAAGAAGACACAGAATAAAATACAGTCTCAAGGTTATTTAATAAGGGTAACAGCAATGATACAATATATAAAACCATACAAACCAATCAGAATAGACTCTTCATTAGCATGCCAGCAGCAATCTGATAAAGGCCAATTTCTGATCAGCTGCCAATGGTAACTTATTATTTAAATGTATATCAATATATATCAATATATATATATATATATATATATATATATATATATATTTATATATTTTAATACTTACAATTGCATCTAGGAAATGCATGTGTTTCTCCTTGTAATGCTCTGTCTTTCTTTTTGTTCCTATTAAAAAGAACCATAAAATGTTCGGCATATTTTCTCATCCCTTCCTCACTAATGCCTTCTAGATGATTCACTAATAGGTGAGCTACACTAACTCTATCTTTACTTTGCTGAGATTTCAGGATCATTTACATAATTGGTAGTCTGCAAACAAATGAACTAGGCATCATTATTTATATTGCATTAACCCCAACTATAGTCTCTGTGGTTGCTCGGACTGAATTTTCATCCCTATTAAAGGTGACATTAAGTTCCACTGAGCAGGCTGTGATCTGCTTTCTTTGTAAAGAATTCACTTATTTGTAGAACACTGCAACTTATTTACTTCCAGTTAATGACCACTGTTCTTTGCAGTAATTTAATTATTCCACTGAATTTATACTAAGCAGAGTGTGGCATGCATATTAATCGCTCAGTTATAAAATATTGGAAGGCAAAACTAATTGAAAAACTAATTTACATTTGGGATCAATTTATCTAGGCTTTCTGGCTTTGCCTTCCGTAACAATACCTTATACTCCCTCTAGTGGTATTTGAGTATACATACATTAAACTTTAGTAAAACATGTGCAAAAGACAAAACATGCATGTAAGATGGATAAGCTTTTCATATAATGTCCTATGCAATTGCCCTAATTTGCTAGAGTAGACTAGTTTCTGTGCCAGTCAGCAGATGCAAATATTTATTGAAGAAAAATCTTTTTGCAAGGAGTACAGTTTCTCGGGTCCATGTAATTTACTATGTGGCCTGCTTATTAAAACTGCACAATAGAAAATGGAGAACTAAATCTGTTGACCAAGGTCAGGTGACACCTGAGATTCCTTTTCTCATTTATTTTAACAAAAGAATAAAATATGTGCTATATATTGTTACCTTTTATTGGATGACTAGGCTTAAGATTTTCCTTTTCCCTTTCCATTTTTAATTTTTTTTTATATTTTATATTTTTTTATATGT
Organism: Rana kukunoris; assembly: GCA_029574335.1. Lineage (NCBI taxonomy): Eukaryota > Metazoa > Chordata > Amphibia > Anura > Ranidae > Rana > Rana kukunoris. The sequence goes on along the minus strand of CM056051.1, from coordinate 145,380,043 downwards.
TGAACTAGCTGGACTGATATTTACTTTCCAATCTTTATACAGTAACTAAGTGCAAACAAATGCAGAAGAGATCTATAAATTCATGAGTCCATAAGATTATCCACAGATTCAAAAGTCCACACTTTCATGACCACTGTGGGGAAGTGCTTCCAAATCTGGAATCCGAGTGAATAAAATCCCTCCACCATAGACATAAGCAGCCACTCACCTCTTTGCTAAGACCACAATGGTCTCAATATGCCTTTTCCTCAATGGGGACATAATTCCTCCAGTGGACACAGTGAAAAAAAAAAAACGTGCATGCTCAGAATCAAGCAGACGAGCCAAACTGCCTATTGAACTTCATTGATTTTGGCTCATCATATGTGTTGTACGTCACTGCGTTCTTGACGTTCAGAATTTCGTCTAAGATTAGTGTGACTGGGTATATGCAAGACAAGTTTCAGCCGTTTTCCTTGTGAAAAAAACAGCAGTTTTCTTGTCGGAAATTACAATCGTGTGTATGAGATATAATACACCAAAATAGATGGCCGCGGGCGACATGGAGGGAGGAGCTACATGTGACATCACCCACGGCCATCTTTTTGGTGTATTATTTGTATTATGAGAGCTCATCCTATGCACTTGTCACAAGTGCCAGACTTGTAAGTGGTTTACCTTTTATAATACATTTTAATTTGAAGCAGAGAGCACTAGATGTTGCTTTATTTTATTTCTACATATACTCCATGGATAAAGTTCTACCGTAGTTGCTGAGTGTACACCGAAGGAATTATGTCCCCATTGAGGGAAAGGCATATTGAGACCATTTTGGTCTTAGCAAGGAGGTGAGCAGCTGCTTATGTCTATGGTGGAGGGATTTAATTCACATCTACACCCGCATTGCCTGATTTGCAAGCACTTTCTCACAGTGGTCATGAAAGTGTGGACTTTTGAAGCTGTGGATAATCTTATGGACTCATACATGTATAGATTTCTACTGCATTTTACATTATCTATTTGCGCTGCACTATTTTATTTTATTATTATTAGTGAGGTGTTATGTTTTGACCTTGGAGTGTTCAGTTTGTAATGTAATACGTTATATATAGGCATATATATCATATTGTATGCAGTAAATATGGGTCGCTGTGGGAAGCAATTGCTCCTTTTCTTCATTTCTTCTGCCTAGTTTTTATAATAGGCCCTGATACCTATTGCAATAGGCTATTATTTTCAGTGCCACGTGTGCAGATTCGTGCCTCCTGCCATAAGCCAAAACTGTTTTTAATGACGTTCATAAGATATATTTGTTTACCCTTGATCATATTTGGAGTTCAGGTTAAACTATTTATGAGGTATTACCCCCTAATATACCTACTAAGATGTAGTGGTGGGGCCTGTGGGGGTCAAATCATTATAAAAATAAAAATTTGGTAATTGAGTAACTACCAGTAGGACCACCCATGCCAGAAAATTCTTTGGTAATGACTTAAAGTGGAATTTACTTAAAAAAATTATAATATTGCATTAATGTGCATATAATATCCTAAAAAAATTGAATATTTTTTTTACTCACCTTGAAATACCTGTTGCTATGTGGTCCCACAAAATCTGCCTTCTGAATCACCTTGGTTTGTGTCGTCATCTCCCTCGGCTCCTCAGCTCGCTAATGCTCCTGGGAAATGTGTGTCATAATTTCCCAGAATGCAGTGTGCTTCCCCTATTGCTAGAATTGCGGAAGGAAGTGACTTGATTCAATGAAAATTTTGGCGCCACGGCTTCTTACACTGTTTGTGTTATTCTCGTTGCCATCACAACAAAGTGCTTTCAAGTTATGAACTAGAGCAGTGGTTCTCAACCTTGCTAGTGCCGTGACCCTTTGATAACATTTCCTAAGTTGTGGGGACCCCTAAGGCTGCATTCACACCTGAGCGTTTTGTCGCCTGAAGCGCGACGCTCAAAAATGCTAGAGGGGGAAAAAAAACATTATTCTCTATGGAGATGGTTCACATCTCCACTGCAAAACGCCAAACTCCTGAAGCTCAAACAAGTTCCGGACCATTTTTTGTGGCGCGAATCAGGCGGCTTGGGTGTTTTACATTGGTGACGATGACCTGTACAAAATCGCGGTAAAAAATGCAGCGTTTTGACTCGGCAAATCGCGGTAAATAACGACGCAATTTGTCGCGGCAAATCGCGGTAAAAAACGCCGCAAATCACAATGCTCAGGTGTGAATGCAGCCTAACAGTACTTTTATTTTCGTAGCGTGGGTTGTCAGCACCCAAGGCAAGACAACTAATTTGCGCTCTTAATCCACGGACATCCTGAGTCCATTCCACTCGTACAGTATTAAAACCCCTTATGGTACATTTTAGGATGTGCCATTCTTTCTCTTTGTTCTCTTTTATTTCCCCTTTATCTCTCTCTCCTAATTTGGTGTTTTTTTCCCCCGTATCCCCCGAATGCCATATCTAAACGAATGGAACACAGTGAATTAATAATAATAAATAACAGTAATAATAATAAAACTGTTTTAACCACTTACCTACTGTGCACCTACACCCCCTTCCTGCCCAGACAAAATATAAGCTTCCGGCACTGCGTCGCTTTAACTGACAATTGCGCGGTCGTGCGACGTGGCTCCCAAACAAAATTGGCGTCCTTTTTTTCCCACAAATAGAGCTTTCTTTTGGTGGTATTTGATCACCTCTGCGGTTTTTATTTTTTGCGCTATAAACAAAAATAGAGCGTCAATTTTTAAAAAAATGCAATATTTTTTCCTTTTTGCTATAATAAATAACCCAAAAAATATATAAAAAATATATTTTTTCCCTCAGTTTAGGCCGATACGTATTCTTCTACATATTTTTGGTAAACAAAAAATGCAATAAGCGTTTATCGATTGGTTTGCGCAAAATTTGTAGCGTTTACAAAATAGGGGATAGTTTATGGCATTTTTTTTTTTTTTTTTTTTTTACTATTAATGGCGGCGATCTGCGATTTTTTTATTGGGACTGCGACGTTATGGCGGACATTTCGGACACTTTTCTGACATTTTTGGGACCATTTACATTTATACAGTGAAAAATGCTATAAATATGCATTGATTACTGTATAAATGTGACTGGCAGTGAAGGGGTTAACCACTAGGGGGCGGGGAAGGGGTTAAATGTGTGTCCTATGAGTGTTCTAACTGTAGGGGGAGGGGGGGGTGACTGGGGGAGGTGACCGATTGTGTCCCTATGTACAAGGGACACAACCGCTCTCCTCTCTCCCTGACAGGGACGTGCAGCTCTGTGTTTACACACAGAGCTGCACGTCCCAGCTCAGTTACTGAGCAATCGCGTGTGCCCGGCGGCGATCGTTGCCGCCGGGCACTCGCACGGGATCCCCGCAGAGCGGCGGGTGCGCGCGCGCGCCGCCGGCGACGTGCGCGTGCCCGCCCGCGGCTTTAAAGGGACATCACGTCATATGACGTGATGTCAGAACAATGGAGTCGTCTGCCCGCCGTCATTTGACGGTGGGCAGATGACAAGTGGTTAACTAACTTTTTCTTTTTTGCTTTTTGTTCTCAGTTTTCTTTGTTATGTCATGGCAGGATCTAGGTATAGTGTCTTCATGTTTCACCAATGATGGGCCTTCTCCTCCAAACTTAGGGTTCTAATTGGACATGAACGCCCCACTAACCTAATGTTTTGTTTTATACTGCTAATTCAGTTGACCATTATTCGTTACTAGATCTGATCTCTGTATTAGCTAATGTCTGCCTGTCGTGTACTGTTGTAAGCATGATAATGCTCTATGTTTGTATTTTCTTTTTCTCCTCTAAATAAAAGCGTTTGTATTAAAACAAATAATAAAACTGTTTTATTATCATTATTTAATATTAATTAGTTCCGTTCTATTTGTTTAAATACAGCATTTGTTATTACGGATAATTCGTAACTTTGGATAAATTTGTATTCGTTACATTCACTAACAGACAAATTTGAAAGGACATTCCAATACCTATAATTTAATAGTTAGGTATTATTAGTTAATTAGTTAGTTATTATTTAGATTTTTCGGATTTTCATTCTTTTGAATTTTCGGATTTTCTTTCTTGTTTCCTAATTTATGAATTTTCTAATTTACGAATTTACAAATTTACAAATTGCGATCATAGCGAATGACCCCAAAAATTTAAAAAAAATGTAATAAAAATTAACACATTTTTCAGCAGTGCACATGTCAAACTCTTTGAGTTTGTGTTATTATACATATTCTGTTATTTACATCGGTTATGCTAAATGTTGTTTCGAGAATCGTTAGATGTAAAATAAAATAATGGCAAGTAACAGCTGCCCTCTGCAGGAGCAAAACACTTTATTTATTTTTTTCATTTCTATAATCGCTAGAGAACACAGGGTAGATAGTTTTCAGATTCATACCTGGCAATGATTCATACAGGACAAAAGATCTTGTAATTACATAGAAGGAAACTCTTTCTGTGTGTTAACATTTCTTTACACTGCACAAGTGATTTTTAAAATAAATTCACAAAGGTGACTTTTAGCATTAAATTATTACAATACCTAGAAAAGAAAAGATTTAATAAAAAAAATATTGTGGAAATGTTGCACAATCCACCATGGAATATACTTGGTTAATTTTAGAGATGCATTGTTGTCAAGAATGAAGCACATGTAGGTCTTGTAATTGCAAACTACTTTATGTTATCTAATATAGTAATTTTTTGCCAAACAAATGAAAATTAAGTCATGTAGAAGTAAGCGCTTACCACTAACCTATGCTAGCAGGAAGCAGAAACCACTTCAGCACAGCTCACCACGCCTCTGCACAGCCATTTACTGGGAATTTCGGTGTGCTTCTCCTCCCCCAGCTCTTATGCAGCTGAGAACAGAGGGAATGTCAGTACTTATAAAAAAAAGGAAAAAAGGTATTATTAATGTATTTTTATAGCTATAAAATTTCATTTTTATTTTAAATTGAATGGGTTATTTTACAATGTGCTAATTTACCATCACTTTTTTTTTTCTCAAATAACTTTGTATTGAAAATAATTGCTTACAACATACCAGAGCGTGGGATATAGCATTTGAGGAAGATGTATAAAATAGGACACATCCTGCATACGTTACAAACCTTCCAGCAATAAAAGAAAAGAAAAAAAAAAGCAAAAGAATATGGCTTGTCAGTACATTGTTAAGCAATAGTAAGCACATAACCAAAGTCAAATTTACTAACTCATTGAAGCATGCAGTAGGACTTTGCAAAACAATAAGCCTGGGGTGAGTCACAGGAGTGCTCACAGAAGAAAATGAGAAAGAAAGAGGAAGAAAAGAAAGGGATAGGGAGATAGGAAACAGAGAGAGAGAGGGAGGGGAGGATAGGGAATAAAAGGAAAAAAAGGAGGGGGGGGGAGAGAGGTGTCATCGGATCAGCTCGTTCACCCGGTTATGATGGGTCCTCCCGGAGGCGCCACGGCTCCCAGACGACGTCATGGGCTTCCAGCCTGTCCTGTATCCTGGCAGTCATTCTCTCCATCAACTCCACATCTTTAACTCTAGCGTATAAAGCCTCAGGGGTGGGGGGAGAGCGGTTTTTCCAACTGAGGGCTATGAGGCAGCGTGCAGCTGTGAGAACATGACGCGTCAGCTTTTTATATGGCTTGGACATTCTCAGGGATGGCAGGCCTAACAGAAAGAATTTGGGGCACAGGGGGACCTGCGTGCCCAGGAGACGGCCCAGAAGTTGTTGGACTTCAGTCCAGTAGGGGGAGATCACCGGGCAACTCCAGTAAATATGAAAGAGGGAGCCCCTATCTGCTAGACAGCGCCAACAGCGGTCCGAGCTAGAGGGGTATATGGCGTGCAGTACGTCGGGGGTCATATACCAAAAGAGAAGTACTTTATATGTGTTCTCCTTGTACAGTGTACAAAGTGAACTCTTTGCCGCCTGGGACCATATTATCCGCCATTGCTCTATTGGAATTACCTCATTAAGGGCTTTTTCCCAACGGGTCATATAGGAGTGTTTACCTTGGGATTCCGGTCGATAAGCGTTTAGTATCCTGTATATGTCGGAAATGAGGCCTTTCTGGGCCGATCCAGCTAGGATCACAGTCTCAAAGGGCACTGGGGGGGAAAATTGCAGGTCAGGTGCGATGGATTGGGCGTAATGGCGAATTTGCAAATAGCTATAGAATACCTGTCGAGGGAGGCCAAACTTGGTTTGGAGGCTAGCGAAGGGTAATAGCTTGCACGATTACCATCACTTTTAATTATCTTAGGCACATGCAGAGGAAGTTCTTCGACTGAGGGCTTGAGATATGCATTTAAATCACAAGTAAAAGAATAACTTATCAATCTGAAGGAAACAAAACATGTCAAAAATGCATCTCTTCTACAATTATAGATGTAGCACCCCTGACCTCCAGGAACATGTAAGGAACCCCCAAAGACAGGGTGGACTAGCCATGAGTTCTTGGCTGAAAATAGGGAATGTGTAACAAATGGGTGCCAGTCACTTTAATGACTGTTTAAAGTGGTTGTAAACCCCCAATACATAAAAAAAAAAAATCATTATTTTTGTCTATCATTAAAGGCATAACTATGAACGCCAATTTCAATTGTGATTACATTTTAATTACATTTTAATCTTTGTATAAAAAAACACCATCTCAGGGCAAAATTTACCTCCACCCCCTCTAACCCATACAATACAGTAGGGGTTATTTACAAAATCCACTTTGCACTACAAGTGCACTAAAAGTGCACTTGGAAGTGCAGTCGCTGTACAGTAGATCTGAGGGGAAGATCTAAAATGAGGGGAAGCTTTGCTGATTTTATCATCCAATCATGTGCAAGCTAAAATACAGTTTTTTATTTTCCTTGCATGTCCCACTCAGATCTACAGCGACTGCACTTGAAAGTGCACTTGTAGTGCAAAGTGGATTTGCCTTTTGTAAATAACCCCCAGTGTATATGTTTTTATCTTGTGAAGCATTTTATACTTACATATATCCATATTTCAGGTTCCTCACTGGTGCCGTTCCTAGATGTGGGGGGGTGACTGGTAATCCAGTATTGTAGATATACCCGAGCAAGCTGGTCCTCTTGCATTGATGTCATTGTCTGCAGGCTCTCTTCTGCATCCTAGGAGGACTCAGGTCCAACAGAAATGGGTAAAGAAGGACCACCCAAAGAAGGACATCACTTCCTGTAAACAGAAGAGGAGAGAGGACTCAGGCCTTGACATCACATGACTGCAGGTTTAGATGACTATAAGGGGCATCTAGATAGAGGAGGGTGAGGGTGTGGGTTGGTGGGGGTAGGGGGAACCCAGAGATCAACTTCAATGTAAGTCATCTAATTAATACACATTGGCAAATGCTAAAGTTTTACATAGAGCAGGTGTATAATACTGTTTATTTGTACTAACATGTGTTATGGACTGAGCTGCTTTATCCTGCTTATACATTGAAAATATTTTACATTTTTGTGCTGTTCATTTTTATTTCCCAACAATACAAGCATTCGTTTTTCAATCTTTATATCTACAGTAGTTCTGATGTAGAAATGTTAACTTTGGTATGGAATTAAGGAAGATTGATTTTCAGTCAAGGAATGGGTAAACATATGGTTAGTCACATCTGTTTTCTGTCTAGACACCTGTATTAGTAATGTAGTTAGATGGATTAAAACACTTACTTCCCTTCTAGCTTATGTCGTGCTATTGACTTACAGTTTTTCTGGCGGGCACTAATGCACAGGTCTGGGCGAAGAATCATTTATGACATTACTGTTATATGTGATGATTGGAGAGTCACTTTTGAGGAACACTGCAGAGGTAGTGTGTCAGTATAGTGTAGCTTGAGTATAGTGTGTCAGTATAGCCTAGTTTGAGTATAGTGTGTCAGTATAGTGTAGTTTGAGTATAGTGTGTCAGTATAGCATAGTTTGAGTATAGTGAGTGAGTGAGGGAGTGAGTGAGAAACTTATATAGCGCAAAACATGCGCTTGGTATCCATTCCCTGGGCCCTCAGAAGAGATGGGTCTTAATATTTCTCCTGAAGGCCGGGTGGTTTACCTCCAACCGGATGCTGGTTGGTAGAGTGTTCCAAAGTCTGGGTCCTTGGACCGCAAATCTTCGTTCTCTTTTGGACTTGCATCTGGTTTTGGGTATCTGGAGTAGATTTTGATTGGTGGATCGCAGAATGCGATTGGTGTTGTAAGCTTTTAGTTTTTCGCATAGATATTGAGGGGCATTTCCCAGAATGCACTTATGCATTAGACAGAGTGCCTTGAAAGTGATTCTGTCTTTTACAGGCAACCAATGAAGGGATCTCAGCATGGGCGTCCGCTCCATAGGGCAAGGGAGGGTGCTTGCCCCCCTAGAAACCAGTGCCATGATCCTCGGGCAGAAAAACAGTGGGCAGGAAGCAAGGCGGCGGCACGGCGAATCCAATTAAAGCTGCTTTCTCTCTCTTGTAGCTCCAGCTGACAGAGAGGGGGAGTGGGCGATAGGGGGAGATATAACGTACAGCCAGACCGCGGCTCTCCTCTCCCTGTCACAGGGCCGTTGCCGAGTTCTCTGGTAAATGGAGCAGTAGCGCTGTGACAGGGAGAGGAGAGCCACGGGCTGGCTGCACTGTATATCTCCCCCTCCCCCTCTCTGTCAGCTGGAGCTAGAAGAGAGAGAGAGCGTCTCTAATTGGATTTGCCGTGATGCTTCCTTGCTTCCTGCTTTCCTTCGCCGTGATTGGCCACAGCAGAGGGCCAATCAGAAGATTCTGGGGACTGGGGGCATCATGGGAAATGTAGTCCCTTAAGGCCGCGTACACGCGATCAAATCTGTCTGCTGGAAATGGTCTGCCAGACCGTTTCAACAGACAGATTCGATCGTGTGTACGGGCGGACAGACAGATTTGGCCAGCCGACAGATTTTAAAGCCTGCTTTAAAATCTGTCTGCTGGGAATCCGTCCCCCCGACATGTCTGCTGGTTAGTACGCTAACCAGCAGACATATCTGCTCGCACATGCGTCGAATGGATTCGACGCATGCGCGGAAGTTTTTTACTTCCTGGTGCGGTGACGTGGCGGCGTCAACGTCACCGCCACGTCACCGCGCTGTCTGCCGGCGGGGATTTTGGTTTGATCATGTGTACTCGATCAAACCAATACATGCCAGCAGACAAATCTGTTCAAATCGGTCTGCCAGACCGATTTGAACAGATGTATTTGGTCGTGTGTACGCGGCCTAAGAGTGGCGGCCCCAGCGTGTCCACAGACACCAAGCTAAAGCCTACAGCATGCAAGCACTCTGCTGGGGGGGGGGGTTGCAAGAGGAAAAAAGAGAATACCGTGCTCATGCTGGGGGTAGCCAGAGAAAGCCACGGTGTGCCCACACAACCAGAGAGCCACGCTGTACCCGCACCAACCAGAGAGCCACGCTGTAACGCACCAACCAGAGAGCCACGCTGTACCCGCACCAACCAGAGAGCCACACTGTACCTGCACCAACCAGAGAGCCACGCTGTACCCGCACCAACCAGAGAGAGAGCCCAGCTGTACCCACACTACCAGAGAGGGAGCCCCGCTGTACCCACACCACCAGAGAGGGAGAAAGACTGAGCCAATGCCAGGGTACAGGCATGCTACACTACTGACTAGATTCACTCCAGGCAACCCAGAGTGAGTGAACGTCCAGCCAGAGGGATCACTGTTGCGGTTTCACCAGGTCTGGTAAGAGGGCCTGTTGGCCATTATCCATTAGTGTTTCCCGGGGACTGAGCCATTAGGGAGTGTCTAACCTGATATCGTCCCATATATGCTGCAGACAATTATTGCAGAAAATTAAACCAAATGCTGGGAGTTTTTAGTGCGGAAACTGACACCAGTGCTGAGGGTCCTTATTATGTACATTGGTACAGATGCTGAAGTTTTTATTCTAGAAATCTGCACCGATGTGGGGGGTTATTGTTATTGCTACTGACAGCAAAGCTGGAGATTGTTATTGCAGAAACTGACACTGATCCTGGGGGTTGTTATTTCCTTGAGGGGCCTCCATTTTTTATGGTATTGTTATTCAAAGTTGCTAGTTGCTTGATAGTTGCATCAGGTTTCTCAAATCTTTGCATGCCTGCGCTTTATGTGATAATGACTAAGCCCCTCCCCTTCATGACATTGTCAAAAAGGGGCCGAGCATGGATGACCTTAAAATGATGCCCCCCCCCCCTGAAAAAAGTTCAGCGGACACCCATGTCTGTAGGTATAGAGAGGTAGAAGCAAGCAGCGCCAATCTAAGTGCAGCATTACATAAAAGGGATCACATTTTAAAAAAAGGTACACTTACAGGATAAAATAAGTGTTTAAGGCATATGTAGATCAGCCACACTGTGTGGAGTTCGTCCAGGTGGAGAGCTGTAGTCTGCGGCATATTACTTTGCAAAGTGAGACGCTGTAGACTGCAGCCCTCCACCTGGACGAACTCCACACAGCATGGCTAATCTACATATGCCTTAAACACAGGGATGGACTGGCCATTGGGACTACAGGGAGTTTCCCGGTGGGCCGATGGCTCAGTGGGCCGGCTTCAGTGACAGCGGACCGCCGCCCCCCCCTCCACTCCTCTGTCTCTTCCTTCCCGCAGCACTCACCTGGGGGGAACAACGAAGCAGGGGGAGGACCAGAGGAGCAGGGGGGGATGACAGAGGAGCATGGGGGAGGGGACAGACAGCTGACTCTACAGCTATGGCCTGGGAGTTTCTCAATTCTGCCTAAACTGAATCTTTGCCCTGGGTGAAATAATGTCTAGCTTCCCCACTTGTACTGCCTATAAGAGTACAAGTACCAGCCGTTCTACTCTAATAAAGTAGAACGGCTAGTGGCTAGTGAAGGGGGAGAGGGGTCTTGGGTGGCCAGGGGGGGGTGTGGGAGTTGTCCTGCCGCCATGGGAGAGACCTGTCAAAGTGGGCCAGTCGGAATGAAGTCCAGGGCCAAATTTTTGTCCCAGTCCAACCCTGCTTAAACACTTCTTTTATCCTGTGAGTGTACCTTTTATTAAACGTGATCCCTTTTATGTAATGCTGCACTTAAATTGGCGCTGCTTGCTTTTACCTCTCATCATTCAGACTGGTTCCCCAAGCTTGCAGAGAAAATCTATTTAAATGTAATTTGTTTTCTTTTTACATGTCAGTTTTGCTGCAGCAGGTTCTATACACCTGACAGGCAGACTAAGGGGACCTCCCAGGCACTATATTTAACCACGTAATCCCCGGATGGATTTGCCCCCTTAATGACCGGGCCATTTATTGAGATACGGCACTGCGTCGCTTTAACTGACAATTGCACGGTCGAGCAAAGTTGCACCCAAACAAAATTTATGTCCTTTTTCTCTCCACAAAAAGAGTTTTCTTTTGGTGGTATTTGATAACCTCTTCGGTTTTTATTTTTTGTGCTATAAGCACTTTTGAAAAAAAACTAAACTTTTTGCTATAATACATAAAAATAAATAATTTATTCATCAGTTTAGGCCGATATATAGTCTTCTACAGATTTTTGGTAAGAAAAATCGCAATAGGCGTATAATTGATTGGTTTGAGCACAACTTATCGCATCTACAAACCCCAAGATAGATTTAGGGACTTTTATTTTTTATTATTGTTTGTACTGGTAATGGCGGTGATTTTTAGGGACCAGTAACATTATTACATTGATCAGTGTTAAAAAAATGCACTGATCAATATAAAAATGTCACTGGCAGGGAAGGGGTTAACAGTAGGGGCGATCAAGGGGTTAACTGTGTTCCCTAGGTGTGTTCTAACTGTAGGGGGGGTGGGTTACCAGGAACATTATAGAGATCACTGTTCCCAATCACTGTTTACATAGGCAGTTCTCCGTTCTGCCTGTGTACAAGGCAATCATGGGCTGCCATCGGACATTGAGTCCATCCGACCCACAGCATCCAGTCCGCCGCATTCAAATGCGTATGCGAAAGCTGCGTACAGGTACAGAAATTTGTGCAGGAGAGCCGACCTGCCTCAGTATATCTGCATGAGCAGGTCGGCTAGTGGTTAAAGAAATTTTTCATTTTTATTGTTTCACATTAAGCATCATCAACCACTTTCCGCCCAACTCATTGTGGATTGATGTCTGCAATGTGGCTCAGTTATCCTAACTGGGTGTCATATGACATATGACGTCCAGCAGGATAAGTCAATTGCGCGTACCTCCAGGATCGTGGTAAAAAGCGTGATGTAGGCTCTTTACCACACGATTCGCTGTGACCAATCACAGCTGATCATATTGGTAACCAAGAAGTGCCTGTAATCGGTTTTCCTTTGTGCGGGCTGACAGGAAGAGCAGATCGGTAGCAATCCTGTCAGAGGGGATAATCAGCACATTGATTATCGCTGCATCCCCCATCAGAGGTGGCCACCACAATGCCAATTAGTGCCCAGCAAAATTTCAATCACTGCCCACCAAAATGACAATCCATGCCCATCAAAGTGACAATCAGTGTCCATCAGTAATGACTGTCAGTACCTTCTCATCAGTGTTGTCTATCAGTGCTATGTATTTGTGCCCATCAGTGCCATCTATTAGTGCCTATCAGTGCAACCCATCAGTGTCCATCAGTGCTGCCTATCAGTGCCACCTATCAGTGCACAGTGCTGCATATCAGTGCCGCCTATCGGTGCCCATCAGTGCTGCATATCAGTGTCGCCTATCATTGCTCATCAATTCTACATATTATTGCCCCCTCATCAGTGCGACCTTATCAGTGCTACCTCATCAGTGCCTGTTAGTGCACCCTCATCAGTGCCAGTCAGTGAAGGAGAAAACTATTTTTTTATAACAGAAACAAAGGAAAACTTTTTTGGCAAAAAATAAAACCCCCAGTGGTGATCAAATATCACCAAAAGAAAGCTGTATTTGTTGGAAGAAAATAATAACATTTTAGTTTGGGTACAGTGTTACATGACCGCGCAATTGTCATTTAAATTGTGACAGCGCTAAAAGCTGAAAATTGTCCTGGGCAGGAAGGGGGGAAAGTGCCCTGTATTGAAGTGGTTAAAACAAAGTAACAACACCCCGCTTCCTATCTATGTACATTAAAACACTGAAAGAGTGTAATTCTGTGTGCGGAGGAGAGCGGTGAAAATAGTGTAATATTGCTTTTAATAAAAGACACTCCCGGTGTCTTTTATTAAAAGCAATATTACACTATTTTGGTGCTTTTTGCTTTTTTCTATTATCCATGTATTGGAGCTTGACTCATTAACCCTTGCTGCTTCTGGAATGATGTTGGAGGTCTGACCAGGACGATTTATACTTAAGGCCTGTTTCTTTGTGTTTCTGGTGAGTTTGAACCCCTGCGGGGAAGTGTGTCTCACGTTTGGTGGAGATTGGAAATCGGTGGAGGGTGTATTACCATTCTATGAAGCATTCCACACGTCACTTTGAACTTTGCCTAAATTCACTGATCTATGGACTTTCTCTCAACATCTTTTTTATCTACATTGGACTTTTTATGTTATGCGCTGTTTTATCATTTTTAACCAACTTTTGGCTATTGTATTGATACTTTGTTTTATGCTATAATAAATAGCCCATTTGAAAAAAAAAAAAAAAAAATTCTCAGTTTAGGCCGATACGTATTCTACATATTTTTGGTTATAAAAAAAAAAAAAAACGCAATAAGTTATAGCTTTTACAAAATAGAGGACAGAATTATTATTAATTTTTATTATTAATTTCTTTTACTAGTAATGGCGGCGATCTGCCATTTTTATTGGGACTGCGACGTTATGGCGGACACATCGGACACTTTTGATACATTTTTGGCGCCATTCAAATTTATACTGCGATCAGTGCTATAAATATGCACTAATTACTGTATAAATGTGACTGCCATTGAAGGGGTTAGCACTAGGGGGTGAGGAAGGGGTTAAATGTGTACCCTGAATTGTGTTCTAACTGTGGGGGGAGGGGGGTGACTGGGGGAGGTGACCAATCTCCTCTCTCCCCTGACAGGACGTGGATCTCTGTGTTTAAGCACAGAGATCCATGTCCTTGTCCCTGTAACCACCGATCGCGAGTGCCTGGCGGACATCGCGGCTGCCGGGCACGCGCATCGGTATCTAAGGAATGCGGCGGATCCTCCCAGAGAATTAGAGCCACCCTGCGGCCGTACAAAGTCGTACGCTCATCGGGAAGTGTTTAAAGAGATCCTGTCAGGATTGCTTGTCACAGCTGTCACAAAAACTGAACTGCATATTTCAGATGAGGTATTACTAATGATTTGTTCAGGAACAAAATGATATACGCTTTAGAAACTGCAGCCTGGCATTGAATTCTATTAATAAGTCTAAGATCTACCGGAACACCCAGAACACCTAATTTCTTCTAGTTGCTCTACTCCTAGAATGTATGATTATGATGCATGCATGTTTACCTACCCTGATAAGTTAATACCGGTATATATTTTTTTACTGTATATATAATACAGTCCTGATCAAAATTTTAAGACCACTTGAAAAATGACAAAAAAATCATATTTTACATTGTTGGATCTTAACAAGGTTCCAAGTAGAGCTTCAACATGCAACAATAAGAAATGAGAGTGAGACAAAACATTTTTTGAGCATTCAATTTAATAAAAACAACAAATAAACTGAAACAGGCTGTTTTTCAGCTGATCAAATGTTTAGGACAACACCTCCAAAAAAAAAAACGAAACCCCCCCAAAACAGAAATCCAACTTCCAAACATGAACTCAGTAATGAGTAGCTCCGCCATTTTTGTTGATCACTTCAAAAATTTGTTTCGGCATGCTTGATGCAAGCGTTTCCATGAGGTGAGTGGGAACATTTCTCCAAGTGGTGAAGGCCATCTACTGTCTGGAACTGTTGTCCATTTTTGTAAACTTCCCTTGCCATCCATCCCCAAAGGTTCTCAATTGGATTTAGATCAGGGGAATACGCAGGATGGGCCAAAAGAGTGATGTTATTCTCCTGGAAGAAGTCCCTTGTCCTGCGGGCATTGTGTACTGTAGCGTTGTCCTGTTGAAAAACCCAGTCGTTACCACACAGACGAGGGCCCTCAGTCATGAGGAATTCTCTCTGCAACATCTGGACATAGCCAGTGGCCATTTGACGCCCCTGCACTTCCTGAAGCTCCATTGTTCCACTGAAGGAAAAAGCACCCCAGACAATTATTGCGCCCCCTCCACTGTGGCGCGTAGAAAACATCTCAGGTGGGATCTGCATGTCATGCCAGTAACGTTGGAATCCATCAGGACCATCAAGGTTAAATTTTTTCTCATCAGAGAATAAAACTTTCTTCCACCTTTGAATGTCCCACGTTTGGTGCTCCCTTGCAAAATCCAAACGAGCAGTTCTGTGGCGTTAAAGGAGACAAGGTTTTTGAAGACGTTTTTTTTGTTTTTGAAGCCCTTTAGTCTCAGATGCCGTCTGATGGTTATGGAGCTGCAGTCAGCACCAGTAAGGGCTTTAATTTGGGTCTAGGATCGTCCAGTGTCTTGATGAGAGACCCTGCTTATGCAGTTCAGCAACCCGACCACGTTCAAAAAGGGAGAGTTTTTTTGACTTTGCCATCCCAACGTGTGACTACCTGACAGAAAATGACAATGAATCCACATCTTTGCACAGATTTGGAATTTTAAAGGCATGTGGTCCTAAACTTTTGATCAGCTGAAAAACAGCCTGTTTCAGTTTAATCGTTATTTTCAATTAATTGAATGCTCAAAAAATGTTTTGTCTCATTCTCATTCTTCTTGTTGCATGTTGAAGCTCTACTTGGAACCTTGTTAAGATCCAACAATGTAAAAAAATGATTTTTTGCCATTTTTTAAGAGGTCTTAAACTTTGGATCAGGACTGTATATGTATTTCTCCAATAGAAAAAGGATTCTTCTCATTAGATGTTCATATGTTGCATCTTCTTTTCAGGCCTTTTGGTCTGTGGCAATTCCATTCTGCAGTTAGAGCAAAATTTCACTTATTACCACAGTTGATCCTATCTGCATTATTCTGTGTATAATCTTGAATGCGACAAAGCTTTCTTATCACTAGAATGGTGTTTGAAACAATCTGCCGAATGGCTTAAAAACTCATTTCCTAACAACGCATATTAAAATGGATTACAGAAATGGATTTATGCTAGAAGCTTTACCATTTACTCTTGGATAAATGTATTCTACTGCTAATTATTTCTGCATATAAATATACCAATGAAATGTGTATGAGCACATTCAACTGTATCAAAAAAAAAGGAAACACTGTAATTAGATTTTTTTTCTAAATAAAATATCAACTTTTTTACTTTGAGTTGCTTCTAGACTTAAAAATAAAAATTACATGTAATAAAATGATTTCAAATGTTTTGCCTTAATATAAACCCTTCACAAACTGGAACATTTGATGACAATAAAGTCGGGGTTGCCATCGCCAAAAATATCAGAAGTACCAGAGATACAGGCAGCTGAAGATATATGCAGTTATCAACTCTTCCTGTATTATGAGTTGGACCCTGTTCTCTACACCTCTCTATCTTCCATATTGGTCAACAAAAACTTACATCAAAGGACTAAAAGGGAGGTCTAAACTTGAGATTTACATATAGCTTTACCCAAAATATTATCCTCCTTTTTTTTGGAAGGTTTACGTTAATGAAAAGCCTACTTATAATGAACGTTTTCTAGAAACAGGACCATGTTTTTACCTAAAAGCATTCTACTTCTTAGCTTACCAATGAAGCATTGCCCAGTTAGCTCACCCACCCCCCCCCCCTTTTTTTTCTTACAGCAATCTGTTCTGGCAAGGTAAATGCCTATTTTATTGGGCATATGGATGAAAGGTATACAGATCAAATCGTACAGCTGTTGTCACTATTTTTTCTACCCCTTGTCAAGGAGAAAATGGTGCCAGAAAAAAGAAGGCTTTAGAGTTGATTTAGTAAAGACAAGCAGACTGTGAACGTTGCAAGTAGAGATGAGCTCCGCGTTCGATTTGAATGTATGTTCGACTCGAACATCGTCTGTTCGACCGTTCGAGTGGCGTGTCACGGCCCATAATTCACTGCGGCATTGCGCACTGATGATTGGCCAAGCATGCACTATGACCCGGAGAGCCATATTTGGCCAAAGCCAGGGGGTTTAGTACATGCCCCACACTATAAAAGGCCGCCTGCAGGGCGGCCTTGTGTAGTGTGTTGCAGCAGTTAACAGAGAACAGAGAGAGACAGAGAGAGTGTCATTTTTTGCAGGTAGATAGAGCAGGCAGGCATGCAGGCAGGCTAGTCAGTTAATGTTACAGTGTGTAGAGGATATATATACATCCCAGGTGTTGTACATATATTTATACACTGTATAGCTTAGCTAGATCAGTTCTTCCTAAATTACTGGCAGGCAGGTGATTGTGCTATTTAAAGACGTTATCACAGGCATAGACACCCAGCAGGTACAATATTTAAAGGAATTTTTCATATATATTTTTTTAATTTAAGCATTATTAAAATCACTGCTCCTGATGCAATAATGAAAAATTCCTTTAAATATTGTACCTGCTGGGTATCTATAGTTTGCCTGTGAAAACGTCTTTAAAGAAACCGGGTCTTGCCCGAGGGAACATGTATCAATGGAAAAAAAGAGTCCTGCTCCTAAAAAAACGACAGTTTTTTAAACTTTTTACCATTGATACATGTTCCCTTGGGCAAGACCCGGATTTTTAAAGACTTTTTACGACAATAACTTGCATATTAGGCTTTAAAATTAGCACTTTTGAATTCGAGTCCCATAGACGTCAATGGGGTTCTAAATGTTCGCACAAACGTTTGGTCCGTTCGAAGGTTCTGGTGCGAACCGAACGGGGGGGGGGGGGGGGGGGGGGGGGGAATTTCGTGTTTGGCTTATCCCTATTTGCAAGTACTATTGAGATAATTTAACACAGAGCTTTGTGAATGTGGTGAATATATGCTGATTTCCATCATCCAAATATGTGCAAACAAAAATTCAAGCTCTGAGTTCAACTTATGCACAAATAAGTGCAACTTTGTAAATCCACCTGATTCTTTTGACTTGGCACTCTTCTGCGCTTTGCATACATACAGGCCTCAACCACACAAACCATTTTCCAAATACAGCCATAAATTAAATGCAATACTCAGATATTAATTGGAAAATACATGGACATGGCACTTTATTGGTTTACTTATATTAATACAATATTTATTATTTATCATTCAACCATAAATAATGTAAATATTCCATATGTATATAAGCTCAGTTTTTTTCAAGCCAAATATAACTAAAATAACTAGGGTAGTCTCGATACCAGTATCGGTATCAGGACCGATACCGAGTATTTGCGGGAGTACTTGTACTCCCGCAAATACCCCCGATGCCTGAATAGAATACTAGCCCCCCCCCCCCCGCCGCTGCATACTGCAAAGCCGCCACCGCCGACTGTAATGCGCGCTGTAATGCACGCTGATTAACGCGGCAGCAGCAGCTGCGGCGGTGGCATCATCTACTACTAGGTATGGGGGACATGGCTGCAATATGTGGGGGGACATGGCTGGATATATGTGGGGGGACATGGCTGCATCTATGGGGGACAGGACATGGCTGCATCTGTGGGGGACATGGCTGCATCTGTGGGGGACATGCATGGCTGCATATGTGGGGAACATGGCTGCATCTGTGGGGGACATGGCTGCATATGTGGGGGGACATGGCTGCATCTATGGAGGACAGGACATGGCTGCATCTGTGGGGGACATGGCTGCATCTGTGGGGGACATTGTTGCATCTGTGGGGGGACATGGCTGCATCTATGGGGGACAGGACATGGCTGCATCTGTGGGGGACATGGCTGCATCTGTGGGGGACATGCATGGCTGCATATGTGGGGGACATGGCTGCATATGTGGAGGACATGGCTGCATATGTGGGGGACATGGCTGCATATATGGGGGACATGGCTGCATCTGTGGGGGACAAGGCTGCAATATATGGGGGGACATGGCTGCAATATGTGGGGGGACATGGCTGCAATATGTGGGGGGACATTGCTGGATATATGTGGGGCTGGATATATGTGGGGGGACATGGCTGGATATATGTGGGGTGACATGGCTGCAATATATGTGGGGGACATGGCTGCAATATATGTGGGGGGACATGGCTACAATATATGTGGGGGGACATGGCTGGATATATGTGGGGGGATATGGCTGCAATATGTGGGGGGACATGGCTGGATATATTTTTTTAGGACTTAGTACAAGTACCGATACTTTTTTTCATGTACTCGCCGATACCGAATACCGATACTTTTTTTAAATGTGTCCCCAAATGCAACCATGTCCCCCCATTTGGGGACACATTTAAAAAAAGTATCGGTATTCGGTATCGGCGAGTACATGAAAAAAAGTATCAGTACTTGTACTCAGTCCTAAAAAAGTGGTATCGAGACAACCCTAAAAATAACAATAAATGTCCCCCCTAGGCATCCAGGGTGACATACCACATAAAGCACCAGCGACAAGGGAGGGAGGGAGTGTAGCTCTTTTGCCAAGGCTTGACCAACTGTACAAAAACCTGGGAGCTTTTCCCTATTTATAGGGTTTCCTGACATTCCAGAACCTTCCATAAAATTTGATTGGCTAATAAAACTCTTTAAAATCTTAAAGAGACAGTGGGGGTTATTTACGTAAGGCAAATCCACTTTGCACTACAAGTGCAAACTACAAGGCCCCTTTCACACTGGGGCGGGGGCGGTGTTGGCGGTAAAGTGCCGCTATTTTTAGCAGCGCTTTACTGTCAATTTTGCAGCGCTATTTAGCCGCGAGCGGGGTGGTTTTTACCACCGCCAGCAGCTGAGAAAGTGTTAAATACCTGCAGAGGGGCTTTGCCGGCGGTATAGCCGCAGTGCCCCATTGATTTCAATGAGCAGGAGTGGTGGAGGAGCAGTATACACACCGCTCCTTCACCACTCCAAAGATGTTGCTAAGCCCTAAGGACTTTTTTTACCATCCTGCCTGAGCACCACTTCAGTGCGAAAGCTCTCGGGGCTTTCACACTGGAGAGACAGCAGGGGCTGTTTCAGGTCGGTTTGCAGGCGCTATTTTTAGCGTTATGACACCTGAAAACCAACCCAGTGTGAAAGGGGTCCAAGTGCAATGTGCACTTGAAGTGGCACTGAAAGTGCACCTGGAAGTGCATTCGCTGTAGATCTGCAGGGGTAGATCTAAAATGAGGGGAAGCTCTGCTGATTTTATCATCCAATCATGTGCAAGCTAAAATGCTGTTTTTTTTACTTTCCTTGCATGTCCCCCTCGGATCCACAGCGACTGCACTTCCAAGTGCACTTTCAGTGCAATTTCAAGTGCACTTTGCACTTGTAGTTTGCACTTGTAGTGTAAAGTGGATTTGGCTTTTTGTAAATAACCCCCAGTGTCCCTTTTTTCTTAAATCCTATTAAGTCCTATTAAAACTGATAACCAGAGGGGCAGGGCTGCCGCAATCCCATATACGTGTCCTGTCATATTTATCATCATTAAAATGCACTGTAGGGTATTGATTGGCAATCAAAATATATTTTTCACATTGTAGATGCCATAAGAATAGTGAAAAACGAAGGCATCAATGTTAAAGTACTGCCAGCTATTTCATTGTCATCACTTGGTAAATGTAACATTCATTATACAGTAAAAGCTTATAGACAGACATTATGTTGCATATGTAATTTTTTTTTTTAAATGTAACTTTAGCTGTTTTGTTCAAGATTAAATGCGAGACTGAAAGCACAGTCTGTTCTGGACTTTCCTTATTGGAAGCATCACACACAATTCAGTAACTCTTAATGGGTGACAGTATAAATGTGATTGCAAATATCTTCACAAATGGAACTTCAACTGATGTTTGATATATTGTGTAATAAATGTTCGATGCTGACAGTGGCAGCTTATAAATAATGTGCATTGGATGCACACTGGCAACAATGCATCATTTCATTTATCGCTATTAGCAGTGATTTGGTAGATAATATATCAAATCTCTGTATGAAGAAATATAATATCATGTTAAAAACTGTCATATTGAAATATGGAAGGTGATGAAGGTCATTGGCATAACAAAAAAAATGTCTTCCTAAAAAAAATAGACCTATAAAGCGATGTACTTACCTCAGTAATACCTGCCTGAAATGTAGTGGCCTTTGTGTTATAAAATTCTAATCATTATCACCATCATTTTCAAAGCACTTATGCTAATTGGAACTCAAGGTGGATCTGGATGAGTGGAAGCTCAGGCTATTCTTTTCTTTGCTTGGCAATGCAATCAAGCTTTTACAGAAGAATTCCAATTTGTTCCCAGCCAACATGGGGATCTAGTCTTTTTTTTGTGTACCGAGTTTGCTCTTAAACTTTCTGCCAATATAACACATGTGCCAAGACTAGGGATGAGCCGAACACCCCCCCCCCCCCCGTTTGGTTCACACCAGAACCTTCGAACGGACCGAACGTTTGCGCGAACATTTAGAACCCCATTGACGTCTATGGGACTCAAACTTTCAAATTCAAAAGTGCACATTTTAAAGCCTAATATGCAAGTTATTGTTGTAAAATGTCTTAGGCCTCGTACACACGAGGCAATCTATCTGTTCAAATCGGTCGGACCGACCGATTTGAACAGATCTGTCTGCTGGCATTTTGGTTTGCTTGCGTGTACACACGAGCAAACCAAAATCCCCGCCAGCAGGGCATCATTCGGCGCGTGTGCGAGAAGACATGTCTGCTGGTTAGCATACTAACCAGCAGACATGTCGGGCGGACAGGTTCCCAGCCGACAGATTTCAAAGCATGCTTTGAAATCTGTCGGGTGGCCAAATCCGTCGGCTTGCCCGTACACACGGTCAAATCTGTTTGCTGGGGCGGTCGGGCCGACCGTTTCCAGCAGACAGATTTGATCATGTGTACGAGGCCTTAGAGAACACGGGTCTTGCCCCAGGAAACATGTATCAATGGTAAAAAGTTTAAAAAATGGTCGTTGTTTTTCGGAGCAGGACTCTTAAAAAAACTACAGTTTTTAAAACTTTTTTTCCATTGATACATGTTTCCTGGGGCAAGACCCGGGTTCTCAAAGACGTTTTCACAGCAGGTACAATATTTAAAGGAATTTTTATTTTATTTTTATTTTATTTTATTTTAGCATTATTAAAATCACTGCTCCTGCATCAGGAGCAGTGATTTTAGTGATGCTTAAATAAAAAGAAAAAAATGAAAAATTCCTTTAAATATTGTACCTGCTGGGTGTCTATGCCTGTGATAACGTCTTTAAATAGCACAATCACCTGCCTGCCAGTATATTAGGAAGAATTGATCTAGCTAAGCTATACAGTGTATAAATATATGTACAACACCTGGGATGTATATATATCCTCTACACACTGTAACATTAACTGATTAGCCTGCCTGCCTGCCTGCTCTATCTACCTGCAAAAAATGACACTCTCTCTGTCTCTGTCTGTTCTCTGTTAACTGCCGCAACACACTACACAACGCCGATTTGGCCAACTATGGCTCTTCGTTTTTTTGCGTGCTGTGATTGGCCAAGCATGCGGGTCATAGTGCATGCTTGGCCAATCATCAGCGCGCAATGCTGCAGTGAATTATGGGCTGTGACGCACCACTCGAATTTGGCGCGAACGGCCCATAACGTTCGAATTTCGACGAACGGTCAAACAGATGATGTTCGAGTCGAACATATGTTCGAATTGAACGCGGAGCTCATCTCTAGCCAAGACACATTACTCTAGGCATCAATGTCATTGTCATCTTACTGAACATATTTCGTTATAATCTACTAATTTGGAAACCATTAAGTATAATATATTGTCAAAAGTATTGGTACACCTGCCTTTACACGCACATGAACTTTACTGGCATTCCAGTCTGTAGGGTTCAACATTGAGTTGGCCCACGCGTTGAAGCTATAACAGCTCCAACTCATCTGGGAAGGCTGTCCACAAGGTTTAGGAGTGTATCTATGGGAATGTTTGACCATTCTTCCAGAAGCCTATTTGTGAGGTCAGGCACTGATGTTGGACAAGAAGGCCTGGCTCCCAGTCTCTGCTCTAATTCATCCCAAAGGTGTTCTATCGGGTTGAGGACAGGACTTTGCGCAGGCCAGTCAAGTTGCTCCAGCCCCCAATCTTTCTCATTCGTGTCTTTATGCACTTGCTTTGTGCTCTGGTCCAAATCATTTGGTGGAGGGGGGATTATGGTGTGGGCTTGTTTTTCAGGGGTTGGGCTTGGTCCCTTAGTTCCAATGAAGAGAACTCTTAAGGTGTCAGCATACCAAGATATTTTGAACAATTTCCTGTTCCCAACTTTGTGGGAACAGTTTGGGGATGGCTCCTTCCTATTCCAACATGACTGCCCACCGGTGCACAAAGCAAGGTCCATAAAGACACAGATGGGTGAGTTTGGGCTGGAGGAACTTGAGTTGCCTGCACAGAGTCCTGACCCTAACCCGATAGAACATCTTTGGGATGAATTAGAATCGACACTGCAAGCCAGGCCGTGTCATCCAACATCAGTGCCTGACCTCACAAATGCACTTCTGGAAGAATGGTCAAACATTCCCATAGACACACTTCTAAACCTTGTGGACAGCCTTCCCAGAAGAGTTTAAGTTGATAAAGCTGCAAAGGGTGGGCCAACTCAATATTTAACCCTACAGACTAAGACTAGAATGCCATTGAAGTGCATGTGCATGTGAAGGTACCTCCCCAATACTTTGACAATATAGTGTATGTTTGTTTGTTTTGTTTTTGTTATTTTACCATGTAAAACAAAATTAGCATGTGACATTAGAAATCATGCTGTGCCATTCAGTGATCATAAATGCTAGAATTGGTGAAAACATGAATTTGAGCAATGTGTCAAAGCTTGCTAACCCTGTCATTGTGTAACACTCTCTGGATTTCAGTTGTCTAACTGTGGTTGTAGCTGGCCAGCTAGAACCTGTCCTAGGTAGCTAATATAACCTACATATACTGTATATATATATATATATATATATATATATATATATATATATATATACAGCTAGGCCTGCTAAGAACCTAATGTAGAGCACATGCTTAAATGTGAGAGACAAAAGCAAAGTTATTCACAGTTTAATTCATACCAAAAAGCATAGAGTTAAGCTTTTGTGACTCATCACAGGCCTTGGCCCAATCACAGCCAATCTCACATTGAGCAGAGTCTTGACCAGTCACAGCCAGCTTTGCATCCACTTTGTCTGGGAGGTTCCTAGTGCTGTACATGTGCTCTGCTAGATTGTTCCACAGAGACAGAACCACATGGAGACAGAGACACAGCAAGCAGACATACAGAGCAGTTCTTATGGAAGCCAGGGGCAAAACTAGGTATTTATACAGTTATATATATGTTCTTGTTGTAAATAGTGTGATTAGAACTGTATACTGATTTAGCTGTGTGTTCACTTGTAGTTCCACCAAACCTGAACCATACCAAACCTGAATCACTCATCAGTCATCAAACCCAAACCTTCATACTGAACCACTCATCATACCATACCTTCAAACCAAACTAAGCTAACCCTGCAAACCACAGTTATACCTTTTTAGAGAAATCAGAGAATGCTTTGATAACTTACACAGAGAGAGAGAGAGAGAGAGAGAGAGAGAGAGAGAGAGAGAGAGAGAGAGAGAGTAAATACTGAAGAAAGAACTATATCCACCATCTTATGTTAAATGACAAGATTGAATATTTCAACCACTATTTTCTGTTATACTTTATTCATCACGTGTTTTGTACATGGACTGTCTGCTGCAAAGCAGCAGTATCTTATATGAAGAAAAGTGAAGTTATTAAAGAAGTTATTTTAAGCATTTTAGTGTGCTCTTTAAACCTACTGCTTCCATAGAACGGCAATAGAGGAATTTTCAGAGTAATAGACAGTCTTGTTGGACTGAAAAGTCAGAGATATCACAATTCTTCTAATGCCACAGCGCATGAGGCACTTCATAGTGCTACGCCTGCCACAGTGGAACCAATTATTTCCTTTGAGGGAAAAGCAATAGCGCTCCTCAATTTCCACAGTAAAGAGCGCATTTGAGCAGCGGAGCGCCAGCATATACCGCCGCGCAGCAACCGATCCCTGAGTGATCAAGTAAAGACACCTCAGCGGAGCTACCATACAGGCCATAGAAGCGTCGTTTACTCAAACTGCAGCCGACTCATAAAGTGGCAGAACGGCAAAGGCAAGATAGTCACGGAAAAGCACCAACCCTCCTGCGACCCCTAGAGAGAGAAAAAGACGCATGGTGGGAGACCAAATTCCAGACCTAGAGTGCCTGCACTGCCATCCACAAAGAGGTCACGTACTGCAGCCAGCTAGTTTCCCGCCACCAGGCCCAAAGTCATCACAAAGCATCGCAGCTCATCGCAAAGTCATCGCAGAGCATCGCAAAGTCATCGCAGCTCATTGCAGAGCATCGCAGCTCATCGCAAAGTCATCGCAGAGCATCACAGCTCATAGCAGCGCATCGCAGCTCATCGCAGAGCATCGTAAAGCATCGCAAAGCATCGCAAGTCAGCGCAAGCTTCGCATCAAGAAAAGACAAGTCTCCTCTAAGACTGACATTTGTTCCAGCAACCTACAGATCACAGTATCCTCCTCTTCAGAAATAAGGTCAGAGCTTTCCTTTTATTACTTATCATTGCACATAGGCTTTGGCATAAAGAGACATTTTCTTGTTCAGGAATAAAAGACTGTAAAGTAAAACAAAGGACAGTTTGTAGTATACAGACTCTATTGCATTTAAAGGCAATCATTTATTGCCTGCATCTTTTGCTATTGCATTAAAAGTGAAAGTAATTTATTGCCTGCATCTTTTGCTATTGCATTTAAAGTGAAAGTAATTTATTGCCTGCATCTTTTGCTATTGCATTTAAAGTGAAAGTCATTTATTGCCTGCATCTTTTTCTATTGCATTTAAAGTGAAAGTCATTTATTGCCTGCATCTTTTGCTATTGCAGTTAAAGTGAAAGTCATTTATTGCCTGCATTTATTGTTATAGCATTTAAAGTAAAATGTCTAAGACTAGTATTACCATGCCAGTGTTAGAGGATACAAAGATAGATAGGATAGAGGGTAAAGAGCAAGTGAACCTGTCAGAGGTAGAAGAGTCTGATGCAGCATTAGCCTTGCCCCAAACAAGTGAGCTAAGATGCTCAGAACGTATCAGAAAACCGACCCCAAAAATGCAGGAAAATTTGGAGCAAGAAGCAGCATTAAAAGGAAAAAGGTTCACCAGAATATATGATAAGTGGAAAGTATACATTAAAGATGCTCGTAGAAAGCTAAAGCAAGTTAGTATAAAAGAAAATTTGAGTGATCTGGTAGAGACGATAGAAGAGTGTGAATCACAGCTTATGGCAGTGTATGTCAATCTGCGGTAATCCACGACACCTACTCATGATATTGTGAGGAACATGGACACATGTACTGCATTTACTAAAGATTTAGTAAAGCTCATGACAGAATTATCATCTGAAGCCAACTATGATGAAGTTAAGGTGAGAAAGAGAATGAACAAGCTCTTCACAAGAGACTATGCTAGGTCCTTAGGGGGAACCACAATCTCAAGTGGGACTTCGTTCACTAGCATAAGGGCCAGTCACACATCAGAGTCCTCAAGTACTCTAGCCAAAAGAAAGGAACTTGCTGAACAACTTGCTGTCAAGAAAGCAGAAATCGAGATGGAATCTGCCAAATGGAGGCACAGCGCCATCAAATGGAGGCACAGTGCCCTCAAATGGAAGCTCAAATAGAGGCACAGCGCCATCAAATGAAAGCTCAAAAGTCTGGAAAGACTGAAAGAAGTTAAGATTATAGAAGCCAGACTAAGAGTACATGAAGAGGACATGAATGGTAGTCAACAGAAATCTTGCCCTAGCAAGATTGAAATGCTTGAAGAAAAAGATAGGAAGAGATCTCAAGCAGGATTATTTGAAATTCATGGAAGGCATCCTTGAAGAAGGACATGTAGAGAAGGTGAATAACCAACCTAAAGAAGGAGAAGTGTGGTACATCCCACATCAAGGTGTTTACCACCCAAAGAAACCAGATAAAATTAGAGTAGTATTTGATTGCTCAGCAAAGTATGATGGTGTTGCATTGAATGATCATCTACTAAAGGGACCAGATCTTACAAACACTCTGCCTGGAGTACTCTGTAGATTCAGAAAGTATCCCATATCGGTCATGTGTGACGTTGAAAAAATGTTCCACCAGTTCCATGTGAAGAACAAGGATAGAGACTTCCTGAGGTTCCTATGGTGGGAGAACGGAGATACAGATACAGAGCCAGCAGAATACAGAATGAAAGTACATTTGTTTGGAGCAGCATCGTCTCCAGGTTGCACCAATTATGGTATGAAGTACTTGGCTAATAAAAATGAAAACGATTGTCCATCAGCAACAAATTTTCTTAAGAAAAACTTCTATGTAGATGATGGTCTTATAAGTCTAGAGTCCACAGAATCTGCAATCAAATTAGTAAAGGAAAGCCAAGAATTATGCGCAAAAAGGAAACCTGCGCCTTCATAAATTAATCTCAAACAACAGAGAGGTACTGGAATCCATCAGTGACTCTGAACGTGCAACAACAATGAATAATGTAGATCTCAATTATGATCATCTTCCAGTTCAGAATGTACTTGGCTTGGGATGGAATGTAGAGAACGACGAGTTCTTCTTTGAAGTATCCTTTGAAGAGAAAGTTGCAACCAGACGTACCATTCTCTCTGCAGTGGCTTCTATATATGATCCACTGTGATTCTTGGCCCCAGTAATCCTCAAAGCAAAAGAACTACTACAAGAATTATGCAGATGGAAGTTGGGATGGGATGAACCCATACCTGAAGATTTGAGGCCAAGGTGGGAGACTTGGATAAGAGACAGGCAAAATTTGAAAGAAGTTCGGATACCCAGATGTTTTGTACCTAATGATTTCGGAGAGTACAAGAAAATAGAACTTCATCACTTTTCAGACGCCAGTAGTTATGGCTATGGTCAGTGCTCCTACATCAGAGTGATAGGAGAAGAAAAAATGTGCCCTGGTTATGGGAAAGACCAGAGTTGCACCTGCCAGTATTCAGACAATACCAAGACTTGATCTGACAGCAGCTGTTGTTTCAGCATCAGTAAGCAAGTTTCTAAGAGAAGAATTAGAGTTAAAAATAGATGAAGAATATTTTTGGAGAGACTCACAAGTTGTCCTAGGATACATAAACAATGAAGCTCGAAGATTCCATGTCTTTGTCACCAACAGAGTTCAGAAAATTCGGGAAATGACAAATCCGGAACATTGGCATCACATTGATACAAAGCATAACCCGGGAGATCATGCTTCAAGAGGTCTGAATGTAACAGAATTGAAAAATTCAAATTGGTTCACCGGTCCAGAGTTCCTTTGGAAAAAGGAGATCATACCCAGTGAAGGTTACACAGAATTGTCTATGGGTGATCCAGAAGTTAAGGTTGTACAAACATTAAGCACTGCTGCCAAATGTCAAGATGACATACTTGAAAGACTAGCCAGATGTTCAAAACGGAATACGGTCATAAACGTAGTAGCTCGAATTCAACGTTTGGCAAAGGGAATCAGATAGAAGGAATCATTGAATGTACAGGAAAGAATGAAAGCTGAAGAAACAGTCATAAGACTCATTCAACAGAGATTCAATAATGAAGAGTTGAAGAGACTTAGTCAAGAACCTAAAAGGCTTCCTAACAACCATCCACTGTACAAGCTCAATCTTGTTCTACAGGATGGTATACTGAAGGTGGGAGGGAGACTGAAAAATGCATCGTTACCCAGCAGAGTGAAGCATCCATAAATTCTACCCAAAAATTCTACTTTCACAAGATTGATTATTGATCACTACCACAACATCAAGGAAGAAGCTTTACCCAGAACTGTTTGAGAGAAGGTGGTTACTGGATAGTGAAAGGAGGCAAAGTTATAGCAAAGTATATAAATAAGTGCGTAACCTGTAGAAAGGCACGTAGATCTACCGAAGAACAAAGAATGGCAGATTTACCAGTAGATTGTGTAAACCCATCATCACCATTTTTTTTATAGTGGAATGGATTGCTTCGGCCCATTCATCACCAAGCAAAACCGCAAGGAGTACAAGAGATATGGACTAATATTTACATGTCTGAGCTCCAGAGCAATTCACCTGGAAATGTTAAAAGATATGTCAACTGACGCATTCATCAATGCCTCGAGATGTTTCATAGCCATTAGAGGTACTGTCAGAGAGCTTAGATCTGACCAAGGATCTAATTTTGTCGGAGCAAAAAATTAATTTAAGAAAGCTCTAAAGGAGATAGATAAAGGAAAGGTAACTGAGTACTTGTCACAGAATCAATGTGACTTTCATATGAATGCTCCACATGCAAGCCACACAGGAGGAGTTTGGGGAAGACAAATCAGAACTCTAAGAAATGTGCTAAGTTCAATGTTGAAAAGGAACTCCGGAAGAATGGATGATGCTTCACTTAGGACCCTATTCTATGAAGTAATGTCTATTGTTAACAGTCGTCCACTTACATTTGACAGCATCAATGATCCAACAAGTTTGGAACCTTTAACTCCTAACCATCTACTTCACCTTAAGTCTGTATGCACACAACTACCGCCTGGCAAATTCACCAAAGAGGATTTATATGCCAAAAAGAGATGGCGAAGAGTTCAATATCTATCAGAACAGTTTTGGAGTAGATGGAGGAAAGAGTACTTAGCCAATCTTACGCTGAGAAATAAATGGCAAACACCAAGGAGAAATGTCCAAGTTGGTGACATAGTATTAGTGAAAGAAGAAGATGTACCTAGAAGTCAATGGAAATTGGCCAAAGTTCTAGAAGTTCAAAAGGATGAAGACAAACTAGTAAGAAGAGCGTTTTTACAAATAGGAGACTCAAAACTTGACAAAAAGGGAAAACGTCTCACCACTCCACTCAAGTTGGAACGTCCTATACAGAAGTTAGTTGTTCTATTAGAGAGTGGTAAAAGACACTTGGAAAGTTGAGAACCTGATAGAAAATTCCACAAATTCATGTTCACATCCTACTATAGGGAACAAGAATTATAGGTAATTTTGGTGGGAGTGTAGCTGGCCAGCTAGAACCTGTCCTAGGTAGCTAATATAACCTACATATATATACAGCTAGGCCTGCTAAGAACCTAATGTAGAGCACATGCTTAAATGTGAGAGACAAAAGCAAAGTTATTCACAATTTAATTCATATCAGAAAGCATAGAGTTAAGCTTTTGTGACTCATCACAAGCCTTGGCCCAATCACAGCCAATCTCACATTGAGCAGAGTCTTGACCAGTCACAGCCAGCTTTGCATCCACTCTGTCTGGGAGGTTCCTAGTGCTGTACATGTGCTCTGCTAGATTGTTCCACAGAGACAGAACCACATGGAGACAGAGACACAGCAAGCAGACATACAGAGCAGTTCTTATGGAAGCCAGGGGCAAAACTAGGTATTTATACAGTTATATATATATATATGTTCTTGTTGTAAATAGTGTTATTTAGAACTGTATACTGATTTAGCTGTGTGCTAACTTGTAGTTCCACCAAACCAGAGAGAGAGAGAGAGAGAGTAAATACTGAAGAAAGAACTATATCCACCATCTTATGTTAAATGACAAGATTGAATATTTCAACCACCATTTTCTGTTATACTTTATTCATCACGTGTTTTGTACATGGACTGTTTGCTGCAAAGCAGCAGTATCTTATATGAAGAAAAGTGAAGTTATTAAAGAAGTTATTTTAAGCACTTTAGTGTGCTCTTTAAACCTACTGCTTCCATAGAACGGCAATAGAGGAATTTTCAGAGTAATAGACAGTCTTGTTGGACTGAAAAGTCAGAGATATCACACTTCTTCTAATGCCACAGCGCATGAGGCACTTCATAGTGCTGCAAGTGCCACAGTGGTTTACAAACCTACACCTGTCTTAGTGTGCCATATTCAGAAAAGAATACGTGCACAGCGGTTAACTTGTGTGCCTTACTTACAGGGCTGGTGCAATGATTTTTGACACCCTAGGCGAAACCTCATTTTGCTGCCCCCTGGCTCCACCCCTGACTCCACCCTCTTTTACCTCCCATGTAAACCCCACCTTTTTAATGAAGAACCCATCAAATGCAACCTCACCAGCACCCATCAAATGCAGCCTCACGAGAGCCAATCAATGCAGCCTCACCAGAGCCCATCAAATGCAGCCTCACCAGCGCCCATCAAATGCAGCATCACCAGCACCCATCAAATGCAGCCTCACCAGTGCCCATCAAATGCAGCCTCACCAGTGCCCATCAAATGCAGCTTCACCAGCGCCCATCAAATGCAGCCCCACCAGAGCCCATCAATGTAGCCTCACCAGAGCCCATCAATGTAGCCTCACCAGTGTCTATAAATGCAGCCTCACCAGTGCCCATCAATGCAACCTCACCAGTACCAATCAATCCAGCCTCACCAGCGCCCATCAAATGCAACCTTATCAGCACCAATCAATGCAGCCTCACCAGTGCCCGTCAATGCAGCCTCACCAGTGCCCATCAAATTCAGCCTCACCAGTGCCCATCAAATATAGTCTACCAATGCCCATCAATGCAGCCTACCAGTGCCAATCAACACATGTTTGCTTGCTTCCATTCATTTGGGTATCGGGACACAGACACAGTCCTCCACCGCCGATGTGCCTCTAAAACTACGGAGTGGCGGCTGCCTGATGATGCTGAGACTCAGTTGCTTGCTGGAGAGAAAAGAGTAGAGACACCAGTGGCTGGGTGCCCTAGGCGGCTGCCTAGTTTGCCTAGTGGTAGCATCAGCCCTGCTTACATAAAATCTAAATGAAGACCTATAAAATAACATTAACTCTGTCTGTTTAACCTGCACTAAAATGATCAGCTAGGAATGTGTCATGGGAAAGTAAGTAACACCTAGATAGAAAAGTATAAATAACATTCAAGAGTAGTTGGAGGAAGAATACAGCAAAATTAAAAATAAGTCATGGTCTAAAATAATAAAAATTTTGGTGGTGGTGGTGGTGGTGGTGGGGGATTTGTAATCATAACAAATTGAAAATGTAAATTGTATTCACATCGCACAACTGTATCATATTTATTTTTAATCAATTAGCAAAACATAAGCAGATAAATACTGTTTTTCTACGTGCTCCAGTGACTTTTTTAGAGCCTTCTAAAATGTAAAGCAAAGATACAAAGAAATGACATAATCAAAACATAAACTAACTTCTAGAAGTGTTTTCTTTAAGAACTTACAAAAGGAAACACAAAGACATAAATCACGTATAATAGGGATAATGTGGGACAGGATCGTTAAAGTAAAGTACTGCATGTTCTTTCTAAATTGGTTACAACTGAATGTTGATGTATATAGAATAAAAAATGGGATGTACTGCCGGAATGTCAGCACACTAGCAAACAAACAAACAAACAAACTCGTTACAGACTTATGTACATTTAAATGAATTTGCTGGGGGATAAGCTGAAAGCATCAGACAGTGAACAGAAGGAAGAAAGGGTTTCAGAGGTTTCAGAGGATGCAAGTTACACAAGCATTCAACAGTGGAGAGCTGTTAAATAATACATAAATAGACTGTAATATATGATTTATTTATGAATAGTAAAATTCATAAAAATAGAATCTCTCTTGGACTTTCAAAACGCAGTCACTAACTCATTCATTTGTTTGATTATTTTATATCATATCATTTTTAAAGCTTAACAAAATGTGATGGAGGACAGGGCACTTGGCACTGCAAGGATGGTACTGGAGGATTATAGGTCAGAACAAGGAGAGGGGCAGGCCCTGGGCACCCAGCTGCAGCTCAGAGTGTAGGGAGTCTCCAGAGGGAGATAACAGGGCCTTAGGGAAGGTTCAGGTCCTGTGTGGAGTGGCAATACAAAACCACTTAATCCCAAATCTTGGGTTGTCCCCAGAAAAGTAGTAGAGGGGAAATCTTCCAATGGGGGGGCACTAGTTATGATTTCCCTTCACTTACTATACCATAGCCAAACAGGAAGTGAGAGGAAATTCCTGCAAATTAAGGGAATTCCTTGGGCACCCCCAGGTCAGTAGAACCAGGGCTTTTTTCAGGGGGAACTTGGTGGAACTCAGTTCCACCACCTCTGGCTCAGACCCTTGGGGGGGGGGCTGCTCACCACAATCACTTGTAAATACAGAAGTCCGGGTTCTGTGTTTACAAGTGACAGCTCTGCACTCTGTGTGTAACCCCCTGAACTTTGTACTCGGTATGTAATGCAATCTTGGTATTTAATGCACCTTAAAGACCCTCCTACTGTTTGTGAAATTTGACTGACCACTCTCACTATTTGATGTGATTTGGAGGGTGTGTGTAGGGGAGGGGTTTTGGGGGTCGTGGTTGAGTTCCAGCACCTATTGCAGCAAGTCCGCATTGCTGCAATACAGACTCCAGTTGACTCCAGATCAACTTTCTGTGCAAACATTCTGCAAGTCTGCTGCAAGTTCTAGTTCACTTATGTTCTACAATGGTCATCCCACCACAGGGGTCACTGTGAATTGTTATGCTGTAGACTGGCAGAGCTCATGCTGTAGACTCACTACTGCAACTTTGATCTTGCTAGAGACTTGTCACGCAAGTTTGCTACAATTTGGAAAAGTGTCAACTAGGACTTGTGCTTCAAGTGCTCTGCAAGTGTACAACTTGCCAGTGAATATGTGCAGCAAGTTACAATTCAACACTGCTACAAATGTATCTTTGCTATCTGGGAAATCTATGGAAAATAGTACTGGAGATAGAGTGAGTATTTAAACTGTGTTTGGCTTAAAGGGGTTGTAAAGGAAAAAAAATGTTTTCATAATAAGCATCCTTTACTTGCAGACATTACTCTTTTCACTTCCTCATTGTTCATTTTTGCTCAGAAGTTGCTCTATTTCTTCTCTGTGTAGAGCCCACCTAAAATACATACCAGATCCTTTGAGTCTGGCATAGATTTAACCCCCCTGCCGGTATCCCCGAGCGTAACTCGGGGTGGATTTTTTATGTAAAAATCGATATCCCTGAGTCGCGCTCGGGGTGAATATGCAGAGCCTGCAGCGCGCTGGCTTACCTTGTATTCAGGCTGGGTATACTGTACTTACCTTGTCCCTGGATCCAGCGATGCATCCCGCTGTGTGAGCGAGTGGCGTCCTCCATTCGACTCACACAGTGCCCGCGCGCCGCCGATCTCCGTTCCCAGCGACGTAACGGCGCACGGGGGCAGAGACCGGCGGCAAATTAAAAAAAGTAAACAAACACATTACATACAGAATACTGTAATCTTATAGATTACAGTACTGTATGTAAAAAGTACACACCCCCCTTGTCCCTAGTGGTCTGCCCAGTGCCCTGCATGTTCTTTTACATAATAAAAACACTTTTTTTGTGCCTGCAAACTGTAGATTGTCCATAGCAACCAAAAGTGTCCCTTTATGTCAAAAGTGATTTTAGAGCAGCTAGAAAACAGCGATAATAAATGATAATCACTTGCAGAATTCAGCGATAGCGATTTGTGGGGAAATTCGTCATAAAAAAATAAAAGTAATGACAGCGACAATTCTGCAACTGAGCAAATTTCAGTGATTTTGATTTGATTACATTAGTGAATAATTTTTATTATAATTACATTATTATTTGTTATAATTATTTATAGTTATTTATTATATTATAATTTTATGATTTTGTGTTTCAAACTTTATCATACCCGGGATGTCTACTAGACTCTGGTTTGGACAAATTTAAGTGAGTTATTCCTAAAAATTGCAGGCTTACAGTATAAAACGCAGAATTTCCATGCAAAATAATTGTACCACTTTTGGTACGTAATTCCAGACAGAATCATACCGCCAGGGAGGTTAAAGGGGTTTCTCACACACACACAAACACGCACAAAAAAAGTGTGATGATCTAAACCAGATCCTTAATCCGGGCATGCAGCCTGGCTGGCCAGAAAAGGAGGGATGAGCATGCACCCCCTGATGCATACTAGGCTACATGCCCTCAACATAGGGGATATAGAGCACTTTGCCTTCATGTTGATGGGGACAAAGTTGTCTTCCCCACAACTTTGTCCAGTAGCAATGGGGTCTGTGGACAGGCAGGGGACTTATCAGAGTCTGGAAGCCCCTTTAATAAAAAGGGGGACCCCAGATACTGTCCTGGCCTCTCCTACATGAAAATGGAGTACATAGTACCCCTACTCATTCACAAAAAAATGTCACCTAGAATATGCATACCTCATACATACTAGAGGGAGTACAACTCCTAGGGGGAATCAGTGGTGGAGAAGCATCTGGGTGTTCTGGTAGATCATAAGCTTAATCATGACACACAATGCCAAGCTTCGGTTTCCAAAGTGAGAAAAAGCTTTTACTGGACTCCAGAGAGAGATAGCATTTTGTCCCTGTACAAATCATTAGAAAAAACTCATCTGTAATATGCAGTTCAGTTTTGGGCACCAGTTCACAAAAAAGTATATTGGAGAACTGGAAAAGGTGCAAAGAAGGGCAATCAAACTGATAAGTGACATAGAAGAATAGAGGAGCTCAGCTATGAGGAAAGAATATAGGAACTGAATTTATTCTCTCTTGAGAAGAGGAGATTGGGTGAATAAGATCAGCATGTATAAACAGGGCAATTTAAAGGAATTTGGGGGCCCCAAGCAAAATGGACATGGAGGGCCCCCAAACCCCCCCCCCCCCCCGCACGCATGCACACAAAGCCTACAGGAACCACAGCATAGCGATACATTTACTCCCCCCTCCCCCTACCTATGTTTTTATGTGCAGAAGTTATAGAAAGCGCGGCAAGGGCCCTGCTTGGGGCCTCAGGCCAGCTCGGGGCCCTAAGCAATTGCTTGGTTTGCTTGCCTTGTCGTGACGGGCCTGTGTATAAATACATAAGTGGTCTAAATAGTAAACTTGGTGTTATTCACTTTAAAGGGGTGTTCCAGCCAAAAAATGTGTTTATTAAAAGTCAGCAGCTACAAAAAGTGTAGCTGCTGGCTTTTAATAAACACTCACTTACCTGCTCCTGCGTTCCAGCGATGCGCCGACCGGGGCTCCGCTCCTCTCCCCCCCTCCCCAGTCGGCGTCTCCATCCCGACTGTGGGCACCCAGCCATGACAGCCTTCGGCTTCACGGCCGGGCACCCACTGCGCATGCGCGAGCCGCACTGCGCATGCGCGCGCGGCGCGGCTCGTCGCTGATTGGACAGGCGATTGCCTAGGACCTGTCAGTGTCCTAGGCCATCGCCTACAGGGAGGGGCTGAAATAAGGTGATTACGCCTCTCGCCTTATCAGCCCCTCGGCGGAAGCAGGAAGTGGGACAGGAAGTCCCACTCCTACTGAAGCCCCCACTCCCCCCCAAAAAAAATTACATGCCAAATGTGGCATGTATGGGGGTGAGGAGTGGATTAAGAGGAAGTTCCATTTTTGGGTGGAACTCCTCTTTAAGGTCATCACAAAGGACAAGGGGGCACTAGTTACATTTGGAGGAAAATAGATTTAATCTCCAATTACGGAAAAGTTTCTTCACAGTAGGGGCTTTGAAAATGTGAAATAGACTCCCTCAAGAGCTGGTTCTGAGCAGCTTAGTAGGTTGCTTTAAAAATGCGCTGGATTTTTTTCTTAACTGTGCATAATATAACCGCATACTAAAGTTTATGGGTAAAGTTGAGCCAGGGAACAGTTATAGTGTCTACAAAATAGGGGATAGTTTATGGATTTTTTTTTTTTACTAGTAATGGCAGCAATCTGCAATTTTCATCTTGGATACACATTGGACACTTTTGACACTATTTTGCGACCATTGTCATTTATACAGCTATAAAAATGCACTGATTACTGTGTAAATTACACTGGCAGGGAAATTAAACACTAGGGGGCGATCAAGTGGTTAAGTGTGTCCTAGGGAGTGATTCTAACTGTGGGGGGGTGGACTACCACTGACATGACAGTGATCATTGCTCTCAATGACAGGGAGCAGTAGATCCCTGTGAGTAGGCAGAACTTAGGCATCTCCCCATTCTGCCTCTCTGTGTCATGATCGCAGGCCGCTGGTGAACATTGAGTTTGGAGGGGCCCGCAGGCACGGTCACGGAGAACGCAGTGGGCATGCGCACGCCCACTGCTGACAAATTTAAGGGAACGTATTTGTACATCCATTTGCCCACCGCTGCCATTGTGCCGACCTATATCGGCATTTATCGGTCAGCAAGTGGTTAAGACCCCTTTCACACGGCCAGCGGGCAGCATTAGTGTTAAAGATCCGCTAGTTTTAGCAGTGCTTTACCATCACTTTAGTAGCACTTTTAGGCTGCTAGCAGCCAAAGAAAGGGTTAAATGCACCCAAAAATTGCAGCTGCCAAAGTGCTTTGCAGGTGCTTCGGCAGTGGTGTGCATTCATTTCAATGGGTAGGGGCGGTGTATACACTGCTCCAAAGATTAATGAATTATTTTTGTATTATTATTAGTTTATGCATATTGCACTTTTTTGTACAATCCCAATGAGGCAGCCATCATGGAAGAGTAGAGGCAGCCACCCTATTCCATCACATTGTGGAGCTGTTATCATCACCTGGCCCATTTCCTGCAGCTCAGCTGTCTGGGCCTTTTTTTTGCAACCGATCGCACTGTTGCAATTTGCAAACTTTGTCTCAAGCACATCAGGCATGGCAAAAACACCTGCCATTTGGGTACACATGCTTGACAAGGCATTTAGTCTCTCACCACTCAGCCCGTTGGCAAGAGCACCTGAAAGCCACACAAAAGGGGCAGAATTCTGTTCCACTGACAGGGATAATGGTATGGCGCAGGGTGCCCCAGGTCCTTGCAGCATATCTGCCAATAGCCATCATCTGTAGACTATAGCCGGCAAATTTCTCTGCCCCATCTGCTGCAGCAAAAAAATAAATACAGTCACTGCCACCCACACGCCCAGTGTCTAAATGCAAGCTTGTCAAAGCTGCAGGCTCTACAACTTCTGCCTTTCCGTCTGGTGAATTCTGCCCCCTTCCGTGAATTTGCAGAATGTGCTTTACCACACTGGCAAGTTCCCAGTTGCCATTTCTTTTCACGTTAGGCCATTCCAGCTCTCTACTATCACGTGGAAGGCATCATTGGGCAAGACAGTTAGCTGCAAAATCCACATTACTGCTGACACGTGGTCCAGCCAGCATGGTCAGGGACGATATATTTTATTCACAGCACACTGGGTAACTGCTTACAACCCAGAAGGATGCAGGCCAGGGCTCAGTGCTGCAGCTTGTTGTGCCCCCATGTCTCCATACAGCTAGTGGTAATGATGCAAGATTTGTCAGCTCTATGCTCTCCTCTGTTGAATTGTCCTAGGGACCACAAGTACCCCATAAGCATTCAAGAGGCTAGTTGATGACTCAGGCTAAAAGGTGCCATGCAGTGCTTCAGCTAGTGTGTCTAGGGGACAGGAACCACACCGGAGCCAAGATTCTTTCAGCTCTGCAGGGGCAGGCCCAGAGGTGGTTCACACCACACTAGCTGGAGCCAGGAATGGTGGTGTGCGATAATGGCACAAACCCCAGCTCCACTCTTTGACAGGGAAAGTTTACACATTTGCCATGCCTGGCACATGTCCCCAATTTTGTGGTGCAGCATTTCCTAAATAGGTACCCAGGGATGGAAAATCTGCTAAAGCAGGCCAGAAGAGTCTGTAGCTATGTTAGGTGGTCATACACAGCCACTACTATGCTGCTATGTTTTTACTGATTCAACTAAAAAAATTATCAAGTGCTTGCATAATTAGGATGTTTTTCCTTTTCTCCACAGAAAAGTGCTGTATATGATGCCCTATGATGATCTACTTGTGTGATGTTGATTATATCCATTGATTGAATTTGCCCTTTACTGCACATTTACATGCTCTGCTTGTTGAAGAGATGCCTTTTACAATTCTTACTTTCATCAAGAGGTGTGTGCCAAGCCTCAGAAATCACATGCTAATGTGTATACTTTGGGAAAAATAATTACAAATGTATAAGGTGTTTTAATCATTTCATAAACATAAATAAAACAATATAGGCTGGAATGCTTAGTGCAGTTTGGCAATGATTTGCTGCAGGGTACCTTTCCCTTGCATTACCATCTTTCTTTTTAACTGCTGCATTGTCTTATGCACTAATAGAATGCTTATTCCACTACCTATACTGCAATTATATTTCTGAAAGAAGAAACTGTTGCATGATCAATACTAATTTAGGTAACATACTGGCTGTGTCCTCAGTGGAATCTTAAGATGATTGAACAAAATAGGCACAGAAGTCATCACCAGTTGTTTTCCAAGAATTGGAATAGGCATTCCGTTGATCTAATATAATAATGAAAAAGAAATGGTATTTTGTTTTTATGCAGGGGTGCAGCTATAAGGGCTCTTTCACACTTGTGGTGGAGTGCAGTGTGTTATATAGTCTTCTCACAACCTGATTTAATCCTTCTCTTATTTGCTCCTTTTTGGTCTGTTAAACTTACCTTTTGAATCGTTTTTTTTTTTATATTTGTTCAGTAAGCGTAAAAAAAATATGTTAATCTTGTCAACTTCCTGTGCTCCCTGCCTGTGCTGCAATTTTATCATTTAAATCATTCCCAGCTATCTCTAAGAACTTAAGGACACTTCCCCTCTATGTTACAGAGAAGAGGAGAGGGAAGGATGTTTGTGGTCTTGTCGTATGGTGACAACTCTGCTTCTCCATGGATACAGTATGGGGAGTTGTTGCCACCTAAGGACAGAAACAGTGTTACTTGCAGGATCAAACGGTGAACAAAAGAAAAAAATTGGATTGCAGAACCATTATAATCTTTCTCTAGAATTAAGTAGATGTAGGCATAATGTAGCCTTATGCCGCATACACACGATCGGACATTTCGACAACAAATTTTGGATTTTTTTCCGACGGAACGTTGGCTCAAACTTGTCTTGTATACACACGGTCACACAAATGTTGTTGGAAATTCCGATCGCCAAGAACGCGGTCACATACAACACGTACAACGGCACTATAAAAGGGAAGTTCAATACCCAGTGCGCCACCC
This sequence comes from Rana kukunoris, assembly GCA_029574335.1. NCBI lineage: Eukaryota > Metazoa > Chordata > Amphibia > Anura > Ranidae > Rana > Rana kukunoris. The sequence continues at coordinate 145,339,809 of CM056051.1, read as the reverse complement.
TTTGGGCTCCTTCTGCTAATCTTGTGTTAGTAGAAGTTTGGTGAGAGACGATTTGTGCTTTTCAGTCTGTTACTGCTCTTCAATTTGTGCTTGTGGGTTTGTATCTGCGGTGACGTACAATGCATACGACGGCAGTATAAAGGGGAAGTTCGATTCCAATGGCGCCACCCCTTGGGCTGCTTTTACTAATATCCTGTTACTGCTTTTAGTAAAAGTTTGGTGAGAGACGATTCACGCTTTTCAGTCTTCGTGCTTTCAGTTTGTTTTCTGCGGTTCAGTTTGTGCTTGTGGGTTCGTATCTTGTCTTTCAGTGCATGTAGTCAGTTCATATCTGGTTTTCAGTGCATTCTTGTCTGCTCATTTCTGATTTTCAGCTCGTTCTTCTTAGGCCTTTCTGTTCTTCAGTGCGTTCTGTTAGTTCGTTCTGACCAGTGGACCGTTTTCTAGCCATGTTGCGGCAACGTACTCGTCATAGAGTTGGTGCTGTGCAGGGGCTTGATGTTAGGGTTCTTACTTTGACCCAAGCCCAGTCCATGAACAGTGTGGGGAGGAGTTCATGGACGAAGAATTGGTTGATCCAGCGTGACCAATTCTCTCATATGCCTTTGTTGCGGGAGATCCATGAGAATAATCTTGATGACGGACCACGTTTTTCACCATTTGTTGGCTTTGCTATTTTTCTCCTTTAACATCACATTCTATGTATTTAATGTTTGCTAATGTATTGTATTTCTTTCATAATTCCCTAATTATCATGATTGTAATATGCTGTGAAGGTCCCCTTTGTCCTCATGCATGCTTTAAGCATTGAATGCTCCTTTTTTTGGCCTACATGCATATTTGCCTCCACTAACCTCTCCAGCATCCTATCCTGGGACCATGCACACCTAGCCTAGTCACTTAACCTCCCTGGCGGTATACTTCTTTCTGGTTTTAGGTGCTGAAAGCGGTACCATTATTTGCAAGGAAATTTGTCGTTTTATACTGTAGGCCTGCAATTCTTAGAAATAACTCACTTAAATCTGACCAAACAAGAGTCTAGTAGGCATCCCGGGTATGACATTTAAAAAAATTATAAATTATAATATAATAAATAATTATAAATAATTATAACAAATAATAATATAATTATAATAAAAATGATTCAATAATGTAATCAGCTCATAATCACTGAAATGTGCTCAGTTGCAGAATTGTCGCTGTCATTACGAATTTCCCCACAAATCGCTATCGCTCAATTCTGCAAGTGATTATAATTTAATATCGCTGTTTTCTAGCTGCTCTAAAACCATTTTTGACATAAAGGGACACTTTTGGTTGCTATGGACAATCTACAGTTTCCAGGCAGAAAGAACAGTTTTTATTTTACAAAAGAACATGTAGGGCACTGGGCAGACCACTAGGGACAAGGGGGGTGTATATTTTTTTACATAAAGTACTGTAATCTATAAGATTAGAGTATACTGTATGTAATGTGTTTGTTTACTTTTTTAATTTGGCGACGTTCTCCGCCCCCCTTGTGTCATAACGTCGCAGGGAACGGAGATCGGCGGCACACGGGGACACTGTGTGAATCGAGCAAGGAACCGCTTGCTCACTCAGCGGGGATGCATCGCTGGATCCAGGGACAAGGCTCATATGGAACCTTCCCACACTAAAATGTTTACAATATGCCATCAGAGGGGGTGAGGAATCTTATAAGTGGACCTTATATTTTTGTCTTTAAATACTCCTTAAAATAAATGCTATACTGATGTTGGCCAATAATGTTTGTGTCTAATCTGCTTGCAATGTTATGTGCAAAAGTAAAAAAAAAACATTCTGGTTTGACTCCACAGTTTACTTCAACGCCACAGGAATGGCAGACTGTGGCATCCCAATTTGCCTAGCGGTGGGACCTTTCCAACTGCAGAGGGGCAATTGATGTGAAACACGTCCACATCGTCCCTCCCCAACTCAGGGTGATGTTGGCGGCGGTGGTGTCAGCGACATACAAGTTTGTGTATGTGAACGTGGTGAAGAATGGCTGGATGTCGGATGGTGGAGTCATTACAGACAGCTCCAAAATGGTGGCTTGGTATTACCACCTGCTGAAGATAATGTGGCAGGACTGCCGTTTGTTTTTTGTTACTGATGAAGCATTTGGGCTGGGTGAACACCTGATGCAGCCATTCCCCATGAGGACCCTCACCCCGGACCAGAGGGATTTTAATTGCCGGCTGGCCAGAGCCAGAAGAGTGGTGGAGAATAATTTTGGGATAATGGCCAGACGTTTCTGCCTATTCCTCACGGCAATCAACATGGCGGAATATAAACTCAATCATATTGTGCTTTCGTGTTGCATACTGCATAATTTTTTATGGCAAAATGCTACAAGTTATGTGGCTTCAGTTGTGCCTGAGGATGGATTTCCAGAACAAAGTACACTGACGTCACTTGAATCTGGCCGTCCTGGCCTGTCCCCCCAAAGCGCCTGTGAAATCCGTCAAATATATCTGGAATACTTTACGGGAAAGGGGCCATTGATATTCCCAAAATGTTTGATTCATTTTTTAAATAAATAATTCTTTTAATCTGAAATAATATTAAATTTGATTTACTGCTTGGGTTTCTTTTAGCTGTCTCCTAGGTTCTCCTAGTGTACTTGTAGTGCCAAGTTTATTAAATAACCCCCATTGTGACTGTAAACATATGTTGATCTTGCCTTCATCAGATCGGTTGATGTCACCCCTGTAAAAGCCAAATTTTAAAAATGCACACAAATTGGGAGTCAACATGTGTATTTCCCTCCTGATCCCATGCCTAATGTCAGCATGTGCTTTCTCCTATCATGGGGGATCAATGGTCATGTTTCAGGGGTGCAACCCCTTCCTCTGACCTACTTGAGTTGCTAGGAAGGGGTTGCACCCACAAAAGGCGTACATAGATATCCCATGATGGCAGATAGCACATGTTGACACACTGTGTGCATCTTCAAAATTTGGCTTTTAAAATGCTTAAATCATTTTATTAATGTAAAAAAGTACACAAAAAAATACGGTAGAAGTTTTGTGTGATTTAGATTCTGCCTAAAACATCAATGATGTTCTTCATTTTTTTTTAACATCATCGATCTTTTCCCTTATCTCTAAATCCCGATTGCACACCATTATGTCCCGGATGAGGATGTGTGCACTTGCACTGGTGAAACGAGTATCTTCTTCCACAACATCCACATCACCTAAAATAAAAAAAACACCATGTATTATAAATATGCAGGCATACTGTACATTTATCACCTGAAGCTGTGGTCGAAGACACTGACCTGTTGTGGTCACAATTTCACCCACTTCATAAACCTCTCCTCCCTCCACATCCTCAGGTTGTGGTGTGCTGAGTTCCCCTTCTTTAGGAGGTGTGGGGTTCCTGGTGTCCTCAGATGTCCTGAGTCTTCTCTCCCCTATGAAAATGAAACAAAAGGTATACTTAGCACACAGATATTTCAGGCCAGGAATAGGAATATGGAATATTGCTTGAAAGTGTGGTACAATTGTCTGTTTTGGCAGAGTTCCAAGCTGAAGACATGATTTTTTCCCTTACCAAAGCTGGAATGCTTACCTTTTTTGGACAAGTTTCACACATGGAGACACCCCAAGTATCCACTGGAGCACCTGTGTGGGACACCCTAAAATGGTTGTTTGGGTGTCCCACACTAGTGCTCCTGAGTCCAGATGTGTAAACAGCTGCTGAATGTCCTCTCCTTAAACTGAACCAAGTTTGCATTTCATTCTAGTTACAAACACATCTAGACAACAATGTACTAAACTTCTTTTAATACAAATAGGCATGACTAAATGTAGTTAACGTGTATCTGTCAAAAACATGGTATTAGTGGGCGAACCAACGATGTTTACTATGACCGATTACTGTGCCCACAAACCTGAATATTTACATTTTAAACTGTACAACAGTAAAGAAAAGCACATGGAGCAACATGCAAGTAATAATAATAGGAACACAGGACAAATACTTACTTTTTAGCAGCAGGTCATTGATCATTCTGTACTGATCGTGCTCCCTCAATTTCAGGTCTGACCAGCATTTCCTCAATTGCTCCTTGGATCATTGTACCCCAAATCTCCTGTGCAGACTTCTCACAACATTAGACATGATCTTGGCCTTTCTCACATTTGGGTTGGGGTACAGTCCATACTTCCCATCATAGTCGGTCCTCTTCAAGATGTCCACCATCTCCACCATCTCTACAAAGGACATATTTGAAGCCTTATATCTCCTCCTGGATTGGGACATTTTTGGCTCCGGGATTTCCTCCTCGTTACTACTATTATCACACACCTGCTGTGTCTTCGCCATGTGCTCTCCACTGTGCTGAAAGAGAAGGGGCAGGGAATATACTAGAAAGAACGTCAGGGGTAGGTGACGTGGGCGGAGTTTCACGCATTCGCAGTGTTTATAAAGCTAAAATGCCTGTGTCGTACCTACGATCTGTGAGCAGAGGAAGGAGTAACAGAAGCGCCAATCGTGATAACGAAGGTAAAATTTTAACTTGGGGCATCAGTGGCCTATGGAGTCAATGGTGTGAGTCTATTGCGCTACTGCGAGTAACGAAATGTTAAGTGAAAAAAGAATATATACTAAAGCAGCTGTATCTGAAAGGGTACACAAAACCACTAAACAAGTGAATGAAATATATAAATTGATAAGCGCTAAAGTAAATAGGTGAAATCAATATATAAAACTAGAAAAATGTTGCAAGAACTCTGTGCTCATTAAAGTAATATAAATCAGCTGGCGAGCTGCAGTTTGAGGTACAACTCCCCACAAGCAACAAATAAATGTGCAACACTGTGCAATATCAATAAAAGAGAGTCTATGAATTGGATGGTGATGTGGAGCAGATGAATCTTCTAAAAATGGTGATTAATGATGAACATATTCATTAACCGGTCTCATATTGCCCTTACCTTCAGGTAGTGGTGTGTAGGCATATAGGGCAAATGGCTACTTCTCCTGCTGTGTCAGCACCGCTCCTCAGTGATCTGTTCTCCCGCTGTCATAGAGTGACATAGGGAATTCTGAGACCTGTAAGGCTCATGGATGCAGAGCCAATAATGGGGCAAAAGAAATAATGCCACAATAGTGAAGACCGTAAAACAGGGGAGGGTGGTGTTCGCTTTAATAAAAAATGGACTTTGCCCTATATGCCTACACACCACTACCTGAAGGTAAGGGCAATGAGACCGGTTAATGGATATGTTCATCATTAATCACCATTTTTAGAAGATTCATCTGTTCCACATCACCGTCCAATTCATAGACTCTCTTTTATTGATATTGCACAGAGTTGCACATTTATTTGTCGCTTGCGGGGAGTTGTACCTCAAACTGCAGCTCGCCAGCTGGTTTACATCACTTTAATGAGCACAGAGTTCTTGCAACATTTTTCTAGTTTTATATATTGATTTCACCTATTTACTTTAGCGCTTATCACTTTATATATTTCATCAGTGGCCTATACTGCTTCTAGATTGAGGCCTGTATTGGGATAAGATTTAGAGAGTTTAGACTGACATTAGTGTTTGTCTTGTGTTTTGTCTTGCAGAAAAAATTAAACGCTTCAAAGACCATGATTTCCTGCCCATGTTTATTGTAAAACATCCCTTATATAAAAACAAACCAGCTAGGAAGGCAGCAATTGAGAAATTGCTGGAATTTGTGAAGACGCAGATCCCCGAAGCAGACATGCCCTATTTGAAAACCAAAATTGGTGGCTTAAGGAGCAATTATAATAGGTAACGGAATAGGGTCCTGGATTCCCAAAGATCTGGAGCAGCAGCAGAAGACATTTATGTCCTCAGTCTATGGTACTATGACAGAATCTCTTTTCTGTCAGACCAGACTGAATCAGGCCATCACTTTCGACTCTTCCTTCCACCCTTCCTTCCACCCCAGCTGAGGCTTTCAACATCCAACCTGGGCCTTCCAACCAGATAGAAGTGGAGGAGCCCAGTTTGAGCAAGGTATAGTATTGTTCAACATATGATTTAACAAAAAGTGTTTTACATATCAATAGACAGTAGTGACCAAAAATTATTGGGACAAGAATAAAAACTGCTGGGATCAGAATGATAGTGATGAGGGCTGTTTTAAGGCCCATGAGCACAAGGGAATGTGACAGAATGGGATTTTCCAGCACCCCCCCCCCCCCCCAGTTAGCTAACTGGGTCAGTTAGCTTGTTTCCTTCCTAGAAAGGTTATAATAAGTTTGTGAGGTAAAGCTAGGTAACCATGAAAGGTCATAGGTTAAGTCACATGACCTAATGGAATATTCTGGAAGGGGCAAAGGTTATTTAAGGCAGTGCAGCAAGCCCGCTTTTTGTCAGTTCCTCAAGATCTCTGCCCATGTGTCCCCCCCCCCCCCCCCTTTCGCTGCCTTATAATATTATGCGGTTTTTACTACCTTTTTCATAGTAAAAGGGGGATAGTTTATACAAATTGGCTTATACTCTATGTCAACATTTAGTAATGTTGTTTTATGAGAAAATAACTTGTTTGGCCTAAATTTATGAAGAAATCTGATTTTATTAGATGCTTTATAACAGAAAACAGAAAATATTTAATCTTTCAAAATGCTCAGTCGTTTTTCATTTATATAGCAAAAAGTATATAATATCAATTTAGTTTGCATACTGTATTGCATGACCACGCAATTGCCAGTTAAAGTATCACAGCTCTGAATAGCTTTAAATGTCCTGGTCATGAATTGGATAAAACCTTCTGGAGGTCAAGTGATTAAAAAAAAGATTAGGAGTGGGTAGGGTGGGATTTTTTTTTTCAAACATTCTTTACTCAATGGATGGGAATGAAATGTATATGTGCATTCCCATTCATTCCAAAGTGGCACCCAAATTCTCATATTCTAGGAAGATACACACCAGCACTGTAGCACATTATACTTTAGCACATTGCAAAATCAAAAATAGTGCAGATGTGTTTTTAACGAGCTTTGGCGCATAAAGATGAGAAAAAGCCCACTGTCATGCTGCAGTGTCTAACTCTTTACAAATAAGATTCAGTCAATCATTTGTGTACACGATTAAGCAAGCAAAAATGTAAATTATATTGTGGTGCTTTTTCTTTTCTTCCCCACAGAATCGTGATCTTCTCTATATAATCAGACTTAAGCAGACAGACAATCAGATAAAAGCCAAAAACAATATTGTTTTTAATTACATTTTTTCACTGTCAGCTCTGCTGCACCGAACAAACCAATAATCATCTTTGCTGTGTGTGTGTGTGTGTGCCACTCTAAAGACAAATTTGTTTTAAAATAATCTTATTTTCCATCTCAGTCCATGGCTGAAAGGCAATGTTGTCTTTTCTGTGGTAGTATTGCAAGCATCCTAGGAAAAAGGTCTTTGTTTTTATCATCAGCCTTGGACAATGTTTGAAAGTACAGCCTGGCTTTGCTCTGGTTCTGTTGAACCAAAGAAAAAAGAAACGTGTTCTTTATTATCAGCTTCCCTGCCCAGGCCAGATTTGAAAGTCTATTGTGTTGCTAATTTTCATTTTTTTGGTCCTTTAAAGTGGTTGTAAGGCTTCACTTTTAAAAAAAAACAACAAACATGTCATACTTACCTCCACTGTGCAGCACATTTTGCACAGAGTGGCCCCAATCTACGTCTTCTGGGGTCCCTTGACAGCTGTTTTGGCTCCTCCCCACATCAGCTAACCCCCTCTGGGAAGCGCTCTCCCAAGGGGGTTAGCTTGCGGGCACACTCCCAAGTCCATAAGCCGTTGACTTCAGGACTTGGCCCCGCCCCCTGGCCCGTGCGTCTTTGGAGTTGATTGACAGCAGTGCAAGCCAATGGCTGCGCTGCTATCAATCTATCTAAAGAAGAGTCGGGAACAGCCGAGAAGACTGGGCCAACATCAAACACGTTCTCGACACGGGAATTTCAAGGGCTCAGGTAAGTAAATGGGGGACCTGCAATCGCAGAATGTTTTTTCACCTTAATGCATAGAATGCATTAAGGTGAAAAAAAACATGAATCTTTACAACCCCTTTAAGTCTTCTGCTAATGGTTCCCTCCAGTGGTATTCAAACTGTTCACAGACTGAATGAAACATAATAAATATATACAGTATATATATATATATATATATTGTACAGGACACCGGGAATGTGTCTTGAACGGCACGCATATTTCTCCAAATATTTTAGTTGTGGTCCCTTTAAAACTCGGTAGACTACTGGTCTGAGGGGTCCCGGGGTAATCCAGTTGGAAAGAGAGGACTGATTGTCAGTGTTCTCTTAAGGCCCATACACACGGTCGGACTTTTTTCCAACAAACTTCAAAATTAGCAAGTTTTCCAAAAAATCCGACCGTGTGTACGCTCCATCGGACAAACTTTTTCTTTTTCATCGGACAACAGTTTGCTCTGCAAACAACAGACAGCAAGCCATCAGACTTTTGTACAAAGTACAAATACGCATGCACAGAACCAATGTTAAAATCAACCAACAATAGCAGAAGTTTCTGTTAGCTTAGTTAATGAGGTGAAGCTCTGTTGACTTCCATGATCCAGTTTTGTGCATGACAAAACTGGCAGTTTTCAGCGAAGTAGACAATTGCAAATTCAAGCAAACTAAACTAAGTAAACACTTTAGCAGGGGTTCGGTGCGTGCTGGTTCACCGTCTCAGGTCCGATTTCAGCCCGAATTTTGACCAAAAGACGCAGAACGCATCGGACCTGATGCGGAGATATGTGAATCGGCTCCATAGAAAGCCGGTCAAAATCTCCTGCTATTGCGAATTGGATGCACTGTTGCCACATCCAATTGGCAATGGTGTGAACCCAGCCTCAAAGTGAATTTAAAGGCCAATTAAAGTTATTTTGTTTTGGTTAGAGTATTTGAAGATAAGAACCCTGGTCAGGTTTGTACTGATGTTTGTGTCTTTGTTAGAACGATTTACTCTCTCTTGTTGCCCTGAACAGGAGTTGTTGTTGACAACTCAAGAGGATTTATTTTACATTGAATAGATTTCCTCAATTTTCCTCATTTCCTGTTGTATGAGCAGGACAGGAAGTAAAAGACTTCCACACACATTTTTTTTAGCTGTAGGTACAGTATACTTTAACCGTTGACGCTGATTCCTTGATCCAAAAGCTGCAAGCTCCAGTTTATTCACTTTCAGGAACTATGGCCAACTTTTATGTCATTCCAGTATTATTTATTTTTCAATACTAACCGGGGACTAAAGCCAGCCATAGACAGAGCAACTTTCTTTCCGGCACCCACAGGTTTCAGGAAAGAAAATCGCTTGACTCCTCCATCAACAGAGTCATTATTGGTGGTGGAATCCCTTTCGCAGAGCCATTGTGTGGAAGAACACTGCGATTACTGCAAGCGGCTATAATAAGCGCTAGCAATAATCGCATGCAAAGTCTGACCGGCTGGTTCCACACAAGTTGATCAATTAATCAACTTGGGTACATACAGCATGTCCATGCATGGATTTGAACCGTCTACAGCTGGCTTAACAGTCAGTGTATTATGGAATCATGGCCGCAATGGAGGATATTTACTAAACCTGAAACACTCAGAACCTGGTGCAGCATGGTAGCCAATCACCTTTAAACTGCAGTCATTCCAATTACGTTTTTAAAATAAAACCTGAAAGCTGATTGGTTTCTATGCAGAGCTGCACCAGATTTTGCTTTAGTTTTTATAAGTCTCCCATAATGTGTCTGTGAACAGTTGTTAACTAAAGAGCAACAGTAGCTAAAAACGGCATAATACCTGAATACATTTTTATCTTACCAGATGTTCTAACTTGTCATTAACATAGAATCTTTCCAAAGAGAACATTAAAGAGCAGAAATATGAGGTACTCTGTAGAGTTTAATAATGTTATTTTTTTTTTTTACAACATAGGGACACTTAAATGATTTTTACTATGTACAGTTTTAAGAACCTTGAAAAGTTTAATAATTTAAAACATGTAGCTTCAGCTTCCTATCAGTAATATACTAAAGATTTGTGATGCTGCGGTGATTTATAAGCTTCACTGGGTTCATTTTGGCACCACTACGATAATGATAATGCTTTTTGGTACAAATATAAGGTAATAATGTAAGACATCCATTTTCTAATTACCACACGTGAGAGCCTAGATGAAAGCATTTTTACAACCACCTTGTTAAGAAGGTGAAACCTATCATTTATATTACTTTCATCTTAAAAAATAAATAAATGTTTCTACAGATCTTGCTGTTGACCTATAAAACGTTTAATACAAGCATGTAATATATATAGATACAGTAAGTGGATAAACTGCATGAATGCTGAAAAAAAAAAAAAAACGTGCAAAGCTCAAATGGCTATTATATTAACTCAGCTAATAAGGTTTTAGCTAAGGCTAGTGTTAGCCAGCCTAGATTTACATTGCGCATGTAATACACTGGAAGCACATGGGGAGAGATACTAAGACTGGAGCACTCCGGATCTAGTGTAGCTGTGCATAGTAACCAATCAGCTTCTAACTTCAGATTGTTTAAATACATTTTGGTAATAAAACCTGGAAGCTGATTGGTTTCTATGCAGATCTGCGTCAGATTTTGCACTCTCCAGTTTTAGTAAATAACCCCCACAGTGATATTTTTTTAAATTAAAGGGTCATTAAAGGAAAACATTTTTTTTGCTGAAATGACTGTTTACAGGGTATAGAGACATAAAAGTTAACTGATTGCTTTTAAAAATGATTAAAAATTGATAAAAATAAATCATATAATGTGCCTCTAGTTTCACTTTCGTTTTTTAAATGATTTCATGTTTCTGTGAAGTAGAGAAGACACACAGAACAAAGACAAACAAATCCAGGGCAGTGTTTTGTTTTTAAAATGAATCTGATTGGTTCTGAGGAGTTTTAGACACACAGCTTAGACCACAGTGAAAAACTGCCCTGAGTTTTTATCATAAGGAGCCAGACAAGCAGGAAGTGTGGAGATCAGAGAAGTATTACAGCAACTTCAAAGCAAAAACGAACAATGAGAACATGAAAACAGCACTGCATTAAGGTAAAGGAAGCTATTTAGCTAAAAAAAAAATTCCTTTAGTGATCCTTTAAAGCAAAAACCTTAGAAAATGTACCGTAGGTCTCCTTGACTGGTGCAAGACTTATGCCCCGTACACACGATCGGAATTTCCGCCGGGATAAACTACAACGTATTTTTCTGACGGAATTCCGTTCAAGCTGTCTTGCATACACACTGTCACGCCAAATTCCGACCGTCCAAAAACGCGGTGACCTACAACACTACGACAAGCCGAGAAAAATTAAGTTCAATGCTTACAAGTAGGGTTGTCCCGATACCACTTTTTTAGGACTGAGTACAAGTACCGATACTTTTTTCAAGTAGTCGCCGATACCGAATACTGATACTTTTTTTAAATGTGTCCCCAAATGCAGCCATGTCCCCCACATATGCAGCCATGTCCCCCCAGCCATGCCCCCCACATATGCAGCCATGTCCCTCCAGCCATGTCCCCCACATATGCAGCCACGTCCCTCAAGCCATGTCCCTCCAGCCATGTCCCTCTAGCCATGTCCCTAACATATACAGCCATGTCCCTCCAGCTATGTCCCTCTAGCCATTTCCCCCACATATGCAGCCATGTCCATCCAGCCATTTCCCCCACATATGCAGCCATGTCCCTCTAGCAATGTCCCTCACATATGCAGCCATGTCCCTCTAGCCATGTCCCTCACATATGCAGCCATGTCCATCCAGCCATTTCCGCCACATATGAAGCCATGTCCATCCAGCGATTTCCCCCACATATGCAGCCATGTCCCTCTAGCCATGTCCCTCACATATGAAGCCATGTCCCTCTAGCCATGCCCCTCACATATGCAGCCATGTCCCTCTAGCCATGTCCCTCACATATGCAACCATGTCCATCCAGCCATTTCCCCCACATATGCAGCCATGTCCATCCAGCCATTTCCCCCACATATGCAGCCATGTCCGCACACCGGTAAACCCATGCGGCGGCTCTCAATGCGGCGGCAGCGGCGGGGGGAGTATTCTATTTAGGCATCGGGGGTAACAAGTACTCCCGCAAATACTCGGTATCGGTCCCGATACCGATACTGGTATCGGTATCGGGACAACCCTACTTACAAGCATTCTTCGACTTGATTCTGAGCATGCATGTTTTTTTCTCCTTCGGTGTTCCATATAGACGAACAGAATTTCTGATCTCTTTCTAAGTCCGTCTGAATTTCCGATGGAAAAACTCAGATGGGGCACACACACAGTTGGAATGTCCAAAGAAAAAATTCCGTCTGACTTTTTCCATTGGAAATTTCGATTGTGTGTACAAGGCATTACACTCAGTATGACCATGATCAAAGCAATCCCAATAGTTGGTAATAATCTGACATTTTTTAGCCAAGCAAGACATTTTTCATTCTTTTATTCAAAGGATTTTCATGGACTGCCGACAGTAATGATTCCAATTGGATTATGTTGCCTGTTGAAACAATATTTCACCTTTTATATGTACCGGATAATGTCATTGGTTGATATGCGGAACTGTTTCAGCATTGCTCCATATTTTCTATGCTCCAAGTTTTGTAAATCTGTTGCAGAACCCATTCTGAATGCATCACCTGTAAATATTGAGAGATTCAACAACTAACTTTACTGAAAAAGTAACTGTCAGTTAATGTTTTTCCTGCCAACATGAAGTCTGAAATAATCACGCAAAACTTGCCATGGTCAGTTATCATTTTTTCTGCTCAGGAGATGTCACAGTCAGCCACTGCTTAACAACCCCAAGAGATCCACATGCTTTGTCTGTCCTATGCTAGAAATGTTTGAATAAATTCTTACATTATCCCAATGCTATACTGTGCATATCTTTATTCTATGATCCGCTTTTATAAATAATTCATGCATGCCGAAACAAAGTCTTTCCACCAGAAAGTCAGAGAGATGTGGGTAAACCTTGGCTATTAGCATATGGTTATAATAAGTAAGAAATTACATAAATAAAATCATGGCAAAGACAATATTGTTAATACTGTTACTTAAGTAATATGAATATCTCACTAGGCAATAAGTCATGTTGGTGTTAGAACATAATTGCAATTTGAAACAGATGAGTTAGGAAAATAAATCATTTAAAAAAATGTTGGGAATACATAGATGACATTTCTTTTTAGTACTAATGAATTTACTATATTTATTGCCTCATGGAGTCTTCTTTCAATAACTCAGTGCTATTCAATTATTAAACTCAATTTCTGCTATATTTTCTCTTTTATAAAATGATAAATCTTTTTATTGTAGAGAAATTAAAACTGCACTGTAAAACTTATCACATAGAAATTTTATTCTAGATTAGCAATGATGGTCAAAAATGATACTGATAATTATAACAATTTTTTCACCAGTGTCCCTCTCATTGGTGACATATTGTGCATTGATTTCATTCTGCAATGTTCTGATAAATTCATAGAACTATGCCAATGACAGTCAGTATGAAATCTGCATCTAACTTAAAGTTAATTGCAAATATAGGAACCTAGAACAGCATGCAAGCATAAGCAGAGCAGTGTGATGTGCTGTAGATTAGAGATAATAGTGCTAGTATTACTGTTTAAAGCAATTTAGTATCAGTACTGCAGCCAGCAAACTGCTGATATGCTGACAGCAGACACATAAGATTCTGTCCTAATCTTTCCAAGCTGTTCTGGATAATTATATAATTATATAGGAATGACAGGCCTATGATGCCATGGCAAAAGGGAGGCCTTACTGATGGAAGTAGAGCATTAGATAAAAGCAGTGGTCAAGTCCTGGGGGAACAAGTGTGGGAACTCCCACCCAAGATCCACTCCCCCACCAAGAAAAAAAAAATGATACGCTCATATGCATAATTACTAAACCACATTTTTTTTTTTCCGATCCACTGTACCTTAGTAATTCTTTATATTACTGCCCGCTTCCTGTATATGGATTCATTGGGTAGTGTGCAGGTATTCCGTCACTTCCTTGATGCCGCAATGTCTCCTGGGAGCTTTTGTCATTGTTCCTAGGAGAGATTGCAGAGGTCTGCCGTGAGTTATCGTAGGATTTAGAAAGACGTTTTTCACTCGAGCGGGGCATCGCCGCTTAGTGAAGGATTGGCTTGGGCGTCTCGGCTGCTCTCGGCTGCTCTAGTCCTGCAAAGGGAACTGAGTTCTTGCTGTGAAAAAAGTGCAGGAACTCCGTTCCCACGCGTTCCCGCAGGACTTGAGCCCTTGATAAAAGAAGGATTTCAGGTTACATAATCAGGGCAGTCATCAGAAATGTTGGGGTCCATTACACCATTACAAAGCTTTAGGCCTAGCCCCCCCCCCAAGCCTGTCCATCAACATTCCCCAGGGCCCGTCCCCTGGCTGTACCACCAAAACTGCCCACTGGCCAGTGGCCATCCCACTAAGTCCTTCAGTGCACCCACTTCTATATTAACACTCTTATAACTTAATATATGAAAATCAAAAGAGCATTCCAAGTCATCAGTGTTTTCCAAATTTAACAATAACAAATTCTATTTTGGTCAAAAAATATGAAGTCTGCCACCATAACAAGGTGGACGCTTTTAACACTAACTGCATGACTTTTTCACAGAGACAGCCCAATCCAGCAAAGAGGCAGCCCCATATATTCAGAAAAGAGATGGCCCAATGCATCAAAGAGACATGTGGCAAATGAGGTTTAATGTTGATAAATGTAAAGTTATGCACTTTGGGGCTAAGAATATGCATGCAGCATACATACTAGAGGAGTACAACTGTGGGGGTCCATAGTGGAGAAGGTTCTTGGGGTTTTGGTAAATCATAAGCGCAATGCAATGCAATGCATGCAATGCAAAGCTGCAGTTTCCAAAGTGAGCAAAGTCCTTTCTTCTGTAGCAAATTGGATCATGCTTTGCTGGGGTTTTTCGCCTTCCTCTGGATCAACTTTGGGTATAGGATTGTGTATATGAGATTATTTGATATATTTTTTATTTCTTTTTATGGTTGAACTAGTTGGACATAATGGACTTGTGTCTTTTTTCAACCTGACTAACTATTGAACTATGTAGTGAGACACCTGTTTGGAACTTATGTTGAGAACAGTCTGCTCTAACCATAAGTTCCAGACAAGCGTCCAACTAACCAAGGCACAACTTGAGCACAAATCAGAAATTATTTAAATGTTATGGATTTAGTTCACAAAGTTTACCTGTGATTGGCCTAGAAGTTCTTCACACATAGACGACTGAATTTTGCCTAGCAATTCATATATAAAAGCTGCAGCAAGTGGTGGCTGTTTCCTCTGTTGTGGGGTTCACATCACACTCTTTTGTGTCT
Source organism: Rana kukunoris (assembly GCA_029574335.1). Lineage (NCBI taxonomy): Eukaryota > Metazoa > Chordata > Amphibia > Anura > Ranidae > Rana > Rana kukunoris. Next base: position 145,324,399 of record CM056051.1, on the reverse strand, counting down.
ATTCCTCTCATCTACTCTGCAGTCTTCTTCCTCCTAATGCTAGGGAGAAAGAAGCTACTGTACACCTAATTATGAAAATGTATGTTTGGAAATATATCTTTGTTTACAGAGCTTCAGCCTTGCATGTCTTTCCTTCATGAATAGTTACTATTTCAGCATTTCTTACCCTAGACTGACTGCTCTTGAATTTTCTTCTTTCTTGGATTTTCTTCTAATATTGACATTGAACCACAGTTAAAAAAATGATTTCAAAATATAGTTTTAGTTCAGTACAAGGCAGTTCTAAAAAAAGTTCACCCAAATTGCTGCCTGCATGAATTTGGTAATGCACTATGACGGCACACCACATACACCTGTAGATATCAGAGCTGCACTGTTGATTGTAATGATACATAACAGAACTTTTAGATGCACTGTACAGGTGCAGTAAACTGTACTCCAATGCTGATATGCAGTATGTATGATTCCTCAACTGAAGTATAAATAGCTTTAGGATATTAATGATATATGTTTTCAGCTGCTCTGAGTATAAAAAAGTTGTTTTAATCTAAGAGCAGCCGAGGTTAGATAAGGTCACACTTTAATCCACTTCTAGGCTCTGCCTGTGCATTTGTGTATCAAGTTGGGTAATTGGCTGAATGATCAGACAGAGTAATTGTAACTTGCAATTTACTAAAGAGGTACAAAGTTAGAATCAATAAGGTAAAACAGGGTCGGAATGGCAAATGCATAAACTGTAGAATAATACAAAACAGACTATCTAAGCTGTATAAACATGGGCTCATCACAGCAATGGCTCTATGGCTCAATCAGGTCAGTGTGCCTTTATAGGATAAGCTCTATAATACTCTATAGCATGATAATTGGCATAGAATCCTACATGCTGGTTGTGGTGGTGGAGGACCTCCTACCAGGCTGTAGATTAGTTGCCCAGCTACCTCTGTCTTGTCAGTTGGGTCTCATTGAGCTGCTTCTCCCTGGGCATAACCAAGAGGCAGGGTGTTGTGGGGAAAGAAGTTGGAAGGGCCTGCACCCCATCTTTGTGAGTAAAAAAGCACTCTGCTACACTAGTTCATCATTAGTTGATAGACAGAAATGCCAACAGAAATGCAGTTTAAGCACTGCCAAGAAAGGAAAGGTCAGGAGCAATACTGTGGTAGGTTAAACAAGGTCTTTAGATTACCATAACTATTGTATGCAATATTTTGAAGGATAGAAAAACATGTGACCCAGTCCACGCCATCCCCAAGCTTATAGGTATGCCCCTGAGACAGCAGCGGTCCATCCATAGAGGGCGCTGGATCGCCGCCCCCTCTGGCCCTGCACTGCCACTGAAAATAACATGCATTCAGTGGCAACAATAGGCACAGTGGCAACAATTAAAGGGCACAGTGGTGACAATTGGCACAGTGGCGACAATTGAGGGGCACAGTGGTGACAATTGGCACAGTGGCGACAATTGAGGAGCACAGTGGTGACAATTGGCACAGTGGCGACAATTGAGGGGCACAGTGGCTGCATTTGATGGCATGGAACAGTGGTGACAATTGATGGCACAGTGGCTGCGTTTGATGGCATGGCACAGTGGTGCGAATTGATGGCATAGTGACTGCATTTGATGGCATGGCACAGTCGTGATAATTGATGGAACAGTGACTGCGTTTGATGGCATGGCACAGTGGTGCGAATTGATGGCATAGTGACTGCATTTGATGGCATGGCACAGTCGTGATAATTGATGGCACAGTGGCTGCGTTTGATGGCATGGCACAGTGACTGCATTTGATAGCATGGCACAGTGGTGAGAATTGATGCCATAGTGACTGCATTTGATGCCATGGCACAGTGGTAATAATTGATGGCACAGTGGCTGCGTTTGATGGCATGGCACAGTGGTGACAATTGATGCCACAGTGGCTGCGTTTTATGGCATGGCACAGTGACTGCATTTGATGGCATGGCACAGTGGTGACAATTGATGGCACAGTGGCTGTGTTTTATGGCATGGCACAGTGGTGACAATTGATGGCACAGTGGCTGCATTTGATGGGCACAGTGAGGCTGCAATTTTTTTTTTTCGTTTGCAACCCCCCTCCCAAATTTTGAGCACCAGCCGCAACTGCCCTGAGACATGTATTGGTTTGTTTTGTCACAGTGAATTGGGTGGATTTATTAATACCAAGTCCATCTTTACTCTCAGTAATTAGGTTAATGGGTTAGCAGGCTGTTTTCTAAAATCAGTAAACATTCCTTTCTAAAATGTATGACAATGGAATAATATGTTGCAGTACACTTGTCCATGATTATAAAAGAAGTCAGCTATTTTGTTAATTCCTCTTTTTTATCTCAAGGGAAAAAGCATTTAATTACATAACTTAAATTGAATGTCATTTTAGCTGTGATTTAATGTACTGGGGCATTAACAAATTACTAAGTGAAATAATGTGAAATAAAAGGCATCCATCAAATTGGACATCGTGTCACTGACTTGTTTTAGATAATGACAATGTGGTTTCAGGCTGTACTGAAACTAACTACACTTACAGGCTAAAAAAAACATTGCTGAACAAAATATTTAACTAATATTAATTGTTAACCACTTGTTTACTGGGTACCTTCCCAGACCATCTTTCGGCACTGTCACACTTTGAATGACAATTGCATGCAATGCTGTACCCAAAATAACATTTTTATAATTTTTTTCACACAAATTGAGCTTTCTTTTGGTGGTATTTAATCACTATTGAGGTTAAAACATTTTGCAAACAGGTAATTCTTCTCCTTCATTGATATGCGCTGATGAGGCTGCACTGATGGGCACTGATAGGCTGAACTTATGGGCACTGATAGGCACAGATAAGGAGGCACTAATAGGCACAGATAAGGCAGCACTGATAGGCACAGATAAGGCATCACTAATGGCCACTGATAAGACGGCACTGATGGGTCATCATAGGTGGCACTGATGGGTGGCATTGATTGGCACTGATAGGAGTCACTGATTGGTAGCACTGATAGGTGTCACTGATGGGCACTGATAGGTGGCATTGATGGGCACTGGTGATGAGGCAATGATTGGTGACATTGATCGGTGGCACTGTTGGCACTGATAGTGTGCGCTGGTGGGCACTGGTAGGCGGCACTGTTATGCACTGGTAGGTGGCACTGGCAGGTGCATTGGTGGGCACAGATGACTCCGCGGCTGCTCTCTTTGATCAGGACCGATGTCCCTCTGACAGCCGCCCGTGATCGGCTTTGTTTGCAATTGCCGATTACACCTCTGTTTACATCACATAACCAGCTGTCACTGGCTGACAGCTGATCACGTGGTAAGGGGTCGAGATCGACTCCTTACTCCGATCTGTGATCAGGCGAGTCTCATAGACCTGCTGATCACAGAGCATGCCGTGCGCACCATGCAGGTGGTGCGCTGGTCGTTCGAGCACGGAGGACGCCTATTGATGCCCTCCCGCCAAAGTAGGTCCGCGCTGTAGTCGTCATTTGGCTATAGCGTGGACGGGAAGGGGTTAATATACTGCAGTTTCAAAATCCTAGAACTTAATTATTCAAATATTCTAATAATGCATAAGCTATCTGCTAAATTGTTATACCGTGCTAGTTTTCAGGAACAATAAAGGAAAGTCAATTTTTGTGGTAAAGAAAATGGACTATACTTGGTGGAATTTGATTTTATACAATATTCAATTAAATTTCTTCCCTGACATCCTGGGACATCCTGGTAACTAGTTCACCCTTACTAAAATCACACTCAGATTGCCCAGACTTACATAAATGCCTTTAAGACAGTGGTTTCAAACTTGTCCTTAAACCTTTCCATCTGCCATCTCCCAGCCCATTAAGAGGCTTTAAATGCTGGGAGGCGGAGGCAGGGATTCCAATCAAGTGACCACTGGGATTGGCTGTCACAGCGATCACATGACCAGAAAGCTCCCGATTGCAAGTATGCATCGGGAGCTTTCCAGTAACCGTCAGTCTTGGGGCTGAGAGCGTGCAGGGTGTGCGCTCTCAGTGCAGAAGATGTTTACATAGGGCAGCATATATGCGGCCTCTCTACCTTAAAGCCTATCCACCGAGAGGCCACATATATCCGTACAGCCAATGGGAAGAGGTTAAGGAAAATCTCTTTAACGAGATTATGGAGGTTGCTGAGCTCCTTCTTTAAACACTGGTTGCGTGGTTGTCATACTGATCGCTTCTTGAGTCATTGACCTGGAACAAGTATGCAACAGGAAAAGTCAGAGGCATATGAGAACTCCTATCTGCTTACTTTCTGGGACAGTGATTCAAAGTACTAAAGTCAATGGAGTTAACTTCTAAAGGCAAATCCACTGTGCACTACAAGTGTACTGCAAGTGCACTTGGAAGTGCAGTTGCTGTAGATCAGAGGGGGACATGCAAGGACAATAAAAAACAGCATTTTTGCTTGCACATGATTGGTTGATAGAAATCAGTTGAGGTTCCCCTCACTTCCGATCTACAGTGACTGAACTTCCAAGGGAACTTGCAGTACACTTGTTATGCGCAGTGTATTTCTCTTTAGTAAATAACCCCCAATAACTTGTCATGACAGGCAACCAGTATTTTCAGAAGGACTGGTACACAACAGCAGTCCACATATTTCTAGCAGTTCATATTTCCCACTAATAGCCCAAGTTGTCCAGTGGATATCCCCACAACTGCGTTCCTCTAGTAGGCATGAAGTGGGCACTAAGCAAAGCAGCCATACCTATCCTCTGATTCCTGCATTCATTTTAATAAAGGTATGATAGTTTGGGACTTTGAGTCTTTGTAGCTGCAAGCAATGTTCGGTTGGATACAGTAATCTTGTGTTAGAGGCCCCAGAACAGGCTTAGCAATCAGTAGAGTGTATTTTCTAAATCACTGGAGATTGCTCACTTAGCAACATGAAAATGTTAAACTTACAACATTTATATTCACTTTGAAAAATGCATGTTTGCTTATCTTATAAAACTAAATAAAACTGAGCTGCCTTCACTTCAATCATTCAATAAAGTAGAAGCAAAAATCCTGTTTTTTCTTTTATTATTATTTATTTACCTTGCATATGACTGTGTATTCAATATGAACACATCTTTTCCTTTTCAGAGCAAACATTATTTTTTTTAGGTGACTGGTCTCTATTGTTTTAGCAAATCAACCCCACTTATTTCTAAGATGACTGTACAAATGATGAGCAGAACATTTATTTTGCAATAAAAGTCAGTGACATGTACATACACTCTTTGAAGGTACATTCTATCTTTCTGTAATTAACCACTCGCCGACCGCCGCCAGTACATATATTTAGGCAGAATGGCTCCTGTGCGCAAAGCAACGTACAGGTACGTTGTTTTGAAATTCATACCATGAGGGTGTCCCGCAATCTTTTTTCAGAGCTGCAGAACAGGGGGATGCCTGTGTAAACCTGTGATCGAAAGCAGTGATCAATGTCACATGTAGCCCAGCCCCCACACAGTTAGAATCACTCCCTAGGTCACACTTAACACCTTCCTTGCCCCCTAGTGGTTAACTCCTTCCCTGCCATTGTCAATATATTGTCAACACAGTGATCAGTGCATGGGAATGAATACAGAAATAATTATTCTAAAATAAAATAATGACTACAAGACTATAACTAATTTGTTGGTATGAATTGGCCGCCGCCCTTTTTATTTTTGGTATTTAATAATAAATGTATGTTTATCCATAACGTTAATTGATAATAATCTGAACAGTATTAGTCCAGCCATCACAGCTCAAACTAAGCAACTATATTTACACAACAAATTGTGAGAAAAACAATCAGTGCCACAATACTAATAAATGACTCCTATAATAATGTGAGAAAAAAAAGAAACAGCTGCTGAACAGATGACGTTCTAAGGGAACGAAACGCGTCGGGAGACCCCACTGACCCCACTGCTGTATTGCTAAGCGCTTGTTTGTATCCTACTTAAATGCAAGTGCAGTTTTTTATTAAAATTTGATATATCTGTAATACAGAATCACGCTATGTGCACTTTTATTTTTTTCCTTTGGCTATTATTACCACACATGGTAATCACTTCACTCGAGTTTTTTTCATCTGCAACCAATCAAATGGTTCCCGTGGATTCATCACTTCACCTATGACGATATCCCAGGAGTTCTTAACATCTATAAACACACTTGGATCAAGGATGTTGGTTGAAGCTTTGTAGATCTGATGAGTATATGCTTATTCAGATCCTCATTTTCTGGTAAGCCTCTAAAGGTTTCATTTCATTGGTGGCGGATCCTCTTACACTTACCACATTATCCATTGAGTCACTATCTGTGGTGAATAGAAGTTTTCGGATTGTCATTATGAACTTTTTTTCACATTATGGACATTTTAGTTGTTAAAATAGCTACATAATTAGTATTCCTTGTTTGGTTTTAGCGCTACACTTTTTCTTTGTCTTTCAAATCCTCTGGGGCTGAAGTGGTTAAAAAAAGAAAAAATTATGTGTGTGCACAAATACTAGCGGGTTAAAATGTAAATAGTGCAAATTGTTTCAAAAATGTAACACTGAAAATTACACAGATAATAGAAGAAATTTAGAATTCCAATGCTGAATTGAAAAGACTTATAGGAAAAGATAAAAATATATATAAAGTTTGGATGTGTCATACATTGAATGGCATGTGTATGACATATGTGAATAAAAGTAATAGATTGTTTTATACAATTCTCTAATGAATTTATGGAAAACCTAAAGACATTTCTATTGTCTACAATTTGAGATGCATTTCTAAAATGTGTCTCATTGTCATATTATTGTTATTAATAAAAATGTATAACTAAAGGGAGATTTAAATTAACTCTGACTGTTACTTCTATCTTGAATATATTTAGCCAGATTCAGAAAGACTTACAGTGGCGTATCAGTAGATACGCCGTCGTAAGTCCGAATGAGCGCCGTCGTATGTTTAAGCGTATTCTGGAAACCAGATACGCTTAAATTTGGCCAAGATACGACCGGCGTAAGTCTCCTACGCCGTCGTATCTTAGCTGCATATTTACGCTGGCCACTAGGGGCGTTTAAGTTGATTTACGCCTAGAATATGTAAATGAGCAAGATACACCTATTCACGAACGTAGGTACGCCCGTCGCAGTAAGCTACGGCGTTTACGTAAGGCATTTTTCAGGTGTAAAGATAAATCACCAAAAAGATGGCGCAGCCAATGTTAAGTATGGACGTCGGAATAGCCATCAAATTTCACGTCGTTTACGTCGTTTGCGTAAGTCGTACGGGAATGGAGCTGGGCGTAGTTTACGTTCACGTCGAAAGCATTGACTATTTGCGACGTGATTTTGAGCATGCGCACTGGGATACGTCCACGGACGGCGCCTGTGCCGTTCGTTAGGCGCGTCATTTACGTGGGGTCACGATTCATTACCATACAACACGCCCACTACCAGCCTACTTTGAATTACGCGGGCTTACGCCGGCCCATTTACACTACGCCGCCGTAACTTAGGACGCAAGTTCTTTGTGAATACGGTACGTGCCTCTCTAAGTTACGGTGGCATAGTGTATCTGAGATACGCTACGCCCGCACAAACCAGTCTTTCTGAATCTGGCTAATTATGTTTAGAGAAACAAGAAAGACAAAGAGCCATTTGAGTTTCTCCTTTCTGTTACATTTAAATGACTGTACCCTTCACCATTGTATTCAGTCTCGGTAAGGAGGTGACCATGTATGACACAGTCTTTTTAATGTAACACTACTGAGCCATCCACTTAATTCCCTAAAGGGCAAATGCTAAGCCAGAGAACACTTTCAAACAACATTTAAAGACTATGCAATGCTAAGCATGACATTTACAGTAATTGAAGATGGTATAATAAGTGGACTTCTAGACTTACTAGCCTTCGGTTAGCAGTTCAACTTTTCTCTTGAAGTATAGAAGAGCATAGAGCATTTGGAATTTGTAGAAAGAGTACTTCATATTTGCCCTTGTAATCTAGCAGAGGACATTTTGGTGCACCCATAAATAGCTTGGTGATTTTGCCCAAAACAAAAGCTTAAAATGTCACTAAACTCATGCTTCCTCAGCTGCTGGTCACATGCTGGAGGTACGTGACACCACCTGTTACTGGCAGAAATCTAACCACACCATGTTATTACATATATATATACCGTATTTGCTGGCGTATAAGACGACTAGGTGTATAAGACGACCCCCTAATTTTCCAGCTAAAATGTTGGTTTTGGGTTATACTCACCTTATAAGACGACCCCCTTCCTACTAGTCATGCCTCGCCTCACCTCACTGTGCCATTACATGCCTTACTGTGCCATTACATGCCAGACTGTGCCACCATTACATGCCAGAGTGTGCCACCATAACATGCCAGACTGTGCCACCAATACATGCCTCACTGTGCCATTATTACATGCCTCACTGTGCCACCATTACATGCCTCACTGTGCCTCCATTACATGCCTCAATGTGCCTCCAATACATGCCTCACTGTGCACCATTACATGCCTCCATTACATGCCTCACTGTGCACCATTACATGCCTCCATTACATGCCTCACTGTGCAACATTACATGCCTCCATTACATGCCTCACTGTGCACCATTACATGCCTCCATTACATGCCTCACTGTTCCTCCATTACATGCCTCCATTACATGCCTCACTGTGCCATTGCATGTCTCGATGATCCCTTACCTTATCCCTGACATGCAGAATCTGTCAGACCGCGACCGTCCATTTTTCAAAAGTCGCGCCTCCTCCTCGTACTGTTCCGTGAAATTCTTCTTAAATGTTGGGTGTCGTCTTATACGCCGGTAACCTATCATGCAGACCGCGGCCATCCATTTTTCAAAAGCCGCGCCTCCTCCTTCTGCTGTTCTGTGATAGGTGGAACACTCAGCTTCCCAGGAGACACTGTGTTCAGTGTACCGCCTATCACGGATGCCCTCTCGTCCGAGGACGAGAGGACATCCGTGATAGGCGGAACACTAAACAGAGGCTCTGCTGGGAAGCTGAGTGTTCCACCTATCACAGAACAGCAGAAGGAGGAGGCGCGGCTTTTGAAAAATGGATGGCCGCGGTCTGTATGATAGGTTACCGGCGTATAAGATGACCCCCAACATTTAAGAAGAATTTCAGGGGTTGAAAAGTCATCTTATACGCCGGAAAATACGGTATATAAATAGTATCTCAAAAAAGTGAGTGCATCCCTCACATTTTTGGAAATATTTTATTATATCTTTTCTTGTGAAAACACTGAAGAAATTACACTTTGCTACAATGTAGAGAGTGTACAGCTTGTATAACAGTGTAAATTTGCTGTCCCTTAAAAATAACTCAATACACAGCACTTTGTACTCCTCTGAAGCTTGTTACCATCTGAACCAAATAAGTTTATCTTGGTCTCATCAGACCACAGGACATGGTTCCAATAATCCATGTCCTTAGTCTTCTTGTCTTCAGCAAACTGTTTGCAGGCTTTCTTGTGCATCATCTTTAGAAGAGGCTTCCTTTCGGGATGACAGCCATGCAGACCAATTTGATGCAGTGTGCTTTTGGCCTGAGCACTGACATGCTGACCCCACAATCTTTCAACCTCTGCAGCAATGCTGGCAGCACTCATATATCTATTTCCCAAAGACAAACTCTGAATATGATGCTGAGCATGTGCACTCAACTCCTTTGGTTAACAATGGCGAGGCCTGTTTTGAGTGGAATCTGTCCTGTTAAACTGCTGTATGGTCTTGGCCACTGTGCTGCAGTTCAGTTTCAGGGTCTTGGCAATCTTCTTATAGCCTAGGCCATCTTTATGTAGAGCAACAATTCTTTTTTTCAGATCCTCAGGCCGCGTACACACGACCGGTCCATCTGATAAGAATGGTCCGACGGACCGTTTTCATCGGTTCACCGCTGAAGCGCCCTGATGATCTGATGTGCGTACACACCATCAGTTCAAAAACCATTCGAGTCCAACGCGGTGACGTAAAACACAACGTCGTGCAGTGAAAAATGAAATTCAATGCTTCCAAGCATGCTTTGACTTGATTCTGAGCATGCGCGGGTTTTGAACTGATGCTTTTGCGTACTAACCATCGGTTTCGACCGTTGGTCAGGCGTCCATCAGTCCGATTTTAAAGCAAGTTTTAAAACTTTGGACTGAAGGACAAAAGACTGTTGGGCCATACACACGGTCGGTTTGGACCGCTGAAACTGAACTTCAGTCCATTTTCATTGGTTTGGACCGATCGTGTGTACGCGGCCTCAGAGTTCTTTGCCATGAGGTGTCATATTGACCAGTATGAGAGAATGAAAATTTAACAAATCTGCTCTCAATTCACACCTGAGACCTTGTAACATTAACGAGTACATTTCACTTAGAGGTGTACTCACTTTTGTTGCCAGCAGTTTAGACATGAATAGCTGCGTGTTGAGATATTTTGAGGGGACAGCTAATTTACACTGTTATACGAGCTGTATACTCAAAAAATGTTAGGGGTGTACTTACTTTTGAGATAATATACATACACACAGTTCCTTGAAAAAGTATTTATACACCTTGACATTTTCCATATTTTGTCTTGTTACAACCAAAAAGGTAAATGTATGTTATTGTAATTTTATGTGATAGACCAACACAAAGTGGCACAGAATTGTGAAGTGGAAATGATTTTCAAAATGTGTTACAAATAAATATATGAAAAGTCTGGCGTGCATTTGTATTCACGGTGGGGATACTGTGTTCAGGGTGATGTGCAGATTTAGTTTTCTACTTAATTTTATGTTTTAGGCCAAAAAGTAAAATTTTGGTCTCATCTGACCAGAGCACATTCTTCCATATGTTTGTTGCGTCCACCACATGGCTTCTCTCAAAGGGACTTATTTTGCCTTTCTTCCAACAATGCCTTTTTTCTTGCCACTCCACAAGACCAGATTTGTGGAGCGCACGACTAGTTGTCCTGTGGACAGATTCTCCCACCTGAGCTGATCTTTGCAGCTTCTCCAAAATTACCATGGGCCTCTTGGCTGCTTCTCTGGTTGTAAGGGCTTACCTTGAGCGGAGTCCATTCTGCAGGTTGTAAGCTCACCTTTACAGGTACCCACAGCCCACGGTAATGAGGTACGGACACTACCTTGACTGTGAGTCCGTGCACGGGGGCTAGTCTTGTAGCTGAGCCGCCGTGGTACACCGATGACAGCAGAGAGTCAGGTAGATACAGACAGAAAGTTCAGGGCTTACAAACAGGAACCAAAGACAAGTCCGGGGCACAAGCCGTGGGTCAAGGGCTGGAGACGGCGGAGGAAGTCCGAAGTTACAGGCCGGGGTCAAAGGACAGGAGACAGCAGCAATCCAAGGTACGTAAGCCAAAGGTCAGAAGCCGGGGTCAGTCTTGCAGCTGAAGATCACTACAGGAACCGTTGGCACAGACAGGGCGATCAGGTAACAATGAACTGACAAGGCTCTCAGAGTGAGGCAGGGCTTTATACCCTGGTTAATTGGGTAACCTGCCTCAGCTGGACCAGGATAGTCAGGTGCAGATTGCAATGAGATCCAACTAAAGATGATTAGCACATTCAGCACCACCTTAGCTGGAAAGCAAGCAGAAACCCAAACTGAGGAGTGGCTCAGAGGCAAGGTATTGAAGCAGCAACGGCGAGGTCCTGGGTTCAATCCCACCCAGAGCCACTTGGAGCGCGACCACGCCTCGCCGTCTGCTTGGCACGGTAGGGACTGTGACACTGGTTAATGCTTTCCTTGCCCAGCCTGTCAGTTTAGGTGGACGGCCATGTCTTGGTAGGTTTTATAGTTGTGCCATACTCTTTCCATTTTTGGATGATGGATTGAACAGTGCTTTGTGAGATGTTCAAAGCTTGGGATATTTCTTTATAACCTAACCCTTCTTTAAACTTCTCCACAACGTTATTCCTGACCTGTCTGGTGAGTTTCATGGCCTTCATGATGCTGTTTGTTCATTACAGTTCTCTAACAAGGCTCTAAAGGGCTTCACAGAACAGCTGTATTTACACTAAGATTAAATTACACACTAGTGGACTCTATCTATTAATTAGGTGACCTTTGAAAGCAATTGGTTACACTAGATTTTAGTTAGGGGTATCAGAGTAAAGGGGGCTGAATACAAATGCACACCATACTTTTCAGATATTTATATGTAAAAAAAAAAAAAATGAAAACCATTTATAATTTTCTTCCATTTCACAATTATGTTCCACGTTGTGTTGGTCCATCATATAAAATCCCAATAAGATACATTTGCCTTTTTTGGTTGTAACATGACAAAATGTGGAAAATTTCTAGGGGCATGAATACATTTTCAAGGCACTATATATATATATATATATATATATATATATATATATATATATATATATATATATATATATATACTGTGTGTGTGTATATATATATATATATATATATATATATAAAAAAATAATGCAAAGATTGCAGGAATCGGGAGTGATTGAATATCAGGGGTCAGGTGTATGTAATGCACACAGAGCGAGAGTCAGGAGTAAATACAGCACAACACCCCTGATGATTTATTTCATCAGTACCTCCTTATGCATAACACAGCAGTACTTCCTGTTGACAAACAAACCATGTATACACACACACACTGTACATGCACAAATTGTATACACACACACACACATAGTTATACCCAGAAACCCACTTTATACAAATGCATAGACACAAACAAGGTATATATTATATATACAGTATATATATATATATATATATATATATATATATATATATACTGTATATAGGTATATATATATATATATATATATATATATATATATATATATACAGATTTACTCCTCTGAAAACATGGCCCTTCACCCGCTCCCACATTTGGTAAAGTGTGGGAGTGTTGAAGAGGAGCAGCTTGACGGGCTTTGCTCTCCTCATGATTGCATAGAAAAAAAATATGGTTACCTGAAAGTAACATATTGGGCATCCACAGGCATCAGAGAGAATGTCAGGATGTCAAGACTCATAGCACTTGATAAGAAATATAGAGCATGCGTGCAACAGATACTTCCCATTAGCTATGCCTCTTTAGTAACATGAAGAAATATCATTATCCTATTTTGCTCCTTACTGAAGGCATAGCTTAATCATGACACCTCCATCTATACAATGGAAAGTTAACACAGTGGGCATATTGTGCATGGAGGAAGAATACTGTGTAAGGCCGCGTACACACCACTAAATTAATCTGACAGACCGTTTTGATCGGATTTGTCTGCTGGGATATATTGGTTTGATCGTGTACACACAATCAAACCAAAATCCCTGCCGGCAGACAGCGCGGTGACGTGGCGGTGACGTTGACGCCGCCACGTCACCGAACCAGGAAGTAAAATACTTCCACGCATGCGTTGAATCCATTCGCCGCATGTGCAGACAGATATGTCCGCTGGTTAGTGTAGTAACCAGCAGACATGTCGGACGGACGGGTTCCTGTCTGCTCGCCCGTACACACGATCAAATTTGTCTGCTGAAACGGTCCGTCAGACCGTTTCCAGCAGATAAGTTCGATCGTGTGTATGCGGCCTAATGTGTCGCCATATATTTCTTTGCATGTAGAGAACACTATTTTATATCTCAGAGGTTTTTGTAAAAACAGTTGCTTATACGTAATCCTACAGGGCTTGATTTGTGACCTTGCTAGATAATTTTACTGCCATAGACTTGAGTGTGGCAGGTGAGACTTGAAAATGATATTAGATGCTATACTTCTTTTGCAAAGAGCAAATGGTTTTATTAGCTTTGATTAATGCCAGAGAAGACATATTCTATGCTTATTAACATTCAAAGATTAGAATCCAGAGAAGATTAAAAGTGAACTAATGACTCTTTTTTGAATCTTGCAAAACTCTTTCTCTGCGACACACTGAACATTGTTATCATTTCAATGAAGAATTCAGTTCCATTTCATTCTGTTCAGGAACATAAAGCACATTAAGGAGAATTTTATCATTGATCACATGGTCCTTTTAAAGTACATTTTTTATAATGTATGTAGGTTAACTAAAGTGTTTAATTAAGGACTCAATTGTATTATTAAATGCTATGAACCTGTGCCAGAACAGCATTCTTCAATCCACTTAATGTGTGTTTGCAGTAAAAGAATATAAAGGGTTCTACAATTTGCTTATTGGATCATAAGTGGTGTATTTAATAGTAACTTATAATTATGCGAATAAACAATAAAGTACTAATGTGCTACCAAAGTGTTCAACAAATGATTAAACTAATACTGATAAAGTGCTAAAGTGAAGGTGTAAACAGCAGCTAAACTTCTATAGTGTTGCCAACAATGTGTAAAAATGTTGAAGTAGCACTAATTACTCTATTAATAAAGTGCTAAATGAATATAATAATGGATAGGCAAATCTAATATATAGTGCAGCACAATAAATTAATATTTAGATAAAGATCAATAAGCAATAAAGTCCATGTAAATAAAAATAGTATAGTAAACTCTGGAACAAACTCGTCACAAAGCTCCTTCCGACGCATTGCGTCACTGTCATTGTCACGTGATTTTAGCAAGGATTTACATTTGAAATCATCCTGCTGTGTTAAAGACTGATTTTCTTGGATCATCAGACTCTTTTGTGGATGCACTTTAAGCACTTTTCACATGGACTTGTTTATTGCTTATTGATCTTTATCTAAATATTAATTAATGAATGTATTAAATTTGTCTATCGATTATTGTATTCACTTAGCACTTTATTAATAGAGTAATTAGCGCTGCTTCAGCATTTTTACACAACTTATAAATATATTCTTCCTACAGAACAATGTGTACATTACTTACATTAAAAGCAAGTTTGCTGTCAGAGTCATTGTAAGCATACATATAGAACATATTGGGCAGAATAGTGGCTAAGTGGTTATCACTTCTGCTTAGCAGCACTAAGGCATGCTTGTGGGTTAATTGGCTCCTGTCTAAATTGGCCCATGTGTATGTATGAATGTGAGTAAGGGACCTTAAATTGTAAGCGTCTTTGAAGGAAGTGACTGAGGTGAATGTTTAATATGGAGTAAATATATTGATATGTGAAAATGGTGAAAATGAATTGATAATTAAAATACAAAAAAACAGATGTGACTGTGTGGTATGTGCTGCAACTTAAATAGCCTGAATATTCAGATCATAAATTGGAGAAAAAATAACAAAATTGTGCAACCAAATACAATAAAAGCTAATACAAAAGCTAATACAAATTAAGTCCATATTGTATTTCAATAAAAATGTGTGATGTTAAACACTCTGGATTTGGCTTGAAACGTATTTTCGATGTTTATGATAAGAGAGGCCGCTTACCCGATAAGGTGGATCTCAGATTATAGAAATCAAACTCACTCAGCACTGGGTCAATCAACCTCTGAGAATTCCTCCTGGAACTCCTCCAGAGCCGGTATCCAGGTTGATTGACCCAGTGCTGAGCGAGTTTGATCTCTATAATTTGAGATCCACCTTATCTGGTAAGCGGCCCCTCTTATCATAAACATCAAAAAGAAGTTTCAAGCCACATCCAAAGTGTTTAACATCACACATTTTTATTGAAACACAATATGGACTTGAAAATATACACTTTTTAAATTAGCTTTTATTGTATTTGGTTGTGCAATTTTGAATGTTTAATATACACTGTATAAATAAAGAACAGCGTATATATAAGTACCTGTAATTAATAAAAATACACTTATAATCAAGAGGGAGGAATGCTGGTCAAAGTTAGGAAAGGACACACCTAGTACGGACAATGTGAACACAGGGGAGATAAAAATCAAGTAGTCACATCAAAAGGGCCAGGGAATAAGGAGCAAGAGCAAGCCATTGTTCATAGCAGAGGTCAAAGACAGAATCTATGTCTGAGACAGATACAATGTGATAAGCGCTAGACTTAAAGTGTTACTAAGCCCAGGACCCTGTATTCACTATATCTGGTCTCACACAGGACAGAGAACATGGAAATATAAACTGCTAAATACCTTTTCTCATCATCAGTATATAGCAGGTGTGTGACTTCTTTCAGTGTCTGGTTAAAGCTTGTAGGAGGAGTTTTAATTCACCTCTGACTGTCCTATGAGCCTGCAGGACCCCTAACAGTCTGTCTGGACAATGCTGATTGGCCCTGTGCTGTTTACATGCACCCTCCCAAGAACAAAAAAAATCTAGCAATACACAACAAACTGAGCATGTGCAGAGTGCCCCCAAGTACTATCAGCAGATGGATTGGGGACTGTGGAAGAAAAAGAGAATCAGAGAAGACAGGATCAAACAGCCATTTTACACAATGCAAAGGATTAACCCCTTAGGCCCCACAGTGAGTATAACAAGCATGGTTTACTGCTTATGTAGACTGATTTGACTGTTGTAGGTTTAGTAACACTTTATTACTCAAGCATGTTAAAGAAGGGAGGTCCCAGTGCTTCTGACTGTAGGAGTCTCCTGTCATTTGAGCTACAAGTATTTACCTTTATTTTACTTTCCCAAAAATTCTGAATGAGTCCCTTCTTATATGGCTGATGTTGGTACTGGAGTCTTGTGTGAAATAGTGAAAATATTTTGAAGTAAATTGTAACTGTATAAAACACTAAAGCAGAGGCCATCAATTTGGGAACAACAAGCAACATTCAATCTGGGAACGCAAATACTAACAAGTAGAAGCAAGGTAACAGCAGAATAGATGCTTGTGGGAAACAAAGAGGGCAACTAAGATGGACAACACTAGAGTGAGAGCAAGATGGAACAATGCAGTGAAAAGTACAAGAATTTTAGGGAAAACAAGTTAGATCCAACTCCAATAAATGACAGGAAAATAAAGTTCACTTAAAATGTAAAGCCTCTGCCCCCCCCCTTTTGTTGTTGTTGCTGTCTGTGTCTCTTTTGAGAACATTTCCCTCAGTTTCTGTTTCCGATGAAGGAGTGTTTGACCTATTTGCTCTGTTCCTGTACTACTTATGATGATCTAGTGCCTTGTATTAACTATACAGTATATTGTATGTTTTTATTAAATGATGCTGGGGGCACTACTAATGTGACAGATTCTCTTTTTGTTACTTGAAATTACAAATATATTGTTAATATTTATATCTTTATATCTGGAGCCTTGCTTCATTCTTTTTTTCATGTTCCATGAGGATATTCCAATGTCTTTTGGCGAGGAGCTGCCGATGCTTACCTGCTCCCTAGAGATTCATCTCCGCCTACTCCCCCCCCCCCCTCCAGCATCGTGCTAATTACGGACTTTACATCTTTGATTGAATGTGTTCTTTCCACTGGCATTGTTGCGCGCTGTTTGTCTTGTTCATTTACAAGATTGTTTTTCAGTATATTAAATGTCTGTTTTTGGGCTTTAAAGTTAAACTAAAGGTACCATTTTTATTTTAAAATAAAAAAAACATGTTATAATTACTTGCTCTGTGCAATGGTTTTGCACAGAGCAATCTCAATCCTCCCTCTTTGGTACCCAGCCGAGTGCCCCCATAGCCTGCCGCTTGCTATGGTGGTAATCGTGCGTGGTTGCTCCCAAGCTGCCTTTGTGCATCCACGAGACACACAGAGTGTAGCTTGGCCCCATCCCCACTCCCTCCTTTACTGGCTGTGATTGACTACCACTGCTGTGTCTCATCAAATGGGGCGGCAGAGAGCCGGGAGAGCATCTGCTCTCCAGCTCATCGCTGAATCAAGATCAGGCTTGGGTAAGTATTAGGGAGGGTCTGGGGGGAATTGCACACAGAAGTTTTTTACCTTCATGCATAGAACCACTTTAAAGTGTATGTAAACCCTCCATACACCCAGTGAAGTGAACAGCCTCAGATGATACACAGAGATTAACCAAATCTCCCTACATAGGTTTTATATGTATATCTGCTGTCTTCACATTTATATTATGTTTAGAAAGTTGAGATCCTGTTAGGAGATTTTCTAGATAGCTAACATTGCTGATTGGAGAAAAGGCACACACCCCCTCTCATCATAGGCAGAGACTCTCAGAGCTTATTTGTAATAGGAGCTGCTCTCTGCTACTCTATTTTAGCACCCTCCTTTGACAAAAGATTGAGGCTGCTTTTGTCTAAAAAGTTAAAAAAGATGTTGGAAGTTCTCAGGCTGATAACAGAGGAACCGTTCAGAAGAGAGCTATAAGACTCAGCTCATTGAAAAGAGATAACAAAATACTGCAGATATATGTGCCCAGCTCAAATATGTAAACAATAACGGTGGTCTCTGCGGCGAATTCAGCACGAGATCACCATTATCGGTGGCGGGAGAGGGGCCCCCACTCCCGCCGCTCTCCCGCACCCTCTGCCGCTTACCAGAGCCGTCGGTAGCGGCGGAAGCAATCGGGTCCTTCTGCTGTCTGTGTGGGGATGTGAGTGACGTCCCCCACCCGTCCCCATAGCTTTGCTGGGCGGAAGTGACGTCAAAACGTCAGTCCCGCCCATGCGTCTTAAAGAAACATTTTTTTGTTTTCATTTAAAAAAAATGACAATTTCCATATTTTTTTTTGCTTTTAAGTCTAAATATGAGATCTGAGGTCTTTTTGACCCCAGATCTCATATTTAAGAGGACCTGTCATGCTTTTTTCTATTACAAGGGATTTTTACATTCCTTGTAATAGGAATAAAAGTGATACATTTTTTTTTAGTGTAAAAAATAAAAAAAATTAAAAAAAAATAAGAAAACCAAAAACATTTTTTTTAAAGCGCCCCATCCTGACGAGCTTGCGCGCAGAAGCGAACGCATACGTGAGTAGTGCCCGCATATGAAAACTGTGTTCAAACTACACAAGTGAGGTATCACCGCGATCGTTAGAGCAAGAGCAATAATTCTAGCTCTAGACCTACTCTATAGCTCAAAAGATGCAACCTATAGAATTTTTTAAATGTTGCCTATCGAGATTTTTAAGGGTAAAAGTTAATTGCATGCCACGAGCGGGCGCAATTTTTAAGCGTGACATGTTGGTTTACATTTTACTCGGCGTAACATTATCTTTCACAATATATAAAAAAATTGGGCCAAATTTATTGTTGTCTTATTTTTTACTTCAAAAAAGTAAATTTTTTCCAAAAAAAGACCGCTGCGCAAATACGGTGTGACAAAAAGTATTGCAATCACCGCCATTTTATTCTGTATGGTGTTAGAAAAAATATATATAATGTTTGGGGGTTTTAACTAATTTTCTAGCAGAAAAAACTGTTTTAGTCTTGCAAACACCAAATCTGAAAACCACCCAAGGTCCTTAAGTGGTTAACCACTTCCCGACCGCTGCATGTACATATACGTCCACAGAAGGGCACGTACAGGCAGATGGACGTATATTTACGTCCCTGCCTTTGCGCGGGTCGGGGGTCCGATCTGGACCCCTCCGCTACATGCGGCGGTCGGAAACCCACGGGGAGTGATCCGGGACGAGGGCGCGGCTGTTCATTTCTAGCCACCCGCTCCCGATCGCTCCCCGGAGCTGAAGAACGGGGAGAGCCGTATGTAAACACGGCTTCCCTGTGCTTCACTGTGTCGGCTGCATCGATCAAGTGATCCCTTTTATAGGGAGACTTGATCGATGACGTCAGACCTACAGCCACACCCCCTACAGTTGTAAACACACACAAATCCTACAGCGCCCCCCTGTGGTTAACTCCCAAACTGCAATTGTCATTTTCACAATAAACAATGCAATTTAAATGCATTTTTTGCTGTGAAAATGACAATGGTCCCAAAAATGTGTCAACATTGTCCGAAGTGTCCGCCATAATGTCGCAGTCACGAAAAAAATCGTTGATCAAAAATACCAAAAATAGGTAGAAGAATACGTATCGGCCTAAACTGAGGGAAAAAAATTATATATGTTTTTGGGGGATATTTATTATAGCAAAAAGTAAAAAATATTGCATTTTTTTTTCAAAATTGTCGCTCTATTTTTGTTTATAGCGCAAAAAATAAAAACCGCAGAGGTGATTAAATACCACCAAAAGAAAGCTCTATTTGTGGGGAAAAAAGGACGCCAATTTTGTTTGGGAGCCACGTTGCACGATCGCGCAATTGTCTGTTAAAGCGACACAGTGCCGAATTGTAAAAACGCCTTTGGGCATTTAGCAGCATATTGGTCCGGGGCTTAAGTGGTTAAAGTAGGTGTTAAATGTTTTATCATATTTGTTAAATTACAAAAGCCTATTACATTAAACATGTAACAACCTCCTGAAATTACATAAAGTAAAGCATCACAAATAAACATAAACATATGTTCTGAGATTTCATTCTTAATAAATTTGGTATTTAAATGAAGTTGTATTACTCCAAGCTAGCTGTTGGTGATGAACAAATCTACATTAGCATGTTGCAGGCTGGAAATGCTGAAAGCCAAACAGTGAATGAAGATTTACACTGGATTTAAAGTCTTTAAAATTAAGCTGGTTAAGCTAGAAAATCTGACCCAGTGTTCACCTCAGTAACAGAAATGTATGAGATAGTATTATTCTGGGATCAGCACTCATTCAATGTGTGGAGATCAAGTGAAATAGATCAAAGACTTGAGATAATATAAAACAAGCTTCTATATGTTACAAACAGTCTCTTTAAGCTTATATTGCTATTAGCAAGACAGCATAGGGGTTCTGTGCCATCCTGCTGATTTCTAAGGCAACTGCTTTCCTCTACCTGCTGGAGTAATTAAGCTTATCTAAATATATGTAGATACTCAGTGTGAAATAAAACCACATGCTTATGTAACAAAAAAACAAAAAAACAACATTTTTGAAATAACTAAAATGTTTTATTTTCTTACAGCTTTGGTACATTGAGTATGCGCTGCTAGTTGTTTAGATTCCTCGAAAAAACCAACACTTCATATTAGCTCCCTTGGCTTGCTCTTGCAGCTCTGCTGCGTTGACCTCGCATATAGGTCCTTGTCTGTTGTTTTGATCAACATTTAAGCCCCGTACACACGATCGGACCTTTGTCCGACCAAAATCACATCAGAATTCCAACAGAATTCCATCGGAGTAAAAGAAAACATGGAATTACTCCGATGGGGCATACACGTGGTCGGAATTTCCGATGGAAATAGTCCATCTGACTTTTTCCTTCGGAAATTTCGATCATGTGTACTGGGCTTTAGACTCTCTTGTGCACACATGCAACCCATGGACTCCTGGGGATGGTGGATCCATTAACTCTTAAACCCTGCGCACACTCTCACAAACATTGTGCTGGTTGCTGGCAAAACCTGGACCCAGAATTGAACGTTTCATCCTTCCCAAGTCTTTGTGAAGTCTGTGGGCTCCAGGGCCCTGTTTCCCAATCCCTGAGGAAAATCTAGTTTCCTCCAAATCATTATTATTATGCAGGATTTATATAGCGCTGACAGTTTACATAGCACTTTATAATTTGAGGATAGACAGTACAAATACAATACACTTTAATATAGGGTGACCAGACATCCCCGGTTTCAGAGGACAGTTCCCGGATTGAGGACACTGTCCCCGGACCAAGTCTGTCCCCGGATTGGATTTGAACAGGGGCTGGGGCAATTTCAAAGACATTCAGTGCAGAATAAAAGAAAATCTGAATTACACACCTCCACTCTGCTGCTCCTACTAGTTTAGGGGGGGGGGTGTATTTTTTCCATTATCTGTGCCCTTTCTGATGATCATGTGCTGGTCGGAGCAGAGTGAATATTTCTTCAGTTTTGGGTGCATGCCCATTCAGCTCCACTCGCATGTTCTTTTGCCTTGGCTCAAGTCCCGGCCAGCCGCCTGCCAGTTTATCTCCTTGCCTTCCCTGGTGGAGGGATCTTCCTCTGCTCCACATCCAGTAGTAGCCGGGGGCCCAGAGAGTGAGACTTAACAGGCTGTGAGGCAGGCGGCGACAGATTGGAGTCGCTGATTGCTGAAAAAAATAAATATGTCCCCGGATTTCATTTTAAAAATCTGGTCACCTTACTTTAATACAGTAGGAATCAGAGGACCCTGCTCTAAATTACATAAGCACATTGAAGCCCCTTGGTATGAACCTGGAGTGACAAATGATTTTTTTTTTAATACATTTCCAGGGTATCATACATTTACAGTTTCAATAAACAGCAACAGTATAATTTGCAAAAATCTTTGCTTTTCGGCCTCATGTACATGGAATGTTTTGCAAACTCTGCTAGAAGCCTTTCCTCCTGGCAGAAGCGTTTTGGCAGAAAAGACGCATGATGTTTGTAAAAGTGTCTAAAGCTCTTACAAGAGCTTAGGCACGTTTACAGGCATCAAATGCTTTGGGGTTAATTCATTTAGAATCATTTAGATTGTCAGAATAATTTATTCTGGCCATTGAAATTAATTAAAGTTTACAAGTGTCAAGCATTTTTTCTGCCAAAACTTCTTGACTCACTGGCAGGGTTTTTTTCCTGCCTGTAAAAGCCCCTGCCATTAAACACTGCACAGACAGTTGTTTAGAGGCAGGAAAAAGAAACACCTGACGCCCCTAGAACCAGCAGCAAAAATGTCCAGTGTGCATAAAAACTGCACTTGTGCTCCAATCAAGCAACTTTACCTAGGCTGAAATGATACCATTAGTCTGCTGCACATAGAAAGAGGCATTTCCACAGTCTTCTCTTCCCTTGTGATCAGACTGCAACATTGTTACTTTGTAGCAAGTCACAAGTTAGGAGGCAGCAGCAAGGGTTTATATGTTTTAGACATTTGTGAAAGAATCAAAATTGATATGCTTGTGTAATCTTTAAGCTGGCATTTCAGTAGCTGTTGATCCTTGATGGTGCCTGTTTAAAATTGGTGCAATCCTTATAGACAGAAAAGCAGCTGGTGTCATTGTCAGGGAGAAAAGTGTAATCTTTGAGGTAATAAATAGCTGTAAGCGTTAAAGTGATATTAAAGTCTTGTTTTTTTTTTGTTTAAAAATAACAAACATCTCATACTTACCTGTTCTGTGTAGGGGTTTTGCACAGGGCAGCCCAGATCCTCTTCTTCTTGGGTCCCTCCCCAGTTCACCTGGCCCCTTCCTTAGGCAGAGTGCCCCCGCAGCAAGCAACTTGCTATGTGTGTAAATTCGGACACGGAGCCGCACCTCAGCCCTGCCACCTCTCTCTCCTCATTGGCTCACTGACTTTGTGTCAGTAGAGAGATTCCCAAACAGTCGAGGCTACAACATCGCTGGATCAAGATAGTGCTCAGGTAAGTGCGAGAGGGGGGGTCACACTGGCAGCATTTAATGGGCACACTGGCAGCATTTGATGGGGACAATAGCATCATTTAATGGGGACACTCGCAGCATTTGGCACAGTGGCAGCATATGATGGGCACACTGGCAGCATTTGATGGGCACCCTGGCAGCATTTAATGGGCACCCTGTCAGCATTTGATGGGCACACTGGCAGCATTTGGCACAGTAGCAGCATATGATGGGCACAGTGGCTGTGTTTAATGGGCACAGTGGCTGCACTTCATGGGTACAGTGGCTGTGCTTGATGGGTACAGTGGCTGTGCTTGATGGGTACAGTGGCTGCGCTTGATGGGTACAGTGGCTGCGCTTGATGGACACAGTGGCTGCAATTTATGGCACAAAGGCTGCTCTTAATTGGCACAGTGGCTGCATTTGATGGGCACAATGGCTGCACTTCATGGGTACGGTGGCTGCAATTGATGTGTTTTTTTTTTTTTTCAGTTTGTTTCCGCCCCCAAAAATTTTAAGCACCAGCCACCACTGCAGGGAGATGAAAAGCTGCAGGTATCAGGTGACTGATCTTGCTGGAGAAAATTCAGCCAAGGAACATCAGAGAAGACTTACAGTTCAAACCAATATTCCCTGATCCAACTCCATGTTGATGAGGAACATTAAAGAAGGCAAAATAAAAAGAACTCATGGTTCCAGGAGTAACTGATACGCCCACTGGAACACGCACCTGAGTGCTAGCCCCGGATCTCCTCTGTGGTAAATTGTCAAAATAAGAAATTGCTGCACCTCATGTGGGCTCCAAGTAAAGTTTATTGCAATATCAAAATATCCAAAATGACACCAGAGGACACCAGCAGTGGTCAAGGTAGACGTGTTTCACACAACAAAAATGTGCTTAATCATTACCAAAGAAGGTTTACAACTCATACAAACGATCCTTGATCCAACCCTTGTGTCCTACCATACAGTATGTTGTTAAAGGACAACCATTTGTCTCATCTCCATAACATAGGGGGTGACCCACAATATATAAGAGGGTCATGATGATCTGGTGAGATTTTTTTTTTATGGTAAAGGTGGTGGCACGTGGGTGACCTGTATTCACTGAATAATTCTAAAAATGACTGGAATGTGATAAGAGCACTGTTTTTGGACACTTTCATGGACATTTGATAATAGTTTGTTTATTCACATAGGATTATTCCTCACCCCAACAAAAAAAAAGCATTAAAACCTTGCAGTGCAGGGAAGGGCTTGCATTGCAAGATGATGTGTTCCAGCTTGAAATATTCACCATAACAAGAAAATTTCTTGTCTACCATTACAGATACTGAACGTGTATTTAATTAATAAAATTATGTGTTTATTATTATCACCAATCTGATGAAAGTATTTTGACTCCTATTTTTGTGGGTTGATTTTGAAGTTGTCTGATTGTATTGATATCACATAAAATTGTATCTTATTCTATCTTATTAATAGTGATATAGTGATATAGTGATATCTAAGCTTATTGAAAATGCATGCTTTATGCCAAAAAATGCCTTAGGATTTTATGTTTCATAATAGCTTCTAATATATTTCTTCCTGGACTATTGCCAGTTTCAGGACATGCTTCCTGGTTTTGTTAGACTACAGACAGGACATAATGCAATGATGTAATATAATTTTTTGATAAGTGCTGTAGACAAAAATAGTTTTATTCGGGATATGGTTGTTTCGTTTGATACATAGGGCTAGATGTAGGGCTACAGGGAAATACGTTCTTTATACAACAAAAATGCAGAAATATATCAGGCATTTTACTTATAATGCAATACACCATGCAGATGTTCCTTGACAGTGCAGTAATAGTGATCATTGATTGTTAAAATGTTAGTAAGATTTAAAAATATATCGAATTAAGAAATATATATACATTACTGATGCTGACCTCATTCTAAACATGCTAGCTACTTGAATGGTAAGGATGAGTGAAATTGAAAACTTTAATTTCCCAGAAATTTTGGTGAAATTTGGGAGATTTTTGTGACAAACTGGACTGGAGTCATGCGGAAAGCCAAAATTACACTTATAGAATAAAAAGTTGATTACATTTTCTAACAGTTAATGGGGTCAGATTTATGATAGTTCTTGACAGTAGCCTCGTACGCACGACCAGTTTTCCCGACAGTGTGTTTGCTCCATCGCAGCTTTTTCAATGGGAAAACTGCCGGAAAAAAAGAGAGCAGGATCTCTTTTTTCCCATCAGGAAAAAACCATAGCGGGAAAACCATTCTTGCTTTTCTGACGGGGAAAAAAAACACACATGCTCGGATTTAAGTATGAGACGGCAGCCTTCGTTCTGGTAAAACTAGCGTTCGCAATGGAGATAGCACATTCGTCATGCTGTAACGGACTTAAAAACATGAACCTGAAAAGCGTGAATCGTCTCTCATTAAACTTTTACTAACACGAGATCAGCAAAAGCAGCCCAAAGGATGGCACTATTGGAATTGAACTTCCCCTTTATAGTGCTGTCGTACGTCACCATGCTTTAGATGGGCGGAATTTGGTCTGACCGTGTGTATGCAAGACAAGCTTGGCCGGAATTCCGTCTAGAAAATCATTGTTTTTTTATCCGACGGGAAAACCGGTCGTGTGTACGTGGCATATTAGTAAATGTGTTTTTCATTGGGGAAATCATATTCGTTCCAAAACCGAAGATTAAAAGAAAAGAACATTTTGAGGTACCTAGGAACAACATTCATCAAGTCTCTGATGGCATTATCGAATGTTATATCAATATTTTTTGTATGAATGTTCATAAGTAAACCTACCTAGTGTATCAACAGCTTATTGTGAGTTACCCAGGTCCATTAGCTTCTTTCAACTTCACTATTATTCTGTTATTTTGCCCCTCTTAATTCTCATTTCTAATTCACAAAAAAACAAAAGACATTAAATAAAAAGTTACATAAAAACATTAAAGAGACAGTACACAAATAACTACCAAATATAGAAAAAAGAAACACCTCAAATACAAAAATTAATAAATCAATAAATTAAACGACCCTACATATAAATATATAAAATCCCACACCCTTCCAAGTAGAGGAAAGTACAAAAGAGTACATCATTTTTTTCAAGCAAATGTCACCTAAAGAGCTCAACAAGTAAAATTCAGAAATACAGCCTGATGAAATTTTGTTGCAAAACAAATTTCCACAAAAATGACTACGCTCATCACTATTCTCTGGATTCAATACTTTCAGTCACTGACCTAGAACTAGAATACAGAATGGTAAGTAAATTTCTGAGCTCCTGATCCTTGCACTTGATCCAGTTCAGGGATGAAAAAAGTATTTAAACTCCTTGACCATAATGAAGTGTCACTTACTCTGTTTAATCAGTAAGGGTTTCCTTTAAGTGTCTCTAAAAATGGTGATATGGTCCAAAAGGATCAATATATAGTGACTGGGTGCAAGTGAGATCAGAAAGGTCCACCACCGTAGATGAAGCTGAGGAGGCTTACCAGATGGATAGCGACCACAATAAGTATACACCTATTTGGTCAGCTAAGGCTTAAAATTACACCATTTTTAGAGAGTCTACAATGTGCACCTATGGTGTCTAATGTTCAGCTTATGTTATTATTTGCCATTTATCTATATTCAAGCGCTACATATTTTCTTTGTATATTCTATGTTTGCTAAATTGATCATTTAGTTGTGTTAGCTGCTGTTTGGTTTAGTAGCGCGGTGAGCGTATATACCTAGGTATATACCATATTTTCCCCAGGGTTTCCTTTAAGTACTGTATTTATTGGTGTATAACACTCACTTTTTTACCCTGAAAATAGAGGGTAAACTGTGCCTGCGTGTTATACGCAGGGGGCTGTGGATTTTTTTTTTCCTGAAACTTCCCTTATAAAGTTAGGGTGCGTGTTATACGCCGATAAATACGGTAACAAAGAACTCAGAATTAATAAAAAATTGTACATATGGTTTTGCTACAAGGCTCTTTACTACTATTATTAACAACCTATACTTAATGTCTACTTTTTAAGGTTCTGTACAGTAACTAGTGCATGGAATTGCCAGAGTTTTTGAGATGATACAGCACCCATATCTGGCACCAACAATCATTTTATTATCTAAAATCCATTGATCATTCATCAGCCTATTCTAATTTTTGGTTGAACAACTGAAAAACTGTATCGCTTGCTATGTCTGTAGATTTTATGCATTGTTTTTTGCTATTCGACATAGAAAAAATGCCAAGTTGCCAGTTTATTAGTATTAGAGTCTTGCATTATAACCACATGATCAAGGATTCATGAGGAACGGAGCAGTCAAGTGTGATTCAATAAAAATATAAAATGTATTTTACATTGTGAGTTATTTACACTTTCATGTAGTATTAAACCCTCAGAATTGTTTTTTAACTACCTGCCGACCAGCCGCCGCAGTTATACGGCGGCAGGTCGGCTCCCCTGCGCGAGAGCCCGTAGCTATATATCGGCTTCCTAAGCGGCCATAATTGGCGCGCGCGCCCCCGCTTGTCCCTGACTCCCGTGTGCGGGCGCGATCGCCGCCGGGCACCCGCGATTGCTCGTTACAAAGCGAGGACCGGGAGCCCGCGATTGCTCGTTACAAAGCGAGGACCGGGAGCTGTGTGTGTAAACACACAGCTCCCGGTCCTGTCAGGGGAGAAATGCCTGACCATCTGTTCAAACAATGTATGAACAGCCATCAGTAATTTCCCCTAGTAAGGCCACCCCCCTACAGTTAGAACACACCCAATGAACATACTTAACCCCTTCCCCGCCCCCTAGTGTTAACCCCTTCCCTGCCAGTGGCATTTTTATAGTAATCCAATGCATTTTTATGGAACTGATCACTATAAAAATGCCAATGGTCCCAAAAATGTGTCAAAAGTGTCCGAAGTGTCTGCCATAATGTCGCAGTACCGAAAAAAATTGCTGTTTGTCGTCATTACTAGTAAAAAAAAGATATTAATAAAAATGCCATAAAACTGCCCCCTATTTTGTAAACGCTATAACTTTTGCGCAAACCAATCAATAAACGTTCAATGCGAAAACCGCAGAGGTGATCAAATACCACCAAAAGAAAGCTCTATTTGTGGGAAAAAAAGGACGCCAATTTTGTTTGGGAGCCACGTCGCACGACCGCGCAATTGTCAGTTAAAGTGACGCAGTGCCGAATCGCAAAAAGTGCTCTGGTCTTTGACCAGCAATATGGTTCGGAGGTTAATTGGTAAACAACAAAATAAACATTGTCTGGTAAACTATTTGTTAAAATTTGTATCCAAGCACTTGCCGTTTACAACTTTCAATGCTGCAGGCTCTTGCTTTCGCAGTGCTGCTTCCCTTAACTTCCACAAGAAAGTTAACAGTGGACATTGCAGTTTAAAATCCTTTTTTTTAGCTTGGTGAAATGAGAGGAGAGGAGCAGGGAAGTGCCTTGCCATCCTACTATAGGAGTGATCATGGCTTAACCTGGAACATAAGCAATGGTTTTATTTAATTAATAAATTTGTTTATTTCAGGAATTTATATTGCACTGTCAATTTTCGCATTGCTTTACAAATACATTGTACATTTACATCAGTCCCTGCCCTCAAGGAGCTTGCAATCTAAGGTCCCTATCTCCCATTCATACATACATATACTAGGGCCAACTTAGACCGGATCCAATTAACCTACCAGCACGTCTTTGAAGTGTGGAAGGAGCCAGGAGTACTAAGATACTCCTCTGTAAGTAATTAAATCAGCTGCTGAAATTGCTTAAGAAACTGAGGGTTTAATATCACTTTAAGGTGTAGGAGGCGTGCATCACCTCCACATTATTGGATGGTAGCAGCTCATATACTCAGCGAGTATAAAGTCATCTAAAAATAGCTAGCGGTTTTACAGTAGGTCTAGTCAGATATGACTTTTCCAAATAATGACATAATGGCTGACTAAGTATATTTCAAGACAGTAGCTGTCATATGACCAGACTGTGAATTGAATATGTTATCTTCTCGTGGATCAGCAGTTTAACTTTCAGAAATAAAACTATAAAATCCATGCTAAAAAGTGATAGCTGAACGCATAAAAATAGCTGTATCCGTATAATTTAAAATAAATGTAATTCATTAATAAAGTATAACAGCGCAGCGCTACTTTCATTTAAACACAATTCATCATAAATAAAATGTGTTGTGAAAAAACATTAAAAAAAATGAAAGTACAATAGTGTCATCCAAAGAAAGTTCAATCCCATGTGTCAACATAAATTATTATAATCCAATTGTGCTGTCCAAGGTCATAGAAAGCGTTTTCCCTTTATTCTGGGATCTAGGCTCTGTAGGCACCAATCTGCTTCACCGTCACTCAAAGCAAACAAAAATCTACCACATACATTGTATGTGTACTACTTAAAAACACATTTATTTAAAAGCTTTAAAACACACTCACATGTGTCAACATAAATCATTATAATCCAACAGTGCTGTCCAAACAATAAATCCACCCCAGGTTCCACAGAACTTCAATTCACTCTGTGCAGTATCCCCAGTGATTTACACCACTACTCCTCCACCGCAAGTGTAGATGTGCTTTCACCTTAAATGGGTGACCTGAATATTATAGAGGTCATATAAAGCTTTTTTTCCTTTCCTGGGATCCAGGCTTTGTAGGCACCAATCTTCTCCACCATCACTCAAATCAAATAAAAATATACTATATAGTGTGTACTGCTTAACCACTTAAGGACCCCTTCACGCCGATATACGTCGGCAGAATGGCACAGCTGGGCAGATCCACGTACCTGTACGTGGCCCTTTAAGCCCAGCCGTGGGGTCATGCACGGGTGCCGCGGGCGCATGCTCGCGACCCGGTCCGAAGCTCCATCACCAGGACCGCTGTACTCGCACATACCTCCCAACTGTCACGCGATTTGCGGTAAATTCCGCGATCAGGGCTGGAGTCCAGCGATTCTGCGGCACCCCCCGCGATTACCGCGATTCAGATCCCGCGACCCCCCACCCCGCTCAACAACTTTGATCTACCAAACCCCCCCACTCAACATCAACAGCTCAGATCCCACGCAAGCAACCCCCCCGCTCAACAACTTTGATCTGCGAAACCCCCCCCGCTCAACAACTCAGATCCGTGGAACCCGGAACCCCCCCAACTCAACAACTTTAATCTGCGAACCCCCCCCCCCCCCCCGCACAACTCCAATCCGCGGAACCCACCCCCCCGCTCAACAACTCAGATCCGCGGAACCAGCCCCCCCCCGCCCCGCTCAACAAGGTGTCCCTCATTCCCATCTCAAAAAGTTGGGAGGTATGCTCTCGGACCCGATTGCCACTGGAGTCCAGCGATCGGTCCCCGGTGCTGAACAACGGGGAGAGCCGCTCGGACAGGTTCGATGGTTAGTACACAAAAGCATTGGACCAAAAACCCGCGCATGCTCAGAATCAAGTCGACGCATGCTTGGAATCATTGAACTTTGTTTTTTCAGCACGTCGTTGTGTTCTACGTCACCGCGTTCTGGTCTGATCGGATTTTGGTCCGATGGTGTGTACGCACATCAGACCATCAGACAAGTTCAGAGTTGTCTGATGAAAACGGTCCGTCGGACAAGTCTCATCAGACATGTCTGATCGTGTGTACAGGGCCTGAGTATAAAGCCTTGTACACACGATCAGTCCATCGGATGAGAACGGTCTGAAGGACAGTTGTCATAGGTTAACCGATGAAGCTGACTGATTGTCTGATGTGCCTACACACCATCAGTTAAAAAAAACGATCGTATCAGAACGCGGTGACGTAAAACACAACGACGTTCTGAAAAAAATGAAGTTCAATGCTTCCAAGCATGCATCGACTTGTTTCTGAGCATGAGTGGATTTTTAACCGATGGTCGTGCCTACTAAAGATCGGTTTTGACCTATTGGTTATGAGTCCATAGGTTAATTTTAAAGCAAGTTGGCTTTTTTTTAACCTAAGATTAAATAATCTACGGGACCTACCCACGATCGTTTTTTGACTGATGAAAACGGTCCATCAGACCGTTGTCCTCTAGCTAACCTATCGTGTGTACGAGGCCTAAGAGAGAAGAAAGGCGCCTCTAAGTGTAGCAATATGGTTACATTTAATAAAGGTGCAACATTTAGCAACATATTGCTACACTTAGGCCGCGTACACACGAGAAAACATGTCCGAGGAAAACGGTCATGTCTCCTGCAGGATTTTGGTGCGGGGGTTTGTACACACCATCGGACGAAAATCTCCTTGGACAGAGAACGCGGTGACGTGGCGGTGACGTTGACGCCGCCACGTCACCAAACCAGGAAGTAAAATGCTTCCACGCATGCGTCAAATCCATTTGAAGCATGCGGGGGATTTCGGTCCGCTGGTTAGGCGTACTAACCAGCGGACATGTCCGACGGACATGTTTCCAGCGGACAAGTTTTAAAGTTTTAAAACTTGTCCGCTGGAAACCTGTCCGCTAGGCCGTACACACGATCGGATATGTCTGCTGAAACTGGTCTGCGGACCAGTTTCAGCGGACATGTTCGATCGTGAGTACGCGGCCTTAGAGGCGCTGTAGCTCCTGCTGGTTTTTGCTTTTAATCCCCTTGTGGAGGCTGCCATTTGTGGATGGACATTTTATGATTACACAACCTGGTCACATTGTTATAATCTTTTTATATGGACTATAAACTGAAGGACCTATGAATAAATGATTGTGGAACGAATCATTTGTGTTTCCACTATTTCTTATGGGGAAATTTGCTTTGATATACAAGTGCTTTGGATTACAAGCATGTATCTGGAATTATGCTCCCAAACCAAAGTTTTACTGTATGGCCATTTTTGGTCAGTGATGTCAGAGCTATGCCTGTCTCTCTGTTTAAATGTTTAAAAAAATAGGGCGGGTGGATAAATGGGGTCAGGTGACGTCTGTGGTTACTAAGAATGCGTAATTAAAAACCATTCTATATTTTCTATATGGTTGTGGTAAAAAAAACGCTACTATATATGACAAAGTCCTGGCAAACAAAAGCCTTACATACTTCTGACCCTTGCTTTTTTTACCAGAAAAGGTGAATTTAGCATTTAAAAAAATAAATAAAAATATCATACTTACCTCCTCTGTGCAGTTGGTTTTGCACAGAGCAGTCCCGATTCTCTTATTTTAGGGTCCCTCAGCGGCGCTCTTGGCTCCTCCTCTTTTCGAATGTCCTATTGGCGAGCCGCTGTCCCTCGGGGCACTCGTGCGGGCGAGTTTCCAAGTCCTGCGTCTACTGACACAGACAGCAGGACTACCCCCCCCCTTGGCTCCCACATCATTGGATTTAATTGGCAGCAACGGGAGCCAATGGCTGTGCTTCTATCAATCTATCCAATCTGGACCCCAGACACTGGCTGAAGCTGCTGTGCTCGTCCCCGCCACTGGAAAGACCAGGTAAGGGTAAGTAAAAGTGGGGCTCTGGGGGGCAGCTGCATTACAGAAGGTTTTTCATTGAATGCATTAAGGTGAAAAACTTTGAGGGTTTACAACCCATTTTAGGATTGGTAAACTGCAATGTATAAAAAAAAACATGGGGGGTTTAGATATACTTTAGCTTTGACTAAATGTGACAGTTAACCTCCTAATCTTGAATCCTTGATTCCTCTTTTGTATAGATGTTGCCTAATAACTTCTAATTTAAAATACTGGAACCCAAACGTGGAGGTACAAAGCAGATGTAAAGCTTTTGCATTCTGTAAATCTGCAGTTCAGACCTAATCAGCAGCATTTAGCCTTTATCTTAGTTGTTTAATGTAATTTCACTCATCCTCATTCTTCACCAGGAATGTAAACGATAAGCAGAATCATTGTTGTCCTTATCAGCTTTGACACGTAATAAAACACAGACGTAATTAGTTTTATTTGCTTTTAATCACAAAGTTACCACTGAGTGTGTGTGGGGGTGTCAGGTGTCAATAACTGAGGAATTGCTTTTCTTACATTTACTCTCCTGTTTGGTGTCCGGTTCCTCGGGTCTCTTACAGTATCTGTACAGAAAGCTTACAAGTAATGAGATGGTACAGAAAAAGCAATTTGGACAAATTCATGGTGGTAACTGTTGCGCTAAAATTGTACTGTCCATTGAAGGCTTCATGCACACTGGGGTTATTTAAACACTTAAGGACCAGGACTATTTTTCAAACTTGAAAATGACTTATGTAGCGCCCCCCCCTTTTTGGTGGGGTGCTACGCTAAAGTTAGTGCGGAATGGGAGAGTTAATTTACTCCCATTCACAAATTGCCTAAATTTGGGCCACTGCCATTTGGAACTGCCTTGTAGGTCGGTCTGCATGTCAGGGGGGTGTTATTACCCCTGAGTGACAGTTGGCGCTAGAGGGGGTTCTGACGGACCCACCTTCTCCCAGCAGCCAATCAGAGGAGCGTTTTCTTCTCTGGACGTGCTGGTGGGAGGGTATATCTGGGGCAATCGCTTGCGTGAGTTGTGCTATGCGGTGCCCGAGTTCTGGGTGCGCGCATCCATGGGCCCCGCCATCAAGGCCCGCCTGGCCGATGTTGCGTACCCAACGCAACCTTATTCTGATGCAGAGAGGGACCCAGCGGCTTGCTGGGTCCCAGATCCTAAGCGGAAGCTGAACAGTGGGGGATCGGCTCAGGAGAACCCAGAGACAGAGGTTGTCTGCGAGGTCTGGACGAACCACCAGGGATCCGCTCACCACGCCACATGACAGGTACACTTTAGCTGTCAAACAGTGACCTTGAAATTGGAATTACTGGGAGGATTCATTGGTTCTAATCTTTGACAAACCTAAGAGAAATTCATCAGGCCTGTGGCAGAGGCCCTGTTTCCTCCCAGTGACTTTGTTTAAAAGTGACCCTTCGGCTGCCGGGCTCAAGTGAATCGCCTGTCCGGAGGCACTTTACCCACTCTGGCGAGAGTGGCGACGTTTAAATTTGACTATGCTGAGAGCAGGCTTGCTCTCTCTTTGATATCCAAGGACTGATACTACAGTTCTCTCCTTGCTCATTAACCTTTTCTCTATCGCGTGTCATGTTGATGTTGGCCGTGTTGGGCCTTGGAATAAAGCATTGAAAACTCAAGTTGACGTCTGGACACTTGCTCTTTATCCACTCTCACTAATATTATCCCTAGACAAGAATCTCTGGTAACCTAACATGCCAGTCCCAAACTAATCAAAGGCTCCTTCGGGGGTGAGCGCTACACTTAGAACCCCCAAACATTATATATATATTTTTAAGACACCCTACAGAATAAAATGGTGGCCGTTGCAATACTTTATGTCACACCGTATTTGCGCAGCGGTCTTACTAACTCAATTTGGGGAAAAAAATACAGTTTTTTTAATTACAAAATAAGAGAACAGTGAAGTTAGCCCAATTTATTTTTTTATATTGTGATAGATAATGTCAAAAAAAACTCAGATCTCACATTTACACTTAAAAAAAGTCCAAAAATATATAAAAAAAAATCCTTCAAGGCCGTTGTTGCAGCAGTGACGTTTGATGCCGCTTCTGTCATCCAAAGTCATTGAGTTGAGCAGGGGCCACCATTCCCTTGCTCGACACAGTGCCTCAGAAGGGAAAGGATCGGATCGTCTTCGTAGCTACCGACGGCTCCAGTTATCGGGGGAGACGACCGAAACACAGTGAGAGGAGGGTGGTCGAATCTGCCACGAAGACCACTTTTATATCCGCCCGCCATTTAGGAATAAACCTAGGTTATGCAGCTATCTGCTGCCAAAACAACAGTATTCAACATCAAAGTATCAACGTATAACAACAGTGGGCGGTCCAGAAGTGGTAAACGCATTTCTTCTGGCAGGGGAAAAGCAGCTTCAATATTGTGCCTAAGCAGCGTTTTTTCCAACACGTTTAGGCACATCAAGTGCTTGGGTGTTTATTACCATGGCAAGAATATTAATTTATTCTTGAAATTTAAATTAAAAAAATGCTCAAGCGCTAAACACACCTAGCACTTAGGCACGTTTAGCTGTGTTTTTGTGCTCAAGTGTGCATGAGGCCTACAAGTGAGTGATGAAAATAAGTTTCTAGTTAAATCAATCAAGCAGTGACAAAAACGTTTTTTTTTTTAAGTGTTAAACGAAGAAAGAAATACTTTCTAATTGTACTATAATAAGTATTTATTTCAGTTTGTAAATCATCTGGCTCAGTCCAATGGATTACAGCATGAAAACATAAACACACATAATCTGATAAATACATCAGAGATTAGTTTTCATTGAGCTTTTAATGACTATGATTAAAATTAGGTGGTTTTATGTCAATAAATCTTCTGAATCAATGTATTAATGAGTCAGGAAGAAAGAATTATGCATGAAATTATTTCTAAAAGAAAATATATAGGCTTAGGGCCCTTTCACGCTGGTGGGCTTTTGTTTCGTTCCCTTTGACTCACAATGGAAGGTGCCTTTTTGGTGCACTTTTGAAAAACTGCACCAAAGTTACATAGGATTTGATGAGAATAATTTTCATATGCTTTTGTCACCCTGGAAAAGCACCAGTGTGTAATGCCCTGTACACACGATCGGTTCGTCTGATGAAAACGGTCCGATGGTCCATCGTTTTTTTTTCCCATCGGTGAAAAAACGTAGAACTTGTTTTAAAATGATCTGATGGTTAAAAAAACGATAGAAAAAAAAACTATCGTCTGTGGGGAAATCCGTCGGTCAAAAAATCCATGCATGCTCAGAATCAAGTCGACGCATGCTCGGAAGCATTAAACTGCACGTCGTTGTGTTTTACGTCACCGCGTTCGACACAATCGGTTTTTTAACTGATGGTGTGTAGGCAAGACTGATGAAAGTCAGCTTCATCGGATATCTGATGAAAAAATCCAGCGGTCCGTTTTCATCGGATGAGCCGATCGTGTGTACGTGGCATAAGAGGCCTTAATCATCAAAGCAGTGCAAAGATCAAAGATCAGGGGCCAGGTTTATTAACCCATGACTGCAGAGGCATAACCAGAACCTTCAGGGCCCCGGTGCAAGAAACCATGAAGGGCCCCTCCGACCCCTGGCTGGAGCTCTTCCCTCTGAGTCCTGTGTCGAAACCTGGTAGTTACGCCACTAGTTAAAATATAAAGGTCCAGATTCACAAAGCACTTATGCCGACATAAGTGCAAATTTGCACCGGTAAGCGCAAATGTGCGCCGGCGTATCTGAGCGCCAGACCCACAAACCAATATATGCCTAAAAACTGGCCAGCCTATGCCGACGTAGCTTACATACACCGGCGTAGCGTGGGCGCACTTTTCGTCTAGACGCATGTTGCTGCTCCCATTGATTAGGCATTGAAACATGCAAATGAGGGAAATACGGCGATTCACGAACGTACGTGCGCCCGACACATGCTACGCGAGGTGCGCGTAAATTGTACGTCCGGCGTAAAGTTATTCCCCATAGATGAGGCGCAACCCGGCAACAGACATGCAAAGGTCTGCACCAGAGAACACAGGCCGACGTATTGGGCGTACGTTACGTTGTGATCCGGCGTAGCTTAGGTATTTGTGCCAGCGTGGTTGTGAGCATGCGCATAAGGGTGCTGTTTCATGCGTCCACGTCACGGCAACGTCACGGCGCATGCGCAGTTCGTGATACGCCCGGGCGTAAAACACTGCACCATGCTCAGACCATCATTTGCATGGGGTCACTCCCACTTCCACCTACGCCGGTCTGTGCCTTCGAAACTTACGCCACGCCCACGCAGCGTTGGGAGCAATAGCTTGCTGAATGCAGTGCTTGCCTCTCCGCGCTGCGTCGGCACAGCGTACGACCTTTGCGCTACGGAGTAAGATGCGCCTAACTATCTGTGAATCTTGGCCAAAGAGTCCTGTGAGCCTTCACTAATCCAAAATGCTTTAATTATCAAAAATCAGCTGCAAGCGTTAAACATGCCTCATATATTATGCAAAAGTGGATAAATAAATATATACGCTGCGCTTTCCAAAGTCATACACTATACCAGTGTAAAAAGAAACACATAAAAACCTCCAATAGTGAAAAAAAAACTTTACTTACAGTGGAAAGTGACAATAGTGCAATAAATAAACACATATATTTGATATAAAAAAAAAAATATATATATATATATATATATATATATATATATATAAAAGATGTGTATATAAAAGCATAATCCAATGATGATAATTAATATAAAGTGCTACTGTGCACATAAGTGCAATTCCCACTTTTATGATCCTGTATATTATCTGTTCAAAAAGAGGGGGGATAGGGGTGGGACTTTAGATGAGGCATATGAAGATACTACCATAGGCCTCCATCCCTGTAAATAGATGAAAAAAGGGTGTATTATCTGTGACCACTGATGCATAAAAAATTGCTCCTGTGCACGTGTATAGTATCCAAAAAGAGTTTATCCAGGTGTAATAAAGTTTATGCGATTATAAAGTTCATGTGATTATAAAAATGCTAGGTGTAATAAAGTTCCTGCGATTATAAAGTTCAGTAGTTTATTTATTTTGAATTTTTTAACTTTTTTTTACTTTTATGTTTTTACAGTAGAATTATTATTATTTTATTTTTATTTTTCATTTTTTAGGAGCCCTGTTGGGGGACAGGAATAGCTGTGTCCTGAGTTTTCTGTTCATTCACAAACTGAAGCATAGTAAAAATAGTTTATTATGTTTTAGTTATGAATGGACAGCACCGATCACTGACTCTATCCATTCATACAAGGGAGGGGACTTTGCATACTAGCTGATTATGCCTTTGTCTTGTAGGGAGGGGGGGGGTTTCCCCATTTTGTCAGGGGGGGGGGGGGTTACTTCCTGATTGCCATTCACTTTTGCCATTTGCCTAGTGTACCCTCCCACATTCACTGCAATTCCCAAAGCATGTTAGGATGTGTAGTTTCATTATAGTGTAGAGAGAGGGAGAGGAGAGGATATGATGCAATTCCTGGTGTAACACCTCCTCCTTGGCAGAACAGACAATGGCATTTTTTGAATTACAGAGATGACCTCCTGGAAATTAAATTAGACTTTTCTGTTTAATGGTAAGAAATTTCACATATGTATTAACTGTTTAGTATTTTGCATAGAGGGTGTACCAATAATGTTTGTTTTTTTGTTGCTGATCCCAGAGATATGCTCTAAGCTTTGGATGGAATAGGTGATGTCTACTGTTTAAAACTAAAAGAAAATATTCTAGCTGCATACTTTTAGGCCTCATTCACACATACGTTCCATTCAGGTCCGCCTGTCAGTTTTTCAGGGGGACCTGAACGGGCGGTCCATGCACCCCGATGGAGCGTCGGATGTCAGCGGAGACATGTCCGCTGACATCCGACCCGATCCGATCCGCTAAAAACAGACGTATGGGGCACGCGTCCCCATCTGTCCATGCGGATCGGATCGGGTAAGATCTGATGAAAACGGACATGCTGTCAGTTTTCATCAGATCGCTCCATAGAGGACAGCAGGGCTCGACAAGCTCCTCCCTGCTCAGTGAGCAGAGAGGAGCTTGTCATCTGTCGGCTCAGCGGAGATTTGCGGACAAATCTCCGGCTGAGCTGGCGGACACAGGCGGACTCCGTTGCGACGGAGTCAGCCTGTGTGAATGAGGCCTTAAAGAAAATTAATAGAATAGTAAACAAAAAAAAAAGTATTTTGTAGCAAAACCCACCTGATTTCAGAGCGTTCCTCGGCCCTCACGTGACCAGCCGCATATCTCCTCCTTCCTCCTCTCGTCACAACTGACATCAGTGGGGGATTCTCAGGCCCTCCCACTGTAGCTTTCAGATCGAGAGAGGTGGCCGGTCACGTGAGCGCTGAGCGGCTCTTTGAATTTATGTATAGAAGGCCATTTTTTTTTATAAAACATTAGGAAACACAGAGGATTATATGAAGATATGACAGTGGCTTAACAACCACTCTAATGACATGTACATTTTTGGGCAGTCTATGAAAACATGTTTGCATACAGAGCCAAACATTCACAGGTTAATGCTGCATTTCTGATTACTTGCAAATGGTTGTGGTTGCTATCAGCCTCTCATTGCTTTTTATTAGACTTCCCACCCCATAAACACTGCTGAGTCCTCCTAAACACACATATGAGTGAGGTACTGAGGTTAATACAAATGCTGGCTGACAATGCTGCCAAGTTTGTGGCAAGAAAAAATGTAAGTTAAGTCAGAATATATTAAGTCAGTGACCCAGAAAGCAGTAAAGTCAAGGATGATAGAGCTATCGAATTACTACATTAGGGCTGAGTACTCTTCAGAGGAGTACCTTGGCAGTGATGTTTTCAGGAAGGTAGTTACAGCACCCTGCCGGCTCCTCTCATCAGCCATAATCTTCCTAAATTGCAGAAACAGAGATGAAATCACTAGTTTGAGAAATAGGGTATGTATTGAAAACAAAAATATTTCATTTAAAAATATCATTAGAATTATAATAAGATGGAAAAAGCGTCCAGAAAATGAAAATATAAGCAGATTAAACTTCAACTTAAGTTATGGATTTCTCCGCTTGTTAAAATAAAATAAAGTTGAATTGAGTGCTGTTTTTTTCCCGTCTAACTGGCGAGGAGTGTGGATCTTTGATTTGTTTTTGTTAGGAAGATAAAGTAAAATGGCACAGTAATTGGCTATTGTCAGATGAGGAAAGCCATCAAAGTAATACAATCCATGATGAATCAGCAGCTGTAGCCAACAATATTACAATATTACTGCACCATTTAATTCAATTACCAGTACAGTACATTTTACTGTATAAATGAATGCTAAAGCATTTCTATTGGTGTAGAAAAAATAATGGAAACAACAGAAGATGTCTATAGATTAAAGTAATTGTATACCTATATGTTTTATTTTTTTTAAATAACAAACATATACTTACCTCTACTGTGCAGCTTGGTTTGCATAGAGTGGTCATGATCCTCCTCTTCTGTGGTCCCCCGACGGCGCTCGCGGCTCCTTCTCACAGCAGGTAACCCCCTAGGAGAAGCGCTCTCTCAGGGGGTAACTGTGTGGGCGCGCTCCCGAGTCCAGCATTTGCGTCCAAAAACACGAATGCCAGACTCGGCCCGCAACCCCAATCCACTTAATTGGATTTGATTGACAGCAGCGAGAGCCAATGGCTGTGCTGCTATTAATCTATCCAATCAAGGACCCAGTGCAGAGAGGGAGAGCGCATCTCTGCCAACGGAATGAAAGAACTCAGGTAAGTAGAACAGGGGGGCTGGGGGGCGGTCACTGCCAGATGTTTTACATTGGATGCATGTAACCACTTCAATACAGTGCACTTAAACCCCCTTCTTACCCAGACCAATTTTCAGCTTTCGGTGCTCTCACACTTTGAACGACAATTACTCAGTCATGCAACACTGTACCCAAATAAAAATTGTGTCCTTTTTTTCACACAAATAGAGCTTTCTTTTGGTGGTATTTAATCACTAGTGGGTTTTTTATTTTTTGCGCTATAAATAAAAAAAGATGGTAGATTTTGTGCAAAAATTGCATTTTTCTTTGTTTTTGTCATAAAATTTATCAAATTTGTATTTTTCTTCATAAACGGGTGACAGGGCAGGTCACTGGTGGGTGACGGGTGACAGGGCAGGTCACTGGTGGGTGACGGTGACAGGGTACGGTCACTGGTGGGTGACGGTTGCACCGCTGATGGCAGTCTATTTATGTGACAGGTGCACTTTATGGGTGACTGTTGGGTGACTGGTGGCAATTGGGGGGGGGCAAAGGGACAGATGTGGTGTGCAGACACTACAGTAACACAGAACTGTAACTCACTGCTTCTAGCTCTTCTCTCCTCACACTGGAAACGATGTGTGAGGGGAGAAGAGCTAGTAACAGTTAGTTACAGCTCTTTGTTTACACTAGTGATCAGAGCTGATCATGTGGTACACAGCCCTGTACCATTGTCAGTGACGAGCAGTGTTCCCGGGAACACGCTGCCACCGACGGGCAGGCGCGGTGCGATCGCGAACACGCGCCGTGCACTATGGGGGTGTTGCCATGCGTGATCAGCCGTGACTTCATCACGGCCGATCACGTGGTTAACAGCGCATGCGCGCCGCTGTTCACTCCTGTCGGTAACGAGCAGTGTCTCTGTGACATGCCGCTACCGACAGTACAGGGATGCGCGCACGTGATCGCGCGCATTCCCTGTTTGAATGACTGGACGTCATATGACGTGCAGTCAGGAGATTGGAGTCCTTCGCCCGCCGTCATTTGACGGTTGGTGGTGGACAAGTGGTTAAAGCAATGTTTCTTAACTCCAGCCCTCAAGTACCCCCAACAGGTCATGTTTTCAGGCTCTCCATTATTTTGCACGTGATTTGATCAGTTTCACTGCCTTAGTAATTACCACAGCCGTTTCATCTGGGGGAAATACTGAAAGCATGACCTGTTGGGATTACTTGAGGACTGGAGTTGAGAAACATTGATTTAAAGCAAAACTCCAGTAATTAAGCCACTGTTTAAAAAGTGCTGGCCTACAATGGCTGAAGTCCAATGAGGTGTATGCCATCTTGTGGACCTATATCTTGTATTTACAATTCATATTTGTACTGAGACATGGGAGTATAGCTATTTCTGTACTCCTGGTGGTCTGGTAGGATCTATGCTGCTTTCTTACACAGCAGCTGCTCTGCCTATCCTTCTTCTCCACTGTACATTCACAAAGTACTTTGTATTTATGTGATGCAAAGTGCTCCATTATTTGTGCAGGTGGAGAGGGGGGTAGCTGCCTACAACTCTGCCGATTCTGCATTTGAGACCCGATACAATGTCGAAGCTGTAGCTGTACTCATTACAAATATAAATTGTAAATGAAAGAGATATTGTTATACAGTTCCTTTGTCTCTCTCTAATTGAACAGTGACTAGTCCCATCTCTAAAGATGTCAGGAGACGGTAAGATTATTTATGAAAGTTTTGGATTAGACTAGTTTATATATACTGTATAAAGGCAGCTATAGCAACGCTGTATCCTGGACTAGGCCAACAAGGCCCAGGCCTAGGGCAGCACTTTGCAGGGGGGCAGCACGGAAAGAATCCCCACCGACTTGTGCTACACTGTTAGTGTAATGCAAGCTGCTTCAAATTTTGACTGTCCTATCATCCTGGACCACAAACCTTCCTCACTGTGCTATATGTTTTCTGCTGCACCATTGACATGGTTATATCTTCTTAGTCCTCTCCATAAAATTATCAGAAATTTGTGCTTAAAGTAGAACTATAGGCAACATTTTTCTTTTCATTTTGGATAGAGTAAGAGAGGGTTATAGCCCCTTTCAGTTTATTTTTTTACCATCCCTGACCCATTGCAGAGATTTCCCTTCACTTCCTGTCCCATAGCCAAACAGAAAGTGAGAGGAAATTAATGCAAATTAAGAAAATCCATTGCCCCGCCCCCCCAGGTCCTGAAGAACTAGTGTCCCCACTCGAAAATTTCAGGGGGGGGTCTTAAACAGAAAGGGGGTGTGGCCTTAACAGCAAGGGGTGGGTCATATTTAAATTAGGGCGTGCACAAGTTTAGTCAGGCCTAGGGCAGCACAAAACCTAAACACACTACTAAACTAGAGATTAACTTTTTGACTTGGTAAAGGATAAAGTGTAAGCTACCTTATAGAGATAATGGTCTGGGTGCAATCCTAAACAGAGGTATGTGGAATCACAGGCAAAAAGCAGGTGTGCTCCATGGGACCTAACAGCAGGAGGAACATTCAACAAAGTGGTTTTTTTTTCCCTATCATCACCAAAAATACAATCATCCAATATACATTTATTTACACAGCCTAATATTAAATAACAGACCTTAACAAAGGTATTATTTCTAAACATCTCCAGTTGCAGATGGCCATCATTGTACACAGGGCATGTCTAGTACATTCAGTCCTTCTGCCCTGCTGTCGGGATCCCCCTGTCCCAGTATACAGCAATTCAGCTCTGATGAATCATAGCTACATTGCCGAGTACACAGAAAAAGAGCTGTAGAAAAAAAGCAGTCTGGCAATGTTTATCAACAACACTGCTCCGCCGCTAATACAGAAAAGTACAAAGAAACATTGTTTCAGCTTGTATCTTTCTTTTTATTCCTCTACAAATCAAAAGGATGAACTTCAATCTGCAGATGAAGTGAGTTAAAGCAACCTGACAAGTAAAAAAACAACTTATTTTTTTCAATTAAATGTTCCACTGTTGAACCCCTTATTAACCCTTAGTTTACTCCAATCAGCCCTAATTAACTCCTTATTCTTCTCTATTCACTTATAATTTCTCAGATCATTTTTTTTCTATTTGATTAACTAATAATATTTAAACTTTTTTTTCTATTTTTGTATTCTTTGTTCATTAAAATTTTAACACCTATTATATTTTTTTACAAACATCACACGGGAAAAAGTGCAAAATTGGAAAAACCTACTTTACTTTATTTGTAAATAACGTTGCAACGCTTTCCACCAAAATAATAATTTTAGTGTTTTAAATAGGAGAAATTACAGAATAAAATGCACACTTTTTAAGTGCAGTAACACAGTAACAGTATTTTTAAACTAACACTGATCAAAAAATAAAAAGTGTCTTTTGTTTAGTTTTGTTTCATTTTCAAAGGATTGCAAAAAAAAATAAAAAAATGTTTCTTAAAGGACAATATTCATGAAAAGAAAGTGTTGTTTGTCCTTAAAAAAAAAACAATGGGCCAGATTCAGGTACATCTGCGCATTATTGGACCGGCGTAGCGCACCGCCTTTACGTTAGACTTGCGCAATGTAGCCGCGTAATCACCCTATTCTCGTAGCTTTTGCACAGAAAATTGCGCATGCGTAACGTTATTTCAGAGGCGTAAGGCGGAGTAATACAAATTGGGAAGGACGTGGACGTGTTAC
Organism: Rana kukunoris; assembly: GCA_029574335.1. NCBI lineage: Eukaryota > Metazoa > Chordata > Amphibia > Anura > Ranidae > Rana > Rana kukunoris. The sequence goes on along the minus strand of CM056051.1, from coordinate 145,280,201 downwards.
ATTGAAATGAGCCGTGACCCCATGCAAATGAAGGGCCGGCCGGCTCGCGCATGCGCGCTTGAAGGAGACCATGGTCAGCACCTCTCTGCGCATGCTCACAACTCGGGAATGGCGCAATCAGTGAAATTGGAAATTGACTAAGGACTACGCAGACAGCATAAATAGACAGACACAAACGCACTTCCATTGCAAAAGTACATCCCTTTGTCCCTTCCCATTTAACAAAGTGTTTTTGTCCCGTTGTTAGTTGCGTTGTGTTTTGTATTTGTCAGATTAGTGTACTGTGTGATCTTGTGTTTGTTAGTATATCTTTGAAAGTGTTTTTTGATAAGTGTTTGAGAGACTGTTTGTTTGATATATTTCTGTTCGTTTGTTTTCTTGCTTAATTGTTGCTGTTTGTTTTTGTGACTGATTTTTGCTGAGTGCTTGTGTGATTTTTTGGGTGTTAGTTTTCTCTTTGTGTGTGTTCTTGCTTGATTGGTTGTGCTTGTTTTTGTGACTGATTTTTGTTGACTGGGAGTGAGTTTTTGTATAAGAAAGACAGAGAGAAAGAGAAATCTAAATTTCACTTTGGGGGGAGAAACAAATTCTTGCCCGAGCCATTAGCGATTATGGGCGTTTCCTCCACGGCCCGGACAGTGCCAACACCACCCCGGCCAGGGGGAGGGAGATTTTGGACATCATCACTGACCAGGTGAATTCAGCAGGGGAGGGGGAGACGAGGAACCGGTCTGGGATTGATAAAAAGATTAATGACCTCCGGTGTCTGGTCAAAAAGAAGTTGGCCAGAATGCTTGCCCATGCCAGGGGCACAGGAGGGGGCCCACCATGCCGTGTTAGGCTGACAGCGGAGGAGCGTGCGGTGGCCCTGACCTTTTATCGGCATGAAGTGGAGGGCCTGCCTGGCTTTGACTCAAGTCCGGAGCCCGTGGTGCCAGGTAAGTTTTTTTTTATATCAGGTGTGTAGCATGTGTGGGGGAGGTGGTGAAAGGGAATATGTGGCAAGTGTGTGGATCCTCCAACCTGTGAATGTTTTGTGTCATCCACAGATGTGCAGGAGGGTGCAGGGCCATCTGGCCTGACCGCACCATCCCCAGGACAGCAGCCTAATGAGGCCCCCCCGACAAGGCCGGAGTCCGCAGAGGAGGTTGAAGAGGAGGAGGAGGAAGTTGAGGAGGAGGAGTTTGATGAGGAGGAGGAGTCCATGTCAGGCACTGGCCTATTGTTGTTGGAGGACCGTTCCCCTCTGGCTGGCAGCAGCCAGCCCTCCCTAAGGGGGAGCCCCCCCTCCTCCCCCAACATGGCTCCCCTCCCAAGGACCTCCCCTTCTCCCCGGCCACAAGCATCAGCTGGAGGCAGGAAGGCGACCCAGAAGACCAGGGGGTGGCCGATCTCCTGCCCGCCACTCTGAGAAGGGACCAGTTCCTCCACACCGGCCATCTGGGACAGGTCAGCCAGACATTGGTGCAGATGGAGGAGAGACTGTCCTCCATCAAGGATACGCTGGGGAACCTGGACTGCCACTCCCGGGCTTTCACAAACTGCCTTAACGACCTGCAGACTACATCAGCAGGCGATGGGCAGGATGTGAGGGCCCTTACCCAGGCTATCCAGGCCAACACGGCAACACTTGGTGCTGCCCTGGACAGAATAGCCGTGGCCTTGGAGGGCAGGCCGCCAGGTGGGCAGAGATCAGGGGCTGCTCCTCCTTCCCCGGTTTTCCCCCTCCCCATGAGTCTCCCCTGAGGAGCTGGGGCCGTGGCCGGGGGCGCCCCAGGCGTGGCTCACGTCAAGGGCACTAATTAGTTTTTCCCTTTTTTTTTTTTGCTGGAAATTTTTTGATTTTGCCGGTAATGTTTTTTTTTTTTTTTGGGTTGTGAATGCTGTTTGAATGTGGGGGTGACATTCCTGCCGGAAAAGGGCTGTCACCCTCAATTTTGGTGGAGTAGGGTTCCCCAGGACCAGGGAGAAGTGATCCCCAGGTCCGTGTGAATGGTGTATGAATGTACAGTGACATAATTGGAGCCTTGGCGTGGCGTTGCTGCTCACAAGTCCTGCATGGTGGACTGGTGCCAATCCAATTTGATGAGGATGTGGGGTGTGTGTGCTAGGGACCACCGTGGTGTGCATGCATGCATTCTCATTGTGCCATGATTAATGTGTGTGTTTAACGTGCAAAGATGCCCAATGTGAGCTGTCTCCTGGCTGCTTATCCCTCAGAAGACGGGGGACCCTCGGTTAGGGGGGGATTGTCTGGTTCAGGGGTCAGGTCATCACGTAGGTCAATCTGCAGGCCCTTTCTCACTGCGAAGTTGTGCAGCATGCAACATGCACTGATAATATGGCACACAAAATTTGGGGAATACAAGAGGGTACCCCCAGACTTATCCAGGCATCGGAAACGTGACTTCAGGAGGCCAAAGGTGCGCTCCACCACTGCACGTGTTTGGGCATGTGCTTGATTGTATCTTTCCTCTCCTGGGGTTTGGGGGTTCCGGATAGGAGTCATGAGATGGGGTCCCAGTGCATATGCAGAGTCACCTGTAAGAAAAAAGACAGGAGGATGTTAGTCATGCATGTGCCCCTTGTGATGTGTGCATCATGGTGGGGGGGGGCAGTCATGCCTGCCACCCATGTCACTCACCAACCAGCCAGGTGTCCCCATACACGTTCTGATCGAATTCCATTCGGATGTGGCATTGATTGTAGATGTAGCTGTCATGGCTGGAGCCTGGGTGTTTGGCACGGACGTGCCATATGAGGCCTTGGGCATCGACTATCACCTGCACGTTGATGGAATGCCAATGCTTCCGATTGCGGTACATGTGCTCTGTCTCATGGGGGGGCTGGAGTGCCACATGTGTGCAATCAATGGCCCCCACAGTGCGTGGGAATCTGGCAATTCTGTAGAAATCTGTCATTGCCTTCAGCCGCAGGTCCTCAGTGGTGGGTTTGATGATTTGGTTGGCCATGCGTCTGAGGATTGCAGGGACAACCTGGTGCACACATCTGCTCATGGAGGATTGTGACATCCCAGCCACCACCCCACTTGTACGCTGAAAAGAGCCACTGGCAAGGACATAGAGTGTTGCCATGACCTTGACCAGTGGCTGCACTGCATGTGAGCTTTGTGTTGGGCTGGTGATGTCCTCCTGCAGGGTTGTGGTTAATTCCAGGATGGCATGAGGGGTGAATCTGAAGATGCGATACACCTCAGAATCACTCATGCCAAACAGGTCTATGCGTGTGCGGTATATCCTCTCCCGTGCCCTCCTCCGTGCCATCCTCCGTGCCCTCATCCTTCTTTGTTCATCTAAAGTCAGTAGTATAGCTATGCGCGACGATGCCCCTGGCATGTTGGCATACAGATTGTTGTGCAACACGTGTGACTGCTGAGCTCCTCACTAACGGTGTTGCTTTATCTAACATGTAGACTTTTTTTCTCTTTTTAGACCAGCTTTTATATGGTCTAATTTTAGACAGGACATTTTGCTGTTGAGCACACTGCGTAGCCTGCGCTGCCCCAACGTTCTTTTGTGGATCCCTGTAAGTCCCTCATTAGCATATTTGACTAGCAAATCAATGGTCTGTCTAGCGCAGTTTTGCGCGGATGGATGCGCCTGTCTAACGAAATTACGCTGGACCAAAAAAGTAGATTTCTTGCGTATCTCGTTTTGGGGATGCCGTGCATCGAAACGCACGCGCACATTTAGACTTACGCACGTGCATCTCCTGTTGCGCAGGCGTAATCGCTCTGTGAATCTGGCCCAATATATGTATTATGTTGCTAAATCCCATTCCTGAAATTTGACATATGCACATATATCTGTAGTGTTTACTTAGCTCTCTCCAAAGCTCTAAGTGCCGTGTCTTTCTGCTGCTCCATTCCTCTGTTATCAGCAGAGTCACTTCTGACAAGTTCTTCGACCACACGAGATAATAGCAGCTGAAAATTTGTGTTGGAGGGGGAGCTTAGAAGTAGATTAGCAGAGAGCTTGTCTATTCAGACTACAGCTTTTCATGTTCCTTCATTCCTCTGCCTATGTATTGAGGGGGTGTGTGCATTTCCTCCAATCAGCTCTTGCACAGTTTAAACCCAAACTCCACACCAACTGCTGTAAGTGGAAGAAGGATTTCTAACACTATCTGCACCCTCTAAAGTGTGTTGAAATGGAAAGACAGCAGATATACAATACAAAACTTAAGTAGTGAGATTTTTTTTCATTTCTGTGTATCATCTGAGGCTATTCACTTCACTTGGTATAGAGAGGGTTTACAACCACTTTACGTAATGACAAAATTATCACTGAATAAACAGGCTCATAGCAAAAATTAGAAAATTGCTCTGGTCCATAAGGGGTGAACAGGTGTGAGAACCAAAGTGGTTAAGTTGGTCCTTTGGGCTCCCTGATAGCTGAGTACATCAAACTGCGTTGAAATAATATTTGTTGTAAAGCACTCACTGCTGTAGACAAGACAGGTAAGTATGATTCCAAACAATTACGTACATTGGAGATACAAAAAACACAGTCACTTCTACTGCTAATAGATCTTCCAAGGTGAGGAGTAACAGATGTCAGATAAAATGGTGGTGTGAAAAGTATATATGGTATCCCAGAACTAGGTGAATGCTGACATCCTCAGATAGGGTAATCCGAAAGGAAGACCCTAGGCTTAGCTCCATTTCAGTTTTTCTTGTAATTCCTTACACTGAATAAAGTCTGACTTTACTCAAATTACATTTTTATCATTTTTTCACACACATAGAGTTAGTGTATAAATAAAGAAATATCAACATTTAAAAAAACAAGACAATTTTTTCTACCGTTAATAAAAATATCCAATAAAATCAAATGTCTTAATACATTTAGGCCAAAATGTATTTTGCTGCATTCCCTTGATAAAAAAAATCCCAATAATTTTATTAAGTATATTATTTGGTTTGTATAAAATGTATAGAATGTACAAACTATTGCACATTTACATACTGTCTCCAGTACAGTACAGTATTATCATATGAATGGTGTGGTGGCGATCAGGGATACTGACTGGTAACAGTATGTAAAAAATAAATACATTTTTTTTTTTAACTTGTTTTATTTTTTAAGATTTTTTATTTTTTATATATTTTTTTTAAATACTCTCATCAAAATAACGTGGTATTACTCTGGAAAAGGGGGTGATCAGGGATTTTTTTTTACACTATAAGCAATAGTTGTAGCATTCATGACAGCTTGTAAACTATGATTGGCTACAGCTAATCACATGGTACGGGGTACATACCATGTGATAGCTGTGGGCCAATCACAGCATCACAATGGTAAGCAAAACAGTCATGAATGGAAGACATTAATAATAATTTTGTTTACATTGTATTAATGTAATAGCTATGACTAGTCATGGCGATCAAATGATGATGAGTGTGCTCCCCCCTTCATAATATCATCCACCTCTGTGCCAAACAGTGCTTCCACTACAACTGGCTTGCAGATTCAAATAATCCTGTTTCTCTAGGGAGCATATATTGGGTTTCTGCCTCTGCTTACCACTGCTCAAAGCTCTCCCCTCCTCTTTGGCTCTCCTCTCCAGTTCACATAGTTGTTCCACAGTTCACCACCACAAGCCATGTATTTAACACAGGAATAATCTCATAGGGCCAGATTCAGGTAGAGTTAGGCTGGAGTATCCATTGATCCGCCAGCCTAACTGTCACTTTAAGCCGGCGTTTTTGTTTTCTGTAAGCAGAAAACAAGAAACGCCGGGTTGGAGTTCCGATGCGATCGGCGCAATTGAATTTCGCCATCGCATCGTTACTTCAACTTAAAAATGGTGCCGGGGGTGTTCCCACTGATTAACGCTGAAAAAATATGTTAATCTGCGGGAGTCGGAAATTCACAATCTTTTTCGGGCGCGACGAGGTGACTTTACGACGTTTCCGGAAGCGATACGCGACGTAAAGATAAAGCAGCCCCCTAGTGGAGTATCCTATGTTAAGTATAGTCGTCGTCATCGCGTCGGAAAAAATAATAATCGCGTCGCTTGCGTAAAACGTTCATGAATGGGGATGTGACGTCATTGACGTTCACTGACAGAATTTGGAGCATGCGCACTGGGATGCATTGACACTCGACGCATGCGCAGTACGTTCGCCGCGGGATCGCGCATAGTTTAAATAATACACGCCTCGTACCCGCCCAATTTGAATTCCGCCGGCTCATTTGCGATGCGCTGCCGCAACTTTAGGAGCAAGTGCTTCATGAATAACAGCACTTGCTCCTAAAATTTCGGCAGAGTAACGTAAATGAGAAGCGTTACTCCAGAGCAAAGATGCTCTCATCTACCTGAATCTGGCCCATAGTGTAAAAGTCAATATGCTTTACTGAAATATAAAGGTAAACCACTTACATTTTAAAACCTTGTTAAATGCCTCTCTAAAATAATTCCATTCACCTCTGTGAACAATACTGATCAGTCACATCAAGGTTGGTGGGAAGCTTCTGATGTCACATGTAGCCCTGACCTCAACACACTTCATCCAATAGACTTCCCTATCCACACGAGAATATACTGATTGGTGATTACAGCCATCATGACCCTTTGACTAAAGTCAATCACATAAGGAATGCAGCCATCATGACCCTTTGACTGAACTCAATCACATAATAAACTTCTGTTAAGCAGAAAAGACAACTTCCAGTCGCTACATCCATTTCCAGATCCATATGTTACTTCCACTAAACCAGGGATATGCAATTAGCGGACCTCCAGCTGTTGCAAATCTGCAAGTCCCATCATGCCTCTGACTCTGGGTGTCATGCTTGTGGCTGTCAGAGTCTTGCTATGCCTCATGGGAATCGTAGTTCTGCAACAGCTGGAGGTCCGCTAATTGCATATCCCCGCATTCAACTATATCTGGAATTGGGAGCACACGCTGGCTCCAGAAACTGGCAGAGCAGCAGAACTCTTAGTAATAGATACAGGCTGGTAAATTCTTGTGCCAGTCTATTCTGAGTTTGGAATGAATTAAATGGCTGCACTATATAGCGCTTTTTTCATTTGGGTCATCATGTTGTAATATCTTTGTGGAGAAACTGAAGGAGTGTACGGTGGAGCAGATAGATACTATACAAATGACCTGGGCATTTGTGAAAAGAGAGGAGTATCCTGTGGGACGGCGATAGAATGCAAAGTGACCTTTTGTTTAATGAAAGGGGTACATTTTATCTGGTGAGTGTGCATTGGTAGATGGCTTGACTGGGTGCATATGCATTATTTTAGTGGAGGAGTAGAGATCTAACCTATCAGAAGAAAGTTGGTATGCAAGTTTACGTGGAAAAAAATGTCACTGATTATGGACTGACATAAATATTTATGGTTGCACAGAACTGCCTATTGGCACTATATTACAATATTTTTTATTATTTTCATTATTTTATTTTTTCACTATTAATGTTTCTATGTTATTCATTGCTATATTTGAATTTAAGCACACACACTGTAGCATAATATTTAGTGGCACCCCCACTTTATATTTATTCTATTGTAGTACAAGAAAAACAGAAATGGAAGGCGCGCACACCTACTGCATTACCAGAGATAATTTAATAATAAAAAAATGTTTAGTATAAAAGTGGTTACTCACAAAATGCAACTAACAAAAGGCCATAAACACAGTGCATGGACATGCACAGAACACGGTGTAACACAGCTAATGCGTTTCGGGGGCGCACCCCCTTCATCAGAGTTAGGCATTTTTCTTGTAGTTCCATTCGGATTACCCCATCTGAGGAAGGCAGCATCCACCTAGTTTTGGGATACCATCTATACCTTTTACACCATCATTTTATCTGATATCTGTTACATCACACGTTGAAAGACCTATTAGGCCGCGTACACACGATCGGACAAATCCGATGAAAACGGTCCGCGGACCATTTCCATCGGATATGTCCGATCGGGAGTTTGATCCGATGGCGTGTACACACCATCGGATCAAATTCCCTGCCGCCAGACGGCGCGGTGACGTGGCGGTGACGCGGCGGTGACGTTGACGCCGCCGCGTCACCGCCACGTCACCGCACCAGGAAGTAAAACACTTCCGCGCATGCGCCGAATCCATTCGGCAGCGGCGCGGCGGCGGTGGGGGCCGACATGTCTGCTGGTAAGTGTACTAACCAGCAGACATGTCGGGCGGACAGATTCCCACCGGATAGATTTCAAAGCTTGCTTTGAAATCTGTCGGGTGGACAAATCTGTCCGCTAGCCCATACACACGAGCGGAGATGTCTGCTGAAACGGTCCATCGGACCGTTTTCAGCGGACATATCCCCTCGTGTGTACGCGGCCTTAGCACTGGAAGTGACTGTGTTTTTTGTTATATTATTGTAGTGTTAACACACCACAATGGGTTGTCAGCTTAAAACATATTTTTATTGTTTTTGTTTTCTATATATTTGTGTGGAGGTATTGTTTATTATATTAAACAAAATTAGGCCGGTTTCAGCTGAACTAGTTTAATTTCAATCAGTGTATGTCCAACTTAAGACAGATAAGCAAATGCTTTCTTTTGCTTAGATGGGGATCTCTGACTAGAAGGTTTGACTTCACACCTTTAATACTGGAAGCTTCACAGTTTCATTTTCTGTTACCGCCCCTCTAATGAACCCTGTCTCCTATCCCAGTCCTCATAGCAGCTTCCTGGGCTGCCAGGTTTCCAGCAGCATACAAAAATAGCTTACATTTTCAGCTCAACAGCATTAAAACAAAGTCTGTTTAATGACAGCATAATAATAGTACAGTCACCGACTACAGGCTTGCAACCACAGTAGGGCTACCATAGAACTTTAGCTAATTTTTCCTTAGCAGGCTCAGAAGTTCTGGGGCTTATAACAGCTTTTCCCAGTTTCCTGTCCAATTCTCAGCTCCTACTGCTCCACACATGCTCCAAAGAGTTACTGTAATCTAAAAAAACAGGTACGTTAACCTATTAGGCCGCGTACCCACAATCGTATCTATCTGCTGGAAACAGTCCGACGGACCGTTTCAGCAGACAAATTTGATAGTGTGTACGGCCGGACAGACGGGTTTTTCCAGCAGACAGATTTTAAAGCATGCTTTAAAATCTGTCTGCTGGGAACCCGTCCGTCCGACATTTCTGCTGGTTAGTACGCTAACCAGCAGACATATCTGCACGCGCATGCGTCGAATGGATTTGACGCATGCGCGGAAGTGTTTTACTTCCTGGTGATGGTGACGTGGCGGCGTCAACGTCACCGCCAGGTCACCGCGCTGTCTGCCGACAGGGATTTTGGTTTGATCGTGTGTAGGCGATCAAACCAATATACCCCAGCAGACAAATCCGATCAAAACGGTCCGATTTGATCGGATTTATTTGGTCGTGTGTACGCGGCCTTACTGTCCTTAAAAATATCATTACCATACTGGGGAGATATTTCATCCATCCAGAACCCGTCCCTAGTATACTGCACAATATATATATACATTATAATTTTATATAGGATAACCAAAATTGTATACAGGTTAACCCGTGATGATTTAAAAACCCCCATCAATTCAGAATTAAACTAAAAGTACAGCTATTTTTTTCTCTGGTGTACATATGGATATGCAATATGTAAGGATTTAGTATAGTACTGACAGGTTCTCTGCAAGGAGACATTACCTGTCACTAGCAGCCGCAGATTTGTTTTTGTTTTAACACCACTGTCTCTCTCTCTCTCTCTCTCTCTCTCTCTCTCTATCCTCTCTCATTATCTCTGTGTCCTCCCTCTCTCTCTGCCCCCCTCTCCTTTCTCTGCGTCCTCCTTTTTCTCTTGTTCTATCTACTCTTTCTCTGTGTCCTCCTCTCTCTCTGTGTAGGGTGGACCAAATTGAATAAGTGGGCCTTGTCTGAAGTGCGAATCCACTTTAAGTATTTTTAGTTAATTAACTGCATGTATTCTATCACTGCGGTGGCTGAAATAATAATTGCAAATTAACTATATTACCAAATATACAATGAACTAATTATAAAATTGAAAGGTTTGGACTAAAACACAAGAACATTTGGCAGCTTAATTGAAAGTGTAAAATGCCAACAAATGCTGTATATTCAGGTAATTGAGAGATAAAGTATTCATAATTACATATTAATTGCTAAGCTTTTTAGGTGTTTCTTTAATCATATTTTATACCCATGATATATAGATCTTAGTAAAAGTACATTTCTGGAGCTTCTTTCAGCAGAATTCAGCATCATAAATGTCTGAATATTTTGGTTCCTTGCAGTCTGAAAGTGCCTAACAACTGCAGTAAAGCATATATCATTGGCATTATTATCTGTCCAAAAGATGTCAAGGTAAATGAAAAAACTATCATTATCAGCTTTGATTGTTAATTATATTACTAGGATTGATCCATAGAAAACATTGTTCAGTAGGATCATTAAAAATAAGTGGTAACAGCAGAAGAAAACTTTTATAACTTGTCACTTGTGTAATGACGCGTACACACGGTCGTTTTTTGCGATGAAAAAAACGTCGTTTTTTAAAACGTCATTTAAATTGTTCGTGTGTGGGCAAAAAAACGAGCAAAAAAAAATTCCAACATGCTTGAATTTTTTGTGTCGTTTTTCAAAACGTTGTTTTTTGTTTCACAAAAAGTCACCGTGTGTAGCAAAAACGTTGTTTAAAACGACGTTTTTCAACCCGCGCATGCCCAGAAGCTAGTTATGAAGCGAGCTTCAATGGAAAAGAGTGGTGAACGTAACCTCGCTTTTTGTGAAAAAAACGATGGTGTGTATGCAACATCGTCTTTGAAAGTGACGTTTCAAAAACGTTGTTTTTTACTTCACAGAAAACGTCGTTTTTTTTCATCACAAAAAATGATCGTGTGTACGCGGCATAAGGATTTTTATACCTCGTTTGACAGTGCTAGGTCCTTTCGCTGTGTAATTATAAGGAGAAGCAACACAGGGTTCACAATAATGCAGAGCTCCGGAGTATTGTGTCAGATAGGAGAAAACAGGGGTATCAGTTTTCTCTGGGTTTTGCAATCCTGGAAAAGGGTCCAGAGTCTGAAGCCTTCAAAGTGTCTTGAGTGGGGACCTGCAAGCTGTGTGAGGGTGCAGATGTACACACTCGTTATAAGCAAGCCCTTACCATAGCTCAGTGTGTGCTTCATCCAGGAGACAAATGTACTCCCATTAGGAGAGGAGCGCTACTCAGGAAACAGCACGTCATGTTGGAGGAGAGATTCCTTACCCACAGGACTGAGGAAGTCAGGTCAGCAAAGAGGGTTTGGAGCACTGGGAGAGCTAAGGTGACTAGATGAGTCCAGGGGACTGAGAGAGTCCGGACAGCTAAGCAAATCTAGAGAACTGGGAGAGCTGAGGCGACTAGGCAAATCCAGGGAGTGAGATAGGAGTGAGAGATCCTGGGGTGCCAGGAGTACCCATAATGAGAGAGCAGGAGTGGGCCTGTGCAGCAGAATGCTGTAACTACAGGCCGAGTGAGCCAGTAGAGTATAGAGATCCAGGAGCTGGGTAAGATGGTCTGAGGGACCAGCAAGTAGCCAAATTTGAGGCCTAAGCAGATACACTGTTGAAGAGGGAGCCAGGTTACTTGGCATATTCTGTTCCTGTTTAGCTGGTTAAAACCCCTGCATGGTCAACTGTTCTGTTTTTAACTGTTCTTTAGCTTTGTTTAACCACTTCCATACCAGGCACTTACGCACCTTCCCGCCCAAGCCAATTTTCAGCTTTCAGCACTGTCGCAATTTGAATGACAATTGCGCGGTCATGCTACACTGCACCCAAAAAAAATTGGCGTCCTTTTTTCCCCACAAATAGAGCATTCTTTTGGTGGTATTTGATCACCTCTGCGATTTTTTTTTTTTGCGCAACAACTAAAAATAGAGCGAAGATTTTGAAAAAAAAATTAAGTTTTTATTTTTTTCTGTTAATTTTTTTGTAAATGAGTATGTTTTCTCTTTCAATTACGGGCACTGATATGGTGGCACTGATGGGCACCGATGAGGTGGCACTGATGGGCACTGATGAGGTAGTTCTGATGGGCGCCAATTAGGTAGCACTGATGGGCACTGATAGGCGGCGCTGGTATGGGGCACTGATGGGCACTCATGGGCAGCACTGATGGGCACTCATGGGCGGCACTGATGGGCACTCATGGGTGGCACTGGGCACTCATAGGCGGCACAGATGGGCACTCATAGGCGGCACAGGTGGGCACTCATAGGCGGCACAGGTGGGCACTGATAGGTGGCACAGGTGGGCACTGATAGGTGGCACAGGTGGGCACTGATAGGTGGCACAGGTGGGCACTGATAGGTGGGCACTGGGCATGGATTGGCACTGACAGACACTGGTGTGGCACTGATGATCACTGAGGGGTGGCACTGATGGATCAATGTTGCCAATCAGTGCCCATGTGTGGGCACTGATTGGCATCATTTTTTTTTTTTACTGCCCCCCTTTTTTTTTTTTTCCTTTTTTTTTTGTTCTTTTTTTTTATTTATTTTTTTAGTACCCTGGTGGTCTAGTGTGGGCACTCCCTGGTGGTCCGTGTGGCGATCCGAGGGGGGGCTGCGCTGATAAACAATCAGCGCGAACCCCCCCTGTCAGGAGAGCCGCTGATCGGCTCTCCTCTACACGCGTCTGTCAGACGCGAGTGAGGAAGAGCCGTCGGTGGCTCTTCCTGTTTACATCGTGATCAGCCGTGATTGGACACGGCTGATCACGTGGTAACGAGGCTCCCCCGGAGACTCGTTACCGAGATCGGAGGTGCAGGGTGTCAGACTGACACCCCGCATCACCGATCGCCGCGCTGCGCGCCCCCACGGGCGCGCGCGGCATTGAAATCGTGCTAGCCGTTTGAGAACGGCCAGTCACGATTTCATAACCACTTCCCGGCCGTAAATCTGTTATTGGCCGGGCGGGAAGTGGTTAATAAAAGTGGGCTTGCAAGCTTTAAAACCACAGCTCAACGTTTGGATGCGCTACAAATGCTTCTACAATTAAATTGAATTTCCCAATTTCACACTAGATAAAAGCAGAACTCCAGCCAAAAATAACAAGATAATATTAGTAGTCTATTAAATTATAAAACAACAAGAACAGCTTTTGTTGCAATATTCAGCTTCAATCAGAGATGTCCCATGCAGTACATTTTTTTCTGCTGCTATATCCTCAAGCTGATGGCCAGCACCATTTAACCTATTTCCTCCAGGTTGTCCTTGACCCACCCAGCCTGTGACAGTGGGCAGTGGAGTACATCTCTCTGTCATTTTCTTTTCCTATCATCATGGTTCTTCTCGGCATATGAATTGATTGGCTTCTTGTGCTGCTTCTTCCTCTCATACTCCAACCATGCTATAAAGGGATTGCAAGAGGCTGATACCAAGTCAAATGAAGGTACCTACATTGCTTGCATTTCAATAATTCATGGAATTTTTTATTTTTTATTACTGAGCTGCATTATTTGTATCTGTAATATCTGGAGTTCATTTTTAAAGATCCCGCGTGCACCTTTGTTTAGGTGCATTTTCCCCAATATGCATTACCACAACTCTTTTTGCTGTGACATATTTTAACAGCTTCTTGCCTGGCCACTGTACATATACAACCAGGCAGGACAAGTATTGTTCTTGGAAGGCATACCTGTACATCCTCCCACTCTGGAGGTGTGCATAGGCACAATCTATAATAACTGTGTCCCTTAGAATCATCACTGATTGGGGTACTGGGCCAATGAAATTGGTCCTGTACCATGTGATTGCTGTAAACAATCGCAGTGATCGCAAGTTTAAACACAGGCCGTAAGTTGCAGCCATTGGCTCTTGGTGTGTGAATATAAGAAGAGTGAATCTATGCCGGTCTGAGAGTTAGTTAACAGTGATTTACAGTGCTTTTACTGTCAAAACATACTCATAATCAGCCATTTACAGAGCCTGATTGAAGCCACACCATGTAAACTGTTACACACCAGTGCAGCATCAACATCTCAGTGTCCCCTGTGGATCACCAACATCTGTCAGTGCCACTAGTGCACCAGCAACATCGGCCGGTGTCTCCAGAGCCAGTATTAACATTTCAGTGTCCCCAGTGCATCAACATCTATTAGTGTCTCCAGTGCATCATCAACATCGGTTGGTGTCACCAAAGCCAGCATCAACATCTGTCAGTGTCCTTAGTGCACCATCAACATCTTTAGGTGTCCTAAGTCAATGAACATCTGTGATAGCATCATCAGTGCACCATCAACAACTGTCATACTGTCACCAGTGCAGCATCCGAGTGTGTCACCATCACATCAGTACCTGTTCACCATCAAACCAATACAGTGTCAAGCAAAAACCTGAATGCCATGTACACAAGGGAGGAGGCCTTCCAGATTCTGAACATGATAGATGAGAGCAGTAAGCAGGGAACTCTCGCTGTCAGATTCAGATTCTGCATTCTACAGTGTCTTTGGGTGGTGACGGCAAAGGACAAGTAGGATGGATGTAGGACCAATATGGGATCAATGTAGGACTGATGTCGCAGAGCAAAGTAGGATGAAAGTTGAGAGAAAAAGTTAACCGCTCAGAGGTCCCAAGGAGCTAAAGCTGAAAGGTAGGATCCAACCCCTGGGTGCAGGCACTGCAATAGTATGCAAAATTGTATGGAGAAAAACCAGGACGGCCGCACTCCAAAAAATGTTCCTTTATAATAAAACAGAGCACAACATCAACATGTCACATCAAAAAACAGAAAAGAGCTGACGCGTTTCACACCAAAATACAGTGCTTATTCATAGCTATGAATAAGCACTGTATTTTGGTGTGAAAGGCGTCAGTATTTTCTGTTTTTTTGCTGTGACATGTTGATGTTGTGATCTGTTTTATTATAAAGGAACATTTTTTGGAGTGCGGCAGTCCTGGTTTTTCTCCATACAATTTAGGATGAAAGTTGTATGACTGTTGTGTCGTAGCAGTGTGAACCCAGCCTGAAGCACAAGTTCTAGCTGACACTTTTTCAATGTGTAGCAAATGTACGTGGAAAGTCTTTAGCAAGAGAAAAGTTTCAGTGGCAAGAGTTCTGCAAGTCTACAGCATGAAAATTCTGTCACAGTGACCCCTGTGATGGGATGACTATTTCACAACATAACTGAACCAGCACTTGCAGCAGACTTGCAGAATGTTTACAAAGAAAGTTGATCTGGAGTCATGCAATGCAGACTTGCTGCAATTACGCAACAAACTTGCGTCAGAGAGATTCAGAAATACTCAGAGACTGATCGGATGGACTCAGAAACCTGGCTAAATGCAGTACTGCATACCACAGAGGCTTGAATCCTGCTCGTGTTGTGAGACAACAATCGCAAACCGAGTCAGGATTTGGGAAGTAATAGCTCGTATTGTGAAACGCTTCTGAACTGCGTTACTCGCAATCCGAGGTATTACTTTATATGTATTCATACGTGCGTATAAATGTAAATCTCTGCACTGGTCTAAATTGGTGGAACAGCTGCTACTCAAGACCAGGAAGGAATCAAATAAAGCGTTTTAATAAATTTTATGTGGTTTTACACTATGAGGCATTTTCTTTCCTTATGTATCATTTCCTAAATCTTCGAGTTCCATCTTCATTTAAACGAATGCAAATGTTTTCATATCATTGCACCTGAGAAGTTTAAAATGGCTAATTGCTGTGATCTGAATGAAATGAACACCTATGGAAGTGAGTCAGTTCCTTGTTCACTGAATCACCTGAGTTAATTCTTTGGAGATGTTTGGTTGTGAAAAAACCTAGGAGAGTGATATCCACACAGACGGTCATATCCCACAGCGAATCTGATTTCTGTAATAGGGATCCACCATATCTGGTAAGAGGCCAACTTTACTTTATGAAATAATGCATATTTCAAGTCATTGGAGATTACTTACAAGTGGAATCCAGTAGACATCTTGCAAAATGTCTATGCTTTTCAGCATAGGAGATTAATGCAGAAATCTGTCTGAAAAGATTCCACATGCTGCATCTTTTCTCATAAATATGAACTTCGTGCGATATAATTGTTTATCACATAAGGTACAATTTTTTCATACATAGATTGTTTATCTATATGTACTGTTTTGAGCACCTCTGAGTGTCACATTTGCACCAATCTATTTAGTATTAGTCTTAATTTATCAAGGCAATTACTTCACATACTATTGTGTACACATCAGTCACTCTTTGTTCATCCAATATATTGTGTTACACATTTTAACTAGTGATGAGCGGAATACGCCATATTCGATTTCGCGATATTTCACGAATATATAGAAGAATATTCGCGAAATATTCATTAATATCGAATATTCGTGATATTTTATCCAAAAAAAAAAATTTTGCGAAATTTCGCTAATGCAAATGCGAAATTTCGCTAATGCGAATGCGAAATTGATTGCGAAATTCTCGTCAACACGCGAAAACGGAGATCATTTCCTGGATTACTAAACTAATATGCACTAAACACTAACTCTACTTACACAAACTTATATGACTGAACTAAAGCTATTTTTTTTTTTTTTTATACACAAAACACAGAAGGGCAGAGAAAGTATTCGCGAATATTCGTAATACGAATATTCGCACTGCGAATATTCGGCAACATAAAAGGATCGCCTCAGCTACTCGGCCCAGGGTCTCTAATCATACCAGCAATGCTTTTAGACGTCGATGGAGATCACTAGGATGTGATCTGTTTTAAAAATAAATTTGAAAAAATACGAATATTCGCAATAGCGAATATTTACCGCGATATTCGATTTATTCGCGAATACTCGAATATGCAATATTCGTAACGAATATTCGCAATGCGAATATTCGTGAGCAACACTAATTTTAACACAGGGAATAGCGCACCATTTATATTATTAATATTAATTCATACACTCATCTATTATTTTCTTCTTTCGAATTACACATATTGTTCTGTTCTAAACAGATAGATATACATATGTTAACTAGTTGATTAGGTGAATTTTCATAGATTTTTTAGGATTTGGATGTCTCTTCTTAAATCTGACAGTTAAACCTGGGGTTCACCTTGGGAGTGCTTGGCGTCCACTCCCTCTCCCTGGTGATCCACAACTCCTGGTTAGAAAACAGTGGACCTGTGGGTTGTTTCATCCGGCCTCTCACTTTTGTACATACTTTTGTTTTTAATAATCTGTTTGCCATGCTATTATATCAAGATGGAATTTGGCCACAACTCTCACAACTGTAAGTGAAACATGTGATGTGTGATGTATGGTGGGCCTCAGAGTTTTTTTTTTTGTTATATATATTATTGGTACTTATGTGTATCCTTTGTCTCCAGATATTCTCTGTGCTTCTCCCGAGGAAGCGAGGTTTTAAAATCGTGAAACGCGTTGAATTCACCAGCACTGATTTTCCAGGCTGATGGCAGATATCAATACAGACCATATAGATTCTATGCAAAAGTTTCAGTAATTGAACTGTACAGTATTTAGAACGTACTTTTATCTTTGCTACACATGTATGACTTGCTGTTTCTAAATGAATGTAAATAAAAAAATATATATATTTTACCTGCGTTTGAGATATGACTCAAAAGGTCCTGTGGGCTTTAGAAAAGCTGTTGTCCACTCAAAAGTGGAACTTCCACTTATCCGTCTCATCCTCCTCTGGTTCCACATTTGGCACCTTTCAGGGGGAGGGCGGAACAGCTGTACCAGGTCCCTAAACAAAATTGGACAGTATAGAGAACCACAAATGGTCAAGTGGGTGGCAGGGGTCTTGTAGATACACAGTACATCACAGTACAGGCCATTAAGTGACCAATAAATGGACAGGCATAATTGGTTGCAATCAAATTCCATGTTTTACTTAAAGGGGGAGTTGGACTGGTGAAATCATTAACATCAAAAAATGTTTTAATCTATTTACATTTAATAGCCTGAATGTGTTTGTTATCCGTGTTGTTTTAATAAAGTATTGTATTATGTTCTTTTTTACACAAAAATGTTGTGATGTACTATGTACCCACAAGGCCCCTGCCCTGACCATTTGAGGTCCTTTATACTGTACATCAGGGATACCACCTGGTTACATTCACACCTTCCACTTTTATTCCACCTTTATCTCCAGCAAACTGTAGCCTGTGGTACAGTGAAACCGAATTGGAAGGGCTTCCCGCTAAGATTGGTCACCACGAAGCTGAAAAGGAGGAGAAAATCAGTTTGATGATTGAAGAAATTTTGACCCTTAAATGGAGGGATAAGTAGAATGTTTATGTCCTTTCTTCAATCCACCAAAACACCTAAATGGAAATCCAAGGAAGGCATGGTCCAGTCCAAAAACCTGAGTGCATACATCACTACAATCAGTTCATGGGAGGTACAGATTATAATGAACAGATTATACATCTCTATCTAGCCAACAGAAGATCCATACATTGGTACAAAAAAGCGTTCATAAACCTGTTCCAATTAGCCCCTGTACAGTTCCTACAAAGTCCATGGAAAGTCTTGGCTCCTGCTTAAAGTTCCAAGAAGAAAAAGTTAAAAAAAAAAAGTTCCAAAGAAAATTTGGATCGGTGCTGGAAATGCGAGAGGGAGCTGGGAACACTCTTGCATATATTTTGGTCCTGTGAAAAAATGAGACACTATTGGAATGAAGTGAGGAGAATATCCCAAAAATGTACAGAATTTTTTTTCTGTCAAAACGCTCTTTTCCTGAACACGCATGTGGGGCCAGATTCAGGTACAAGTTACGACGGCGTATCTCCAGATACACCGTCGTAACTCTGAGTGAGCGGCGTCGTATCTATGCACCTGATTCTTAAAATCAGTTACGCATAGATTTGTCTTAGATCCGACCGGTGTAAGTCTCTTACGCCATTGTATCTTAGTTGCATATTTGTGGCATTTCCATTGATTAAGCGCTGAATATGCAAATGAGCTAGATATGCTGATTCACGAACGTACTTGTGGCTGGTCGTATTTTTTTTACCAATTTTCAGCTTTCAGCGCTGTCACACTTTGAATGACAATTTGCGGTCATGCAACTTTTTTTTCCCCCACAAATAGAGTTTTCTTTTGGTGGTATTTGATCACCTCTGCGTTTTTTATTTTTTGCACTATAAACAAAAAAAAAAGAGTGACAAATAAAAAAATAAAAAACACAATATTTTTTCTTTAAAAAAAAAATATGTATATTTTTCCTCAGTTTAGGCCGATATGTATTTTTCTACATGTTTTAGTTAGAAAAAATCGCAATAAGTGTATATTGATTGGTTTGCACAAAAGTTATAGCATCTACAAAATAGGGGATAGTTTTATGGCATTTTTATTAATATTATTTTTTTACAATTAATGGTGGCGATCTGCGATTTTTATCTTGACTGTGACATTGCAGCGGACACAATGCCAGGAAGGAAAGACGTCATAAGACGTTTACCCGGAGGGAAGGAGGGTTCCTGCTGCTTCACTGTACGGCTGTTTAACTGGTTAAAGTGTAAGTAAACCCCCCTAACATTTTCAGCCAAGGAAGCTGCCATCTTTGCCTCTGTTTAAACTACAACTGCCATGATGCTGAACATGTGATCAGTTATGACACCAGCCATTGGCACTTGCTGGAAATAAAACTGTTTTTTGAAACTGGTAAATGGATGGGTTTACTTCCGCTTTAATTTAAATCAATGGGGGGGCGATGCTGACACCTAAACATTTTTTACCTTAATGCAAGGAATGCTTTAAGGTAAAAAAAGTTTAGACTTTACAACCCCTTTAAGTTCTAAAAGTTCCTAGCTTTAAGCCTGTTTAGGCGCGTCCTAATTTTTTTCTGTCAAAACGCTCTTTTCCTGAACACGCATGTGGGGCCTGATTCAGTTACGACGGCGTATCTCCAGATACGTTGTCGTAACTCTGAGTGAGCGGCGTCGTATCTATGCACCTGATTCTTAAAATCAGTTACGCATAGATTTGTCTTAGATCCGACCGGTGTAAGTCATGTGAACATGTGATCAGTTATGACACCAGCCATTGGCACTTGCTGGAAATAAAACAGTTTTTTGAAACTGGTAAATGGATGGGTTTACTTCCTCTTTAATTTAAACCAATGTATAGTGAGCATTCCTAGCAATGGGTTAAATGGGTGACTCCATTTGTTTTTTTTCTAGCTCATATTAGGAAAGGATATTAATGGTAACTGGAGAGTAGATTCTGGCTCATTGGGCAACTTAAATTGCTGTGGTGACTTCAAAAACATACTCCACTCATACTCCACTCGGATCTGTTCCTCCACTTGTGGTGATTCCAAAATGCTGCAGGAAATGCCAGTCCAGCATTTTAAAATATACTTCCCCTCTGCCATATTACAGTACTGAGCATGATCCTTCATCATATGTCACATGATCATGCACAGTTCATAAAGCTGATTATTCAAACATAACTACTTACACCTGGCTCCTGTCAACAGGCATTATGGGCAGAAGCAAGGACATTTTATAAAGGAAAGAAATGGGTGGTTGGCAACCCTGGTGACATTGTGGACAGAGCCATGCTTAGAATCAATGCTGCCTTAGGTACAGGAGAAAAGTATTACACTTTTGTAAAAAGCTTCCAATTGTTTGTTTAAACTGGAAAGTGCTACAAGCTTGTCTTCTGTGTACAACACTTCTGAATGTAAGTTCCTTTGTTGAGAACTCTTAAAAGAATAAGATCGTGACTGTGTATGACCGGGGCTACAGTTGAGGGATTTCTCTCTGTATCTTAACCTTCCCTCGGATTTAGATCTGGTGCTAAAAGTTTCCAGCGGACAAAAGTTTCTAAGCATGCTTAGAAACTTGTCCACTGGAAACCTGTCCGTCGGACATGTCCGCTGGTTAGTACGCCTAACCAGCGGACCGAAATCCCGCGCATGCGTCGAATTGATTCAACGCATTCGTGGAAGCATTGAACTTCCTGGTTTGCGTATGTCGCCACGTTACTGTCACCGCCACGTTACCGTCACCGCGTTCTCTGTCCGCGGGGATTTTGGTCTGATGGTGTGTACACACATCAGACCAAAATATCCTAGGAGACATGTCCGATGAAAACGTTTTGCGGACCGTTTTCACCGGACATGTCTCCTCGTGTGTACAGGGCCTAAGACGAGCCGAGAAAAATGAAGTTCAGTGCTTCTGAGCATGCGTCGACTTGATTCTAAGCATGCATGTTTTTTTCTCCATCGGAGTTCCATACAGACAAACTGAATTTTCACTAGAATTTTTTTTCATCGGAAAAATGTTTCATGTTTTCTTTCCGATGGAAACACTCTGATGGGGTACACACACGGTCGGAATATCAGATGAAAAAATTCCGTCTGACTTTTTTCCATCAGAAATTCCGATTGTGTGAACAAAGCATAAGTAAGAAGTCTTATCTCTTGGGATTGCCTCCTTATTGTACTGTCCTAGTAAAGATCTGTAGTGTAACTATGATTGCATTTGTCATACCTAATTAATTCAATCAGGAAGCATACAAAGTGTAAAAACATATTTTAAGCCACAATATTATTATTATTATTTTCAATTCAATGTGTGAGAATATGTAATTCAACAAGATGTGGTTATTATCACAGTACGGACTTTGTTCCTCAAAACAGTACAGTTCCATAGGCCTTATGGACAGCCAAATTCATTGCAAATGACTTAATGGAAATCCTGTAGTGTTAAAGGGAAACCGTAGAAAGGCAGACACTCCTATTCTTTGATAGACTTCTGCATATTGCAGATGACATGTCTTTCATTTACCACTTCCATATCTGAATGAGATCTGAGAAGATGAAAGACTTGTCTGAAGTCACTGAAGATACAGGACACCCTGAGACGAGTCACTTTCAGAAGCTGGAGGTCTTGAGCGTCTCTTCTGTACATTCTCTTTGTGCTTCCATAAAAGGAAGGAATATGAACAGGAAACAAGATGTAGGCAAGGATTCCCAGCAGCCTGAAGCTGGATTGCTATGTTAAAATAATCTCAGAATATAAAATACACTAATATATTATACATGCTGATGTTTTTCAGAGTTCATTGCTATTTATCTCATATGGGAAGGAAGCTCATAACCCAGTTCTAAAATTCACTTTTAAAGGCCAATAAAGCTTGAAATGAACAATTACAGCATTTTAATGTTAGAACGGGAGAGCTGTTGTCTAGTATACTAAAAAGTATTACTGGAAATAAAGCAGCATTTGAATGAGTTTTCAGTATTATGACATGAAAAAAAATGTACTTTACTATGTAAATAGGAAATAAAACTTGTTTGTGTGATAGGAATATATTATAAGCTAGAGTAGCAAAGCACGACTGTCCTCCACTTATCGGATACAGAAGCTAAAGTGAATACAACATTTTATCCTCAAATTATTTTTAGGTCTTATGCACACTGGGCATTGCCAGCTCTTCTGATCATCTTTTCTACTGGCAGGAGAAAAACAGCATAAATACAACCCCTAAAGTTGTGTTTTGCAAACATGTTTAGGTGTGTCAAGCATGTGGATGCTCATTCACTCCATTGGCCACAATATTAATTTATCCTGGCCAATAAAACGCCTAAAGGGGTTGAAAAGGTAATTAGAAAAAAAAAAAAATAACAAACATGGCTATACTTATCTACTGCAATGGAATCACACAGAGCGGGCAGGATCCTCCTCTTTTTGGACCGCTTCCCATGGGGGCACTCGTGTGTGCTCACACATGTGTCCATCTGCTGTGTTCATTGACACAGACAGCAGGATTCGGCCCTGCCTTTCACTTCCCCATCACTGGATTTAATTGACTACACTGGGAGCCAATGGCTTCCGGTGCCCCAGCAAAGCCAGCGAAACCCAGATGTGAAGGTAGGAAATATTTACAGATGTGCATGGCGCTGGTTTGAATGAGGTCTCAGGTAAGTACAGGGGGGCTGAGGGGGGCGATGCTGACACCTACATTTTTTTACCTTAATGCAAGGAATCCTTTAAGTAGGGTTGTCCCGATACCACTTTTTTAGGACCGAGTACAAGTACCGATACTTTTTTTCATGTACTCGCCGATACCGAATACCGATACTTATTTTTAAATGTGTCCCCAAATGCAGCCATGTCCCTCCACATATTGCAGCCATGTCCCCCCACATATATCCAGCCATGTCCCCCACATATATCCAGCCATATGCCCCCACATATATCCAGCCATGTCCCCCCATATTTTGCAGCCATGTCCCCCCACATATATCCAGCCATGTCCCCCCATATATTGCAGCCATGTCCCCCCATATATTGCATCCATGTCCCCCCACATATTGCAGCCATGTCCCCCCACATATTGCAGCCATGTCCCCCCACATATATCCAGCCATGTCCCCCCACATATATCCAGCCATGTCCCCCCACATATGCAGCCATGTCCCCCCACATATATTATCCAGCCATGTCATCCCACATATTGCAGCCATGTCCCCCCACATATTTCAGCCATGTCCCCCCACATATTGCAGCCATGTCCCCCCACATATATCCAGCCATGTTCCCCCACATATATTCAGCCATGTCCCCCCACATATGCAGTGATGTCCCCCCACATATTGCAGCGATGTCCCCCCACATATATCCAGCCATGTCCCCCCATATATTGCAACCATGCCCCCCACATATTGCAGCCATGTCCCCCCACATATATCCAGCCATGTCTCCCCATATATTGCAGCCATGTCCCCCCACATATTGCAGCCATGTCCCCCCACATATTGCAGCCATGTACCCCCACATATATCCAGCCATGTCCCCCCACATATATCCAGCCATGTCCCTCCATATATTGCAGCCATGTCCCCCCACATATATCCAGCCATGTCCCCCCACATATTGCAGCCATGTCCCCCCACATATATCCAGCCATGTCCCCCCACATATATCCAGCCATGTCCCCCCATATATTGCAGCCATGTCCCCCCATATATTGCATCCATGTCCCCCCACATATATCCAACCATGTCCCCCCACATATGCAGCCATGTCCCTCCACATATATCCAGCCATGTCATCCCACATATTGCAGCCATGTCCCCCCACATATTGCAGCCATGTCCCCCCACATATATCCAGCCATTTCCCCCCACATATGCAGCTATGTTCCCCCACATATTGCAGCCATGTCCCCCCACATATATCCAGCCATGTCCCCCCCATATATTGCAACCATGCCCCCCAACATATTGCAGCCATGTCCCCCCCACATATATCCAGCCATGTCCCCCCATATATTGCAGCCATGTCCCCCCATATATTGCAGCCATGTCCCCCCCACATATTGCAGCCATGTCTCCTCACATATTGCAGCCATGTCCCCCCACATATATCCAGCCATGTCCCCACATATATCCAGCCATGTCCCCCCATATATTGCAGCCATGTCCCCCCACATATATCCAGCCATGTCCCCCCCACATATATCCAGCCTTGTCCCCCCACATATGCAGCCATGTCCCCCCACATATTTCAGCCATGTCCCCCCACATATATCCAGCCATGTCCCCACATATATCCAGCCATGTCCCCCCATATATTGCAGCCATGTCCCCCCACATATATCCAGCCATGTCCCCCCACATATTGCAGCCATGTCCCCCCACATATATCCAGCCATGTCCCCCCACATATATCCAGCCATGTCCCCCACATATATCCAGCCATGTCCCCCATATATTGCAGCCATTTCCCCCATATATTGCAGCCATGTCCCCCCATATATTGCATCCATGTCCCCCCACATATTGCAACCATGTCCCCCCAAATATTGCAGCCATAGCTTTGCGGTATGCGACGGCGGCGGCGGTGGCGGGGGGGGGCAAGTATTCTATTCAGGCATCGGGGGCATTTGCGGGAGTACAAGTACTCCCGCAAATACTCGGTTTTGGTCCTGATACCAATACTGGTATCGGTATCGGGACAACCCTAGCTTTAAGGTAAAAAAAGTTTAGACTTTACAACCCCTTTAAATTCTAAAAGTTCATAGCTTTAAGCCTGTTTAGGCGTGTCCTAATTATTTTATGTCAAAACGCTCCTTTCCTGAACACGCATGTGATGTTTTTTTTTGGTCTAACTTTAAACGCCTGTAAATGACCATGTGTACATGGACACATAGGCTAAAATGGAGGGGGGGGGGGCGATTAGATGCAGAAGAAAATCAAACACCCTTAAAAGCAGTTTTTGATGGCCTGTAAAGTCTTAAAATTGGTTTATATGCATCAGTCTTCTCAAGGTGGTGGTGAAACACCCAGTTCTAGGCTCTTTGGTAATGGTAACTTTTTATAAGCAGCTGTACATTTATCCCCACCAAATCCAATTTTGTATTAGTTCCAAAGTACAGTACATCACAAATGTATCCAGGATTTCCATGAAGTGTTTTCTGGTTAACGCTGACAGAAATATCTCTGCCACTTTGAGTCTACCAAACCTCCATGGCTATGACTATATGCCCTGATCCCTATATGTTTTCACCTTGTAACATACAGCACCTGTCAACACCCTTTTAAATCTACAGACAGAGACGCAACAAGGTTGTTCCCTATTGCTTATCCATTGCTCTAGCCCTATAACCACCAGAAATTTAAAAGGGAACATCTTAAAGTGGAGGTTCACCTAAAAACAAATTTTTATCATTGCATTTAGGCTATTTAGTAGAATGAGAATCGGCGTTTGTTTTTTAAAAATGCTAGCGGGACATATCTTTTTCTATATAGATGATCAACGCGGCTTCCGGGTATGGTCATCGGGGCTGGGCATTCCTAACTGATTGACAGGCATCCCAACCGACGCATACAGCGCATCACCAGTAGCCGAAAGAAGCCGAACGTCTGTGCGCAGGCGCCGTATAGAGCCGCACCGACGTTCGGCTTCTTTCGGCTACTTGTAATGAGATGTATGCGTCGGTCAATCAATTAGGAAGGCCCAGTCCTGACGACCATACCCGGAAGCCGCGTTGATCATCTATATAGAAAAAGGTATGTCCCGCTAGCATTTTTAAAAAACAAACGCCAATTCTCATTCTACTAAATAGCCTAAATGCAATGATAAAAATTTTTTTTAGGTGAACCTCCACTTTAAGAATCTTAACAACATCTTTAATATGGCTGACAAGGGTCATCCTCTAGAATCTTTGAGTTTTCTATACATTTATATTTTGGTTTACAAAAAAAACTTGACTAAAGCAATATTTCTAGAAAAATAGACCATGCGATACAGTGTTTTATTTGTATTATTTTTATTTCCAATGAAGTGGTAAAAGGAACAAGATGGAATCAGAAATCTTTATACACTATCCCCATAGTCAGTTATTATGCTGATTTAATATTGAGTTAGTCATTGTAGCATGAGAAGCTCTATAGCAGAGAACACCTGGAGAAAGACACATGAAAACTGAAAACAACGTAGGAGTATGAATAATGAAAGAGTCAGTTTTGTGATTATTTTTTTAATTACTTTTTTAATGTGGAACTTTAGTCAGAAAATCAAGTCTTGATAGATCACTTCATGCTGGCCTGTTTTGCAGGTATAGCTATGTAAAACATTGAGAAAAAAAATTCCCCCCTGGGTGATCTATGTACATTGCAAGAATTATATCAAACATGATTCCTACCTTTTGTTATTCTGAAGAAATCTGTGTGTCTTTGTCTGTGCCTCTCTTCTGAGTAAGTGCCTCTCTTGTGGAGCTAAAGGGCACTAATGAGAAAATCTGCTGGGCCTGCATCCCTTTAGACGTGTTCATATTGAAATTTTTGTTGTAGGGGATACCTGAAATCAGATTTGTATCTTAGGCAGACTTCTGGGAAAATTGGTGAGCCAATTGGTGATCAGGAAATTATTTTTCTGGGGAGTGTTCGGTACACACATATTGCAATGTATTCTCAGAAAATGACATTGACTGCAGATCTTTAATAACATTCAAATACAATATGATTAGTGTCACAATTTATATGCGCTATATTATTTTTTCTTTATTTGCACGAAAATTGAGTTAACCTTTAAACATAAGTGCTTACATTGTTTAAAATCCGGTAAGGCACTTTTTCATTCTGCTCTGCAAACATGCTCTCTATTCTCTCTATTCTCTGCACTGTCCCTAGAGGACAATCTTCAGACAGCCCAAAGATTTACTAAGGGAGGAGACTACAGGAATATCACAGACTGTGCTGATTGAGGTCAAATAAGGGAGGGAGAATAAAAAATAGGTGATAGGGCAAACTCTGCTGCCAGGGAAAGATACAACAGAGTTAAACTTGCAAAGATAGCGTATTTTTTTAATCTCTCTGATATTTTCATATTTCTCTCTAGATTTGGCATTGACCACTGTAAACCTCTGCACTTACAGCTACTCTACTGCAGCCTTCCTTTTTAGCTATGCCAAGACATACATTCAAGGCTGCAAATGCACACATTTTAATTGCAGAAACTGACACATAGGCGGTTATTTCCTAAAACGGTATCATTAGAAAAACACCAGCAGAGGTGCGCTAGACCCATGCACCAAACCCACGATGACCTCAAACTTAGATTTTATTTGACAGCTGTATAAAAACTGATAATATGAGAAATGAAAGGAAGTCACAAAAAAAAATTGTGGATTGGTAGGAGAGTACTTCTACCAGGATGGATCGGGCACTGCGGCCTGTTTGGTATTAGGTAGACAGTTGTGCCTCTCAGTAGCCCCATTGACTCTTAGTAATAGTCCATACCTGTAGGTAGTGGGATGTAGTCAGGATACTGACCCTACCCTATACACATCTCTGCTCAGACAATTAGATTAATCAACAACAGTTAAAAGTATACCGTATCTGCTGTTTGTTGAGATATTTATCTCCTAATAAGGAAGGCAACTGTACACATTTTTTATGATTATTATACCATAATTACCCTAAAGGATCACACACCTGGTAGTTTTATGTGGCTCCCTTTTCTTTCTCATATTATGGGTTTTTACTGTATATAGCTGTCAAATAGAAACTACGCTTTAGGTCATGGTGGGTTTGGTACGTGGGTCTAGCTCACACCTGCTGGTGTTTTTCTAATAATATTTCCATAGAGGACCAACATCTTCCGTTTAGTACAAGTATAAGTACAAGTATATATCAGGTTGTTCTTCATTTATTTAAAACGGTATCATGCAAAATATGGAGCAGCTCTGCATAGAAACCAATCAGCTTCCCGGTTTTATTGACAAAGCTTAAGTAAAGGAGCTAAAGTTAGAGGATGACTGGCTTCTTTTGCACAGCTGCACCAGATTCTGAGTGCTCCAGTATATTAAATCTCCCCCAAAATGTTTGCGACTAGGGAGAGGGTTAGAATTCTCAATAAGGAAGTGACAGTTCTGGGCTTCAACAAAATGGTTGCCTCCAGCAAGAAGAAACAGGAGCAATGTTGGAGGCAATTTACAGCATACACCAATTTCAGTGGCATTATTATTATTATTAATATTGAATGTATGTTCCTTGCTAAAGAACATACGTTTTTATCAAGTTGTTATGGGTAAAGCTCCAATTTAAATTATCACCTGTATGTTTTTTTTTGCAAGTCTGTTTATTAAAGCTTTTCAGCAAGACAATAAACAAGTAAATAAAAAAACACAGTGGTAACCTGTGCAGGTGTAAAATAATTGTGATACATAGCTAAAGAACCAGTGTGCAAGGAGACCACTATAAACCAAGGCCCAGATTCACAGAGCGATTACGCCTGCGCAACAGGAGATGCGCGTGCGTAAGTCGAAATGTGCGCGTGTGTTTCGATGCACGGCATCCCCAGAACGAGATACGCAAAAAATCTACTTTTTTTTGTTCCGCGTAATTTCGTTAGACTGGCGCATCCGTCCGCGCAAAAGTGCGCTAGACAGACCATTGATTTGCTAGTCAAATATGCTAATGAGGGACTTACGGGGATCCACAAAACAACGTTGGGGCAGCGCAGGCGACGCAGTGTGCGCAACAGCAAAATGACCTGTCTAAAATTAGACCATATAAAAGCTGGTCTAAAAAGAGAAAAAAAGTCTACTTGTTAGATAAAGCAACACTGTTAGTGAGGAGCTCAGCAGTCACACGTGTTGCACAACAATCTGTATGCCAACATGCCAGGGGCATCGTCGCACATAGCTATACTACTGACTTTAGATGAACAAAGAAGGATGAGGGCACGGAGGATGGCACTGAGGATGGCACGGGAGAGGATATACCGCATAGACCTGTTTGGCATGAGTGATTCTGAGGTGTTTCGCATCTTCAGATTCACCCCTCATGTCATCCTGGAATTAACCACAACCTTGCAGGAGGACATCACCAGCCCAACACACCGCTCACATGCAGTGCAGCCACTGGTCAAGGTACTGGCAACACTCCATGTCCTTGCCAGTGGCTCTTTTCAGCGTACAAGTGGAGTGGTGGCTGGGATGTCACAATCCTCCATGAGCAGATGTGTGCACCAGGTTGTCCCTGCAATCCTCAGACGCATGGCCAACCAAATCATCAAACCCACCACTGAGGACCTGCGGCTGAAGGCAATGACAGATTTCTACAGAATTGCCAGATTCCCACGCACTGTGGGGGCCATTGATTGCACACATGTGGCACTCCAGCCCCCCCAGGAGACAGAGCACATGTACCGCAATCGGAAGCATTGGCATTCTATCAACGTACAGGTGATAGTCGATGCCCAAGGCCTCATATGGCACGTCCGTGCCAAACACCCAGGGTCCAGCCATGACAGCTACATATACAATCAATGCCACATCCGAATGGAATTCGATCAGAACGTGTATGGGGACACCTGGCTGGTTGGTGAGTGACATGGGTGGCAGGCATGACTATCCCCTCCCATGATGCACACATCACAAGGGGCACATGCATGACTAACATCCTCCTGTCTTTTCCCTTACAGGTGACTCTGCATATCCACTGGGACCCCATCTCATGACTCCTATCCGGAACCCCCAAACCCCAGGAGAGGAAAGATACAATCAAGCACATGCCCAAACACGAGCAGTGGTGGAGCGCACCTTTGGCCTCCTAACCGAGGCTACCCCATCTTCTGAGGGTAGAGCAGCCAGGAGACAGCTCACATTGGGCATCTTTGCACGTTAAACATACACATTAATCATGGCACAATGAGAATGCATGCATGCACACCACTGTGGTCCCTAGCACACACACCCCACATCCACATCAAATTGGATTGGCACCAGTCCACCATGCAGGACTTGTGAGCAGCAACGCCACGCCAAGGCTCCAATTATGTCACTGTACATTCATACACCATTCACACGGACCTGGGGATCACTTCTCCCTGGTCCTGGGGAACCCTTCTCCACCAAAATTGAGGGTGACACCCCTTTTCCGGCAGGAATGTCACCGCCACATTCACACAGCATTCACAACCCAAAAAAAAAAAAAATTACCTGCAAAAGCAAAAAATTTCCAGCAAAAAAAAAAAAAAAAAAGGGGAAAAACAAATTAATGCCCTTTGCGTGAGCCACGCCTGGGGCGCCCCCGGCCACGGCCCCGGCTTTTCAGGGGAGACTCATGGGGGAGGGGTAAAACCGGGGAAGGAGGAGCAGCCCCTGATCTCTGCCCATCTGGCGGCCTGCCCTCCAAGGCCACGGCTATTCTGTCCAGGGCAGCACCAAGTGTTGCCGTGTTGGCCTGGATAGCCAGGGTAAGGGCCCTCACATCCTGCCCAACGCCTGCAGTCCGTTTAGGCAGGTTGTGAAAGCCCGGGAGTGGGAGTCCAGGTTCCCCAGCGTATCCTTGATGGAGGACAGGCTCTCCTCCATCCACACCAATGTCTGGCTGACCTGTCCCAGATGGCGGGTCTGGAGGAACTGGTCCCTTCTCAGAGTGGCGGGCAGGAGATCGGCCAACCCCCTGGTGGTCTGGGATGAAATCCTGCCTCCAGCTGATGCTTGTGGCCGGGGAGAAGGGGAGGCCCTTGTGAGGGGAGCCATGTTGGGGGAGGAGGGGGGGGCTCCCCCCTTAGGGAGGCCTGCCTGCTGCCAGCCAGAGGGGAAGAGTCCTCAAAAACCAAACGTCCAGTGCCTGACATGGACTCCTCCTCCTCATGATTCTCCTCCTCCTCATGATTCTCCTGCTCCTCTTGAACCTCCTCCACGGACTCCGGCCTTGTTGGGGGGGCCTCATTAGGCTGCTGTCCTGGGGTTGGTGCGGTCAGGCCAGATGGCCCTGCACCCTCCTGCACATCTGTGGATGACACAAAACATTCACAGGTTGGAGGATCCACACACTTGTCACATATTCCCTTTCACCCCCTCCCCCACACATGCTACACACCTGATATTTAAAAAAAAACTTACCTGGCACCACGGGCTCCGGACTTGAGTCAAAGCCGGGCAGGCCCTCAACTTCATGCCGATGAAAGGTCAGGGCCACTGCACGCTCCTCCGATGTCAGCCTAATACGGCATGGTGGGCCCCCTCCTGTGCCCCTGGCATGGGCATGCATTCTGGCCAGCTTCTGGTTGACCAGACGCCGGAGGTCATTGATTTTTTTGTCAATCCCAGACCGGGTCCGTGTCTCCCCCTGCCCCGCTGAATTGACCTGCTCAGTGATCCTATCCAAAATCTCCCTCCTCCTGGCCGGGGTGGTGTTGGCACTCTCTGGGCCGTGGAGGTAACGCCCATACTCGCTAATGGCCCGGGCAAGAATTTGTTTTTCCACAACTGTAAAATTGAGCTTTCGTTTTCTCACTCCCAGTCAACAAAATTCACTCACAAAAACAAGCACAACAAATCAAGCAAAAACACACACAGAGAGAAAACTACTCAGCAATAAACAGTCACAAAAAAACAAAACAAAAAAACAGCAAGAAAACAAACAAACACAAATATATCAATCAAACAAACAGTCTCTCAAACACTTATCAAAAAACACTTTCAAAGATCTACTAACAAACACTTGATCACACAGAACACTAATCTGACAACTACAAAACACACCGCAACGAGCAACAGGACAAAAGCACTTGGTTAAATGGAAAGGGACAAAGGGATGTACTTTTGCAATGCAAGTGCGTTTGTGTGTGTCTATTTATGCTGTTTGCGTAGTTCACAACGTTGCCCTAGTCCATTTCCAATTTCACTGATTGCGCCGCTCCCGAGTTGTGAGCATGCACACAGCGGAGCTGACATGGTCTGCTTCAAGCGCGCATGCGCGAGCCGGCCGGCCGGCCCTTCATTTGCATGGGGTCACGGCTCATTTCAATGTAACACGCCCACGTCCTTCCCAATTTGTATTACTCCTCCTTACGCCTCTGAAAAAACGTTACGCATGCGCAATTTCCTGCGCAAAAGCTACGAGAATAGGGTGATTACGCGGCAAAATTGCGCAAGTCTAACGTAAAGGCGGTGCGCTACGCCGGTCCAATAATGCGCAGATGTACCTGAATCTGGGCCCAAATGTTGATAGTAAGCCGCACCACTAGTACATACAGGGGCCGTATATTTTCAGTCACATCCAATCATAAGTCTCCTGAAGGGGGATGTCTCCATGCCCAAAAAAGCTTACACAGAACGAAAAAAAAAATCACTGTGAACCTCAACCAGAGGGGAGTGGGGAGGCTGTTGCAGGCTCCGCCTACCACTTGCTTCACACTTATTATATTTCTTGTGGCATCCAAGGTTTTCATAATTGTCTTATAAAGTGGTAGATTAGTGTTTATTAGTTGTTTCCAAAAAGTGATAAACCCAATGTTTCTTTCAATGCAAGGCAATGGCTTTCCTGGCATAGAAGAGCAGAAGACTAACCATGGTCCTATCTGCTAACGTAAGGGGGGCAAGTGTTCAACCAAACCCAGCAAGCATATCGTCATAGTAGGTCTTAAGGTAGTGGATGTCAATGTGTTAGCTAATACCAACACTTCCTCCCAAAACCCTTTGATTTTTGAACAAGACCAGAAGATGCCAGTTCTGGAAAATTGGAAAATGGCTGCTCAGGGCCCAACATTTGCCTATGTTGATAGTGTAAGGGGGGAGGCGAGAACCCTTTGTTGAATTCCTGACAGTCAGTCAGTGAGGCAGACGGATTAGCATCAGGAGCTCACATCGGCGCACGTCTCCTAAGAGTAGGAACGTGTGTGCTATAGCTCCAGGCAGGTGTAGGAGGCAGGCAGGCAGGCAGGGTCTAATCTAGCCCAGCCCAGCTTCAGCCTCAGTGCAGCCCGCATCTGAATCCGGCCTTCTCCTCCAGCCTCTCTCCAGCATCCCTCCTCCCCTCCTTTGAAGGTGAGTCTGCCTGTCTCCCTGGGATCGAGGGCGGCCGTCCATTTCAGGATAAGCCGCGGCTTTTCGGTCCCGGGAAGTAGACGACTGGATCCCCCTCCTTGCACCTACATTCCCGACCACTATCGAGGCATTATCATCCCTTGCCTCTCTAGTAGGTATAAAACCTGCTTGATCTTGATGAATCAGGAAGGGGAGGTGTTTTTGTATTCTGAGAGCCAATATCTTGCTAAATATTTTTAAATCCATATTTAGCAATGAAATTGAGCTATAGCTGCCGCATGGCTTCGGGTCTTTGCCCTCTTTTGGAATCACTGCTATTATGGCTTTTACTGTTTCAGGGTGAAAAAATGAGTTGCCCCCATTTCATTAAACATTTTTACTAGTAAAGGTACTAATTCCGGACTAAGTGACTTATAATACTGAGCCGTAAAGCCGCCTGGGCCTGGTGCTTTCCCATTTTTCATAAAATGTATTGCATTTCTTACTTCTTCTGGTGTTATTGGTGATTCCAACTCCTCACTGACAGTTCTTGGCAAACACGGCATTCCGCTTAATGCCAAATATTCCTCCATTTCTACTCGATCTGGTTCCCCCACATCCAAATTGTAGAGTGAGGAGTAAAAATCACCAAAAGTTTCTGCAATTTGACCTGGTAGTTGCACCTCTATTTCATCAGTTTTCTTACCAGATGGTATATATGTCCTCGTTTGTATTTCCTTTAGTGCTCTGGCCAGCTGTCTGCCACATTTATTCCCTGATTCGTAACTGCATTTACGACCAATTTGCAGTGCCATTTTTGCTCTATATTGTAATAGATTTGTCACTTGGGTCCTTACTTTAAATAGTTCTTGTTCTACTTCAGTTGTCTGAGCATGTTTGTGTCTTGCCTCTAGGATGTGAATCTTTGCTAATAGTTCTGTTAATTTAGCCTCTCTCACCTTCTTGATTCTTGAACCATGCTTAATAAGTATGCCTCGAATGACGGCTTTGTGCGTTTCCCAAATTGTCCCCTTTGTACTTTCAGAGGGCCAGATTCTCATAGAATTCCGGCGGCGTAGCGTAAGCCAGTTACACTACGCCGCCGCATCGTACTAGAGCAAGTGCTTTATTCTCTAAGCACTTGCTCCGTAGGTTTCACCTGCGTCGCGTAAATCGCGCAGCGTAAACCCGTGCAATTCAAATGGGGCGGCTTGTATTTAAATTAAGCGCGCCCCCGTGTCGAACGAACTGCGCATGCGCCGGCCGGGGAAAAAGCCCAGTGCGCATGCTCCAGCTCACGTCGGGAAGCGTCGTTGAAACCGACGTCAAAACGACGTGAGCGTCATTTACGCAAGTCCCTATTCGCGAACGAGTTAGTAAAACGACGTAAGCGACGGAAAAAGCCGACGCTGACCCGACGCCATACTTAACATGGCGTCCGACGGGACACGACGGCATCCGACGGGACCTCGTAAGGTTACTCCACATAGAAGCTGGGGTAACCTTACGCGAACGAAAACGACGTACGCGATGACGGGGCGGCGTAAAAGCGATCGAGAATCGGCGTACTACTTCATTTGCATATGCAAATGAAAAAACAACGTAAAGGCCACCTAGTGGCCGAAGTTGTCATTACACCTACGATCCGAAAGTGTAATGCTTTTACACTTGTCGGATGTAGAAGCGTATCTATGCAAAAGTGATGCTCAGCATCACACGCATAGATACGAGACAAAAAAAAAGGCGATACGACGGGGTATCTGAGATACTCCGTCGTAACGCCTCTGAGAATCTGGCCCTAAATGATCATTTATTTGAAAAAAAAAGGGTCAATTCTTTCTGGATATCCTCCAACACATCGGGCTCTTGAAGGAGACTCTCATTAAGTTTCCAAGTTGTTGATATCGAGCTATTTCTCTCTACTAATTTGTATTTTAGAAAAATTGGTGCATGATCGGACCAGGTAATTATACCAATCGACTTTTCTTTAACCAAATTTAATTGTTTATGTGGAATTAAAAAGATATCGATTTGTGAATATAGCTTATGGGGGCTTCGTGTGTTGTAACCTCCATGTATCTACTATCTTTGCTTCCTCCATTAGTCTTGAGATCTCTTTTCTTACTTTGGGTGGTATTGATGACGTCCCCCCTGAGATATCTTAACTAGGTATCAAGGGGATATTTGCGTCCCCTCCCAGAATTAAGTGTTCCCCCAAAAAATCCATAAGTTTACCCAGCATTTTAAAAAAAAACTTGTCTTGTTGGATATTCGGAGCGTAATAAGTTGCCAATGTTGTCATGACCCCTCCTATTGTTCCTTTAATGAACAGATATCTTCCTCATGCATCTGCCAATGCTTTTCTGTGGTCCCATCTCACTCTATTTGAAATCATAATAGATACCCCTTTAGTCTTAGCTTCTAGGTTGGTTGCGTGGTATACCATTGAGTAATCTCCACTCTTAAGTAGCGACAAGTTTTTTTCCCTAAAGTGGGTTTCTTGAATAAAGGCAATATCCACCAGGTGTCGTTTAAGGTCCTGTTCTAAAATTTGACGCTTTTCCGGGATGTTTAGACCCCTAACATTAAATGGCATAGTCTTCAAAGTTTCCATTTTCTCTTACTCTAATTTATACCGTATAGAGGCTAAGCGGACCTAGAGTGGAAGGCTGAAGGGACAGCGTAGAGGAGGACAAGAGGATTCACAAGGGTAGAACGCTAATAAAAGCAAAAACCAAAAAAAAAAAGGAAACCCCAAAACCCCTCCCTTATTTTAATATTTCCCTTTTTCTTTTCCTCCTTTATGCCGCCATCTTATCTGTTGCTTAACAAAGTTGTTCTCCCTCAAGAGTAGTTCTATTTTTGCCTGTTATACCAATTTTGCCAGTTTTCCACAAATTTGCTTCAGAGCTTTACATATCTCTATTATATCTTAGATTTTTTATAGGAAGTCTCCAATTGGGTACTACAAAGGGTTCCACCTTCAAGAAAGAGAAACAGTCCAGGGAGATTGTTGTATGTTTGTAATATATACGTAGCTGCGTTCTTTCTTATAGCAACTGCAATGGGGTACCTTCACCTATATGTACACAATTTATACATCAAAACGTAGGTATTTTTGTTTGGCTTCAGGTAATGTGCTCAGTTTTGTGATATGCCTTTAACTTTTGGCTGGATGAGCTTCCAAATGACAAGTGTTCCACATGTAAAAAATTGTTCAGATTTCCCAGTGAAACGCACAAAGAACCTCTTTTTTAAACCGCATAGATGCCCACATTTTTAAGTTTATCAACATAAATTTCATACCGATACATTCACACAGGCCGTGTGTCTCTAACGGTGAAGTCACTGTTTCGATAGCATGTATGGTTGTGGATTTATTAAGGTTTGTTTAAAGGGTTCTCTCACTCATTAGGTGTGGGGATTAAAGGAGTTGTAAAGGTAAATTTTTTCCCCTAAATAGCTTCCTTTACCTCAGTGCAGTCCTCCTTCACTTACCTGGTGTGGAGAAAGCCTCTTGAGGGGGGAGGGGACGACCAGGCAAGTCAGGACACTCTCTACTTTGCAGATAGAGAAAGGAGCTGTGTGTTATTAGGCATCCTGCTCGCCCCCTACCCCCTCCACACCAGGGAGAAAGCCTTGCATTACTGTGTGTAAGTACAGACAGAAGAACAGGAAGTGAGGATTTCTCAGAAGAAATAAGGACATTTAAAAGCAAAATGGAAGGATGAGGTAAGTGAAGGCGGACTGCACCAAGGTAAAGGAAGCTATTTAGCTATTTAGCTATTTAGCCAAAAAAAAATTTTCCTTTACATCCCCTTTAAGCTTTTTAACACTTTTTTTTTTAAGATTGAAGTCAATGAGAGCATGCTTCAAATCCTTTAAAATCTTCCACTCCAAAAAGTTTCACATCCTTCATACTTTCACCTACAGACGCCACATAAATACTAAGAATAGCCGGCATATCTTTTTTTGGTATTAATAAAACAAGATACGCCGGAATTCTGCTAATATACGAGCGGCGTAAGTCTGTTACACCGTCGTATATTATTTGCAGTTTTACGCTGGCCGCTAGGTGGCGCTTCCGTCGTTTTACGTGTCGAATATGTAAATTAGGGAGTTACGCCGATTCCCGAACGAACTTGCGGCCGGGCGTCGTAGTTTACGTCGTTTGTGTAAGTGTTATTCCGGCATAAAGTTACCCCTGCTATAGGAGGCGTAGCCAATGTTAAGTATGGACGTCGGGACAGCGTCGAATTGTACGTCGTTTAAGTCGTTTGCGTAAATCGTTCGACAATAGGGCTGTACATAAGCGTTTACATTGAATACTAGCGACGTGATTTCACGCATGCGCACTGGGATACGTCCACGGACGGCGAATGCGCCGTTCATGAAATATGTAAATTGCGTGGGGTCATGATTCATTTACATGAATCACGCCCCCACATTAATAATTTGAATTAGGCGCCCTTATGCCGGACACTTTACGCTACGCCGCCGCAACTTATGGAGTAAGTGCTTTCTGAATAAGGCGCTTACCCATAACAGTTGCAGAGGCGTAGTGTAAACAGCATACGCTACGCCCGCACACAATTACGCCCCCCTTTTCTGAATCTGGCCCTAGGTATTTTTGTCTAGTTTCAGGCAATGTGCTCAGTTTTGTGATGCGCATTTTACTTTTGGCTGGTTGAACTTCCAACAAGAGTTCTACACTTTCTTCCATTGACTGTCCTGTATAAAATTCTTCAGATTTAGACATTAATGGCCGTGTGTTGAGTTATTTTGAGGGG
This sequence comes from Rana kukunoris, assembly GCA_029574335.1. Classification (NCBI taxonomy): domain Eukaryota; kingdom Metazoa; phylum Chordata; class Amphibia; order Anura; family Ranidae; genus Rana; species Rana kukunoris. Next base: position 145,242,129 of record CM056051.1, on the reverse strand, counting down.
ACAGCAAATGTACACTGTTATACAAGCTGTACACTCACTGCACAACATTGTAGATACAAAGTGTAATTTCTTCAGTGTTGTCACATAAAAAGATACAAGAAAAGATTTGCTCAAATGCGAGGGTTGTACTTACTTTTGTGACATGCTGTATGTGATCTCCCGCACACAGTGGAGTGTACTTAATTTTGTGACATACTGTATGCGATCTCCCGCACACAGAGGGTTGTACTTACTTTTGTGACATACTGTATATGATCTCCTGCACACATAGGGGTGTACTTACTTTTGTGACATACTGTATGTGATCTCCCGCACACAGCGCGGTGTACCTACTTTTGTGAGATGCTGTATATATTTTTTGTGGTCTATAAGTGGTTACATCACACATGGCATGTGCTGAGGTCTGCAGCAATGAAGGATTTTTGTATTTGAAACTTTAATGTAAATCTAGACAGTTGAGGGGGTGTAATATTCCTGCTGGGTGCAGTATGCGATCCCCCTTACTTTCAATATCGCCCCAATCAAAACGTGATTTTGGGAAACAGGCGACCCGTCATTTTGTTTGTGTGATTTGTCAGGTGACAAAATTGTCCCATGATTGGGGTGCCATTGAAAGTAACGGGTTTACAAGCGAGTCGCACATTTTGCCGCAATTCGGGAAATTGCGGTAATTCCGCCCGTTATCTGGAACGCCTAGGTGTGATCGCAGCCAAAGCCAAGTGTCTTCTATGAGTTGCTGGGTTCTCCTTCTTTAGATTCTGGGGGAACATTTTATTCCTCAAACATTCCACACATTCTCTTCATTCTTAATTCCACCGCTAATATACTCCGCATTGACCTTGTATAGCGCTTTTCTCTCTGAGAACTCCAAGTATTGGAGATGGCGTTGGCCGGGAATCGAACCCGGGTAAGCTGCTTGGAATGCAGCTATGCTTACCATTGCACAACCAACGCAAACGTAGCATGTATTGTGGGAGGAAACCGGAGAACCCGGAGGAAACCCACGCAAGCACAGGGAGAACATGCAAACTCCATGCATATAGTGTCCTGGTCAGAATCTGAAACGAGTTAGCTGCAAGGCTAACCCCTAAGCCTCTGTGCTGTCCATATGCTGCCTCTGTTCTCTAAGGCCCGCCCCCACTGAGCGGGGTAAATCACTTATGTTCACTCAAAGTGCCTTCAGAAGAAATCCAAACTTCTCCTAAACTACAATCTATAACGCTCCTATAATAAAACGCACCCGAATAACAATAAAGAGGAGTACAGTGGTCCCCAAATTAGCAACACAATGGAGTTAAATATTCCATTCACCCTTAGGCCTCATTGACACGGGGGTATGAATCCGTACCCCATTGGAGGGCCATGTTTACCGGAATGGGGATGCACAGGTGTTCCCAGGATGCCGTGTAGGCAGTCCCATTGCTGTCAACTGGGGTGCAGTGACTGTACCCAATGTGACATCGGTGTGGGTGCCGATGTGCGGCCCCCGAACACAGCCAGGGTGCGTCCGCACAACTGCACCCACATGGATGTCCTTTTTGGGGTTAACGCAGCCCCCGCTCAGGGTACAGTATCATACACCCCGTGTGAGTGAGGCCTTGGACTTCTCCATGAAGGACCTCACTGGCAGGAAGAGTTCTCATTTCTCCAGCAGAGAAAGACTAAGAATGCTGGAAAGACTCCTCCCGCCTCTGAAGACAAAAAGAGTTTCAACTTCATCTTATAGCCAGTCCAACACACACACCTCAAAAATATACCGGCCTCCAACCTCCCCTTATAGCCGCTCCAACACACGCCTCAAAAATATACCGGCCTTCAACCTCCTCTTATAGCTGGTCCAACACATGCTCAAAAACATGCTGCCCTCCAACCTCCCCTTAGCTGGTCCAACACACGCCTCAAAAATATACCGGCCTTCAGCCTCCTCTTATAGCCGGTCCAACACACACCTCAAAAACATACCAGCCTTTAACCTCCTTACAGCCGGTTCAACACACGCCTCAAAAACATACTGGCCTTCAACCTCCTCTTATAGCCGGTCCAACACACGCCTCAAAAACATACCAGCCTCCAACTTTCCCTTAGCCAGTCCAACACACGCATCAAAAATATACCGGCCTTCAACCTCCTCTTATAGCCGGTCCAACACACGCCTTAAAAACCTACCGGCCTCCAACCTCCCCTTAGACGGTTCAACACACACCTCAAAACCTACCGGCCTTCAACCTTCCCTCATAGCCGGTACAACACATGCCTTAAAAACATACGGGCCTTCAAACTTCACAACATAATCAATTTCTTTATGCCGTTCGAGAATACATAGATCAAACATATCGCCTGTAAAAAATGTGCTTAAAAAAAGTTGCCAAGAGTGTAAATGTAGACATTATGCTTTAAGGTTAATCAAAAATATCACATTCTAAAGGGAAAGGTAGGAGTATAGAAGAGGCAGAGAGGGAGGTAAGTAGGGGGATGGAAGGTTGCAGGTAGGAAAGGGGTGTGGGGGTCCCCCCAAACGCTCACCCCCTTCTTCCTCCAACCTTCCCTTCTCCCCCCTTTCCTCCCTCTCTCCCTCTTCCATACTCCCCCTTTGTTCTACCTTTCCCTTTAGAGTGTTATATTTTTGATTAACCTTAAAGCTTAATGTCTACATTTACACTCTTGGCAACTTTTGGAGGGCTTGGTTCGGTTCCCCTCGGGCCTAGCAGGCTGTTTACCACCAACATCTCAGACACTTTTTTTTACAGGTTATTATGTTTGGGCAATGTATTGTCAAACCTTAAAGCTTCTGCAGAAGCTGCAGAAAGGTAAATAGAGGGCTGATGGGAAGACCTTCCAGTTACTGGAGTGGCAGCCGCCACCAGTGTAGGGACCTGTGTTGGTACAGCCATACCTGGCCCCTGGGAGTGTCCCTCCAAACCTTTTGTTGAGTCTTCTTCTAGGAACAGCCAATTGTCTTGTTTGTCCAGCTATGTTGATAATTGGTGATTCAGAATCTGCAGAAAGGTAAATAGAGAGCTGATGGGAAGACCCTCCGGTTACTGGAGTGGCAGCCGCCACCAGTGTAGGGACCTGTGTTGGTACAGCCGAACCTGGCTCCTGGGAGGGTCCCTCCAAACTTTTTGTTGAGTCTTCTTCTAGGAACAGCCAATTGTCTTGTTTGTCCAGCTACATTGATAGTTGGTGATTCAGAAGCTGCAGAAAGGGAAATAGAGGGCTGATGGGAAGACCCTCCGGTTACTGGAGTGGCAGCCGCCACCAGTGTAGGGACCTGTGTTGGTACAGCCGTACTTGGCCCCTGGGAGGGTCCTTTAAACTTTTTGTTTAGTCTTCTTCTAGGAACAGACAATTGTCTTGTTTGTCCAGCTACGTTGATAGTTGGTGATTCAGAAGCTGCTTATAAGAATCTTTTAAGAGATTGATGACGTAGTGGATTCCTGTCTTTGTGGCTTAAAATAAAGATTCTCTCCCTTCATATTCACTGGCAAATCGTCCTCTTCTCATGACCTAGTTTAAATTTTCTTCCAACATTTTGGCCATCTTCCTTCCCAAAAAAGCTGCACCCCTCCCATTTAAGTGCAATCCGTCGCTACTATAATGATGGTAACGGCCTGAAAAGTCAGTCCAGTTCGCCATGAAGCCAAACCCCTCCTCCCTGCACCAGTTCCTCAGCCACTTGTTAAGTACCATAAGCTCCTGCTGTCTCTGTGGTGTGGCTCGAGGTACAGGTAGTATTTTAGAAAATATTGCCTTGGGGGATCTTTTCTTCAATATGGCCCCCAAGTCCCTGAAATCATTTTGTAGGGCGCTCCATCTTTCTCTAACTTTGTCATTGGTACCGATATATACCATGACAGCTGGGTCCTCTCCAGCGCCATCCAATAATTTGTCAATGCAATCTGCAATGTTCCGAACCCGAGCGCCCGGTAAACAACATACTGTTTGGCGATAATGGTCTTTGTGACAGATTGCCCTCTGTATTCTTCCAATAACTGAATCTCCTACCACTAGTATGTGCCTATCCTTTGTGGTAACCTTGCCCCCATCTTCGTCACATACTGGTGAAGCCTCTGTGTGGCCGTCACATGCTGGTGAAGCCTCCGTGTGGCCGTCACATGCTGGTGAAGCCTCCGTGTGGCCGTCACATGCTGGTGAAGCCTCTGTGTGAACCTCGCATGCTGGTAAAGTCTCTGTGTGAACCTCACATTCTAGTGAAGTCTCTGTGTGAACCTCACATTCTGGTGAAGTCTCTGTGTGAACCTCACATTCTGGTGAAGTCTCTGTGTGAACCTCACATTCTGGTGAAGTCTCTGTGTGAACCTCACATTCTGGTAAAGTCTCTGTATGAACCTCACATTCTGGTGAAGTCTCTGTGTGAACCTCACATTTTGGTAAAGTCTCTGTGTGAACCTCACATTCTGGTGAAGTCTCTGTATGAACTTCACATTTTGGTGAAGTCTCTGTGTGAACCTCACATTCTGGTGAAGTCTCTGTATGAACCTCACATTCTGGTGAAGTCTCTGTGTGAACCTCACATTTTGGTGAAGTCTCTGTGTGAACCTCACATTCTGGTGAAGTCTCTGTATGAACCTCACATTCTGGTGAAGCCTCTGTGTGAACCTCACATTCTGGTGAAGTCTCTGTATGAACCTCACATTCTGGTGAAGCCTCCTCGTGAACGTCACATTCTGGTGAAGCCTCCTTGTGAACGTCACATGCAGGTGAAGCCTCCTCGTGAACGTCACATGCAGGTGAAGCCTCCTTTTCAACGTCGCATGCTGGTGAAGCCTCCGTGTGGCCGTCACAGGGTGATGAAGCCTCCGTGTGGCCGTCACATGCTGGTGAAGCCTCCGTGTGAACCTTGCATGCTGGTGAAGTCATTGTGTGTACCTCACATGCTGGTGAAGTCTCTGTGTGAACCTCACATGCTGATGATGTCTCTGTGTGAACCTCACATTCTGGTGAAGTCTCTGTGTGAACCTCACATTCTGGTGAAGTCTCTGTGTGAACCTCACATTCTGGTGAAACCTCCACATGAACGTCACATTCTGGTGAAGCCTCCTTGTGAACGTCACATGCAGGTGAAGACTCCTCGTGAATGTTGCATGCTGGTGAAGCCTCCTCATGAACGTTGCATGCTGGTGAAGCCTCCTCGTTAACGTCACATGCTTGTGAAGCCTCCTCGTGAACGTCGTATGCTGGTGAAGCCTCCTTGTGAACGTCACATGCTGGTAAAGCCTCCACGTGAACGTCACATGCTGGTGAAGCCTTCATGTAATGTTCATATTCTGTCTCGCTCACTAGGGCAGTCCTGCCTTGTGAGCTGTCTCTGTAGTAAATACTGCGTACATCTGCAATAAAAAAAAAGAAAAATCAGGTTTAGCACTTTCACCTACATTATATATATTTTTATACAACATCAAATTATACAGAGAAAAGTTCAAAATTCCAATGTCAGGGACAATAAATAAACCCAACATGACAGGGACACAGGGATCACTAATGGTGGCCTTCCTATACAAATTCTGGTTGCCTGGCAGTTATGCCAACCCACTAAAATGAATGGAGTAAGAAAGGGAACTGATTTCTAATTTTCATGCGCGGGGGGGGCAATCTGCAGTGTTTTTGTTTATTATTAAACACCCAGCCTGGGGGGTGACCTCTAATCAATATCTATTTCCATTCCTATACATGTGTAACTTTGGACTCCAATAAAGATGTTTTTATAACAAAATATTTTTTGTGTGTTTTGACACCATTAAAACAATTGTTATCCCCAAAAAATAAATAAATATACGGTGCCTTTTAAGCCTGTTATAGTGCTTGTGCTGGGTATGAAATATCTTGCTGATCCTACCAGTTTCTACCCTCCCCCTCTCTGCTCTGACTCCCATGTATCAGGGCTGCAGTGTTCTGACAATGGAGTCAGTACGTGTCTCCATCATACATACACTGCTATCTGCAGCTCTCCCTGTGTCTGTTCCCCCTCCCTGTACAAGTTTTCATCATATGCTGCTATCTGCAGCTCTCCCTGTGTCCCCTCCCCTCTCCCTCTCCCTGTACATGTCTCCATCATACTCTACTATCTGCAGCTCTCCCTGTGTCTTCTCCCCCTCCCTCTCCCTGTACATGCCTCCATCATACGCTACTATCTGAAGCTCTCCCTGTGTCTCCTCCTCCTCCCTGTACATGTCTCCATCATATGCTACTATCTGCAGCTCTCCCTTCGTCTCCTCCCCCTCCTTGTACAAGTCTCCATCATACTCTAACATCTGCAGCTCTCCCTGTGTCTCCTTCCCCCTCCTCTCCCCCCACCCTCCATGTACATGTCTCCCTCATACGCCACTATCTGTAGCTCTCCATGTGTCTCCTCCCCCTCCTTGTACAAGTCTCCATCATACGTTGCCATCTGCAACTCTCCCTGTGTCTCCCCCCCACCCTCCCTGTAGGTGTCCCCTTCATACGCTACTATCTGCAGCTCTCCCGGTGTCTCCTTCCCCCTCACCCTCCCCCTCCCTGCCTGTCATCTCTCACAATGCCTGATCTGTTCATACACCTCTGTCACATAAAAAGCTGCATCCTAGTGCCTGTGCTCTATAGACAAAAAAAAAAAAACATTTATACGGGTATTACAATATATCCATCTTGGTCTCTGTTTAATCTTCAACTGCCATAACGCTGCACATGTGATCCGTTATGACAGTTTGATTTGAGAGCACAACCAATGTGACAGTTGGCATTCCCAGCATGCCGGGAATAGAACTGTTTTTTGAAACTGTTAAATCTATGGCTTTCCTTCTGCTTTAAACCGGTTGAAACCGGTTCTTTTTTTAATAACACACAGGCACTGGGATGCAGTTTTGTATCTGACAGAGGGGAGGATATAAAGTTCACATAGAGGCTTAACAATCACTTTAAAATCTCCTTCTGTTCTAAAATTCTATGAAAAGGAACAATTTTGGGGTAGAGGTTTCTTCGATCGATGAGTGAAGGTGACTTATCCATTTTGTATCGATCACTATCTATAGTACTTACCAATCTCGATGTCAGTATCCCGGTGATGTCCTTTGGCTTTACAGCCAGACCTGAAACATCCAACAACGGCTCTGAAACAGCCGTGTACAAATGCTCGGGTCTTCTTCATTTTGGAGGGCTTTTTGGGGGTATCTGCAGGCTGGTCACTGATACCTCCTTCCATTGCTGCCCTTCCTTTGCTGGCTTTCTCTTTGGTGTTTTTCAGAGAAAAAAGCTTTATACATTTAAATTGTCTCATTATTAAGAAATAACGAAACACTCTTTGAATGTACAATAATAGAAATCGCAATGAAATCGAATCTAATTAAATCAAATCGCAAGAAAAATCTCAGGAGAGATTAGAAACACGTCTTCACTGGTAAGTGAACACTAAGCTACTGCCGTTTCTGCAGCCTTCCTCTCTGCATTGGCTTATATTCGCTCAGCCAATGATATCACAGTGATGACTCAGCAAAAAAATAACTGCCAATAACTGCCAATTTTTCTTAAAGGGGCCACGTCCTTATTTTTAAACTTTGTGAATTCAGCTTGTAGGATCAGTATATGGATCTAATAGGGACACAATGTTATTGTGAATGAGATTTAACCCTTTCAGTCCCATGGCTGAAATAAAGATCTCTATTCTTATGATAACATCTTTTCATTTCTTTTATTTTCATATTGTTACACCCCAATTATTTCTCTATTTTTAACCCTTTCACTACAAAATCGTGTGTGTGTGTGTGTATTTTTTTTTATTTATAAACCTTTAACTGCCAAACCAATAGTCCCCCCCCCCATTTGTTACATTATAAATAAAGGAAATGCTTTTTATTTTTAGTGTTGGATGGAGTGGAGAGGGATTATTAGAACCTGTCAAGCTTTTTCGTTTAAAAAAAAATTGTCAGTTACTTTTTTTTTTCATGAGTTGTTTTTGGAAATCTCTTGATGACTCAAAAATAACGGACGATTTTTCCTAACCACTTGCTTACCGGGCACTTAATCCCCCCTCATGCCCAGACCAATTATGAGCTTTCAGACCAATTTTCAGCTTTCTTACTCTTTGAATGACAATTGCGCAGTCATACAATGCTGTACCCAAATGAAAATGTTATCATTTCTTTCCCACAAATAGAACTTTCTTTTGGTGGCATTTGATCATGTCTGCAGTTTTTGATGGGGCAGTTTTTGATGGGGCAATTGATCGAAATGGATCGACACACTGTTGGATCACATTTACATCTCCAGGGGCACTGTCTCCAGTCAGGAGTATTGGTGGAGGCAAGAACACATCACACAATTTCCCCAGAAATTTTATCGTTTCTAGTTTGATTTAATATGCTAACAGGAGTCGATCCTATTCGTGGATTAAGTAAACAGTTATTATCATCTCAGTATCTTTATGAATAGTTTAAATAAATGCAAATGTTGTATGCTGGGATATATATCTATATTAAAGCAGAGCTTTAAAATATGACTGAATTTCAGGAAACCATCCGAAAAGAGGTAAATTCTAGCTGATTATTTGCTACAAATAAGGCACAAGATTAAATAAATAAATCTGCAGAATCCAATGTATATCTCAGCAAGACCACAACAATTTACACAGAACTAGGCTTTAAGAGATTTATATAAAAGAAATGAACATTCTGCCAGAAAATGATGCAAAACCCAGTCTCAAAGCACTGACACTCAATTTAATATGCATTATATTTAGTAGCTTTCAGCAACTGATTCCATATTGGGTAGCACTGAAGGTTAACAAATCCTCTTGATAAAACCAAGTAACCTTTTTATAAAGTGGGGAAAAAAAGGCTATGGCAGATGAAAATACAGCAATGCAACTCTACACCTACCCAGCATTTGAATGCTGTAATGTTTCTTTCCCTGTGGAGGCAAGGTAAAAAAAATCCTAGATTGGATCTGTTGAGCAGTTTTAACATTATCATTTTTCAAGGATTTGGCCATAGAGTAAGCATTTGTTGCCAATTTCACACACTTTAAACCAGCTTTCAATAGCAAAAAAATAAATGAACGGTTGGTGAGAATTTATTTTATGAAAATGTCATGTTTAGATTACCTTAAACTCAACGGCTCAAAAACAGAACTTCTCCTGTTTCACGCCAACCGAAAGAGACTTTTCCCCACCGACATGGACACCGCCGCCCATTCTGGGACAAACCATCACCCCTAGCACCAAAGTCAAAAGTCTCTGAGTCATTTTTGACACCCACATGACAATGGATGCACAAATAGGGTCAGTAGTCAGCGGATCCCACCATCTGCTGTGCCTGCTACGTAGATTTGCTCCCTTTATCCTGAAAGAAGACATAGCAGTCGTGGTGGGAACAGTTATCAACTCCAGACTCGACTATGCAAATGCCCTTTACCTCGGACTCCCAAAATACCAAATCACTCATCTGCAAGTCGTTCAAAATACGGCCGCTCTAGACTCGTGACTGGGAAATGGGAATCAATCTCACCTTCACTGAGATCCCTTTGTTGGTTGCCAGTAAAAGACAGAATTACTTTTAAGGCACTCTGTCTGACGCATAAGTGTATTCAAGGAAATGCCCCCCAATATCTATGCGAAAAATTAAAATGTCACAACCCCAATCGCGTTCTGCGATCCACCAACCAAAATCTACTCCAGATACCCAAAGCCAGATACAAGTCCAAAGGAGAACGAAGATTTGCAGTCCAAGGACCTAGACTATGAAATGCTCTACCAACCAGCATCCGATTGGAGGTGAACCACCTGGCCTTCAGAAAAAACCTCAAAACCCATCTCTTCTGAGGGGAAAAAGTATAGTAGATATAGTGGATACTAAGTGCCCAGAGGCGATTCAGTTCGCATGTGTTGTGATATATAAGTTTCTCACTCACTCACTCACTCAGATAGAATGCAGAAAAGTCTTTAGCAAAACAGTTAAAAATGCAGGAAGGTACATTCCTGGACTATTTAAACAATCAACGTTTAGTGTTACTTGTATTCTAGTTTGTCTTACTTCAGCAACTCTTACATACATATCAGACACCTAGTAAATGTCCTATCAGATATTGTTAGCTTACTAACATCCTAAAGCATCCTTTCTCAATCAGGGTTCTGTGGAACTTTAAGGTCCCTCCATAGTTTGCTAGGGGTTGCTTGATAAAAGAGCAGCAGCAGATAAATGACCTGCCCATGCTGTCCACCAGCATACTGTAGGGGTCATTTATATAAAGACCACCACTGTAAGGCCTCGTACACATGATCAAATCTGTCTGCTGGAAACGGTCTGCTAGACCGTTTCAGCAGACAGATTCGATCGTGTGTACGGGCAAACAGACGGATTTGGCCACCCGACAGATTTCAAAGCATGCTTTGAAATCTGTCGGCTGGGAACCTGTCCGCCCGACATGTCTGCTGGTTAGTACGCTAACCAGCAGACATGTCTTCTCGCACACGCGCCAAATGGTTTTGACGCATGCGCGGAAGTGTTTTACTTCCTGGTGCGGTGACGTGGCAGCGTCAACGTCACCGCCACGTCACCGACACATCAGCGCGCTGTCTGCTGGCGGGGATTTTGGTTTGCTCGTGTGTACATGCGAGCAAACCAAAATGCCAGCAGACAGATCTGTTCAAATCGGTCGGTCCGACCGATTTGAACAGATAGATTTACTCGTGTGTATGAGGCCTAAGGGTCACTTACTACACTGACCAACTATGTAAGAGGTCAGCTATACATTGCCAACAATGTGAATACAAATTTCACTTTCTGCAGGTTTTTTTTTAGGCCATTATTTCTGTGATCAACAAGAGTGACATGAAAAATACAAAGTAAAAAAAATAAAATAAAAAATAACACAAATAAATGAAGTGAAAAACAAGTCCTTTATCAAGTCCTTTAGCCACCACCAAACGCATAGATTACACACTTACCAAATGGCATGTGACTAACTGATTAAAGAGAAGTCAAATTAAGCCTGTAATAGGGTGCCCTGCTCTGGATTCTTACAGGAAATCCCTCCGCTTCCTCCACTGCTGATGGTCAAGACATTTAATGGCCACTGATTGCCCCTCGGGTATTCCCATATGGTATGCAAATATAAAAGAGATGCTCCAGTAAATCAACCCATAGAGTCCAAAGACACATGTAGCCTAACATACTGTATCTTTGTCTGAGGCTTGATAAGTATGTTATCCTTTCAAAATAGGTACATACACTTTAATTGAATGACTAATAAATCCCACTTTCCAGGATGTCAATACAAAGCTAAATGGTTAAGCATCTGAAAGTAAAATAATTTAACATATTTCCATCCAAATACACTACAACTCAGGTATTGTGGATCTAATAATTAGAGTATCATGGTAGCATTTTTTCCCCCTAAAATTAATTATAGGGTATGTTTAAGACCCCTAAAAATTGAATGAACCATTTGCACATCTTTTCAGGCAAACTTTCCAATAAACAAAACAGGGATTTTTATTTCACATACATTGTAATACATTGTAATACAGCTGGCCAACAGTATCACAGTAATACCTCTCTGGACAGTCCCAACTCTGCTCTGCAATGTTTAAATGCTAGTAGTAGTAAGAGAGCTATAAGGTTAAGGCCCGGTCACTGACCTGCAATGCAATAGAGTAAAAAATGCCTGTGACTACAGGTATATTTATGTCTATGGTTAAGACATCTGACAGATTATTTGATTATTTGATGTCTGTATCACCAATGAAAAACGTTCTTAACCTGTAGGGGCACTAAAGGGGTTAAGTGTTCCCGAATGTGTGTTTCTTACTGTAGGGGGACGTGGCTGGGGGTAGGGGGGCGTGACATCACTGATCGTCGTTCCCTATGACAGGGAACAGACGATCAGTGACAGACTCACTATGAAGCATGGGGAGAGATTTGTTTACACTTACCTCTCCCCGTTCTTCAGTTCTGTGACCAGATCGCGGAGCCACGGGCATGGTCACAGAGCACAGCTGGGCTTTTTAAAGGGGACGTATGCCTAGCCGTTCCATTCTGCCGACGTATTTAGTCGTGCCGCGGTTCTTAACTGGTTAACAAAATTATTGCATGCTTTAGGTCCTATCAGATAGGTGCTGCCATCCATCCTGAAAAGCAGTTTGCCTTTGCTTTTGCACCTGCATCAGCCCTGAGCTACATGCAGGTGGCCTATAGCGGTAGAGGCAGACATCTTAAATGAAAAATATGTCACAGTTTCAATGATGCAAATTTGTTAGCACAAATATTTTGTAGTCATCAAAATAATATTACACAATGAAATATAATGAAACAGGCTCCTCATAAGTATTTCTGAAAGCTGTTTCAATATTTTTTAATTGGGTTTAAACGAAGTACAGCTATGTATAACAGTACATACGGTAAAGACATATGTGCATCTGGTTGGTTTCAAAAAGCTGTGGTAACATTTATTAATAGTAACCAGGAGGATCCTAATATAAAATGATATTATTTATTAACAACTTGCTTACTGGGCACATATACCCCCCTCCTGCCCAGGTGAAATTTCAGCTCCCAGCACTGCGTCGCTTTAACTGACAGTTGGGCGGTCGTGCGACGTGGCTTCCAAACAAAATTGAAGTCCTTTTTTCCCCACAAGTAGAGCTTTCTTTTGGTGGTATTTGATCGCCTGTGCGGTTTTTATTTTTTGCGCTATAAACAAAAAAAGCGGCAATTTAAAAAAAAATACAATATTTTTTACTTGTTGCTATAATAAATATCTCAAATTTAAAAAAAAAAAAAAACACCTTTTTTTCTCAGTTTAGGGCGATGCGTATTCTTCTACATATTTTTGGTAAAAAAAAATCGCAAATAGGCGACTGGTTTGCGCAAAAGTTATAGCGCCTACAAAATAGGAGACAGAATTATTATTTTTTATTATTTATTTTTTTACTAGAAATGGCGGCGATCTGCGATTTTTATTGGGACTGCAACGTTATAGCGGACACATCGGACACTTTTGACACATTTTTGGAGCCATTCACATTTATACTGGGATCAGTGCTATAAATATGCACTAATTACTGTATAATTGTGACTGGCTAGTGACAGGCCGTCAATTGACGGCCTGTTGGATATTTAGATCCGCGCTGAAGCCGTCATTCGGCTATAGCACGGATCTCAAGAGGTTAAAGGAGTTGTAAAGGAAAACATTTTTTTTTGCTGAAATGACTGTTTACAGAGTATAGAGACATAATAGTTAACTGATTCCTTTTAAAAATAATCAAAAATAGATAAAAATCAATCATATAATGTGCCTGCAGTTTCAGTTTCATTTTTCATCTAGTTTCATGCTGCTGTGAAGTACAGAGACACAGAGCCAATACAGGGCAGTGTTTGTTTTTAAAATGAAATTGATTGGTTCTGAGGGGTTTTAGACACACAATAATCACACCTCCTTGATCAGAGACCACAGAGAGAAGCTCCCATGACTTTTTTCATAAGGAAACAGACAAGCAGGATGTGTGGAGATCAGAGAAATATTACAGCAACTTCAAAGCAAAAACAAACAATGAGGAAATGAAACCAGGATTGTAGTAAGGTAAAGGAAGCTATTTAGATAAAAAAAAAAAAACCTTTATGCCTCGTTTCCACTAAACGGAACGGTTCGGGTCGGTACAGTTTGGAGCGCTTAGAATGGTCCGGTCGCGTTGAGCCACCACAGCTTCTATCCGTTCCATTTTCTATGGTCCCGCATCTGAAGCAGGACCCAGAATGGTCCGGTACGATTCGCTTTTATGGCACGATTTCATAATGGAAACACCCAAATTAGTGTACCGAACTGAACCATACCGAACCGATCCGCTCAGTGGAAACGAGGCATTAGTGACCCTTTAAGTATAAATCCCATACAGAGTTCATACCACAAACATGAGGATTCGGAATGGGAATGCTTCAGTGCATAGTTGGGGAGGAAAGGAAAATAAATAGAAACTTTAAGACAATCTCAATGTTAGCGGTTAAATAAAATAAGGGGGCTATTTTGATATACATTGCTTACTCCCTTTGATTACTTCAGTGTAGATGTGTTTTTCTTTTTTATGCAAACCTATAGGAAGTGCATGATTTTGACACATTGCTCTCTTTTCTCTGCAATGCAGTGTTACAAAGTAAGATTTCTCAGTTAACCTCTTCACAGATCCCAAATTAATGTACTACATACAAGTGTAAAAAAAAAAGTGTAACTAATTATGTGAACCAGCAGCGGGCATTTTTTTTTTTTTTTACTTTTTTTTTTCTAGCAGAAGCTTTTCAATAATTTGCAAAACATTTTATTTTTCACATTCTGCAGATGTTTCAGCAATGATTTTAGCTGTGAATATAGGCATTTTCTTTTTTTTATCAGATTCAGGGATTTGAGTAAACGAGTCTTATTGTTTCAGTAAAGGAAATATGCTGCCATCTACTGTACATTAAAATTATTGCACACAAAAGAAACGTAATCCAAACAATCCAAAGACTGCAACAGCAACACATGAATCGGCATAAAATGATTTTGCAGCATATGGCCAGCCACAGTGTAAAGAAATTCGTTTTACAGTAAACATTTGCTTTCTATGATGCACTAAAAATAAAAATAAAAATAATTTAATAAATAAATTAGAGCATTGTATTCGTACATTTTTAAAGCTGTTCTTTAAAAGTAAAGAAAGATTACATTTTCTGTCCGTTTAGAGGACACGGAAGATGGAATGCGTCTGCAAACAATGGTGTTCTGCATGTTATTTTTCCATAAGCAGGAGCAATTTTTATATAAATGTAAAGACTGTAAGATGCTACTTGTGCTGGAGGCCGGCACCTGCATAGACCTTTGGTTTTTATGTTAGTAATTTTTCCTCATCCTGCCATGACATGTTTTCTAGGAAGATTTTTCTTCTGTCCACCTTGCTGTACACTTCAGCTTTTGTAAAATAAGTGATACTATAGAATCAAAACAATATATCTAAGCAAACAATAGTTCTGCAGTCATGGGCGTCCATTGAAATTTTTTCAATGGACGCTAGCAGGGGTTAAAAGTGCCCCCCACGTTAAAATGTAAAAACACCCCACTGTGCCCCCTGCATCTTTTAATATCTCTTTGTCACTACTGTGTACCACCTCTGGACCCCTTTACATTACACAGCACCCTGCACCCCTTTAAATTACACAGCACCCCACAGCTCTGGACCCCTTTACATTACACAGCACCCTGCATCACTGGACCCCTTTACATTACACAGCACCCTGCATCACTGGACACCTTTATATTGCACAGCACCCTGCACCCTTTTACATAACACAGCACCCTGCATCACTTGACCCCTTTACATTACACAGCACCCTGCACCACTGGACCCCTTTACATTACACAACACCCTGCATCACTGGACCCCTTTGCATTACACAGCACCCTGCATCACTGGACCCCTTTACATTACACAGCACCCTGCATCACTGGACCCCTTTACATTACCCAGCACCCTGCACAACTGGAACCCTTACATTACACAGCACCCTGCATCACAGACCCGTCATTCAGTACGTGTAGGCGTGTGCACACATACTGCTCCACCATGTTGGTGAAATGCTGCCTCCTGCTAAAACGTTCCATATCAGCTGGTGGTGCCGTTTGTTGAGGGTGCTGGCGGTAACCCGGCTGTGTTGGCGACCTCCTCCTCCTCCTCCTCTGCCTTCTCCTTGTGCTTCCACTGTGCCCCCACTGTCAGGTGGGAATTCCACCAGCAGCGCGTCTACCAGCGTGCGCTTGTACTCGCGCATCTTTCTATCATGCTCCAGTGAGGGAATTAAGGATGGTACATTGTCCTTGTAATGGGGATCCAGTAGCGTGGCCACCCAGTAATCAGCACCTGTTAAAATGTGGGCAACACGGCGGTCGTTGCGGAGACACTGCAGCATGTAATGGCTCATGTGTGCCAGGCTGCCCAGAGGCAATGAAAAGCTGTCCTCTGTGGGAGGTGTATCGTCTGTTTCCTCTGTATCCCCCCAGCCACACACCAGTGATGGCCATGAGCTGGTCTGGGTGTCACCATGCTGTGAACATGGTTCCTCCTCCTCCATCTCCTCCTCCTCATCCTCCAGCTCATCATCCTCCAGAACTGTGCCCTTGCTGGACAATTGTGGACCTGGCGTTTGTTGGTGCAGGAACCCACCCTCGGAGCCACTTGTGAATGACTGCCCTAAAAGCCTTGGAAATTATCCTGATTCCTCCTCCTCCTCCTGTGCCACATCCTCTTCCATCATCGCCCGAAGCGGTTTTTCAAGGAGGCATAGAACTGTCATAGTAACGCTGAGAACGGCGTCATCGGCACTGGCCATGTTGGTGGAGTACTGGAAATAGCGCAACAAGGCACACAGGTCTCGCATGGAGGCCCAGTTATTGGTGGTGAAGTGGTTCTGTTCCTCAGAGCGACTCACGCATGCGTGCTGCAGCCGACACTCCACTATCGCCTGCTGCTGCTCGCACAGTCTGGCCAGCATGTGCAAGGTGGAGTTCCACCTTGTAGGCACGTCACATATGAGGCGGTGAACAGGAAGGCCAAAGTTACACTGCAGCGCTGACAGGCGAGCAGCAGCAGGGTGAGAACGCGGAAAGTGCGCACAGACGGCCCGCACTTTCTGCAGCAGCTGTGGCATATCGGGGGAAACTTTTAAGGAACCTCTGCACCACCAAATTCAGCACATGTGCCAGGCAAGGGATGTGCATCAAACCGGCTAGGCCCAGAGCTGCTACGAGATTTCGCCCATTATCACACACCACCAGGCCCGGCTTGAGACTCACTGCCGCCAACCACTCATCGGTCTGTTGTTCCATGTCCCTCAACAACTCGGTGTGGGGTTTTTCCCCCAAACAGGAAAGTTTTAAAACTGCCTGCTGTCGTTTACCCATGGCTGTGCTGAAGTTGGTGGTGAATGTGTTACGCTGACCGAATGAGAAGGCGGTAGAGGATGAGGAATGGAGTAGGAGGAGTTAGCAACAGGAGGCAAACTGAAGCCCCCTGCAATCCTCGGTGGAGGAAGGACATGTGCCAAACTGCTATCCGCCTCAGGCCCAGCCGCCACTGCATTTACCCAATGTTCTGTTAGGGAGATATAACGTCCCTGACCGTGCTTACTGGTCCACGCATCCGTAGTTAGGTGTCCTTGCCACAGATGGTGTTGCGCAGTGCACGCCTGATTTTGTCCCCCACTTGGTTGTGCAGGGAAGGGATGGCTCGCCTGGAAAAGTAGTGGCGGCTGGGCATGATGTACTGTGGGACAGCCAATGCCATTAGGCTTTTAAAACTCTGCGTCTCCACCAGACAGAATGACAGCATTTCAAAGGCCAGGAATTTTGAAATGCTGGCATTCAGGGCCAGGGATCGTGGGTGGGTAGGTGGGTACTTCCTCTTCCGCTCCAGTGTTTGGGAGATAGAGAGCTAAACGCTTCCATTGGACATTGTGGAGATGGTTGGTGACCCAGGTGGTAGTGTTGCTTGCCGATCCTCTGATTGCGGGGTGGCAGGTGCCACTGTTACTACAGAGGTGGATGAAGAGGCCGAGACTGAAGCAGAAGAGGAAGCAGGAGGAGCCAGAGACCTTTCTTGGTTTTTGAGGAGTCTGCTCCACTGCAGCTCGTGCTTTGCACTTAGATGCCTGGTCATGCAGGTTGTACTCAGATTGAGACGTTTATGCCTCGCTTCAGGCTCTGATTGCACAGCGTGCAAACCACTCGTGTGTTGTCATCAGCACATTGTGTGAGGAACTGCCACGCTAGGGAACTCCTTGAACCTGGCTTTGGTGTGCTCGGTCCCTTGCTGCGTTGGGCAGTAGCAGGCATACTGTCTAGGGGACGGACGCTCCGCTTTTGCACCCTGCTCCCTCTTCTGCTGTGCTGGTGGCTCTGTGCGACCTCCGAACTACACAGGTCACCTGCATGACGTTGATTCCATGTGGGGTCGAGGACCTCATCGTCATCATCAAATACGGAAAGGTTTCTTCACAGTAAGAGCTGTGAAAATGTGGAACAGACTCCCTCAAGAGGTGGTTTTGGCCGGCTCAGTAGATTGCTTTAAGAGGGGCCTGGATTCTTTCCTAAATGCACATAATATAACTGAGTACTAAGATGTGTAGGTAAAGTTGATCCAGGGTAAATCCGATTTCCTCTCGAGGGATCAGGAAGGAATTTTTTCACCTCCTGTAGCGAATTGGATCATGCTCCGCTGGGGTTTTTTGCCTTCCTTTGGATCAACTGTGGGTATGGAGTTGGGTGTATGGGATTGTACTGTGTTTTATTTTGTTTGTTTATTTATTTTTTATGGTTAAACTGGATGGACTTGTGTCTTTTTTCAACCTGACTAACTATGTAACTATGTCCTCCACATCATCTTCAACCCTGTCTTCACCACTGCCCTCCTTGTCGGTCTGCACAATTGCGAAAGCAGCAGCAGTTGGTAACTGTGTTTCTTCATCACCCGAGACAAGCTGTGATGGTCCCCCCATGCGCTCATCTTGAAACGTGCTTGGGCATCAGTACACTCAATCTCTTCCACTTCTGGGGCAGGGCTAGGTGGATGGCCCTGGGAAAACATGCTTACAGAGTCATCAAAAAGCAGAAGAGACTGCTGCATGATTTGGAGCTCAGGCTGCTTGGCTGATTTGCAAGGGGGTGAGGTGAAAGACTGATGGACATCGGCTGCAGGTGCCAACTCTGATCTTTCAGCACATGTCTGGTTGGGAGACAATGTGAAGGAACTGGAGGCACTGTCAGCAGCCCAATCTACTACCGCCTGTTCTGCTCCTGGCCTCAACATTCGTAGAGCCGGATTAGGCCCCACCAAATACCGCGGTAGGCTCTGTCGCCTACTCGCACCTGAGAAAGGTGTTTCACTTGTGCGTGTAGCTGGCACAGATTGACCACGTCCTCTCCCTGTAACAGGAGCAGCACCACGACCGTCGCTACGTCCCTTATTTGACGTTCTCCTCATATTTCTCAAATGAAGAAGTATCTAAAGGGTGTATCTCACATGTACAGATATGCAGGAAATGCACCAAAAAAAAAAAATATTTGCCCTAAAAAAAAAAAAATTATAGCACAATAGAAAAACAGTATCTAAAGTGTGTGGCCGCGTACAAACGTACGAGAACCTCGACGGGCCAAACACATCGTTCCGCCCGTCGAGGTTCTCGCCCCGCCGTTAAAATCGTCGACCAAGCCGACGGGAAAGGCGCCGAGCCATGGTTCTCGATGGGCCATCAAGCAAATAGAGAACCTGCTCTCTATTTTGGCTCGACGGCTTGCTCGACAGGACGCTCAGCGAAAACGTACACACGACCGAGTATCTCGGCAGAATATGGATCCCAGCGAGCTTCTCGCTGGATTCTGCCGAGGTTCTCGGTCGTGTGTACAGGGCCTATATCTCACATGTACAGATATGCAGGAAACGCACCAACAAAAAATTATTTGCCCTAAATGGGTGTTTTTTGAATAGCACAATAGGAGAACAGTAGCTAAAGGGCCAGATTCTCAGCGGCGCTACGCCTGCGTAAATGGATTTGCGCGACGTAATTGTAAATGTGCGCCTGCGTATCGATGCGCGGTAAACACAGAACCACATACGCGAGTAAAAAAATTTCGTCTGGGCTGCGAAAATGCTTTAAGCTAGCGCGGCGTAGGCGCATAGTTACGCATCGAAAATATTCAGTTCCCATTGAATTAGCATGCATATATGCAAATGAGGGAGATGCGCGGATTCCCGAAACGACGCGCGTTCGGCGTTGGCTACTCGTGGTGCGGGTAACTCGAAAGAATTGAGTAAACATACCCCTCATAAAAGCACAGGTAACTTTGCTCAAGACCGTGTGCAAGTCAGCTGGAGAGCAACTACAGCAGCACCATAACGGACGAGCTGAGCAATCACACTTACTGGACAACACATTCGTATGCCAACATGCCAGGGGCAGCCATGGTCTTATCACTACTAACGTATGCAGAGGAAGAGGAGCATAGAAGGAGGAGTAGAGGAGGGGGGCACGTGAGAGGATCTACCGAGCGCGCATGAGGCTCTTTGGCATGGGTGATGAGGAGGTGTATCGCATCTTCAGATTCAGCCCTGCTGCCATCCTGGAAATAACCACAGCCCTGCAGGATGACATCACCAGCCAGACACACCGCTCACATGAACTGCAGCCACTGGTGAAGGTACTGGCAACACTCCATTTCCTGGCCAGTGGATCATTCCAGCGTACAAGTGGAGTGGTGGCTGGGATGTCACAAACCAGCATAAGCAGATGTCTGCACCAGGTTGTCCCCGCAATCCTCAGATGCATGTCCCACCACATCATCAGACCCACCACTGAGCACCTGCGGCAGAAGGCAATGCCAGATTTCTACAGAATTGACGGATTCCCACGCACCATCGGGGCCATTGATTGCACACATGTGGCACTCCAGCCCCCCAGTGCCACAGAGCACATATACCGCAATCGGAAGCACTGGCACTCCATCAACGTACAGGTGATAGCCGATGCCAAATACCTCATATGGCACGTCCGTGCCAAAGACCCCGGGTCCAGCCATGACAGCTACATCTACCGTCAAAGCAACATCCCAGAAGATTTTGAGCAGGACATGTATGGGGACAGCTGGCTGGTTGGTGAGTGACATGGGTGGCAGGAATGACTGCCCCCCCCAATGATGCTTACATCACAAGGGGCACATGCATGACTAACATCCTCCTGTCTTTTCCTTACAGGTGACTCTGCATATGTACTGGGACCCCATCTCATGACTCCTTTCCGGAAACCCCCAAACCAGAGGAGAGAGAAGATACAATGAAGCACATATCAAAACTCGTGCAGTGGTGAAGCGCACATTTGGCCTCCTGAAGTCCCGTTTCCGATGCCTGGATAAGTCTGGGGGGGCCCTATTGTATTCCCCCAACTTTGTGGGTCAGATCATTGGTGCATGTTGCATTCTGCACAAATTTGCCATGAGAAAGGGCCTGCAGATTGCCCTACGTGATGACCTGACCCCCCAACCACACAGCCCCCCCCCCCTGCCAGAGGAGACCCCGTCATCTGATTGAAGAGCAGTCAGGAGTTGCCTCATGTTACGAATCTTTGACCGTTAAACACACACATACAGCATGGCACACAGACAATGCACGTGTGTACACCACTGTGGTCCCTAGCACACACACCCCACATCCACATCACATTGGATTAGCCCAAGTCCAGCATGTCGGACTTGGGAGCAGCAACGCCACGTCAAGGCCCCAATGATGTTGCTGTCCATTCATACACCATTCACACAGCCGTGGGGATAACTTCTCCCCAACGGCCGAGGGTGACACCCCTTACTGGCAGGAGTGCCACCCCCTCACATTCACACACCATTCACACTGCACCGTGTGCAGTATCCAAAAAATCAAAAAAAAAAAGCTCTTACCCAGAGCATAATATATATATAAAAAAAAATCTTATCCAGAGCATAATATAAAAAAAAAAAAGCCTCTTATCCAGAGCATAATATAAAAAAAAAAGCTCTTATCCAGAGCAAAATAATAAGAAATCAAAAAATTAATGGGCCTGGCGGGGGCTCCGCCTGGTGCCACGGCTCCTGCCCCTCACTTGCCTGGGGGCAGCCACAGGTGGGGGGGGTAGCAGGTGGAGGAGGAGCATCCCCACGTCCCTCCCTGGCTGCCTGCATGCCCTCCAGGGCAACCGCTATGCGGGTCTGCACAGCAGTCTGCTCCTCGACTGCAAGGCGCAGGGCATGAACCTCCCCCACAAGGTCGGAGGTGTTCGCCTGCAGCTCTCCCAGGCTGGTCAGCGTTGCTGCACTGTTGACAGCAAGATCTTGGATGGCACCTGTAATGTGTCCCGAGGATGCCAGGCTGTCGGCCAGGCGCCTCATGTCCTCCACGACCTCTGACAGGTGCCGATTTTGCTGGTCCTGCTGTCTGGCCAGCTGTTCCGGCAGGACCTTATGAACACCCCTGGTCTTGCACGTTGCCTTCCGGGGAGTGGCAGGGGACCGGGCATAAGGGGAGGATGTTGAGGGGCCGGAGATGAGGGGGGGGGGGGAACAGAGGGACTGGAGAGGTTGGGGGGGACACTGAGGGGTTCGCTAAAGATGGAGGGATAGCCTGGGCTGGTCTGGGCAATCATCCTCCTCCAAAACAACATACAGGTCCTGGTCCTGGACTACGACATCCTCCTCAACCACCTACTCCGTTGAGGTGTGCCCACTTCCCTCCAAGTCCTGTTCCAGGGGGGCAGCCAGAGGGACTGGATCTTCGGGGGATGGATCCTGACGGGCCCTGGCATCAACAGATGGCCCCGCTCCCTCCTGCACATCTGTGGATGACACAAAAGATGCCCATGTTGGTGGACCCACACACTTGGCACATGTTTCCTTCCACCCCCATACATGTACACAACAGATAGAATATAAAACACACTTACCTGTCCTCAGGGCTGGCTTTTGGGACTCATAGACCCCAACTCCCTCAACCTGCTCCGTCTGCAGGCAGCGGGCAACCACCTTCTCCTCCTCAGTCAGGCGGACAGTGCAGGGTGGGCCCCCTCCAGTGCCCCTGGCATGCCGAGCTATGGAAGCCAGCTTGCCCTTCACGAAACGCCGCAGGTCATTCATTTACTTTTGAATGTCTTGCGGTGTCCGGACCTCATGAGAGAGGGCATTGACTTGGCACGCGACCTTCATTAAGATCTGATCCCTCCGGGACTTGCTGGTCCAGGCACTGTCAGCACCATGGAGCCGCGAGTCATATTTCTCCATTGCCCTCATGACAATGGCCCTCTCCTCTGGGGAGAAATTTTTCTTCCTCCTCTCCTTAACAGTAGTTGTCATCTTGTCCAGCACAAACTTTGGCCGTCACTATCAAAAAAATGGGAGAAGTTTGCGCTGCACGGGCGCATGTGTGGGCGCATTATATACCCTGCGCCGGCGAATC
Organism: Rana kukunoris; assembly: GCA_029574335.1. Classification (NCBI taxonomy): domain Eukaryota; kingdom Metazoa; phylum Chordata; class Amphibia; order Anura; family Ranidae; genus Rana; species Rana kukunoris. Next base: position 145,219,148 of record CM056051.1, on the reverse strand, counting down.
ATAGGGAGGCTGTGCGCATGCGCAGAAGGCATCCACGTCACGGCGTGGGTCAACCACGTCATGGCGCGGGTCATCCACGTCACGGTGCATGCTCCGTTCGTCCCGGCCTGCATTTGCATGGGGTCACGCTTCATTACAATGCAACACGCCCACTTCCCTCCTACTTTGGAGTTGCGCCGGATTACGCCGATGATTTTACACGACGCAGGCGCATCTTGGAGCGCATTTACTTAGGGAATACAGTACTTGCCACTCCGTGTTACGTCGCCGTAGTGCATCTGAGATGCGCAACGCCTGCATAATTAGGCGCGCATCTACGAGAATCTGGCCCAATGTGTTTATCTCACACGTACAGATATGGAGGAAATACTACAATTTGTTTTGCCCTAAATGGATGTTTTTTGAATAGCACAATAGAAGAAAAGTATCTTGCAGAGTATTCTCACAGTAACATATGCAGTGCTGGTGTACTTAGATTTCTGAAGCAGGACAGACTCCTATCTAAGTCTCTCCCTACAAGCACAATCAGGAACCTTTCCCTAAACCAGGGGTCTGAGAATTAAAATTCAAGGAGGTCCGGTCACTCAAATTTTCTTTGGGCCGAGGTCCGAATCTCAAGTCCCCATTTGTCCCCATCACAGTGCCTTTACATCAGGTGTCCCCATCACATCGCCCCTTTACATAGGTGTCCTCATCACAGTCCCCTTTTACATCAGGTTTCCCCATCACAGTGCCCCTTTACATCAGGTGTCCCCATCACTGCACCCCTTTACATCAGGTGTCCCCATCACAGTTCCCCTTTACATCAGGTGTCCTCATCATAGTCACCCTTTACATCAGGTGTCCTCATCATAGTCACCCTTTACATCAAGTGTCCCCATCACAATGTCACTTTTCATCAGGTGTCCCATCACAGCGCTCCTTTACATTAGGTGTCCCCATCACAGCGCTCCTTTACATCAGGTGTCCCCATCACAGTGCCCTTTTACATCAGGTGTCCCCATCACAGCGCTCATTTACATCAGGTGTCCCCATCACAGCACCCCTTTACATCAGGTGTCCCCATCACAGCACCCTTTTACATCAGGTGTCCCCATCACAGCGTCCCTTTACATCAGGTGTCCCCATAACAGGGCTCCTTTACATCAGGTGTCCCCATTAAAGCACGCCTTTACATCAGGTGTCCCCATCACAGCCCCCCTTTACATCAAGTGTCCCCATTACAGCACCCCTTTACATTAGATGTCCCTATCACAGCACTCCTTTAAATATGGGGTCCTCATCTTAGTGCCCCTTTACATCAGGGGTCCCCATCACAGCGCTCATTTACATCAGGCATTCCTGTCAGGGTGCCTCCTTACATCAGATGTCCCCATCAGAGTCCCCCTTAACATAAAATGTGCCCATCAGCGTGACCCTTAACATAAAAAAAGGGTCACGCTGATGGGAACATTTTATGTTAAGGGACACTCTAATGGGCAAGTTTTATGTTAAAGGACACCCTGATGGGCACATTTTATGTTAAGGGACACTCTGATGGGCACATTTTATTTTAATGGGCACGCTGATGTGTATATTTTTAATGTGTACACTTATGGGCATATTTTATATTAAGTGGCACTCTGATGAGCACAACACAATGTGTCCATCAGTGTTCCCCTTAACAAAATATGCTCATCAGTGTGCACATAAAAAATGTGTCCATCAGAGTGCCCCTTAACATAAAAAAAGATGCCCATCAGTGTAACCTTTAATAACATATGCCCAGCAGTGTACACAATAAAAAATATGCCCATTAGTGACCACTAATTAACATGTCACATACCTTGAATGCAAGATGGGCGGAAGTTGCGAGATGAGGAGAGCAAGTAGCAGGGGGGCAGGGCGCGCACGTGACATCACGCCCCATACTCTCAAGGAGAGCCAGGAGTGGACCCGCGAGTAGCAGGTGGCGGGGCACGCATGTGATATCACGCCCCTATTTGTGGCCCGTGAGTGCAAGCTGGTCTACTCCAAGACCTGCGGTGCGCTTGCAGCGTCAGTGGTTGCTGGGGAAACCTGCGGCCCCAACAAACCAACGCTGACATTTAAAATTAAACTGGCGGCATGGCGGTCCAGAAAAAAGCGCCACTAGGGCCGGACTCGGACCGCGGGCCGCCATTTAGTGACGGCTGCCCTAAACTATCTTGCAGAGTATCTCAGAGTAACATATGCAGTGCTGGTGTTTCTGAAGCAGGACAGTCTGACTCCTATCTGAATCCTTCCCTGAGAGCAGCAGCGGCAGGGGTCAAGTCCTGGGGAAAAAAAGTGTGGGAACTCCCACCCAAGATCCACTCCCCCACCAAAAAAATTAAATGATATGCTCATATGCATAATTACTAAACAGCTTGTTTTTTATTTTTTCGATCCATTTTGTTCTGTACCTTAGTAATCCTTTATGTTACTGTCCGCTTCCTGTACATGGATTTATTGGGTAGTGTGCAGGTATTCTGTCACTTCCTCGATGTCACAATGTCTCCTGGGAGCTTTTGTCATTGTTAGCAGGAGACATTGCGGAGGTCTGCCGCAAGTTATCGCGGGATTTAAAAAGAAGCATCGAGGAGGTGACGGAATACCTGCACACTACCCGATAAATCTATATACAAGAACCGGCTAGTAACATAAAGGATTACTAAGGTTTGCCTGCCCCTGACAGTGACTCAAACTGGGCATCTCCGCTTAGTGAAGGATTGGCTCGGGGGGCTCGGCTGCTCTAGTCCTGCAAAGGGAACTGAGTTCCTACTATGAAAAAAGTGCAGGAACTCCGTTCCCATGCGTTCCTGCATGACTTGAGCCCTGAGCAGCGGCAGCCTTTCCCTACCCTAGCTAAAGCAGAGTGTTGTGTGCCTCTAGCTTATATAGAGGCTGGGTCACATGCTGGGTCACATGCTGCACTGGCCAATCACAGCCATGCCATTAGTAGGCATGGCTGTGATGGCTTCTAGGTCACACAAGTTAAACAAATGGTGATTGGCTGCCCTGCAGCGCGCTATTACATTGCCGAACACTGAACCCGAACCCGAACTTACATCAAACTGTTTGGGTTCGGGTCCGGGTACAAAAAAAACAAAAGTCCAGTACGAACCTGAACTTTACAGTTCGGGTTCGCTCAACCCTATTGAAGAGAGATCGGTGGCACTTTTAAGAGAGTTTTTGACAGACAGCGAATAAGGCTTTATGTCACCTGTTTTAGTTGAATGAGATGTGTTGGGGGGAGGCACTGCTTAAAGGGGGGCGGCTGAGGGTGGAAAAAAATGCAGTTCAACCATTTGTATTTAGCAGCCCTAACCACAAGTGTTTACAAGGCTTTAGGCATTAAAACGGGTTGTGAGGAGGCTTTCTCACTGCATGCCAAATGCCCGACAAAATCCTATTGGTTATGGTTATGAAATCGGACTATTGAATCCTTGATCCTTTGTATGATTGATTGGCTAATTTGTTATGCCATAGGTTTGTGCACAGGGTGTCCCGGGTGTGCCTGGACACACCCTAATCACCCCATGTGCATTAGTATTAATCAGGAGCAGCACCAGGTGGGTGTTTGGGGGTGCCAGTGGCCAGTGGAAATGCCCCAATATATTAAAGTCTAGGTTCAACCTTAGGAACACATACACTCGTATTTAGTGTGTACTGTAATATGCTCCCAATCAACTGTCTCCCACCACCAGAGCCCCCTTCCTGTAACAGCAGGTGGCATACATGTGTGTTTGAACTTTGGGGTGCACTGCACACCCTGATGCAATAGGCTGCGCACACCAATGTGTACTGAATAATGCATAACTTAATATTATTAGAGGATTTTTCTTTGTACTCTTCAAAAGACAGTTCGGAATTATACTAAAAATGGCAACTAAGTGACACTTAAAAGAGATGTGTGGAAATGGAATAACAAACATTTATACTCACCTAGAAGGCTGCAGCATCAGTCCGAAGAACTGAGTGAAAAAAAGACTGCTGATTGCTCAGTTTTCAGGACTGTCACTACTTTCATGTAACCCATACACATTTTTTTTTACAATACTACAAAATTCATTTCTTTCGTCTTTGTTCAATATTAGTTTTTAAAGCTTGCCAACTGTATACTGTTTATTTATGTCAGTATTTTCTGGTGACCCGCTCCTGCTGTGATTAGACACAGCGGGAGTTGATCTACGGGTACCGCTGACTTGTTGTCCATTGGAACCTGTTGATCATTAGGCAGTAAGCCTATGTAAACAAGCCAGATTACCGTTCCACCAGTAGGGAAGGCATTGATCCTGTGTTCCTGCAAAGCAGAAACATGGATCAATGCCTTTGCAAAGTAAAATCACCTTCCACACAGTGAGAAAACACATTGTTAGGCACACAGTTAACTCTTTGATCAGCCCTGATGTTAGCCTCTTCCCAGCCAATGTCATTAACACAGTGACAGTGCATATTTTTAGCAATGATCACTGTATTAGTGTCACTGGTGTCAAAAGTGTCAGTTAGCAAGTGACAAAAGTGCAGCGCTAAAAATATATAATAAATCATAAGCATGTATATAAATGTTAGTGACATCATATACAGATAATAAAGTGCAATAAGTGAATATGTGCAATAAATCAGAGGTAAACCCTTCCACAGAAAGGAAAAAAATGTAAATATGTGATAATCACCGTATGGTGGAACAGTCCAGATAAAAGTGTAAGCCACTCCAAACGGATATTGGTTTCCACTTAAGGTATATCTGTCCTGTTCCACCATACAGTGATTATCTTATATTTACATGTGAGAAGGGGTATTGTCAGGAAAGGTTCCTCCCGCTGGTGATACTGCCTGATATTTGGCGTGCAGTACTGTGGTCCACCACCTGGTGTCTCCTGGCAGTCTGGAACTGCCAGGGGAGCTCTCCCCTGGTGGTATTATGTGATCTTTGGGCCGCAGTACTGGCGTCCACCAGCGGGGGGTTCCTGGCAGTGTGGGGCTGACATCTCCTGCGATCAGGCGTCACCTGAGCCTGATTGCAGGAGATGTGTATAAATACCTGGCAGTGACAATTAGACCTTGCCTTGATATCTTTCTATGTGCCCTGAACCTGAACATGGAACCTGGAATCCTGTACCCTGTGATCTGTACCTATACCTGTGATCCATCCATCCCCTCCTTGTCCTGTTTGTGCTCCCTTTCCCCAGCTGCTGACCTCCCGTTGACGATCCTGGCCTGGCCCTGTTGTGATTCTGTTTTTTCCCTATTACTTGTACATATTGGTGTATTACTCGTATTATTTGTGGTTTCTGTTGGTGTTGGTTGGTGTGGCATTGGAGGTTGTTATTTTATTATTATTTCACTATCCTTAATAAATTATATTTTCACTTAAAACACATCTGGGTTTCCCCTGTTGCAGTCCACACAGTTCTGGTCTCACCTGATACGTGACAGTATAGCAAGGCCATCTCTGACCAGAAGTGGCTGCACAGAGGATCCATCTTGGTTCAGGCTGCTTTTTTTAAATTAATTTGGATGTGATTCGTTATTATGCTCTGCTGGCGTCTGAGAGTGGTGAATATCTTCGCCAGACACTGAAAGAGTGGACCAATGATCAGCTGCTAGAAATCATTTGTTTTGCTCACTCCTGGATTGATCAGGGCTGCATGCTGTTTGGGGATGTTCAGCCTTTAATTCAGATCTGCACAGAGCTGGCCTTGCCTTGCATCCCAGAGGGCCATGATGATTTTTCTCCCCCTTTCAGTATTAATCAGGTCACATTACTGGTATGGCTTTTGGAAGATGACTCCCCTTACTTTTTTGAACATTACACAGCCTGTTCCCAGCAGATGATAATAGAATGTGTTGATTCTGTACAATCCCTTGTCAGACAGGCAGTATGTAACCCACAGTGTGTGCAACCACTGCTCTTAGCATGGTCTGATATTTTGCAATCAGCCCCAGCCAGCCCCCAACAAACCATCTCTGCTACCAGACACCTGCCTGCCAAATGGTCTTTTTTGCCATCACCCATGGTAACCTCCGCTTCAGCCCAGTATACACTGCTCTCAACCAAATACTCAAATCCAGTCTCAGCTCCCTGTAGCCTATCCTGCATTCTACCCACCTGTCTCTTCTCAGCTGCCTACAAACCCACAATAACCCTACCCAGCTACTGTTACCCCTTCTATGTCATATCCTAATCCTCCTTTCCAGTTTGCTGCACCCCTTACCTACAGAGCTTCAGTGGCTAAGCCAAAGAAAAAACAAAAGTTCTTTTCAACCGAAATGATCCTGCCAGTAGCTCAACCTCTGCCTGCTATCCAGCCAGCTGCCCAGCCTGAAGTGCCAGAGCCAGCTGCCCAGTCTGAAGTACCAGAGCCAGCTGCCCAGCCTGAAGTGCCAGAGCCAGCTGCCCAGCCTGAAGTGCCAGAGCCAGCTGCCCAGCCTGAAGTGCCAGAACCAGCTCCCCAGCCTGAAGTGCCAGAACCAGCTCCCCAGCCTGAAGTGCCAGAACCAGCTCCCCAGCCTGAAGTGCCAGAGCCAGCTCCCCAGCCTGAAGTGCCAGAGCCAGCTGCCCAGCCTGAAGTGCCAGAGCCAGCTGCCCAGCCTGAAGTGCCAGAGCCAGCTGCCCAGCCTGTTGTTCCTGTGCCAGCTGCCCAGCCTGTTGTTCTTGTGCCAGCTGCCCAGCCTGTTGTTCCTGTGCCAGCTGCCCAGCCTGTTGTTCCTGTGCCAGCTGCCCAGCCTGATGAGCTCCTGTCTGCTGCCCAGCCTGAGGTGTTCCTGTCTGCTGCCCAGCCTGAGGTGTTCCTGTCTGCTGCCCAGCCTGAGGTGTTCCTGTCTGCTGCCCAGCCTGAGGTGTTCCTGTCTGCTGCCCAGCCTGAGGTTTTCCTGTCTGCTGCCCAGCCTGAGGTGTTCCTTTCTGCTGCCCAGCCTGAGGTGTTCCTGTCTGCTGCCCAGCTCGACGACCCGGAGCCTGCTGCCCAGCTCGACGACCCGGAGCCTGCTGCCCAGCTCAACGACCCGGAGCCTGCTGCCCAGCTCGACGACCCTGAGGTGCCCGCTGTCCGACTTGTTTCCATGGACTTGTCTCAGAAGCAGCTAGTTGCCACCTCCAATGTCCGAAATTTTTTGTTGCTGCACTTATCCATACAGAGTTGTTTTATGCTGTACCTTACAGAAGTAAGGTAAGGGGACATCTGCACTACCTTTAAGGAAATTGGAACCCTTCCCCAGCAAGCACTATATGTTTTGGACACTTGGCACCAGCACCAGCACTTTATTACATGCGTTCCAGTAGAGTCCAGCCTGCTGCTCCTGCATGAACACTTATGCCATTTTCACAGTTTATATGTTTGCTATCACTTATGTGTATAGTTTTGTAGCCTTGTGGCTTTAGCAGCGTTGGCTGTCTGTCTCCACCTAGCACTTATTGTGTTCACCTGGATTTGTTATTATGCATCACTACAGTTGTTTACTATTACACTGTTTAAATGCACCTATTTTTGATCTAGCACTGTATTTATGTGATTTGTATTACTATTCCCTATCCCTACAGCACAGCACTATTCTTTATTCATATATTTTGGGTTTGATACACTTGCAGTGCTGCAGCAGTTCTACCTTCTTTCCTCTTGTTTGTTCACTGTCCTTCCCCACTCCCCCATCCCCTCCTTCCTTTCCTTTAGTTTCCCCTCAACAAGTCCTTTGGTAGCGCGGTAATACCACTTCTCACATGTAAATATAAGATAATTACTGTATGGTGGAACAGTACAGATATACTGTAAGTGGAAACCAATATCCGTTTGGATTGGCTTCCACTTTTATCTGGACTGTTCCACCATACAGTGATTATCACATATTTTAAAAATGTCCTTTCTGTGGAAGGGTTTACCTCTGATTTATTACACATATTCACTTATTGCACTTTGCACTTTATTATCTGTATATGATGTCACTACCATTTATATACATGTTTATGATTTGTTATATATTTTTAGCGCTGCACTTTTGTCCCTTGCTAAGTTTTGCACAATTTTCTGTTGGACTGAAGTGTTAGCTGCTATTGTTATATGACTTTAGCGCAGTGATCTTATGATATATTAAAAAGTGTCAGTTGGTCAGTTATATTCAAAAGTGTCAGTTAGTGTCCGATCTGTCTGCCGTAATATCACATTCCCACAATAAGTCACTGATTGCCGCCATTACTAGTAAAAAAAGAAATAAAAATGTCATAAATATATCCCATAGACGCTATAACTTTTGCACAAACCAATCAATATACGCTTATTGGGATTTTTTTTTACCAAAAATATGTAGCAGAATGCATATTGGCCTAATCTGATTAAGAAATGTTATATTTTACATTTTTTTTATTGGAATTGTTTTAAAACAGAAAGTAAAAAATGTTGGTCTTTTTTGTTTATGGCGCAAAAAAAAAAAAAAAAATACAGAGGTGATCAAATACTACCAAAAGAAAGCTCTCTTTGTGGGTGAAAAAATACATACATTTTATTTGGGTACAGTGTCGCACGACCGTGCAATTATCAGTGGTTAAACAAAATTCATGTTACTGTAGTATACATTTTATTCTATATTTGTCCTGTTTATAATTACATTACACTACAATTAATATACTGGGAAGGGGTATTCCCGTAGACCCCCACAACCACCTGCCAGGTTTGTGGGGAAGAGGCCCCTGTCCAAATGAACACTCCTCCCATCAATACCCTCCCATGTTGAAGGCATGTGGCCTGGTATGGTTCAGGAGGGGGGGTGCTTAATTGCCCCCCTTTCCTGACCTGCCAGGCTGCATGCTCAGATAAGGGTCTGGTATGGACCCTACACCTTTTTTTATTTTTGTGTGGGGTTTACCCTCAGAATCCATATCAGACTGAAGGGTATGGTATGGTCTTGAGGGGATCCCGAGCCGTTTGCATGGAGCTCAGGTCTGCCTGAAAAACTCCCAAGCAGACCTGATCATAAAGCCTATGTAAAAAAAAAAGGCCTTAAGCAGAAAAATAATGTTTTTATTTTTTTTGGGCAGGTTTACAGTTTTTAGAAATTATATAGCAGGAATTAACCAAAAAGACAGATACTGTAAATAAAGTTGCAGTTGTTGAATGAAAACAAAAACTTTAAATCAAAGCTATAACCTGCCTAGAAGCAATAAGTGTTAGCTTGTACGAGTAGTTTAGTTTCCCTAATTTTCAGCCATGCTCTATGCTAGCCAAGAGAAAGTTCTCCTTCAGCAGTTGTTGGATAAATACACAACACAGTACATTTAGCACTGAACTGTGCCATGAGGTAAACATTTCCTTTCTTGCACAAGTTAATAAACACAGCTGGTTTACATCCTGAATTGTCTCAGTAGGCCTCTGAACTGATTTTCAAAGTTTGTATGGAGTCTGTTGCTTTAGAAATGTTATAATGTATTTCCTGTTAGGTCATTTCCAGGAAACTTGCTTTTGATCAGCTTCCTGTTCCCTGTTGTTATTTGTACTGAAGAGAATGGCTCTCTAAACTGTGATCAGGTACAGAAATAAGCTGTGTAGTCGTATGGTTGACACAATAGGCAATTGATAATGAATATTGTTTGAGGTATCCTGTTTCTGTGTCCTCTGTTAAAAATAATTCACACTGACTCTATTTTCTTACAACTCATAACTTACAACTTAGCACTTCTAGCCTAAAGGTGTTTAAAATCTTAAACAGAGCGATAGCTGTTATAACCAAGCTATAGAATACATATAAATGTACATATCTTTCATATTAGGAAATATAATAAAAAAGTGTAAATCCCGCATTAACTTATAAAACTAAAATCCAAAACCAATAAAAATTATAAACTTCAAACAATAATAAATGTGTGTTGGTGAATCCTAATGGTCGCTGAAAACAGTGAATAGTTCACCCACAAACTAGACCCCCCCCCCTATGCTAATAGGCACGGCCGAGCAGGGGTGCGTAATTCTATTTTTTTTATTTTAATTCTGCACTGACTGTCTTTGAAATTGCCCCTGTCCCCTATTAAATCAAATCTGGGGACAAAACCAGGGACAGACTTGGTCCGGGGACAGTGTCCTCAATCAGGGGACTGTCCCCTGAAACTGGGGATGTCTGGTCACCCTACTGTGAAAGGAGCCCAAGATACAAGGTAACCTGATTTGCCTTGTACATGCTCTTCCCTGGATAACTGAGCCAATGAAATAGAACAAAAAAAGATAGATGAAGTTTGATCACATTGGTGAGTGCCTGGGTACAGCATAAGCCAATTCACCAGTAGGAAGACTAGAAGACAATTAAAATCCAACATCACCTTCAAGATTCATGACTACACTTAAATACAAATATACCTGAGCTAAATAGTGCATTAAGGAGTATGTAAACCATAATTCATCCCTCTAGGCATATAGGTTGGGAAGATTTAGGGCCCTTTCACACGAGCGGACGAACGGTCCGCTTTTCATAAGTCCGTTTACGGACTCACAATGCTTCCCTATGAGCATCTGCTAACGTCTGTAAACATCCGCCTCCGTCAAGATCCGTTTTTTCGGACAGAAGGAAATACTATTTTTCTTCCGTCTGGCGGATCGGATGAATACGGACACACGGTCCCTATTCATTCGATTCCCCATAGGGGAGAGCGGAGGAAAGACAGGGCGGTCCCTGCACAGTGTGCGGGGACCGCCCTGTCAGCCGTCAGCTCAGCGGGGATTTTACGGAGGAATCCCCACTGGGCAAACGGGCTAAGTATTGATCCGCTCCGTGTGAAAGAGCCCTTAGTAACCAAGAGTTTAAATCACAGCAAATGTAATAGCAAAAACAACTTTCTTTTAGATTATTTATCCAGGCCATTTGATAGTTTCCTTTCTTGACTTCACTGCACGGCTTTGGTCTGTGGGTGGGGCCTTCATTGGAAAAGGCTGCAATTTCTGAGGGATATAGAAAACGTAATGCAACTGCAAGCATAACATTGACTTCCTTTTTACCACACAAATATAAAAATGGGACAGATTTGCTGCTAAGTTTGTAATCTTTCAAAGAAAACCTTGGCATGGATAGCGCTGTCAACATGAATAAGGAAGAACAACTGGCAGGATCACTAGGTATTTTTTTATCTAATGTAACAATTGCACAAATAATCAGGCAATTTTGTTTGGGAGTCTTTCATGAAGAAATAGCTTTTGGGAATACAGACATCTTAAATGCAGTGGTGTAAACAATCGATTAACAAACAAAGACAGTTAGGCTTCTTTCACACGAGGCGGAGTCCACCAGTTCAGCGGGAGATCTCTCTGCTGATCTCCGCTGAGCCGGCGATTGACAAGTCCCTTGTGGGGCTTGTGCAGTGCCTCTGTCTCCTATGGAGAGATCTGATAAAAACAGACAGCATGTCCGTTTTCATCATATCTCACCCGATTCGATCCACGTCTGTATTTGACGGATCGGATGTCAGTGGACATGTCTCCGCTGACATCCAACGCTCCATAGGATTGCATGGAGTGGCCGCTCAGGTCCGTCGACAAAACTGACAGGCGGACCTAAATGTGAAAGGGGCCTAAGGCAGGAACGGTCAGTTACGCAGGAACTGTCCGAGATTCGAACCGTTAATGGGCAGGCTGAATGTACCAAGTTTATCGATCTATCAACTTGGGTACAACCAGCCTGTCGGATTCTCTTGCTATTATCACTAGCAGCTGCTATAGCCTCTTGCAATATTCACTGTCTTCTTCCAGAGGGTCGGCTAATCCTCCAACAGCCCCTAATCCTCCCCCTCCTGTCGGGAGAAGACACTTTCTGATTCCCCTGTCAACACTGTCTGTGTTGATAGGAGAATCATGCAAATTTCTTTCCTGCATCCCGTGGCTGCAGGAAAGAAATTTGCACCGTGAAATTTGCACCTTGTATGGCCAGCCTAACGATACATTGCTTTTTTTTCATGTCTGCTCATGTCATTAAACAAGTTTAGGATTAAAGGGGTTGTAAAGGTCCAATTTATTTCCCTAAATAGCTTCCTTTACCTTAGTGCAGTCCTCCTTCACTTACCTCATCCTTCCATTTTGTTTTAAATGTCCTTATTTCTTCTGAGAAATCCCCACTTCCTGTTCTTCTGTCTGTAACTCCACACAGTAATGTGAGGCTTTCTCCCTGATGTGGAGTGTCGAGCCCCTCCCTTGGACTACAGGAGGAGTCAGGACGCTCTCTAAATTGCAGATAGAGAAAAGAGCTGTGTGTTAGTGGGTGTCCTGACTCCCCTGTAGTCCAAGGGAGGAGGCAAGCACGACACTTCACACCAAGGAGAAAGCCTTGCATTACTGTGTGGAGTTACAGACAGAAGAACAGGAAGTGAGGATTTCTCAGAAGAAGTAAGGACATTTAAAAGCAAAATCGAAGAATGAGGTAAGTGAAGGAGCACTGCACTAAGATAAAGCAAGCTATTTAGGAAAAAAATAAAATGGACCTTTACAACCCCTTTAAGTAGGCACTTCATCTTAACAGGTGATTAAAATTAGTTATAAAATTATGTTACATTTATAAATTCACAAATATTAGCATGTTACATATACAAGCTTAGTTTCCCATGTGCACCTTACTGTTTAGTTTTCCTAGTCCCCTGCATGTTTGACAGACAAAGGGGGTTATTTACCAAAGGCAAATCCACTTTGCACTACAAGTGCAAGATTTGCACTACAGTACATTTAACATAGTTTCCTATGGAACACGTTCTGTAGAGCAAATCTGCAAGATGCAAAAAGCACTAAAAATGCATAGGTGTGAATGCAGCCTAATGGTGTGAAACATATGCACAGGGTTATTGGTACACAAAGACCATATAATCTTGACGTTCTAGATGTTATTTCATGAAAATATGCAGTTTTTTTTTAATGTAAGGCAAGAAAGATAATTTTTGTGATCACCAAAGAAAGTGATTTAAGTAAGCAAACCTGTGCCACTGATCTAATTAACTATGGATATTACAATGATGAATCCAGTTATATTGCTCTGTGCAATAATGCAATAAGCCACTAGATGGCAAAGCAGTGCCTATAACTTTATCAGTACTGTACAATAAGAGTACCTTTCATTAATACCACATGTACAGTTCAAATTACTGTTGTGTTTTCAAAACAGACAAAATTCCGGTAAAATATTTTATTTCCCTTATTAAAACCATTGGTGTTTACAGACTGACAGCATTAGAGGCCATTTAATTTGTAGCTGGCCCAAACAATAGACTGATTTAATACAAAGAAGAGGAAGAGAAACTAACTCAGATTGGCCTATGGCCAGTGTTATTTGCTGCATGGGATAAATGCATGAAAATCTGTTAATGAGATTAGTCATAGATTAACTACTTAAGACCCAGGCCATTTTGTCGCTAAAGGACCAGGCCACTTATTGCGGCACTGGGTCGCTCCCAAACAAAATTGATGTCCTTTTTTTTCCCACAAATAGAGCTTTCTTTTGCGGTATTTGATCACCTCTGAGGTTTTTATTTCATTGCGCTATAAACAAAAATAGAGAGATCATTTTGAAAAAAATACAATATTTTTTAACTTTTTGCGATAATAAATATCCCCAACAACGATATAAAAAAAAAAAAATTTCCTCAGTTTAGGTCGATACGTATTCTTCTACATATTTTTGGTAAGTGTTTATTGATTGGTTTGCGCAAAAGTTATAGGGCCAGATTCACAGAGCGATTACGCCTGCGCAACAGGAGATGCGTAAGTCTAAATGTGCGCATGCGTTTCGATGCACGGCATCCCCAAAACGAGATATGCAAGAAATCTACTTTTTTTTGTCCAGCGTAATTTCGTTAGACAGGCGCATCCGTCCGCGCAAAACTGCGCTAGACAGACCACAAAAGAACGTTGGGGCAGCGCAGGCTATGCGGTGTGCGCAACAGCAAAATGTCCTGTCTAAAATTAGACCATATAAAAGCTGGTCTAAAAAGAGAAAAATCGTCTACATGTCAGATAAAGCAACACTGTTAGTGAGGAGCTCAGCAGTCACACGTGTTGCCCAACAAACTGTATGCCAACATGCCAGTGGCATCCATGCTCATAGCTATACTACTGACTTTAGATGAGCAAAGAAGGAGGAGGGCACTGAGGAGGGCACTGAGGAGGGCACTAAGGAGGGCACGGGAGATGTTTTTTTTTTTTTATTTGCTTATATAAACTTTACAATTTAATCTAATCTAATACAATATTCTTAGCTGATACAAGCCCCTCACTCTTCACTCTTCACGGGAGAGGATATATCACACACGCATAGACATCTATGGCATGAGTGATTCTGAGGTGTCTCGCATCTTCAGATTCACCCCTCATGCTATCATGGAATTAACCACAACCTTGCAGGAGGACATCAGCAGCCCAACACATGACACTACCCATGTCACCCATGACAGCTACATATACAATCAGAGCCCCATCCCCACAGATTTCGAACAGAACATGTATGGGGACAGCTGGCTGGTTGGTGAGTCACATGGGTGGCAGGCATGACTGTCCCCCCCCATGATGCACACATCACAAGGGGCACATGCACTACTAACATCCTCCTGTCTTTTCCCTTCAAGGTGACTCTGCATATGCACTGGGACCCCATCTCATGACCCCATCTCATGCCAGCTCACATTATGCATCTTTGCACGTTAAACACACACATTAATCATGGCACAATGAGAATGCATGCATGCACACCACTGTGGTCCCTAGCACACACACCCCACATCCTCATCACATTGGACTGGCACAAGCCCACCATGCAGGACTTGTGAGCAGCAACGCCATGCCACGGCTCCAATTATGTCACTGTACATTCATACAGACCTGGGTTTCACTTCTCCACCACAAATGAGGGTGACACCCCTTTTGTCGCAGGAATATCACCCCCACATTCCAAAATCATACACAAACAGAACCAAAAAATTTAAATAAATGACTAGCAAAAATAAAAAATGCCCAGCAAAAATATAATTTAAACAAAATAACAACAAAGAAAACAGATAAAAGACAAAAATCACTCTGCAAAACAGTCCCCAAATATCTCAAAGACACGTCACAAACAAACAAACAAACGCTAATAAACAAAAGCACCTTGCTGTAGAGGGAGGGATACAAAGGGATGTACTTTTGCAAAGGAAGTGCATTTGTGTCTGTCTATTTATGCAGTCTGCGTAGTTCACTAAGTTGCCTTAGTCCACTTCCAATTTCACTGATTGCGCCGTTCCCGAGTTGTGAGCATGCGCACAGAGGTGCTGACCATGGTCTGCTTCAAGCGCGCATGCGCGAGCCGGCCGGCCCTTCATTTGCATGGGGTCACGGCTCATTTCAATGTAACACGCCCACGTCCTTCCCAATTTGTAATACTCCGCCTTACGCCTCTGAAATAACGTTACGCATGCGCAATTTTCTGCGCAAAAGCTACGAGAATAGGGTGATTACGCGGCTACATTGCGCAAGTCTAATGTAAAGGCGGTGCGCTACGCCGGTCCAATAATGCGCAGATGTACCTGAATCTGGCCCATAGTGTCTACAAAATAGGGGATAGTTTTATAGCATTTTTATTAATATTTTTTTTTTACTAGTTATGGTGGCGATTTTTATCCTGACTGCGACACTATGGCAGACACATCGGACACTTTTGATACATTTTTGGGACCATTGACATTTTTACAGCGATCAGAGCTATAAAAATGCACTGGTTAATGTGAAAATGACACTGGCAGTGAAGGGGTTAACCACTATGTGGCGCTGTAGGGGTTAAGTGATTCTTACTGTAGGTGGGGCGTGGTTTGCTGTGACACGTCACTAATCGTTGTTCCCGTTGTTCCCGGTGACAGTGTCACTAGGCAGAACGGTGAGATTTTGTGTTTACACTAAAATCTCCCCATTCTATCTCTACGTGAGAAGATTGTGGGTATGCCCGTGGCGATCGAGTCCGCAGGACCCACGAGCAGGCTCACGGAGATCGTGGGACGTATATATATGTCCTTCTCCCTGCCTGTGCCATTCTGCAGACATATATGTGTGCACCAGGCGGCAAGTGATTAAATTAGCATTTGGACCCTCTGATTTATATTGCGGATACAGCCTCATATTACAGAGCTATTTACTGTATTTATTGGCGTATAACACTCGCTTTTTTACCCTGAAAATAGAGGGTAAACTGTGCCTGCGTGTTATACGCAGGGGGCTGTGGAAAGTTTTTTTCCTGAAACTTCCCTCTTAAAGTTAGGTGTGTGTTATTCGCCTGTGCCGATAAATACGGTATTTTAAGAAAAGTTTTGGGTAGATGTGGAAGGACATATCTTGCAGCAGGGGTGTCAAACTCAATTTCATTGTTGGCTGCATCAGAATTATGATTGCCCTCAAAAGTGCCGGTTGTATCTGTAAGATTAGATGTCCAGCGCATCCCCTCCCCTTACATTAGATGTCAAGAGCCACCCCACCATCAGAAGTTGAGTCCCCCCACTCTCCCTTACATCACAGTGCACCCCCCTTACCTTTCCTTATGCTGCTGTGGGGCACCCAGTCTGAGCACATCTGCACAGGAGACGTCAATTAAGCACAAGCACTTTTTTACCATCATTTAATGGGACCTTATTAGCTCCTTTGTGTGTTTTGTATGTTTATAAATGAATTTGATCAACACTAAGTGCAGCAAATTGTTTTTCTTAAAGGAGAAGTGTGGGGTTATAAAACAACAAACCTACATACTCACCTCCATGCTACAGGTTCAGTGTGATGCTGCAAATGTCCTTTGCCACCTCTAAGGCCTCGTACACACGAGGGGATATGTCCGCTGAAAACGGTCCGATTGACCGTTTCAGCAGACATCTCCGATCGTGTGTATGGGCTAGCGGACAGATTTGTCCACCCGACAGATTTCAAAGCATGCTTTGAAATCTATCCGGTGGGAATCTGTCCGCCCGACATGTCTGCTGGTTAGTACACTTACCAGCAGACATGTCGTCCCGCACCGCCGCCGCGCCGCCGCCGAATGGATTCGGCGCATGCGCGGAAGTGTTTTACTTCCTGGTGCGGTGACGTGGCGGTGACGTGGCGGCGTCAACGTCACCGCCGCGTCACCGACACGTCACCGCGCCGTCCGCCGGCGGGGAATTTGATCCGATGGTGTGTACACGCCATCGAATCAAACTCCAGATCGGACATATCCGATGGAAATGGTCCGCGGACCGTTTTCATCAGATATGTCCGATCGTGTGTACGAGGCCTAAGGGGTAGGTGCAGCTGGCTTTGGCTCTTAGCTGTGTGCTGAAAGCCAAAGCCAGCTGTCAATCAGGCAACTGGGTGGATCCCAACAATATGGTCAGGATCCTTCCAGAAACTGGAGTGGTTATGTGACATTCTTGGTTACAGGAGGGCAAAAGTAACTGCACTCTTGTGAACCTGAAGAGAAATATGGTCGAAAAAGCTTTCGCCCATAATTTGGGCATGTTCTATATTGATACAAACCATACCCTTAAAATAACGTTTTATTAAATATATAGGTATTCAACAGACTAAAACTAAAATATTGTAGTTACATATTTAATATTAATATTAACCCCTTTGCAAGAAAAAAAAGATGGGTCTGGGCGTGTGCTCCTTACCGCATCGGCGTTACGTTACTGCTTGGTGTGTGCGACAATATATTTTTTGATGTTGCACCGCATGAGCTGGTTTTTCTTTTCATCTAGGCTGACATTGGGTTGAAGACTAGGCCTGTGTGGTTGGATTCACTCGTTCAGGCACAGATGCCTTCCCTACCCTGCCACGCCCACGTGACGCTGGGCGGGACACATTGGTTCAGCTGGGAGCATTAAAACTTCCCTTACTTGGTGTCTAGCTGTCTCTCTGGCAACACCTTCATATGCAAGCTCTCACTTATGTTTGGCTCCATGTGATCTAACAAGGTGCATTTCTATAGGTTTCATCCTATACCTTTAGCACTTTATTTATCTATCCTTATGGTGTCTTTATCATCTTTTCTTTTTTCTCTCACCCACCTTCATAATTGGTGCTTGCTCAGTCCTTTCATCTGACTTTCACACTTCATAACAATATTATACATTTATTATATACCACTGATCTCAATCCACAGAAGTGTCGTCCCACTGTCTTCCACATTCACACATTGGGGAATCCACAGTGCTCCCTGTTTGTCCATGTGTCCCTACCTCGGGTCCCATGCCAGACAACTTTAGCAGCTCTGGTCCTGTGCTCACATCTATACAGTTGACGTGAGTATTTATAGGGTTATTAATCTTGTGCTGTATATTTATAATATTCTACTACAAAATGATACCATATGGTTATGTCTCTTTATAGATCACCATTGCATTCGCCTCTGAAGAGTTGGTATATCCCAATGAAACACGTCGGGCATACATAGATGCATGATGTTAATACAGATGATTTTATGTTTTGTATACTGTTTTACTCCTAGATTCTCATTATACTATCAAGCCCCTCCAGTGGTTCATGTTGTGCAGGACTTGTCCTTACTTCACGATATGCCAAGTACCATGATGTTATGCATATGTAATTTATAGCATGTTTATGCGATCTTGTGGATGCAATATTTGTCATTCAGTATGCTTTATATTATATCACAAGGCATAATTAAATGCTCTTTGCTAAGACTGCTCTTTGTTATACAGCTCATTGCAAGTCCTCAACTAACTCCCCCCTTTTGTGTTGGAACCCAATTAAACAATACTATATACCTTACATGCTTACTCCGCATGGTGATTGGCCTCATTTAAAGTCCCGCTGACCAAACTTTCTTTTTTCTAACCCCTTTGCAACCGCGCTATAGCCAAAAAGATGGCTACAGCACTTCTGCACTTTGTCGGGGGCGTCATATGACGTCCTCGAATGCTGACACTGCCTGCGTGCCCCCTGTGGCATGCATCAGCAGTCATCTGTGATCGGGGTAAAGAGCCAATCACAGTAGCTCTTTACCACATGATCAGCTGTGTCCAATCACAGCTGATCACGGATGTAAAAAGTATTTGTCAGTTGGACGGCAATCCTTCCCTCACACTGACAGAATGTGAAGAGAGGAAAGCCAAAAACTGGCAAATTCATACAGGGGACATCTGGAATGAAAATCAGGGCACTGATCATCAGTGTTCTGATGATCAGTGCCACCCCAACAGTGCCCACCAGTGCTGTCAATCTGTGCCCAACATAGCCCACCATTTCTGACAATCAGTGCCCACCAGTGCTGTCAATCAGTGCTCATCAGTGATGCCTGTCAGTGGCAATCAGTGCCGCCTATCAGTGCAGCTCATCAGTGCCGCTCATCAGTGCTGCCCATCAGTGCAGCTTATCAGTGCCGCTCATCAGTGCCGCCCATCAGTTCAGCATATCAGTGTCCATCAGTGCTGCCTCAGCAGTGCCCATCAGGGCCGCCTTATCAGTGCATATCAATGCAGCCTATTAGTGCCCACCAGTGTAACTTTTTAGTGCAGACTCATCAGAAAACATCAGTGAAGGAGAAAAATTACTTATTTATAAAAGTTTATAACAGAAACTAAAAAAACATTGTTTTTCAAAAGTTTTGTTTTTTATTTAGCAAAAAAAAAAACTCAGCAGTGATTAAATATCACCAAAAGACCGCTCTATCTGTCTCAAAAAAATATATATATTTTTTTTTGTTTGGGTACAGTGCTGCATGACCGTGCAATTCTCATTAAAAATGTGACAGCACTGAAAGTTGAAAATTGGCATGGGCAGGAGAGGGTTGAATGTGCCCAGTAGGCAAGTGGTTAAATACTATATGAAATCTTAGAGGATAAACAGGAAAAATTTGTAAGATATATATACTAGGAACTGTCTGCAATATAAATCGGTCTGTTGTAATATTTACTAACCTTGGACTGGTTAACAGTAGAATGTGTTCATTGCTGAAGATGAGTGGGCCTGATATTGTACAGCAAAACATTTACTGTCTAAAGAATTTCCATACCGAACAACCACTAGGCTCAAAAACTACAATTTAAATCATTTAGCTTCCTTTGCATAAATACATGTAGTCTAAACAAAAACTTGAGTGGTGTCAAATCTATTACTATAATCATTGCTTGCCTGCTTTAGAATAGTAACAATTGCTATGTGTGTAAAGTAATTACACGTGTAATGCCTCGTACACACGATCGGAATTTCTGATGGAAAAAGTCTGACTTCCATCGGAAATTCCGACCGTGTGTCTGCCCATCTGAGTTTTTCCATCGGATATTCCGAGGAATTCCATCGGAGTTTACATAGAGAACATGTTCTCTTTTCCTCCGATGGAATTCCAATGTGAGTTTGGTCGGGCAAAAGCCTGATCGTGTGTACGGGGCATTAAGAAATGAATTAAATATAACCTCTCCTGCACATAATTGGATATTTGGAGCAAACAAAGGTTAGCTTCACACCTAGAGAAAAAAAACCTTTAATATATTAATTCATACAAGCATATGGCTGGGAACAAAACATGTATGTTCTGTGTTTGTCCCACGCTCAAGTTGAATACCACTACTCCTGGCCTTTGATATATTGACAAAATACAGTTATGGGTTAGAGTCTTTTTTTAGCTGCTTTAACATACATTGAGCTATATAAATAATTTCTGTAAACATTAACATTTAATTAACTGATCCATTTCCAGTTTCAAGCACTAGCATAGCATTCATTGTAAACATACTTCTAATGGGAATATTAAAGTGGCTGTAACTGCTAAAAGTTTTTGTTCATCAAAATAAAAAAACACTGGCTTTGATTAAGCAGCCCTGATACTCCTCTTCTGGAGTCCGCCGCTGGTGCTCCGGGCTCCTCCCCCTGCCGAGGGCCCCCATAGCAAGCTACTTGTGGTGGTGGCGCTTATGCGTGATCGCTTGTGAGCCAGCTCTGTGTATCCATAGACACACAATGCACAGCTAAGGCTCACTCCCTGCTCCCTCCTCACAGGCTGTGATTGGCAGCAGCAGGAACCAATGCTGTGTCTGAGCTTTTGAGGAGGGAGAGAGCCGCATTCAGTAAGTCTTTCTCCTAATGCACTTACCTTTATTACCTTCAGCCTTTAGAACCACTTTAAGAATATTGTATTGAGTGCAGAATACCCCAAGCCATTCCAGATAGAACAAAGCCTTCTTATAGTTGCAATTTTTTTCAAAAAATATTTCTTAGAACTGTCCTTGAAGACTGAGTACTCAAAAACAGATAACGATTTGCTTTTTTATCAATGAAGAAAATTGTTTTGGGTAGCATTGTACTTTTGTCCGAAATATTCATCAAAATATCTGAAACCACATACCTGCTTGTGTTTTCCAGAGCAGAAAACCAGATTTAAAACTGCAATGCAACATGACAAGTTCAGAATGAAAGTTTAAAGTCTGAATTTGTTTCAGTATTGTTTTTCCAGACACTTTGATCAACATACCCTCAATGTTTATCTCAATGGGCCTTTAAAGTGGATGTAAACCCACTCTCATGCTTTCTAAACTACTGCCATAGTGCTGATCTGTAAGGATATAGATGCCTGCTGCATGTATCCTTACCTGTCAAATGTCTCCCCACTGTCTGTTATAAGAACTGAAAAACTGCAGATTCTGTGGGTGGGTCTGTTGTGGAATACCTGGAAAGAAGGCAATAAACACTCCACTTTCCCAGTGCCTTCACCACTAAACTATGCTGTAAAATTGTCTCTTTAAATATGCTGGGAAACTAAGACTTTCAGGTATTTGTAAAAGAACTGCTGCCACACGCCGGGCGCACAGGCGAACACAGATTTCCGATAATGTGCATGCACAAAGGAATGTGCGAAATTGGCAGGAACACATCCACAGTCACCATTGGCACCTGACTCCTGTTCATTGCTGACTGGCAGAGGCGACTCTAGGGGGGGGCCAGAGGGGGCCCTGACCCCACCAACATTATGCTGTGCCCCACCATGTGCCCCCCCAAAAAAAAAAATTCGAGCCGCCCCTGGAGTAACAGTCTCTCCTGAGAGGAAGAGCGTCCCCAGTCAGCTCTGCGGGGCATTCCTCCCCCCTCCCTCTGCTTGCTGACACTGCATAATGCAAGCGTTCACACAACAAGAGCCGCCCGATCTGCTCCTTCCCCTGCATCCTCATTGGCACGGAGAAGAGTGAGTTGCAGAAAGGACTCCATGAGCACTGTGGGGGAGGGGGGGCCCAAGCCTTCATCTCAGTTACTGAAAAAACAGACTGATTTCTCCCGTCCTTAGGACAGGAGAACCAGCCTGTAAATTCCGAGAGTGGTGACTGCAAGCTGAGCCGAGTTTCAGTCTATGACACTCTTTTACAGCCCAGCAAGTCCAGCCATCTCCCCCCCCCACTCTCCTCACATACGAGCAGGGAGGAATACAGCTCCTCCTCCTCCTTTCAGTCCCGCCCACACTATCTCGGTGTGCTGTATCTGAAGAGAGGGGATGTGTGTTCAGGAAATATGAAAATCAGCAGCATGTGTGTGAATGATGCCTGAGATTCTAGCCTGGACCATGGGTAAGTGTGTGCACTGCAGACTGCAGTACACTGTAATCACTAAACTGCATTATCTCCATCCCTTTCTTTCCCATCTGTCTCCCTCCCCTCTCCTGTTCTTTCAAGACATTCACAATTTACTTTCTGTAACGGTCACCACCGTTTACGATATTCCATTCCATCGCCCCATGACAGCTTATCTGACAGTCCCACAGACATCAGACACGACCCATTTAATTTCCCAGAATAACCGAGACAACACAAGCTCTGGTACTGGTTCCAAAATGAATGAATGAATCCTTTAATGGTAACTTAGCTTTCTTATATACAGTACAAGCATGTTACAGTTAATCACAGGGACAAAGACACACTCCACCCACACATCACACATTGGGGGGCTTCATACACATTCTTTTAGTTAATTACATTCTGAGTTAATTACTACTCATTACCCAGACGGTCTGGCTCTGCATTTAGAGGGGTTAATTACTACAGCTTGACAAGTCACATTCCACATCTTAACAGTGTCATTAGCATACACAATAAGCAGGTCTTAGGAGCAGACCTAATTGGCACAATGGACACAAAACAGTATTAGCATCACACAATGGACTGTCTAGGAGCAGACTCAATTAACACCTCAAAAACATGTGTCCCCACATTGAATGAAAACACTCTATTGACCTGTCGGAGTCAGACTTTAACAACTTGTAATATTTAAAGATATCCTGCAAAACATGAATTATCAAAAATGTCCCATCCCATGTAATTTATCATTATCATTTCTCAGTCACCCTATGCCCAAAATGGGCACAGGATGACCCTAGACCCAAGAGTCATTAGTGATGCTGGCACTCGAGTACCCCCCATCCTTCAAAAGTCTCTGGGTGTCACGGCCCATTCTGTTACACTTTCACTTTCAGTAAGGCAGGTAATATACAGTGCAAATTTCTTTCCTACATCCACAGATTGCAAGAAAGAAACTTGCATGATTCCCCCATCAACACAGACAGTGCTGACGGGAATATCCCTCCTGCCAAGCAATTGTATTCTCCCGACAAACAGTGATTCTCACTAGTGGCTATACAGCAACCACTAGTGATAATCATAAGAGAATCTGCTCATTAATGGTTCAAATCTCAGCCAGTTCCTGCTGAACCAGTTGAGATTTAAACTGTCTATGGCTGGTCTTAGCTCTTAGGCAGCCCATACATTGATCACTTTTTTTCATTAAACTATTAGGTTGAATGAAAAAAAAAAAAGAAATGATCCAATTCCCCCATCTACACATTATAGGTGGATGGAGGAATCCTCCCAGTGTGGACCAGTGCTGGAATAATCAGAGTTGCTGTCCTGTCCCGGCTATTCACAGCGCTGGTCTCCGTCTCCTTGGCAGCGGCGGCAGCACATTGGAACCCAGTGCTGGTTACTTTATGGGGCTGATGTACAGGAGGGCCAGCACAATTTGTTGTTAGAGATGTTCAAAAATCCACATGCCAGAGCCTGCCAGGAAGCCCACACTGCACAGCGCTAATCACAGGCAGTGAGAGATTTCCCAGTCCGCAGCTCTGCACAGATCAGGAAATGTCTCACTGCCTGTAAATAGCACTGTGGAGTGTTGGCTTCCTGGCGGGATTGGGCATGTGGGATTTCAAACACACCTGAGCCCATCTCTATTGGTTGTAGACAGTTGAGCTCCCTGCAGGTTGCTTAGCAGCAGTGGAGCCTTCTCTGACATGCTGATCGGGATGCAATCCAGGTGATGCTCCCAGTCAAATCCTAGTGTTAAATATCAGAGATTTTTTTGATCAAAGCCCACACTTTACAGACATAGAGCCCACACTTTACAGGCATAGAGTTCACACTTTACAGGCATAGAGCCCACACAGCTGCGGAACATATGTTTGATTATATATATATATATATATATATATATATATATATATATGTGTGGTTGTACTCTTGATGCTAATAAATACTCTATTTATTAGATCTGACTGGAAGCATTACCTGGATCACATCCCGATCAGCATGTCAACAGAGAAGGTTATACAGCATTACTGCTGCTAAGTGACCAGCTGGGGGCTTAGCTCTCTATAACCAATAGTGCCAGCCTTCCCCTGCATGCACCCATAATGTCACCAGCACTAGGTCCTAATGGACTGCCGCCGCTGCCAAGGAGACAGATGCCAGACCAGCGCTGTCAATAGCAGGGACAGGACAGCTGGAGAACCCCACAGTGGCAGAACACCAGGGCTCTGTGGCAAGACAACCTTTGCAACCCTGAAAGTTCTCCCACTGCTTTAGACCCTTATATTTTATTGGTGTGCTGGTGACATATATCTCTTGTTTTCTGCCACCCTGGGGGGCCCCAGTATAATAGGAAGGGAGCTCACTGCAGAACATGTAAAAGGGCCCGTTGTGGGATCGTAGTAAAGGGCCCCTGGAGATACATATATAAATAAATATATATATATATATATATATATATACAGTATATATATATATATATATATATATATATAAATAAATATATATATATATATATATAATTGCATTTTATAGTTGGCCCCCCTACTTTTGTCCCTGTCCCCCCATGTGCCCCCCCTAAATATGAAAGCTGGAGACGCCACTGCTGACTGGTCTTCAGTTGTTTCCTTGTGCTCTGCTCGAATCCTGCTTGATATCTGTTTTTTATTGCTAACCTGGTTTACCACTGACCTGGCCTTGGATTCAGTTTAAACTTTTGATTATTGGTTTCTGATTCTGGCTTACTCCTGGTTTTGCTCCTGTCTGATGCCCTGGTATCCTGCTGCCCACTCACTGCTGACTCCGGCTATCCTATTGACCACGCTTCTGTTTTCTATTTGGCTCCACCTATGCTGGCTGCCCCTAATCCAAGCTCCATTGGACACAGTGTACTCCTGTCTCCATGGGACTATGGAAAGCCCTGGCAAACCACATATCCTGAACCTGCAAGCCCTTTAACCACTTCAGACCCATGCTATTGACATAATACGTCAACAGCTCGGACCTGAGGCGCCAACTAGACATCTGGGTGGCGCGCGGTGGGTAAACACTGTCCCGCCGCATCGCTGGGGATCTGATGCATGTACCTGGTGGCCACGATGTCCGTCGGGTACATGTGATCGGCGGGAAAACGAACAGATGACAGCAGGGACATGGAGCTCTGTGTTTAAACACAGAGCTCCACGTGCTGTCAGCGGAGAGGAGACCGATCTGTGTCCCTTGTACATAGGGACACAGCATCGGTCACCTCCCCCAGTCACCCCCTCCCCCCACACAGTTAGAACACACCCAGGATACACATTTAACCCCTTTCTCACCCCCTAGTGTTAACCCCTTCCCTGCCAGTCACATTTATACAGTAATTAGTGCATTTTTATAGCACTGATCGCTGTATAAATGTGAATGGTCCCAAAATTGTGTCAAAAGTGTCCGATATGTCCGCCGCAATATCACAGTCGCAATAAAAATCGCAGATCGCCACCATTACTAGTAAAAAAAATAATAATAAAAAAAATCATAATTCTGTTCCCCATTTTGTAGGTGCTATAACTTTTGCACAAACCAGTCGCTTATTGCGATTTTTTTTTTTTTTTTACAAAAATACGTCAAAATACGTATCGGCCTTAACTGTGAAAAAAAAATAAAAAAAATTGGGATATTTATTATAGCAACAAGTAAAAAATATATATATATTTATTTAAATTGTCACTCTTTTTTTGTTTATAGCGCAAAAAATAAAAACCGCAGAGGTGATCAAATACCACCAAAATAAAGCTCTAGTTGTGGGGAAAAAAGGACGTCAATTTTGTTTGGGAGCCACGTCGCACGACCGCGCAAATGTCAGTTAAAGCGAAGCAGTGCCGGAAGCTGAAATTTCGCATGGGAACGAAGGGGGTTTATGTGCCCAGTAAGCAAGTGGTTAACCTTGGTTGATCTACCCAGCATCATCACAGTTCCTCACCTGATGTTTTGACTGACTAACCGAGTCTACAACTCCTGCCTCAAGCTCTGCAATCTATACCTACAGGCACTCATGTTCCTCCTGTCCCTTGGCACCATCTGTTTCACCCTTAGTAGGGCCTGGGCTGGAGATACAAGAGAGGCCGTCCTCATCATTTCAGTCTCATTTCAGGTACGTGACAGTATTAGGCCAGCCATACACAAAGTGAATTTCTTTTCTGCAACCACTGGTTTCAGGAAATAAATTAGCTTGATACCCCCATCAAACGCAGACAGTATTAATGCAGGATGCCGTCCTGCTGGGCCATTGTCTTCTCTCCATGTGGGGGGGGGGTGTTGGGGGGTGGTGCAACAAGCCTTCCCCATTGGGAGAAGGTAGAGATTATTTATAGTGGTTATAGCAGCTGTAGTGATAGTAGTAGGTAAAACTTGGCATGCTGGTTGTACCCAAGTTGATTGGTCGATCCAACTTGGTACATTCAGCCTGCCCATACACGGTTTGAATTTCGGCCCGTTCCTGCTGACCCAGCTTAGATTCAAACTGTGTATGGCCTGCCTAAGTCTCCTGAGTCCTCTGCAGCTTTCTCTGGCTCCCAGATCTGATCCCATGTCACTTTAGGTTTACATTGTGATGGTGTGATCACATGGCTTTAATCTTGCATTTTTTCCTCACTGTATTAAACATTAAAATTTGTAGATCAGCCACTACAGTTTTCTCAATTTTACTGTAATCATGCTGCCTTCCTACTTAACTGTTGAGCTTAGCTATCAGCCACAAAGGGAGTCTATTGTTTTCAAAGAGTTGGCCAGCTGATAGGGGTCTATTATTCATGCAAAAGTCACAAATGATACTAGTAATGTTTATCCCTTTCATGACTAAGGCCTCGTACACACGATCAAATCTGTATGCTGGAAACGGTCTGCTAGACCGTCCCAGCAGACAGATTCGATCGTGTGTACGGCCGAGCCGACGGATTTGGCCACCCGACAGATTTCAAAGCATGCTTTGAAATCTATCGGGTGGGAATCCGTCCGCCCGACATGTCTGCTGGTTAGTACACTTACCAGCAGACATGTCGTCTCGCACCGCCGCCGAATGGATTCGGCGCATGCGCGGAAGTGTTTTACTTCCTGGTGCGGTGACGTGGCGGCGTCAACGTCACCGCCACGTCACCGCCACGTCAGCGCGCCGTCTGCTGGCGGGGATTTTGGTTTGCTCGTGTGTACACGCGAGCAAACCAAAATCCTATCAGACAGATTTGTTCAAATCGGTCAGTCCGACCGATTTGAACAAATAGATTGCCTAGTGTGTACGAGGCCTTAGGCTATTTCTGACATTTGGCGTTTACAAGTTAAAATACGTATTTTTTCTAGAAAATTACTTACAACCCCCAAACATTATATACATTTTTTTAGCAGAGAATCTAGAGAATAAAATGGAGATTGTTGCAATATTTTATGTCACAACGTTTTTATTGTGCAACAGTGTTTTAAACGCAACTTTTTGGGGAAAAGACACTTTAATGAATTAAAAAAAAATAAAAAAGTAAAGTTAGCCCAATTTTTTTGTATAATGTGAAAGATGATGTTACGCCAAGTAAATAGATACCAAACATGTCATGCTTTATAATTGCATGCACTCGTGGAATGGCGACAAACTACTGTACCTAAAAATCTCCATAGGCAAAGCTTTTTATGGTTACCAGGTTAGAGTTACAGAGGAGGTTTATAGCTAGAATTATTGCTCTCGCTCTGACGATCGCAGCGATACCTCACATGTGTGATTTAAACACCGTTTACATATGCGGGCGCGACTTCTGTATGCGTTTTCTTTGCTGCGAGAGCTTGCGTGGATGGGGCTCTTTAAAAAAATGTTTTAACTTATTTTATTTTTTATTTTATTTTTAATAATATAAATTTGTGTTTAAAAAAAAAAATGTGATCACTTTTATTGTAAACATCCCTTGTGACAGTAATAGATGGTGACAGGTACTCATTATGGAGGGATCGGTCTAAAAGACCCCCAATCCCTCCTTTGCTCTTCAAAGTATTCAGGTTGCCAAAAACGACAATTCTGTGTATTTTTTTAAAACCAGCGCCATTAGCAGCCGAGTAAACCAGAAGTTTCATAGTTAGAATGTAACATTCCCTAACATTTGATCCTAAGAGAAAATAGCTTTAAGAAATGTCAACCAGAACAGTTAGGCTGAGTACACGCTTTCAGTTTTTTTTGTTGTGCCAATGGGTTAAAAAAAAACTGACAGATCACTGCATCACTACTCAACACATGCGATGTTGATGCAGCAATCTCTCACTCTGCGACATTGTATTCTGACAGGGGAACTACCCCCCAGCCAGAATGCACTGCTCAGCGCACAGTGGACCAACACCAGGAGATGACATGGCTCCCAAAGTCATCACTGACTGTGAAAAATTCACACTGAACCTCATGCAACTTGGATCCTGTGCCTTTCCACTCTTCCTCCAGACTCTGGTCTGGACCTAGTTTTATAAATGAAACAACCTTGTCTGTGATGATTTGGGGAGCCATGTCATCTTCTGGTGTTGGTCCACTGTGTTTTATCAAGTCAAAAGTCAGCACAGCCCTCTACCAGGAAATTCTAGATCACTTCATGCTTCCCTCTGCTGTCCAGCTTTATGGAGATGCTGATTTCATTTTACAGCAGGACTTGGCACCTGCCCACACTGCCAAAAGTACCAATACCTGATTTAATGATCATGGTATCACTGTGCTTGATTGACCTGCAAACTCGCCTGACCTAAACCCTATTGAGTATCTGAGGGGTATTGTCAAGAGGAAGATGGGAGACACCAGACCCAACAATGCAGATGAGCTGAAGGCCGCTATCCAATCAACCTGGGCTTCCATAACACCTCAGCAGTGCCACAGGCTAATCGCCTTCATGCCACACCGCATTGATGCAGTAATTGTTTCAAAAGAAGCTCAAACAAGTATTGCGTGCATACTATACTGTGCATGGCATACTTTTCAGTAAGCCAACATTTTTGTATTAAAAACCTTTTTATTTTATTGGTAATATTCTACTTTTCTGAGATGCTGAATTTGGGGTTTTCACTAGCTGTAAGCCATAATCATCAAAATAAAAATAAAAACATGCTTGAAATTCTCTGTGTGTAATTCATCTATATAAAATATATAAGTTTCACTTTTTGAATTGAATTACTGACATAAATAAAAATTTTGATGATATTCTAATTTTATGAGATGCACCTGTGTGTATATACAGTACAAATATATACAAATGATTACAAAATGAGGGACACAAGTAACAGGAAATACCAGGAATGCAAGGAATGGGGGAATAAAGAACAAGGAGCAGGAGTAAAGAAGCAGGGTATAGGATGCAAGGCTAGCTCCAGAGCAGGATAAAGAGGCATAAGGATATGGCAGCAAGCATGGCAATCAAAACACTGACGCAAGTTAACAATAGTGGAGGTGGGACTTAAGTACCCTTGCGGCAGCTAGAGCCAGGTAGAACTGATTGCAGGAACCTGCTGACTGCTGGGTGACATCTACTGGTGGTGACTGAAACTACATATTTCAGAGAACCAGAGTGCCTCCAGCAGATGTCCCAGGTTCTGACAAAAGGGGGAAGGGAGGATGAGCATGCAGAGGGGTTAAAGGGGGGGCGAGCATCGCCCCCTCCTAAACCATACCAGGTCACATGCACTCAACATGGGGGGGGGCACTTTGCCAAGGAATCCTCCCTGACAAAGCACCTTGACCTGATGTTGATGAGGACTAGGACCTCTACCCCACAAGTGGTTGTGGGGTCGGTAAATTGGAATTTGGAATCTCTCTTTAACAATAAGGCCCCTACATGTGAATGAGTAAGGGTTACATATGACACCTTACTCATTTGGTAAAAAAAGTAAGTGGTAAATAAAAGTCCTTTATTTGAAAAATGTTTAAAAGCTCCCTGAACTACATCCATCGTCAGTCATGTTGTCCAGTAATGTAGGTCCCTATGAATCATGATGAATGGTGACCGTTGACCAGGTTTTTATGACAATATTGACTGTTATTTGGAAGTTCATATGTCCCTCCAGCTTGACTAAAGCCCCAGTTACAGCTGAAGAAAAATAGCCCAAAGAATAATGCTGCCACCACTATGCTTCACTGTGGGTATTGTGTTTTTTGTGAAGCACAGTGCTGCTTTTTCACCAAACCAATTTGTTGAAATTATGGCCAAAAATTGTAATCTTGGTCTCATCAGACCATAAGGAACATTTCCCCACATGCTTTTGACAATCTTGACCTAGGTTTGCAGTAACTGAGTAAGCCTAGGTTCACTGAGTGCGGGAATGAAATGGTGCGAGTTCAGCTGAACTCTCACCATTTCATTCCCCGCATGTCAGTCCCAATTTAGACAACAATTTCAGAGACATCTGTGCAGGTTTCTGTACAGATGTCAACAGGAATCGCACCCCGAAATCGCAAAAAGTAGTACAGAAACTACTTTTTGAAATCGGTTAGGACGGTGCCATTGCCAGCAATTGCCACCCATTTGAACCAGGGCTAAATGTAAAAAAAAACGGAACTTTATATGGGCTTAATCAGTCAGACTACTATGTAACATCAGTTTGAATGTGATTGGTTAATTATGAACACAGCCATGTGCCTGATTATAGGAGGATGAGTACACTTATGTAGCCATATTATTTTAGATTTTTCCCCCCACTTTTTTCCCTAACCAGCCTGGATCCTGTCCCTACTCTATCCACTTTGCATCTGCACACATGCACACCAACTAAAGAGGGCTTCTGAGGTCATCCAGTTTTGCAACGTCCAATCGGACCACTGCCCCCCTGGAGACACCTATGAAGGCTGCAGAAGAGCAATGTTCCCCTCATCCTTCATTCCTCTGTACAGCAGTCAGAAACACAGCACCACCAACAGAGGGGAGGGGAACTGCACCTGCCTACATGTTGGCTACGTTCAATATACAGCAGCCATTCTCACCCAGGGTTTCCTGGAATCCTATGGTTCCTCCAGAGATTGCTAGGGGTTTCTTTGGGCAGTGGCTGATTGACCTCTATTTGATGGTGCCAGCATAGTTCCAGAAACAACGCCCCTTGGCAGCACAAGCAGCATAAAACCAAATTTTTTTTTACCTGTCTGTATGGGTGGTATTTTGAAAATCACTATAATGCCCC
Organism: Rana kukunoris; assembly: GCA_029574335.1. Lineage (NCBI taxonomy): Eukaryota > Metazoa > Chordata > Amphibia > Anura > Ranidae > Rana > Rana kukunoris. The sequence continues at coordinate 145,187,464 of CM056051.1, read as the reverse complement.
GTACACACTTGCAGGAAATTCAGATGGGAAAAGTTCCCGTCGGAAATCCCGAGATGAAAGCCAAGAACCTGCTCTTTCTCCCTACACATGTCCGGTTTTCCCGACAAAAAAACTGCAATGGAGCTTTGGCCGAAAATTCCGGCCGTGTATGCTCCATTGCAGTTTTTCCCATAGGAAAATTGCCAAAAAAAAGCCAGACAAAAGTTTGCCGATTTTCCCGGCGGAAAAAAAGAGAGCTGTTTTTTTTTTTTGTACAGCGTTTTTTAGGCAGTTTTCCCGTCTGAAAAACTGCAAGGAGCATACATACGGCTCTCTGCTTGCAGAGAAAATTATTTTAGGGGTTCCTCTGGGGAACAAAAATTAAGAAAGATTGGTATACAGAATAATATCAACATCATACTAATTCTGTCATCAGTCCATTAATTTTATAAGACTTGCTACCCCTGTAGCTATTCATGTCCTTTAGTTATTGTAATAGTAAAACTAGTGGTACTGTAAAATGGATACAGTAGCTCATCACCAGTCCACAGGCAACAAGCAGCATGCCCTGCTTTGTTCAGAGAGAACAATTCAATGTTGTAGCAATCTCCCAGTGTATTGAGTGCAGATAATAACAAATGATAACCTAAGCTGACCTTATGCCTTCAGAAAAAAAATGCAATGATTTGGAAATTTGGATTACACTGTGTTTTCTATTAATATTCTTAAATAAGCCATAAATGTGTTTTCTGCCTCTTGTAGCCTCTCTGCTATGCTGCGTTTGTGCAAGTGGTGATAAAAGGGTCTTTTGAGAGTTTGATCTTTTTTTGGATACATATGAACCATCAAATGTAGCTAGCCTTAAGTATTGCTGCACTGATTTTCCCATATCTCCTTAACCACTTTAGCCCCGGACCATATTGCTGTCCAAAGACCAGAGCACTTTTTGTGATTCGGCACTGCGTCGCTTTAACTGACAATTGCGCGGTCGTGCAACGTGGCTCCCAAACAAAATTGGCGTCCTTTTTTTCCCACAAATAGAGCTTTCTTTTTGTGGTATTTGATCATCTCTGCGGTTTTTATTTTTTGCGCTATAAACAAAAATAGAGCGACAATTTTGAACATTTTTTTTCCTCAGTTTAGGCCGATACGTATTCTTCTACATATTTTTCGTTAAAAAAAATCGCAATTAGCGTTTATTGATTGGTTTGCGCAAAATTTATAGCGTTTACAAAAAAGGGGGTCGTTTTATGGCATTTTTATTAATATTTTTTTTTTACTAGTAATGGCGGCGATCAGCGGCCACGAAAGTCCCGACGTAGAGCTACAGGCTCTCGCCGAGGAGAGCCGACCTGCCGCCGTAGAACCACGGCGGCTGGTCGGCTAGTGGTTAACCACTTTAGCCCCGGGCCTGTTTTTCAGATTCGGTGTTTACGAGACTAAAACATTTTTTTTTGCTATAAAATTACTTAAAACCCCCAAACATTATATATATTTTTTTTCTAACACTCTAGAGAATAAAATGGCAGTCATTGCAATACTTTTTGTTACACCGTATTTGCGCAGCGGTCTTACAAGCGCACTTTTTTTGGAAAAAATTCACTTTTTTAAATAAAAAAATAAGACAACAATAAATTTGGCCCAATTTTTTTACATATTGTGAAAGATAATGTTACGCCGAGTAAACTGATACCCAACATGTCACGCTTAAAAATTGCGCCCGCTCGTGGCATGGCGTCAAACTTTTACCCTTAAAAATCTCGATAGGCGATGTTTAAAAAAATTCTACAGGTTGCATTTTTTGAGATACAGAGGAGGTCTAGGGCTAGAATTATTGCTCTCGCTCTAACGATCGCGGCGATACCTCACTTGTGTGGTTTGAACACCGTTTTCATATGCGGGCGCTACTCGCGTATGCGTTCGCTTCTGCGCGCGGCGAGCTCGTCGGGACGGGGCGATTTAAAATTTTTTTTTTTTTGTTTTCGTATTTATTTGTATTAATTTTACCAATTTTTAACACTAAAATAAAAAAAATAAAAAAAATTATCACTTTTATTCCTATTACAAGAAATGTAAACATCCCTTGTAATAGAAAAAAAGCATGACAGGTCCTCTTAAATATGAGATCTGGGGTCAAAAAGACCTCAGATCTCATATTTAGGCTAAAATGCAAAAAAAAAAAAAAAAAATTTTAAATGTCATTTTTCAAATGGACATTTAAAAAAAAATGTCTCTTTAAGACGCTGTTTGGAACTGACGTTTGACGTCACTTCCGCCCAGCAGAGCTACGGGGGATGGACGAGGGAAATTTTTTCCCTCACTCGCATCCCCGCTGACCAGACGAGCGCACCCGATCGCCTCCGCCGCTACCGACGGCTCCGGTAAGCGGCGGAGAGCGCGGGAGCGCAGCGGGAGGGGGGGGGGGACGCTCGTCCGCTACCGATAACGGCGATCTCGCGGCGATTCCGCCGCGGAGACCGCCATTATCGTTTACCCGACCGCCCACAGAAGAGATGGATATCTCGGTTGTGGCAGCAGCTGCTGCCGTTACCGAGATATCCATCCTCAAAGTGCCGACGTATACCTGCGGTGGGCGGTCGGGAAGTGGTTAAAGGGGAGTTCCACCCACAATTTCACTTTTTAAATATAAATACCCCTGGAATACACAAGCTTAATGTTTTCTAGTGAAGTTAGTCTGTAAACTAAGGTCCGTTTTGTTAGGTTGTTACAGCATTTAGTTTATAATCTAGAAATAGACGGTGGCCATCTTAAGTGTGGGCATCATGAAGCCAGACTGTATGACTGCCTGGATTTCAGCTTTGCATATCTCGCACATGCTCAGTGCTGCACAAGAAATGTAATACGTTTCAGTCAGGTTTGCAAGGACTACTGGGAAACATGATGCCTATCCCAGAAACCCAGAAACCTTTGCAAATAGCCTTGTGATTTAATAGCCTAGGCTAATAAGGAGGAGGAAGTAATGAAGGACTACAAAATAAAGGTATTTACAAGCAACAAAATAAATAAAAATTGTCCATTCTGAACACTATGGGCCAGATTCAGGTAGAGTTAGGCTGGAGTATCCAGTGATCCGCCAGCCTAACTGTCACTTTAAGCCGGCGTTTTTGTTTTCTGTAAGCAGAAAACAAGAAACGCCGGGTTAGAGTTCTGATGCGATCGGCGCAATTGAATTTCGCCATCGCATCGCAACTTTAATTTAAAAATGGCGCCGGGGGCGTTCCCGCTGATTTACGCTGAAAAAATATGTTAATCAGCGGGAATCCGCAATTCACGATCGTATTCGGGCGCGACGCAGTGACTTTCCGATGTTTCCGTAAGCGATACGCGGCGTAAAGATAAAGCAGCCCCCTAGTGGAGTATCCTATGTTAAGTATAGGCGTCGTCATCGCATCGAAAAAAAAAAATCGCGTCGCTTGCGTAAAACGTTCATGAATGGGGATGTGACGTCATTGACGTTCACTAACAGAATTTGGAGCATGCGCACTGGGATGCATTGACACTCGACGCATGCGCAGTACGATCGCCGCGGGATCGCACATAGTTTAAATAATACACGCCCCGTACCCGCCCAATTTGAATTCCGCCGGCTCATTTGCGATGCGTTGCCGCAACTTTAGGAGCAAGTGCTTCATGAATAACAGCACTTGCTCCTAAAATTTCGGCAGAGTAACGTAAATGAGAAGCGTTACTCCAGCGCAAAGAAGCTCCCATCTACCTGAATCTGGCCCTATGAGATTAGGGCATGCAGCACAGACAAATATAAAAAAATGGGTGGAACTCCTCTTTAACACAGAGGGCCAGATCCACATACCTGCCCCTCCGGCGTGGCGTGTCCCATTTATTCTGCGCCGCTGTAAGTTACAGCGGAGTATCCTTATCCACAAAGAAATGCCGCTGTAACTTATGGCGGCGTAGTGTAAATGGGCCGGCGTACGCGGGTGTAATTCAAATTTACTAGTGGGGGCGTGTTTTATTATAATTATGGATGACCCGACGCAAACAATGCTTTTTTTTAACTGCGCATGCGCATGCGCGAAATCACGTCGCAAAACATCAATGAAAACAACGTGAACGTAACTTACGCAAATCCCTATTCGCGAACGGTTTACGCAAACGACGTGAGTGACGGAAAAAACAACGCTGGCCCGACGTCCATACTTAACATTACGTACGCCTCTATACAGCAGGGGTAACTTTACGCCGGACCTATGCTTACGCAAACGGCGTAAAAACACTGCGCCGGGCGTACGTACGTTCGTGGATCAGCGTATCTACCTCATTTGCATATTCGACGTGGAAGCGCCCGTAGCGTCCAGCGTAAATAAGACACTTTAGGACGACGGCGTAGGACGGCGTATCTACGCAGAAAACCGGCGTATCTTGTTTTGTGGATACAAAACAATGATACGCCGGCACAGATTTGACATTACGACGGCGGATCTGGAGATCCGCCGCCGTAATTGTTTGTGGATCTGGCCCAGAAAGTTTAATGATTCCTAGTAAGCATTATCTGCTCTGGGTGACAGATGTTTGATTAAATATATGCAATTCAGGATTCAATAGCATCCATGAAGAGAGGGTATGATATGAGTTAAAAATTAATAATATATTAATCATGTTACCTGCGAAACATTTATATTAAGATGAAAGTACATGTGTACACAGGGGTATTTTAGGAAGTGCTTAGTCGCTCTGATTCAGTGAACAAGATTTATAGGGATATGTTTCCATAGTAATCGCTTGGGTAGCAAACAAACAGCCACATAAAGTGATTTACAAAGTATGTGTAGCCTAGGAACCATACCTTTTCATTTAGTAGTAAAACATAAATACATATCCATTAAGAAATGGACAATGTTTTTTGTATATTTTACAATGTTTATTACATCCATAACATTGTATAATGTATTATTTATAAATAAAAAAATACTTTCGGAATTTCTGCCTATGTACAGTATACCCTAATAATGTAAAATAATTTGACCATTAGGGCCACAATGCTATCCCCTTGTAACTGAATGCAAAAGTTCATCATCAGATTGATTTGGAAATATATTACACTGTAAAAAGGAAATAAAAATAACAAAGAGCCTACAGAAATTACATTTTTTGGTTTAGAAAATAAGCATGCCTTTCAGGCAATAAAGGGGCAGATTCACAGAGAATTAGATTCTCGTAGAGTATCAGAAATACACTACGCTGCCGTTTTTTACCTGGCTCTACGTGGAATCCAGGTCGATTTTGTCCAGTAAACGACGGCGGTGTAGTGTATTTCTCCCGTCGCAATCCATCTGCGCGAGTAGGGGGCGTGAAGCATTTAAAATAGGCGCGTTCCCGCGGCGATCAAACTGCGCATGCTCCGTTCGCAAATTTCCTGCCGTGCATTGCGCGAAAACACGTCGTCACGTCGTAGTAGCGTCGTTTACGTACATTCCTATTCCCGAACGAGTTACGTTAAAAAAAAAAAAATATTTTCAAATCGACGCGGGAACGACGGCCATACTTTACATGGGTTACGCACTGTTAGACCAGCAAAAAGCTCCTCTAACATTACGTAGCCAAAAAATGACGTAGGCGATTGCGAGGGACACTCGTATCTTCGTGGATCGCCGTAAAAAGTCATTTGCATATCCCGACGCATGAAAACGACGCAAACTCCTCCCAGCGGCCGCAAAAATATCGCAGTGTAGATCCGAAGGCTTACGAGGACGTAAGCCTCTCGGATCGAAGCCCGAAGCCGTCGTATCATGGTTTGAGGATTCAAACTAGTGATACGGCGCGCGAAATTTGAAATTACTCCTGTCTAACACCAGTTAGACAGGCGTAATTGCTCTGTGAATCTGGGCCAAAGTATCTAAAGCCAAAACTTTATTTTTTATTTTTTAGATGGCATTACAATTGAGAGGGATTTGAATACCCGTCAGGTCTTGATTGCTGATTGCATCCCAATTAGCAAGAATCACATTATCTGTTTGTCCTAGGTGACCATTGTAACTGAGAGTAAAGCCTGGTACGCAATGAGATTTTTCTCATTCAACCTAGCGGACTGACAGGGGTTATAACATTGCCCATTCTATCCAAAATATAAACAAAAAGTTAGGCCTTGTACACGCGATCAGTCCATCTGATGAGAACGGTCTGAAGGAAAGTTGTCTTAGGTTAACCGATGAAGCTGACTGATGGTCTGATGTGCCTACACACCATCAGTTAAAAAAACGATCGTGTTAGAACGCGGTGACGTAAAACACAACGACGTGCTGAAAAAAAATGAAGTTCAATGCTTACAAGCATGCGTCGACTTGATTCTGGTAATGCGCAAATTTTTAACCGATGGTCGTGTCTACTAACGATCGGTTTTGACCTATCGGTTAGGAGTCCATAGGTTAATTTTAAAGCAAGTTGGCTTTTTTTTAACCTAAGGTTAAACAACCTACACACGATGGGTTTTGACTGATGAAAACGATCCATCAGACCGTTGTCCTCTGGCTAACCTATCGTGTGTACGAGGCCTTAGAGATTTAGTTAAATTTAAGGTAAACTGATACACAATTCTCTTTTACTTACATAGATGAGATGGAAAAAAATCAAGCTGTGGACATTCTCAGCAATAGACCTGCAGATCAGAGGAATGGGAGCTGCAGGAATTCATATTTTCTCTCTGGCCACATGGAATTAAAAAAATATGTTTTTGCATTGATAGATGTTCCTCAGGAACCCTCCTTTCCCTATTAGCTCTCAAAATTTGCATTTTTAATTTGACAATATCAGCTCGCGAACCTCTGCTGAACTGAACTTAGGGCAGTTTGGCTCATAGCTACTTGTGACAATAATGAGGTCTGATGAACCTTAAACCGTGTGAAGTGTCATTCTGAACACAGTGCCACCCTAATATCCTTAAAATGAGTAATACGGTAACAACGACAGTCAGAGTTACATCTCACATTTGTGCTAGGTATCCAGAGAGACACACTGATAAATTAAAAAACAGTACTGCCTAAAACACACTAAGGCCGCGTACACACGACCAAATACATCTGTTCAAATCGGTCTGACAGACCGATTTGAACAGATCTGTCTGCTGGGCTGTTTTGGTTTGATCGCTGTACACACTATCAAATCAAAATCCCCGCTGGCAGACAGATGAGAGTCTACGGCTGAATAGATGGATGGGTCAGGAGTGGCTGATGGATCTTCTATAAAAGGTGAGTACATCCGATATTCGACAGACACAACAAGAGAAGGAACCAGCCTTGCCCACCTGTTGCATTCTTACCACCACCGTAAGGTAAGGGCAATATGAGATCGAATATCGAATGTACTCACCTTTTATAGAAGATCCATCAGCCAACCCATCCATCTATTCAGCCATAGACTCTCATCCCTGTCCACACTTTCCCACATCCTTTGTGGGCTCAGTTCATATTTAGTGTGTTAGTCTGCTCTGTCACACACCAGAACAGCACTTTGGGCCAGATTCATGTACAGTTAGGCTGGCAGGTCCAGTGATCCGCCAGCCTAACTGTCACTTTAAGCCGGCGTTTCTGTTTTCTGTAACCAGAAAACAAGAAACGCCGGGTTGAAGTTCCGATGCGAGCAGCGTAAATGAATTTCGCCATCGCATCGTTACTTCAACTTAAAAATGGCGCCGATTTACGCTCAAAAAATATGTTAATGAGCGGAAATCGGCAATTCACGAGCGAATTCGGGCGCGACGCAGTGACGTTACGACGTTTCCGGAAGCGATACGCGGCGCATAGATAAAGCAGCCCCCTAGTGGAGTATCCTATGTTAGGTATAGGCGTCGTCATCGCGTCGGAAAAAAAAATGGCGTCGCTTGCGTAAAAAGTTCATGAATGGGAATGTGACGTCATTGACGTTCATTCACAGAATTTGGAGCATGCGCACGGGGATGGTAAGCACATTTTTCTCAAGGTGGTGGTGTACACTAGAGTGACCTGAATCACTATGGTGCTTTGTTCTATTAATTAAAGGGACCCTCATCTTTGCTATTTTGATGATTTATGAGATCCATGCTTATTCCTTCCAGCTTTTGCATTAATTATGGCGAACATGTATAATAATTAGCGTGGCTCTTTATTGCCTTTACTCTAATTTGTGTGTGTATCCCACATTGAGCTGTGGCTTTACATGAATATTTTCAATTTATTTGTTGTTGAACATCAGCGCGGTATTAATATATTCCTATTTCGTTTGCTTTTTTTTTTATGTTTTAAGTTGTTTAGTTTTAGAACACCCCTCTCCTTAAAAAGCATTAGGCAAAATGTGTTGGGGTTCAGATCGCGTCCACAGCAAATTTTTTGATCACTAGATCTCTAAGGCCTCGTACACACTATCGGACATATCCGATGAAAACGGTCCGCGGACCGTTTCCATCGGATATGTCCGATCGGGAGTTTGATCCGTGTACACACCATCGGATCAAATTCCCCGCCGCCGGACGGCGCGGTGACGCGGCGGTGACGTTGACGCCGCCACGTCACCGCCACGTCACTGCACCAGGAAGTTAAACACTTCCGCGCATTGCGCCGAATCCATTCGGCGGCGGCGCGGCGGCGGTGGGGGACGACATGTCTGCTGGTAAGTGTACTAACCAGCAGACATGTCGGGCGGACAGATTCCCACCGGATAGATTTCAAAGCATGCTTTGAAATCTGTCGGGTGGAGAAATCTGTCCGCTAGCCCATACACACGAGCGGAGATGTCTGCTGAAACGGTCCATCGGACCGTTTTCAGCGGACATATCCCCTCGTGTGTACGAGGCCTCAATGTTACAGCTATATTTAGAATCTCGGGGGGGGCGCTACTAGGACTAATGTTGAACCACAGGATTTTCTGGTACAATATTTTTTATTAAAGTATGTATAGAAAAAGGAGGAAAAACAGACAACAAGTTCCCACGCAGTGGATATGGACAGAAAACATAAGCATACATAAAAGCACATAATAAAATATATACTATTAAAAGAACAAAGTATAAATTACCACTGTCTCCCCAGCCGGGGCCGGGGGGCAGTCCGTTATGCCTGAGCCAGAAGACCCAGGGGCCAAGGCAGATGAAAAAAGGGGGGGCGGAGTTATCCGCAAAACAGGAAAAAAAAAGGGGGCAGAAGTATAAGATAAAATGAACCAACAAAAATAATAAAAGAAGAAGAAAAAGAGAGAAAAGAAAAGAAAAAGAGAAAAAAAAGGAAAAAAAAGAAAGAAAGAAAGCATTGAACTTCAGTTTTCTAGGCTCGTCATAGTGTTATACGTCAGCGCATTTTTGACAGTCGGAATTTGGTGTGTCCGCGTGTATGCAAGACAGGTTTAGCGAAACCCCATCTGAGTTTATTCCGACGGAAACAACGGTCGTGTGTATGCAACATAACTCCTATTGTTAGGTTCATAAAAACTTGTCAATGGTGTCTGGTGAGCTCCAGTTTTCACCAGGACTTTGAACCAAACAAGTTCAGAAGCTCAACTCTCAGGTAGGAGTGTTCCTTTTACTGTGCCTAATGCCGCGTACACACGATCACTTTTTGTGATGAAAAAAACAAAGTTTTCAAAAACGTCATTTAAAATTATCGTGTGTGGGCAAAACGTTGTTTTATGTCTTCAAAAAAACGACCAAATAAAAATTCGAACATGCTTGAATTTTTTGTGTCGTTTTTCAAAATGTCATTTTTTGTGTCATAAAAAGTGATGGTGTGTGGGCAAAACGACGTTGAAAACAAAGTTTTTAAACCCGCGCATGCTCACAAGCAAGTTATGAGACGAAGCATCAATGGAACAGAGTGCCGTCGAACGTGGTGTACGTCACCACGCTTTGCTAGAGCATTTTGGAAAAACGATGGTGTGTATGCAACGTCGTTTTGGAAAATTAAGTTTGAAAAACGTCGTTTTGTTTCGTCACATAAAACTTCGTTTTTTTTTCATCACAAAAAGTGATCGTGTGTATAGGGCATTAGGCTACAGATCACACAATATTTCCAAGCAGATGACCTTTTCTCATATTTTTTTTTCAAATAAATCATAAAATATTGCTTGAACTTGGAAAAGGTAGATATGTATCACAAGATTCCAACCGCGTGAGGTTATAAATTAAAAAGATCAAGATCAAGTAAAGTCTTTGGTATGTATGATATAAAACCACAAAGATATGTGTTTACTGCAAACACAAATTATACATATGGTCACTAAAGCACTGGATACACAACCCTGTTGCATCTGACTATCTTAAACAGTGATATGCATGATATATACTTATTAAAATGAACATTAATTTTCCATGCAAAGGCATTTTACAGCACCTGTGTCATTTTCCATGTGTATATCAGCTGAAAAATAAACTTTGCATGGTCTGGTTTTCTCTCTTGCTTACTTCCTACTCCTGTTTCCAAGCCTACCGACACACACAAAGATGAGATTCACATAAGTATATCAAATTCATGGCAAAAGAATCAGTGCATATTATGGGTGAATTCTTGTAAACTGACACCAAGTAAGAAAGACAGTAAAAAGAATGATATGCAACTTGAATAGATCTCAGTACCTTTGATACTGTAAGGCCGCGTACACACGAGCAGACAGATTTGTTCAAATCGGTCGGGCCGACCGATTTGAACAAATCTGTCTGCTGGGGACATATTGGTTTGATCGTGTACACACGATCAAACCAAAATCTCCGCTGCCAGACGAACACTTCCAGGCATGCGTCAAAACCATTCCGCGCGTGTGCGAGAAGACATGTCTGCTGGTTAGCGTACTAACCAGCAGACATGTCGGGCGGACGGGTTCCCAGCCGACAGATTTCAAAGCATGCTTTGAAATCTGTCGGGTGGCCAAATCCGTTGGCTCGCCCGTACACACGGTCGAATCTGTCTGCTGTCTGCTGTTTCCAGCAGATAGATTTGATCAAACCCTTACTTCGTTTTCCTGATGAGAAATCTAACAATAACTTCACACTCTGATTCTAATATAAGAAGATACGTTTGGGCTTTTGGTTTTGGGTACCAGCTTAGTGAAGAGACTTACCTTGGGTAACATAGGCCTTTGACATTGAGAGTTTTAAAGTGGTTGTAAACCTCAGACATGAAATATAAACAAAGCATATCCCTCTATACTGTGTACATGTCTCAATTAAAAGCACCGAGTAAAATTTCTGTCTTCTGCTTTGTTTCTCTGCTATCAGCATGAATCTCTTCTGATGAGTTTTCTTGACACCAAGAGAAAAATGGTGACAGGGAAAGGACCTTCAGCAGATTGACAGCCTCAACTGTTCTGTTCCTGAGTGCTGTGTGAAGGGGGGTGTGTCCCTTCTCTCCAATCAGCTCTTAGAACTCTACTTGCTGAGCTCTGCAGAGTGTAACTTCAGCTCTCCACCCCCTTTTTATGAACTCCCAGACAAGCATATAAATTCAGCACTTTCAATAGATGTAGAGAAGAGAGTACTGCACATAGACAGATAGAACTTAAGTAGGATGATTTTTTTTAATCTCTGTAGATACCTGAAGATCGTCCCTTCACTGGGTATATGTAAAGGTTTACAACCACTTTAAGTATAACTCCATCCATTGTTTTGTTTTTGTAAACACGTAGGGAAGGATCTCTAATGGGGGTGCAGACAGTAAGAAATAGGTGATAGACGTTTTAACCTTCTCTTAATTTACTAAAAAATTAATGTTTTCATTGCTGTATGCCTCCCTGTTGGCCTAAGAAAACAATTATTTGTCATTTTAGTGACCGTGATATAGGCTCCTTTCACATGATAAGCCCGCTCCGTTTTTCAGGGAGGATCCGAGCGAGGCACCTATTGACTCCTATGGGCAGGCGGGTGTCAGTGGAGATGTGTCCGCTGACACCCGCCTGCCACCCAATCCACTAAAAACAGATGTATGGTGAAACGTTCAGTCATCCGTCTGGCGGATCGGATTGGAAGAGATCTGATGAAAACTGACATACTGTTCGTGTTCGCCCCCTCTCCCCATGGAAATCAGCAGGGCTCTGACAGGCTCAGTAAACAGAGACGGAACTGTCATCAGTTAGAAGGCATTATCAAATATTAGAATGTCTTAAATGCTAGCAGCTCAAAACACAATGGTGAGCTGCTCTGCGAGAAATTGGTATTAAAAAAAAAAAAAGTCTAATAGTACTAAAATATTGCTAATAATGAATAAAGTAAACCTAAAATCTGAAGAAAAAACATGTCTCAAAGAGCAAACTCAATTAGCCCAACTGTACCATATAATTAGTTGTGTCAAGGAATTGGTATAAGCTCACTTGAAGCAGAACCCTTTTTTAAACATCCCACCCCCATTAAAAAAAAAAGGGAAGAAAATGTCTACTAAATTCATGACTGGATGACAGCCAGCTCTATTTAACTCCTCCTTGTGAGTCCAGGCTGCCATGGATTCATCCCCTAGGAGTACATACATTTTCAGGCCTGGACTTAAGCAGACCACAGATGCATTTACCCTTGATTTCCCCATCAACACAGTCAGTGTTCATAGAGGGAATCCCTCTCACAGCACTATCATATTCTGCCAGGAGAGAGCCTGCCCTGCTGGCACAACACAATGATCACTGCTGGCAGCTACAGCCGTCGGCAGGAAGCGCATGCAAAAAAATCCAACAGGCTGGATGTACTGAAGTTTATCAATGGATTAATAATAATAATAATAATAATTAAAATAATAGGTTTGGGAAGGGGGGTTTAGTGAAGAGGTAAAGAAAACTTTTGTCAGGAGGCTGGAGCTTAAGATCGGTATTAGAAACAGAATGTCCAAAAAAAAAACAATGCAAATCCTTGTGGCTTGGTGTATGTTTCCCTGATTGTGTGTATATATTTTTGTAACATTCATATTTGGGCATTTTCTGCTTAAATTGGAGTGGTTCTGTACGCTATACCTTAGATTTGTATTCTTTTTTGTACCACCTTTAGAGTTTATTGCATGCATCCTATTATCCCCCCCACCCCACTCTGGCCAGGGCAGACTAATTAATCTCACATGCCTTGTATTGGTTTGTTTCTTTCCTGGTAAGACAGCTGTATTGTAAACAGTATGTTGTGTGTGTATTTATGTAAGGTTTTTTACAGTTGTTACTCTATGTATTTATATTTTTTATAATTGTTTTTTTCTTTTATTTTCATTTAAAATGATAAAAGAAGGCTTTTTTACATTTTGTCCTGTATTAAAATTTGCATGGATATTTGTTTCCCTTACTACTGAATGTCCTGATGAAGCGGTCTCTGTGAAATGCGGTGACAGAATAAGAATTTGTTAGGGCTCCTTCTTTTAAGTGTTTCTCATTTCCTATAAACTTGTGATATTATCTATGTGTACATTTGTATGTAACCGATAATAATGGTCTCCTGGGGATTATGGTTTATATGTCCCTTTTGTTCCTATGTGCTACTAAGATAACAATGTTACCTGATGAAAATCCAACATCAGTCAAGTCATCCAGCGGTGGAGATTTAGCATCAATCATAATCAGTAACACCTTATACAGTCCTGATCAAAAGTTTAAGACCACTTGAAAAATGGCAAAAAATCTAATTTTACGTTGTTGGATCTTAACAAGGTTCCAAGTAGAGCTTCAACATGCAACAAGAAGAAATGAGAGTGAGACAAAACATTTTTTGAGCATTCAATTCATTGAAAATAATGATTAAACTGAAACAGGCTGTTTTTCAGCTGATCAAAAGTTTAGGACCACACCTCCAAAAAAAAACTAAACCCCCCCAAAACAGAAATCCAACTTCCAAACAGTAATGAGTAGCTCCGCCGTTATTGTTGATCACTTCAAAAATTTGTTTCGGCATGCTTGATGCAAGCGTTTTCCATGAGGTGAGTGGGAACATTTCTCCAAGTGATGAAGACAGCCGCACGAAGGCTGTCTGGAACTGTTGTCCATTTTTGTAAACTTCCCTTGCCATCCATCCCCAAAGGTTCTCAATTGGATTTAGATCAGGGGAACACGCAGGATGGGCCAAAAGAGTGATGTTATTCTCCTGGAAGAAGTCCCTTGTCTTGCGGGCATTGTGTACTGTAGCGTTGTCCTGTTGAAACCACACAGACGAGGGCCCTCAGTCATGAGGAATGCTCTCTGCAACATCTGGACACAGCCAGCGGCTGTTTGACGCCCCTGCACTTCCTGAAGCTTCATTGTTCCACTGTAGGAAAAAGCACCCCAGACCATTATGGCGCCCCCTACACTGTGGCGCGTAGAAAACATCTCAGGTGGGATCTGCTTGTCATGCCAGTCATGCTTGATGGTTTCCAACGTTACTGGCATGACAAGCAGATCCCACCTGAGATGTTTTCTATGTGCCACAGTGGAAGGGGCGCCATAATGGTCTAAGGTGCGTTTTCCTTCAGTGGAACAATGGAGCTTCAGGAAGTGCAGGGGCGTCAAACAGCCGCTGGCTATTTGAAAAAGGCTGATGAGAAGCTGTCATTTAGTGGCGATATTGATACCACTGCTAAATGAAGGACTTTCGATTGCATCAGCTGGGGGTTCAGGCAGATAAAAAGTCTAGTTCCGGCCAGCTTGTTTGTCTGTTGAAAGTAAATGAACAATTATGTACAGGACCAACTATACAAATAATCACTCAGTGCTCCAACACATCGCTTCACCAAAAAGGAAAGATAATAATAATAATCACAGTCCAATAGATCAACAAATCCTGGGAATCCAATGTACCATGTAAAAAGACAGAAACAGCAAGAGCACAAGATCATTATTTATATAAACCAAAAAGTAAGACTCACATTAAAGTAGGCTTTATACAGCTTGTGATGTCGAAAGCAGTTGTGACAGCCAGAGGCCCTGTATGCAGAACACTCCAAAGTAAGGTCCTTGGTAAGCTCCAGTCCTATGGTGACACACCCCCAATGGAGAGCTGGTGGTCTACAGCCATATCTTGTGCAACTTACTGACCGTGCTACATCATAAGGGAGGAGGATAGACGACAACGTGTTTCCAGGGCACCAACCTCTTTATTAATCCTGCTCTTGGTATCACAATCTGGATACAAACTACTTTATTGTGAGTGTTAAAGGGGTTGTAAAGGAAATTTTTTTTTTTCCTGAATAGCTTCCTTTACATTAGTGCAGTCGTCCTTCACTTACCTTATCCTTCGATTTCGCTTTTAAATGTATTAATTTCTTCTGAGAAATGCTCACTTCCCGTTCTTCTGTCTGTAACTACACACCGTAATGCAAGGCTTTCTCCCTGGTGTGGAGAAAGCCTCTTGAGGGGGAAGGGGGCGAGCAGGAGTATCAGGACACTCTCTACTTTGCAGATAGAGAAAGGAGCTGTGTGTTAGTGGGTGTCCTGACACTCCCCCCTCAAGAGGCTTTCTCCACACCAGGGAGAAAGCCTTGCATTACGGTGTGTAGTTACAGACAAAAGAACAAGAAGTGAGGATTTCTCAGAAGAAATAAGGACATTTAAAAGCAAAATCGAAGGATGAGGTAAGTGATGGACGACTGCACTAAGGTAAAGGAAGCTATTTAGGGAAAACATTTTTTCCTTTACAACCCCTTTAATATTTGTTAATAAATGGTTTGTATAGATATAGATGGTGACCACCAAATTGCAAACAGTCTGGGCTTGGTTCAATCTTATGGTCAACCCAAATACAAAGCTCATCCTTATCAACAAAAAATTAGGACACTTCATACAGGAGTATTTTATGTGTACATGGGTTTGACAAGAATTTATGGGACATTTGTGATTTAATGATATAGGCCCAGATTCAGAGAGCCATTACGCCTGTCTAACTGGTGTTAGACTGGAGTAATTTCAAATTACGCGCGTTTTCTAGCTAGTCGAAAACCTCAAACCATGAATAGACGGCTGCGGGCTTCAATTCGACTGGATTACGTGTTCATACGCCTTCGGATCTACGCTGCAATAAAATTGCGGCCACTGGGTGGACTTCCCGTAGTTTTCGGCGTCGGGGTATGCAAATGAGCTTTTGCCGGCGATCCCCGAAATTACGATCTTCAATCGCAATCTCTTACGGCACCTTTAGTCATCTTTTATTTGCGTAACACTATACCAGCTTTTTGCTGCTCTAATATTAGACAGCCCATGTTAAGTATGGCCGTCGTTTCCGCGTCGAATTTCTACGTTTTCCGACGTCTTTTATTATTTTTAACGTAAGTCGTCCGGGAATAGGAATGTTCGTAAACGCCGCTGCTCAAACAACGAATGACGTAACGACGTGATTTCGCGCAATGCACGGCGGGAAATTTCTGAACGGAGCATGCGCAGTTCGATCGACGCGGGGACGCGCTTAATTTAAATGCTTCACGCCCCCTAATCGCGTATTTCGATTACGCGGCGAGAAATAGACTACGCCGCCGTAGCGTACGGGCAAAAATCTACCAGGATTCGGTGTAGAGCCTGGTAAAATACGGCAGCGTAGAGTATTTCGATTACGCAGCGGAATATTAAGTGTATGTGAATCTGGGCCATAGTGTGTCAAAAAAATACCATAATCAGTATATAACTATATCTCCTGTTGCCATAATAAGGTTTTATAATGAAGACTTAAAGGGGTTGTAAAGGTTAATTTTTTTTATTTTCGAAATAGGTTCCTTTAAGCTAGTGCAGTGTTGGTTCACTTACCCTTTCCTTTGATATCCCTTATAAATTTTTTTTTTCTTTGTCTGAATTTCTCACTTCCTGTTTCTCCTCAGTAAGCTTGTCCCCATCATCAGAGCCGTTCTAGCTGGGGGTTAGTCAGCCAGAACAGTTTACTGAGGAGGAACAGGAAGTGAAAAATTCAGACAGAAAGAAAGAAAAACATTTAGAATGGAAATCAAAGGAAAAAGTAAGTGAACCAACAATGCGCTAGCTTAAAGGAACCAATTTAGAAAAAAATGAGCCTTTACAACCCCTTTAACAATGAAACGCTGGACAAAAAGACCTTGTGAATATATCTAGTTTCCAATTAAACAAAATATTAATTCATATAAAATTATCCTAATTGTATAATCCTAATAGAGTCATATGATCACACTTATATAATAGTATTTAGGTTAGCTCTGGTAAGGTGGTCTTCTATTTTATATTCCCTGTAAAGTGTAAGTAAAAGAAATACATTTATCTGCCAAGCATGTGGCAATCATAATATTGTTCTCAGAAACTAGACCCGCAATGTAAGCTAACACATGTCATAATTTTCTTTCTTTTCCATGAGTTCTTTGTCTTCTACACCAGCACTAATTCTCAGGATCTGCAAATGAAAACTTTATAAGGGTAAGATCTGTTATCTCTTAAAACATTTACGAATTCTTACAGAAGGAATGTTCATCCTTAAGGGAACATAAGAATGTATTTCACCCCTGTCTTTTAAAAGCCTATCCCCTTGGATTTTTAATGAAGAGAGTGAGAATAGCAATCATCATATTCTGCTATATAGTGCTGATCTAAAGAGTTTTGCAGCCGTAGAATAATTCATTGTATTTTCTTAATTTGCATTAGTTCTCTCATTGGGTCAATTCATACAAATCCAAAAAAAGAAAATAAGAAAAATATTGAAATTGTTGTCAATCAAGCATCAGCCTAAGGCCGCGTACACACGTACGAGAACCTCGTCGGGCTAAACACATCGTTCCGCCCGACGAGGTTCCCGATGAGCGGTCGGAAAAGCTTGTCGAGCCAAAGTCCTCATTGAACAACGAGGAAAAAGAGAGCGTGCTCTCTTTTTTGGCTCGACGAGCTTCCCGACGGGACGCTCGTCGGAAGTGTACACACGATCGAGCTTCTCGCCAGAATATGTCTCCCAGCGAGCTTCTCGCTGGATTCTGCCGAGAAGCTCGGTCGTGTGTACGGGGCCTCATATAAAGGTAAAACCAACTGAGAATTTTTCATGGTCATTATGAACAGCAACTGCTGAGCCTATTTTCTTTTACCCAAGTTTCATTAACCAGTTCCATAATGTGGTACACTTATATGCAAAGTCTTTCTAACCATTGAGTTTAATATATTTAATTTATTATTTCACACAGTTTGAATGGGAGTATTCGTTATACAATGAACGCTCTCATTGCTCTATTTTTCATTTATTTTTTGAAGAGAAGATCCAAATGGTGGCAACACATGCTTTTTTTTTTTTTAATGTGCGACTCCATCAAAACGATGGTAAAAGATAATAGCTACACATAAAAATTATGATTTACTTGTATAGTTATTATATGGATATCTGTCTGGATTTGGAATTCTCTTTTGCAAGATTGATGTATTTAACTGATTTCTTTAAAAAAAAGATGTGCAGAGCAATCAATACTTTTAATACTTTCAATGGACAGAAAATAATATACTCATTGACACCATTAAAGACTCTGTATGATGTAAATGAAGGAGATTAGAGATTGCCAAGACCAAACTTATATTGAGTTAACTGCAATAACTGAATTATGGATATTGTTTTAAGAAAACCTCTTGCCTGGATTACAAATGTTTGTTGCAGCAGCAGTAAAAAAAAATGCCACTTACTAAGAGATACTGTGGCTGCAGGTACTTACATAATTGCCTTCATCAAAGCCAAATGCGAACAACTAATTATTTAGGTTGTTGGGTTTGCCAGGGGAGCTCATTTGCATACTGCAGACAAAACTCAACAGGTATAAAAAAAATCTACTAGAAAAATATTTTTACACATTTACAGCATGATCATGCAAATATATTTGAATCTAGATTTCCACTTTAAGTTTACCTAATCTTTAATGCTTAAAGGGGTTGTAAATTTAGTTCTTATTTTCTAAATAGGTTCCTTTAACCACTTCCTGATGGCCGTACGACTATATACGGCCGCAGGGTGGTTCTAAATCTCTGAGCTGCCGTCTTTTTACGGCCTCCGCTCCTCGGGGCCACTAGGGGGGCGCGCGAGCACCGCCGCCGATGCGCTCGTGCCCGCCGCATCACTGACATGCCGATGCGCGTGCCTGGCGGCCAAGATGTCTGCCAGGCACTCGCGATCGGCGGTTACAGAGACAAGGATGTGGATCTGTGTGTGTACACACACAGATCCATGTCCTGTTAGGGCAGTGCTTCTCAATTATTTTCTGTCATGCCCCCCCTAGGAAGAAGAAAACATTTCGCGCCCCCCCCCCCCGCGCGACTGTAAATATAATATATAATTTGTCTATAAAATTGTTATAATTACAACTCTGCATAACACTGTATCCACATATCCCCCACACAGTATTGCCCTTCTTCACATATCCCCCCCACACAGTATTGCCCTTCTTCACATATCCCCCCCACACACAGTATTGCCCTTCTTTACATATCCCCCCCACACACAGTATTGCCCTTCTTCACATATCCCCCCCACACATTATTGCCCCATCACATATCCCCCTCACACAGTATTGCCCCATCACATATCCCCCCACACAGTATTGTCCCATCACATATCCCCCCACACAGTATTGTCCCATCACATATCCCCCCACACAGTATTGTCCCATCACATATCCCCCCACACAGTATTTCCCCCTTTACATGACCCCCATCACATATCCTGCACACAGTTTGCCCCATCACATAACCCCCCACAGCACAGCCCCCATTTCTCGTCCTTAACATTTCCATATATTTTTCCTCCCTTCCCTCTCCACTCCTACCTGTAACGTTTCAGCACGGAGAGCAGGAGGCGAGACATTCGTCAAGTGAAGCCGCAGCAGCACTGGGCGGAGCGGGGAGACTTTTGGGCGAACTGGTGATTGGCTGCTAGGACCACCTCCTAGCAGCCAATCACCTGCCGTCCAACATGATAGGCTGCTACCTCTCTGGTCCCACCTGTCAGTTCAACAATGTCCCGCCTCCCGCCGTCCGCTCCTCTAACTAGCGCAGGAGGCTGGGGACAGCGGCTTCTAAATGGCGCGATCGCTGCAGTCCGGAATAAGGCTCGAGCCCCCCTTCATGGAGCCTCGGGCCCCCCCAGGGGGGCCCGCCCCACTATTTGAGAAGCACTGTGTTAGGGAGAGAGGAGACCGATCTGTGTCCCTTGCACATAGGGACATAGAACGGTCACCTCCCCCAGTCACCCCCCTCCCCCCACAGTTAGAACACAATGCAGGGTACACATTTAACCCCTCCCTGACCGCCTAGTGTTAACCCCTTCAATGCCAGTCACATTTATACACTAATAAGTGCATATTTATAGCACTGATCGCTGTATATGTGAATGGCGCCAAAAATGTGTCAAGAGTGTCGCAGTCCCAATAAAAATTGCAGATCGCAGCCACTACTAGTAAAACGATAAAATAAACGAATAATAATTCTGTCCCCTATATTGTAAGCGCTATAACTTTTGCGCAAACCAGATTTTTATATTTATATATATATATATTTTTCAAAATTTACACTTTTTTTTGTTTATAGTGCAAAAAATAAAAACCGCAGAGGTGATCAAATACCACCAAAAGAAAGCTCTACTTGTGGGGGAAAAAAGGACGTCAATTTTGTTTAGGAGCCACGTCGCACGACCGCGCAATTGTCAGTTAAAGCGACGCAGTGCCGGAAGCTGAAATTTCACCTGGGCAGGAGGGGGGTATATGTGCCCAGTAAGCAAGTGGTTAAGCTAGTGCATTGTTGGTTCACTTACCTTTTCCTTAAATTTCCCTTCTAAATGTTTTTATTTATTTCTTCTCTGAATTTCTCACTTCCTGTTCCTCCTCAGTAAGCTTGCCCCCATCATCCGAGCCGTTCTAGCTGGGGATTTGTCAGCGTGTTTGCCCCCTCCCTTGGTATCCCCCTTGGGACTACCAAAAACTATCCTTTACAACCCCTTTAAGACTTAAAATTAAACATTGGTCCCTTCACCCAATCCTAAAAGTCCTAACCCTAAAGGTCAACTCCAGCTTAGGTGGGTAGTCCCCTACAGCAACTAAAGAAATGAGGAAATATCAGATATTAAGTGATAATGTGATATGGTGCAATGGGTTAATTTTCAAAATTAATAATATCCTATTCTACATGGTTAGTAGATGCCATTGAACCATTATATACTGTATGTAGCTAAAGACAAACAAAAATGTTTTAATACATTTTGACTTGATATACAACCGATGTCTTGATATACAAGTAGTGTCATGTCACAACTGAGTATAAAAGAGAAGAGAGGTGCCTCTAAGTGTAGCAATATGGTTACATTTAATGACGGTACAACATTTAGCAACATATTGCTACACTTAGAGACGCCTCTCTTCTTATTTATACTCTGTAGCTCCTGCTGGATTTTTATTCTAATCCCCTTGTGGAGGCTTCCATTTGTGGATTGACATTTAAAGCCTCATACACACGATAGGATAGCCAGAGGACAATGGTCTGATGGACCGTTTTCATCGGTCAAAACCGATCGTGTGTGGGCCCCATAGGTTATTTAACCTTCGGTTAAAAAAAAGCCAACTTGCTTTAAAATGTAACTGATGGATACCTAACAATAAGTCAAAACCGATCGTTAGTAGGCACGACCATCGGTTAAAAATCCATGCATGCTCAGAATCAAGTCGACACATGCTTGGAAGCATTGAATTTCATTTTTTTCAGCACGTCGTTGTGTTTTACGTCACCGCATTCTGACACGATTGTTTTTTTAACCGTTGGTGTGTAGGCACATCAGACCATCAATCAGCTTCATTCGTTAATCAATGACAACGGTCCGTCAGACCGTTCTCATCGGATGGACTGATCGTGTGTACGAGGCTTTATGGGTACACAACCTGGTCACACTGCTATAATGTTTTTATATGGACTAAAAAACTGAAGGGCCTATGAATAAATGGTTGTGGAATGAATCATTTGAGTTTACATTATTTTTTATGGGGAAATTTGTTTTGCTATACAAGTGCTTTGGATTGCATGTATGTTTCTGGAATGAATTATGCTCGAAATCCAAGGTTTTAATATATACATATACTGTATATGTGCATGTCTAAAACGGAAAGAAATAGTATATTTAAAATGTTAAATTGGTAACAGGTCTTAATGCAACAACATCATTGTTGGCAACCTTGTACTGTGAGTGATGGGTACTGGGATGATGCACCCTTAGGATCAGTTCATTAAACCCCTGGCTCACAGAAAGAGTGTTGAATTAAACTGGAAGAGGAATGGTGCTGGATAACAGAACAGTGAGGCCCAGATTCACAGAGCGATTACGCGTGCGCAACTGCTGTTGCGCGTGCGTAAGTCTAAATGTGCGCCTGCGTATAGTTGCACGCGATTCACAAAACAATATACGCCAGAAATCTACGTTTTTTGGTCCGGCGTAATTGAGTTAGACCTTCGCTTCCCTTCGCGCAAAACTGCGCTAGACACACCATTGATTTGCTAGTCAAATATGCTAATGAGGGAGTTACGGGGATTCACAAAAAAACGCAGTTGCTGCGCAGGCTACGCGATGTGCGCAACAGCAAAATGTTCTGTCTAAAGTTAGAGGACCTAAAAGCTGGTCTAAATTTTGAAAAAAAGTCTAATTGTCAGATAAAGCAACACTGTTAGTGAGGAGTTCAGCAGTCACACGTGTTGCCCAACAATCTGTATGCCAACATGCCAGGGGCATCGTCGCGCATAGCTATACTACTGACTTTAGATGAACAAAGAAGGAGGAGGGCACGGAGGATGGCACTAAGGAGGGCACGGGAGATGTTTTATTTTTTTTTCTTTGCTTATATAAAATTTACAATTTAAATTAATCTAATACAATATTCTTATCTGATACAAGCCCCTCACTCTTCACTTGATATATCACACACGCATAGACATCTTTGGCATGAGTGATTCTGAGGTGTTTCGCATCTTCAGATTCACCCCTCATGCCATCCTAGAATTAACCACAACCTTGCAGGAGGACATCAGCAGCCCAACACATGGCACCACCCATGACACCCATGACAGCTACATATACAATCAGAGCCCCATCCCCACAGATTTCGAACAGAACATGTATGGGGACAGCTGGCTGGTTGGTGAGTGACATGGGAGTCAGGCATGACTATCCCCTCCCGTGATGCACACCTCACAAGTGGCACATGCATGACTAACATCCTCCTGTCTTTTCCCTTCAAAGTGACTCTGCATATGAACTGGAACCCCATCTCATGACCCCATCTCATGCCAGCTCACATTATGCATCTTTGCACGTTAAACACACACATTAATCATGGCACAATGAGAATGCATGCATGCACACCACTGTGGTCCCTAGCACACACACCCCACATCCTCATCAAATTGGATTGGCACCAGTCCACCATGCAAGACTGGTGAGCAGTAACGCCACGTCAAGGCTCCAATTATGTCACTGTACATTCATACACCATTCACACGGACCTGGGAATCACTTCTCCCTGGTCCTGGGGAACCCTTCTCCACCCAAATTGAGGATGACACCCCTTTTCCAGCAGGAATGTCACCCCCACATTCAAACATCATTCACAACCCAAAAAATGCAAAAAAGGTCAGCAAAAAAAACAAAAAATGCATAGAAAAAAAAAAAATGCATAGAAAAAAAAAAGGCAGAGAACAAAAATAAAAATGCTTTCAAACCAAAAAAAGGGGGAAAAAAAATTAATGCCCTCTGCCTGAGCCACGCCTGGGGCGCCCCCGGCCACGGCCCCGGACCCTCAGGGGAGACGCATGGGGGAGGGGAAAAGCCGGGGAAGGAGGAGCAGCCCCTGAGATCTGCCCACCTGGCGGCCTGCCCTCCAAGGCCACGGCTATTCTGTCCAGGGCAGCACCAAGTGTTGCCGTGTTGCCCTGGATAGCCTGGGTAAGGGCCCTCACATCCTGCCCAACGCCTGCTGCTGTAGTTTGCAGGTCATTTAGGCAGGTTGTGGAGGCCCGGGAGTGGGAGTCCAGGTTACCCAGCCTATCGTTGATGGAGGACAGGCTCTGATCCACCCGCCCCATAGTCTGGCAGAGCTGTCTCAGAAGGCGGGTCTGGGTGGCCAGGTTCCTTCTCAGACAGGCGGGCAGGAGATTGGGCGCCCCCCTGGTGCTCTGGGATGACCTCCTGGCTCCAGCTGATGGTTGTGGCCGGGGAGAAGGGGAGGCCCTTGTGAGGGGAGCCATGTTGGGGGAGGAGGGGGGGGGGCTCACCCTTAGGGAGGGCAGGCTTCTTGCAGCCAGAGGGGAAGAGTCCGCAGAAACCAAACGTCCAGTGCCTGCCATGGACTCCTCCTCCTCATGATTCTCCTCCTCCTCATGATCGTCCTCCGCATGATCATCCTCCTCCTCTTGTTCCTCCTCCGCGGACTCTGGCCTTGTTGGGGGGGCCTCATTAGGCTGCTGTCCTGGCGTTGGAGCGGTCAGGCCAGATGGCCCTGCACCCTCCTGCACAGCTGTGGATGACACAAACCATTCACAGGTTGGAGGATCCACACACTTGCCACATATTCCCTTTCACCCCCTCCCCCACACATGCTACACACCTGAGAGAAATAAAAACCTTACCTGGCACCGCGGGGACCGGACTTGTGTCAAAGCCTGGCAGGCCCTCCACTTCATGCCGGTGAAAGGTCAGGGCCACCACACGCTCCGTCGCTGTAAATCTAATCCGGCATGGTGGGCCCCCTCCTGTGCCCCTGGCATGGGCATTTATTGCAGCCATTGTTTTTTTCACCTCACGCCGGAGGTCATTTATTTTCTTTTCAATCCCAGACCGGGTCCGTGTCTCCCCCTCCCCCGATGAATTGACCTGCTCCGTGATCATATCCAATATCTCCCTCCTCCTGGCCGGGGTGGTGGTGGCACTCTGCGGGCCGTGGAGAAAACGCCCATACTCGCTAATGGCCCGGGCAAGAATTCTTTTTTCCCCCACTGTAAAATTAAGCTTTCTTTTTCTCTTTGTCATACTTCCAAACAAACTCACTAGCAGTCACCAAAAATCAGTCACAAATACAAGCACAACCAATCAGACAAGAACACACACAAAGAGAAAAAGAACACCCAAAAATCACACTAGCACTCAGCAAGAAACAGTCACAAAAAAATCAGATGAAAAAATAAAGCAAGAAAACAAACGCACAGAAATCTATCAATCAAACAAACAGTCTCTCAAACACTTATCAAAACTCACTTTCACAAAACTACCAACAAGCACTAGATCACACAGAACACTAATCTGACAACTACAAAACACACTCTAACGAACAACAGAGCAAAAGCACTTGATTCAATGGGAAGGGACACAAAGGGATGTACTTTTGCAATGGAAGTGCGTTTGTGTGTGTCTATTTATGCTGTCTGCGTAGTTCACAACGTTGCCCTAGTCCATTTCCAATTTCACTGATTGCGCCGCTCCCGAGTTGTGAGCATGCGCACAACGGAGCTGACATGGTTTCCTTCACGCGCGCATGCGCGAGTCGGCCGGCCCTTCATTTGCATGGGGTCACGGCTCATTTCAATGTAACACGCCCACGTCCCTCCCAATTTGTATTACTCCTCCTTACGCCTCAGGAAAAAACCTTACGCTTGCGCAATCTCTTGCGCAAAAGCTACGTGAATCGCGGGATTACGCGGCTATATTGCGCAAGTCTAACGGAAAAGTGGTGCGCTACGCCGGTCCAATAATGCGCCGATGTACGTGAATCTGGGCCTGAGTTTCCAGGGGACAGTGAGGGACAGTGCTGGGAAGAAAATATAAAAGTATAGCTGTGAAAGCTATATTTTTTTGGGAGGGATGTTTACAAAATATAGAGTCCACAGGCGGTGCTAAAAGAACAGTAAATCCAAGAAGAGAGAGTTGATAAACCTGTCACCAGCTTCAATGTGTATGGGAAAGTACATCACACCATGTGGGAATCCAATCTGCTTACCAGCTGTTGAAAGTTCCTATATTTGGATATTACACACCTACTATTCAAGATCATAGCTCCACTCTCCAGCCTTGAATAGTAGGTGTGTAATATCCAAATATAGGAATCATCAGGCACTCACATACAGCCAGGTAATCTCGAACTCCAACATAAGGTGGTGAGACATCCAACCCAAATTTCAGTGGCATTTTTGTGAGATACTGTAGATCTTTAGTTATCACTTAGGCCGCGTACACACGATCAGACCGGTCGCCTGAAGACCAGTTTCATCGGACGAAATTGATCGTGTGTATGGCCCATCGAACCGTTGTCCATCGGACTAAAGTTCTAAAACTTGCTTTAAAATTTGTCCGATGGACACCTGTCCGTCGGACCAAAACGATGGTTAGTAAACAAAAGCTTCGGACCAAAAACCTGCACATGCTCAGAATCAAGTCGACGCATGCTTGGAAGCATTAAACTTATTTTTTTCAGCACGTCGTTGTGTTCTACGTCACCACGTTCTGGCCCGATGGGATTTTGGACTGATGGTGTGTACGCACATCAGACCATCAGAGCACTTCAGCGGTGGTCCGATGAAAACGGTCCATCGGACCAGTCTCATCGGTTTGGTCTGATCGTGTCTACGTGGCCTTAGAGGGATCACCAGCAAGAGGAAGGAGGTCCTGATTCCTCTGAAAACATCTTCAGTTATCAGTAGAGGGATCACCAGCAGGAGGAAGAAGGTCCTGATTCCTCGATATAGATCTTTTTTTATTTGGCTATAACCATCAAAAGCATGTTGTCAGCTCTCCCGTAGTCTTCAGGCAAGGGTACTTTGTAGTGGTAATCTTATTCTGCCAAATAAGATACATTAATTTGACAAATATACAAGTCACATAGACTTTTAGGTACACCAGTAATTAAATTAGTTTGTTAGCCATACATCAGTCTTAGTAGGGAAGTGTCCAGTGATGTATTACTTAGGCTTTTTATTTGTAACTAGTGTTGCTCACGAATATTCGTATTGCGAATATTCGGCTCGAATATGGCATATTCGAGTATTCGCGATATATTCCGAATTTCGGGGTGAATATTCGCTATTTCGAATATTCGTATTTTTTCAATTTTTTTTTAGAACAGATCACATCCTAGAGATCCCCATCGACGTCTAAAAGCATTGCTGGTATGATTAGAGACCTTGGGCCAAGTAGCTGCAGCGATCATTTTATATTGCCGAAAAATCGCAATGCGATTATTCGGCAATAGCGATATCGCGCGATTATTTTCGAGAAATTCGCAATATTGTTTTTAGCTAAAATAACACATATATTCGATTTCAGAGTGTTACTGTCGAAATTCCGCAATCAATTTCTCATTCGCATTTTTGCGAAATTACGATAAAATATCAAGAATATTCTGAGCCAATCAGAGTGCTCCTTCCGCATTTGCCGAATATTCGCAATTATTTTGTATTGTAATATATCACGAATATTCTGAGCCAATCAGAGTGCTCCATTCCACATTTCTCAAAATTTCGCAATTATTTTGTATTATAAAATATCACGAATATTCTGAGCCAATCAGAGTGCTCCATTCCGCATTTCTCGAAATTTCGCAATTATTTTGTATTATAAAATATCACGAATATTCTGAGCCAATCAGAGTGCTCCTTCCGCATTTGCCGAATATTCGCAATTATTTTGTATTGTAATATATCACAAATATTCTGAGCCAATCAGAGTGCTCCTTCCGCATTTGCCGAATATTCGCAATTATTTTGTATTGTAATATATCACGAATATTCTGAGCCAATCAGAGTGCTCCATTCCGCATTTCTCGAAATTTCGCAATTATTTTGTATTATAAAATATCACGAATATTCTGAGCCAATCAGAGTGCTCCTTCCGCATTTGCCGAATATTCGCAATTATTTTGTATTGTAATATATCACGAATATTCTGAGCCAATCAGAGTGCTCCATTCCGCATTTCTCGAAATTTCGCAATTATTTTGTATTATAAAATATCACGAATATTCTGAGCCAATCAGAGTGCTCCTTCCGCATTTCTCGAAATTTCATTCGCATTCGCAATAGCGAAATTTCGCAATCATTTCATTTCCAAAAAATATCGCGAACATTCGCATTTAACGAATATATCTCGAATATTCGACTATATATTCGAGATATATCGCGAAATCGAATATGGCATATTCTGCTCAACACTATTTGTAACATATAGTATTATTTAATATTGAAAGTGTGTTAGACAGTAAGGAAGCATTGCAGCCTCAACTGTCTACTAATGTGTTAACCTAACCTTAACCTTAATGTGTTTTGCATGTTACAGAGTCACTTGGGTCGATGATCACTATCTATTTATTTCAGGTATTTATATTGCTCTGACTATTTACATACATATATTGTACATTGACATCCGCACCTGCCCTCAGGGAGCTTACAATCTAAGGTTCCTAACTCACATTCATACATACACATACTAGGGCTAATGTTAGAGAAGAGCAAATTAACCTACAAGGTTTATGTCTGCAATCTTGTCTTTGAAGTGGGAAAGCACAGGTAGAACATGCAAACTCTATGCAGGTAGTGCCATGGTTGGGTGGTGAACCAACAACTATAGTGCTGCTAAGCCCATTGACTGTTTATAAAATAAATTGATTGCTTTTGGTCACTAACACTTGAGTTGGAAAAAAATATATGAAAATGATATTTTCTGCTCAGAATTCCATAATGTGGTATTCTACTTTTTCAGCACAGCCTAAAGATATGCATATTTAATAGATTTTTTAATATATTTTCCTGTTGAATAGCTTCCCTCCCTATCAATTCCATAGATTGCCTTAGGCAGTCAGGAGAGGTTGGCAGCAAGTGATAGACATGACATAAACAGTTGGCACTTCTGAACTAAATGGCTACTTTCATATATAAGTGAAGTTTGGTGAACTATTTAAAACACATTTAATTATTTTATAAGTTTGAAAATATCAAAATTAATTTACTTAATCTATTTCAGTTTGATAATTATACATAAAAAAAGAATTCCTTGCTAGACAAGAGCGATTAATGTACACAAATCAAATCATCTTATTAAATGTTAAGAGTGCACCTGCCACGTCACGTAGTTTACAGTGTTAAGCCTCAGTTTTGCAATAAGTAAATATAATGACACATGACACTCATTTAACATGGCAGGCATGGTTGTATGAAGGCATCAGCAATAAAAAAAAAAACATGTGCAAACATATATACAGGAGACAGACTCTTGTATACTGAATAATTAAAATCTATTAAAAACTTGATAATGTAACTTCAAAGGTAATTTTCAATATTTTTAATCTGCAGCTTTCATTAAAATAAAACCCGCTGATCCTGCAATGAACTTCTTCAGGCACTTTTTGTTATATAATTACAGTGCTCTGTCCTTATCCCCCAATTGTTCATGCATTGTCACCATGTCAAAAGGTCTTTGGATGGAGACTACAATTTCAAAACATTTTGTGGGCATGGTTCACTATTATCTTATAAATCTTTTCTATAAGTGTCGCACAACCAGCATTTTATTTTATTTGTTTAATTCCCATTGTTTATGATACACATATCATTAGAAAACAAAATGCCATTTAGTCCAAACTTATATAATTTTAACAAATCAGTTCTAATATCAGGTGGATACCTATAGGGAAGCTATGATGACAGTCTATGCGACCCATAATCTATTAATTGTAATGCTTTTCCAAAAACAAGCAATTTGTTTACCTAACAGATTGCAAAGGATATAAAGGTGTATTAAAAAACTATAAATTCTCAGACATAAATAAAGCAACACAATGAAATGGACCTCCTCCAAGAATATCCATGATTACTCTGATGGACACAAGGACTTAGGCCCCATACACACGAGCAGACAGATTTGTTCAAATCGTTCGGACAGACCGATTTGAACAAATCTGTCTGCTGGGGACGTATTGGTTTGATCGTGTACACACGATCAAACCAAAATCCCCTCCGGCAGACGGCGCGCTGACGTGGCGGTGACGTTGACGCCTCCACGTCACCGCACCAGGAAGTAAAACACTTCCACGCATGCGTCGAAACCATTTGACGCGTGTGCGAGAAGACATGTCTGCTGGTTAGCGTACTAACCAGCAGACATGTCGGGCGGACGGGTTCCCAGCCGACAGATTTGAAAGCATGCTTTCAAATCTGTCGGCTGGCCAAATCTGTCGGCTCACCTGTACACACGATTGAATCTGTCTGCTGGGACGGTCGGGCCGACCGTTTCCAGCAGATAGATTTGATCGTGTGTACGCGGCCTTAGAATATGTTTTCTTCATTTTTATTCCCATAAAGATTGGCACATATGTAAATACATTTTTTTTTTTTTGAAAGGATCAACTATTTAAAAATGAAAATGTTGTCAGTCAGTTGTGCTTGGTGATATTGAACAGCTGTCTTACAATTGGCTGTAATCCAATAGCTTGACCTTGCTTGACTTTCACATTTTTTTGAAACATTTTAGACTCCATGTGCAGGAACATGTTCTTTACAATCAGGGACAGGTATAAGAAAAACATATACAATTGCTGGGAGTACCTGGAGCCTTGTTTCATTCATTTTAATTTATTAGAAAAATAAAAAAGAAATCTAATATGGAAATTTCTGGCCGACGTGTCTGGCTTCAGGGAGAACAGGAGCAGAATTTAGAATTTTTTATTTGTCCTGAAATTATTTTGCAAGGAGTCCTTTAAGGCCTTGTACACACGAGTGAATAAATCCGCTGAACATGGTCCGACGGACCATTTCAGCCGAAAAATCCGCTCGTGTGTAGGGGCAAACGGACCGTTCTGGCCGGATTCCTCCGGCGGAAAATTTCCAAAGCATGCTTTGGAATTTTTCCGCCAGAGAGCTGTTCGTCAGATATGTCCGCTGGTTAGTACGGCAAACCAGCGGACATATCTGCCCGCACATGTGTCGTATCATGTGAATGGATCCGACGCATGCGTGCGGAAGTGTTTACTTCCTGGTGCGGTGACGTGGCGGTCACGTGGCGGCGTCAACGTCACCGCCGCATCACCGCGCTGTCCGCCGGCGGGGAATTTGATCCGATGGTGTGTACAGCCATCGGATCAAAGCAATCCGGCGGACAGATCCGATGGGAACGGTCCGTCGGACCGTTCCCATCGGATCTATTCCCTCGTGTGTACAAGGCCTAAGAGTTGTATTTGAATACCGTTCATCCACACTGAAGCAGGGGATGCCAGCACCAATTTCCTTTGGCACAAGAAGGTTAGCATTTAGTGTAGAGGATCCCAGTGTAGGAGAGGTAACTACTGTATACAAAAAAGGAATTAAAGTGGATGTAAACCCTCACATATACCCAGTGAAGTGAACAGCCTCAGATGATACACAGAGATGAAACAAATCTCCCTACATAAGTTTCACTTGTTTATTTGCTGTCTTAGCTTGCTATATTCTTTAGAATCTGCACATCATGTTTGAAAATGTCTCTTCTGGTTTAGCACTGGGAGTGAAGTCTTGGAATACACTACGTGACAGCTGATTGGAGGAGCAAAGGCACCCCCACCTCCATATAGGCAGAGGAAGGGAGGCATATGCTGTGATCAGAAAAGCTGTCTGCTAATCTATTTATAACAACCACCTACCCCCCCTCCCCCAACACAAATTTCAGGCTGGTTTTATCTTGGTTGTCAGAGAACCTGTTAGAAGTTATCATGCTGATATTAGAATGGAGTAGCAGAGAGACATGGGACTTAGGGCATTTTAGAGAGATAAGTAAATACTACAGATATATGTGCTTAGGTCAAATTTCATGAATCAGGTTTACATCCACTTAAAGTTTACTGAACAGGGGTCAGTGTTAAAGTTACTGAAAGAGGTAAGCTGGCTATACATATAGATCTCTTTTGTTCAGCCTGTAAGCAAAATGAAGGAAATTTAATAGATTCCTCTATTCACACAAATGGTGTGGAAGAATGAACAACAACATTGACCATCATTCCTGGCAAAAATTGCAGCATGAAGGCCAGGGATGGACTGGGACAATAAAGTGGCCCTGGACTTCAGCCAGACCGGCCCACTTTATTTTTCCAAACACACGGCAATCGCGGGCACCCGGCGGCAATCACGGCCGCCGGGCACCCGCGCCGGGTCACGAGTGCTGCCGCGGGCGCACGCCCTAGATCGCCGGGAACACAGGACATCATATGACGTCCACCCGGATCGGCGAGGGGTTCCTGCCGGCGTCATTTCCCTATGGCGCGGTATGGAAGTGGTTAAAAAAATCATAATGACAGTCACAGTTCATAATCTTCATACACATATCACATCAGTTACTATGACCAGTGGTGGCGGACTGGGACAATAAAGTGGCCCTGGACTTCAGCCAGACCGGCCCACTTTATTTTTCCAAACACACGGCAATCGCGGGCACCCGGCGGCAATCACGGCCGCCGGGCACCCGCGCCGGGTCACGAGTGCTGCCGCGGGCGCACGCCCTAGATCGCCGGGAACACAGGACATCATATGACGTCCACCCGGATCGGCGAGGGGTTCCTGCCGGCGTCATTTCCCTATGGCGCGGTATGGAAGTGGTTAAAAAAATCATAATGACAGTCACAGTTCATAATCTTCATACACATATCACATCAGTTACTATGACCAGTGGTGGCGGACAGTACATTCCCCCCCCCCCCCCGCCATGCTGCATATTCAAAAAATCTGAATGACAGTCACAGTTCATAATCTTCATACACATATCACATTATTACATCAGTTACTATGACCAGTGGTGGCAGACAGAACATTCCGCCCCTCACAGACTGGCATTCTGATTTTTTTTAATATGCATGCAGCATGGCGGGGGGAGGGGAATGTACTGTCTGCCACCACTGGTAATAGTAAATGATGTAATAATGTGTATGCAGATTATAAACTGTGACTGACATTTTGATTTTTTTAATATGCAGCATGGCGGGGGGGATGTACTGTCTGCCACCACTGGTCATAGTAACTATGTGTATGAAGATTATGAACTGTGAGTCACAGTTCATAATCTTCATACACATATCACATCAGTTACTATGACCAGTGGTGGCAGATTTACCCCCCCCCCCCGCCATGCTGCATATTAAAAAAATCAGAATGGCAGTCACAGTTCATAATCTGCATACATCCGATCAAACTGCACTATAGTGTAGTCAGATGCCTAGTAGTGTTTGTGTTAACCTACTTGTTTAACTTGCTGGCAATGGTGGTGGCACTGACTGTATCGTCGATCTTCATTCCTCCTCGGCGGCGCTGGCTCCGCCTCCTCAGGCTCTCTCCTCGGGCTCGGCTCCTCCCATGCTCCTCCTCCCATCCCCTCCCCGTATACGGCCGTGACCCCTGAGATACGTCACGCCGCTGGGAGGGGGGCCGCTCTAAACATAGGAGGAGGGAAGGGAAGTCTTGATGACACTGGAGGCAGCCGCAGGCGCAGCGTAATGGACGGCTATTGGCTGACGGCGCCGCCGCCGGGTACGTGCAGAAACATGCAGAGAAACTGTGACAGTGATTGACAGCCGGCCGGGCCCGGCCCACTTCCGATCAGCCCACCGGGAATCTCCCGGTACTCCCGATGGCCAGTCCATCGCTGATGAAGGCAGTTGTTTACAACGTTGCTATCCACATGAATACCCCTATATATAAAATAAAGGAAGTTACCTTCTGCGTTTCAGTTCACTTGCACAGCAATAGAACACAGCACAGTCAAAAAGACTGGATTTGTTCCTGTTGCAGTTCAGTTACGTTATCAGGTCTCCTGACCACCAGCCTGTGATTTTAACTAATGAGCTAATTTCTCTGTCACTCTTTTTCTCTCCTCCTATCAGCATGCTACTTGCACTGCAGCAAACTAATTGGCTCTGTGGGCAGTTTCTCCCTCCCCTAGTCTGAACTTTGCTGTACAGGGATACCAAGTCAGATTCAGGCACTTACACTACTTCTATTCAGAACATGTCTTTAACCACTTGCTTACTGGGCACATAAACCCCCTTCATGCCCAGGTGAAATTTCAGCTTCCGGCACTGCGTCGCATTAACTGACATTTGCGCGGTCGTGCGACGTGTCTTCCAAACGAAATTGGCGTCCTTTTTTTCCCCACAAATAGAGCTTTATTTAGGTGGTATTTGATCGCCCGTGCGGTTTTTATTTTTTGCGTTATAAACAAAAAAAAGAGCGACCATTTAAAAATATATATATATTTTTTACTTGTTGCTATAATAAATAATCCATTTTTTTAAAAAAATATTTTTTTTTTTCTCCGTTAAGGCCGATACGTATTCTTCTACGTATCTTTGTACAAAAAAAAAAATCGCAATAAGCGACTGCTTTGTGCAAAAGTTATAGCACCTACAAAATAGGGGACAGAATTATGATTTTTTTTTACTATTTTTTTTTTACTAGTAATGGCTGTGATCTGCGATTTTTTATTGGGACTGCGACATTACGGTGGACACATCGGACACTTTTGACACATATTTTGGACCATTCACATTTATACAGCGACCAGTGCTATAAATATGCACTAATTACTGTTTAAATGTAACTGGCATTGAAGGGGTTAACACTAGGGGGTGAGGAAGGGGTTAAATGTGTATCCTGGGTCTGTTCTAACTGTGTGGGGGGAGGGGGGTGACTGGGGAGGTGACTGATGCTGTGTCCCTATGTACAAGGGAAACAGCATCTGTCTCCTCTCCCTGACAGGACGTGGAGCTCTGTGTTTACACCCAGTGGCACGCGCGGGGAATTACAACAACATGACGTCCAAAGATGTCAACCCGACACCTCAGGTCTACGTCTTTTGTCCATAGCGCGGATCTGTAGTGGTTAATTACATTATAATGAATAGAAAACTGCAGTAATTTCAGTTTTTTTTTATATCTGCCTGGAGATCAGCTTCAAGTATTATGTCAAAAGGTGAGCTTGTATATCCCCCACACATATACAAGTCCCTAGTTAGAAAAAATATGAAATCTATTCATGACATTGAATACAAAGGAACATACAATACACGCAGAACACACTGAAGGTCATTCTCCAAAGAGATTTTTTTCTTTGTACAAGTATTAATTGATGCATTCCTGTATGTATTGTATTGTAACATAACAAAGTTATATCCATTAGATGCATACCAATACAGTATATTCTATTTTTTTGAACATGAAGATCATCAGGCCAGTAATCTATAAGTGCAACATAAGGAATAGAAAAAGGTGAGCCAATCAAAATTTACAAAACTGGGCCCAAAACCGATACGTATTCTTCTACATATTTTTCTAAAAAAAAAATCGCAATAAGCGTTTATTGATTGGTTTGCGCAAAAGTTATAGCGTCTACAAAGTAGGGCATAGTTTTATGGCATCTTTATTAATATTTTTTTACTAGTAATGGCGGCGATCAGCGATTTTTATCCATACTGCGACCTTATGGCGGACACTTCGGACACTTTTGACACATTTTTGGGACCATTGGCATTTTTAATAGCGATCAGTGCTATAAAAATGCATTGATTACTATAAAAAGGCCACTGGCAGGGAAGGGGTTAACACTAGGGGGCGAGGAAGGGGTTAATCATGTTCCCTGTGTGTTCTAACTGAAGGGGGGGTGGGACTGACTTGGGGAAATGACAGATTGCTGTTTATACATTGTATGAACAGACGATTCGTCATTTCTCCCCCTGACAGGACCGGGAGCACGCGCCCCTATTGGCTGAATCGCGAGATGGCGTAATATTACGTAATCTCGCGCAGGGGAGCCAACATGCCGCAGTGTAACTGCGGCGGCTGGTCGGCCAGTGGTTAAGTAAAGCTTACTCAATATTTTAAGTTTATAGACCCTGGGCCAGATTCACGTAGAATCCGCGGCGGCGTAGCGTATGCCATTTACACTACGCCGCCGCAACTTACTGGAGCAAGTGCCGTATTCTCCAAGCACTTGCTCCGTAATTTGCATCTTGTATTTAAATTAAGCGCCCCCCCGCGCCGATCGAACTGCGCATGCGCCGGCCGTACAAATAGCCCAGTGCGCATGCTCCAGCTCACGACAGAAAACGTCAATGAAGCCGACGTGAGCGTCATTGACGTAAAGCCCTATTCGCGAACAACTTAGTAAAACGACGTAAACGACAGAAAAAGACGACGCTGTCCCGACGCCATACTTAACATGGCATACGACGGACCTTCAGAAACGTACCCCTCATATAGCAGGGGTAGGTTTACACTTACGGAAACAACGTAAACGACGACGAGTCAACGTAAAAACGTCCGGGAATCGGCGTATCTTTCTCATTTGCATAAGCAAATGAGAAATCGAAGTAAACGCCACCTAGCGGCCAGAGAAGAATTACATCTAAGATCCGACGGTGTAAGTGTCTTACACCTGTCGGATCTACACCGTATCTATGCGTAAGTGATTCTAGGGATCACACGCATAGATACCCGGGCCAAAAAACAGAGACACGACGGTGTATCTTGAGATACACCGTCGGATCTCTTTTGAGAATCTGGCCCCATAAGTTTAAGTTAGGAATACATACATGTATGTATTCTTAACCTAAACCTATGGTCTATAAACTTAAAATATTCTGTAGGTTTTACTTAAACCTATGGTTTAAAAAAAAATTAGTTGGCTTTACGTAAAACAACAAAGTTGAAAACACAAAAAGTCACAATTTTTTGGAGTAGACCCAGCACAATATTTTTTACAGTGTGTCAACCTGTCTGAAAACATAGTTTTAAGTGATATTAACGTATTTTTTCTTGTAACTTACTCAATTTTACCGAATAGTAGCGAAGATACAGACATCAGCAGGAGAGATCAAAGTGAGATATTGGCTGGAGATGACACAATATTCTGGCAACTAGGAAGTGCAGAGATATGGCTTAAATCAGGAAATTCATGGGAAGAGCAAAGAGTTTAAGGTTCAAGGTAAATAAGATTCACAGCAGGATCATTCAAGTAAGCAGAGTCATTGCCAGACACAGCTGAGGTCCCATGTTCAATTCCAGGTCCTGACAGGTATAATTGTTTTTAACCACTTGCTTACTGGGCACATAAACCCCCTTTGTGCCCAGGCGAAATTTCAGCCTCCGGCACTGCGTCGCTTTAACTGACAATTGCGCGGTCGTGCGACGTGGCTCCCAAACAAAATTGGCGTCCTTTTTTTCCCCACAAATAGAGCTTTCTTTTGGTGGTATTTGATCGCCCGTGCGGTTTTTATTTTTTGCGTTATAAACAAAAAAAGAGCGACAATTTAAATATATATATATATTTTTTACTTGTTGCTATAATAAATATCCCAATTTTTTTTTAAAAAAAATATATATTTTTTTCTCAGTTAAGGCCGATACGTATTCTTCTACGTATTTTTGTAAAAAAAAAAAAAAAAATACACAATAAGTGACTGCTTTGCGCAAAAGTTATAGCACCTACAAAATAGGGGACAGAATTATGATTTTTTTTTAATATTTTTTTTTTACTAGTAATGGCGGCGATCTGCGATTTTTATTGGGACTGCGATATTGCGGCGGACACATCGGACATTTTTGACACATTTTTGGCGCCATTCACATTTATACAGCGACCAGTGCTATAAATATGCACTAAATACTGTATAAATGTGACTGGCATTGAAGGGGTTAACACTAGGGGGTGAGGAATGGGGTTAAATGTATTGCCTGGGTGTGTTCTAACTGTGTGGGGGGAGGGGGGTGACTGGGGGAGGTGATCGATGCTGTCTCCCTATGTACAAGAGAAACAGCATCTGTCACCTCTCCCTGACAGGAACGTGGAGCTCTGTGTTTACACACAGAGCTCCACGTCCCTGCTCTGTCACCGACGATCGCGTGTACCTGACGGACATTGCGGCCGCCGGGTACACGCATCGAATCCTCGGTGATGCGTCGGGACTGTTTTTCCCTGGCGCGCGTGGGGAATTACAAGTAAATCACGTCCAAAGACGTGACCCCGGCGCCTCAGGTCCGCGCTGTTGACGTATTCTGTCAATAGCGCGGACCCGAAGTGGTTAAAATGTAATAACATGTGGTACAAAGTGGGAGAGGTTTCATCAACTAGAAATGCGCAATATCTCTGAAACCAAACCAGCACATACGTTTGTTTTTGCAGCACAAATCAGCACAGGTGCAGTGCAAACGAATCCTATCTTTGTTTCTTGTTTGTATCTTTAAATTTTAAATAACATTAAGTGCAAAGTGGGTGGGGCTTAATGTTACATAATCTGAATTTGAATTTCTTTCAAAACTTTTTTATTGAAGTTTCAACATACATAGTGGTATAGCAATGCAGTGAAATGAACATTGTAAAGATATGAATTTGAATTTCAATATCTCCAAAAACAAACCGGCTGAAACATTCATTTTTGTGGCACAAATCAGCGCAAACAAATGGTAATTTTTTAGGGCTGTTACTGATCAAAATTTTTGTGTTCGATTAATCGTTTTTATTTTTAATCGATTAATCGACTAATTTCGATTAATTATAACGCACATACAGATCCAACTACTTTTAGCCAATCTCCTTGCAGGCCGATTACCAGTGCAGCTCCCAACCACTGGAAAAATGAATAGCAGGATACAAAAAACACACACAGGCAGCGCTCAATGGGAATAGCATTAAAACTTTTATAGTCTTCAAGTAGGTAACCAAATAAATATTGCACTGGAGATAAAATCGATGTAGCTACATAAACTGTACCAAAAGCAGTCATAAAAACATGTAGCTAAATATGATACTGGTATAAAAATGTGTACAACGATACTACTGCTGAATCCAGATGAGAAGAATTTAACATCAGGCCGTCGGCATGTAAATGTTCCGTGAAGGGAACTATCACAACTCCCAGTGGATGGCTGTAGAATCCCAGGGTGATAGAAGGAAGTGTAACAGCCCTTGCGTATGGCAGATAGTAAGGTCCCACCGGCATGCAGATATAAAGGCACAGCAAAGGAGCCCTTCAGATGGACCTGGCAAGCCCCGCTGGTGTCCGTGACATTACCGGACCTCTGACGGAACTCCCTGAAGGCCCAGAAGCCGGCAGAAAGGTGAGTAACAATCAAAAAATTGTAATCGATCAAAAAGATTTTGATCGATCAAAAAAATTAAAGATTAATCGATTAATTAAAAGTTAATTTGCACAGCCCTATAATTAAAAAAAAAAAAATTAAAAATTTAATAGCATGGGTTGCAAAGTGGGAAGGTTTCATCAACTATTATGAGCTCTAAAACCAAATAGAACAAACTTTCATTTCTTTTGTACAAATCAGGACTAGTCAGCACAGATGCAGGACAATAATGCTATCTTTGTTTTTAAATCTTAATAACATAGGGTGCAAATTGGGTGGGGCTTGAGGTCACATAATCTAAAAATGTATATGCAATAACTTCAAAACCGAATGGCAGCAACACATTCAATTTTGTGGCACAAAACGGTTTTTAAGCTCAAAAGTCGGCAGTCCCTCACCTTGCATCTTGGTTGCATTCTGTCGAATACAGTAAGTGCAAACTTTGCGTGCACACAAGTGAGTTGTCTCAATAGGTGTATACAACAGATATATGTCCATTTAAAAATAAAGCAAAAAATTTGGATAGAAAAATTCTTGTAACTGGTGAGGCTCTTTTGTTTTGATGGGCCTCATATAAATGGGAACTGACTTGTGTATGTTTTGAACAATCCATAAGACGTCAGACAGTATCAAAACTTGTGCGGTTGCACATTTGGCAAACATCTGCTTAAATTTGTTCAAATGAAAAGATAATTTTTTTAAGTAAATGTAACTCAATTAGAATATGAAAAAAGAACATACCTTAAAAGTTTTGTCTAGATTACTCAATATTATACATAATTTTGTGTAAATGTAAAAGGTATGTTTAAGAACTATTAGAAATGAAGTAAGGTACTTAAAATATTAAAAATTACTTAACAAAAAAATTACAAGCTAACAGAATAATTGTTATCAGTGTGGAGAGGAGCATCAAAATACCATCTGGGGAATGCTAGAATGCCAGACACTGTTCAGAGTTCAAATGTCAGTGGGGGTGACAGATACATTTATGCAAAACGGGTATGATCAAACGGGATTGGAGTGTTCTTCTTTTTTGAAGACCAGCACTGGAGTGTTCACAACCCTGAGGGCTACATTGCCTGTTAGCCGAGCATGAGAGTGTGAGGCAATTAATGTCGGGAAGTGCATATCCTATGGGGATTTGGTGACACGAGTTGTACGTGGTGTGGTGTGGAGGTTACATTTCAACATCAGACAGTGATTTATCACAGACTATATTTGTTTCACATATCCAGATATGGACATGTTTATTTTGGACTGGGTGTATTTTTTTGTTTGATGTGTGATTCTATCTACTATATAGCGGCACTGTTTACCATATTATTTACATACCGGTAGATCTGCGACTACCTTGCACTACATAGGTGAAAGTAAATCTAAAGGAAATTGAACAAGAAAATTGAATAATGTATGACAAGCTTTAGGCTGTACAGAGGCGACCGTATCTTAGCAAT
Source organism: Rana kukunoris (assembly GCA_029574335.1). NCBI lineage: Eukaryota > Metazoa > Chordata > Amphibia > Anura > Ranidae > Rana > Rana kukunoris. The sequence goes on along the minus strand of CM056051.1, from coordinate 145,147,026 downwards.
AGAGGACTAGTCCCTAGCCCCATTTAGCTGCCAGACAGGAGATTTTGTCTGATATATTTGATCAAATATGGCCATTGCCCTAAACCTGTAAAGAGTTTGTGCCATGTGTTGTTGTAATGAGCTTAAAATTGCATGTCTTGCTGCACATGACCAACTCGCAAAAGTGTGAAAGGGTCCTAAATGTACATATATGTGTTAAATGGCCTAATGATTTTTGTAAACCTTATTTTTTTTTCCTTTTTATTATTTAACTACACAAACATTTAAAAAAAGTTGTGTTCCTCAATACATTGCTTTATCTGACTTCATACTTGTATATTGTACTGTATACATCTATGTATTGTACAGGACACCCATACTAGTGCCCCATTTCCAGTCAAGTTAGCAAAGTGTGGGTTCCAGGTCACAGGTCCAGGTTCACACTGAAAAACCCAGGAACACACTGTGCTTTATGTGCAATTTCAGCCCAATTATGTCCTCACACTCTCTGACCATCTCCTGTAGTATGTCTGTAGTCTCTGACAGTCTCTCTGTACCATGTCTGCAGTCTCTGATCGTCAACTGTAGTATGTCTGCGGTCTCTGACCATCTCCTGTACCATGTCTGCAGTCTCTGACCATCTCTTGTACTATGTCTACAGTCTCTGACCGTCTCCTGTAGTATGTTTACGGTCTCTGACCATCTCCTGTACCATGTCTGCAATCTCTGACTAAGGATGAGCTCCAGCGTTTTTGCACAACCCACATGCAGAGCCGGCCAGGAAGGCAGCACTGTGCTGTGCTAATCACAGGCAGTGAGACATTGTCCCCTTGCGCGACTACAGAGATCGGGAAATGTCTCACTGTCTGTGATTAGCGCAGCGCAGTGCCAACTTCCTGGCAGGCTCTGCACGTGGGCTGTGTGGAACACGCCAGAGTTCATCCTTCTCTCTGCAGTCTCTGACCATCTCCTGTATTATGTCTGCAGTCTCTGACCATCTCCTGTATTATGTCTGCAGTCTCTGACCATCTTCTGTAGTATGTCTGCAGTCTCTGACCGTCTCTTGTATCATGTCTGCAGTCTCTGACCGTCTCTTGTATCATGTATGCAGTCTCTGACCATCTCCTGTAGTTTATCTGCAGTCTCTGACCATCTTCTGTAGTATGTCTGCAGTCTCTGACCATCTCCTGTTGTATGTCTGCAGTCTCTGACCGTCTCTTGCATCATGTCTGCAGTCTCTGACCGTCTCTTGTATCATGTATGCAGTCTCTGACCATCTCCTGTAGTTTATCTGCAGTCTCTGACCATCTTCTGTAGTATGTCTGCAGTCTCTGACCATCTCCTGTTGTATGTCTGCAGTCTCTGACCGTCTCTTGTATCATGTATGCAGTCTCTGACCATCTCCTGTAGTTTATCTGCAGTCTCTGACCATCTCCTGTAGTATATCTGCAGTCTCTGACCATATCTTGTATCAAGTATGCAGTCTCTGACAATCTCTTGTATCATGTCTGCAGTCTCTGACCATCTCTTGTATCAAGTATGCAGTCTCTGACAATCTCTTGTATCATGTATGCAGTCTATGACCATCTCCTGTAGTATGTCTGCAGTCTCTGACCATCTCTTGTATCAAGTATGCAGTCTCTGACCATCTCTTGTATCATGTATGCAGTCTCTGACCATCTCCTGTATCATGTATGCAGTCTATGACCATCTCTTGTATCATGTATGCAGTCTCTGACCATCTCCTGTATCATGTCCGCACACTCTCTGACCGTCTCTTGTATCATGTATGCAGTCTCTGACCATCTCCTGTAGTATATCTGCATTCTCTGACCATCTCCTGTAGTATGTCTGCAGTCTCTGACCATCTCTTGTATCATGTATGCAGTCTATGACCATCTCTTGTATCATGTATGCAGTCTCTGACCATCTCCTGTATTATGTATGCAGTCTCTGAACATCTCCTGTATTATGTATGCAGTCTCTGACCATCTCCTGTATCATGTCTGCAATCTCTGACCATCTCCTGTATCAAGTATGCAGTCTCTGACAATCTCTTGTATTATGCCTGCAGTCTCTGGCCATCTCTTGTATCAAGTATGCAGTCTCTGACAATCTCTTGTATCATGTATGCAGTCTATGACCATCTCCTGTAGTATATCTGCAGTCTCTGACCATCTCCTTCTCCTGTAGTATATCTGCAGTCTCTGACCATCTTCTGTAGTATATCTACAGGCTCTGACCATCTCCTGTAGTATGTATGCAGTCTCTGACCATCTCCTGTATCATATATGCAGTCTCTGACCATCTCCTGTATCATGTATGCAGTCTCTGACCATCTCCTGTAGTATGTATGCAGTCTCTGACCATCTCCTGTAGTATATCTGCAGTCTCTGACCATCTCCTGTAGTTTATCTGCAGTCTCTGACCATCTCCTGTAGTATGTCTGCAGTCTCTGACCATCTCTTGTATCATGTATGCAGTCTATGACCATCTCTTGTATCATGTATGCAGTCTCTGACCATCTCCTGTATCATGTGTGCAGTCTCTGACCATCTCCTGTATCATGTATGCAGTCTCATACTACAGGAGATGGTCAGAGACTGCATACATGATACAAGAGACGGTCAGAGAGTGTGCGGACATGATACAAGAGATGGTCAGAGACATGCTTACAAGATACAGGAGATGGTCAGAGACTGCAGATATACTACAGGAGATGGTCAGAGACTGCATACATGATACAGGAGATGGTCAGATGCACCTGAAGGGTGGTCAGTAACAGCGTAGCGAGGCCAGTCTGAGGGGGATCACTGATGTAGGGGGCAGTGAATACAGTAAGGTAAGGAGGCATTGATATCAAGGTTAATCGTTATATCAATAAGCCCCCCCCTCACATTAGTGTTTCCATTTTAAATGCAAGTTGGAATTCTGTGGACAATGACATAAAGGGCAACGCTGATGTAAAGGGGAACGCAGTGGACTCTGATATAAGGTGATCTCATCACCAGAGCCCCCCTTACGTTAGAGTTCCCCCTTACATCAAATTTCCCCTTGCAGTGCAGGACTCTAATGTAAGGGGAACTCTGTGTTGGGTTATATTAACCTGACCTTCATGTAAATGGAGAAATATGGTTGTGACTCTTGTTATACCTTATACATATTGCTAGTAGCAGCTGCACAAATGTTATCTATTTTTGTGTGCGTGCCCCTGGAAGACGATAGTTTATATCGAAACGGACGTAGGGCGAGCGACGCGCTGTTGTCACCCAGTTCCCATATGTTCCACCAGTGGACGAGTGCCTGAAGTTTTTTCTTGTGTTCCGGCCGGCACATTAATTCTTAAGGCGTTTTTTTCACTGCATAATTGTAAGTGCATTTTATTCCCCTTTTTTTTAAATAAATGTTATTAAGTTTAATACACTATGTGGAGCATTTGATTGTTTTTGCATGGTGGGCATCCTACTGCTGCATGTTCCTGGCTACCAGCCCTTACCGGGAGTGACGGTCTGACATCACGCGAGTGAAACTCCGTATATGCTGTATCTGATCCTTTGTCTTTCTGGTAAGAGACTACTCTATAAGCTTGGTGGAGGATACACTTGTTTTGTTTTTTGACCACTTCTATCAACTTGTTGTGACTCAGGAGCACCGGTGTTTATCTTTTCATGGACTTTTTTTCTTTTATATATTAATTGGAAATTCAGCAGAGGGACATTTATTTTCATCACCATATGTTTTCGTCATTAATAATATCTATTAGGTGATCGTTTATTGTCCAGTGGCCATCATAGGTCACCCTTTTTTAATTTGTGTTTACTCACTTATTGATCTGTGGTCATTTATATATTTATTCTATTTGTGGTAGCGCGATTTAATTTTTTCTTGTGTAATATATATATTTGATTAAAGAAGAATTGGTTAGAGAGAGTTCTAGAAACTGTAAATTCATAGGATTTAAGGCTCTTTATATATGCAATTTTTACCGTTATTTTTTATCGTTTGAATTATTTTTCCCATTATGGGAGTTAGTGGGGCTTCATATCTAAGGTTTGCCTAAGGCCTTTACCAAGCCTAGAGCCGCCTCTGTGTATGTGTTTTGTTTTGCCTTATTTTTGGTGCTGAAGATAAGCAGACTTTTATTTGATGCTGAAGCTAAGCGGACTTTTCTGTTAGGCCTCGTACACACGAGGGGATATGTCCGCTGAAAACGGTCCGATGGACCGTTTCAGCAGACATCTCCACTCGTGTGTATGGGCTAGCGGACAGATTTCTCCACCCGACAGATTTCAAAGCATGCTTTGAAATCTATCCGGTGGAATCTGTCCGCCCGACATGTCTGCTGGTTAGTACACTTACCAGCAGACATGTCGTCCCCCACCGCCGCCGCGCCGCCGCCGAATGGATTCGGCGCATGCGCGGAAGTGTTTAACTTCCTGGTGCGGTGACGTGGCGGTGACGTGGCGGCGTCAACGTCACCGCCGCGTCACCGCGCCGTCCGGCGGCGGGGAATTTGATCCGATGGTGTGTACACGCCATCGGATCAAACTCCCGATCGGACATATCCGATGGAAATGGTCCGCGGACCGTTTTCATCGGATATGTCCGACCGTGTGTACGAGGCCTTATAGTTTTCCTTGTGTGCTGAGCAAAGCCTTGTTTTTGGTTTCTCTGTGAATAAAAGACTTTTGTTTGTTCCCCAGAACGGTTTATGCACTTAATCCCACCGAGTTATAGCCCCCAAACGTTACAGTATGTTTCTAAGTTCAATTGTTTTAGTCTTGCTTCTTTTGTTTTTGTTATTTTTTTTACTATTTTTATTATTTTAATAATGCCTTAAAAAAACAAACATGTCCTTTCTTCAGATATGGTAATAAATGGACCATTGCTGTTCTGTTTTGTAGAAACTTTTATAGCAAGTACTGCTGCGAATGGAGGTCATTAAAAGACTTCACATGAACAGCCACAGTATAGTACAGTGGAACCTTGGTTAATGAGTAACTTGGTTTGAGAGCGTTTTGATTTGCAAGCAACTTTTTTTTTTTAATTCTGATGTTGACTCGCAAGACGAGCAGAATTCAAGCTAAATAGGCCTGCAGTACCTCATTTGGCCTGAGGTACGGGGGCGCAGAAGCCGAGCAGAGCCGAAAAATAGGCCTGCACTACCTCATTTGGCCTGAGGTATGGGGGCATAGGAGCTGAGAAAAGCCGAACATTGGCCTGCGGTTCCTCATTTGGCATTTGGCCTGAGGTACGGGGGAGCAGGAAACGAGGTCCTAGGGCCTTTCTGTCCGTTTTCGGCGCACTCTGGCGCCCCCACCCCTGGCCGTATTCGGTATTGCATCCCATTGAAGTCAATGCGGAACAAATTATTTTCATTTACATTGACTTAAATGGTAAAACTTGCTTTGATATGCTAGCACTTTGGATTACGAGCATACTCCTGGAATGGATTATGCTCGTAATCCGAGGTTCAACTGTAAGTTCTTGTTACATATTTATGAAACATCATTTATGTACTCTGATTTGTAATCTGAAAAAACACATCCTGACATTTGTTTATGTCAGTAACACAAAAAAGTTAAGAATTTGCTCTGATTCTGTATTTACCGAAATTAAGTATTCATATTCTAAGCAAAAACACTTATCCTCTGTTAAAATTAGCAATCCTGTATTGTACAAAAGGGTGCAAATTGAGTACTTACTTTACATACTATATTTTATGCTTGTGAGAGAAAATTGTTTACATATTATTTGTTTTATAATGTGTTTATATTCTCCTTGACTGAGAACTTTGAATCATGTTGTGATTTGCATGGTTACCTTGACACGTTCCATGCTTTGCTCTCTTTGTTTCTGGCTATAGATAAATCAATCATTACCTATGTCATTGCTGGCAAATTTCAAGCAAATATAAGTATTGAGTTCCTGGAATTAATTCTTAGCTTGGCTTATACAGCATAGCAAAATACTATCAGAGGATGTTCATATTGATTGTTTGTGCTGTCCGTATAAACCTGCATGGTCTAAACTAGAAATATTGCATACCGTGTTTAGGTGGCCATGGAGAAATAGTTAAAAAATAATAAAACACATAAACTCTGCTGACAATGGTACAAAAGAGGTGATTGTGTGCAAAATGTGTACTTGTTTGAAAAAGGATAACAAACATAGTTACATAGTTGAGAAGGTTGAATAAAGACACCAGTCCATCCAGTTCAACCTGTGTGGGTATGTGTCTTCATGACCAAAAAAACAAAAAAAATAACAAATATTTTTCCATAAACCTGGTTAAACCATTTCTCCTCCAATTTCATTGAGTGGCCCCGTGTCTTCTTTCCCTTCCTGAGACTGAATAGTTAATTTCCTATGCTAGAATCACCATTAAGATGTTTGTTAATCACTATCATATCTTCTCTCAAGTGTCTCTTCTCTAGGGAGAATATGTTTAATGTTTATAATCATTCGATATAACAGAGGTCCTCCACATTCATTATTAGCTTTGTTGCCCTTCTTTGGACTCTCTCGATCTTCAGCACATCCTTCTGAGGACTGGTGACCAGAACTGGATGGCATACTCCCAGTGGCGTCACTAGGGTTGGTGTCACCTGGTGCGGTAAAACATGGTGTCACCCCCCCCCCCCCCCCGTCTAGGCTGCCTAGAACTATGAAGGCAGTGCACAGTCACGGGGCGCACTCCAAGCCAGCCCCTGTAAATGATAGTATAGGGTGGTATAGTGGCAGGTTAGGGTAGAATAGGGTGGTATAGTGACAGGTTGGTGTGGTATATGGCAGGTTAAGGTGGTACAGGGCAGGTCAAGGTAGTATGGGGCAGGTTAGGGTGTTATAGGGCAAGTTAGGGTGGCATATGGCAGGTTGGGGTGGTATTGGGCAAGTTAGGGTGGTACAGGAAAATGATGGTGGGAAAGGGCAGGTTGGGGTGGTATAAGACAGGTTGGGGTGGAATAGGGCAAGATGGGGTGGCACAGGGCAGGCTGGGTGGTATAGGGCAGGTAGGGGTGACACAGGGCAGGCTGGGGTGGTATACAGCAGGCTGAGGTGGCACAGGGCAGACTGGGGTGGTATGGGGCAGGCTGAAATGGCACAGGGCAGGCTGGGGTGGTATACAGCAGGCTGGGGTAGCACAGGGCAGGCTGGGGTGTTACACAGCAGGCTGGGTGGTATGGGGCAGGCTGGGGTGGTATACAGCAGGCTGGGGTGGCACAGGGCAGGCTGGGGTGGTATAGGGCAGGCTGGTATGGAACAGGGCAGGCTGGGGTGGTATACAGCAGGCTGGGGTAGCACAGGGCAGGCTGGGGTGGTAGGGGGCAGGCTGTGGTGGCACATGGCAGACTGGGGTGGTATGGGGCAGGCTGGGGTGGTAGGGGGCAGGCTGGTGTGGCACAGGGCAGGCTGGGGTGGTACACTGCAGGCTGGGGTGTTACACAGCAGGCTGGGTGGTATGGGGCAGGCTGGTATGGCACAGGGCAGGCTGAGGTGGTATACAGCAGGCTGGGGTAGCACAGGGCAGGCTGGGGTGGTACACAGCAGGCTGGGGTGGCACAGGGCAGGCTGGGATGGCACACAGCAGGCTGGGGTGGTATACAGCAGGTTGGTCTAGTGGGGGAAGGGGGTGGCTGGACACAGCTATATTATATATTTACCAACTTGCACCCCCCCCTTTCTTTATCAGACTAGCACAGCACAGGATGCCAGACACTGTTTGAGAGTCCTTCCACACCAGCTCTCAGACGGCCTGCCAGTACCATGGCAACCCCCCCACCTAACCTTGGGCTCAGGCCAGCGGTGGACACCATGAAACCCCCTCGCAAGCTCAGTGTCACCCTTTACTAGTTCACTTCCCTCCCGCCTGTACTGTACTGACACATGTTTTGGGAGTCTGGAGAGGAGACGAGGACAGCATCACAGCATGCAGCCGTGCCGGCTCCTCCCCCACTCTCCCCGCACATTGCATTGAGCATGCAGAGGAGATCCCGGAAGGGAAGGAGGAAGCCGCAGCACCAGTCTGAGCTGGGTATCGCCGTATGTGTGGGGATGGTCAAACCCCGGGCACCCAGTCTGCTTCTGCCTTACTCCCTCCTCCCCCACTCTCCCTGCACATCGCATTGAGCAGAGGAGATCCCGGAAGGGAAGGAGGAAGCCGCGGCACCCCTCTCAATGTGGCGCCAGTCTGAGCCGGGTGTTACCCTCTGGCGGGTGTCGCCCGGGTTCGGGCCGCACCCCAATAGCAACGACACAGGCTCTGGGCATGGTGTCACCCCTCTAAGGGTGTCACCCGACCGCACCCCCCGCACCCCCTTAGCAACGCCTCTGCATACTCCAGATGTGGCCGAACCAAAGTTTTATAAAGTAGCAAGATTACAGTTTTATCTTTTGAGTAGATACCTTTTTAAATGCATGCTATCTTTTTAAAACATGCCACCTCCACTAGCCATGAACTCTGTCTGCCCTGGTGGCTTAGCAGTCCTCTTCATTGAGCTGACAGCTTTGGCAAATTGTTCATGTGAAACAGTTCTCCGTAGGTTCTCATGTAAAAGTGGTCTTCCTCAGTGGTGCTGGTGCTCAATTTTTTTTTGGGGGGGGAGCAAACAAACTGTAAAAAAAAAACATAAATTGCAGCCACTGTGCTTATAAATTGCCACCACTGTGCCCATCAAACGCAGCCAATGTGCCCATCAATTGCTGACACTCTACCATTAAATTGCCGCTACTGTGCCCATCAATTGCTGCCAGTGTGCTTATCAACTGCTGCTAGTGTGCCCATCAACTGCTGCTAGTGATCCCATAAACTGCTGCTACTGTGCACATCCATTACTGCTACTGTGCCCATCTACTGCCGCTAGTGTGCCCATCAACTGCCGCTACTGTGCCATCCACTGCCACTATTGTGCCCATCAACTGCTGCTAGTGTGCCCAGCAACCGGCCCCACTGTGCCCATTCACTGCCACTACTGTGCCCCTCAACTGCTGCTACTGTGCCTATCACCTGCCGCTACTGTACCCATCAACTGCAGCCGGTGTGCCCTTCAACTGCCGCTACTGTGACCATCAACTGCCGCTACTGTGCCCATCAACTGCCGCTACTGTGCCCATCAACTTATGCCAGTGTGCATTCCTTGCACCCTCAGCACCTACCTCTTCTTGGTGGGGTATCGGTTTATGGCAGCTGTGTCCTCCATGCACCTCGATCTCTTCTCCCACCCTCTCTTCCCGTCCTCTGCTATGGGTGGAGGCCTGATAGGCGGCATCCAATCACAGCGTATGTAATTGGACGCCTAAAAAGGCGGCGTCCAATCACAGTGTCTGTCGTTTTAGCCAATCAGGTGACAGGTTACACAGACCTGAGCACCTGATAGGCCGAGAGGTGAGGAGAAAGGCGAACGCCCAGCATGGTGCCCGCTGTTCACTGTTTTAGACACACGATCAGTCCATCCGATGAGAACGGTCCAAAGGACTGTTTTCATCGGTTAACCGATGAAGCTGATTGTGGCATACAAATTGTTGCCCTTAGTGCTGCAGAAAATAATAAGAAATAGATTGTGTATTTACGGTAATCTTATACTCTCTCACAACATATCTTGCTTAACTATATAAATGTATTAAAAATGTTTTTTTCCATTTTGCATTGTTTCAAAATAAACTGGTAAGGGTGGAATGTCCCTTTAACAATGCTACTGACAGCAAATACACCTGCTTATATTGGCAATATCAGGTCGAATAATGACATAAAATGTTATCTGCGTCACACAAACCTATCTTAATGAATTACCGAAAATGTTTACAGTGTCAACATTATGCTATAAATACTGTATAACATACTTCACTTTTTCATTGTTTCAAATTTGTTTGCAGGCACATATCAGTTTGTACAGTATTGGACTATGTGTGCACATTAATTAAATTTTAAATCAGTGTAATGCATCATCTGGTTCAATAGGTGAGATATTATGTAAACATTGTACTATTCACAGCTTATCAAGATGCAGATCATTACACTATTATAGGTGGATGAATACAGAGGGAGTTCAGTGTAACAAATAAGAAAATTGCAATTTAAAATACATTTACACATCACTGGAATATTTTCATGTACTGTATTGTATGTAGATTATTTCTCTGATAATCTGTACATCTGGAATTGTATCTCTCCAAAACAGCTAGTGAAATAAATGGATGATATGCCTAAACAGTTTATAATTTTAAAACGTTTGGTGCCTTTTATTGTATATAAATAAAGAACAAGATAATCAATATAGCAAATTGTGCTGGTGAAGATCTTTATTTTGCTAGAAGAGGTCACCTAACAACTTAGGGCCAGATTCAGAAAGAGTTACGACGACGTATCAGTAGATACGCCATCATAATTCCGAATCCGCGCCGTCGTATCTTTAAGTGTATTGTCAAACTGAGATACGCTTAAATGTTGCTAAGATACAACCGGCGTAAGTCTCCTACGCCGTCGTATCTTAGCTGCCTATTTACGCTGGCCGCTAGGGGGGTGTACGCTGATTTACGCCTAGATTATGTAAATCAGCAAGATACACCTATTCACGAACGTACGCACGCCAGTCGCAGTAAGATACGCCGTTTACGTAGGCTGTTTTTCAGATGTAAAGATAAAGCACCAAAAAGATGTCGAATTTCACGTCGTTTGCGTAAGTTGATTCAGAATAGGGCTGTTCGTAGGTTACATTCACGTCGAAAGCATTGAGTAGTTGCGGCGTAATTTAGAGCATGCGCACTGGGATACGTCCACGGACGACGCATTCGCCGTTCGTTAAAAGCGTCAATTACGTGGGGTCACGGTTAATTAACACGCTCACCTCTTCCACATTTGAATTAGGCGCGCTTACGCCGGCACATTTACGCTACACCGTAACTTAGGACGCAATTGCTTTGTAAATACTGCACTTTCCTCACTAAGTTGCGGCGGCGTAGCGTAAATACGATACGCTACGCCCGCTCAAAGTTACGCGGCCCTACGTGAATCTGGCCATTAATCTTAACAGCTTGAGCTCTTTTGAGGTGTTAGGTACAACTGGAAATTTTAACAGGTGAAAGGCCTGGGAGCAGAGAAAAGCATCATGCACATATACTATGTATCACTACCCCCGGAGGAGCTGCTGGTTGTTTTGGGTCTACGCTCTGTGATTAACCCCTTAAAGTGGCTCAAAACCCCCCCGTGACACACCTGGTAATATGGGAGTTGTGGACCCCAGTAACTTGTGAGGAAGCACAATAACCCATTACACTACAACACTTATGCAATAAAAGGGGTTACCTTAAATGAAGGGGATCTTGCTGTATGAAATATAGGCTACACACAGACTTCAATAACCAAAATAATGCTTTACTTAAAGAAGAACAAAGGAAACATGAGTAAAACAATGATACTATATTCGCAGATCCCTGCAGTATCAGCAATAATATTAACGCTTAAGGTCCCATACACACGAGCAAATAGATTTGTTCAAATTGGTCGGACAGACCAATTTGAACAAATCTGTCTGCTGGGATGTATTGGTTTGATCGTGTACACACAATCAAACCAAAATCCCCCCGGCAGACAGCGCGCTGACGTGTCGGTGACGTGGCGGTGACGTTGACGCCGCCACGTCACCACACCAGGAAGTAAAACACTTCCGCTCATGCGTCAAAACCATTCGACGCGTGTGCGAGCATACAGTATATGTCTGCTGGTTAGCATACTAACCAGCAGACATGTCGGGCGGACGGGTTCCCAGTCGACAGATTTAAAAGCATGCTTTCAAATCTGTCGGCTGGCCAAATCCGTCCGTGTTTGCCCATACACACGATCGAATCTGTCTGCTGAAACGGTCTGGCAGACCGTTTCCAGCAGACAGATTTGATCGTGTGTACGCGGCCTTAATGTGAGCTAGGCTACAATGTCAAATAGACCTGTGTAAGCGCACAGCAAAAGGGACTCCTTCAACAAAACACATACATTGAAACGCCCTCTGGCCTAACCTCACCCAGCTCTGTTCCTCTCTACAATACCATACAAAGTAACAGAACTGATTACTCGGTCAACGAGCAATGCAATGAAAATAGTGAATATGCAAATCTAGATAACCTTTCAGTACTATAATTATAACTAATCAGGATGGCCTGGCATCCCAGGCCAAACTTCAATATAGTCTCCTGTTAATAGTTTGTGCACTTGTGCGTTGGCATGCGTTGGCGCGCAAAGAACAATTTATAATCCAAAAGGCCAGTAGCAAACTGTTAAATGTTTCCTGAATAGTCAAACCGCAAAGATGGATATCAATGATCCGTCCTTCCACAAGACAATCAGTTCTTTCAGGTAGTGCCCATCTCACCCAACCGGTTCAGGCCTTGTCCTTCTACGGCACACCGTCCGGTCGGTCAGCAGTCTCTGGTCTTCAGACAGGTTACTGGGATCTCGCCCGATGACTCTGGCAGAACTCCGTCCCTCCTTCTCAAAGCCGATCTGCTCGGGAGGTTACTGGGATCTCGTCCGATGACTCTGGCAGAACTCCGTCCCTCCTTCTCAAAGCCGATCTGCTCGGGAGTATGCAGGCCTCAACTGCGGCCTACTCCCAGTGGAGACACCCCTGACAGTGTCCTCCTGGGTTGAAGAGGCAGTGTCGAGAGAGCGCGACAAACACGTCCTCTCCCTTAAATTACCTCCACCAGCAGGCGGTGGGGAAGGCAATACATCTTGGGGTTGCACAGCTGCCCTCTGGGTAATGTAGTTCATTACAGGCCAGGGCAAATGGAGTCCCCTCTCCTTGTGAACTCAATCCCCCAACATCCACTGCGGTAGCAGAATGAAATGTAAACAACAGGTGGCTGTGACCCAACTCAGCCACAGGAGGGAGCCGAGATCCTTCACGATCAGCAATGGTAGTCTTTTTGTATCACATAAAAAAAAAGGCGATACCCTGCTACAACTATATAGTATAATAATATATATATGTATATATTGTGACGGTATGCGAGGTGAGATACTTGACCATAGATATATTTCACCGCGCATACGTTCTATTTTGAGAAGCTGAACCGGAATCCGGGCCGGGTTTTACGGCCTCTGGTGTTCCGGTCCGGATATTTGGGTCCACTGGAGTTCAATGTCAGGTGGACCTTAAAAACAACCAGGAAGAGATCAGAAGGGAGCTCTCTGGTTTTGGGACACTCAGGGAGGGAACCTGAGTGTGAGGAGCTCTCTAAAGACATTGCGAGGAAAAGGTTTGCGTTTTGTTTATTTTGTGGGTGGTGGGGACCAGCCCACACTGTATAGATAGGAGACCCTGATGTTTAGTTTAGCGCCGGACGGCAAGGATTTAAGTTTACTGTTTTGTTTATTTTAACCTGCAAACCTTTTGTGAAATAAACCTGGCAGCTGCCAGACTTAAAAAGAAAGTGCCTGTTTACAGACTGTGTTTCAGAAAAGTGATCCCCACGAGCTAATCTCCCACACGTGGTGGATTCAGCGGGCAACTTTTCTGAAGATGGAGGAAATGTTAAAAGCCCTGCTACAGGCCAATGCAGCCCAGCGGGAAACCAACCGCCAAGTCGCAGAAGCTGCTGCAGCGCAGCAGGCTGCCCTCCTACAGGCCAATGCAGCCCAACGGGAAACCAACCGACAGTTTGCTGAAGCTCTGGTGGAACTGAAAAAGGGGTCCGCACCTCCTGTGGCAGCAGAACCAAAGATACTACGGGCCTCCTACCACCTGCAAAAGATGACACCAGCAGATGATGTTGAGGCATACATGGCGACTTTCGAGAGAGTCGCTGTCCGTGAAGGATGGCCAAAAGAGCAGTGGGCGGGACTATTGGCCCCATTCCTAACTGGAGAACCCCAAAAGGCCTATTTTGACCTAGAAACAGATAAGGCACAGGACTATGAGACTCTCAAATCGGAGATACTCGCACGCTTGGGTGTCACCATGGCAGTTCGGGCCCAGCGCGTGCATCAGTGGTCCTACTCCAGCAACAAGCCACCCCGATCACAAATGTTTGACCTGGTCCACCTCACCAGGAAGTGGTTGCAGCCAGAGACCCTGACCAGCCTGCAGATTGTGGAGCATGTGGTAATGGACCGGTACCTACGTGCGCTTCCTGCTGCCCTGAGGAGGTGGGTCGGACAGGGGGACCCCAACACTGCAGCCCAAATGGTGGACCTAGTGGAAAAGTACAGTGCTACCGATGACTTGGTAAACCCACCTACGCCCCACTTCGGTGTGTCTAGAGGTGCAAGATCTCCCAGCGGTTCGGGTAAGACTGTTCCGGGGTTCAAGAGCTTGGGGAAAGTGGATAAGACTGTTACAGCAGATGAGACTGTGGGTCCTAGACCTGGAGACTGGCCACAGAAGCCAGGAAGGTCTTTGGGACCGTTAAGAGGACTGGGGGTGGGGCAAATACGGTGTTTTCGTTGCCATGCATTGGGCCATATTGCTGCAAACTGCCCTCTAAATGATGAACCTATGCAATGTGATTATGCTGATAGGAAAAGACACATTTCTCTGTTTGCACAGGTCGCATGTGTTGCGCTAGATCAGAGTCACCTGGAAAAACAGATGTGCGTTATTTTAGAGGATGGCAAGCCTCTCACAGCACTACTAGACTCTGGTAGCGTGGTGACCCTAGTTAGGAGTGCTTGTGTAGACCCCGAAAAACTACACCCCAGTAGTATTGGGGTAATTTGCATCCATGGGGACACTCGGTACTACCAGACAGCAGTGGTTGAGGTTGATACCCCCTGGGGCAGGGTAACACATTCAGTGGGGGTGGTACCCTCACTGCTCCATGAAGCTTTAGTAGGGAGAGACTTTCCCCATTTTTGGAAGTTATGGGAGCATAAAGGGAGGCTCGTAGATAGAGTTCCCCCTGCTGGGGAAACACGGGAACTCTCACCAAACCCGTTTTTCAAAAGGGAAAGGCAGGCTATTGGTGGGATCGAGGAAGCCGGAGATCCTCTTCCTTTCCCTGCCATGGTCGGGGAACCGGAGGACTTGGAAGCTAGCACCCAGCCTGAGGGTAACGAACAGGAAATCTCGCCTGACCCTGACATCGAGAGTAACCAAAATGTGGTACCCGACTTGGAGGTCAGGAGGGAGGATTTCTGTACTGAGCAGCTGCGAGAGCCCACCCTCATGAGTGCCAGGGAAAATGTTAAGGTGTTGGATGGGGAACCGGTGGATCCTAATTGGGTGGTGTCCTTCCCCTACATGGCGATTAAAAACATATTATATCGAGTGATAAAACATGGAGAGGAAGAGGTAGAACAGCTGCTGGTTCCCAAACCCTTTCGCAGGGTGGTGCTAGACCTGGCTCATGGTCATGTAATGGGGGGACATCGCGGGGTCGAAAAAACCAAGGAGAGAATCACCCAGAGATTTTTCTGGCCCGGGTTGCATGCAGAGGTCAAGGAGTATTGCGAATCGTGCCCGAGTGCCAAAGGTCAGCACCGTCGCCCCATTTTCGCAGCCCCCTTGTCCCTCTACCAATAATTGAGGTTCCCTTTGAGAGGGTTGGCATGGACCTGGTCGGGCCGGTGGTGAAATCTGCCCGAGGTCACCAGCATATTCTGGTGATCCTGGACTATGCGACTCGCTATCCTGAGGCCATACCCTTGCGTAACACCTCCGCTAAGGCTATTGCCAAGGAATTGGTCCAGGTGTTTAGTCGAGTCGGGATCCCGAAAGAGATCTTGACCGATCAGGGCACCCCTTTCATGTCTAGGGTTACCAAAGAATTGTGTAGATTGTACAAAATCTCCCATCTCCGTACTTCTGTCTACCACCCCCAGACAGATGGTCTGGTCAAAAGGTTTAATAAAACATTGAAGAGTATGTTGAAAAAGGCGGTCGACAAGGATGGGAGAAACTGGGATTATTTGCTACCATATCTCATGTTTGCCATACGAGAGGTTCCACAGGCCTCCACAGGCTTTTCCCCCTTTGAGCTCTTGTATGGTAGGCATCCCAGGGGCCTGCTAGATATTGCTTAAGAAACGTGGGAAGGAGAGGTCAGCCCATATAGGAGCATCATAGAACATGTCTCCTTGATGCAGGACCGAATCGCAGCCATCCTGCCCCTAGTACGGGAACATATGGAGCGAGCCCAGGAGGCCCAAAGGAGGGTCCATAACCGGGGTGCCAAGGTCCGTACTTTCAGCCCAGGGGACAGAGTGCTGGTACTGGTTCCCACAGTAGAAAGTAAATTTTTAGCTAAGTGGCAGGGTCCCTTTGAGGTTGTCGAAAGGGTGGGGGAGGTAAACTACAAAGTCTACCAGCCAGGCAAAAGGAAACCCCACCAAATTTACCATGTAAATCTCTTAAAGCCCTGGAAGGACCGAGAGACTTTACTGGCCACGACCTCACCTCCAACAGACCGGATACCCGTGATACCTGACGTTCCCATCACGGATTCCCTGTCTGTAGCACAACAAAATGACGTTAGGGCATTTGTGCAGAAAAATAAAGACTTTTTCTCCCCCTTACCCGGACTAACCAACACGATCCAACATGACATAGTGACGGAACCAGGGGTTCGGGTAAATGTAAAACCCTATAGAATCCCAGAGGCCCGGCGAGAGACGGTTGAGGAGGAAATAAAACAAATGTTAGAGTTGGATGTGATCGAAGAGTCCCACAGTGAGTGGTCAAGTCCCATAGTGCTGGTCCCAAAACCTGATGGCAGTATCAGGTTTTGTAATGACTTTAGAAAACTTAACAGTGTGTCCAAGTTTGACGCCTACCCGATGCCCCGGGTCGACGAACTTGTGGACAGGTTGGGAAAGGCTCGCTACATAACGACCCTGGATCTAACGAAAGGTTATTGGCAAATACCGCTTACTGAATCAGCCAAGGAGAAGACTGCCTTTTCCACTCCTGAGGGCTCGTTTCAGTATAAGCGGATGCCGTTTGGTCTGCATGGAGCCCCTGCATCATTCCAGCGAATGATGGACAAAACTTTGAGACCACATCGCTCGTATGCAGCGGCGTACTTGGACGATGTGGTCATCCACAGCCCAGATTGGGAATCGCACCTGCCCCGCGTACAAGCAGTGGTAGATTCCCTTAGGGAAGCACGTCTCACGGCCAATCCAAAAAAATGTGCCATAGGCCTGGAGGAGGCCAGATACCTTGGGTACATTATTGGCCGGGGAGTGGTCAAGCCGCAGACCAATAAGATTGAGGCAATTCAAAACTGGCCCCAACCAGTCAATAAAAAACAAGTGAGGGCCTTCCTGGGCATTACGGGGTATTACAGACGTTTCATACCCAATTTTGCCACCGTTGCTGCCCCCTTGACCGATTTGACGAAGGGTAGGGGGTCGGTCATGGTCAAGTGGAACCCCAAAGCCGAGGAGGCATTTCAGAAGTTGAAACAGGCTCTTTGTATGGTACCCGTACTAGTAACCCCGGACTTTAGCCAGGAGTTTGTTGTACAGACGGACGCCTCTGAGGTGGGCCTAGGGGCCGTACTCTCACAGAACAGGGATGGTGAGGAGCACCCAGTGGTATACCTGAGCCGGAAGCTGAACAAGCACGAGAAAAATTATGCCATCGTAGAAAAGGAGTGTCTCGCCATTAAGTGGGCTTTAGACTCCCTGAGGTATTACCTACTGGGGAGGTCATTTAAGCTGGTCACAGACCATGCTCCCTTGAAGTGGATGTGTGATAACAGGGAGAAAAATGCTCGGGTGACAAGGTGGTTCCTGGCTTTACAGCCTTTTAAATTTACGGTGGAGCATAGGCCAGGAAAACTCCAAAATAATGCAGATGCTCTCTCCCGGGTACACTGTATGGTTGGGGGAAGTGCTCAGCCGCAGGGGCTTGAGCAGAGGGGGAGGATATGTGACGGTATGCGAGGTGAGATACTTGACCATAGATATATTTCACCGCGCATACGTTCTATTTTGAGAAGCTGAACCGGAATCCGGGCCGGGTTTTACGGCCTCTGGTGTTCCGGTCCGGATATTTGGGTCCACTGGAGTTCAATGTCAGGTGGACCTTAAAAACAACCAGGAAGAGATCAGAAGGGAGCTCTCTGGTTTTGGGACACTCAGGGAGGGAACCTGAGTGTGAGGAGCTCTCTAAAGACATTGCGAGGAAAAGGTTTGCGTTTTGTTGTTTATTTTGTGGGTGGTGGGGACCAGCCCACACTGTATAGATAGGAGACCCTGATGTTTAGTTTAGCGCCGGACGGCAAGGATTTAAGTTTACTGTTTTGTTTATTTTAACCTGCAAACCTTTTGTGAAATAAACCTGGCAGCTGCCAGACTTAAAAAGAAAGTGCCTGTTTACAGACTGTTTCAGAAAAGTGATCCCCACGAGCTAATCTCCCACAATATATATATATATATATATATATATATATATATATATATATATATTGTAACGGGATGGCCCGTGATACTCAGACTTTTGAAGGATGCAATGTACTCCTGTGCCAGCTTCACCAATGACGATAGGGGCATAGAATGACTGAGGAATGATATCATGAATTACATGAGATGGGACATTACTGATAATTCATGTATTGCAGGATATCTTGAAATATTACAAGTTGTTCCCTATGAACAGGTCAATAGATTGTTGAGGTGTTAATTGAGTCGGGCTCCTAAGATATTTCATTGTCCATTGTGTGATGCTAATACTGTTTTGTGTCTATTGTACTAATTAAGTCTGTAAAGGTCAGATGTCTAACTTTGAGGTGTTAATTGAGTCTGGCTACAGAAAGACCTTTCATTGTGGATGCTAATGACACTGTATGGTGTGAAAATACTTTTGATGATAAAATGTGATGTGAATAGCAGGTCAGAGTCAGAACGTCTGTCTAAGATGTGGAATGTAACTTGTCAGCTGTAGTAATTAGTTCATGTTAATTATGTCAGACCGGTGCCGAAAAGTCTGTGGGATGTGGATTGAGGGGTACTCGTTAAGCACCCATCGTGTGACATTTTGGGTGGAGTGCTTCATTGTCCCTGTGATTACTGCAGCATGCTTTGTAACTGTATATAACCAGCTGAGTGTACCATTAAAAATATTCACTCATTGGAACCAGAGAACAGAGCTGTGAGTCTCCTTATTCTGGGGAATGGAATGGGTCGTGTCTACTGGAAGTCGGAGTGTCGGATAAGCTGTCTTGGGGAAATGGGGAATGGGGAAATTGTAAACAGTGTTGACCATTTCATATATATACACACACATATAATAGTTTGATAAACAATTATGCAAATTATGGGTGAAATAACAAGATGCAGATACCATCATTTTATTCTGCAGGGCCTCTTCTTTCAGAAAATATATATTTTGGGTGTTTTACAAATGTGCGTGAAAAATTCAAAAAAATGCTCTAGAAGGGTAGTGGCTAAAATATATTGCCATGTACAGGCTTGGCCATTTCTAACAACTATGACGCTTTGTCACTACTACTGAAAGTTAATTATTTAGTACAATAAGAGATGTAATGCAACACAATTGATGCATTCCGCATATTCTGTCCCACCTTTTTACCCAAGTGATATTTGTTGACTTCATCATTGATCTACAGATGAAGTCATGGATCTAAAACAGCCTTTACTTATAACTACCATGTGTTTGGTTATCTTTACCCAGAAAAATGTATTGCTATCTCAAATGCTGCAGGGAACTTTAATGTGAACGAAAGCACCCCTCGAGTTTAGGTTACACTTTTATTACATACATACTGCTGGAACCTATCCCTTTGCAAAAAATATAGATGTGAACATGACCCATAGGAAACCATGTTGAATGTGTGTTTCTGCAAAACTGAAAATGCACAAAAAAAAAATGCATAGGCGTGAACATGATATAACTGGGTACTAACATTTATAGGTAAAATTAACCTTCCTCTCTGAGGATCTGGAAGTTTTTTTTTCTTTTATTGGTTGAACTAGATATACTTGTGTCTTTTTCCAACCTGAATAAATATGTAATATAATCAATACAAGAACTGCCAATAAAATTCTATTCAGAAGAATGACTTACAGAATTTACATTCCTGAAAAGCTGTATGCGTAATGTGATTCCAGCATAATTATATTTTATCAGCATTACTGTATAGTACTAGGATTATGCAGAGCTTAATTAACCACTTCAATTCCGGGCACTTTCACCCCCTTCCTGCCCAAGCCATTTTTCAGCTTTCAGCGCTGTCACAATTTGAATGAAAATTGCGCGGTCATGCTACACTTTACCCAAATTCAATTATAATCATTTTTTCCCCACAAATAGAGCTTTTTATTGGTGGTATTTGATCACCTCTGCGGTTTTTATTTTTTTTGCTATAAAAACAAGAATTTAAAAAAAAAAACAATATTTTTTACTTTTTGCTATAATACATATCCCCAAAAATATATAAAGAAATAATGTTTTCCTTAGTTTTGGCCAATACGTATTCTTCTACATATTTTTGGTAAAAAAATAAAAAAAATGCAATAAGCGTATATTGATTGGTTTGTGCAAAAGTTATAGCGGCTACAAAATAGGGGATAGATTTATAGCATTTTTATTTTTATTTAATTTTTTACTAATAATGGCGGTGATCAGTGATTTTTATCGTGACTGCGATATTGCGGTGGATACATTTTTGACACTATTTTGGGACCATTCACATTTATACAGCGAACAGTGCTATAAATATGCACTGAATACTTATGGGGTTAACACTAGGGTGTGATCAAGGGGTTAAATGTGTACCCTAGTGAGTGATTCTAACTGTAGGGGGAGGGGACTGACTGGGGGAGATGACTGATCTGTTTCCCTATGTACAAGGGACACAGCATCGGTCTCCTTTCCCTGACAGGACGTGGATACACACAGAGATTCACGGTCTTGCTCAGTTATTAGGCAATCACGGGTGCCTGGCGGCAGACATCGCGGCCGCCGAGCACGTGCATCGGGTTCCCAGTAACGCGTGCGCCCCCCCTAGTGGCTTTGCAAGGTGAGGACGTTATATGAGGTCCTACCAGAGCAAGAGCACTATCGTGCCATCGTCAATTGACGGCGGCCGGTAGTAAAGTGGTTAAATATGAAGCATAATAAAAATTGTACCTTACAGTTATACAATTTTTCTGGTTTGTACTGATGTAAAGATGTTGTTATACATTTGTTTCAAAACCATTAAACATATTTTAAATAAACTAAGGAGAAGGATATTTTTTTAGTGTGGCATCCAATGTAAATTTTGAGGAACCCTATTGTAAAATGGGGTTCTCTGTCACATCAGAATCTCTCTTTCACCTCAGTCTTTTTTTACTCTACTTTCCCATTAGAGTCTTAGTAGAGTCCTCAGATCCCCCACTCCCTTTCACTTCAAAGTCCGCAGAGTCCCTACTTTTACACAAGAAAGTCTTACCTTCTGATCTTCACCACAGCATAGTAGTGGGTTGGAGGTAAAGCAGGTCTACACAGAGGCTACTAAATGCTGGGGCTGCCCTGAATGCTGCCTGCCCAGAATGATACCTGGCACACGTGGGCTGAATATCGTCCAGTATAGGCTGGTT
The DNA here is from genome assembly GCA_029574335.1 of Rana kukunoris. NCBI lineage: Eukaryota > Metazoa > Chordata > Amphibia > Anura > Ranidae > Rana > Rana kukunoris. The sequence continues at coordinate 145,125,506 of CM056051.1, read as the reverse complement.
TAACAGAAACCAGCTGACATTTGTTCTGTGTGTACAGTACACCAACCAGCCTCTCTGACTGAAACCGTCTCAATAGCCAGCTTTTGTTGAACTAACATGCTGAAAAACAAGCATCCAATCAACGCTGATAGCCAATGGCTGTGAGGTCTAAGCAGTTCCTCAGTTTTTTTTTGTTTGTTCAGCCGGCTGGCTTGAATTAAATAAAACTGATAGCGTGTAACAGGCTTTAGTGTTATGTTTTTCCATGGTGGTGGTGGCTGGCTGGAAATGGTGTACACAAATTCCGGACACAACGTGGCACCCCTGACAAACCCTGACATCACCCTGGTTGAGTAACGCTGTTCTAGAACTTGTTGTACTGCAGAATGAAAGAGAACACAATAAGGTAAATGGGTCCAGGTAGTAACAATAATAAAATCTAGACCAGTTATCCTCAACTATAGAGGGACCAGGGGCCAGCAAATTCTTCCAAAACCTCATGTCCCAATAGTAAAAAAAAAAAAAATGGTGCTAAATTGTATATTTTTATTAGACAAGTCTTTTTTGCCGAATATGCAGTCGTGCTTTTTTGCAATGGTTTGCAAGAATGAACAACCCGACCTTGGCTACATAAGAAACCAAAAAATGTTGCTGTCCCTTTTAAATGTATGACATCACTGTCTTAACCCTGGTCGATGCATTTCACCGTAACGCCTGGAGATTCCAATCTTCTTATGCTTAGAAGTTCAATAACCTTTTATTAAAAGCTCTTTTGGACATAAAACGCTATGAGACGTCTTCTTTCTTGCATCTAACACATCCATTGCTGGGGAGTGTTTGGTGGAGCAAAAAACAGAATGCATAGCCTTTTGGTGGGGACAGAGTTGATGAAACTGGCTAAAGAAGTCACTGACTGACAAAGAGGTCAGGTGGTGGGAGTTACGTCTTTATTTTCCTGAGGCATTTTAGGAGTTATTGATCTCTGTTTTCCGAAATCATTTGGGTCTGGTAAGAGGCTTTGCTTTTTGCACTGGTGCACTTTTTGCATCAAAAGCACCTGGCGCTTGTTTAACTGCCTCCTGCCCGTCGTATAGACAAATGACAGCAGAGTGGGGCGGCTCTCATTCTGGAACAACGTCATATGACAGCACTGAGTCTCACTGCGATCGCTGGTGCGCCATGTCCCTGGGACACCGTGCCAGTAGGGTATTTAGGTTTTGTGCTGCCCTAGGCCTGACTAAACTCATGCACACCCTAATTTAAATATGGCCCACCCCTTCCTGTCGAGTGGGGACACTAGTTCTGAGGGCCTGGGGGCAATGGATTCCCTTTATTTGCATAGATTTCCTCTCACGTCCTGATTGGCTATAGGGCAGGACATGAAGGGAAATCTCTGCAATGGGACAGGGATGTGTAAAAAATGTATTAATAAAAGTCAAAATTAGAAGCAGCGCCCCCACTCCTCCACAGTTGCGGAATGCCGGCCAGCCGCCCGCATAGAGGAAGCAATGTGGCCACTCAATGGGGGTGCTAGACTAATTTGCCTCTCAGCCCAGTCCGCCACATAAGAGTGTAGCAGTAACAGTGTAGCGCAAACTGGCGGGGTATCTTTTTGTGTTGCTCCCCTGCAAAGTGCTGCCCTAGGCCTGGGCCTTATTGGCCTAGGCCAGGATACAACATTGCACAGCGCGACCCCTGATCTTGGCAAATAGCCGCGGCTCTTTACTTGTGTGATCGGCTGCGTCTAATCACAGCCAATCACATGTGAACAAGGAGATGCCATTTATCGGATCTCATCACCTCAGAATGACCAAGTGTGAGGAGAGGAGAGCTGATCACAACATCTCCCCACAGGGGAGACTTTTGTAGATAATCAGGGCACTGATCATCAGTGACACCAGTGTGTGCCCATCAGTGATGCCAATCAGTGCTGTCTTTCAGTGCCATCCATCAGTGCCGCCAATCCATGCCGCCTATCTTTGCCCTTAGGTGCTGCCTACCGACAATTAGTGCCACCTATCATTGCCCATCAGTGCTGCACATCAGTGCCACCTATTAGTGGCCATCAGTGCTACATATTAGTGCCACCTCATCAGTGCTGCCTTATCAGTGCTGCCTCATCAGTGCCCATCAGTGCAGCCTCATCAGCACACATCAGTGAAAAAATAATTACTTATTTACACATTTTTCTGACAAAAACTATTTGAAAAAAATATATATTTGTTTTAAAAATAGCAAAACAATTAAAAACCCTGCGGTGATTAAATACCACCAAAATATATCTCTATTTGTGTGAAGAAAGTGATACAGTTTTACATGACCACTAATTGTCATTCAAAGTGCGATAGCGCTAAAAGCTGAAAATTGGCCTGGGCAGGAAGGGGGTGAAAGTGCCCAGTATTGAGGTGGTGAAGAGCCCTTGGATGGACTGGATATGGTTGAAATGAACTGTATCAGATTCTATGAATTGTATTTATTTTAATAATATATAATTGCTTACTTTGTACATTTGTATGATACTGTATATATATAATCATCCATTATAGCATATTATTTTGTTTTTTCACATCAACAGTATTCTGAGCTAATTTGCACATTCGTTGAATTCATTTTTTATTTTTTTTACTCGATAAAGCTTATTTTGCACATACGGTTTGTTTTTACACAGTATATTTTGTATTTTTTTTTTTTTTTGCATTGATTAGGAGTTGTAAATACATTTAAAGGGGCAGTGCACTTTTTACCCAGTATTCAGGGCTTTAAAAGTGCAACAATTTGTTTATAACTTGGGCCTAGCGTGAGGTTGTTTTTATTATAAACCTTGGCTACATGACATGTACTCTGATTGGTGTCACAACCACTTCCTAACAGCAAAACAGGATGGATCAGTGGAAGAAAATACACATCATGTCTGTTCTAAATTAGTCAGAATCTTTGTATGTTCCAGATTAATTCACCCCATCTTGCACCTATAGTAGTCTTAAAAGATCCCTGAGATAAAAAAAAAGCCTACAAATACACAGGAAAATAATTCATGTCACTGTCACAGATAATGATACCAAGGCTGTAACTGTGATGGTGTAATGGTGTCATTTGTTTCCAGTATGCACTCTCCTGTTAAAGTTTTAAAAACCAAGATAGATTCAAAACTGGATCTAATGTACAGTTATGCTGTATTATAATAATGTATTTTTTATTTTATTTTGCAGGCCACATGGTGCTAGGAATCACATCTGTCACCACCTACCTAGAATAGAATATCTCTGTATGAAATGCCTAACAGACACTGTCCATTTAAGGCTGACGAACCTGATCCAATGTTATCTTGTTCCCATCTTGAACGGGTAAAGATATTGTAATACAAAACCAGTGTGTGTTATGGATTTAGTCAAATCTAATTTGAATGATTGCCAAGCAAATACATCAAACCCAAGGCAAGAAATACTTAATTTTTAAGTTCAGTTCATGGTAGCAAGCAGGAACTGTCAGGCTGTGCAGGATGATGTGCACTAAGTAGAAATTAAAACATCGACCAGCTTCCCTCTTAATTCAAACCCCTTAATAAATCGCTGGAACAGAATTTACAGAATGAATGTAGAAAAGTAAACTCCTCTTTCCGTGAGTGCTGGAACTATGATGGAAACATTGTTAAGTGACAACAGAATGTCAAAACAGTACCTACAAATTCCTTGGTAGCGATCTTATGCCTCGTACACATGATCCGAATATCGTACGACAGATCGTACGACTTTTTTCGCTTAATAGTCGCAAGTAAAATTAAATAGGTTATTAAAGTCACGAAAATTCTCGTACGACAAAAAAAAAAATCGGAAGTGATGTCATGTGTTGTAATGTATTTGTATTGTATTTTCGGACAACAACTCTACTGACTAAACGAAAATCGTACGATCTGACATCGTACAAGGAAAATTTTCGTGCTTGTCCAATCGAAAAATATCGGATGAATTGTCGCGATCGGCTCTCAAAAGTAGTGTACACACGATCCGAAAATCGTCCGATATTCAGATCGTGTGTACGGACCATAAGGACTACCACTTTATGCTCTACAGCCTTCAGGTGCACACGCTTCTTGAGTCCATTCTTTCCAAAATGCTGTAAATGCACATACTGTAGGTATAGAGCCAAACACCACTTGTCTGTACATAAAAAAACAAACAAAGTTAAAGCAATTTATCTGTTTTATCCACGCTGAAATTTATAGCTAACAGTATGGAAGATATGACCCGGCAGAAGGGAGGATATTGCAAGGCAGCGAGCCATGACCCGGTGGATTAGAATAACTAATAAACTAGACAAAACACACACTAGCACACATTTAAAATAAATATAATAAATAAATATATAAACATAAGTATATAGTAAAAAAAAAAGCGCGAGGATGATTATTAATAATTTTTGAACTAGCACAAGTATTTCATTGTCTTGTAAATCTCATACATAGAACTCATTTATAAAGAAAATTATGTAGGTGGGCACTAAAAGCCAATTAGGTGTTCCGTCAAAAACATGCTGACAGGAGAAAAAAGCATAGAAATAATCTCATTATTTATTGAGGCTCCTGAATCTTTTGCTATCTGATCACAGTACATGTAGTCCCCAGGTTAAAAACATCCGACAAACGATTCTGACTTATGCCGCGTACACACGATCGGTTCATCTGATGAAAACGGTCTGATGGTTAAAAAAAAACTATAGAAAAAAATGATTGTCTGTGGGCACGTCCATCGGTTAAAAATCCACGCATGCTCAGAATCAAGTCGACGCATGCTTGGAAGCATTGAACTTAATTTTTCTCAGCACGTCGTTTTGTGTTTTATGTCACCGCGTTCTGACACGATCTTTTTTTTAACTGATGGTGTGTAGGCAAGACTGATGAAAGTCAGCTTCATTGGATATCTGATGAAAAATCGTTTTGATCAGATGAACCGATCATGTGTACAGGGCATTACAAACGGAGGGAGACAACAGGAAGTTAGAAGAAATCTACCCCTAGGAAGGTAAATTTACTCCTGTAAGACTTATTATGGGGAACAGGTAACTCCACTCAGGCTTTACCACCAATCATTGTTTCCACAACAACCCAACATTTTCAAAATCCAATTGTCATTGGGGCACAGACAGCAAAACAAATGTTACAGGGGTGTTAAAGGGGTTGTAAAGCTTCCTTTACCTTAGTGCAGTCGTCCTTCACTTACCTCATACTTCGATTTTGCTTTTAAATGTCCCTATTTCTTCTGAGAAATCCTCACTTCCTGTTCTTCTGTCTGTAACTCCACACAGTAATGCAAGGCTTTTTCCCTGGTGTGAAGTGTCGTGAATCGGGATTTTTTTTTTTACCTTTAAAACCCCTTTAAGTATCGACTACTGGAGCTACATTTTAAAAAATGTACCTATTTCGACTTACATACAAATTCAACTTAAGAACAATCGTACAGACCCCATCTTTTTTGTAACTCGGGGACTTCGAGATTACTGTTTTCACTACCGTGCTGCCCAAGAAATGATCCGACGGTGCAACCGGCTGGTCACAGAGGCACTGAGAGACTAGAACTTCTCTAATTACCTCTATGGCCTTGGAGGACCAGAGAAACATCATGACGGAAGTAAGCTTCTTTTTTTTTTTGCTTTTAAAGGTTAATGAGAGATTTAGGGTCCTTTTGACCCCAGATCTCTCCATAAAGAGGACCTGCCATCTTTATTTATGTTACAAGGGATGGTTATGTTCCTTGTAATAAGAATAAAAGTGATGAAAAAAATGAAAGGGACTGTAAAAAAATAAAAAAAAATTAAAGTGCCCCCATCTCTCGCGCACAGAAGCCACGCATACGAAAGTCACGCACGCATATGTTAACGGTGTTCGCAACCCCACATGTTAGGTATCGCTACGAGCGTTAGAGTAAGTGCAATAATTCTAACATAACATAACATCATCTTTCATATTTACAAAAAAAAAAAATGGGTCATATATTATGTTCTGTTTTTATTTAATTTATTAAAGTGTATTTTTTCCCAGAAAATTTGTTTTGCAAAAACACTGAGCAAATACTGTGACACATAAAAATTTACAATAATCGCTATTTTATTCCCTAGGGTCTCTGCTAAATATATAATGTTTATGGGTTATAAGTAATTATTCAGCAAAAAATACTGATTTAAAGTTGTAAACAAAAAAGTGTCAGGCGGCGTACACACGACCGAGGTTCTCGCTAGAAACCAGCGAGAATCTCGCTGGAAGCTGCATTCCAGCGAGAACCTCGGCCGTGTGTACGCTCTCGGTGAGCATCCCGTCGGGAATGCCGTCGAGCAGAAATAGAGAGCATGTTCTCTATTTGCTTGACGGCCCGCCTGGATGAATGGCTGGTTGCCATTCCCGACGGGCGGGTTGCCGAATCTGACGGCCGGCAGAGAACCTCGACGGGCGGAACGATGTGTTCTGCCCGTCGAGGTTCTCTGCCGTGTGTACGCGGCTTTAGAAAAGGCTTGGTCTTCAAGCAGGAGAGGCCAGCAATGGCAGCCTTCACTTTCTCTCGGTAAGGATATTATTTAATATGTGCCAGTATGCTTGTAATGGCCTGGGATTTGAATTTTTTTTGTACTCAGAGGTACTCCCGACAAGATGAAAGCAATCACAGGAACAGCTTCCAAATACAAAGCAACAGACACTTGTTTTCAGGTGTGCTGCGCTAGATTTAAACATTAGGTCACCAAATTCCCAAGCAATTGCCGTGCCTAGTGCCCCCTCACCCTCCTGTCAGGCTCTGTTCCGAGCCACATTCCTGTCTGAAAAATGTGTCCGGGGTACAGGTCGACTGAAATACATGATTCAAAACCTGAAATGTCCGGGTGAATCCTGGACAGGTGGCAATCCTAGTCATAACTACCATAGGGCTGAACAAATTCACCCACCCAGTGATGGGCCTTGGATTGGCCACTCAAGCAGTGGGTGGTGCTTTGTAAAAGGTTGTACATGCCTACCTGGAGAAATCAGGCATTTTTAGTGGCTACAGTATATCTCAGTGGCAAGGGAGCAAGGCATGAGTAAGAGCAGGCACTTTATGGTACCTGTTCAGAAAACGGGAACCACCCAGGACAAACATGGAAATTATCTAAACGTCTTTATTAGGCCCCTTTCACACTACTGCGACTTTAAAGTTGCGTGATTTTGCTGCGATTCACGGCCGTGATTTCAGGGAATGCCTGTGTTACTCGCATCAAAGTTGGACCAGAGTAGTGCAGGGACTACTTTGAAGTCAGCATGACTTGAAGTCGTACTAATATGAATGGTTGTCATTGAAAATCATGAGTGAGACAAGTCGTACAAGTGTGAAAGGGGCCTTAGTCACAATTGTAATCTTAGTTTCAATAACACTGTGCTTTGTATATCACCTTTCATGAAGGGAAAACATATCTCTTTTATGCAAACTCAAAGCTACTGGAGATGAAAGTATCGATAACCAAAATGAACTACAGGCTTATTACAGTATTTTTAAATAACGTCACATAGAGAATTATCAGTCTTTCTTGCCAAGTGTCACTATTTCTTATACTAGAATACATACTTATATTTTTTTTTTTTAGGTTACTATCAAAATATGACAAATTGTGCCTAATGTATGACACAAAGGAATATGATGGTGGTGTTATTGTGGCTTTCACATACAGTACTTATTGTTGTTACTTCTGCACAGTTTGTGCATTTTTTGGTAGAAATTTCTCATGTTCATAGGGACAGACATATTTGCCTATTTTCTTTGCATGCTCTACACCCTCCTTTAAAGTGCTACACAATGAATATGTTTCTCTGCTTATTTTTACATTGCAAATCTAGAGGCTTATTCTTCAAATCTATAGAGCTAATACTGTTACAAATTTAAATTTATTTTAGAAAACACTGAAGAGGTTAGCCACATGTTTTATTAAAATACATGATATTTTCATTTCATGGCCTGGTCCATAGTAGTGAGATTTCAGTTGCATTACATAATCACACTTACTGTATAATTGGAATAAAATCTTAGTAATGTGAACCTAGCCTAATAGACAATTTTAAAAAAAGGACACAAGATCATGTATTAACAAAAAAAAAAAAAAAAAAAAACAAGCCCTGGGGCAGGAAGTGTGTGATTGGCAGGACCACCATGTGAAAATTAAGGAAAAATTCTGAGGAAACTGTAGCCACTACAACAAGGGACTGGTATGCTCCAATATACCGGCGTATAACACGCACTTTTCCCCCCTGTAAATAGGGGGAAAATCAGCCAATAGCCTACCTCGGAGGAGAAGGAGGGGGACGAGCGCCGCCGAAATCAACGGGGGTGTCATGTCCTGTTTACTCGGCCCTGACGCCACACACGTCATACCTCCTCCATACCTCCTCCACCGGCATTAGACCAGTGTTTTGTAAATCACAGGAGCTGGTCCAATGGCGATGGCGGAGGCGGGACTGTGTATGGGACTGCCGACTGAGAGCCGAGTACTGTAAACAGATGATGACAGCTCGGTGATTACGGCGGTGCTCGTCCCCCTCCTGATTTCCTGCAGTTCATGAGAGATGGTGAGGCTGCAGATAGGCATCAGGCTGCATTGGATGGGCGTAGATCAGGCTGCAGATGGGCACAGAGGCTGCATTAAGGCTGCAGATGGGCATCAGGCTGCATTGGATGGGCGCAGATCAGGCTGCAGGTGGGCACAGAGGCTGCATTGAGGCTGCAGATTAGCATCAGGCTGCATTGAGTCTGCAGATGGGCACTAATCAGGCTTCATTGATTGCCACTGACCATTAATTTGCTTCAAAGTGGTTTATTTGAAAAAAAAAAAACATTTTTTTTCCTGAAACTTTCCTCTTAAATTGGGGTGCGTGTTATACGTCGATAAATACGATATTTGTTTTTGCTTTTAGGGTTAGATACAGTTTAAACTACAGAGACCCTGTGACAGTAAGTGACACGCTGCCTTGGTATTTTGAACCACTGAGGTTTCTCTAGAGTTTAACACACATTAAACCTTAATTGGTTTTATTAGACTGGGCCAGAAGAGTTAATTGTAAAAGTTATGATTTTTTTCTAGGATAACCAATTACTATTTATATTACTCCCTTGTGCTGCGCTGATCAATTTGTCTATATTTTGGACCCTAATATTCCTATAAAGCTTCACTGTGGCTTCCTCTGAGAGTTTACATGTGCTTATGGAATCTGACCTTGGTCTAAGGCTGCGTACACACGATTAGTCCATCCTTCGGACCGTTCTCATCGGTTAACTGATGAAGCTGACTGATGATCTGATGTGCCTACACACCATCGGTTAAAAAAAGGATCGTGTTAGAACGCGGTGACGTTTACGTGTTTTAACACAACGACCTACTGAAAAAAACTAAGTTCAATGCTTCCAAGCATGCGTCGACTTGGTCCTTGATATCCCCTTCTTCGTACTTGTAGCTGTACATAGCCGCTCAAACGAGCATAGGTTCTCTTTGGATTTTATTGGTTGGGGCAACGTAGTAACAAAAAGTTTCAGCTCAGAGTACTGCCATTCGTCAATTACCAATAAGTATTTTTTCTGTTTTAAATCCTGTAGTGTGCATATTACCTTACCCTTCTCCATTATATCTTTTAATTGTGCATTATCATTTTTTTATCCAATGTTCAAACAATCTCCCATTCCCTGGCGGAAAGTAATTAGTGTCTCTTAATGGATTCAAGGGCGAATCAAATTCCCATTTTTCCCTTTTGTGTGTCAAATCCCAGATTGCCAGAGCTTTCTGTGTTATATCATGTTTGTTCTCACTCAGTTCTCTTTGTTGTGCCGGTATCCAAATTATTTTTCTCAGTGTAGCATTACTAATCGTGTTTTCCAGTTTAACCCTTTGTTTCTTTGTTATTTTTTACCCATTCTAACACCCGTGAAAGTAGTATAGCAATGTAGTAGCTCTTAAAGGGGTTGTAAAAGTTCCTTTAAAAAACAAAACAAAAAACAAACATATCATACTTACCTCCACTGTGCAGTTCTTTTTGCAGAGTGGCCCCGATCCTGGTCTTCTGGGGTCCCTCGGTGGCCGTCTCGGCTCTTCCCTGCATCAGCTAACCTCCATTCTGGGAAGCACTCTCCCAAGGGGGTATATAGTGATACAGATGGCGGTTATTGCAGCCGACTGTGTCACTTGGCACCGCCCCCTGGTGCGCCAAGTGAGCCAAGAAGAGCCGAAAAGCCTGGTCGAGAAGCCTGCGTGTGCATGATGTGGGACTTTTGAGGGCTCAGGAAAGTAAACGGGGGGCCGCTAATCATCAGATGTTTTTTGACCTTAATGCATAGAATGCATTAAGGTCAAAAAACATGAACCTTTACAACCCCTTTAAGGTCTGGTATCCCCAGTCTCCCTTGCCCTTTATCTTTAATCAGTACTGTCAAGCTTATTCGGGGCTTCTTTTCTGCCAAATAAACCCTAATAATATAGGCCCAGATTCACAGAGCGATTACGCCTGCGCATCAGGAGATGCGCGGCGTAAGTCGAAATGTGCGCGTGCGTTTCGATGCACTGCATCCCCAGAACGAGATACGCAAAAAATTTACTTTTTTTTGTCCAGCGTAATTTCGTTAGACTGGCGCATCCGTCCGCGCAAAAGTGCGCTAGACACACCATTGATTTGCTAGTCAAATATGCTAATGAGGGACTTACGGGGATCCACAAAAGAACGTTGGGGCAGCGCAGGCTACGCAGTGTGCGCAACAGCAAAATGTCCTGTCTAAAATTAGAGCATATAAAAGCTGGTCTAAAAAGAGAAAAAAAGTCTACTTGTTAGATAAAGCAACACTGTTAGTGAGGAGCTCAGCAGTCACACGTGTTGCACAACAATCTGTATGTCAACATGCCAGGGGCATCGTCACACATAGCTATACTACTGACTTTAGATGAACAAAGAAGGATGAGGGCACGGAGGATGGCACGGAGGATGGCACGGGAGAGGATATACCGCACCCGCATAGACCTGTTTGGCATGAGTGATTCTGAGGTGTATCGCATCTTCATATTCACCCCTCATGTCATCCTGGAATTAACCACAACCCTGCAGGAGGACATCATCAGCCCAACACAAGGCTCACATGCAGTGAAGCCACTGGTCAAGGTCATGGCAACACTCCATTTCCTTGCCAGTGGCTCTTTTCAGCGTACAAGTGGAGTGGTGGCTGGGATGTCACAATCCTCCATGAGCAGATGTGTGCACCAGGTTGTCCCTGCAATCCTCAGACGCATGGCCAACCAAATCATCAAACCCACCACTGAGGAGCTGCGGCTGAAGGCAATGACAGATTTCTACAGAATTGCCAGATTCCCACGCACCATCGGGGCCATTGATTGCACACATGTGGCACTCCAGCCCCCCCAGGAGACAGAGCACATGTACCGCAATCGGAAGCATTGGCATTCCATCAACGTACAGGTGATAGTCGATGCCCAAGGCCTCATATGGCACGTCCGTGCCAAACACCCAGGGTCCAGCCATGACAGCTACATATACAATCAATGCCACATCCGAATGGAATTCGATCAGAACTTGTATGGGGACACCTGGCTGGTTGGTGAGTGACATGGGAGTCAGGCATGACTATCCCCTCCCATGATGCACATATCACAAGGGGCACATGCATGACTAACATCCTCCTGTCTTTTCCCTTACAGGTGACTCTGCATATCCACTGGGACCCCATCTCATGACTCCTATCCGGAACCCCCAAACCCCAGGAGAGGAAAGATACAATCAAGCACATGCCCAAACACGAGCAGTGGTGGAGCGCACCTTTGGCCTCCTAAAGTCACGTTTCCGATGCCTGGATAAGTCTGGGGGTACCCTCTTGTATTCCCCAAACTTTGTGTGCCAGATCATCGGTGCATGTTACATGCTGCACAACTTCGCAGTAAGAAAGGGCCTGCAGATTGACCTACGTGATGACCTGACCCCTGAACCAGACAATCCCCCCCTAACCGAGGGTCCCCCGTCTTCTGAGGGAAGAGCAGCCAGGAGACAGCTCACATTGGGCATCTTTGCACGTTAAACACACACATTAATCATGGCACAATGAGAATGCATGCATGCACACCACTGTGGTTCCTAGCACACACACCCCACATCCACATCAAATTGGATTGGCACCAGTCCACCATGCAGGACTTGTGAGCAGCAACGCCACGCCAAGGCTCCAATTATGTCACTGTACATTCATACACCATTCACACGGACCTGGGGATCACTTCTCCCTGGTCCTGGGGAACCCTTCTCCACCAAAATTGAGGGTGACACCCCTTTTCCGGCAGGAATGTCACCCCCACATTCAAACAGCATTCACAACCCCAAAAAAAAAAAAAATTACCAGCAAAATCAAAAATTTTCCTTGCAAAAAAAAAATCAAAAAGGGGAAAAAAAATTATTGCCCTTTACGTGAGCCACGCCTGGGGCGCCCCCGGCCACGGCCCCCCGGCTCCTCAGGGGAGACTCATGGGGGAGGGGCAAAACCGGGGAAGGAGGAGCAGCCCCTGATCTCTGCCCACCTGGCGGCCTGCCCTCCAAGGCCACGGCTATTCTGTCCAGGGCAGCACCAAGTGTTGCCGTGTTGGCCTGGATAGCCTGGGTAAGGGCCCTCACATCCTGCCCAACGCCTGCTGATGAAGTCTGCAGGTCGTTAAGGCAGTTTGTGAAAGCCCGGGAGTGGCAGTCCAGGTTCCCCAGCGTATCCTTGATGGAGGACAGGCTCTCCTCCATCTGCACCAATGTCTGGCTGACCTGTCCCAGATGGCGGGTCTGGAGGAACTGGTCCCTTCTCAGAGTGGCGGGCAGGAGATCGGCCACCCCCCTGGTCTTCTGGGTCGCCTTCCTGCCTCCAGCTGATGCTTGTGGCCGGGGAGAAGGGGAGGCCCTTGGGAGGGGAGCCATGTTGGGGGAGGAGGGGGGGGCTCCCCCTTAGGGAGGGCTGCCTGCTGCCAGCCAGAGGGGAAGAGTCCTCAAAAACCAAACGTCCAGTGCCTGACATGGACTCCTCCTCCTCATGATTCTCCTCCTCCTCTTGAACCTCCTCCGCGGACTCCGGCCTTGTTGGGGGGGCCTCATTAGGCTGCTGTCCTGGGGATGGTGCGGTCAGGCCAGATGGCCCTGCACCCTCCTGCACATCTGTGGATGACACAAAACATTCACAGGTTGGAGGATCCACACACTTGCCACATATTCCCTTTCACCCCCTCCCCCACACATGCTACACACCTGATATTAAAAAAAATACTTACCTGGCACCACGGGCTCCGGACTGGAGTCAAAGCCGGGCAGGCCCTCAACTTCATGCCGATGAAAGGTCAGGGCCACCGCACGCTCCTCTGCTGTCAGCCTAATACGGCATGGTGGGCCCCCTCCTGTGCCCCTGGCATGGGCATGCATTTTGGACAGCTTCTGTTTGACCAGACCCCGGAGGTCATTAATTTTTTTGTCAATCCCAGACCGGGTCCGTGTCTCCCCCTCCCCCGCTGAATTGACCTGCTCAGTGATGAGGTCCAAAATCTCCCTCCTCCTGGCCGGGGTGGTGTTGGCACTGTCTGGGCCGTGGAGGAAACGCCCATAATCGCTAATGGCCCGGGCAAGAATTATTTTTCCCCCCACAGTAAAATTGAGCTTTCGCTTTCTCTCTGTCATACTTCCAAAAAAACTCACTCCCAGTCAACAAAAATCTGTCACAAAAACAAGCACAACCAATCAAGCAAGAACACACACAAAGAGAAAACTAACACCCAAAAAATCACACAAGCACTCAGCAAGAAACAGTCACAAAAACAAACAGCAAAAAATCAGCAAGAAAACAAACGAACAGAAATATATCAAACAAACAGTCTCTCAAACACTTATCAAAAAACACTTTCAAAGATCTACTAACAAACACTTGATCACACAGAACACTAATCTGACAACTACAAAACACAACGCAACGAACAACAGGACAAAAGCACTTGGTTAAATGGGAAGGTACAAAGGGATGTACTTTTGCAATGCAAGTGCGTTTGTGTCTGTCTATTTATGCTGTTTGCGTAGTTTACAACGTTGCCCTAGTCCATTTCCAATTTCACTGATTGCGCCACTCCCGAGTTGTGAGCATGCGCACAGCGGAGCTGACCATGGTCTCCTTCAAGCGCGCATGCGCGAGCTGGCCGGCCCTTCATTTGCATGGGGTCACGGCTCATTTCAATGTAACATGCCCACGTCCTTCCCAATTTGTATTACTCCGCCTTACACCTCTGAAATAACGTTACGCATGTGCAATTTTCTGCACAAAAGCTACGAGAATAGGGTGATTACGCGGCAAAATTGCGCAAGTCTAACGTAAAGGCGGTGCTCTACGCCGGTCCAATAATGCGCAGATGTACGTGAATCTGGGCCATAGTTTTTAGTGTTTTAAAATATGCTGTTGGGAAGGGAATCGGTAGCATTTGCATCTTATATATAATATTTGGTAAAATTTCTATTTTAAAAATATTTATTTTGCCTAACCAAGACAAATATCTTGTTGCTGTTTTATTTAATTCTATTTTTATTTTGTTCAGTAGCGGGATAAAATTTGTTTGGTATATTGTCTCAGTGGATGGTGTTATTTTTACTCCTAAGCATTTTAATTCAGTTTTTCTCCAAATAAATGGAAACTCCAGTTGGTATATCTGCTCGCCCTGTTTCCCCACATTAATATTAAGGATCTCTGATTTCAAAGGGTTCATTTTAAAGTTTGATATAACTCTGTATGTTTTTAATACTTTCATTAAGTTGGGCAGGGTTATCCTGGGACTAGTTATATAAAACAGAATATCGTCGGCATAAGCCGCCAATTTGTGTTCCTCGTCCCCTATCTTAATCCCCCATATGTCCGAGTTCTGTATGATCCCTGCCAAAAGCGACAGAACAAACAGCAGGGGGGACAGGGGGCACCCCTGTCTCGTCTCGTTGTAAATCTCAAAAGGCCCAGAGACTGTCCCGTTTACCTTTACCCTCGCTGTGGGCTGGTTGCGCAGTGCTTTGATCCAGTTGGCCATCTTTTGGCCTACTCCCATTACATCTATTGTGTTTTACATAAATCTCCGTTTTACCCTGTTGATCGGTTTTTTTGGCACCTACGGAAAGCAGCTGTCCTAGGGATTTGCCTTCTTTTATTTTCTGCACTACTAGGAGTATTCTAACCCCATTATCTCTACCTTCTCTTCCTGGGATGAATACAACCTGGTCCACATGTACTAAGTCGTTCATTAACGTTTGTATCCTACCAGACAATACCTTGATAAATAAGTTTGTGTCTGCGTTCAGGAGTGAAATAGGTCTATAACTTGAACACAATGAGGCATATTTTCCTTCCTTTGGGATGACGGTGATTGCAGCCGCCAGAGCTTTCTTCCTCATCTCCCAACTTGTTCCTATCCCATTCATATAGGAGCATAGTTTGGGGATTAAAATATCCTTAAACTTTTTGTAATAATATGTTGTCAGTCCAGGGCCTGGGCTTTTCCCTAGGTGAGTCTTTTAAGATCCTATCAATCTCTTCTTCTGTTGTGGGATCTTCTAAGACACCTAGTTGATCTTCCGAGATTTTATTTAGGCCTGCTTTTAGAAATAAGAGAGAGATGATACCGCTCTAAAAACTGCTGATCACTTGGCTTTGCTTCCGTCCCACTAAACCAAAAAGGTGCTGGCTATGCACAGGTGCATTGGATAGAAGAAGGTCCTGGAACTGCCGCACTCCTTAAAACAATGTCTTTACTGTACAAATAAAATCCAAAAAACAACCAAAGCGATGCAGTCAAAATGAAGTAAACAACAGGAAAAAGGTGGCTGACATGTTTCACATCATGTGATGCTTACTTGTAGCCTACTTTTAACCACTTAACCCCTGGACCATATTGCTGCCTATTGGGCAGCAATATGGTCCGGGTTTTTTTTTGCGATTCGCACTGCGTCGCTTTAACTGAGAAATTGCGCGGTCATGCGACATGGCTCCCAAACAAAATTGGCGTCCTTTTTTTCCCACAAATAGAGCTTTCTTTTGGTGGTATTTGATCACCTCTGCGATTTTTATTGTTTGCGCTATAAACAAAAATAGAGCGACTAATTTTGAAAAAAATGCAATATTTTTTACTTTTTGCTATAATAAATATCCCCAATAAGCGTTTATTGATTGGTTTGCGCAAAAATTGTAGCGTTTACAAAATAGGGGGTAGCTTTATGGCATTTTTATTAATATTTTTTTTTTACTAGTAATGGTGGCGATCGTGATTTTTTTTCGGTACTGCTACATTATGGTTGGACACTTCGGAACACTTTTGACACATTTTTGGGACCATTTGCATTTTTATAGCGATCAGTGCTATAAAAATGCATTGATTACTATAAAAATGCCACTGGCAGTCAAGGGGTTAACACTAGGGGGCGGGGAAGGGGTTAAGTATGTTCCTGGGTGTGTTCTAACTGTATGGGGGGGTGGACTGACTAGGGGAGATTATATTATATATATTGTATGAACAGAAGATCAGCATTATATAATATATATATTATATACATTGTATGAACAGAAGATCAGCATTTCTCTCCCTGACAGGACCGGGAGCTGTGTGTTTACACACACAGCTCCCGGTACTCGCTCAATACTGAGCAATGGCAGGTGCGCTCCCTGATTGGCATTTTTCTTTTTTAATATTTTAGCCAGGAACTTCCCTGTCTTTTTCCCCCATTGATACCTCTCTTTCTTGACTCTATTGAAGGCCATTCTTTCCTGCGTTATTTCCTCCCCATGCAAAGCAAATATTTTTCAATAGTACTTCCCATTTCCTTGCGCTCTCTCCTTTTTTCTTTCTGCTCCCATCGCGATCAAGCCTATTCGAGCCTACCCCCTGCCACCAATTTTGTTTAGCTCCATATATTAGTCCTATTTTGGACCCCTTGTATCTTAATTTTCATTGTCACTGGAGCATGGCCTAAGAAGGTTGTAATTTCTGGATAATCACTGCCCAGCAGCCTGAATAAAAAATGACATCCCGGTGGAATGTAAAGTCTCGTATTTTAGCATGTTGTATTCTCCATACATCCATTAGTTTATTTTAACATCTTTCGCTGTACATTTCCTGTCCGCAGTATCCTGGATCAATCCTTGGTTTCATGCAGAAGTTAAAATCGCAAGCCATAATTACTCCTCCTTAACTTAACTCCTCCATTAACTTCTCTCTAACCCCCTTTAGGAATTGTATTGGATTTTTATTGGGGCAATAGATATTTGCCAGTGTGCAATCCACCTCTCCTCCAGGGCAAACCTTACACCTCTGGCAAATCCTATGGCTACTAACTTTAGTTGTAGAATAACAATAGAACCATTTTGAGAAGTCTTTTGAGATTAACTTTAGATTATATGTCACAAAGTTTAGTGTTGTCATCTTTGCACCTTGCGCCCCCTGCTCTGGCTCCCATCTTCTTGATACAACCTGACCACTTGATCCGGTTGATTATGCCCATTTACCATGGATGGTAGTCCAATGAGCAAAAAGGTGTTGTTACATCCACTATAAGCCTTAGTTTAATTCAGAGAGGTTCCCCACTGTCCCACCCTCTTTTCCCTCTCCCTCCCTCCCTAACCCTCTTTTCCATCTCTCTCCCTCCCTAACCCTACCCCATTTTATAGATTTTGGTCACCCTGTGGCCAGTGCCCCCCCCCCCCCCCCGACACCCTAGGTAGCCTTTTGCAGTAGCACACAGACATGGGGACACAGGAACTGGCAGGATCTACCAGGTTTTTTAGAACATAGAGAGGGGCCAAGAAAAAAGCACTGTGCTGTCTATCATGCTTTAAAGAATCAGGATAATTTTTTTATTTTTTATGGTTACAAACACTTAAATTATGACAATTTATTAGTTGTCCTGTAATATAAAAACACCACAAGAAGATAGTATGCACTAAAGATGGTCTCATATTTATTGGCTGTTTTACGGCAGTGCATAACAAACCTGATCATGCTTTTGAGATGGCTGCCCATACTGCTACATATATTTAGTACCTTCAACAAATTATAGAGTTGGATGGATGCATCAGTGGTGACTGGGGCTCAATTTTTGTTGGGAGAAGGGGCGCAAACAAAGTGAAAAATTCATATTCATGCCCACTGTCCCATTTGCAGCCTGTGAGCCCACCATGACATTTCTGTCCATTACAGCTTCTGTGCCCACCATATGGCTTCTGTGCCCAAATATGCAGCCACTTGACCCCCCACTGCTTCCCGCCAATTTCCGGATGACGGCAAGCTGTGTGATGGGAAGATGACTGCTCCTACATCCTCCATGGTTCCCCGTGCGTCTCCTCCTCCGTTCCATCTGAATGTCTGTGCCTTCAAAACAGGTTGGGTATTAGACACCCTAGAAGAGGCGGTTCTGCGTTAGCAAAGCAAATATTTGGTGAAGCCTATTCGAGCCTACCCCCTGCCACCAATTTTGGCGCCAAGCGTCAGAAAAGAGGCTGGATGCCTGAATATGAGGTGGCTACAACGACCATGGATATATCCATTTTACATATAGGGGCTGGCTGGAGAGAGCAAGCGGTACCTGTGCGCTCTTATGGACGCACCACCACTGGGATACATACATTATTGGTTGTACCCAATAACATGAGGGACACCCTATCCTTTTGCAATTTGTCATTCAGTCCCCCCCTTTAAAATAAAAAAACTTAATCCATTGGAGTTAACATATTCTGTCTTTTGTTGACATTATTTAGGAACTTTGCTTCCAATTTTGACTATTTAAGCTGCATCTGAAAATTACAAAATAGATTTTTCCGGATAAAAAAATAATGGAGTCATTACCTAAAAGAAACAAAATAGATTTTTCCGGATAAAAAAATAATTCATTAGTTTATTCACTGTAACAATTGGTTGTGTTTTAGGTTGCAAGTTTTTTCCACCTCATATAGTAACATACAACACTATTATCCCAGCCATCAAATCGGACTTGATGCTGTGAGCTGAATATACTCGTTACTCAGAAACGAATAAATATCTATAATAGAGCATTGAAGTGGAACATGGTTACTATGGACACTAACTAGCCAAGATTCTGAAGGTTGCCAAGATGCCTAGAAACGCTGTAAAACTTTGTAACCATAGCAATTTGAACTTGAATACAGGAAACTAAGATGTATATGTGTTTGCCTGTCAAGCTGTGTAATTTGATGAACAATTGTTCCTCTGCTGCTCCTTTTTTAAACATCTGCAGGCCTAGAACTCGATTGAGTTTTACGATAAAGCCAGTTTGCATGATTTTCATAACAGTACATTTATAGAGAATTGTAATACTGATCATTCACAAAATGACAGAGCTGTACAATACTGTGTAAGCTATTTAATTTAGCATTGGTTATTTTCTTTCAGGGAATCTATGTTGGACTCAAGGGTGGATCTAGAGTCTAGTCTCGGGAGGGGCACTGCCAGAAAATAAGGTGTTGCTTACAGAACTCAATTAGGTGTCCGATGTGTCCGCTGCAATGTTGCAGTACCGCTAAAAAATCAATGATTGCCACCATTACTAGTAAAAAATATTTAAATATAAATGCCATAAATCTATCCCATAGTTTCTAGACGATTGTCAGGGACTGCAGAAATGGTACAAGAGATGGTCAGAGACTGCAGATATAGTACAAGAGATGGTCAGAGAATGCAGACATGGTACAATAGATGGTCAGAGAATGCAGACATGGTACAAGAGATGGTCAGAGACTGCAGACATGGTACAAGAGATGGTCAGAGACTGCAGACATGGTACAAGAGATGGTCAGAGACTGCAGACATGGTACAAGAGATGGTCAGAGACTGCAGACATGGTACAAGAGATTGTCAGAGACTGCAGACGTGGTACAACGGATGGTCAGAGACTATAGACGTGGTACAGGAGATGGTCAGAGACTGTAGACGTGGTACAAGGGATGGTCAGAGACTGCAGGCATGGTGCAAGGGATGGTCAGAGACTGCAGGCATGGTGCAAGGGATGGTCAGAGACTGCAGGCATGGTACAAGGGATGGTCAGAGACTGCAGGCATGGTACATGGGATGGTCAGAGACTGCAGGCATGGTACAAGGGATGGTCAGAGACTGCAGGCATGGTACAAGGGATGTTTAGAGACTGCAGGCATGGTACAAGGGATGCTTCGAGACTGAAGACATGGTACAAGAGATCAATGCAGCCTCATCAGTGCCCATCATTGCAGCCTCACTGTGCATATGAACGCAGCCCCACCTTAGTATAAAAATTCAGTCCCACTTTTGTTTATTAATGCACTACCACTTTTGTATATTAATGCAGTCCCACTTTTGTATATCAATGCAGCCCCACCTTTGTATATGAATGCAGTCCCACCTGTGTATATGAATGCAGTCCCACCTGTGTATATGAATGCCAGTCCCACCTTTGTATATGAATCCAGTCCCACCTTTGTCTATGAATCCAGTCCCACTTTTGTCTATGAATCCAGTCCCACTTTTGTCTATGAATCCAGTCCCACTTTTGTATATAAATGCAGCCACACTGTGCATGGCACTCACCATGGCATTACCTCGATCACAGCAGCAGGTATCTCCTCTCCCGATGTGTGTCATGGAACAAACAGGAGCTGTAGGTCTGTGTTCGGCAGGGCAGTGTGCTCTAGCAAGGTCCCCCCTAGATGGGCTTGTGTGATAGACAAAACACTGATTCAATCAGTGTTCCATCTCCATCTACTATCACACGAGCAGGTCTAGCACAGGCAGCACAGCCGAACACAGATCCAGCTCTCACACACAGCCAGAGATGCCCAATCTCATACACGCAGGAGAGAGGGGAGCGCTGCAGTCAGCTACAGCTCAAAGCAGCCTCAGGACAGGCAGCCTACTGGCCCTGGTGATGAGAGAGAGAGAGTGAGACTCGGCAGCGGCAGCTGCAGGCAGGCCCGGACTGGGACAAAAAATAGGCCTGGGCATTTTAGACTGAGCAGCCCGGGGGGGGGGGGAGAAAGAAAGATAGATAAGGATAAAAATAAAGAAGGGAAGGAAGGAAGATAGATTGATAGACAGATAGAAAGCAATAAGGGAAGATAGATAGATGGAAAGATAGATAGATAAACACAGAGCTTTTTTTCTTAGAAAATAGGTGCAGGAACTCAACCACGACCCCGTTCAGATTTCAAAAACAATAGAAGGGTCTACAGAGTGCAGAGTTCAGGGGGTTACACACAGAGTGCAGAGCTGTCACTTGTAAACACAGAAGTCTGGTTTCTGTGTTTACAAGTGATTGTGGTGAGCAGGCACCAAAGGGTCTGAGCCAGAGGTGGTGGAACTGAGTTCCCCCAAGTTCCCCCTGAAAAAAAGCCCTGGATAAACAAGAAAGGTAAATAGATAAACAAGAAAGATAGATAGATAAACAAGAAAGATAGATAGATAAACAAGAAAGATAGATAAAGATAGAAAGCAAGAAGGGAAGGAAGGAAGGTAGATAAAGAAAGAAATATAGATAAAGAAAGAAGGGAAGATAGATAGATAGATAGATAGATTAGATAGATAGATAGATAAGAAAGATAGATAAAGATAGAAAGAAAGAAGAGAAGGAAGGAAGATAGATAAAGATAAATAGATAGATAGATATAGATAGACAGTGGCGGTGCGTCTATAGAGGGTGCCAGAGCGCCGCCCCCTCTGGCTCAGCCGCAACAATGGGCACAGTGGCGACGATGGGCACAGTGGCGACGATGGGCACAGTGGTGACCATGGGCACAGTGGCGACAATGGGCACAGTGGCAACAATTAAAGGGCACAGGGGCATCAATTGGCACAGTGGTGAAAATTGAAGGGCACAGTGGCTGCGTTTGATGGCATGGCACAGTGGTGACACTTGATGGCACAGTGGCTGTGTTTGATGCCATGGCACAGTGGCTGTGTTTGATGGCATGGCACAGTGGTGACAATTGATGGCACAGTGGCTGCGTTTGGCATGGCACAGTGGTGACAATTGATGGCACAGTGGCTGTGTTTGATGGCATGGCACAGAGGTGACAATTGATGGCACAGTGGTTGTGTTTGATGGCATGGCACAGTGGCTGTGTTTGATGGCATGGTACAGTGGTGAGAATTGATGGCACAGTGGCTGTGTTTGATGGCATGGCACAGAGGTGACAATTGATGGCATGGCACAGTGGTGACAATTGATGGCACAGTGGCTGCGTTTGATGGCACAGTGGCTGCGTTTGATGGCACAGTGGCTGCGTTGAATGGCATTGCACAGTGGTGACAATTGATGGGCCCAGTGGCTGCGTTTGATGGGCACAGTGAGGCTGCAATTGTTTTTTTTGTTTTTCATTTGCGCCCACCAAAAATGTTGAGCACCAGCCGCCACTGTAGATAGATAGCTAGATAGATTATTATCTATCTATCTACAGTGGCAGCTGGTGGGGGGGTGCAAACGAAAAAAAAAAGAGAAAAAAGAGAGAGAGAAAGAAAGAAAGGTGAAGAGAGAGCAAGAGAGAAGGGAATGAAGGGCACTCCATAGATCAGTGTACAGTACTCTCAGTACTCACTCAGAGGCAGGAGGGACTGACTGGATGGATGGATATCAGACTCCATCTTTCCTTTCTGATTGCTGGGCTTGAATCTACCCGCCCACATCCCTTAGGCAGCAGAACAGTGTCCGTCGGGAGAGTGGGCCGGGCAGACACGGGAGGAGAAGAAGAGAGGAGGGGGAGGAGTAGAAGCAGCTCCTCTCCTCTAACTGGCCGTGGGGGCAGCAAGGGGAGGGGAGAAGTGTCAGAGTTGTCTATGATACCCCAGCTGATCTCTCTCTATCTGGCGCTGTGTTGGTGGTGTACACCCCTGGGAAGACGTGACATACGGCCCCCGCTGGCCGGCCCACAGGCATTTGCTAGGTTTGCCCTATGGCCCTATGGCCAATGTGACATGATTGCCTCGGGGGGGGGGGGCAATTGCCCTGTTGCCCCCCCCCTGGATCCGCCGTTGGACTTGGACTGCAGGTTCTGATAAATATTAAGGAATTGTTATATAGCATATTAATAATAATACAAATAATATTAATAAGTGATATAATATTATAATAAGGTTTGTCCTCAAAGAATTAAAATATACTGTAACTGTAAAATAGATCAATAATAGGTCCAGTTGCATTATTCAATACCACATCCCAAAAAATATATAGAAAATCAAGAATAAACCAAAATGGGATTTTATTATTTTGAGTCCTCCTCACAGAATAAACTTACAACCGCATACATGAATAAAGGAAGTCATTTTATTACATCATCATATTAAAATGTATTACACCACTTTCCTGCCCAAGCCAATTTTTAGCTTTCAGTGCTGTTTAAATGACAAGTGCGCAGTCATGCTACACTGTACCCAAACATAATTTTTATAATTTTGTTCCCACAAATAGTGCTTTCTTTTGGTGGTATTTGATCACCTCTGCATTTTTTATTTTTTGCTAAACAAATATTCATTTATTTTTGTTTTTGTTTTAAAATTTTGTAAATGAGTATGTTTTCTCCTTCACTGATGGGCACTGATAAGGTGACGCTGACGGGCACTGATAAGGCAGCACCAATGAGGTGGCAGTGATAGACTACACTAATGGGCACTGTTAGGCAGCACTGATATGCAGCACTAATGGGCATTGATAGGTGGCACTGATGAGCACTCATGGGTGGCACTGATAGGCGACACTGATGGGCACTGAAAGACTGCACTGCTGGGTTTTTAATGCGTGGCACTGATAGGCGGCACTGCTGGTCACTGATACATGGCATTGATGGGCACTGATATGTGGCACTGATAGGCATCACTGATGGCACTGGCAGGCATTGGGGATAGGCACTGATTGGCATTTCTCTGGTTGTCTAGGGTGGCATACCTGGTGGTCCAGTGTGATGGCCATCCCTGGTGGTCCTGGCGGCATCCTGGTGGTCCTGGGCGGGCATCCAAGGGGGGGCTGCACTGATAAACAATCAGCACAGACCCCCGTCAGGATAACAGCCGATCGGCTCTCCTCTTACTCCCGTCTGTCAGACACGAGTGAGGAAAAGCCGATCAATGGCTCTTCCTGTTTAGATTATGATCAGCCATGATTGAACACGGCTGATCAAGTTGTAAAGCGCCTCCATCAGAAGCTTTTTACCAAGATCGGTGTAGCAGTGTGTCAGACTGACACTCCGCACCAACGATCACCACAAAGTGTGCCCCCATGGCTATTATCCTGCTGGACATCATATGACCCCCAGTCAGGATAACTGAACCACCGCCCGGCTGTCATTCTGCTATAGGCCGAGCGGGAAAAGATGCCAATAGAGAATAGTATCTATTATTAGTATACACTATTATTAGTAGTAGTAGTATATACACTTTATAATAATGTGAAGAGTAACCAAAAAATAATAGGATATAAAAGAACATATGCACATGTATCAAGGAGGGGTGCAACTACCCAATGCTTTTCACACTGTTAGCTTCTTTAGGGGTTCATGGGTTGCTGTCAGATCTTGTTGATTGATCAATTTAATAGAAAAGCCCCTGAAAAGGGTAGGTGAAACACAGTGTGGTATGTAATCTCTAAAAATGTTGCTAAAAGCGTGGAAGGCACCAGTTGGAAAACGTGAGGAAATGGTGTCCAGGCATCCAACCAGGGAATCCAAAAAACAGTGCCCAAAGAGGGAGGTACAAAGGCCTATTCATCCAGCAATATGCGGGGACCTGCACAGTGGAGACAGTAAGGGTCCGGACTACACTAGTCCCCATCAATGTACACTCGCCTGACCTTTAACAGGAGTAGTACAATGTTCTACAAGTGTTGCTAGGGGAATAGCAACCCCTTTCCCCCATGGTAGACCAAAGCCACGGTTGTTGTCGGCTAGATGCAGATCGGACGACCTTGCAACCTCCTCGAACATGAGGAGAATCAAAACCTGATCACCCAAATAGTAGGACAATGAACAGTAGACAGGGTCCACAGCACCCAGGCGGCCTCCCACCCAGGCCTCCCGCTGTGTACAATCACAGCGGGAGCGGTTGCCAGTAACCAGCCATGCAACTTGAACAGTTAGCACCTATTACAAACTTGCTTGCACTGTGGTGATTGGATTATGTAATTACAGCCAGGTGTTTTCACAAAACTTCACACCTCCTATCATGAGCTTGAACAATCAATATCTGCCTTGACACATTCCATGGTGATTGGATCAAAGTGACTTATTTAACTGTGTAGTTGGAAATGCTGGAGTATATTCCAGATTAATTGGAACTGATAAATCTGATTACAAGAGCAGTGCGTCTAATGCCTTGTACACACGATCGGAGTTTCTAATGAAAAAAGTCAGAATTTTTTCATCGAATATTCCGTGTGTGGGCCCCATCTGACCTTTTTCCATCGGAGTTTAGAAATAGAACATGTTTTATTTTTTTTCCAATGGAAAAAAATCCTATCAGAAATTCCGATCATCTGTGTGTAGCTCCGACGGAGAAAAAAACATGCATGCTCAGAATCAAGTCGACGCATGCTCGGAAGCATTGAACATAATATTCTCGGCTCGTCATAGTGTTTTACGTCACCGTGTTTTGGACGGTTGGAATTTAGTCCGACAGTGTGTATGCAAGACAGCTTGAATGGAATTCCGACGGAAAATTCAATCGGATTTTATCCCATCAGAAATTCCGATCGTGTGTACAGGGCATAACATTACAGAACAAATCCAGTTGCATGTGACAAACTAAAACTAGCCATACCATTACATTAATAAATCAGAACATTCACAGACTTTTCTTAAAGCGGAGTTCCACCCAAAAATGGAACTTCCGCTTAATCCACTCCTCACCCCCTTACATGCCACATTTGGCATGTAATTTTTTTGGGGGGGAGTGGGGGCTTCAGGAGGAGTGGGACTTCCTGTCCCACTTCCTCCGAGGGGCTGGTTAGGCGATTAAGCTTAATCGCCTACACCAGCCCCTCCCTGTAGGCGACCGCCTAGGACACTGACAGGTCCTAGATGATCACCTGTCCAATCAGTGGCGGGCCGCACGGCGCGCCAGCGCAGTGCCGCTCGCGCATGCGCAGTGGGTGCCCGGCCGTGAAGCCAAAGGCTGTCACGGCCGGGTGCCCAGAGTTATAATGAAGACGCCGGCCGGGGAGGGGGGGAGAGAGGAGTGGAGCCCCAGCCGGCGCATCGCTGGAACGCTGGATCAGGTAAGTGAATGTTTATTAACCACTTAACCACTTCAATACCCAGCCATAGACAATTGACGGCCTGGGATGGGATTTACCATCCTAAGTGGCCGTCAATTGACGCCTGGGTATTGCAGGCGATATCTGGACGATGCCTGCAGCCAGAGGCATCATCCAGATATCCATCTCTTCAGCCGGCGATTCTGCACAAAGTAAGAACATCTGCGTCGCTTGATCGTTCTTAACCGCGGGAGGGGACATCCCCCCCTCCCGCCGCCATCCGGTGCGCTTACCTGGGGGGCCCGGAGAACGAATCGTGCGACATAGTGACTGGTGACCAGATGGTCCCAATCTCTATGACCGTCGGAACCCGGGCGTGATCTGATGACGTTGCCCCGTATCAAAGCCGCGATTTTCACCATTCATGAGATCGGTGAATTTTTTTTCACCGATCTCATGGTTTCCATGGAGGTGAGATGTGAGGTCTTTCCCCACATTTCCATAAAGGGACCTGTCACACACATTTCCTATTACAAGTATTTGATCGCCCCTGTCCCCGATAGCCTCAGAAGCGAACGCACACGCAAGTCCCACCGCATATGTAAACGCCGTTTAAACCACACATGTGAATCGCCGCGTGCGTTAGAGTGCCAGCAACTAATCTAGCACTAGCTCCTCTGTAAATCTAAACTGTACCTGTAAAAATAAATAAAGCGTTGCCTATGGAGATTTTTAAGTACCGAAGTTTGGCGCCATTCCATGAGTTGCGCAAATTAAAGCGTGAATGTTGGGTCTCTAACTCGGTGTACTAATTTTCACATAATACAAAAAAATTGGGCTAACTTTAGTTTTTGTTATTTTTTTAATTCAAAAAAATTTTTTTTACAAAAAAAAGCGTTTGAAAAATAATTGCGTAAATACCGTGCAAATAAAACTTTAGTCATTTTATTCCCTACTGCTAAAAAAAACATTTAATGTTTGGGGGTACTGTGTAATTTTCAAAAAGAATTGATATTACATAGGAGAGAAGTGTCAGAATAGGCCCGGTATGGAGGTGGTATAAAAGCATATTGAAGCGGTTAAGACCCGGACCAATACGCTTAAATGACCCAAGGTGTTTTTGCGAACTGCGTCGCTTTAAAAAAACGTGGCTCCCATTTGCGTCCTTTTCTTCCCACAAATAAGCTTTCTTTTGGTGGTATTTGAACCTCTGCGATTTTTATTTTTTGCGCTAAAAAAAAAGAGCGACATTTTTGAAAAAAAAACACTATTTTTTACTTTTTGTTAAAAAAAAAATCTACTAAATTTTAGTCAAACATAGCCAAAATTTATTTAGCCACATGTCTTTAGAAAAAAAAAAATTGCATAAAAAAAAAATAGCTACCTAGACACGACACTAATACAGCGATCAGAAAAATGATCGCTTAGTGACGCTGGCAATAGGGAGTGAAAGGGTTAACTAGGGCGGTGATCAGGGGGTTAAAACTTTATTAGGGGGGGTGGGGGGGCTATCCTGAACCTAACACTAACTGATTTTACACTGCCTGTCACACTGACACTAAATGCAGTGATTAGATCACTGCATTCAGTGACACTGTGACAGGGGGGATGGGGGGGCAGATCGCAAGGGGTTAAGTGTGCCTATGTGTGTGTATGTCAGTGTAGTGTTGGTGCACACTTACTGTGAGGTGTTTCTCCCATCGCAGCGGTTGGAAATACCGCTGCGTTGGGAGATTACATCACTTCCCCCTTCCTGTGTTTACACAGGAGGAGGAAGTGACACAAAGGGGGAGCGCTCGCATTGGCTGGGAGCGATCGCGGGGGGGTGGGTAAACACTGACATCCGCCCGCTCGTCCCGGATCGCTCCCGGAGCCAGGGGGACCCCCGCACGCCGCAGAGGGGGTCCCGATGGGACCCCCGAACCGCACGAAGGCGGGGACGTAAATTTACGCCCTTGTGCCTGTACGAGCCATGTTGTGGCCGTATATGTGCGTGCGGGGGTCCTTAAGTGGTTAAAAGCCAGCAGCTACACTTTTTGTAGCTGCTGACTTAATAAACATAAAAACAGGCTGGAACACCCCTTTAAAGAGATTATCCACTTTCAGACACTAAACTGAAAAACAATCATATGCGCTTCACTGCGGTTCATCTATGTTTTCTTATTTGGCTGTTTTAACTGCATTGCTGATACCATCTGTGCTTAGAAATGCTCAGCTGTATTTAATGCATATATCAGGTCAGTCTAAAAACACATTGAATTTCAATGGATTTCTATAGCTGATTTACAGCACTACGACACAACCTATATTGAACAATACATTTCCTAGGCTGGATTGTCTCCAGCTGAAAAAAGATGAGCAGCTTACCAAGTGGTGGTCATTTCAAAGCTATTGAGCAGTCCTGTATAAAAATGGTGATTGGCAGTGGTTTAAAAGAGGGACACCTCTTCCAAGGAAAAAGGGGAGGCAATTTATTCGCTTTTTCTATGCCTGCCTTTGTTTTTCTACATTGGCCTTGCTCCCTGCTTAGAACTACTCATTTTGAAAATAGTCTGAAATCAGTTATCATATTTGGAATATGAGATATTTACTCACTTTCATTTGTATGTAAATCTTTAGGCCTCGTGCACACTGGACATTTCTACAGCTGCTCATAGGGGTGTCTGGCGTTTTGTTTTCCTGCCTCTAAACTCCCCTGCCATTTTTCAGCATGAAAACGTCACTTAAAATGATCGTGTGTGGGCTACACATCATTTTTCAGGTTCTGAAAAACGAAAAAAAAATAAAAAAATCGAACATGCTGAATTTTTTAACGTTGTTTTAAACTGTCGTTTTTCGGGTTGTAAAAAATGATCGTGCGTGGGCTAAAACAACGTTTTCAACCGGTGCATGCTAAGAAGCAAGTTATGAGATGGGAGCGCTCGTTCTGGTAAAACTACCGTTCATAATGGAGTAAGCACATTCATCACGCTGTAACAAACAGAAAAGCGCGAATCGTCTTTTACTAACAAGGAATCAACTAAAGCAGCCCAAAGGCGAATGGAACTTCCCCTTTAGAGTGCCGTCGTACGCGTTTTACGTCACCGCGCTTTGTTCATAATTTTTTAAAAAGTAAGGTGTATGGGCAACATCGTTAATGATGAAGTTGGAAAAACTAAGTTTTTTGGACATGCTGAAAATCGTCGTTTTTTTCATGCTGAAAAATGATCATGTGTACGCGGCATAAGCCTTATGCCCATGCACACATTGACTTTTGCCTAAGGCCGTTAGCATATGCGCAATACGAGTGTGTCTGCCCGACGATCGTTTCGTCGTAATGACATCATCAGGGGCACCCTCGTATTGCGCATATGCTAACGGCCTTAGGCGGTCTGATATTCATACGGAGCTTTTTATCCTTGCAAGGACTTTTGTATCACTCTCTATGAATGAGAGTATTTTAAGCTGTTTCAATTTTTTTAGTTTTTAAATAAACCCTCTCGTTTTTTACGCCTACACTATGGGATTGTCCCTTTCTTTTTCCTCACATGGTGTTTGATAAACACACGCTCACATACATCTATGCAAGTTCTATTTGGAAGCAGTGGTTAACCCCATTAGGAGCTGTGGATTCTACCATCTAATCTGTGGAGAGACCCGGATTCGTTCCTGACACCCCAAAGGATCAGAATTTCCTGCTATGCCTGTTTAGACTACTCCTGAAAGGGATAGTCACAGGCTTTCTGGTAAGCCTTTATTTCTACTGGTGTTGGGCCACTGATGTCTGAAATCTCCCTCCTTTCTCACCTGTGGATCTCCTAATTGGACTTTCATTGTTTGCATCTTTTCATCACCTGCATTGGAAGGGGCTAATAACTCCCAGCTTTTTTCTGTGGACTCTATGGGCCAGATTCAGGTAGATGGGCGCTTCTTTACTTTGGAGTAACGTTTCTCATTTACGTTACTCCGCCGACACTTTCGGAGCAAGTACTGTTATTCACATAGCACTTGCGCGTAAACTTGCGCCAGAGTAACGATAATGCGCTGGCGTAACCTGACGCAAGTGGAAGTGGGTGTGATCATAAGTAAATGATGGGCGGAGCCCAGCGCAGAGGCTTACGTTCAGCGCATCATCCACGGAGCATGCGCGGTGATTGAGGCTCCACTCGCCCCCTTGTGCGCATGCTCACAACGTCCGTCGGCACCACTTAACGGGAAACGTCAGCGCAATGTGTTCCGTTGCGCGTATAAAAGCGCTAGCAAAAAAACGCCATTCCGGCGCAAAAGTATTTCCGTTTCCCCCCACCCCAGGGAAGATACTTTTGCACTGTGATGGCTGCTCCCGCTACCCCCAAAGAGAGGAGGAATCTCAATTTCAACTCCCAGGAGGTGTCTGTGATCATCAGTTCCTCCACGGGTTAAAAAAGTAGGAAGACCAGCCGGGAGAGGAAGCAGGGCATCCTGGAGACCATTGCTGGCAGGGTCAATGTGTTAGGGTACTCCACCCGGACTGCTGGCGACATACAAAAAAAAATCAACGACCTGCGGCGCAAGGTCTGTGCAAGGTGGCCACCATCAGGAGGCATGAGAGGGGCACAGGTGGTGGTCCCCCATGTCCGGTCAGCCTGACCACGGAGGAGGAGGTGGTCGCCCGCTGCCTGGACAGGGAGCAGTTGGAGGGGGTCCCTGGCTATGACTCCATGGAGGAAGGCTCCAGGACAGGTAAGTGTTTTTTATCCCCTATTTGGTGTGTTGCATGTGGGGGGGGAGGGTACATGTGCCAAGTGTGTGGGACCACCAACATGTGTCTGCTTTGTGTCATCCACAGATGACGGAGCTGGGCCATCATCTCTTGCCGGCCAGTCCACCCCAACCTCCCAACGGGATCCTGATGACGAGGCCCTGGGTGCTGGAGACACCGAGGTGGATGAGGAGAGTGCCCACACCTCACCTGCAGAGGTGGTTGTGGAGGAGCCTGTCCCTGAGCAGGACTTTATGTTATTGTTGGAGGAGTCCTCCTCCTCTGCAGGGCCCTCTGTCATCCCCTCCCCCATCCTAGGTAGCCCCTCAAGGGCGACTCCATCCCCACGGGGACAACCTTCTCCTGGGCCCAGGAAGGCGACCCGTAAGACCAGGGGGATGTGTGATATGGTCGAGGACCAGGTGGTGTTGGACCACGCCAGACAAACCCAGCAGATGGGGGAGATTGCTGGCCACTTGGACCGGGTCGCTGACAGCCTGGGCTCCATGTCGCAGCTGCCCAGTGGTGTGCAGGACGTTGTCACCAGCCTGGGGGAGGTGCAGGCTGATGTACGGCACCTGACAGCAGCCGTCAACGCCAACACAGCTGCCATACGGGAAGAGGGGAGGCAGCGGCAGCGTGACCAGCGGCATCATATCACCCGCCAGCTGAGGATGCAGGCCCAGACCAACCTGTATCTCAGCCGTATTGCCGTGGCCTTGGAGGGCATGCAGCCAACAGGTGCCAGGAGTGGCCCACCCGGGGATCAGCCTCCTCCAGATGCCCCCCCACCCCCACCACCACCCACTCCCTCCAGGCAGCTGAGGAGCCTGAGAGTGCCCCCAAGGAGGAGCCCCCGTCATCCCAGATGAGGGTTTTTTTTTTTTTTTTGTTTATATTTTTATTTTATTTTTATACTCAGGTTATGAGTTTTTTTTGTTTTTTTTTCTCATGTTATGAGATATGTATTTAATTTTTAACTGCACACGGTCAGGAGTGCAGGGGACAGTGTGAATGGTGTGTGAATGTGAGGGGGTGGCACTCCTGCCAGTAAGAATGACGTGTGAAAGGTGTATGAATGGACAGTGACATCATTGGGGCCTTGACGCTGGCGTTGCTGCTCTCAAGTCCTACATGCTGGACTTGGGCTAATCCAATGTGATGTGGATGTGGTGTGTGTGATCTAGGGACAGCAGTGGTGTACATGCATGCATTGTCTGTGTGATTAATGTTTTGGTTTAGTGTCCAAAGATGCCTACGGCGAGGACCCTCCTGACTGCTCTTTCATCAGCAGACTGGGTCTCCTCTGGCACGTCAATCTGCAGGCCTTTTCTCATAGCAAAGTTGTGCAGAATGCAACATGCACCGATGATCTGACACACAAAGGTAGGGGAATACAATAGGGTCCCCCCGTACTTATCCAGGCAGCGGAAACGGGACTTCAGGAGCCCGAATGTTTGCTCCACCACTGCACGGGTTTTGATGTGTGCTTCATTGTATCTTCTCTCTCCTCTGGTTTGGGGGTTCCGGAAAGGAGTGATTAGATGGGGTCCCAGTGCATATGCAGAGTCACCTGGAAGGGAAAAGACAGGAGGATGTTAGTCATGCATGTGCCACTTGTGAGGTGTGCATCATGGGAGGGGATAGTCATGCCTGCCACCCATGTCACTCACCAACCAGCCAGCTGTCCCCATACTGTACATGTTCTGTTCGAATTCTGCTGGGATGGGGCTCTGATTGTATATGAAGCTGTCATGGCTGGACCCGGGGTGTTTGGCACGGACGTGCCATATGAGGCGTTGGGCATCGGCTATCACCTGTACGTTGATGGAATGCCAATGCTTCCGATTGCGGTATATGTGCTCCGTGTCTTGCTGGTGATGTCACCCTGCAGGGTTATGGTTAGTTCAAGTATTGCATCTGGGCTGAATCTGAAGAGGCGATACACCTCCTCATCACCCATGCCAAAGAGGCTAATGCGCGTGCGGTATATCCTCTCACGTGCCCGCCTCCTTCGTTCCGCGGGACCCAGTACTAGTGCTAGGACCACGATTGCCCCTGGCATGTTGGCACACAGAGGTGTTGTCCTTGCACGTGTGGTTGTTCAGCTTGCTAGTTTCGTCGGTAACGCTGCTGCTGGAGCTGCTCTCCTGCTGACCTGTGGCCGTCTGGAGTAAAGATAAAGCAGCTATTTGTAGAAATAACTTTGCGCCGGACGGACGAGATACGCGCGGCGCATGTAGCCGACGTATGGTGCTAATCCGTTCGCGAATCGGGAAATCTCCCTCATTTGCATATTTGCAGGGGAAATCAATAGTCGCGACTGATGCGCCAAGCGAAATTATGTGCCGACGAGACTCTGGCGTCGGAAAGTTAAGCCGATCGGAAATGGCCCGTTTTCTGTCGCATCTAGTTTGGTGGGTACGGCCACATAGATACGACGGCGCATATTCACAGTTACGCGGCGCATATCGAATTACTCCAGCGCAAGTCTTGCTGAATCTGGCCCTATTTGTTTTGCACCTCATATGCTGAATTGGTCACTTTATTTTTACACTGTTTATTTATCTGTTGATATTTATAAGTACTTTATGCTCAGTGCCATATTGATTGGCACAGTGTTATTACAACCTATGCACTTATAGCTTTTGTGTATTCACATTTTGATTGTTACCATTTATAGATTAACACTGTTTACACCTGTTACTTTAGATACTTATGTGGTATATGCTGTCCAGTGATACACTGTTTTTGCACATTTTTCTTTACACTTTATATCTAAGTTGTAGTGTTTAGCAGCAGGATGTCCTTCTCAGGACCCTATCTTAATTGTTTCACTAATATAAATTTTTACTAAGTGCAATTATTCCCATTCCCTTTTCCCTTACTTTTACACAAACTGAATGAGTTGTTTTACAAGGTGATTGTTTCCAATCACTTTAACGCCCCAGTGCTTAATGCCTATAAAAGAGCCTAAATGCTTGTAAAAGTGTGAAACACTTTTACAAGCTTCAGGCGTTTTTTCTGCAAAAAAAACACTGCTGCCAGGAGGAAGGATTCTAGGGGAGAAAAACCTTCTTTGTGGATGAGACCCTAAAGTTGAACTCCAGAAAAGCATAATTTAATAGTTGTATATTCCTTTAAAATTTTACAAAAAGGAGCAGCTCTAGGAGCCAGCCAAGCGCAGCTTCTTGACCTGACATGTTGAGTAAAAAGAACGATGAGCAATGTATTCCTTAACTTAAGCAGAGAAAACTGTCTGCTTTGGCAGAGGTGTGTGGGTCACAAAAGTGGCTTGTGGGCATGTGCAGTTTAACCTCCATTCTCTAGGTGGCACTGGCCCCTACAGAGGGAGTGGAGGATGAGAGGAACATTGTTTCTCTGCAGCAGGGATGGGGAACCTGCGGGCCACATGCAGGCCGCATGCGGGCCGCGTAATCATCCCATGCGGCCCCCCCGTGCCGCTGAGTGTGTATCCGAGGAGCTGTCAGAAGGAGCCGATGTTTACCTTGTAGTTCTGGCTCCTTCTGACAGTGTGAGTCACAGGCGGAGTGCATTCGATATCACTCTGCCTGTGAGAGAAGGCGCCGTACAGATGAAACAGCGGCTTTCTCTCTACTACAGCCGCTGCTTTCTCTGTTTTGGGCCTTCTCTCACAGGCGGAGTGCATTTGATATAATTTCCCCTGTGCGCGATGGGATAAAAATGTCCACAGTGACGTCGCAGCCCGCCCACGGAGCCCGGGCCCCAGAAGCACCACAGTGCCCAGCAGCCCCACAAAGCCCATAAGCACCACAGAGCTCAGCAGCCCCACAGAGCTCAGCAGCCCCACAGAGCTCAGCAGCACCACAGAGCTCAGCAGCACCACAGAGCCCAGCAGCACCACAGAGCCCAGCAGCACCACAGAGCCCAGCAGCACCACAGAGCCAGCACCACCAGCACCACAGAGCCAGTACCACAGAGCCCGTACCACAGAGCCCAGTACCACAGAGCCCAGTACCACAGAGCCCAGTACCACAGAGCCCAGCACCACAGAGCCCAGCATCACCGGAACCAGGGATTGAGGTGAGGGATTGCATTGTGCTTTTTGGGGGGTGAGGGACTGCAGATTGTGTTTTGGGGATTGGGGGAATCACATTGTAGGGATTGTGTTTTTTTTATCTACCATGACACAAAAATGTATACGTCTGGCATGCATTTTTTGACCACATGTTTGTACGGCCCCCGAATGATGTTACAAAAATCCAAATGGCCCTTGGCAGAAAAAAGGTTCCCCACCCCTGCAGACTGCGTAGGTGTCACCAAGAAAGCAGTGAAACAGATTGGACGCTGCAATACTGGGCAGCCATCTTTAGTGTGGGGAATGCTAATATATATCAAGGAGGGATAGATTAGGGACATCACTGTGTTCTCTGCTATGTTTTAGGACCTGCACCACTCCTCTAAGTGTTGCTTGCACTGCCACATTCCTATTAGCCACCCCCGATGCAGGTGTATAACAAAGATCAACCTTTATGCTAGAATTCTACCAATGTACTGACACCATTACAGAGAACACTATTGCTAGTCATTCCGCACCTGTGTTGCATTATGCTGCCCATACTTCTAGACATAAAGGTAATGCCAGACGTATTGTGACAGGCTGGTGTGTGTGAAAACGCAAGAATTAGTGTGCATGCTCAGCGCTGGGCTTGATGCCCAGCAGCCTATATACACTGGTGCTCTGCAAAGAGAAGTTGCCGAATGGTCTTCAGGTTGCAGTAATAAATGTACAGGAAAGGTCTCATCTCACCATGACATCTTTTTACATGTGGCCTCAGAATCTTCAAGGTGTGTTTAAGGTGGTCAGATGAAACAAAAATGTTATTATTTGGCCTCAAAACCAAACCATATGTCTGGTGGAAACCCAATACAGCTCACCATCCAAATAACGCCATTCCTACAGTAAAGCATGGAGGTGGTAATATCCTGTTATGGGGGTGTTTCTCTGCAGCAGGAACTGGAGCACTTGTCAGGATAAAAAATAAATGGATAGGAAAAAAAAACATCAAAATCTTGAGGAAAATCAGCTGCCCTCTGCCAAAAAGTTTTTAATGGGAAGAAGGTTTACCTTTCAACATGACCCAAAGCAAACAGCAAAAATGACCACATAGCGGTTGAAAGAGAAAAAAGGTGAATGTCCTTGCATGGCTTAGTCAGAGCCCAGACTTAAACCCCATTGAAAATCTGTGGAATTACTTGAAGACTGCAGTTCACAAACGGTCACCATCACATTTAACTGAAAGTGGTTGTAAGGGCAGAAGTTTGTTTATCTTAATGCATTCTTTGCATTAAAATAAAAAGCCTTCTGTGTGCAGCAGCCCACCTCAGCCCTCCTAATACTTATCTGAGCTGCATTTAGATCCAGCAATGTTGCAGGAGTATCTCGGCCCTCTGGGACTCCCCTGCTCATTGGCTGAGGCACCATTGGCTCCTGCTGCTGTCAAAGTCAGTCAGCCAATAAGGAGAGGAAGGGGGAGGGGCCAGGCCCGTCTCTGTGTCTGAATGGACACAGGGAGCTGTGGCTCGGCTGCCCCCATAGCAAGCTGCTTGCTGTGGGAGCACTTGACAGGATGGAGGGGCCAGGAGCACAGAAGAGGGACCTGAGAAAAGGAGGACCTGGGCTGCTTTCTGCAAAATCACTACAGGTAGTATAGTAAGCAGGTAAGTATAACATATTTGTTATTTTTAACAAAAAAAAAAAACAGACTGATTATCTTCTGTTTACATCCACAATTCCATAGGAATGAATTGCTGTCCATTTTCTATCCAAAAACAGACAGATGAAAAACGGATGAACGGAACGCTTGTGTGAAAGGGCCCTATCACACTTTTATCAAAGGGCATGGAATTCCGGGCACTGTATGTACCAACACCAATGTAAAAATATGCTTCTATCTGACAATATAAGCTGTAAGTACAGAGATTCTGCCTAAACATTTGCTTTACATAACTGCCTGAAGAACCCTACAATTATTAAGAAAATACTGTAGCAACTTTCTAAAGGGTTGCTTTTTGCATAATCACATGAAAGCACCCCTGTCCCCCATGACAATATCTGGCCCCCACTGATAGGTCACTCAGGCATTAGTTATTAGACTGTGGAAAGGATAAGTTCTTCACTCCCTGGGAGGTAAAGAAATAGCAAGGAACAGATGCCTAGGCTTTTGTTTGGTGCTAATAGTGTGTACTTTTCTTCCAGCACCAAATTTCTACTTGAGTGATATGGACACTTCCTATTGGCTGTTCAGCAGTGGGATCTTCTCAAGCTCCAGAAGATTGCAGCACAGTGATGATGTGAATTCAAAGGGACCGGTCAGCAACAGGCACATACTTTAATGCTGGACTATCAAACGATCATACTCACCTTGATGGCTGCAGCAATGTTCCCAGCTGCAGCTTTCCCCTGCCGACACTTCACTGAGTAATGAATGATCATAAAATGTTGATTGCTCAGTTCTCAATATTCAGTCTGCAGAGAACTGGAGACTGATTCTTGCTCTGCCCCTCCAGCGAGTGCCAGGCAGTAAAGAAGCCACGAACGGTTGGCTCAGTCTCCCAGCAACTTGCTGAGAGGCTGAGCCAGCTGACGGTCCAGGCATCTGGGTGGATCTTTCCAGAGTCTGGACCGGCTGAGTGACATCACCTCACAGCGGATGATAACCCACTGTCAGCTGAAAACGGGGTCATGGGAGTGCATAAGAAAATGCACTCCTGTGATGCCCAGGAGTATGGCTAAAATAACTTTGGCCATACTTCTCCATTAGGAAAATAACTGTCATTCAATTACATCTACTTTAAAAAAAAACTGCTCAGAGTGAGTTTTCACTGATATACCTTATATTCAAGGAAAAACTTTATATTTGCTATTCTGATGGACTGAAATGAATCCTAATAAGAATTGTAGTGCATATCGATTTATTCGCACACTGGTCGTTTTGGTTCAACATGCCTCCATTACTTCAAACACAAATGAGCGCTCAGAGGTGAAAGTAGTTCGCACAAAAAGGTGACACCAACCTTATGACAAAAATAAACCAAAAAAAGTGCATCAAAATATACCGTATTTGCCGGCATATTAGACAAATGGGCGTATAAGACGACCCCCTATTTTTCCAGGAAAAATTTTGGTTTTGGGATATACTCGCTGTATAAGACGACACCCTTCCTACTAGTCTGTCTGGAAGCTGAGGGGTAGCCAGAACAACTGCTGACAGGAACAACCGCTGACAGAAAAAGGCTTTTTTCTAATCTCATTGCATTACATTACATGCCTCCACTGTGCCAAAATGTTGGTTTTGGGATATACTCGCTGTATAAGATGACCCCCTTCCTACTAGTCTGTCTGGAAGCTGAGGGGTAGCTAGAACAACCGCTGACAGAAACAACCGCTGACAGAAACAGGCTTTTTTCTAATCTCATTGCATTACATTACATGCCTCCACTGTGCCATTACATTACATGCCTCCACTGTGCCATTGCCGACCTCGACAATCTCCCTACCTTATTTTGTTTGCAGAGTTTGGGTTTCAGGCTGTGGGCACCCATTATTCAAAAGCCGCGCCTCCTCCTCAGACTGTTCCGTGATAGGCGAAGCTTCTGTTCAGTGTTCCGCCTATCACGGATGTCCTCTCGTCCAAGGCCGAGGATGAGGCGGAACACTGAACAGAGGCTCTGCTGGAAAAATGAGTGTTCCACCTGTAGCTGGCCAGCTAGAACCTGTCCTAGGTAGCTAATATAACCTACATATATATACAGCTAGGCCTGCTAAGAACCTAATGTAGAGCACATGCTTAAATGTGAGAGACAAAAGCAAAGTTATTCACAGTTTAATTCATACCAGAAAGCATAGAGTTAAGCTTTTGTGACTCATCACAGGTCTTGGCCCAATCACAGCCAATCTCACATTGAGCAGAGTCTTGACCAGTCACAGCCAGCTTTGCATCCACTCTGTCTGGGAGGTTCCTAGTGCTGTACATGTGCTCTGCTAGATTGTTCCACAGAGACAGAACCATATGGAGACAGAGACACACAGAGACATACAGAGAGCAGTTCTTATGGAAGCCAGAGGGCAAAATTAGGTAATTATACAGTTATATATATGTTCTTATTGTAAATAGTGTGATTAGAACTGTATACTGATTTAGCTGTGTGTTCACTTGTAGTTCCACCAAACCCGAACCATATCAAACCAAACTAATCTAACCCTGCAAAAGCAACCGGCAAACCAAGTTG
Organism: Rana kukunoris; assembly: GCA_029574335.1. Lineage (NCBI taxonomy): Eukaryota > Metazoa > Chordata > Amphibia > Anura > Ranidae > Rana > Rana kukunoris. The sequence continues at coordinate 145,086,279 of CM056051.1, read as the reverse complement.
CAAACAGAGTTATACCCTTCAGAGAAATCAGAGAATGCTTTGATAACTTACAGAGAGAGAGAGAGAGAGAGAGAGAGAGAGAGAGAGAGAGAGAGAGAGAGAGAGTAAATACTGAAGAAAGAAATATATCCACCATCTTATGTTAAATGTCAAGACTGAATAATTGAACCACCATTTTTTGTTATACTTATTTATCACATGTTTTTGCACATGGACTGTCTGCTGCAAAGCAGCAGTATTTTATATGAAGAAAAGTGACGTTATTAAAGAAGTTATTTTAAGCATTTGGTGTGCTCTTTAAACCTACTGCTTCCATAGAACGGCGCTAGAGGAATTTCAGAGTAATACACAGTCTTGTTGGACTGAAAAGTCAGAGATATCACAATTCTTCTAATGCCACAGCGCATGAGGCACTTCATAGTGCTGCACCTGCCATAGTGGAACTAATTATTCCCTTTGAGGGAAAAGCGATAGCGCTCCTCAACTTACACAGTAAAGAGCACATTCGCCGTGCAGCAACCGATCCCTGAGTGAAAAAGTAAAGACACCTCAGCGGAGCTACCATAGAGGCCATAAAAGCGTGTTTATTCAAACTGCAGCCGACTCTTAAAGTGGCAGAACTGCAAAGAGAAAAAGACGCATGGTGGGAGACCAAGGTCCAGACCTAGAGTGCCTGCACCGCCATCCACAAAGAGGCCACGTACTGCAGCCAGCTAGTTTCCCGCCACCAGGCCCAAAGTCATCGCAGAGCATCGCAGCTCATCGCAAAGCATCGCAAAGTCATCGCAGCTCATCGCAGCGCAGCTCATCGCAAAGTCATCACAGAGCATCGCAGCTCATCGCAAGCCAGCGCAAGTTTCGCATCAAGAAAAGACAAGTCTCCTCTAAGTCATTTTTTCCAACAACCTACAGATCACAGTATCCTCCTCTTCAAAAATAAGGTCAGAGCTTTCCTTTTATTACTTATCATTGCACATAGGCTTTGGTATAAAGAGACATTTTCGTGTTCAGGAATAAAAAGACTGTAAAGTAAAACGAAGGACGGTTTGTAGTATACGGACTCTAAAGTATTTAAAGTGAAAGTCATTTATTGCCTGAATCTTTGCTATTGCATTTAAAGTGAAAGTAATTTATTGCCTGCATCTTTTACTATTGCATTTAAAGTGAAAGTCATTTATTGCCTGCATATTGTTATAGCATTTAAAGTAAAATGTCTAAGCCTAGTATTACCATGCCACTGGTAGAGGATACAAAGATAGATAGGATAGAGGGTGAAGAGCAAGTGAACCTGTCTGAGGTAGAAGAGTCTGATGCAGTTTTAGCCTTGCCCCAAACAAGTGAGCTAAGACGCTCAGAACGTATCAGAAAACTGACCCCCAAAAAAAAAAGGAAAATTTGGAGCAAGAAGCAGCAATAAAAGGAAAAAGGTTCACCAGAATGTATGATAAATGGAAATTATACACTAAAGATGTTTGTAGAAAGCTAAAGCAAGATAGTATAAAAAGAAAACTTAAAAGATTTGGTAGAGACGATAGAAGAATCTGAATCAGAGCTTATGGCAGTGTATGTCAATCTGCGGTCATCCACAACACCTTCCCAGGATATTGTGAGGAACATGGACACATGTACTGCAGTCACTAAAGATTTAGTAAAGCACAAGAGAGAATTATCATCTGAAGCCAACTATGATGAAGTTAAGGCGAGAAAGAGAATGAACAAGCTCTTCACAGGAGACTATGCTAGGTCATTAGGGGGAACCACAATCTCAAGTGGGACTTCCTTCACTAGCAGAAGCGCCAGTCACACAGAGTCCTCAAGTACTCTAACCAAAAGAAAGGAACTTGTTGAACAACTTGCTGACAAGAAAGCAGAAATCGAGATGGAACCTGCCATTGAAGCGCAGCGTCTACGAATAGCCGAAAGGGAGGCACAGTGCCATCAAATGGAGGCACAGCGCCATCAAATGGAAGCTGAAATGGAGGCACAGTGCCATCAAATGGAAGCTGAAATGGAGGCACAGCGCCATCAAATGGAAAGTCTGGAAAGGCTGAAAGAAGTTAAGATTATAGAAGCCAGACTAAGAGTACATGAAGAGAACATGAATGGTAGTCATAGGTCCAAATCTGTACTAAGTCATGAAGCAGACGCCTACTCTCCTCCATACATCCAGGAGAATGAAAGGAAACTTCCAGTATGTAGTGAAGGAAAAAGTCATTGCCATTCCATCCCTGCTCATAAAGACGAAAAGAGAGACTTACTTAATTTAGAACTAAGTGAAAAAATAAAACAGGATAATTCTACTCCTAGATGTCACTGCAATGATCAGGAGTAGGGATGAGCTTCGCTTTCGAAACGAACGTATGTTCGACTCGAACATTGTCCGTTCGATCGTTCGTCGAATTTTAAACAAAAACGATCGTTCGCGGCAAATTCGAGTGAAACAAAACGACTGTTTTTAAAACTTTTTTCCCATTGATACTACTATCAATGGAAAAAAAAGTTTTAAAAACAGTCGTTTTTTCAGGAGTCCTGCTCCTGAAAAAACGACCGTTTTTAAGACTTTTTTCCATTGATACATGTTCCCTGGGGCAAGACCCGGGTTCTGAAAGACTTTTCCAACAATAACTTGAAAATTGGTCTTTAAAATAATCGTTTTTGAATTCGAACGTTCGAGTCCCATAGACTTCAATGGGGTTCTAAATGTTTGTGCGAACGATCGGACTGTTCGACGGTTCTGGTGCGAACCGAACGCGGGGGTGTTCGGCTCATGCCTAATCAGGAGAATGTTGCGACTATTATCCCAGCAGGACGGCAGAGAACAGTCCCAGCAAGACTTCCCATTCCAGAACCTACTGTATTTTCAGGAGACATACTGAAGTTCATAGAGTGGAAGGCAAGTTTTGAAATGATCATTGAGCATCATTGTTCCAGACCAGTTGACAAGTTATTCTACCTTCAGAGATATGTTGGTGGAGAAGCAAAGAAAGCCCTTAAAGGCAACTTCTATAGAACAGACGAAGAAGCCTATAAGCAAGCCTGGGTAAAGTTAAATGCAAGATATGGTCATCCGTTCTTATTGCAGAGAGCCTTTAGGGAGAAATTGAATAACTGGCCTAAAATAGGTCCCAAGGAACACTTCAAACTCCAAGAGTATGGTGATTTCCTGCAAGCATGCAGCAATGCCATCCCATATGTACGAGGACTTGAAGTACTGAACGACTATCTAGAAAATCACAGGATGCTAGCCAAGCTACCTGAAGAAGTGGCTTCTAGATGGAATCGCTATGTGACTGAACAGTTAGACCTAAATAAGGACTTCCCAAGTTTTGAAAAGTTCTCTGAGTTTGTTAATAGGGAAGCACGAATAGCATGTAATCCAGTAACAGCATCTTATGCCTTAAAATCTTTAGAAGAAAGGCCTGCAAGAGATACAAAACGTGCAAGAGCAACTAGCTTTGCAATCAACACAGCAGCTAAAGGTCTAGATACCTGTGAAAGCAAGCTTAAAGTCACTACTGGGTTCAGTAAAGAGACAGAACCGACAAATCCTCAGACTACCTTTAAGTGCATGTTCTGTGGAGAGAACCACTCCATACACAAGTGCCGACATTTGAAAGAGAAGTCCTCAAATGAAAAGAAAAAAATTGTACTTGAGAACCAACTGTGTTTTGGATGCTTAACCAGTTAAGGACCCCCGCACGCACATATACGGCCTCAGAATGGCTCGTACAGGCACAAGGGCGTAAATTTACGTCCTCGCCTGAGTGCGGTTCGGGGGTCCCATCGGGACCCCCTCCGCGGCGTGCGGGGGTCTCCCTACCTCTGGGAGCGATCCGGGATCTGCGGGCGGATGTCCGTGTTATCCGCCCCCCCCGCGATCGCTCCCACCAATGGGAGGCGCTCCCAGGCTGTCACTTCCTCCTCCTGTGTTTACACAGGAAGGAGGAAATGATCATTTCTCTCATCGCAGCGCTGTTTCCCAAGGCTGCTGATGAGAGAAGACATGCAAGTAAGTGTGCACCAACACAACACTGACACACACTCACATGCAATTAACCCCTTGTGACGCCACCCCCTGTCACAGTACGAATGCCAGTGATTTAATCACTGCATTTAGTGTCAGTGTGAAGGCACTGTAACGTTAGTGTTAGGTTCCCCCCCCACCCCCCTAAGTTTTAAGATCACCGCCCTATTAACCCTTTCACTCCCTATTGCCAGCGTCATCGATCTTTTTCATCGCTGTATAGTGTCCTAAATTTTTTTTATTGATTTTTTTTTTTTACTAAAGACATGTGAAATAAATTTTGGCCTAAAAGTTTGAAAAATTTAGTATTTGATTTTTTTTTAACAAAAAGTATAGTGTTTTTTTTCCAAAAATGTCGCTTATTTTTGTATATAGCAAAAAATAAAAATCGAAGGTATCAAATACCACCAAAGGCTCTATTTGAAGGAGAAAGTTTGGGAGCACGTCGCACGGCAATTGTCTGTTAAAGCGACGCAGTCCGAATGCAAAAACACCTTGTTTTACCAGTATTGGTCCGGGTCTTAGTGTTAAGAAAAGGCATTTCAAAGGAGTGTAAGAAAAAGGCCTAACGTCTGCAAGGAGCCATCCTACGAACAAGTCCAAAGGGATGAATCCTCAATACCTAAAGATGCTGAGAAGAAAAGAAAGTATCTATTCTCTTGCAGAATAAGGAAGGAGAAAGCAACGGCACATAATGGTTGTACCAGTGGATTTCAAATCCTAAAAGGAGGAACAAGAAGGTATATGCCTATGCACTACTGGATGCCCAAAGCGACGTCACCTTCATTGATCAAGAAATCTGCAAGAAATTACAAGTGGCTACAGAACCAGTGAAGCTCAAGCTCACCACAATGACGGGGAGAGACACATTAGTCAAAAGGTTAAAGGACTGAGAGTTAAAGGACTTCATTCAAACCTCACATTAAATCTACCTCCATCTTATATGAAAGACGACATACCTCGAGATCGTATACCTACCTGTGAAACAGCCAATAAATGGGAGCATCTATCTATCATATCTCATGAGATGTCCCTGCTGAAGGAATTTGGTGTCGGACTGTTGATAGGCTATGATTGTCCCGAAGCTTTGGTACCACGAGAGGTAATCACAGGAGGAGAGGGTGAACCCTACGCTGTTCGAACTGATCTAGGATGGGGTGTTGTTGGAGGAAAACAGCAGATTGCCAACTCAAGACAGGTGACAGGATTGTGCCATCTAATATCTGTTCAAGAGCTACCAACTGTAAGTTCAGCAAAGGTAATCAAGATCCTTGAATCTGACTTTGCAGACATAAGTTCTGAAGAGAAGAGTGTATCCCAAGAAGACATAAAGTTCGTACACACTCTAGAAGAAAGTATTCAGCAGAATCAACAAGGTTATGTTGACATGCCCTTGCCCTTCAGAGAACGACCTCGTCTGCCAAATAACAGAAATCTTTCCCTGGCAAGATTGAAATGCTTGAAGAAAAAGATGGGAAGAGATTCCAAATTCAAGCAGGATTATTTGAAATTCATGGAAGGCATCCTTGAAGAAGGACATGCAGAGAAGGTAAATAACCAACCTAAAGAAGAAGTTTGGTACATCCCACATCAAGGTGTTTACCACCCAAAGAAACCAGATAAAATTAGAGTAGTATTTGATTGCTCAGCAAAGTATGATGGTGTTGCATTGAATGATCATCTACTAAAAAGGACCAGATCTTACAAACACTCTGCCTGGAGTACTCTGTAGATTCAGAAAGTATCCCATAGCGGTCATGTGTGACGTTGAAAAAATGTTCCACCAGTTCCATGTGAAGAACGAAGATGGAGACTTCCTGAGGTTCCTATGGTGTGAGGACAGAGATACAGATACAGAGCCAGCAGAATACAAAATTAAAGTACATTTGTTTGGAGCAGCATCGTCTCCAGGTTGCGCCAATTATGGTATGAAGTACTTGGCTAATAAAAATGAAAAGGATTGTCCATCAGCAGCAAATTTTCTTGAGAAAAACTTCTATGTAGATGATGGTCTTATAAATCTAGAGTCCACAGAATCTGCAATCAAATTAGTAAAGGAAAGCCAAGAATTATGCGCAAGAGGAAACCTGCGTCTTCACAAATTCATCTCAAACAACAGAGAGGTACTGGAATCCATCAGTGACTCGGAACGTGCATCAACAATGAAGAATGTAGATCTCAATTATGATCATTTTCCAGTTCAGAATGTACTTGGCTTGGGATGGAATGTAGAGAACGACGAGTTCTTCTTTGAAGTATCCTTTGAAGAGAAAGTTGCAACCAGATGTACCATTCTCTCTGCAGTGGCTTCTATATATGATCCACTGGGATTCTTGGCCCCAGTAATCCTCAAAGCAAAAGAACTACTACAAGAATTATGCAGACGGAAGTTAGGATGGGATGAACCCAAACCTGAAGATTTGAGGCCAAGGTGGGAGACTTGGATAAGAGACTTGCAAAATTTGACAGAAGTTTGGATACCCAGATGTTTTGTACCTCATGATTTTGGAGAGTACAAGAAAATAGAACTTCATCACTTTTCAGACGCCAGTAGTTATGGCTATGGTCAGTGCTCCTACATCAGAGTGATAGAAGAAGCGGTCATGTGTGACGTTGAAAAAATGTTCCACCAGTTCCATGTGAAGAACGAAGATGGAGACTTCCTGAGGTTCCTATGGTGTGAGGACAGAGATACAGATACAGAGCCAGCAGAATACAAAATTAAAGTACATTTGTTTGGAGCAGCATCGTCTCCAGGTTGCGCCAATTATGGTATGAAGTACTTGGCTAATAAAAATGAAAAGGATTGTCCATCAGCAGCAAATTTTCTTGAGAAAAACTTCTATGTAGATGATGGTCTTATAAATCTAGAGTCCACAGAATCTGCAATCAAATTAGTAAAGGAAAGCCAAGAATTATGCGCAAGAGGAAACCTGCGCCTTCACAAATTCATCTCAAACAACAGAGAGGTACTGGAATCCATCAGTGACTCGGAACGTGCATCAACAATGAAGAATGTAGATCTCAATTATGATCATTTTCCAGTTCAGAATGTACTTGGCTTGGGATGGAATGTAGAGAACGACGAGTTCTTCTTTGAAGTATCCTTTGAAGAGAAAGTTGCAACCAGATGTACCATTCTCTCTGCAGTGGCTTCTATATATGATCCACTGGGATTCTTGGCCCCAGTAATCCTCAAAGCAAAATAACTACTACAAGAATTATGCAGACGGAAGTTAGGATGGGATGAACCCAAACCTGAAGATTTGAGGCCAAGGTGGGAGACTTGGATAAGAGACTTGCAAAATTTGACAGAAGTTTGGATACCCAGATGTTTTGTACCTCATGATTTTGGAGAGTACAAGAAAATAGAACTTCATCACTTTTCAGACGCCAGTAGTTATGGCTATGGTCAGTGCTCCTACATCAGAGTGATAGAAGAAGGAAAAATACATTGTGCCCTGGTTATGGGAAAGACCAGAGTTGCACCTACCAGTATTCAGACAATACCAAGACTTGAACTGACAGCAGCTGTTGTTTCAGCATCAGTAAGCAAGTTTCTAAGAGAAGAATTAGAGTTAAAAATAGATGAAGAATATTTTTGGACAGACTCACAAGGATACATAAACAATGAAGCTCAAAGATTCCATGTCTTTGTCGCCAACAGAGTTCAGAAATTTCGGGAAATGACAAATCCGGAACATTGGCACCACATTGATACAAAGCATAACCCGGCAGATCATGCTTCAAGAGGTCTGAATGTATCAGAATTGAAAAATTCTAATTGGTTCACCGGTCCAAAGTTCCTTTGGGAAAAGGAGGTCATACCAAGTGAAGGTTACACAGAATTGTCTATGGGTGATCCAGAAGTAAAGGTTGTACAAACATTGAGCACTGCTGCCAAATGTCAAGATGACATACTTGAAAGACTAGCCAGATGTTCAAAAGGGAAAACATCTCACCACTCCACTCAAGTTGGAACGTCCTATACAGAAGTTAGTTGTTCTATTAGAGAGTGATAAAAGACACTTGGAAAGTTGAGAACCTGATAGAAAATTCCCCAAATTGATGTTCACATCCTACTATAGGGAAAAAGAATTATAGGTAATTTTGGTGGGAGTGTAGCTGGCCAGCTAGAACCTGTCCTAGGTAGCTAATATAACCTACATATATATACAGCTAGGCCTGCTAAGAACCTAATTTAGAGCACATGCTTAAATGTGAGAGACAAAAGCAAAGTTATTCACAGTTTGATTCATACCAGAAAGCATAGAGTTAAGCTTTTGTGACTCATCACAGGCCTTGGCCCAATCACAGCCAATCTCACATTGAGCAGAGTCTTGACCAGTCGCAGCCAGCTTTGCATCCACTCTGTCTGGGAGGTTCCTAGTGCTGTACATGTGCTCTGCTAGATTGTTCCACAGAGACAGAACCACATGGAGACAGAGACATACATAGAGCAGTTCTTATGGAAGCCAGAGGGCAAAATTAGGTAATTATACAGTTATATATATGTTCTTATTGTAAATAGTGTGATTAGAACTGTATACTGATTTAGCTGTGTTCACTTGTAGTTCCACCAAACCCGAACCATATCAAACCAAACTAAGCTAACCCTGCAAAAGCAACCGGCAAACCAAGTTGCAAACAGAGTTATATCCTTCAGAGAAATCAGAGAATGCTTTGATAACTTACAGAGAGAGAGAGAGAGAGAGAGAGAGAGAGAGTAAATACTGAAGAAAGAAATATATCCACCATCTTATGTTAAATGTCAAGACTGAATATTTGAACCACCATTTTCTGTTATACTTATTTATCACGTGTTTTTGTACATGGACTGTCTGCTGCAAAGCAGCAGTATTTTATATGAAGAAAAGTGACGTTATTAAAGAAGTTATTTTAAGCATTTGGTGTGCTCTTTAAACCTACTGCTTCCATAGAATGGCGCTAGAGGAATTTCAGAGTAATAGACAGTCTTGTTGGACTGAAAAGTCAGAGATATCACAATTCTTCTAATGCCACAGCGCATGAGGCACTTCATAGTGCTGCGCCTGCCATACCACCCATCACGAAACAGTCTGAGGAGGAGGCGCGGCTTTTGAATAATGGATGCCCGCAGCCTGACTGAGACAGGTACCGGCATATAAGACAATCCTCAAGTTTTGAGGCAATTTTTTTTACATCCAAAAGGTCGTCTTATACCCCCGGAAAATACAGTAATATGAATAGAATAATAAAGTGCATGAATTACAAAAACATTCAAGTGCATCAATATATAGCCATATGTGCCAATATACAGAAAACCTATAAAGTGCAAATAAAGGCCCAGATTCACAGAGCGATTACGCCTGCGCAACAGGAGATGCGCGTGCGTAAGTTAAATGTGCGCGTGCGTTTCGTTGCGCGGCATCCCCAGAACGAGATACGCAAAAAATTTACTTTTTTTTGTCCCGCGTAATTTCGTTAGACTGGCACATCCTTCCGCGCAAAAGTGCGATAGACACACCATTGATTTGCTAGTCAAATATGCTAATGAGGGAGTTGCGGGGATCCACAAAAAAACGTTGTTGCTGCGCAGGCTACGCGGTGTGCGCAACAGCAAAATCTTCTGTCTAAAATTAGAGCACATAAAAGGTGGTCTAAAATTTGAAAAAACGTCTACATCTCACAGAAAGCAACACCGTTAGTGAGGAGCAGACCACACACACGTGTTGCACTACAATTTGACTGCCAACATGCCAGGGGCATCGTCGCTCATAGCTGCACTACTGACTTTAGATGAGCAAAGAAGCAGGAGGGCACGGAGGATGGCACGGGAGAGGATATACCGCACCCGCGGAGACCTGTTTGGCATGAGTGATTTTGAGGTGTTTCGCATCTTCAGATTCACCCCTCATGCCATCCTGGAATTAACCACAACCCTGCAGGAGGACCTCACTAGCCCAACACACCGCTCACATGCAGTGCAGCCACTGGTCAAGGTACTGGCAACACTCCATGTCCTTGCCAGTGGCTCTTTTCAGCGTACAAGTGGAGTGGTGGCTGGGATGTCACAATCCTCCATGAGCAGATGTGTGCACCAGGTTGTCCCTGCAATCCTCACACGCATGGCCAACCAAATCATTAAACCCACCACTGAGGAGCTGCGACTGAAGGCAATGACAGATTTCTACAGATTTGCCAGGTTCCCACGCACCATCGGGGCCATTGATTGCACACATGTGGCACTCCAGCCCCCCCTGGAGACAGAGCACATGTACCGCAATCGGAAGCATTGGCACTCCATCAACGTACAGGTGATAGTTGATGCCCAAGGCCTCATATGGCACGTCCGTGCCAAACACCCCGGATCCAGCCATGACAGCTACATATACAATTAATGCCACATCCAAATGGAATTCGATCAGAACGTATATGGGAACACCTGGCTAGTTGGTGAGTGACATGGGAGTCAGGCATGACTATCCCCTCCCGTGATGCACACCTCACAAGTGGCACATGCATGACTAACATTCTCCTGTCTTTTCCCTTACAGGTGACTCTGCATATCCACTGGGACCCCATCTCATGACTCCAATCCGAAACCCCCAAACCCCAGGAGAGGAAAGATACAATCAAGCACACATCAAAACCCGTGCAGTGGTGGAGCGCACCTTTGGCCTCCTGAAGTCACGTTTCCGATGCCTGGATAAGTCTGGGGGTACACTGTTGTATTCCCCAAACTTCGTGTGCCATATCATCGCTTCATGTTGCATGCTGCACAATTTCGCAGTGAGGAAGGGCCTGCAGGTTGAGCTACGTGATGACCTGACCCCCCAACCAGACAATCAACCCCTAACCGAGGATACCCCGTCTTCTGAGGGAAGAGCAGCCAGGAGGCAGCTCATATTGGGCATCTTTGCACGTTAAACATACACATTAATCATGGCACAATGAGAATGCATGCATGCACACCACTGTGGTCCCTAGCACACACACCCCACATCCACATCAAATTGGATTGGCACCAGTCCACCATGCAGGACTGGTGAGCAGTAACGCCACGTCAAGGCTCCAATTATGTCACTGAACATTCATACACCAATCACACGGACCTGAGGATCACTTCTCCCTTGTCCTGGGGAACCCTTCTCCACCAAAATTGAGGATGACACCCCTTTTCCAGCAGGAATGTCACCCCCACATTCAAACAGCATGCACAACCCAAAATAAAATAAAAATGTCATCAAAAAACAAAAAACAAAAAAGCAAAAAATGTCAGCCAAAAAAAAAAAAAAAAAATGCAAAAAATGTCAGCCCAAAAAAAAAAAAAAGGGGGAAAAATAAATTATTGCCCTCTGTGTGAGCCACGCCTGGGGCGCCCCCGGCCACGGCCCCGGCCCCTCAGGGGAGACTCATGGGGGAGGGGCAAACCCGGGGAAGGAGGAGCAGCCCCCGATCTCTGCCCACCTGGCGGCCTGCCCTCCAAGGCCACGCCAATTCTGTCCAGGGCAGCACCAAGTGTTGCCGTGTTGGCCTGGATAGCCTGGGTAAGGGCCCTCACATCCTGCCCAACGCCTGCTGATGTCATCTGCAGTTCGTTTAGGCAGGTTGTGAAAGCCCGGGAGTGGGAGTCCAGGTTACCCAGCGTATCCTTGATGGAGGACAGGCTCTCCTCCATCCGCCCCAAAGTCTGGCTGAGCTGTCCCATATGGCGGGTCTGGAGGGCCTGGTCCCTTCTCAGACTGGCGGGCAGGAGATTGGGCGCCCTCCTGGTGCTCTGGGATGAAATCCTGCCTCCAGCTGATGGTTGTGGCCGGGGAGAAGGGGAGGCCCTTGTGAGGGGAGCCATGTTGGGGGAGGAGGGGGGGGCTGCCCCTTAGGGAGGGCAGGCTTCTGCCAGCCAGAGGGGAAGAGTCCGCAAAACCCAATCGTCCAGTGCCTGACTCCTCCTCCTCATGATTCCCCTCCTCCTCATGATTCCCCTCCTCCTCATGATTCCCCTCCTCCTCATGATTCCCCTCCTCCTGTTGAACCTCCTCCGCGGACTCCGGCCTTGTTGGGGGGGCCTCATTAGGCTGCTGTCCTGGGGTTGGTGCGGTCAGCCCAGATGGCCCTGCACCCTCCTGCACATCTGTGGATGACACAAAACATTCACAGGTTGGAGGATCCACACACTTGCCACATATTCCCTTTCACCCCCTCCCCCACACATGCTACACACCTGATTGTAAAAAAAACCTTACCTGGCACCACGGGGACCGGACTTGTGTCAAAGCCTGGCAGGCCCTCCACTTCATGCCGGTGAAAGGTCAGGGCCACCGCACGCTCCGTCGCTGTCAGACTAATACGGCATGGTGGGCCCCCTCCTGTGCCCCTGGCATGGGCATGCATTGCGGCCAGTTTCTTTTTGACCAGACGCCGGAGGTCGTTGATTTTTTTGTCAATCCCAGACCTGGTCCGTGTCTCCCCCTCCCCCGATGAATTGACCTGCTCAGTGATCAGATCCAAAATCTCCCTCCTCCTGGCCGGGGTGGTGTTGGCACTCTGCGGGCCGTGGAGAAAACGCCCATACTCGCTAATGGCCCGGGCAAGAATTATTTTTTCCCCCACAGTAAAATTGAGCTTTCTTTTTCTCTCAGTCATACTTCCAAAAACAATCAGTCCCAGTCAACAAAATTCAATCACACAAACAAGCACAAACAATCAAGCAAGAACACACACAAAAAACTACTCAGCAAGAAACTGTCACAAAACAATATAAACCAAAAAAACGAACAAAAATATATCAATCAAACAAACAGTCTCTCAAACACTTATCAAAAAACACTCTCACAAATATACCAACAAGCACTTGATCACACAGAACACTAATCTGACAACTACAAGACACACTGCAACGAACAACAGGAACAAAAGCACTTGGTTAAATGGGAAGGGACAAAGGGATGTACTTTTGCAATGCAAGTGCGTTTGTGTGTGTCTATTTATGCTGAATGCGTAGTTCACAGCGTTGCCCTAGTCCATTTCCAATTTCACTGATTGCGCCGCTCCTGAGTTGTGAGTATGCGCACAGCGGAGCTGACATGGTCTCCTTCACGCGCGCATGCGCGAGCCGGCCGGCCCTTCATTTGCATGGGGTCACGGCTCATTTCAATGTAACACGCCCACGTCCTTCCCAATTTGTATTACTCCTTACGCCTCGGAAAAAACGTTACGCTTGCGCAATTTCCTGCGCAAAAGCTACGAGAATAGGGTGATTACGCGGCTACATTGCGCAAGTCTAACGTAAAGGCGGTGCGCTACGCCGGTCCAATAATGCGCAGATGTACGTGAATCTGGGCCAAAGTATCTATAAAGTGCTAGTGCTCTACAAATTTCCAAAAGTCCAAATAAAAGTCCCAGAATCATATAAAGAATCCACTTGAGACCTTCAATGATAGCGATTCCCAGTATCACCAAAGTGTACTAATCTTTCACCCTTATGGACTCACCAGACAGCTAATGGATATTAGCATGTAAAATCAGCCGTTCATACAAGCACATGGAATCCACTCTCAGAAAGCCACACTCCAAAATGGGGTCCATGTTAGTTATAAATGATCATCAAACACAACATCATCCTCCACCTGCAGATCGTTTTCTTTTACCTATCTATTTAAATGATTTTTGAGCCACACCTTCTCTGTAGTTATTCCTTAGCTGAGGTTTGCTGGCTGCCCCAGTTGCACTTAATCTTTTCCCCAAGAAGAATTGCACCTTTAGTCTGGGTTCACATACTCTATATGCGATTTGGATGTGGTTTACATCGCATTACATGCAAGTGTGACCAACTCTCAATGGAGTCAGTTCACACATGCCCGTGACAGCCGCAGTGGGAATTCCAAAAGGGTCCTGTGCGTTTTTGGGTCCGGTTCAGGTACGAAATCAGGCAAAAATTGAATGCCACCTTATGGGTGAACAGGAACGCATCGGACCCCAGGCTGGAGACCGCGGTCGCACATATGTCAACCCAGTCTAAAACGTATCATAGTCACACGTCCTCAGCCCATCAGCCAATAGTGGTTGTAGTAACTCTAACCAGTGTTCTCCGGCCCAGAGAATGCTGGTTAGAGTTACTAAAGCCTCTATTGGGAGCAGCAAAAAAAATTTCAGCCTTTAAAACTACTTGATACTATTTGCAGTAAGCGGCTGCTGAATGTTGTTGCTTTTTATTTTCAATTTACAAAGTTTAATAGGCTGTTGTTGACCTTTAGAATAGAAAGGTGAGAGCAAGTCAGCCTCAGGTGTAAACATGATGTACCGTAGATCAATGCTACTGTAAATAAAGAGTCCATCAGTGGAAGAATTCAGATTCTAATCTAAAGAGTAACTCCACTTTTGTTGAGAAAAAAGTTATTCCCCTCTGGGTGATCTATGTGCATTGCAAGGATACCACCTGAGCACAGATAGTGCCACTGTACGTGTGCTCCTATATACCACCTGAGCACAGTTAGTGCCACTGTACGTGTGCTCCTATATACCACCTGAGCACAGATAGTGCCACTGTACGTGTGCTCCTATATACCACCTGAGCACAGATAGTGCCACTGTACGTGTGCTCCTATATACCACCTGAGCACAGTTAGTGCCACTGTACGTGTGCTCCTATATACCACCTGAGCACAGATAGTGCCACTGTACGTGTGCTCCTATATACCACCTGAGCACAGATAGTGCCACTGTACGTGTGCTCCTATATACCACCTGAGCACAGTTAGTGCCACTGTACGTGTGCTCCTATATACCACCTGAGCACAGATAGTGCCACTGTACGTGTGCTCCTATATTCCACCTGAGCACAGATAGTGCCAATGTACGTGTGCTCCTATATACCACCTGAGCACAGATAGTGCCACTGTACGTGTGCTCCTATAAACCACCTGAGCACAGATAGTGCCACTGTTTGTGTGCTCCTATATACCACCTGAGCACAGATAGTGCCACTGTACATGTGCTGAGCACAGATAGTGCCACTGTTTGTGTGCTCCTATATACCACCTGAGCACAGATAGTGCCACTGTTTGTGTGCTCCTATATACCACCTGAGCACAGATAGTGCCACTGTACGTGTGCTCCTATATACCACCTGAGCACAGATAGTGCCACTGTACGTGTGCTCCTATATACCACCTGAGCACAGATAGTGCCACTGTACGTGTGCTCCTATATACCACCTGAGCACAGATAGTGCCACTGTACGTGTGCTCCTATATACCACCTGAGCACAGATAGTGCCACTGTACGTGTGCTCCTATATACCACCTGAGCACAGATAGTGCCACTGTACGTGTGCTCCTATATACCACCTGAGCACAGATAGTGCCACTGTTTGTGTGCTCCTATATACCACCTGAGCACAGTTAGTGCCACTGTACGTGTGCTGGTATATACCACCTGAGCACTGTTAGTGTCACTGTTCCTGTGCTGGTATATACCACCTGAGCACAGATAGTGCCATTGTACGTGTGCTCCTATATACCACCTGAGCACAGTTAGTGCCACTGTACGTGTGCTCCTATATACCACCTGAGCACAGTTAGTGCCACTGTACGTGTGCTCCTATATACCACCTGAGCACAGTTAGTGCCACTGTACGTGTGCTCCTATATACCACCTGAGCACAGTTAGTGTCACTGTACCTGTGCTGCTATATACCACCTAAGCACAGTTAGTGTGACCGCACGTGTGCTGCTATATACCACCTGAGCTCAGTTAGTGTCACTGTACCTGTGCTGCTATATACCACCTGAGCTCAGTCAGTGTCACTGTACCTGTGCTGGTATATACCACCTGAGCGCATTTCGTGTCACTCCGCTTGTGCTGTTACATACCACCTGAGCTCTTCAATATGTCTGGAAGGAGAACAAAGAGAGGCAGAGAGTCACAAGGGCAAGCAGGCTCTGCATGTAGAGGTAACGCTGGTAGTGGATGTGGTGCATCCTCTTCAGCACGTGGCCGTGGCCGCTCGTCCTTTTTGGGAGCTGGCCGTGTTGAACCTCAACATGCAGAGGAATTAGTAGAGTGGATGACCAAGCCGTCCTCATCCTCCTCATCCTCTCTCACACAGACTGATCAAAGTTTTTCTGGCAAAGCAGCTGCCAAGGCGTCCTCTTCCCTCTGCACGATGGCTTCACACAATACTTCCCTAGTACCACCATGTCCTCCTGAGGAGTCCCCCGAACTGTTTCAACACAGTGTTGGGTACAGTGTTGGGTACATGCTACAGGAAGATGTGCAGCGCTTAGAAGACTCCGATGACAGGAGCATTGATGTGAGCCCAGGGAGAGGGGGTGGCCGAGAGGGACAGCAATTTGTCAGTGAGGATGTTCCCCCAGCTGGAGCATACTGCCAGGTGGTTGACAGTGATGAGGAGGGAGGGGATGATGAGGTCACTGACTGTACCTGGGTGCCTGATAGGAGAGAGGAGGAGGAGGAGGCACAGGCACATCTTCAAAGAGGCAGGATGCCCTCCAAGGGTCAGCTTAAGGTCACACCCACTGCATTACAGCGCACATCTATGGCGCTTGTGCATGGCGCTGCTGTGTCTGACCGGTACAGCAAAAGTTCTTTGGTGTGGGCCTTTTTTGAAATATGTCCACAAGATCGTACCTTTGCTATTTGCAACTCATGTCGCAAGCGTATCTCGCGTGGCCAAGACATCAACCGCCTGGGTACCACATGCTTGTCCAGACATATGTCGACCAGCCATGCAGCTCGTTGGCAAGCACACCAGAAAGACCCACACCAAAGAAAAAAGTGTACCCCCCCTTGCCCTTCTGGGACCTCCAACCCCAGTAGACCCCCAGTCCTCTCTGAAGCCTGCAGTGAAGGTGTAGAAATAGGTGTGTCACAAGCTAGTAGTAGCGGTCAATCTACTGATAGTACCAGGCAAATTTCACTGCCCCAGCTGCTGCAGCGCCGAAAGAAGTACAATCCCAGCCATCCACATGCCCAGCAGTTGAATGCTAGCTTAGCGAAATTGCTAGCACTTCAACTGCTACCTTTTCAGTTGGTAGATTCTGCCCCCTTCCGTGAGTTTGTGCAATGTGCAGTACCTCAGTGGCAAGTACCAAAACGCCACTTTTTCACACGGAAGGCTATTCCGGCTCTCTACCGGCATGTGGAAGGCAATGTCCATGCCTCGCTGGACAGGGAGGTCAGTGGTAAGGTGCATATTACCGCTGACTCATGGTCCAGCAGGCATGGACAGGGACGTTACTTACTTTTACGGCGCATTGGGTGATTCTGCTGGCAGCTGGGAAGGATGCAGGGCAAGGTCCAGTAGTTTTGGAGGTTGTTCCGCCACCACGCCTCCAAAACACTACTACTGCTTGTGACACAGCTCTTTCCTCCACTCCCTCCTCTTCTTCCTCTGTGGCCTCTTCCTGTGGGGATGTTTTCTCCGAACCAGCCGTGCTCCGTAGGCGTAAGAGGGGATACGCAGGAATGCAGGCCAAGAGATGCCATGCGGTGCTAGAGCTGGTGTGCTTGGGAGACAGGAGCCACACTGGGGAAGAGGTTTTGTCAGCATTGCAGGGTCAGGCCGAGAGGTGGTTGACGCCACACCAGCTAAAGCCTGGAATGGTGGTCAGCGATAATGGCACCAACCTCCTCTCTGCCCTGCGACAGGGAAAACTCACCCGCGTGCCCTGTTTTGCGCATGTCCTCAATTTGGTGGTGCAGCGGTTCTTGGGCAGGTACCCGGGCTTGCAGGATGTCCTGAAGCAGGCCAGGAAAGTCTGTGTGCATTTTCGGAGGTCATATAATGCCACTGCTCGGCTGACTGACCTCCAAAGGGAATACAACCTGCCCAAGAACCGCCTAATTTGTGACATGCCCACCAGATGGAACTCAACGTTGGCCATGCTGCAGCGGCTGCACACGCAGCAGCGGGCCATCAATGAGTACCTGTGCCAATATGGCAGCAGAACTGGGTCAGGGGAGCTAGGTTTTTTTTTCCCCACGCCAGTGGGCCTTGATCAGGAATGCATGCACTGTCCTGTCACCATTTGAGGAGGCCACGAGGATAGTGAGCAGTGACAGTGCATGCATCAGTGAGACTGTCCCTCTTATTCACCTGTTGGAGCACACGCTACGTGGAATAATGGACAGGGCCCTTGAGGCAGAACAGAGGGAGGAAGAGGAGGACTTCCTTACCTCTCAAGGCCCCCTTTACCCAGACAGTGGTCCTGCTTGCCCACCCAGCACACAGGAAGAGGAGGAGGAGGAGGAGGATTGTATCAGCAGCATGGAGGTGGAGCCTAGCACTCAGCAGCAGCAGTCTTCAAGGGATCATTTACAGTCCCAAGGAGCACGTGGAGTTTTACGTGGCTGGGATGAGGTGCCTGTGGATCTTGTCGTCCTCAGTGACCCAAAGGACTGTGCCCCGAATGCCTCTGCAAACCTACGCTGCATGGCCTCCCTGATTCTGCAAAGCCTGCGTAAGGATCCTTGTGTACGTGCTTATTAAGGAGAGGGATCATTACTGGCTGGCGACTCTCCTTGATCCACGTTACAAAAGTAAGGTTGCGGACCTTATGTTGCCATCGCAGAGGGAGCAGAAGATGAAACTTCTGTGGGAGGCGTTGCAGAAGGGTCTGTGCAATGCGCTCCCAGAACCGGGGGGATTACCAAAACCTGGCTCTGGACAACGTCTTGATGAGGCTTCGGTGACTCACAGAAGGGGCGGTGGAGAAGGTGGTCGTCTGACCGATGCGTTCAGGCAGTTTTTTAGTCCGCAGCCCCAAGGTCTGACCGGTTCCAGCAACCATCGCCAGCGTCTGCTTTACATGGTCCAGGAATACCTAGGGGCAAGATCCGACTTGGACACCTTCCCCACCGAAAATCCTCTGGCTTACTGGGTCTTGAGGATGGATCACTGGCCAGAGCTTGCCCAGTACGCAATTGAGCTACTGGCTTGCCCTGCATCCAGTGTTCTTTCAGAACGGACATTCAGTGCTGCTGGAGGCTGTCACTGATCACAGGGTGCGCCTCTCTACCGGCTCTGTTGATCGACTGACCTTCATCAAAATGAATCAGGCTTGGATCAACACCAGCTACCAAGCACCTGATGCTGATATTAATGAATAATATCTTTTTGTTGAAATTTCGGATCCCTTTTAGACTGCTGATGCTGAGTGACTGTCCTCTTATGCTGCTGATGGAATATCCTTCTCCTCCTCACTTTTCTTGCTGATAGCTAGTAAGAAATGGTGTGTCCCCAAGGCCCAGTTGTGTCCCCAAGGCGCCTAATAACAATTTTTGATGCAATAATTTGCACGTGGCTCCTTGTTGCGCTCCAATTGGAGTTATTGTGAGGGGTTGCAGTGTTGTGTTGTGCCCAAGGCCCAATTTTTCTGCCCCTGTTTAACAGGGGCGCCTAATAACAATTTTTGATGCAATAATTTGCACGTGGCTCCTTGTTGCGCTCCAATTGGAGTTATTGTGAGGGGTTGCAGTGTTGTGTTGTGCCCAAAGCCCAATTTTTCTGCCTCTGTTTAACAGGGGCGCCTAATAACAATTTTTGATGCAATACTTTGCACGTGGCTCCTTGTTGCGCTCCAATTACAGTATGTTTGAGGGGTGCCCTTTTTTCTAAAAATGTTCTTTCTCACAACAATAATGGCCCCCCACCGCTAAAATATTCAACATAATGTTGCCACACAGAACTTGCGCAAGTAGAATTAATTACTTTTTTTTTTGTCCTTTCATGTTGTGCAGGGACATCTCTAAACACGTGCCACTACTATAGACACCCAGCAGGTGTGATATTTAAAGGATTTTTTTTTTTTCACTTTAAGCATCATTAAAATGGCTGCTCCGCAAAAAAAGGCGGTTTTAAAAAACATTTTTTCCATTGATACATGTTCCCTGGGGCAAGACCCGGCTTCTGAATGACTTTTCCAACATTTAATTGGATTTTGGTCTTTAAAATGACCGTTTTTGAATTCGAACGTTCGGGTCCCATAGACTTCAATGGGGTTCGAAATATTCGTGCGAACCCGCGGTCCGTTCGAACGTTCTGGTGTGAACCGAACCCGGGGGATGGGGGGTGTCAGTACACATTCCCCAGGTAGCCATATTGTATTGCAAGATTGAAAAGGAAGGTGTTTTTAATAAAATCCAATTACAAAATGACTTGTGTTGCTAATATATGCGCTATATTATTATTTTTTATATGCATTTTTTTTCCCCACAAAAGAGGACCTTTAAATGATACCAGTGGAATAATCCTTTAATTTAAGTGGGGTTTAAGTAAAAATCCACATTGCTGGTTAAAGTGAAAAATCCAATACGATCTTAAAAAAAGCTGAACAGTGACATTTTCCATTGACTACTTCAGCGGCTTAACCCCTTCATGGCAAGGCCATTTTTGGCTTTTTAGCAATGCGCTACTTTACCTCATAATTGCAGGGTTATGGAACGCTGTACCCAAATTCATATAATATTTTCACACAAATAAAGCTTTCTTATGGTGGTATTTGACCAGAACTGTTTTTTTTTTCTTTTTTTGCGATATAAAACAAGAAAATACTGAAAATTAAAAAAATTTAAATAAATGACTTTCTGACATAAAACATATTCCTACTAAGGATGAACTCCAGCGTGTTTGCACAGTACACGTGCAGAGCCTGCCAGTAAGTCGGCACAGCGCTGCGCTAATCACAGGCAGGGAGACATTTCCCGATCTCTGCAGCCGATCATTGGGACAATGTCTCCCTGCCTGGGATTAGCGCAGCGATGTGCCGACTTCCTGGCAGGCACTGCACGTGTACTGTGCGAACACGCCGGAGCTCTTACTTAATCCCTACTACTATGGCGGTGATCAGCAACTTATAATGGGACTGACACAATCTGACGCGGGGGGGGGGGGGAATAACTGCCGCTGACATGACAAGTGACACTAAGGGCTCATTTCCATTTTACAGCCACTTTTCTGAGCGTTTTTTGCAGCTTAAATGGCCTCATGCCCACCATGACGTTTTTGAGCTGTAGATGGCTGAGACGTTTTTAAGCTGCAAAAAAAAACGTGGGACCAGTGCGTTCTGAAGCTCCAGCAATAGAGCTGTAAAAACGCCAGACATTAAAAAACACTCAAAAACACTGCCGCAGCGTTTTTAAAGCTGTAAAAAACGCTCAGAAAAGTGGCTGTAAAAACGGCAGTGGAAATGAAGCCTAATACAGTCATCAGTAATAATATTATACACTGTCACTGTACCATTGAACAAACAAAAGATTTTCCAAGCACACTTACCAGCCAGCCAGCAAAACAACCAAATTAACCTGTGCTTTTGCTGGGCTTCATATGCATCCCTGTGCCTTTAGAGGGATGGGTTTCCTCCAAGCTACTGCTATGGAGGCTCTGGAAATTTAGTTAGGTCTGCAGTATATATACAGAGGCCCCTTGGCGTGGGCACACGACCAAGTTTCTCAGCAGAATCCAGCGAGAAGCTCGCTAAAGAGAAAGGACACATATTGAGAACGTAATTAAGCTGCTCGCCCCGAAATTGCAAAAAAGAGAGAGAGAAGGGTTCCCCAAACGGGCTTTTAGGCAGCAATATAAAAAATGTAGAAGTATTGTATAGGTTATATAAAACAGTATTTATTGCCAAAATCCCCGATACCCACATTAGTTAGAACAAGTTGGAACATTTGTATAAATAAAATAAATTAAAGGTCAACATTCCTGAATACAGTATGCATAGATAATACATATACAGTTTTGTATCGTTGAGCCCCGACGCGTTTTGACCAATCCGGTCTCTTCAGGGGGCAAAAATTTTTCTAGAAAATAATAATATTATGGTATAAGTTCAAAGTAAGTACATGACAGCATATAAAACAATAGAATGCCATAATGATATAGTTACCACTGAATCAGGAAATGGATAAAAGCCTCTGTGAGGTTCGGAGGGGCCTGGACTGCCCCTGCCCACCCAAAGTAGCGGAGGGGCGCACCCCAGGGAACCTGCAAGGAGCCACACAAAGAGCACCCCCCAGGAGCAGCGGAGGGGCAGCCACCTGCAGAGGAACACCCATAAAGCCCATGATTAGTTAATTGCTGAAATACAGCCAATTAATTGTATGGGTACATATATTAAGGTAATATAATGGTACAAGGGCTAAGGGCAAATGCCAATTGCCAACATATATAGGGAGAGTAAAGGCATACTTAGGGGTCCAATATGGGTAAAATAATTGGGAGTATAAATTAGGTGAAAAATTGCTGTAATGAGAATCAGTGAATACAAGTGAATGAGATAGTGAGTGTAAACTGATAAAGTGGGTGATTGCCAGAATAGGACAAACCAATGGTGAAATAAGTGTGTGAAATAAGAGTGAAAGTTGAAGTGAGAAACAATATGGTGAGAGTGAAATAAAAAATAGGAAGGTGGATGATTAGTCCCCCAATGAAATGGGGGATGGTGTGAGTGAGTATGGTGAAGAGTGAAAGGATCTTAAAATGCATGAATAAGTGAGATATTTACCTGATAAAATCAAGGGTTGAGGTTGGATAAAATATAGTTATGGAACCCAGACTGCAGTTATGCATTCTAGGAGAGGCCACAATGCCAGAAAATAGGGACAGAGATGCATTAGCATCCAATCTGGCCTACATGGAACCTTGTGATGGTTCCCTGATGAGCTACTCCTTATATATGCCCCTTTGTGGGTGTGGTGATCAAATGATCACATGCAGGTGGACTGCCTCCCTCCATTGAGCCATGGGGAGGCTTATGGCCGCCGAAATGGCAGCCCACGTGTGGCTTCCTCGGCGTTCCATGAGAGCTAACCAGCCCCGACAAAGTCGTCATCCCCGACACAGCAGCGAGGCGTCAAAACGATGCGCGCACGCCCAGGAGCGCGCTGCGCCGGGGCTGGAACGGGGAGGATCCAAGGAACACCACCAGCTGGGAGAAGCTCAATGGGGTGTCCGGGGACTAGCTCCAGCACCCCACGAGCAATGGGAAGGGGGACAGGGACTGTCCCCCCTCCCCCAGCCGGGAAGTAACCAAGGGCCCGGCCCCACCCCCAAGTGGGTGGAAGGGTTTAGCCATGCCCCGCCGGAGAACACAAGCGGCCACAATACATTATAAAAACCATATGTGACAGTTGACATCCATGTACTGAAACTCAAAAAGAAGGGGAGGGGGTATTTTATACAGGCTAAAATATTATATAGATAATGTATAGACATAAATAGCGTGTTAGTACCATGGCTATAAACCCCAAGCTTATGGGATATGATTTAATTAGGACAAATATTAGGTAGGAATATTTGAACATGCTAGAATACAGAAGTCTGTCTTGCAGTTACTTCCGAAGCGAGCAAAAGAGGGGGGATTAGGGGTACAGTCCCCCCAAAAAACAGAAGGTAAAATAAACCTTCTGAAGACCTAAACACCAAGCTGATGTATGATACACCAGAGATGTGAGTCATGGGTTGGAGAAGCTCGCTGGGAGACGTATTCTGCCGAGAAAATCGGTTGTGTGTACACTTTCGACGAGCAAACCATCGGGAAGCTCGTCGAGCCAAAATAGAGAGCATGTTCTCTAGTTCCTCGTTGTTCAATGAGGAAATTTGGCTCGACGACCTTTTCGACCGCTCATCGGGAACCTCGACGGGCGGAACGATGAGTTTAGCCCGACGAGGTTCTCAGACGTGTGTACGGGGCCTTACACATATATTTACAAATGTGTGCAAGCAAAACCCTCTGTTTTTAAGGTAAACTGTTAGGCCCGGTAAACGACGGCGGCGTTTATTTCTCCCGTCGTACCATCTGCGCGAGTGGGGGCGTGAAACATTTAAATTAGGCGCGTTCCCGCGGCGATTAGCGTTCGCAAATTTCCCGCCGTGCATTGCGCGAAAACGTCGTGAGCATTCGTTGTTTATGTAGCATACGGGCGAATACGAGTTACACCCGAAATAATCCTGTTCAGCATTCTCAATGTAAGAGCCTTAAAACGAGGAACTCCTCCCAGCGGCCGCAAATTGGCAGCGTAGATCCGAAGGCACGAAGACGTGCCTCTCGGAGAAGCGAAGCCGGCGTATCATGGTTTGAGAATTCACTGGCGGGGGAAATTTGAAATTACTCCTGTCTAACACCAGTTAGACAGGCGTAATTGTTTTGTGAATCTGCCCCTCTGTTTTTAAGGTAAACTGTTAGGCCCCTTTCACAGTGAGGCGTATTAGCGCTAAAAATAGCACATAAATAACACCCGAAATAATCCTGTTCAGCATTCTCAATGTAAGAGCCTGAGGGCTTTCACACTGAGGCGATGCACTGGCGGGAGGAGAAAAAAATTCTCGCAACAGCATCTTTGGAGCAGTAAAGGAGCGGTGTGTGTATACCGCTCCTTTCCATTGAAATCAATGGGACAGCGTGGCTATAGCATTAACCCTTTTTCGGACGATAGTGGAGGTTAAAACTGCACCGGTAGCTGCCAAATATTGCGGTAAATACGACATTATAGTGGTGCTAAAAATCACGCTGCTATACCGCCACAGCACCTAGTGTGAAAGGAGCCTAAGCGTAAATTTGATTGTTTTGCAAGCTGACTGTTAAGTGTGCTCTTTTGTGTGTTTGTGATGTGGTTTGCCTGTCCATGTGCACCTTTCTGCAAAGACCAGTTATAGGTTGGGGTGGTTGCCACTTTTTTTCTACACTATACTAGTGACACTGGCTGGGAAGGGGTTACCATCTAGGATAATCAAGGGGTAAATGTGTGCCTAACAATGTGTACTGATTTTTACTAAATGTCTCGGTTTCTTATCCCTGCTTAGCCGGAATACGAAACAGAGAGATTGTTCCCTTTGTACAGAGCTCTGTGTTGATTGTCAACAGAGGGCTCTGGGCTGGAAATGCACACAGCCGATCAGCAGGTGCCAGGCCATGAATTATTGGCCGTAACTTTGTGACAGACTCCCATTGTGAATAATCATAGCAGGTGTCTTGAAGGGGGCATGCATGCACACACCCTTTACCCAGAAGCAGGCAGCAACGTATGGCTACATCACTTTGCCTGCACGGATTGCATGTCTGCAGTACCTTGTGGGTGGCCAGTCCGCAAATAGTTAAAGAATGAAAATATTTGAAAACCAGAAGCATGCTTATTGTATTGCTTGTGTTAAATTTTCAGGTCTCTCACAATAAACCTTGTTATCCACAACCTGACAGTGATTGACTGCTATGCATGCGCTCATTATGCTGATTTGAAGGAAAAAGTGACTAAGAAAGAATATGAATTGAGGGACAGTTCCCAGTAATTATATCTGTTAAAGAGGATACATAGAAATTATCTGTGCTGCTGACAATGAAGTTGAAATTTTATTTCCAGCTGTGCATAGAATATATCAAATATTCTTGCTGGTTTGGTAAGCAGTGGATCTCTCACTGAAGAAATAAATGAGTAATGTCACCTGTCATTTTTATTTTACTAACAGGAAAATTGATGGACTAAGGACTTGCAATTATCATGTGGGGTTATATAGTTATTGTTAGAAGTGTATTTTTCATACAAGAGGGCTTAGCCATGTTTAGCTAACAAACAGTTAATACAATGTGACACACATTCAGGTCTCCACAATGATCATATTGTTTCATGTTTCTTTCTCATTATTTGTTGCATCCTTCAGAGCATTTCCGTGTTTGAACTCCATCCAGTATTGTTATACTGTATTGTATTATTTTCGATCATAGATTCACAAGGGCACATATGTGTGGGAGAGGAGATTGCAACTGGCTGAACACATACATTTTATGTTCCGGGCTTCTTCTTTAATCAATATACCAGAATGAATTTAAAAAAAAATATTTTATCAAGTTAAAGTAATAAAGAAAACCTGTCATAAACCTTGGTAAATCAAACTAAGCACATAACAAAAATAAAATAAAAAGATGGATTTGTAAATCCAGAGATACCGGAAGCTGAAGTTTTTTGCAATGTCAAACTTGGCCCAGGCCCTTCCTGAACCTAAAAACTGCTTATAGGGAAGTATGGAAGATGAGAGAGCCAAAGTCATATTTGACTTTTAAATGAGAAGTCAACATTTGCATATGACTATATTTATCTATAGGGTCAAATATCAAAGCTGTACAAGTTAAATTAGTTGAATCTGTAATTTTATTGATTTTTTTTTAAAGGGGTTGTAAAGGTAAAAAAAAAAAATCCTAAATAGCTTCCTTTACCTTAGTGCAGTCCTCCTTACCTCATCCTTCGATTTTGCTTTTAAATGTCATAATTTCTTCTGAGAAATCCTCACTTCCTGTTCTTCTGTCTGTAACTCCACACAGTACTGCAAGGCTTTCTCCCTGGTGTGGAGTGTCGTGCTCACCCCCTCCCTTGGACTACAGGAGAGTTAGGACGCTCTCTACGTTGCGGATAGAGAAAGGAGCTGTGTGTTAGTGGGCTTCCTGACTCTTGTATCCAGGGGAGGGGCGAGCACGACACTACATATCGGGGAGAAAGCCTTGTATTACTGTGTGGAGTTACAGACAGAAGAACAGGAAGTGAGGATTTCTCAGAAGAAATAAGGACATTTAAAAGCAAAATCGAAGGACGAGGTAAGTAAAGGAGGACTGCACTAAGGTAAAGGAAGCTATTTAGGAAAAACAAATTTTACCTTTACAACCCCTTTAAGAACATATTTTTTTTCACAAAAAAGTTGCATTATTTAACTACTTTAAAGTGGTTGTAAACCCACTTTGACTTTTACCTACAGGTAAGCCTATAATAAGGCTTACCTGTAGGTAAGGAGAATATCTCCCAAACCTGCACGGTTTAGGAGATATTCCCCTCGCAATGCGGCGGCGCATGCGCAGGGGGGACTCCACCGCGAAAGAACCGGCCACCGCCAGACGCTGGCCGGATTTAAATCTCCCGCGCGCATGCGCGGGAGCGACGTCATCGCCGCTCCAGCCAATCACAGCGCTGGAGCGGCGATACCCGGAAGACACGCCGAGTGAAGATGATATCACGCTCGGCGTGGACCAGGTAAGTTCTACACACCTCGTTCCAAGGTAAGTATTTCATAATGAGCTAATATGCGGTGCATATTAGCTCATTATGACTTTTGCCTTGCAGGAGAAAAAAATAAATAATTTGATGCGGGTTTACAACCACTTTAAGCCTTTATTTCTCATAAAAAACTATTTATTTTGAGTAATTTTTATTTATTTAGTTTAATAAAACAAAACATAAGCCATATAAGCAGGAAAACTTAAAGGGCAAAAGAAAGTTAGCAATTTGTCAACAGGCCCAAATAGGTGACGGTTCTAAAACATAACATAAGGTCAGATTGACCATCCTATATAAGGAATATAAATGCATATTTTTTTTTTTTTTTTTAAAGTGTATTTTTGTGCTACAGAGAGAGGAGCCGGACTATTGGGAGTAGGCAGACCCTCCCCCCGGAATATTTCTCCATGCCCCTGGTGGCAATGGCGGGTGTGAAGGGGGGCCTCCCAACCCGCTCCTACCTGCTCCTCTTGGGAGCCCATGGGGCCACACATATTGAATAGCCTTATTCCTATCAACAAATCTCTGTATCAATGGAAACACCCATCCGTGTGTATGTGGGAGATAAAGAGCAAAATATAAATGCAGATCTACATATCTAATATTAAAACCAATGATAACTAACCCAACAAATCTCTGGGGATGTGGGAGATAAAGAGCATCATAACTAACCCAACGTGAGCATGACCAGGAGGGGAAAGGGGTGGGGAGAAGGGGAAGCATAGGAGGGAGGTAACAGAAACAGCACTCTGATATAAATGCTTTTAGGTAAACAATAAAATTCTCCATGGATCAAATCCAATAAAGCTTTAACAGTCAACAAAGTCCAACGTTCAAGAAGCCATTGGTTGAGAGTTCTGGGGGGTCGTGCTTGTATAGTAAATCCACGTAGCCCATATAATGTAGAACTTGTCAAGTCTATCCTTGCATGTCACCATCCATTCCACCGCAGCCATATTATTGTTCACTAAACGTATCCAATCTTCCGAACTGGGAATTTAAAGCGGAGCTCCACCCAGTATAACAACATTTTACAATGTTGTTTGAAAAAAATAAAAAATAAAAACCTGAAAAAAAAAATACTCACCCGAAATAGCTGTTGCTATGCGGAAGTCCGTAATCTGCCTCTTCCTAATCCGCGGTGTGTTTTCTTCTTCTTCTTCTCCTTGTGAATGGGCGCGCTGCTTCCTGGGAACTGTGTGTGTTCTCAGAGAGCAGCGCGCCCATTCACAAGCCAGCGTGAGACTCGCGGAGGCGCAGTAGGAAACGGGCAGTGAAGCCGTACGGCTTCACTGCCTGTTTCCCATATTGTGAATGGCGGCGCGGGACCAGGAGCGATCGTGGGACCGGCATCGGGGGGCCCATCAGCGCGGGCGCCTAGGACAGGTAAGTGTCTTTATTTAAAGTCAGCAGCTACACTGTTAGTAGCTGCTGACTTTAAAAAATTTTTTTACCGTGGCTGGAGCTCCGCTTTAAGCTGACTTCTAGTAAACTGGGAACAGTCACCTAGCTGCGTTCAGAAGATGGGGCAGTACTGATTTATGGTAATAGCCAGGAGGACATGCCACAAGACCTCCAACGGGGAGTCGGGTAGCTCAATATCTAAAATCACTTCAACTTGGGTCCTGATCACTTGCCAATAGGGTGGCAGCCTGGAGCACTCCCACCAAACATGTAGAAATGTGCCCGTAGCCTGCAAACCCCCCAGCAAGCATCAGTTAATGTTGGATAAATTCTAACAAGTTTGGAGGGGACCCTATACTAGCGAGTAAGTAATATGAACCCACTCTCTTGCATTTTCGTATCTACAGAGCTAGTATGTGTAAAGCGGCAAAGATGGTCAAATTGTAGTTCAGTGAATTCAAGTTGCAGGTCTCGCTCCCCCTCTCTTAAGCTCTGTACACACGGGCCAGAATCTTGTCAGGGAAAAAAAAAAATTCTTTGGGTGGCAAGAATCTCTTGCCACCCAAGTGTACAGACTCTCCTTTCAAAAGAACCGTGGTTCTCTTGAAAGACAAGAACGGGGCGACGTCATTGCGTAAGACAAGCATGCGTTCATCACAGTCGATGCCATCGCCGCCATCTTGCTGCACCCTACCTATGCCTAGGAAGCTACCGTGCATGCGTCAGTCATTTCGAGCATGCAGGGTTTCCCTGGCGACCAAGTATACACACGACGAGAAAATAGAGAACATGTTCTCTATTTTTTGAGTCTAGATTCTGGGCAGTTTTCTTGTAGAGAAACCTGAAAGCCTCGTACACACGCTCAGTATACTTGGCAAGAAAGCTCTGCCAGCGGTTTTCTTGCAGAGTAAACCGAGCGTGTGTACGAGGCTTTATGTATAGGAGTTTGCCCTGGGTTCCAACGACTGCAGCATCCCAGTTCCGACCTGCAAGGAATTTTTCCAGAGGAACCCACAGTTTATGCGATACACCATGATGCCAGTCCAATATCCGCTGCAAGACGATTTCCTTGTATTTGCGAATGACAGGCACACCCATGTTTCCTGTCCGCTTTGAGCGTTGCAAGGTATGAAGAGCCAAACATGGGCTTCCCCCAGTCAATATATATTTCAAAAAGACTGTCGAGGGTCAAGAAAAAGGTTCTGGGTAAAGGAATGGGCACCATTTGCAAGTAGAAGTGAATCCGTGGTAACACATTCATTTTTTAACACACTGACTCTGCCAATCCACGAGAAAGTCACCCTGTTCCAATTTTTGCAACGTAAAATGTAAAGGTATTTTATTGGATTTTTCTGTGATAGACCAACACAACGTGGCACACAATTGTCAAGTGGAAGGAAAATGATAAATGGTAGGGTTGTCCCGATACCACTTTTATAGAACCGAGTATAAGTGCCGATACTTTTTTTTCCCAAGTATTCGCCGATACCGAATACCGATACTTTTTTTTAAATGTGTCCCCAAATGCAGCCATGTCCCCCCACAAATGCAGCCATGTCCCCCCACAGATGCAGCCATGTCCCCTCACAGATGCAGCCATGTCCCCCCACAGATGCAGCCATGTCCCCCATACCTAGATGCCGCTGCCGCATAGTTAATAAGCGCGGGGAACATTACAGTTTTCATTTCAATAGCTGTAGTGTTTCCCGCTGCGCATAGACCCTCCCCCTTGCTCGGGATTGGACAGTTTACCCGTCCCAATCCCAAACAAGGGGGAGTGTCTATATGTGGCGGGAAACACTACAGCTATTCAAATGAAAGCTGTAATGTTTCCCGCGCGTATTAACTATGCGGCGGCGTTGGGGTAGGGGGTCTGAGTATTTGGCCAGGCATCGGGGGTAGTTGAGGGAGTACAAGTACTTTCGCAAATGCTCAGTATTTGGGGATGTCTCTACCAGCTTTGTACAGCTAGGAGAGTGACATTTTTGCCTATTCTTCTTTGCAAAATCTCTCAAGATCTGTCGGATTGGATACTGTGAACAGAAATTTTAAAGTCTTCCCACAGATTCTCAATTGGATTTAGGTCTGGACTTTGACTGGGCAATTCTAACACATGAATATGCTTTGATCTAAACCAGGAGTGTCCAAACTTTTTTCAGAGGACCAGATTTGATGAAGTGAACATGCGTGAGGGCCGACCATTTTGCCCGACATGCCTTGAACCATTAAAATGTCGGTGTTTGTTCGAGCACTAATACACTGCCAAACAAGAATTCTCTTGCCTTTGTCGCACTCATTCCCGACACACAGATGAATGCTTCCAGAGATCCCCCCCCATACATCAGGGTGCACAGTGAGCCCCCCATACATCAGGATGCACAGAGAGCCCCCCCATACATCAGGGTGCACAGAGAGCCCCCCCATACATCAGGGTGCACAGAGAGCCCCCCCATACATCAGGGTGCACAGAGAGCCCCCCCATACATCAGGGTGCACAGAGAGCCCCCCCATACATCAGGGTGCACAGAGAGACCCTCCCATACATCAGGGTGCACAGAGAGACCCTCCCATACATCAGGATGCACAGAGAGCCCCCCATACATCAGGGTGCACATAGAGCCTCCCCATACATCAGGGGGCACATAGAGCCCCCCCATACATCAGGGTGCACATAGAGCCCCCCCATACATCAGGGTGCACATAGAGCCCCCCCATACATCAGGGTGCACATAGAGCCTCCCCATACATCAGGGGGCACATAGAGCCCCCCCATACATCAGGGGGCACATAGAGCCCCCCCCATACATCAGGGTGCACAGAGAGCCCCACCCCCCCCATACATCAGGTTTCACAGACTTAAACTGGGTACTGCACTGTAGGGGGAAGCAGAGAGCACAGCACATTCCCCTGCACTGTTTACTTTCACTTTTGAGGCTCTCACAGTGCCAAGTATAGTTCGGCAGGGGCTCATCTGACAGCCCTTCTCTCCCCTGATCCCGTGGCACACTGGTTGAGAATAGCTGGTTGGCCCGCAGGCCGGACATTGGACATGCCTGATCTGAACCATTCAATTGTAGCTCTTGCTGTATGTTTAGTGTCATCGTTCTCTTGGAATTTGAACTTCTGCCCCAGTTTCAAGTGTTTTGAAGACTCCAACAGGTTTTCTTCTATGATTGCCCTGTATTTGGCTCCATCCATCTTCCCATCAACTCTGACCAGCTTACCTGCCCCTGCTGAAGAGCATGCCCACAGCATGATGCTGCAGCCACCACTATGACACATCAGGAGAGGGTTGGGGCGGCAATCTTATTCTCAACCCACCTCTCTTCAGGTGATTCCCCACTGTACCCGATCCTGGGGAACCCAGCGTTCCCTCCAGGACTAGAGGCAGTGGAATACGGGACGTTGGCATCGGCGGGGAGAAAGCGAGCCTCCCACTTCCTGGAGGGCGATCTCTGGTCTTCTATTCAGGACTTGAACTAGTGACACGGGTCAGTTCCGACTCCCGTTTTGGAAGGCAATTCGCCTGCACCACTTCCTACATTCCATTGCGAACCCAGCACACTATCAGCGGGAGCTAACGTCTTTCGAGGAGTATTGCAGAGATGAAGGGACAACGCTACAGGTATTATCCAAAATGTACAAGCTACTTAACTCCCCACCGACGCAACCCAACTTGCCCTTTCTGCAGAAATGGGAAACCGAGCTGCAGCGCTCCTTTACCGATAGTCAAAGACAGAAGATAATTCGCTTTTTTCTTAAAACATCGATCTGTACAAAGATTCAGGAACTCAATTACAAGATCTTGACCAGGTGGTATTACACCCCTCAGGTCTTACACAGATTTTTCCCTAAGTCTACCAATCTATGCTGGAGATGTCTAGCGGAGGTAGGAACGTTCCTCCGCATTTTTTGGTCCTGTCCCAGATTGCAGCACTTCTGGTCGACGGTCAGTACGGTCACCCAGAAATTTACAGACCACGTAATCGTGTACGACCCAGACTTTTTTCTGCTCCATGACACCCCGATCCCGGAACAGAGCTACAAGAAGTCTATTGTACGGCATTTACTGAATGCGGCTAAGTCCTGCATCCCCCTTAAGTGGAAGAAGAGGTCACCCCCGTCGGTAGGCATGTGGATGCGAAAGGCGGAGGATATCAAGCAATTGGAGGACTTGGTCCTCACCGCCCAAAATAAGCAGGAGAGGCATTCTCAAGCGTGGAGGCTTTGGAACATGTATATCTTCTCAGATGAAGGGTCGGCAATGCTTGCCTCCTAATCTGATCAGGAGACACGGCCCAGTTGACTGTCGCGCGATGGGCTTGCTCTCAACCCCGGGCCACCCCTTCTCTCCCCCCCCCCCTTTTTTTTTCTTATTTTCCTTTACTTAATTGTATTTTTATTACTCTCTCCCACTCCCCTATCCCCCCCTCCCCTCTGCACCCTTGCTGTCTCTCTTTATTTCTACCTAATGACATGCGAGACCTGGACAGGGCAATTGAATTTTAGAGAGGTATGCGATAATAGCGCGAACTGCCCGATATTTCTGGAACACAGGCCGGCAAAGGGAGAGGAGGCTGTGTGGGTAGTCTTGTTATGTAGGGCCGATGTTTTCTCATGTTGTGCTTTGTACATCTGCGAATGTACGGCCCCGTCCGGGATAAGAATGCACGTGTTTCTTTGATTGCCCTTTTTTGGACAGTATTGTAGTCCTTGTATATATGTATGTTTTTCTTTTATGTTTGTAAAGTAAAGAAAAATAAATAAAATCTATATTTGAAAAAAAAAAAAAAACATCAGGAAATTATCAAAATGTTAATTGAAAAAACAAAACGCTTAGAAACATAACATAAACAATCGTCCTTACAAAAGATCCTACAGGATTTACTACACATGCACTGCCTACTACTAAGGGAACTAGGAGAATGCACAAGGAGACATTATGACCCAGATTCACAGAGCAATTACGCCTGTCTAACTGGTGTTAGACAGGAGTAATTTCAAATTTTGCGTGCCGTATCACTAGTTTGAATCCTCAAACCATGATACGGCGGCTTCGGGCTTCGATCCGAGAGGCTTACGTCTTCGTAAGCCTTCGGATCTACACTGCGATATTTTTGCGGCCGCTGGGAGGAGTTTGCGTTGTTTTCATGCGTCGGGATATGCAAATGAGTTTTTACGGCGATCCACGAAGGTACGAGTGTCCCTCGCAATCGCCTACGTCATTTTTTGGCTACGTAATGTTAGAGGAGCTTTTTGCTGGTCTAACAGTGCGTAACCCATGTAAAGTATGGCCGTCGTTCTCGCGTCGATTTGAAATTATTATTATTTTTTTAACGTAACTCGTTCGGGAATAGGAATGTACGTAAACGACGCTACTACGACGTGACAACGTGATTTCGTGCAATGCACGGCGGGAAATCTGCGAACGGAGCATGCGCAGTTCGATCGCCGCGGGAACGCGCCTATTTTAAATGCTTCACGCCCCCTACTCGCGCAGATGGATTGCGACGGGAGAAATACACTACGCCGCCGTCGTTTACTGGACAAAATCTACCTGGATTCCACGTAGAGCCAGGTAAAAAACGGCGGCGTAGTGTATTTCACATACTCTAAGATAATCTAATTCTCTCTGAATCTGGGCCAATGTTTTTAGACAAAAAGTATTCTATGAACATGAAAACAAATGTGAGGGGCTACTAGCACTTACAGTACAGGCTTCTAGAACCTCATCCACGGGAAAGTTAGGGCATGCTCTTCTCTAGTAACGAAGATATAGCCAAACATTTTTAGGTATTTCACTCCAAGCTTTATAATCTGACGTCCGATGACCCAGATCCAACTCCTCCAGAGTCCCGTCATGCACGGATTAGAGATTTTTTTGTCCCAATACAGTCCAAAAGCAATTACCCATCAGCAAGCCAAAGACATGGAACGTCTTCTCTCTATGGAAGAATTATGTACCGCCATAAAAAAGTAGGCAAAAGCCCAGGACCCAATCACTCCAGTACTACAAATGCTTCTTGGTCATTTTACCTTCTAAGATGCTATCAACCTTTAATACCCTTGCTAATCCCCCGATTTCCCCCGGGAGGAATGCTGGAAGCTTATATAGCCGTTATTCTGAAAAAGATGGTAAGGACCCGACACAAGTCTCCAATTACAGACCTATATTTCTATGCCAAGATGCTAGATAACAGATTACTTCTACTTACGTATATTCAATCTTATCTCCTCAGACCAAGTAGGTTTCATTGCAGGCAAGAGAAGCTAGAGATAACACCATACGGGCGTTAAATCTCCATCATTGGCTCAACACATCTGAAACCCAGGGTTTCTTTCTCTACCTTGATGTGGAGACGGCATTCGACAGAGTTGCCTGGTACTACATGCAAGCGGTATTGAGAAGAACAGGACTCCTACCTCGAATGTTTGCTCATATTAAACCCATTATACTCCACTCCCTCAGTGAGTGTACGAATTAATGGCCACCTGTCGACCGCCTTTACCATAAGCAATGGGACCCGCCAAGGATGCCCCTTATCCCCCTTAATCTTTGTCTTGTCATTGGAACCTCTCCCGAACAGTTTAAGAGCTAATCCTGACATTAAGGGACTGACCATAGCAGACAGAGATTTTAAGGTCACAGCCTTCACAGACGACATACTCCTTTGTCTGAAATCGCCTTGGATTTAATTACCCAACTTACTGAAAGACAAATTCCAAATCACATGCCTTGGATGTTTCTCTCACCCCACAGGAAGCAGCACACTGTCAGGAATCCTTCCCATTCCTATGAAAAAAGGATGCCATCACATACCTTGGTATCCAGATAACAAGGAAAGTGCCCCACTTTTATAACCAGAATTTCTTGGCAGCGCTTTCCAGGATCCAAACGGATTTGAAGGATTGAGCTAGTCTAAATGTATCTTGGTTTGGTCACTTGGGCCTTGTTAAAGATGATTATACTTCCCCACCTGTTATACCTAATGCAGACGATCCCGATCCATTTACCACCATCCTTTTTTGCAACTTATAAGAAAGCTTGTTCGATTTTCATTTGGAAAAAACACCCCCACACACATTAAATACACCTGCCTCATACATTCAATGACTAAAGGAGGGATTGGACTGCCAGATCATCATAAACATTATCTGGCCTGTCAACTTACAAGAATTATGGACTGGAACGTCCACAAGCTTGGGAAGGTGTGGGTGATCTTGGAGGAGAACTTCTTCACATGTACTCCAATACATGTATTCCCCTGGCTATCACCCTGCCATTGGGCTTCAAGCAGGCAAAGAAATCATATCATCAAAACTCTCCTCAATCCCAGTCCCCTTGATTTAGCCGAGGGGAAACCCGGACTTCCCCTCCAGGTGACACAAGCTCATTTCTATGACAAGAATGGCCTCACAAGTAAGTGCTCACGCACCAGTTCTACTCTAAAGGATGTCCTCTTTCACATTAGAATTTGGCATCTACTTTGTGCACTAATTATTTTCCCTTTTGGACATACAGACAACGTAGGCACTTTTTCTCAACTCAAGACACAACCATTTGGAATAGACAACTCACGCAGTTTGAATCTCTATGTACACGTAAATCATCAAAGACACTTAATATCCTGTATTTACACCCTATTCCAAGAAGACCCTCCCTCCAAAATGAATACAGAGAAAATAGGTTTGGTGGCGGACAATCAACTCAAGCCTACAAAGTATAAGTCCTGAAATCATTAGTTTTAAAATCATTAGTTTAAATTCACCATAGAAAAAAATCTCTATGGGTCACTAAGGGTCCATAAGGTTCAAAACAGTTCATAGAATATCCGGAGGGTCCTGAGATATGGTGAATTACAGCGGGCAGCACCTAAGCAGAAGCAAGCCTAGGAGATTCACGGCTATAGCAAGTTAATATTTATTTCACCATGGATAAAACATTAAAATGACTACTCACAAAACTAGTAGCATTGTTGGTGGGGATAGCCGTTGTTCTTCGGTAATTTAAGGGCTGGACCGCGGGTAATATACCAGGAAGGACAGGCAGATGCGGCGTGCGTTCCATCGGAACGTCGCACCGGAAGTTGAAACAGCCAATAGCGTTTCAGTATGGATAACAACACAGACGTAATATATGAGCACAATTAAACACACATATACACAAGACGGACGGGATAAAAAATGACATTACAGATACACGGCTGTTAGTATAATATATATCGGAAATTGAAATAGAGTATGGATAACAATACACAATTATATTAAAAAATGGATATGTTAGTATACAACTTGCAAGTGGACTATTTTTGAAAAAATAAATTAAATGATAATGGTGGTGATAGAAAATGTTATAAAAATCATGATCATAAAAGGACCCATATGGAAAATAAAAGAATCATATTAAGAAATATATTAAAAAATAATATATACATGTATATTATTCAATACACATGTATACCCACATCCATTTATACCCACATGTATACCCACATCCATTTATACCCACATGTATACGCACATCCATTTTCTTTTTTCCATATATTAGTATATATTCACTTCCTTGCGAATCCATCACTATTCCTTTATGACAAGAATAAAAATACATATATATATATATTTTATATATGTTTATAACAAAAAAACATTTTTTTATATAATTTTTTTATATAATTTTTTTTATAACATTTCTCCTTATTATTATTGTTACTTTCATTGAATTATGATATGATTGTATACATATATGTATATATATACTTTTGGTTGTTTAGGTTTCTCCGTATTAATGGATGTGGGTATACATGTGTATTGAATAATATACATGTATATATTATTTTTTAATATATTTTTTAATATGATTGTCATGTGGCAACGCTGCATGCCTCAAAAGGTTCTAGAGCAAGGGAGTTCAACCAGTGGCCCTCCAGCTGCTGCAGAACTACAAAGAGCGGCACTGACGGGCAGTACTAACGGGGGGGGGGGGGGAGAGATAAGAGCGGCACTGACGGGGGGGAGAAGAGAGGCACTGATGGGGGGGAGAGAAGAGCGGCACTGACGGGGGGAGGGGAGAAGAGTGGCACTGACGGGGGGGGGGGGGGGGGGGGGGGGAGGGAAGAGCGGCACTGACGGGGGGGGGAGAGAAGAGCGGCACTGACGGGGGGGGGAGAGATGAGCGGCACTGACGGGGGGGGGGGGGGGGAGAGAGAAGAGGGGGGGGGGAGAAGAGCGGCACTGACGGGGGAAGACGGCACTGCACGGAGCACAGGGGGGAGGAAAGACTGCACGGAGCACGGGGTGGGGGAGGAAAGACTGCACGGAGCACGGGGTGGCGGAGGAAAGACTGCACGGAGCACGGGGTGGCGGAGGAAAGACTGCACGGAGCACGGGGGGAGGAAAGACTGGGGGGAGGAAAGACTGCACGGAGTACGGGGGGAGGAAAGACTGCACGGAGCATGGGCGGGGGGGAGGAAAGACTGCACGGAGCACGGGCGGGGGGGGAGGAAAGACTGCACGGAGCACGGGCGGGGGGGAGGAAAGACTGCACGGAGCACGGGCGGGGGGGAGGAAAGACTGCACGGGCGGGGGGAGGAAAGACTGCACGGGCGGGGGGAGGAAAGACTGCACGGGCGGGGGGGAGGAAAGACTGCGCGGGCGGGGGGGAGGAAAGACTGCGCGGAGCACGGGCAGGGGGAGG
Source organism: Rana kukunoris (assembly GCA_029574335.1). Classification (NCBI taxonomy): domain Eukaryota; kingdom Metazoa; phylum Chordata; class Amphibia; order Anura; family Ranidae; genus Rana; species Rana kukunoris. Next base: position 145,048,117 of record CM056051.1, on the reverse strand, counting down.
AAAGACTGCGCGGAGCACGGGCAGGGGGGAGGAAAGACTGCACGGAGTACGGGCGGGGGGGGAAGACTGCACGGAGTACGGGCGGGGGGGGGGGGGAAGACTGCACGGAGCACAGGCGGTGGGTGGAAAAAAAAGACTGCACGGAGCATGGGGGGGGGGGGAAGACTGCACGGAGCACGGGGGGGGGGGGCAGGGCACTGGGGGGAGGAAAGACTGCACAGAGCATGGCGGGGAAGGAAAGACTGCATGTAGGGCAGGAGGGGAGGAAAGACTACACGGAGCACGGGGGAGAAAACTTGCAACTCCCCTGCCTGCCCAGGTATCGGGTGAGGCATCGGAGCATTTCCCCCGAGTACAAGTACTCAGGGAAATGCTCGGTATTGGTACTAGTTACTAGTTTCGGTATCGGGACAGCTCTAATAATTAGAAGACGGAAGACATACAAGGCCACTGATAATCTACCTCGATCTGGGGCTCCATGCAGGATCTCACCCCGTAGGGTCAAAATTATCACAAGAACTGTGTGCAAAAATCCCAGACGCACACAGGGGGACCTAGTGAATGACCTGCAGAGAGCTGGGACAAATGTAAAAAAGGCTACCATCAGTAACACACTAAGCCGCAAGGGACTCAGATCCTGCAGTGCCAGACATTTCCCCCTGCTTAAGCCAGTACATGTCCGGGCCCATCTGATGTTTTCTAGAGAGCATTTGGATGATCCAGAAGAGGATTGGGAGAATGTCATATGGTCAGATGACCATAGTAGAACTGTGTGGTAGAAACAACTCGTCATGTTTGGAGGAGAGAGAATGCAGAGTTGCAACCAAAGAACACCATACCTACTGTGAAGCATGGGGGTGGCAACATGATGCTTTGGCGCTGTTTCTCTGCAAAGGGAACAAGACGACTGATTTGTGTACATGAAAGAATGAATTGGGCCATGCATCATTTTGAGTTTTGAGTGCAAACCTCCTCCCATCAGCAAGTGCATTGAAGATGAAATGTGGCTGGGTCTTTCAGCATGACAATGATCCCAAACACACCACTTGGGCAACGAAGGAGTGGCTTCGTAAGAAGCATTTCAAGGTCCTGGAGTGGCTAAGCCAGTCTCCAGATCTCAACCCCATAGAAAACCTTTGAGGGGAGTTGAAAGTTTGTGTTGCCCAGCGACAACCCCAAAACATCACTGTTCTAGAGGAGATCTGCATGGAGGAATGGGCCAGCATACCAGAAACAGTGTGCGACAGCCTTGTGAAGACTTACAAAGGATATATAACAAAGTATTGAGATGAACTTTTGATATTGACCAAATACTTATTTTCCACCATAATTTGCAAATAAATTCTTTCTAAATTAGACAATGAGATTGTCTGGCTTTGTTTCCACATTTTGTCTCTCATAGTTGAGGTATACCTATGATGACAATTACAGGCCTCTCATCTTTTTAAGTGGGAGAACTTGCACAATTTGTGGCTGACCAAATACTTTTTTGCCCCACTGTAACTAATTCTTATAAATTTATTTTAGCCCAGCATGAGGCTTTGACACCATAGAAAACCTGGAATTCTATTTTAACTACTGTGCCCACATGTGGAAGTTACTTCATTCCATCGCCAGCTAAAAATGCTGTATCCGGGAAAAGCTGGCAAGATGTCAGCAACGGTGAGCTTGGATGTTGCATTGCTGGAGCGCAGTATTTGTGGACTTTAAATTATTTATTTGTTCTGCTTTAAAGTGAATGCTACACAAACAATTCATATTCCTGACATATGCCTGCTGTACTATGTGTTAAAAAAAGTCTCATGTCCACTTCCTCTGTGTGAAGTCCCTGCCAATACTTAACTGACCATGCTAGGCATGAGGGCACATGCACTTGAACATGGGTCAGTTTTCAGGCTGCGCTGGGATCACAGCCTGCCTGTTCTCCAATGATCAGACTTGTGCTTACACACCCATTCACTAGAAAGATCAGTGTGCTGCCGTTTCGCTGCCTCCTGCAGTTGCGACCCCCTCCTCTCTAAGACCTTTAATGGCGCTGAGAACAGAGGTCATGCAATCATTTAGGCTTTTTTCACACAGGAATGGAGAGTTTGTGGAGCACTTTACTTCTGTAGCAGCGGTCTGTTCCCGACTGCAGTAGGGGGCAGTATGGTGTACAATTCACCCATCACACACGGCTGTTTTTTTGGGGGTTTTAACCTCTCGCTTTCCAAGCCTATTCTGCCACTTCTATCCTACATGTAAAATGTATATTTTTTTGTTTGCTAGAAAATTACTTAGAACCCCTAAACATTATATATTTTTTAAGCAAAGGCCTTAGAGAATAAAATAGTAGGTGTTGCAATTTTTTACATCACATAGTATTTGCACAGGAGTTTTTCAAGCGCAATTTTTCCAGAAAAAATACACTTTAACCACTTAAGGACCCGCTCATGTATATATACGTATTGTTTTCAAAGATGTATATCTCAGTAACGGCAGCAGCTGCTGCCACAACCGAGATATCCATCTTTTTAGTGAGCGGTCCTGTAAACGAGAACGGTGGTCTCTGTGGCGGATTAGCCGCAAGATCACCGTGAGTGGCGGCGGGAGAGGGGGCCATCGGTACCGCCGCTTACCGGAGCCATCGGCAGCGGCAGAGGCGATCGGGTCCTCTCTCCTGCTTGACAGGAATACGAGTGAGGGCAAGATGGCCCCCACCAGTCCCCATAGCATAGCAGGGCGGAAATGACGTCAAAACTTCACTTCCACCCATGCTTCTTAAAGCAATATTTTTTTGTTGTCATTTTTTCAAATGACTAATTTTTTTTTTTTTGCATTTAAGTCTAAATATGAGATCTGAGGTCTTTTTGACCCCAGATCCCATATTTAAGAGGACCTGTCATGCTTGTTTCTATTACAAGGGATGTTTACATTCCTTGTAATAGGAATAAAAGTGATCCATTTTTTTTTTTTTTTCCTTTTTCAGTGTAAAAATTAATAAAATAAATAATAATAAATAAGACAACCAAAACATTTTTTTTTAAAGTGGCCCGTTCCGTAGAGCTTGCGCGCAGAAGCGAACGCATACGGTGAGGTATCACCGCGATCGTTAGAGCGAGAGCAATAATTCTAGCCCTAGACCTCCTCTGTAGCTCAAAAGATGCAACCTATAGAATTTTTTAAACGTCACCTATGGAGATTTTTAAGGGTAAAAGTTTGATGCCATTCCACGAGCGGGCGCAATTTTGAAGCGTGCTTGTAAGACTGCTGCGCAAATACGGTGTGACAAAAACTATTGCAATGACGGCCATTTTATTCTCTAGGGTGTTTTATATAATGTTTAGGGGTTTTAAGTAATTAATTTTTTTGCCAAAGAAAATGGTTTTAATATTATAAACGCCAAATCTGAAAAAAGGGCAAGGTCTTTAAGTGGTTAATGAGTTTTAGTGAACACAAAATAATATTTTACAAAAAAAAAAAAAAAAAGGTATGTAGCTCCAATTACATTGATACCAAGCATGTCATGCTTTTAATTATCCATAGTTGACGCTTTAAAAGCCTTTGCAGGTTATCAGTTTAGAGTTGCACAGAAGGTCTGGTGATAGAATTATTGCTCTCGCTCTTATGATCACAGTGATACCTCACTGTTTACATATGCTTGACTGACATTTGCCACTGTGTGAGCATGGGGGACAGGGGGTGCTTTAAAAAAAAAGTATTTTTATTTATTTTTACACAGCTTACCTGTAAAATACTTTTCTTGGAAGTACATCACGGGACACAGAGCATTATAGTAATTACTATATGGGTTATATGCCCACCTTCAGGTGAATGGATACTGACATAATCAAGACAGGAAGTCCCCCTCCCTATATAACACCTCCCTTACTGGGAGTACCTCAGGTTTTTGTAGCAAAGCTATGTATATACTGTATATATATATATATATATATATATATATATATATATATATATATATCCCAATAAGAGGGGGAGGGATGTCTGTGCCCCATGATGTACTTCCAAGAAAAGGATTTTTACAGGTAAGCGGTTATAAAAATCCTATTTTCTTTATTGTACATCACGGGACACACAGCAATGCCACCTGAGGGGAGGGAGACATACAAAATAAGCAAACCGCCATCAGATGTGAGGACCTATACTGCTGTCTGCAGAACACTGCGCCCAAAGGTGCCATCCTCTTGCTGACCTACATCCACCTGGTAGAACTTTGTGAATGTCTGCACGGATAACCATGTTGCGGTCCTGCAAACCTGAGCCACAGAGGCTTGGTGATGCACTGCCCAAGAAGCACTAACTGCCCTGGTAGAGTGCGCTCTAGGACGAAAAGGTGCAATCTTCCCCTTTTAAATCATGAGCCTGAGGTATAACCTGACGAATGCACCTAGAAATGGTATATATGTGTTGCCCTCTTCTGCGGCCTTCTGGCAACACAAACAAAGCGTCAGTTTTCCATATCTGGGCAGTTGTTTCCAAATAAAAATTAACTGCCCTTACTACATCCAGAGAATGTAATAACTCCTCATCTGCAGAACATGGAAAAAAACGAAGGTAGGGAAACATCCTGGTTCATATGAAAAACCTGACACTACTTTAGGGGAAAAGGTTGGGTGAGGACGCAACCTCACCTTGTCCCTATGAAAATAAAGGTGTACAGGTGTAGCGCCCCCTTACTTTCAGAAAGGGCGCTACGCTAAAGTTAGTAGGGTGAGAGACTTACTTGCTCTCACCCAGTTTGATTTGTTCAAATTCGGCAGCTGTCAGTCCTGAATTGTCCTGTGGGTCATTCTGCGCTCCAGAGATGTGGTCCCATCTCTGGGCGGCAGGTGCCCCAGAGGGGTTCAGGCAGAACCACTTTTCCCCAGCAGCCAATTGAAGGAGCGTTTCCCTCGCGGAGCATGCTGGGGGAGGGTATATCTGTGGCAGACGCCATATTTCAGCGTTCTTCGCGGCTTCCTGGTTCCAGGTGCGGCACCCACCTTCAGGGCCCCACCACTATGGCCTACCTGGCCGGGGCCCGTGCGACAGGAGGTCTCAACGAGATGGAAGAGTCCATGAAAACCCCTACTGCCATCCTCATGATCTCTGCATACCAGGATCTTCTGGGCCACGCCGGAGCTACTAGGATTACAGGCTCTCCCTCCTCCTTGATCCTGCAAAAAAGCTGCAGTAGCAGCTGAACTGCGGGGGGGAGATGCATAAACCAGTATAAACTGATCTCACGGGTTCACTAACACATCTGTCCCGAGTGCGAGAGGACCCCTTGTTCTTGACACAAAGCTGTCCAACTTCTTGTTGAAACTGGATGCCAACAGATTTACATCTGGGTTCCCCATATCTGGTAGATGGCCAGAAAAACATTGGTACACAGGGACTATTCTCCCGGGAACAACTATTGGTGGGACGAAGACTGCGGACAGGCAAGGAACATGTTCCTCTGCCCAAGCCAGAATGCAGTTCACCTCCCTTTGGGCTGTGTACCTTGGTGATTGATATAAGCCACTGCTGTGGCATAGTCGGACTGTATCCTGACAGAACAATTCCCTAACCTGAAACATCCAGGCTATTAAGCCAGATGTATTGAACAAAGTGTGCTTCACAAAGGCCTAGAGGCACATCTCAGCGCCACAGATGCTAATAGTTAAATAATGGTAGGAAAAGTAAAATAAATAATAATATATAAAATATTAAATCAACCTAATATCCAAAAAACAGAAAAAAGGTGAATCAGAGCAGCTGTCTAAAATACATCAGCACAAGGCTGATTGAAAGCATATAAAACAAAATATCATAATTAGAACAAAGTTCAAAATGATAAAACAGCGCTAAACAATGTTGGATAAATGTCCAGCAACATCAAGCTAAGATGGCGTAGAAAAGATAGAGAGGTGATGTGAACATCTCAAGGAATTTTCAAAATCTTTCCACCTTGTCCCAGAAGACCACCACGCGTGAGGCACACTCCCCTTTGGGGGTTAAACTCACCAGAGGGCCAGTGATATCAGGCCTTACACAGGTATCTTTCCACCATACATCCATCAGCTAGGCAGGGAGGAACGCTCCATATAGAAACAAATGAAACTCCAAATAGTGTAATTCGGTTTTAATTTATTTAAAAAACAATAACCCTTCACCACACATAAGATCCCCGCTCACAGTGTACGTACCATGAATCAGTAGTAATGAGCAAATAATGACGAGGATCGGATGGTCATCCGATACTCGTCATTATTTGCTCATTACTACTGATTCATGGTACGTACACTGTGAGCGGGGATCTTATGTGTGGTGAAGGGTTATTGTTTTTTAAATAAATTAAAACCGAATTACACTATTTGGAGTTTCATTTGTTTCTATATGGAGCGTTCCTCCCTGCCTAGCTGATGGATGTATGGTGGAAAGATACCTGTGTAAGGCCTGATATCACTGGCCCTCTGGTGAGTTTAACCCCCAAAGGGGAGTGTGCCTCACGCGTGGTGGTCTTCTGGGACAAGGTGGAAAGATTTTGAAAATTCCTTGAGATGTTCACATCACCTCTCTATCTTTTCTACGCCATCTTAGCTTGATGTTGCTGGACATTTATCCAACATTGTTTAGCGCTGTTTTATCATTTTGAACTTTGTTCTAATTATGATATTTTGTTTTATAAGCCAGATGTATTGCCTGAATCTCTATGAGGATTTCTCAGACTCTGACCATTTCCTTTGGACAGTGGTCTCTCCTAGGACTGCACCCCAGCCCATAGGGCTGGCATCCGGTGTTACCACCAGGTAACCGGAATGAATGATTTTCTTTCTGTAAATTCTTGGTTATCGACCACCAACTAACAATATGGTGCACTTTTGGGACCAGATTCATTGGATAATGTAAAACTTTGGTTTTCTTGTTCCAAGCAGACAGAATACTGTATTGCTACCGTCTTGAATGAAACTGGGCATAGGGAACTACGTCTTCGGAAGCATCCGCTTCCGAAGACGTAACAAATACGAAACGTACGTAAAGCGGCCACACGCACATCTACACGCACTTCCGGGCTAGCCAGCGAATTGTTTATGGAACGCACGCCATTCCCACGCTGGTGAGACTAGCAATCGGACATCTTTAGTGCAGTGTACCCGCAGTGCCTATGTCTTTTTAGGACATAGGCTGCTGCTAACTTGCTTTTATATATTTTATTTCTTTTTTTGGTTTTCGCCATTTTGATTGCTGACTGTGCCGGAATCTTGTCTCAGCTTGGTATCATTATTTAAATTTATTTTATATTTTTTGTATTTTTGCACTTGTGCCTATGTTAATGCTTGGCAGTGCCAATAAAATCTTTCTTATACCTTTAACGTACCACGCTATGGAAGCCTTTCTTTTTTGCTTTGGAGGAACTTATTGAACCCCATACCACTAATCACTTATACCAAGGACACACAACAGGAATCCAGGTGATCCATTAGGAATCCAGGAAAAAGAGTCACGACACGGTGGGGCACCCGTTTGATTGACACGCATTCTACCCCAGCAGGGGTGATTGCCTCTGGTGAGTGGGGACCCATAAGGGGGAGCACCGGACCCACTGTGATATTCACTTGATGTACTGCCTATCACCTATTCACATAGGTGCACCTCGAGTGTCACACCACCTATATTCACCTGCTTTATGGACTATTTAATGTGAATTAATTTGTTGTAAAATTTGATTACAGTGTTCTTATGCACTTATTTAGATTTGTAAACAAGTTTTGCCAATTGTATTGTTGTACGGCGTGGTTCAGTCACTGTAAGAAAATATTTATTTACATATAATTTCTACATCGGTGACACCAACACCACTGGTGGCACATAGAGGTACTACCACTCTTGTTTACACAAACTCAATCTTTTGGGTATTTATTGTCACATTTTTTTATTCGTTTATTTATTGTACTTTTCATTATTTATATTGCTTGAGGGAATGTTGTCCCACTAGAGCCTACCCACCAACCTATTGGGTCCGTTATTGGTTCAGTTAACAACATATTAGTGACAGCGCCACCACCTTCTTTACTGCTTTGAATAAAGCCACCATCTTCCCTAGCAACCTCATGCAAAGGTGAATGGAAGGACCCTCCCTTGCCCGGACTACCTGGACCAAAACACAAAACACTCATTCTTGGGCTGTATCTACGACCGAGCCCAAATACCTTCCCTGCTGTCCATCACCCCCTGTCCTAGTCTCTTTCCTGGTTGTAAGAATGATTTCTCCAGATTGAGAATCCTTCCTAGGTGTTCCAGATACCTGACCATTCAGAATCCGCGTAGCCCGTCCTGTCAGTGCTGAAGAAGAGGCGAGAAAGCTGCAGGGCTTTCAAATCCCTCGACGGGTAGGGTGGCAATACGATACGTCAGTGCAGGGGGACGGGGTCCATCGAAGATTCACCTTCTGTGAAGGTAAACTTACACTTTAAAGCAGAGTTCCACCCAAAAATGGAACTTTCACTTTTCAGAAACCTCCGGTGTCACATTTGGCACCTTTCAGGGGGAGTGCAGATACCTGTATAAAACAGGTATTTGCACCACTTCCGGGTATTGACGCAGGAGTCACATCCCTTCACGTCACCCCCGCCCGCTGTCTTCTGGGAAACACACTGTTCCCAGGAGAGAGCGGGACCACTGATGGCACGCCGCGCTACTTGCGCAGTAGTGAACCGGGCAGTGAAGCCGCAAGGCTTCACTTCCTGATTCCCTCACCAAGCATGGCGGTGGCAGCATTCGAGATTGCTTGTCTGCCGACATCGCGGGCACGCTGGACAGGTAAAAGGCAATTTTTTAAAAGTCAGCAGCTGCAGTCTTTGTAGCGGTTGGCTGTTAAAAAAAAAAAAAAAAATTCAGGTGGACCTCCGCTTTAACTTTTCCTAACCAAAAAACCTCTCTGTACACATCCGGCAACCTAGAGGAGGGTGCTACATGTCCTTATGGTGACAGGCGCTTAATAATCCAGTCACCTCAGTCTGTGTGAATTGGCCCAAACAAATAAAAGTTATTTCCCTTTCATTTCTAGTATGAAGAGAAAAGGGTTGTTGTACAAGGTGAACACAACACTAGCCTGTGGGTCTGGATACCTGGCCGTGTCACTAGTACACTGTCCTCCTACATCACCTCACACAATACATAAGACACCGGCCTCCCACTATCGTACCCTAGGCAGCGGCTCTTCCACACTGACAACCGTTGACATTCAAACCGAACGGCTCTCCGTTCTTTTTTATACACAAACACGGCTCTGACGTCATGAGCGCAGCCTGCCAGGTTAACCCTTCCCCAGCCCGAGCTCGTCTTATCGCCCCATCTTTGTCCCTCTCCCGGCAGCCACGGGTTAAGCGGGGCCCGCATTCATTCCGGCAGCCAATCGCAGACGAGGGGCGTGGCCTAATCGGCTTGCTCAATCCGGGTACTGTAGCGAACGGAGGGCTATACCCTTGGGGTGTAGCTAGTGGTCTCGCGCAGGCGCAGTGCGGGCTCTCCGTCATCCTCGTAGAGCAAAGACAGGGTAGACGCTCCTGGGAGAAGTAAGCTGTAGAAGCCGGAGCCTGGGGAGGGAGCGTCTGGCCGGCTCCTCACCATCATCAGTCCCGCTTCTCCTCTTCTCCCCCCCGCGGGAATATTACACACGTCCAGCCGCCTGAGCCGAGCTGAGAGCTCCGTGCCGCTGGGCTGTCACCATGGGATGTACACTGAGCGCCGAGGACAAGGCGGCGGTGGAGAGGAGTAAGATGATAGACCGGAACCTCCGAGAGGACGGAGAGAAGGCGGCCCGGGAGGTCAAGCTGCTCCTACTCGGTAGGTGGACCGGACGGCCGTGGTGTGTGTGCATTCCTATACACCTTCATTGTGATCTCCGCCATTGTCTGCCCATCACCTTCCCTGCTGTCCATCACCCCCTGTCCATGTGCCCGACACTGGGTGTGGTGATCGGAGGATGAGCAGCCGATCACTGATCGATCACAGCGCTCTGCAATCACATCCCCCCCCATCATGTCTGACCACTCACATGTCACACCTCACCACCTCATTGGATGGAGGCCTCATCACATCCATGACATCCACTTCCTGAATTGTACAGAGATTGGGACGTGTATGGGGATCCTTAGGCTGGCCAGTCAGCATGCTGATCAAAGAAGAGGCAGAATGGATTGTCCTTTTTACTCATTGGAGGTGGATGGGGGAATCTTCCCGCTGTCCTATTGTGATATCGGGGAGAACTGTCACTACACACTGATCAGCACTGCAGGCTCTGATCCAGCCAACATTTATCGACGGCCCTGAATCATTCGATCCGACTTCTCCAACAGGGACCGCCATAGATGGATCAATATTTGGCTGATCATAGCCAACGTTCAATCCATCTATGGCCAGATTTGATCTGACCCCGCGCACGCTTGCGATCTGACCCCGCGCACGCTTGCGATCTGACCCCGCGCACGCTTGCGATCTGACCCCGCGCACGCTTGCGATCTGACCCCGCGCACGCTTGCGATCTGACCCCGCGCACGCTTGCGATCTGACCCCGGGCACGCTTTCAATCTGACCACACACACAGGCACGCTGCGATCTGACCCCGGACACGCTTTCAATCTGATCACACACGCGCACACTGCGATCTGACCACACACACACGCTGCGATCTGACCACACACACACGCTGCGATCTGACCCCGGGCATGCTTTCAATCTGACCCTGGGCATGCTTTCAATCTGACCACACACACACAGGCACGCTGCGATCTGACCCCGGACACGCTTTCAATCTGATCACACACACACGCACACTGTGATCTGACCACACACAGGCACGCTGCGATCTGACCCCGGACACGCTTTCAATCTGATCACACACACACGCACACTGTGATCTGACCACACACACACACGCTGCGATCTGACCCCGGGCACGCTGCGATCTGACCACACACACGCGCAGGGTGGGGGCAGAGTGAAAAGCTTTGGGGGCGTGGTCTGGTCTGAGTCCAGGCTGAGGTTGCCACTCCATGGCAGCAGGACACCATAGATGTGACTTCCAGGGGGTCACCCTTCCTTTCTCATACATTTTACAATCTGACCGTCCAATCTCTGTCCAATCAGCTGTAGCTTTAGGCAGCATCAATCCAGCCTTGTTGTAACATAAAGAATTAATAGCAGATCACAGATCAAAACTGTGGAATGCGAGGGGCAGCCTAAACTATCCAATCGGGCAGGCCCGGTGCTACCTACATGTTGGTATGTAGTACGCAAGTTACAATCTAATTGTGCGATCTCTCTATTAGATCTACTGACAAGTATGTAGTGAAAGGGCCTGCCTGATTGGATGTAAATAGATTAGGTTAGGGGGTTCCTCATAGTTTTGGTAGGTCTAAAGTTGATTGTTCACAAATTATATAGTCAGATTGTAGCATGTGTGGTGAGCCTAAAGCTCTTTATAGACATTAGTCTGGCCAGTCATTTGGCTTTAGAGTGGTTGGAAACCTCAGACATGAAATATGAACAAAACATATCCTTCTATAGTGTGTACTTGTTTCAGTCCAGAGCACTAAGTGCCATTTCTGTCTGCTGCTTTATTCCTTTGCTATTAGCATGAATCACTTCTGACAAGTTTTCCTCACACCAAGAGAAAAACGGTGGCAGGGGAGGGAGCTCCAGCAGATTGACAGCCTCAGATCTGTTCCTGTGTGGTGGGGGTGTGTCCTTTCCCTCCAATCGGCTCTCCTCACTGAGCTCTGCAGAGTGTAACTTCAGCTCTCCACTCCCCCCTTTTCTTTTATTTTTATAAACTCTTAGACAAGCTTTATAAATTCTGGACTTTGAATGGATGAAGAGAAGACTCACCCTGTGGTCCTCCAGCTGTTGCAAATCTACAAGTCCCATGAGGCACTGCAAAGCTGACTGTTTCAGTATGACTCCTAAAGGCAATGGCATGATGGGACTTGTAGTTCTGCAACAGCAGGAAGGCCACAGGTTGAGCACCTCAGCTGTAAATAAACAGGTACAACTTGTATAGGAGGATATGTTTTATCCCTGTGTATCACCTGATATCAGTCACTTTACTGGGTGTATGGAAAGGTTTACAACCACCTTAAGGCTTGATTCACACCTATGCATGTTGCTTTTGAGCGCTTTTTTTGGTGCTTGCTGCGTTTTTTTCGACACACGTTTTTACAACAATTTTACAGCGATTTGCGTTTTATTTTTTTTACATTTCCTTTAACAACCAGCTATAAACAGGCTAGAAAGGAAAAAAAATGCAAATCACGGTAAAAAAGCAGTAATTGCGTTTTGGATGCAGGTCCATTGAATTCTATTACATGCAAAACGCTGCTTCCAATCATGTTACAATCTCTGTACAATTCACTTTTAGATCTACCAGAGCTGTGTGATGAGAGGACCTACCTAAAGCCTCGTACACACAATGAGACTATCGGACCAATGAACGTCCATTTTTTATTTATTTTTTGCATGTTTGTCTTATGTCGAAAATGAAGAAGGTCATTAAAGTTATGACATTCCTCGTGTGACAGAATACAACTTAAGAAGTGATGTAATGTGTTGTATTCTGTCGTTGCCGAGCATGTGTGGTCTTGGGCTTTCTTCTTTTTGGACGAATACTGTACTGATGGAATGAGTCGCCCGTCCTGTTTTCCTGTTTGTCCCTGCAGATCATTTTGCATGAACTGTTGTGATCGGCTCTTGAAAGCTGTGTACTAGTTATCAGACGATCGCTCCAAAAGTGGTATTCCTCTTCCGTGTTTCTCATTGTGTGAACTCGGCATAACCAATCCTGACAGGCCAGGCCTTCTTTGCACTACATACTTGGTTGATGTTCAGATGATTGATGAGATTGTATGGTGCTCCTCAGTGGCCATACATTACATATGTTGACTATAATAACCCATTAGTCCTAATTTAGTGCTGATGTGATAGCAGTGAGGACATAATTGGCTCATTAGAAGAGATCCCTTTAATTGAAGACTATCTCTGGTAAGTGCTGTGCTGATGGCCAGCCTGATATGGGGATGATTATTGTACAGACAGTCCCGTCTGGAACTCTGTAGATGTCTATTAGGAGGATGTCGGCCCGTGTCCTGACTGACGTTGGCATTTGTTCTTTTATGTTTGAAAAGGGAAAGTCATTCCTTGTGATTTATCATTGTCTGCAGGGCTCATTACCACCAGGTGCCCTGGGGCTGTGCTGGACCCAACACACCAACGCAATGCTGGCAGCTAACACTACAGCAATGCTGGGAAAAAAAAGTCCTGCAACTTTATTTCAGTATAGAAAGTTACAACACAAGTCTTCATCAATCATGGCAACGCTGCTGTGCCAAATCAAACTTTATTGAAATGTCACCCTGCCCAAAAAAAAATAAAAATGGTCCAGGATTGGCAGCATGGCTCGCTGTTGTCATCTGACCCTTGGAACATCCTTTCTATTTTTTTTAATAACCATCAGGTTTTTGCGGAACATCTAAAAATAATTCTACCTGCATCTTGTGGTGCATTAGTGCCATCAATAGGTTGGAGAAAGATCAGCTTGTCACTGTGGTGTGCCTGGGGAGGGGGAATCAGCTTGTCACTGTGGTGTGCCTGGGGGGGGGGGGGATCAGCTTGTCACTGTGGTGTGCCTGCAGCTTGTCACTGGGGGGATCAGCTTGTCACTGTGGGGGCAGCTTGTCACTGTGGTGGGCAGCTTGTCACTGGGGGGCAGCTTGGGGATCAGCTTGTCACTGTGGGTTATCAGCTTGGGGGGGGGATCAGCTTGGTTGTGCCTGGGGGGGGGGATCAGCTTGTCACTGTGGTGTGCCTGGGGATCAGCTTGTCACTGTGGTTTGCCTTGGGGGGGGGGATGCTTGTCACTGTGGTTTGCCTGGGGGGGGGATCAGCTTGTCACTGTGGTGTGCCTGGGGGGGGGGGATCAGCTTGTCACTATGGTGTGCCTGGGGATCTGGGTCATCTATGGTGTGCCTGGGGGGGGGTGTGCCTGGGAATCACTATGGTCACTGTGGTGTGCCTAGGGTGCCCTTGTCACTATCTTGTCACTATGGTGTGCCTAGAGGGGAAGATCAGCTTGTCACTGTGGTGTGAGAGGGGGAGCTTGTCACTAGCTTGTCACTATGGTGTGCCTAGAGGGGGAAGATCAGCTTGTCACTATGGTGTGCCTAGAGGGGGAAGATCAGCTTGTCACTATGGTGTGCCTAGGGGGGAAGATCAGCTTGTCACTATGGTGTGCCTAGAGGGGGAAGATCAGCTTGTCACTATGGTGTGCCTAGAGGGGGAAGATCAGCTTGTCACTATGGTGTGCCTAGAGGGGGAAGATCAGCTTGTCACTATGGTGTGCCTAGCAGCTTGTCACTATGGTGTGCCTAGGGGGGAAGATCAGCTTGTCACTATGGTGTGCCTAGGGGTGGGGGGGGAAGATCAGCTTGTCACTATGGTGTGCCTAGAGGGGGAAGATCAGCTTGTCACTATGGTGTGCCTAGAGGGGGAAGATCAGCTTGTCACTATGGTGTGCCTAGAGGGGGAAGATCAGCTTGTCACTATGGTGTGCCTAGAGGGGGGGAAGATCAGCTTGTCACTATGGTGTGCCTAGAGGGGGAAGATCAGCTTGTCACTATGGTGTCCCTAGAGGGGGAAGATCAGCTTGTCACTATGGTGTGCCTAGAGGGGGAAGATCAGCTTGTCACTATGGTGTGCCTAGAGGGGAAGATCAGCTTGTCACTATGGTGTGCCTAGGGGGGAAGATCAGCTTGTCACTATGGTGTGCCTAGGGGGGAAGATCAGCTTGTCACTATGGTGTGCCTAGAGGGGGAAGATCAGCTTGTCACTATGGTGTGGCCTAGAGGGGAAGATCAGCTTGTCACTATGGTGTGCCTAGGGGGGAAGATCAGCTTGTCACTATGGTGTGCCTAGGGGGGAAGATATGGTGTGCCTAGGGGGAAGATCTTGTCACTATGGTGTGCCTAGAGGGGGAAGATCAGCTTGTCACTATGGTGTGCCTAGGGGGGAAGATCAGCTTGTCACTATGGTGTGCCTAGGGGGGGGGAAGATCAGCTTGTCACTATGGTGTGCCTAGAGGGGGAAGATCAGCTTGTCACTATGGTGTGCCTAGGGGGGAAGATCAGCTTGTCACTATGGTGTGCCTAGGGGGGGAAGATCAGCTTGTCACTATGGTGTGCCTAGGGGGGGAAGATCAGCTTGTCACTATGGTGTGCCTAGGGGGGATCAGACTATGGTGTGCCTAGGGGGGAAGATCAGCTTGTCACTATGGTGTGCCTAGGGGGGAAGATCAGCTTGTCACTATGGTGTGCCTAGGGGGGAAGATCAGCTTGTCACTATGGTGTGCCTAGAGGGGGAAGATCAGCTTGTCACTATGGTGTGCCTAGAGGGGGAAGATCAGCTTGTCACTATGGTGTGCCTAGAGGGGAAGATCAGCTTGTCACTATGGTGTGCCTAGAGGGGGAAGATCAGCTTGTCACTATGGTTCCCTGTGCAAGCTGTCAGTTTTTGAAATCGGGCTCTGCCCCCACATCCAAGTCCTTCATTCAGAGTTCTGTGAATGAATGAACTACAAGTGCCATCACTTTGTGGAAGTCGGCTTGTAGTTCTCAAATGACTACCACGGTGGACATGATCAGTGACGGCACTGATATCCGCTGATCTATAGGAGTGAATGGAGGCTCCAATCAGGTCCTCCTAAAAAACTGATCGGAAAGCTTGTGTGAAAGGGGCCTAAAACTGGAGTGTAAAATCTGGTGCAGCTCTGCATAGAAACCAATTGGCTTCAGTGCTTGTTTTATTTTAATGTAATGGAACAAGCTGAGATTGGAGGCCAATTGGTTTCTAATGATGAACTAGTAAACCTTTCATGAAATTATTATGTTGGGAATCCTCTGATGTTTTTCTGAAAAGCTTGGTGTTTGCTGTGGAGCGAATGTAACCGGGTTGGTGGCAGTTGGCTTTGGTGTTTTTGTAGTCACTGATGTGTAATAATAAGTTTGCAGATGAGCAAAGTTGGAGAAGTCGGAAGTCTTTCCCTTCATAGTTGCTTTGTGTGAGTAATTGCAGTGACAGTGTAGGTGTGACAGCCAGGCCACAGCCATTTCAGAACAAGTGGTTGCACATGTCATCCTTTGGTTGCATTCACATTTCTGCATTTTTATTATGCCTGCATTTTATTTGCATCAATGGAATTGCTTTGACATGCTGCCATACAATATAAGTGAGTTGCAGAGCATGATTTCATTGATTTCAGGGAGAAACGCATGAGCCTACAAAGCAGTGAGAATGAATTTGGCCGGTTAGATCTTGCTTGAAGCTTTTCATACTGTTGGGGGGGGGGGGGGCTCTTGGATGGGGAAACCTGTCCGGGTGGTCTATGTACATTGCAGAGATTTGAACAGTCTGTTGCAGACGCCTACCTTTTGTTAATGTGATGGGAGTGTCTTCATAATTATCAGCTGCTGCACTAGCAGGGTTCTAATGAGGAAAGTGATGTCTGCATCCCTTTTAGGTGTGATTTCCCTTTGGGAGAATCTCCCCAAATTTTTTATTTTTGTTGCAGAGGATGCCTAAATTTTGACTTGTATCTGAGTGCAGACTTCTGGGAAAATCGGTAAGCAAATCGCACAGGTAGGAAATTATGTTTCGGGGGGCCTTTCAGTACAATATCTGTGTACAGAACACCCCCAGGTAGCAATATTGCATTGCAATTGAAAATTACACCGCTACAGATAAAAAGGAGAGGTAATTTTTAAGAACATTTAATTACACTATGGCTTGGGTCACAATTGTACTGTATATGCAATTTTTTTTCCTACCAAAGTGGAGTTACCCTTTAAGGCTGATGAAACACGGATGATTTTCTTGTGGCATGTACCTTGTTTTGTTAGAAGAATTTGTTGTTAAAGAGGGGTTCTGCCCCACCACAATAAAAAATTAAAATCAGCAGCTACAAATACTGTAGCTGCTGACTTTTAATATTAGGACTTTTACCTGCCCAGGGTTCCTGCGATGTCGGCACCCCCAGATGATTTTCGGCTCTCATCAATCAGCCGCCACCATTCATGGTAAGGGAAACTAGCAGCGAAGACCTTCGACTTCACATCTAGTTCCCTACTGGGCATGCGCAACGCATGCTGCGCTTTCTAACTGGCCCAGTGGGGAAGGAAGGAGGATGGGGGGGGGGGGGGGGGGGCGAACTTCTGTGGGACGGCGCAGTCTCCCGGAAGTGGGGAAGGGTAATTGTCAAAAAAAAGGTACCAGTCACCCCCCCCCCCTCCACTCAGTAATGAGATTGATCAGTGTTTGGGCTTGGTTGTTAAATGGCTAGCGTCAATTGCTCTTGAAGTGTTGCTAAACCCAGGACCCTGCATTCACTATATCTGGTCTCCCACAGTACACAGAACTGCAATGATTTTAGTAAATATTTACTGCTAAATAAATACCTTTTTATTTATTTTTTTAATTGGCAGTCTTTTGACTTCTATTAATGTCTGGTTAAAGCCTGGAGGAGTTGTCAGTCTCCCCTGATTGTCCTATAAGGCTGCATGACCCCTGAATCTCTGTTTGGACAGTGCCGATTGGACCTGTGCCGATCACGTGCACCCTTCCATGAAAACAAATAAAAAAACTCTAGCAATATACACAAACTGAGCATGTGCAGAGCCTCCTAGGGCTCTGTTCTATCAGCAGATTGATTTAAGGGCAGCCTTTT
This sequence comes from Rana kukunoris, assembly GCA_029574335.1. NCBI lineage: Eukaryota > Metazoa > Chordata > Amphibia > Anura > Ranidae > Rana > Rana kukunoris. Next base: position 145,030,383 of record CM056051.1, on the reverse strand, counting down.
TGTACCCAATGCAGAGGATTTTAACTCCTTATGTTCTAGAGTGAGTATAACAAGTATGCTTTACTGCAAATACAGACTCGTTTTACTGTTGGGTTTAATGCTTTTCTATGAATAGTTGCAACATTCACTATGCTTGTCTACAAATTACTGAGGGAGAATGAGTTATAAGAGAACACAACCCAATATTGTAGCACAGTGGTCTCCAAACTGCGGCCCAGGGGCCAGATGCGGCCCTTTGCTTGATTTTATTTGGCCCTTGGGGCACTATTTTATCCTCCATCAACTCTGGGGCATAGGTTATCCTACTGACCCCAACAAAGGGGCCCAAAGACATCAATATTGGGTCACAATTCTTCCCAATGAAACCTATGATGGGACACAATTCCTCACAGTGACACCAAGGATGGGGCACAATTCCTTACAATGACACCAATGATAGGGGACAATTCCTCACAATAAAACCAACAATGGGACCCAATGACGGGGCACAATTGCTCCCACTGAAACAAACAATGGGGTGTACTTTTTTCCCACTGATGTCAGCACCTGTTCAACTCCCACTGACCACTGTCCGGCCCTCGTAAACGCCCAGAAAGACAGTAAACTGGCCCTTTTCTTAGAAAGTTTGGAGACCCCTGTTGTAGCAAATGGCCAGCGACTCTAGTATCTCTAGCTACAATATCGCTGTTTTTAGTCATTTGTAGCAGTGATTAAAATGCGTCATGGCCTGGATTCACACTTGAGTGTAAGCATTTTTGTGTAGTTTTGCATAACTTTGTCTCATGCAATGGGTCTGTGCCCGCACTGCATGGATTACCGGCTCATTTTGTCTAGGGCCACACAAAGGATATACTCATATATGATCCTTCAATCCTCCAGAAAACAGTGCTCCCCCATGTCCAGTGATGGACTGTTCTGCTGTCCTACCATCCAGAGCCAGTCTATGAGCATGATGAAGCTAGGAACAGTCCACCATACAAGACTGCTAGTGTGCAGGGGGGCAGGAGCCCAGAGGATTGGTGGATTAGGTACACAAATCTCCGCTCTCCTCACCCCTAGACAAGGGGGAAAAAAATCCTGGAATTCTTTAAGCATTTTCGTTCTAGCCAATGGAAAGCTAGTTACCAGGTGTGAAAATTTCGATTTTTCGGTTACTTTTTTTAGGGGCTCCTGTTGAAGTCTGTTTGGGTGAAAAAGATGTGATCAAGCCTCAGATATTCCTGTAGATTTTGTGAGGGATGAGTGACAGATGTGAAAGCGGCACAAAAGAACATGGAAATCTGGAATGGAATGTTAAAGCGTTTCTGGAAACACTCAACGTGGTGTGAAGGGTGGGGGGGGGGGGGGGGGGGTCGTTTCATTTTGACTTTTTTTTTTTTTTCTCCATTTACCAAGGCGGGCCTGCCCTTGTACACTTGATTTTGGTTACCAGCCAATCAGAATATCTTTTTTTTTTAAATTTAGTTTAAAACCCTTGTGTGTAATTTTAGATACAATGTTGTCTTGTTTGTTGTAGAATGTGGCTATAAATACGTGTAATAAGACATTGCTGTTTCAGCCTTTTTTCCAGTTGCTAACAGAATGGGTTGTGTACGTATTTCCTGCCGGCTGTCTTCAGCTCGGTGGCACTGGTGGTTGGTATTTCTGGCCATAAGGAAATAATCAGTTGCACATTTCCTCTGTTACCAGGCTGTGCTATTTACAGAGCAATGTTTGGCTTTACAATTTCCTCACTTTGATTCTCTTTCATTTTTTCTATCTTCTCCAAGCAACAAATGGACTTGTTCTAGGTTTGAGGTGGTCCTATGAAGTGTTAAAACTTACAGAATGAGAAGCCTGTTGCTTTCTCTGAAGGCCTGGAGGTATTTCTTCACACAACACAAAGGAAGGTGCCAATGTCCTGGTGTTACTTGGTTACACACATTAGTGTCATTAGGTTATCTCTGCTTTACTTGTAAATTGCACACTAAACATATCTGACCATATGCTGTTTTGTTAGTCTTTTCACGTGGCAAGCCTTTCTTCTTGCACAGAAAAATCCATGCCCGGTGGGGATTTTCATTGGATTTTTATTTTTTTATGTTTCTTTTTTTCAGATTGCTGAAATGATGGCTCAGTATGTACAGTAGTTGGTGACTGCATTATATGTGTAACTGTATTACAATTATTAAGAGTCCACCATAATGTAATAAGATGGGTTGCTTTTTAAACTGTAGAATTTAAAGAATCAAAGTGTGTGTAAAAAAACTGAAGGTAATGGGGGTCTCTGCTGCTCTTTTTAGCATAATATACTGTATAGTTGGTTCTTTCTGAAGAGGTAAAGCTAGGGTTGCACCGATACCAATATCTGTGCTGATACTGGGAATTTGCATGGGTACTCATGAAATTTTTCTGATGCCCAAAATGATACCTTCTGGCTTGGTTCTTTCTGCTGTCAGCGGGATTTCCCTGCTAACAACTGAAATGTAAATAAAAGAATGCCGGAAAAATTATTGGTTGTTAAGGCCGCGACGGCTTTGCTCATTAACAACCAATGACATTTCCGCTGTCAGCAAGGGACGTGTCTGGCTAACGAGGAAGAGGCCGCTTGGCTCAGTAGTCCTGCCTTGCTGAGGTGTTCAGCGGCGAACACAGAAAGCTTTGGAGGAGCAGATTCTGGCCTCTAAGCTGCCCCCGGGATCCTCTTTCACCTGGGTGATATGTCGGAAAGTCCTCCAAGCCTCCCCAACAGCTTACCAACCTCTATCTTTTGGCTGGCAGGAAAGGCAAGATGGTGCCGGCTGCATGCTTGGAGATACGGCCAACCTTCTCAGGACACGGATGATTTCTCTACCCCCACCACATGAAGTCAAGCCAAATCTAGGCAGAGGACACACAATTGGCAATGCAGCTTCAGGCTGATATTGGAGAAGACTTGCAGAGAATACAACACGGCCTACCTATTCATTCCCTGCTGCTGACCACTCTATTTTAGAGCAGTGGTCATCACCCCTGTCCTCAGGGCCCAATAACAGGCCAGGTTTGAAAGAACTGAAAAGCATCGGATGATATAATTTTCTGCTCAGTGTTTGCAGTATTCTACTCTGCATTTCCCCAAGGAAATACATAAAACCTGGCCTGTTAGTGGGCCCTGAGGACAGGATTGATGACCACTGAGTACAAGCCTCAATGTACTCTCAAAAATAATGGAGAAAGTAGTGGTACAACAGCTGCAATAGCATCTAGATACCCACAAGCTACTTGACCCATTGCAATCAGGCTTCCGTCCCGGACACGGGACGGAAACAGCATTGCTGAAAGTATGGGACGATGTTCTCAAGGCCGCAGACGAAGGAGAATCTTGTCTTCTAGTTCTGTTGGACCTAAGTGCAGCTTTTCGACACTGTAGACCACAAACTGTTGCTGACTCGGCTTGCTGAATTAGCCAGAGTCGCAGAAGGCGATTTATCTTGGTTCTCCTCTTTTCTGGAAAACCGATCGCAAACAGTGAAGTTAGGACCTTTTACGTCTTGAGAAACGCACAGTATCATGCGGAGTCCCTCAAGGGTTGCCTCTGTCACCAGTGCTGTTTAACATATATCTTCGTCCTCTTTTTGAGATTATCAGCAGCCAAAAACTGCTCTACCACTCATATGCAGATGACACGCAATTGTATTTCCGCATCTGCAACAGAAAGGATCACCACCTCAATCTAGAGACATGCCTCTCTTTGATAGAGGACTGGATGACAAAGAGTTATCTTAAACTCAATGGAGCGAAAACAGAACTTCTCCTGTTTCACGCCAAGCGCAGGAATCAACTTTCAACAGCGTGGACCCCCCCGCCTATTTTGGGCAAACTCATCACCCCTAGTGCCAAAGTCAAAAGCCTAGGGTCATTTTTGACTCCTTTATGACAATGGACACACAAATAGGGTCAGTAGTAAGCGGATCTCACCATCTGCTGCGCCTACTACGCAGACTCACTCCGTTCATCCCTAAAGAAGATTTAGCGGTCGTGGTGGGAGCAATTGTAAACTCCAGGCTGGATTATGCAAATGCCCTTTACCTCGGACTCCCCAAGTACCAAATCGCTCGTCTGCAAGTCGTTCAGAATACGGCCGCCAGACTTGTGACTGGGAAAAAACCCTGGGAATCCATCTCACCTTCACTGAGAGCCCTTCATTGGCTGCCAGTTAAAGACAGAATTGCTTTTAAAGCTCTCTGTCTTACGCATAGATGTGTCCATGAGAATGCCCCCCTTTATTTATGCGAAATAATAAAAGCTCATAACCCCAATCGCGTTTTGCGATCCACTAATCAGAACCTGCTCCAGGTTCCGAAAGCCAACTTCAAGTCCAAAGGAGAAAGAAGATTCGCGATCCAAGGCCCAAGACTATGGAACGCTTTACCAACCAGCATTCGGTTGGAGGAGAACCACCTAGCATTTAGGAAAAAGGTCAAGACTTTTCTCTTTTGATATCAAAGGAGACAGGAACAACAAGCGCCCAGAGGCGATTCAGTTCGCATGTGCCGCGCTATATAAGTTTTCATTCATTCATTCACTGTTTTTAGAGCACACCATGAAAAGTGTTCTGATCTCTCTAAGAAGCTTTCTGTTCAAAATTGTGTGTACCAACGATCTAACCCCCCCCCCCCCACACTGTGCAGTTATTTGCCCACTCCTGCCCTAGCTTACCCCCTACTACCATACCTACTGTGAAACATGGAGGAGGTTCCTTTTTGTTTTGTGACTTGACTCTCTACAGGGCACGAGGAAATCTTATAAGAGCTCCAGTCTCCCCGATAAAATTACTACAAATATTGTGGCTGCTGACTTTTTTAATATAAGTACACTTACCTGCCCCTGGATTCAGAGATGTACTCGCCCAAACTGATTCTTAAATCTGCTTTGGAATGCAGGTGCTGGCATCTTAGGTAAGGGAAACTTTTGGGTGGAACTCTGCTTTAACCTAAAAAAAAAAAAAAAAAATTTACTTTGGTTGGTTTCTATGCAGAGGTGTACCAGATTTTGGACTGTCCAGTTTGTAAATTAATCTCCTCGTGCATTTAGGAGTTTAAAAAAACACTGCCAGAATGTTCGGGAGCAGCAGAAAAAAAAACTTGACGCCTGTAGGCACGTATCAAAAAGGATGTAAACCTTGATGGGTTTTTCTTCCTTTCCAACTCCCTGCAAAGTAAAGGTATAATATGCTAGTATGCATAGCATACTAGCATATTATTTGACACTTACCAGGCTGCATCCATCTTCACCCGTTTTCCTTCTGGGGGTGCAGATTCTGGCTCTGTGACTGTCCGGAGCACGTGACATCATTCCTCCGCTTATGCACGGGAGCCGCCGGTTGCTGCACACTCGCCTGAAGCGGCCGTTCCTTCAGAGCGAATGCGCCGTTGGCACAATAATTATCACCTAAACGGCGCACGTTAAAATATGGCTTTGCCTATAGGTCCAACTTGCACAGGGAGGTTTACCACCTCTTTATTGCTAATCGCACTTAGCGCTTGAGTGTTAACTTATTCTGGCAATTGAAATTGATTATTAATCTGGCCTATGAAATGCACTAATGCCCGAGTGCTTGATATGCCTAAATGCACATATTTTACAAGTGGCAAGTGTTTTTTCTACCAAAACATTGCTGCCAGGAGGAAAGGTATCTAGGAGAGATGGCACAACGTTCAGTGTGCATTGGGCCTTAAATTACCCTGTTGAATCAACATTTTTTTTTTTTTTTACTCAATATAGAATAAACAAATGTTAGATGGCAGTTATTTTGGGTACTTTTCAGTTATATCAGAAAAAAAATTGTAGGTTCATTTTTCATGGAGGGGTAAAAGCAAATTTGGCCGCATTTGTATATAACTGAAGTAAACCCTGTTAAAGAAAATCCATATTGAGATATAAGGGGGTAGCCATGGATGGTTTGTTGACTACCTGTCATACAGATCCTCTTTTTTTTAAGTCTCTGACCTGAAACAAGTATGTTGATTGAAAGTTCTACATTTTCTCGGTGAATTATTGATTTTCACTTGTACGACTCTGAAGAGCCTCCGGGTGCGATGTTTACATCCTGCTTTGCTCTCAGCAATTCAAAGGGTGCTGTTGGGAAACCTGCTTTGCAGTGCTTAAATGAGTATCCTGGCTCCTGGAGCAGCTTCTTATTTACTGTTAAGCAGGATGTAAGTACATAGCCAGGTTTATCTAAACCATGATGCTTGACATTGGTAACCCATCACGTTGGAGACAGTACTTTTGAGGGGCTGGGGGCCTGTAATTATTGGATGTTGTTTCACCTTAATGCATTAAAGTGAAAAAAACAGGAAGGTTTACAACGCTTTTAAAGCGGAGTTCCACCCAAAAATTTGGCTTCCGCTTTTCGGAACCCTCCCCCCTCCGGTATCACATTTGGCACCTTTCAGGGGGAAGGGGGGGTGCAGATACCTGTCTGAGCCCAGGTTCACACTGGGTACGATTTAGTTCGATTTGAGATGCGATTTCACATGTAAAATCGCATCTCAAATCGGCGGCAATTGCCGGCAATGACACCGTCCTAATCGGTGAGACGCCGCATCTGCGGCGCTGCACCGATTTCAAAAAGTAGTTCCTGTACTACTCTTTGCGATTTCAGGACGTGATTTACATTGACATTTGTGCAGAACCCTGCACAGATGTCTCCTAAATCGCGCCGAAATCGGGACTGCCAGAGGGAGTGAAATTGCGTGAGTTCAGCTGAAATCGCGCGATTTCACTCCCGCAGTCCATTGTGAACCAGGGCTAAGACAGGTATTTGCACCCACTTCCAGAAACAACTCGTGCGGCAGACATAGCCCTACCCGCACCCCCCGCTGTCTCCTGGGAACAGTGTATTTCGGAGAGAGCGGAGACCAGCCGTGGCACGCTACTCGCAACAATTCACTTCCCGGTTCCCTAACCAAGGATGGTGGCCGCTGACATCGCAGGCTCGCTAGACAGGTAAGTGTCCATTTTTTAAAAGTCAGCACCTGCAGTATTTGTAGCTGCTGGCTTTTAAAAAAAAAAAATAATAATAAATGGCGGAACCTCCATTTTAAGTCCAGAGGGAATGCAATATAAGAGTTACTGTTGACTTCCTCCCCACCAAGATCAATAAGTGGCAACCAGAAGACTTTTCTCTTCTCTTTGGCTATGTTGCCCCCTGCCCCCCCCCCCCCCCCCTCATTATCACTTGCAATGCAGTACTGGCACCATAGTGTATTCTGCATTTGTACATTATGCCACTGTATGTATATCCACATTCTGGGGCAAAAGCAAAGCAGACTAGAGCACTGGCTGTCATGGTACCTTTGTACCTTTTTTATACACACTAAATTGTACCTTTTATAACAATAAATAAAAATATTCCCCTTTAAATATCCATAGGCTAAGAAAAATAATAGGATGGCCAACATGTAATTGTTTAATTTTTACTGAACCCCTTTGTAGCCACAGACATTCCTGTGCTGCCCTGCATGGGCTTTCAATAGAGGTAACATAAATGCATTCATTAACATAATTGGGCATCGGAAAAATAAATGTTGATGGGTTGGGTAGAGATCAGCGTGCCTATAATTATTACATTAGAAGTGTTTCGTAAGCTCCAGCGAGGTGAAATCCTGGCTACATAGACAACAAGCTTACCATGGCACTGTTCTTGTTCTCTAATGCCTCGTTTCCACTGAGCGGATCGGTTCGGTACGGTACGGCTCGCTATTTTGGGTGTTTCCATTATGAAAGCGCGCCAGAAAAGCGAACCGTACCGCACCAGCAAGGGTCCTGCTTCAGATGAGGGACCAGAGAGAGTGGAACGGTTCGGTTAGGGCGGACCTACAAATGCATATCACTGATTGGTGGATGCGCTAGGAATTTTTTCTAAACTCTGAATGGTCCCTCACGGTCCGATTTGCAGTGGAAACACTCACGCGATTAGACCGGACCCATCCGAACCGCTCCAAAATATCTGACCCTACCCGACCCGATCCGTGCAGTGGAAACGAGGCATAAGATGGCAACTTTTAAATCTAAATGTAATCTTGTAATGGTAAAATAGTACACTATGAGGTAGGTTGTTGGCCTAATATTGTGTAGAGCTATATACAATTCCTTTAAGCTTTAACTGTTTTCATGACGTTGTTATAAGTGCTCATGGACCTTGAATAGAATTATTGCTGTACTTGCTAACCAGGTCCTTTTTTGTTTTTATTGACCCTTTTTGAAGTCATTAAAACCCATCTCTGCGGAAAACCAAAATCTTTTGCAGTGGAGCTGCCTCCATTCTGCAAGGGTTAAATGTTAGTTTTGGGATAATTCTTAATACAGTGACCAGAGTTTTACTGTATTATAAAACGCCAGTCAGTGCTAGGACACACCGAAAACAATTGTTTTCTATGTATCCTATTCATTTTTTACAATTGTATTTTTTATTATTTTTCTACATTATTTTTATTTTCTTTCTCTTTTAGCAGCCCTGTTGGGAGGCTTTGGCAGAATATCAGGGTCCAGGATCTAAACAGACTCCTGGTGTCTCCCCTTTTAAAGGGGGTTGTAAAGGTTCAGGTTTAAATAAACAAATACAAACATGTCATACTTGCCTCAGCTGTGCAGTTGGTTATGCACAGAGTGGCCCTGATCCTCCTTTTCTGGGGTCCCTCCATGGCACTCCTGGCTCCTTGAGTGTCCCGTAAAATGAATCGCTCTACTACGGGACACCCTTGCAGGAACACTCCCCTGTCCTGCTGCTGTGTCTGACACAGCAGGACTCGTCTTTGCCACCCCCCCCCCCAGGTGCCCACATCATTTGATTGACAGAAGCAGTAGCCAATGGCTGCGCTGCTTTCAATCTATCCAATCGGGGCAGGAGACACTGGCCTGAGCTGGTGTGCTTGTTCCCGTTGTGGGAATTTACGGGGGTCAGGTAAGTATATGGGGGGGCTTGGGGGTGCTGCTGCAGTAAAGGTTTTTCACCTTAAGTCATAGAATTCAATAAGGTGAAACGCAGAGGGTTTACAACCCCTTTAAGACAGAGAAAAGGGGCTGAGGACAGAAATTTCCACAGTTGCTTTCTCTGCAGCCTCAGCTGCACTGAACAGTAAATGAATGGGAAGTGCTCTGATCGGCTTCTACTAATGCCTCGTTTCCACTGAGCGGATCTGTTCGGTAAGCTCTTTTGGGTGTTTCCATTATGAAAATGTGCCATAAAACCGGACCGGACCATTCTGGGTCCTGCTTCAGATGTGGGGCCATAGAAAATGGTTCGGTTAGGGCGGACCTACAATACATTCCACTAATTGGTGGACACCCTAGGCATTTTTTCTAAACCCTGAATGCCCGGGACGGTCCGACTTGCAGTGGAAACTGGACCATTCTAAGCGCTCCAAACTGTACCGACCCGAACCGTTCCGTTCAGTGGAAACGAGGCATAGTTTCATGAACTGCAGCATAGTCCTCGGCTACACAGATTAAATTAACAGGGAGAGCTCTGCACAGTGCTTCCTGTACATTCACAAACTGAAGCATGGTAAAAAGTTTACTAATGCTGTAGAATAAACACAGTGAGTGATTGGTATTGGGGGAGGGGGGGGGCTGGGCAGCAGAAGGAAGGGTAATTTGGACAGGAGGGGTGGCATTTTCTGGAATCGATCCCTGGTATTTTCCTCTTGCAGCAGCTGAATGGCAGTGGGTGGGAGAGGGGGAGAAGCAGGATTTCAGCTGCTGCAGGGGGAAGATTGCAAGAAATCGGTTCCTGTAAATGCCACCAGGGTCAGCAAGGAAAGGACACAATCTACCCATCAGCTGCCCACGATCTACAGGTTTTTGAGCCCTTGCCCTGGTTTATTATTACTTGGTGCTTATTCTTGGGGTACTGGAAAAACACTGACCTGACCTGGCGCTCTCCTCTACTCCTACGCATAGGCTTGTAGACTTTCCCTTGGCATCGTCACAAACAGTGCAGAGTTATGGGCTCTGAGTCTGCATTGTACTTATTATAGAGCATGTGATTGTACAGGATAAGGGAGAATGGCCTAGGGGCACCGGTCTAGGAGCTTGAGTGGAATGGTGAAGTATTCCCTAGGCATTAATGAGTCTTGTAAGTGCTGGGGCAGCCCAACTACAAGGGAGAATTTGGGTTTTCGCCCGCATTTCAGCTTTATTTGCTGCTTTACCAGGCTCTTTCATTCCTTAAGGTTGCCTGTATAAAAGTGGATCGTGTGCATGCATAGGCTGGAAAAGTGGGAGGACTGGTGTTTCTAGATTGTTGTGGAATGGAGTTTTACATAATGCTGGAAGAGGAGTATACGTTTGTATTTAAGGTGTTCTATTTTTATGCTGCGGTAGAGGTAATCTTCATGTTGCAGTGGGGATTTGCCTTCCTTGTTGGCATATGCATATTATCACTGAGGTATTGATCCAAAGACCATGATACTAAAGTTCCCAATTTTTATTAGAAAAGAGCTCCCTTAAATGACACAAATACTAATTTTCACAAAGTCTGCTGCTTCAGTGTTTTGAGGTATGTTTGTCAGATGTTACTATGGTATATGAAAGTATAAATACAAGCATTTCATTAGTGTCGAAGGCTTTTATTGACGATGACATTAAGTTTATGCAAGGAGTTTCAAGACCTCTGCAATTCATCCTGGCATGCTGACAATTAAATTCTGGGCCCAGTCTTGCATCATCAATGCTTGGAGTTTGTCAGAATTTGTGGGATTTTTTTTATTCACCAACCTCTTAAAGTGAAGGTCCGCCAAAAAATATTAAGTCAGCAGCTACAAATTAAATACTGCAGCTGCTGACTTTTAATAAATGAACTCTTACCTGTCCAGGGTGCCCACAATGTCGGCAGCCAAAGCGGATCAATCTCTCGGCTGCCCCCGCTGCCATCCTCGCTGAGGGAATCGGAAAGTGAAGCGTTGTGGCTTCACTTCCCGGTTCCCTACTGCACATGCGCGAGTCGTGCTGCGTGTCCTCACTGGTCTCTGCTGTCTTTTGGGACCTGTGTGCTTCGCAGAAGACAGTGAGGGGGGGGGGGGAGGGAGTGGCGTAACTCCCACGGGTGTCTATTCCCAGAAGTGGGTGTAAATACCTGTATTATACAGGTATCAGCACCCCCTCCCTCTGAAAGGTGCCAAATGTGACACCAGGGGGGAGGGTTCCGAAAAGCAAAGATTCTATTTTTGTGTGTACCTCCGCTTTAAGGATTGACCACAAGTTCTCAATGGGATTAAGGTCTGGGGAGTTTCCTGGCCATGATCCCAAAACATTGATGTTTTTGTTCCCAAGCCACTTGGGTATCACTTTTGCCTTGTGGCAAGGTGCTCCATCATGCTGGAAGAGGCATGGTTTGTCACCAAACTGTTCTTGGATGGTAAGGAGAAGTTGCTCTCTGATGTTTTTGTACCATTCTTTATTTATGGCTCTGTTCTTAGGCAAAATTGTGAGTAAGCCTTGGCTGAGAATCAACCCCACACATGATTGGTCTCAGGATGCTTTACTGCTGGCATTACACAGGACCGATGGTATCACTTTTTCTTCTAATAGTGTGTTCCTGATGTTCTTTCTGGAGAGAAGTGGCTTCTTTGCTGTCCTTGACACCAGGCCATTCTCCAAGTCTTCTCCTCACTGTGCGTGCAGATGTACTCACACCTGTGTGAGCAAGCTCTGCCCTGGTGGTGCCCCAATCCCGCAGCTGAATCAGCTGTAGGAGATGGTCCTGACGCTTGCTGGACTTTCTTGGGTGCCCTGAAGCCGCCTTCACAAATGCAGTGAACATTTTTTTTTTTTTTTATGGGACTAGGTTCATTTTCATGGCAAAGAGGGCCTTTTCAATTAATTGCAATTCATCTGAATACTCTTGTTAACGTTCTGGAGTATATGCAAATTGTCACCATAAGACCCCTTTCACACTGAAGGCAGCATTTTGCAGGTGCTATAGCATTAAAGATGGCGCTTGCAATCTGCCCTCTATTCATTCCAGTGTGACAACCTGAGGGCTTTTACACTGGAGCGTTGCACTAGCAGGATGGTAAATAAAAGTAGTGCTAGCCACATCTTGGGAGCGGTGTGTTTACTGCTCCTCCACCGCTGCTGCCCATTGAAATCAATGGGACAGCGCGGCTATACCGCTGGCAATGCTCTGCTGCAGCAGCGCATTGCAGGGGTTTAAAACGCCCCACTAGCGACTGAAATGCGCCGAAAATCCGTCCATAGCGACGGCAGTAAAAATGGTGGAGTTTTACTGCAGTGTGAAAGGGTTCTAAAAATGGAGGCAGCAGACTTTGTGAAAATTATTTTGTAATTCTCAAAACTTTTGGCCACAGCTGTAAATGGTATGAATTACTGATTTATTATTTTTATAGGAAAAAAAAGACTATACAATCGCTTTAAGTTGACCACAGAGCATTGCAGAAAAATACAGCATGTGTACATTTGTATGCAACACACTGCAGCTTACATCATGGCAGAGTGGTGTAAACCGGGCACATAGAAAACAATTGCCTTCTGTGTGTCCTGGCAGTGAGGCTGCTTGATGTGGTGTGAATGATCCCTTACTGAAGGTAACATCCTGCACTGTTTCATGCTGAATATCTGGGCAGATGCGAGATGAACATAGATTAGCAAATTCAGAAAGAAGCGTGCCTCTCGCCTTAAGCCTCGTACACACATCCTGGTTTCCCGATTGGAAAACTGCAAGGAAAGTTTTTTGCCGGGTGTCCCGGCCGTGTGTATGCCCCTCGCAGTTTTTTCGACAGGAAAACTGTCCAAAAACTGCCAGACAAAAAAAGAGAACCTGCTTTTCTTTTTTTTTTGGGATCCCGGGCGGACTTTTTCCCGGCAGTTTTCCTATGGGAAAAAATGCGATGGAGCATTCACACGGTCGGGATTCCCCACCAAAGCTCTCGTCTGAGTTTTCCCGACGATGTGTGGATGGGGGGAAAAGTTACCAAGCATGTTCTCGGTTTCCCCCCCGGGATTTCCGTCAGATCTTTTCCCGTCGGGAGACCCGGTCGTGTGGAGGAGGCATTGGTGGTATCTGAACACTTATAGACCAGATTTGTGAAGCTGCCTCTTGGACTGTCCTGCTCTCTCCTGAATGAAATATGTCTCCTGGTTGTATGATTTGTGTGTCTTCAAACCATTTGTACTCCGCCTTTAATTGGCTTCCCATTAAAAGCAACCCATCACCCACTGCCGTGCCCTAACTTTAATTGGCGGCTGTTTTGTATGTCAAATGTGCAAGCTTGTAAACCATTTACGTGGCTTCTCAGCTCTGTACATGTGATCTTAAAGAAGAAGTAAAGGCAGAACTTTTTTTTCATTTCGATTAAAGCAATTGAGGGTTATACTCCTGTAAGGTTTACTTTTGCAGTATCCTATTGTGGAGATTTTCCTTCACTTCCTGTACCATAGCCTAAAATCTATGGGCAATACACATTGTTTTTATATTGGGTAAAGTAGAGGGTTTTAGCCCAGGGCTAGAGAAAATCCGGGCGCCAGGTCGCAATTGCGACAAGAAATTGTGACCTGGCGCCCGGCGGTAATTGAGACCGCGGCTTTGCACCGATAGCGCGGTAGGGGAGGTGGAGGGCACACGGAGGCACAGTGTGCCCCCGTGTTCCCCCGCCGCATGACGGCCGGTAATTGAGGCCGCGGCCTTATGAAGTGCCAAGCTTCCTGCTGTGACCTGCGCCATCTGGTGGTGGCCCAGGCATTACAAATAAAACAGCAGTTCTAATGTGTAATTTTTCACTGCCATATCCTTCCCTCTAATTAGAACCCCCCAAACATTATATATTTTTTTTATTCCAACACCCTAGAGAATAATATGGTGATCGTTGCAATACTTTCTGTCATGCCGTATTTGCGCAGGGGCCTTACAAGCGCACTTTTTTGGGGAAACGGTAAAGTTATCCTCATTTATTTTTTTTATATTGTGAAAGATAATGTTACGCTAAGTTAATTGATACCCAACATGTCACGCTTCAAAATTACGTCCGCTTGTGGAATGCTGACAAACTTTTTCCCTTTTAAAATCTCCATAGGCGACGTTTAAAAAATTCTACATGTTGCATGTTTTGAGTTACAGAGGAGGTCTAGAACCAGAATTATTGCTCTCGCTCTAACGATCGTGGCGATACCTCACATGTGTGGTTTGAATACCGTTTACATATGCGGGCGCTACTCGCGTATGTGTTCGCTTCTGCGCGCAAGCTCATCGGGACACGTTTTCTAGCTCCTAATTTTTTTAGCTGGCTCCTAGATTTCAAGCAAATTTGTCAAACCCTGAATTAACCCCTGTCAGTTTTTCTGTCTGTTGTCTATTGGAGAGAATTACTTTCACTTCCTTTCCCATAGGCACAACAGGAAGTGAGGGAAAATCCCTGGCTGCTACCAGGGTCACCAGAACTAGTGTCCCCACTGGAAGATATCTGCTATTCCTGTTCTGGGACAAGCCACAATTTTGGGTTTTCTTATACTTTTCACTTTCAGTGATCATGGTGTACAGGAGCGAGGTTGAATCTCCCTTGGGTGGGGGACAGCAATAAAAACCTGATAGGTGTTCCTATCCTTCTCCACTATGCCCAAAGCTAGAATTTTGTTTTTGTTTTTTGCCTTTTTAGTTGTGCTTTAAAGTATAAGCCTCCGTTCACACTGGTGCAACCTGTCATGCAATTTGACAGGTCCAAGTTGCAACCTATTGTCGGTATGGAACCGTTCATATCAGTGTGACGCCGACTTTGCAGTGCTGCACTGATTTGAAAAAGTTCCTGCAATATTTTTGGCAATTTCAAGTTTAACTTGCATGAAGTCGCACAGATTTTAAACAAGTCGCACTGACCTGCGGCTTTGATATTGTGCGATGTGAAGTTGCTCAATTTCAAAGCCACTTTTAGTGTGAATGGGGCTAACTAAAGGCAACATTATTTTTGCCTTTGTTTTCACTTTAAAACTGAATTCTAGGCAGAACACGATTTATTGCAGTGTATTCCTTTAAAATGATTTTGCATACAGTAAGAATACGTACCTGAAACCTTTGATATTGGCATCTTGCCTGTACAGAAGGAGTGGGCAGAGACAACGTACTAATGAGTTGCTACCCTTCCTTGTCTAGTCAGCAGGAAGTGATGTTATTATACAGGATTTATATAGCGCCAACAGTTTGCGCAGCACTTTGCAACATGTGGGCAGATGGTACAGTTACAATTCAATACAGAAAGAATCTAATGCCTTTCTTGTTAGAACTGTTGTAAAGCCTCCAAGTTTTTCACCTTAATGCATTCTATGCACTGGTGAGGCTGCACTGATGGCTACTGGTGAGGCTGTGCTGATTCAACCCCCCCCCCCCCCAAACAGTCTGAGGGACAGTGAACTGCCCCCTTGTTTAAAAAGTTTGAGGACCCCTGCATTAGGGTGGAAAAACCTTCTGTGCTTACCTTGGCCAGATCCAGCGATGAGCGCAGTGGCTCGTTGGACAGATTGATGGCAGCAGGAGCCATTGGCGCCCACTGCTTTCATTCAAATCCAGTGACGCGGGAGCTGGCGGTGGGGGCCGGGTCCTGCTGTCTTTCAATGGACGCACCAGCTGGACTCTGGAACGAGCCTGCACAG
Organism: Rana kukunoris; assembly: GCA_029574335.1. Lineage (NCBI taxonomy): Eukaryota > Metazoa > Chordata > Amphibia > Anura > Ranidae > Rana > Rana kukunoris. The sequence goes on along the minus strand of CM056051.1, from coordinate 145,014,762 downwards.
TTACCCCCAGGGAAAGCTGCTCTGTGGGGGCACCCGATAAAGAAAATTGGCTGGAGCGCCAGTGGAGGACCCCAGAAGAGGATCGGGTCTGCTCTGTGTAAAATGATTGCACAGGTAATTCTCTATATATGTTTTGTTAATGTAGGGCATGGGTCTTCAAACTATGGCCCTCCAGTTGTTCAGGAACTACAATTCCCATCATGCTCAGTCATGTCTGTGAATGTCAGAGTTTTACAATGCCTCATGGGATGTGTAGTTCCGCAACAGCTTGAGGGCCGTAGTTTGAGGATCCCCGATGTAGGGTTTCCAACCCCTTTAAAGCCCCCACTCCAGGTAACAGGCAAAAAGAACCCTTGCACTGGGGCCACCCCACACTACCAAGGTAAATGCTCATTGATTCTAGAAGAATAGCTGTATTATTTACCTTTATCGCTCCTGCAGGCTTCCATCACACTGTGCGATCGGTTACGCTCTGCCAGTTGCAACGTTTCTGACATCCAATACAATGCAGAACCAACAGTCCTTTATTGTATGTGATGACAGCGGCGGGCCTGTCCCCCAAATGCAAAGCCGCTTCTAGAAGCACATACTGTTGTCCTATGTCTCCATACATACTATTTCAGTCTAGAAGCATTTTTTAAACTTCTGTGAGCAGAAGACAAACCATTTTTTTTTCTGTGCGTGTTTTTAGGAGCGATTTGTTGGTAGAATGCTGAAAAGCTGTCACAAAAACGCTATTATGCACGTGTTTCATCCAGGATTTTACTGGCCTATTTTTTAGCTTCTGGCCGGAAACATCACTGACTCTTGTGCTCTGAAGGAACAGCATACCTGTGCCATTCCGTCAGAGCTGTGACTCCTGCTATCCTGCGATCATGCACAGGAGTCAACGCTGTATCCTGGCCTAGGGCAGCACTTTGAAGGGGGGCAGCACGGAAAGAGCCCCCACTGGCTTGAGCCACACATATAGGGCAGGCAGGGCTGAGAGGCAAATTAGTCTAGCGCCCTCATAAAGTGGCTGTACTGCTTCCGGCATGCGGGCAGCCGGCATTCCACAACTGTTCGCTGCTTCTAATTTTGACTGTCCTATCATCCTGGTCCACAAACCTTCTTCACTGTGCTATATGGTTTCTGCTGCACCACTGGCATGGTTACATCTTCTTGGTCCTCTCCATAAAATTATCAGAAATTTGTGCTTAAAGTAGAACTATAGGCAACACGTTCTTTTTTTTAAATTTTGGATAGAGTAAGGGAGGGTTAGAGCCCCTGTCAGTTAATTTTTGTTATCATCCCTGTCCCATTGCAGAGATTTCCCTTCACTTCCTGCCTCATAGTCAAACAGGAATTCAGAGGAAATCTATGCAAATTAAGGGAATCCATTGCCCACCCCAGGCCCTCAGAACTATTGTCCCCACTCCAAAATTTCAGGGTGGGTCTTAAATGGAAAGGGGTGTGGCCTTGACAGGAAGGGGTGGGTCTTATTTAAATTAGGGGTTCACAAGTTTAGTCGGGCCTAGGGCAGCACGAAACCTAAATACACTACTGGCGGGGGTGAGGGACATCATCGCAGCTCAACCAGACAGTCGGAGACTGCGAACCCGGAAGGGAGACGGGGTGATGATGGAAGCCTTTGCAGTGGTGGCAGCGCTTCACTGGAGGGCTTTGTTTCAAGGCAAGTCTTTCATAATGTGCTAGTATGCGGGGCACACTAGGGGGAAACTTTTTTTTCTTAGACTTTACTACCTACTTTTAAAGGTAAGTATTACAGCTTTTGTTTTGTTTTTCGGTGGGGGCCGATTTTAAACCAAGCACAAATATCGATATCTGCTTTCCATTTTTCGCTGCAATGTTACTCAATACTGCAGCCTGCATTTTTCAGCCATGTAATAAAATGCAGGCTGCGATATTGAGCTTGCAGTGTTTCAGAGTTCAATCTGCCTAATCAGGCCTCCTTTATTTTTTTTTTTTTTTTTTACAGCTCCCTTATTTTTTCTTATGCTTCTAGGACATATAACTCTTGAAGCTAAACTCAAACCACAATTGTAAAACTGGCGCGGTATAACGGCGGTACAGCCGTACTTTATAAATGCCCCCGGTTACAATGGCTGAAACCCGGGCTGAACTGGCTTTTTACTCACTGATCCGTCATGAACGACAAAGAATGTTTCCGTATGCTGAACACCGGCGCAGTTGAGTTTGACTTTTTTTAGTAGAAGTGGAAAACCAGCAATAATGGTAACTCTACAAAGTAATATTTTTCCATGGCCGTCAAACACATAGGTCATATTATTGTGCAAAACAATGGCTTCTTCTGTTGACAGCTTTTATCTAAGCCAGTGAGAACCTTAAATAGTAATTAAGTGTGACGCCACTTTGACTGCTAAATGTTTACAGGTTCAACATGTCTAGAAGGTTATTGATATGACCTGAAAAGTTCAAGGGGCACCTACATTTTATCGGCGTGCGTATATATATATATATATATATATATATATATATATATATATATATATATATATATATAATATATATATATATATATATATATATATATATATATATTGACCTTGTATTGAATAAAAATATCTGATTGTTACTTGCCCATCTGATCCGTGGCTATAGGAAAAAATCATGGCCACCTGTTTGCATTAAAGTGTATCTAAACCCAATGACAGAAATTGTTGTTATTGCAGTTTAACCACTTAAGACCCGGACCAAAATGCAGGTTAAGGACCTTGCCCCTTTTTGCGATTCGGCACTGCGTCGTTTTAACTGACAATTGCGCGGTTGTGCGACGTGGCTCCCAAACAAAATTGGCGTCCTTTTTTCCCCACAAATAGAGCTTTCTTTTGGTGGTATTTGATCATCTCTGCGGTTTTTATTTTTTGCGCTATAAACAAAAATAGAGCGACAATTTAAAAAAAAAATGCAATATTTTTTACTTTTTGCTATAATAAATATCCCCCCAAAAATATATAAAAACATTTTTTTTCCTCAGTTTAGGCCGATACGTATTCTTCTACCTATTTTTGGTAAAAAAAATCGCAATAAGCGTTTATCGGTTGGTTTTTGCAAAATTTATAGCGTTTACAAAATAAGGGATAGTTTTATTGCATTTTTTTTTTTTACTACTAATAGCGGCGATCAGCGATTTTTTTTTTTTTTTTTTTTTCGTGACTGCGACATTATGGCGGACACTTCGGACAATTTTGACACATTTTTGGGACAATTGTCATTTTCACAGCAAAAAATGCATTTAAATTGCATTGTTTACTGTGAAAATGACAGTTTCAGTTTGGGAGTTAACCACAGGGGGCGCTGTGACTTTGAGTGTTCCCTGTGTGTGTGTTTACAACTGTAGGGGGGTGTGGCTGTAGGTGTGACTTCATCGATCGCGTCCCCCTATAACAGGGATGACGCGATCGATGCTGCGGCCACAGTGAAGCACGGGGAAGCCGTGTTTACACACGGCTCTCCCCGTTCTTCAGCTCCAGGGACGGATCGCCGCACTGCAGCGGCGATCGGGTCCGCGAGTCCTGCGGTCCCGGAGCTTCGGACCGGGTCACGGGAGCGCGCGCCCGTGACCCACGGCTGGGTACTAAAACCAACGTATATATATACGTTGATGTGCCCAGCCGCGCCATTCTGCCGACGTATATGTGCAGTAGGCGGTCCTTAAGTGGTTAAAAGACCAAAATGAAAAAAGTTAGAACAATGGGGGTTATGAAAAGCAAATCTACTAGTGCACTTGGAAGTGCAGTCACTGTAGATCTGATGGGGGACATGCAAGGAAAAGAAAAAACAGCATTTTAGCTTGCACATGATTGGATGATAAAATCAGCAGAGCTTCCCCTCAGATTTACAGCAACTGCACTTCCAATGCACTTTCAGTGCAATTTCAAGTACACTTTGCACTTGTAGTTTGTACTTGTAGTGCAAAGTAGATTTGCCTTTAGTAAATAACCCCCATTGTTAAGAGTACTTATTATCAGTGTCAGTGACAGGCAGTGGGAGCCAATGGCTGTGCTGCTATCATTTTATCCAAGCCGGAACTCTGTGGAGAGGGGGACGCGCCAAGGAGACAAACGGGCTCAGGTAAGTAAAAGTTGGGGGGGGGGGGCGGTGATTGCCAGGTGTTTTTTCACCTTAATGCATTAAGTTGAAAAAAGGAAAACCCTTTACAACCCCTTAAAATCTGTCATAATGTGCTAGTTCTTAAACTGCCTGGTGCCCTGCCTTTTTTTTTTTTCATGTGGTTTACTACTGCTTTAGAACCGCTATGTCTCTATTTACATAACTGCCTTTCCTGGAAGTAAAGGAACAGAAAGGAAAGTGGAAGTAAATGTTTATAAAATTAGGGAATTTCCCCTTTAAAACAATTGTCTGCAGTACAAATGTCTCCTTTGTACATTGTACCCTTACTTCTCCTTCTGAGGACAGCTCAAAACTGGATTCCAATCACTTTCTGTCTTTGTGGATACCAGGTAAAATAAAGGTCTGACTCTCCCCACTGTCGCCTCTTGCTGCCACCGTAATGCATATATATGCTGCGCCAGGAAAAACGGGCATTAATGCCCAGCTGCTGCACATATATTTACCATGGTATGATTGTATCTTCCCAACTTACTGACCAAGCTGTCTGACCAGGTCACAGATTGTGATTTGGAGCCAGGGGGACAAGCTCCTGATCATGTGACTGCTATGAAAGCTAATGACGACAATCACATGATTGGTAAGCTGTGCCACCTCCAGGCCTTATGCCGCGTACACACGGTCGTTTTTTGCGATGAAAAAAAACAACGTTTTTTAAAACGTCATTTAAATTGATCGTGTGTGGGCAAAACGTCGTTTTTTTGTCTTAAAAAAAACGACAAAAAAAAATTCCAACATGCTTGAATTGTTTGTGTCGTTTTTCAAAACGTCGTTTTTTGTTTCACAAAAAGTCACCGTGTGTAGCAAAAACGTCATTCAAAACGACGTTTTTCAACCCGCGCATGCCCAGAAGCTAGTTATGAAGCGAGCTTCAATGGAAAAGAGTGGTGAACGTAACCTCGCTTTTTGTGAAAAAAACGATGGTGTGTATGCAAAATTGTCTTTGAAAAGTGACGTTTCAAAAACGTCGTTTTTTACTTCACAGAAAACGTCGGTTTTTTTTCATCGCAAAAAACGACCGTGTGTACGCGGCATTAAAGGGGTTGTAAAGGTTCGTTTTTTATTTTCTAAATAGATTACTTTAAGCTAGTGCACTATTGGTTCATTTACCGTTTCCTTCAATTTCCCTTCTAAATGTTTTTTTTCTTTGTTTTTTGTCTGAATTTCTCACTTCCTGTTTCTCCTCAGTAAGGTGTTCAGTAAGCTGTTCTAAATGACTTTCCACCGCTCAGATGATGGTGGAAAGCTTACTGAGGAGAAACAGGAAGTGAGAAATTCAAACAAGGAAAAAAAACCATTTAGGGAAATGGAAGGAAAAGGTTAGTGAACCAACAATGTACTAGCTTAAAGGAACCAATTTAGAAAATAAAAGACTGACCTTTACAACCCCTTTAATGCCCACTTTAAAAGGGGAAGGGTGTAAAGAGAACCTGTCACTTTGCCTATATAGGAAAAGTTACCAGTTCGCTTGTTGGGACACCCTCAACCGCAGAGACTTCTTTGACACTTTGTTCCCTCGCTGGAGCCTGGTTTTAATCCTTGTATAAGTTCCATGCTGCTTCTACATGAAAACATATACTGTATCGAGCACTTGGGTCAATTTTAAGTAGAAATTACAATTAAAGCCATGAACGCGTTGGTAGGTACTTGTCTCAGCTGGGTGTACATTGGTGGACCCACAAGCTGTGTATTTGCAGGTTGTGATATTTATTTATTTTGACTTTGTGCTGTTAAATTCTAGTAATTGGCCCTCTCCTTATATGAAGAATGTGAATGTTTCAGTTCAAGGTGTTCATGTCACCTCTGTGAGGAAGGTAAACCATTCAGCTGGAGAGTTTTGGCAGATTTACTTGTCAGGTGATTCCGAATACAAATTAATACTTTGTTCATCTTGTCCTTGCATGGGAAGGTGACGGTTCCTCTCCTTTTCTTTTTTTTTGCACGTGTCTCATCTTTGAACATTTGTTCTATATTTGTAGTGTTGTGGTAAAAGTTTTGGGTGTAGATCATTTTTTTTTTTTTGTAAAGTAAAAACACCAGTCAGGTTTTATTGCTATCCAGGGCTTCCTTACAGAAATTTCTCCTCACTTTCTGTTCTGGGGACAATGTTTTACCAGACAAGAAGTGAGGGAAAATCTGCTACAGAAAAGGGAACAATTTAAAATGCTGACAATGTATCAAATTATACCAAACTGACTTGTGAAGAACCCTTAGGCCCCTCTCACACGATCGGACTATTCAGGTCCGCCTGTCAGTTTTGACGGCGGACCTAAACGGCTGCTCCATACAGTCCTATGGAGTGTCGGATGTCAGCGGATCATGCTGTCCGTTTTCATCTGATTGCTCCATAGGAGACCGTGGCGCTGCACAAGCCCCTCCCCGCTCAGTGAATGGAAAGGGGCTTGGTGGAGATCAGCGGACAGAGTAGCGACAGAATCCGCCTAGTGTGAAAGGAGCATTAAGCCCCATTCACACCTCAGCATTTTGTAGCTTGACGTTCGAAGCTCCAAAATGCAGAAGAAAACACAATCGGTTCACATATTCACCTGAAGCTCAAAAAATCTCAGGTGTTTGAATTGGGCATGTTAAATCTGAGTTCCACTCATTTTTCAGTTTCAAGTCAGCAGCTACAAAAAGTGCCCAGCGCCCAGGCTATCTTTAGTGGCGATTTACCGTCTTATTTTGGGCCGCTAGCAGAGCACTTTTAACACTCGCTATCGGCCGTAAAAGGATTAAAAGCACCCGCACGCTTTGCTGGTGGTTCGGTAGCGCTGCCCATTGATTTCAGTGGGCAGGGGCGCATTAGGAGCTCCTAAAGCACTGCGAAGAAGCTGCTTGCAGGACCTTTTTTGACATCCTGCCAGCGCAGCGCCCCAGCGTGAATGGACTTCGGCTTTCACACTGGTATTGTAGCTGAGGCTTTTTTCAGGTGCTAAAGCACCTGAAAAACTCCTCCAGTGTGAAAGGGGTCTTAACCACTTAAGGACCTCTCACTGTAGATATACGTCGGCAGAATGGCACGGACAGGCATAATCATGCACCTGTACGTGGCACTTTAAATGCCTGCCGTGTGGACCGTGGGTCCCGCGGACTCTATCGCCACGGGGATCCCTGCGATCGTCTCACGGAGGTATAGAGCGGGGAGATGCTTGTGTAAACAAGCATCTCCTTGCTCTGCCTAGTGAGAATGACACTGATCTTGGCTCTGTGTATTCGGAGCTGAGATTAGTGTCATGTGACAGAGACCCCATACCCCTACAGTTAGAAACACAAGGCAGGGAACACTTGACTCCTACAGCGACACCTAGTGGTTAACCCCTTCACTGCCAGTGTCCATTTCACAGTAACCAGTGCATTTTTTAGCACTGATCGCTGTGAAAATGACAATGGTCTCAAAAATGTGTTAAAAGTAAGTGTCCGCCATAATGTCGCAGTCATGAAAAAAATCGCTGATCTTCGCCATTACTAGTAAAAAAAAAAAAAAAAAAAATGCCATAAAACGATCCCCTATTTTGTAAAGGCTATAAACCAATCAATGATTGTTGCGATTTTTAATTTTTTTTTGTTACCAAAAATATGTGGAAGAATACGTATCTGCCTAAACTGAGGGAAAAAATATATTTTTTATATATTTTTTGGGGATATTTATTATAGCAAAAAGTAAAAAATATTGCATTTTTTTTCAAAATTGTCGCTCTATTTTTGTTTATAGCGCAAAAAATAAAAACCGCACCAAAAGAAAGCTCTATTTGTGGGGGAAAAAAAGGACATCAATTTTGTTTGGGAGCCACGTCGCATGACCACGCAATTGTCAGTTAAAGCGATGCAGTGCCGAATCGCAAAAAGTGGCCTGGTCTTTGAGCACCCAAATGGTCCTGGGCCGAAGTGGTTAATAAACTTGTTTACCTATCCCATGCTGCACTGTCCTGAATGTTCAGGGGTGGCGTGTTGGGGGAAAGTCTGATCATTGAAGGAGAGTTGAGATGCATCTAAATTTTAGCCACCAAACATTTTGACTGAAAATTGTGTTCTCTGATTTTACAGCGATTTTGGCCCAATTTTACCATGATTATTGTGCTTATGGTGTGTTTCATAGGTCATGTGACTTGAAAATCACATAAAAAATGTGACACGGGTGTGTTGATGATTTGTTCTTGCTACTTTTTGGTAGGTGTGTTTTTTTTTTTTATTAGGCAGTTGCAATTATAGGCCTTTTTTTTAAGGCAAAAAAATGAGTTCAGACGCCAAACACTTCTAACCCACGTTTAGCAGACTTTCTTTAATAGGCGTTTTTGCCCATTTAAAAAAAAAATATATATTTTTTTTTTAAACGTGGGTTACTATCTGTTGAGTTAAATCATTCAGGAGAGGTTGTAAAAACGTCTTGCGTACATAAAGCCTAAACTTCTGTTTACCAGCAGCAGTGTACATGAGGCCTTACAGGTAACTCAAGCTAATTTCACACTGAGGCGTCGCAGGCGTTGCCGATAAAGTGCCACTATTTTTAGCAGGGCTTTACCGTAGTTTATGCCGCAATTTTTGCCGCTAGTGGGGCGCTTTTAACCCTCCCTGCCTTCGGGGGCCCGGAGAACAAATCGTCCGGCGTCGGTAGGAAGCATAGAGATGACTGGAGACCAGATGGTCACCAGTCATCTCTATGACCGTCGGAGGACCCGGGCGCGATGTGATGATGTCACGCCGTTGTCCCCGTAAGTAAACAAAGCCACAATTGCGGCTGTAAGCAACAATTCATGAGATCAGTGAATTTTTTTTTCACCGATCTCATGGTTTCAAGCCTGGAGGAGAGATGTGAGGTCTTATTGACCCCGCATCTCTCCTTAAAGAGGACCTGTCACACACATATATATATATATATATATATATATATATATATATATATATATATATATATATATATATAAAAAAGTGGGGAAAAAAAATTAAAACGCCCCTGTCCCCGGTAGCTCACGTGCAGAAGCGAACGCACACGTAAGTCCCGCCGACATATGTAAACGCTGTTTAAACCACATATGTGAGGTATCGCCGCGTGCGTTTAGAGTGCCAGCAACGAATCTAGCACTAGATCTCCTCTGTAAATTAAAACTGGTAACCTGTAAAAAAAAAATTAAAGCGTTGCCTATGGAGATTTTTAAGTACCGAAGTTTGCCGCCATTCCATGAGTGTGCGCATAATTAAAGCGTGACATGTTGGGTATCTATTTACTCGGTGTAACATAATCTTTCACATAATACAAAATAATTGGGATAACTTTACTGTTTTGTTTTTTTTTAATTCATGAAACAATTTTTTTTCCAAAAAAAGGGTGTTTGAAAAATTATTGCGCAAATACTGTGCAAGATAAAACGTTGCAATGACCGTCGTTTTATTCCCTAGGGTGTCTGCTAAAAAAACATATATAATGTTTGGGGGGTACTGCGTAATTTTTTAGCAAAAAAAAATTATGATTTGTACATGTAGGAGAGAAGTGCCAGAATAGGCCCGGTATGGAGGTGTGTATAAAAGCCTGGCATTGAAGTGGTTAAAGGGGCTATAGCAAAGCGTCTTTCCTTTCACTCCACTGTGAAAGCCCTCATCAAAAAATGTCCTGCGAGCAGCTTCTTCGAGGTGTATACACCGCTCCGTTGGAGTCGGTTCACACTGGGGCGACACGACTTCCAGCACGACTTTCAGAGGCAACTCCGACACGACTTCAGCATGAACCACAGGGCGATCTGGGGCGATTTACAACACTACTTGAAGTCGTCTCCAGGACAGGAGACTTTCCAGTGGCCAATGAAACAACAATCGGCTCTGGGAGAGGGAGGGGGAGGGAGGGGTTTGCCTGAGAAATGTATGTTATCTTCCTGGAAAGTTGGTTCAGTTAAGACAGTGATCAGACTTCTGAGGCGACTTCCATTGAAATCAATGGGTTCAAATCGCCTAGAAGTCTGAAGTAGTACAGGAAACTTTTCTGAAGTCAGAGCGACTTCAGTAGTGTGTATTAAGACGGCTCTCATTCACTTACATTGATTTTCTCAACCACGCGACTTGGGACGACTTGGGGAGACTTCAAGTCGGATCCCAGGTCGCCCCAGTGTGAACCGGCTCTAAAGTGCCCCTGCCCATTGAAATCAATGGTAAGCACTGGCAAAGCTGCAGCACCGCTTTTAACCCTTTCGGCCGCTAACGTGGGTTAAAAGCACCCCGCTAGTAGCCGAAAAGTGCTGCTAAAAATAGCGATGCTTTACCGCCCAGGCACTGGCAGTGTGAAAGGGCTCTTAGTGAAATAAATGGTTTAGAGACGGGTCTCTTTCAGTGTTTAGTATTGTAGTCCTTGGTTTCACTTTTGAGAGAATCTGGTGTTTGTACCTTATACCAGGTGTTGTATGTTGGTATCGTAGCTTTCAGTTATAACAGATTGAACCTGAAATTGAAGTCTGTTGGAGTCGTTATCCTGTATATTCCACATGTTGAGAAAACAATGCTACCCATTGAACGTGTCCTCCACACCTTTGGAGCCAGAGGCAGTGCAATGATGGCCTATAGTTTTATTCATCACAAGGCTCCGTGTTCCGTATTGTGTGCTCGGTAATGACGTATCTTAGCGGACAGTGTTGCAATCCCGTTCTCATAGAATCCTATACTCGGGTTATGTCAGGAATGTCTGAGGAGAATTGTACACTAAATACCTTTATAGAATCTCAGATTTCATGTGCGGGAGAGCCACGGGATATTGGGCAGAATTTCAGATGTAGGTTTTAAAGGACAACTCCAGGCAACTAACTTTTGTATTGTTTCCGAAGTCGTGAGATACTGTTCAGTTCAGATAGTATAATTGTCTGCAATGTGTATTTTTATGTTTAGCAGCAACACGCCATTTCTAAAGAAAGGGAGCCGACTGATGACACCTCTTACAGCTGTGGGATGTGGTGATGTAAGCTGTCAGCATAGGTTTTACTTCTCGCTTTGTTTCCTTTAAAACTGGCTGGGCCTTTCTTGAAATATCTCCACTTTATCACAGTGGAGGGAGGGTTAGGTACTTTTCCATACCCCAGCCTAAGATTCAGGGCCTAGTGTCTGAGAAGAAGCTGTCATCAGCCAGACTGATCGCTATCGGCTACCTCCATGTTGGATGTATTGATCACTCATATTCACTTATTAGAACAAAAGGCAAAACTTTAAGTTTTGTATAGAGTGGAGAGGGATTAGAACGCTTGTCAGTTTTTACTTTTGTCTGTGCCCCCGTTAGGGAGATTCGCCCTCTATTTCCTGTTTGCCATTATCATTAAAAGTGAAAGTATAAAAATAAACCAAAAACAGTATTTTTTTACTTACCGTATATACTCGAGTATAAGTCGAGTTTTTCAGTCCTTTTTTTAGGCGTAAACAAGTCGGTGTACATGCACTCTTGACAGGAGTCCATTTATTTTTTAAAGTCACAGCTCCCTCCTGGCGTTCCGTGATGGGCATTTGACACGGTGTTCTGCCTATCGCGGAGGTCCTCATCCTCGGACAGCTTCCCAGCAGACACTGTGTTCACTGTTCCACCAATCACGGATGTCCTCTTGTCCGAGGATGAAAGAATGTCTGTGATTGGTGGAACACTGAACACAGTGTCTGCTGGGAAACTGTCAGAGGATGAGAGGACCTCTGTGATAGGTGGAACACAGTGTCAAATGCCTATCATGGAACGGAACGCCAGGAGAAAGCCACGACTTTTAAAAAATGGATGCCTGTTAAGAATTCAGATACCCGGGCACAGTGAGACTGCAATGGGCACGATGAGTACCGTATGGCACAGTGAGATTGCAATGGGCACAGTGAGGCGTGCAAATGGGCATTGTTGACTCTTTTCCACTTACTGTAGCTGCTGCATTCTCACTCTAGGCTAATACTAGAGTCGGTCAATACATTTTCCTATTTGTGGTAAAATTAGGTCCTCGGTCTTATACTTGGGTCGGCTTATACTCGATTATAGAAAAGGAAAGGAGGGCACACCGACCTTTACCACTTAAAATATTTATTTAAAACAGAATAAAAAGCAATGGTCCTACTAAGGGATATTAAGTAAGCGCTTTTTCAAACAGCTGGACTGGACCTCACGACACCTGCCAGTAGAACCTCAGACATCTGAAGGAGACTTTTTTTTGTATACTCGAGTATATACGGTATTATTATTTTTTGGGTTGTTCCCAAAAAGGCAATAGAGGGGGGAATCTTCCAATGGGGGGGGGGGGGGGACACACTAGTTCTGGTGACCTGGGGGACACCAAGAGATTACCTTTGCAGTGATTTGCTCTTGCTTCCTAGTTTGGCTATGGGGCAGGAAATTAAGGTAAATCCCCATTATGACAGTGCAAAAAAAGAACATTACAAGGGTTAAAACCCTCCTTACTCTCTCCAGAATGGGAGGGGTTGCCTATAGTTCTACTTTAAATTTTACTTATCCTTGAACTTGAAGCAAATCTGTAAAACACATTTTCTTTCTCGTACATCACGGGACACAGAGCGGCATATTCATTACTATGTGGGTTATATGGAGTACCTTCAGGTGTGGACACTGGCAATCTCAAACAGGAAGTCCCCTCCCTATATAACCCCCTCCCCTAGAGGGAGTCCCTCAGTTTTTTCGCCAGTGTCTTAGGTGTTGGTCACGGAATAGCTTTGCTCCACATCCTTGGGATTAAGGGCGGGCTAACCGGATCTGTCCAAGGAGCCTCAGTGCCAAAGTGGACAGTACCCGGGCCCCAAGCCGTGGGGTTTTGCCTATAATGCTCCTCTTTGGAGGGCTGGACCCTGGGCCCAGGACTTGGAGTTTGTAAAAACCATAAGTTCCTGTTTGCCAGGGTGCTATATAGGTCCAGGACAGTGGGTACCTTCATAGGACCCCAGGGCCTGAAGGTCTACTACGCTACCCACGGAGATGGGAGAAGATTGGATCAGTTTGCTGGACAAACATCCTGCAGCATGGAGCAGGTAAGGGGGAGCCTGCGGGACTTGGTTCGACAGCAGGCTCTCCGGGGTAACCTAAAAGGGGGATAGCCTAAGTATGCTCTGCATGGGCAACCTTGTTCACTATGTCTAAGAGAGACAGGATGACACCCCTTTTCTCCCCCATCACTAGGTTCCCCTGTCTTAGAATGTGTTGCTAGCTAAACCTGCTGTTTCTTCCTAGGGCTAGTAAGGATCCCTAGGGGCCTTTGGAGAGTCCTACCTGACCGGAGGGTTTGAATCTGCCGCCTGTTTCTGCGTTCCTGGATCTCCAGCAGCGCGGCTCCTCCATGTTCCTCCTGTTTCCGGCATACGCGCGCGCGTGCGCGCGCACGTCTTATAGACGTTTTTCGCGCCGTTCAGACAGGAGGGCGGGGGGGGGGCGTGCCTGCGGCGTCATACAGGGGCGCGCCTTTGTGCTGTTATAGACAGCAGGCATTGTCAGTGCTCAGTCTGAGGCTGATTTTCAGAAGGAGAGGACGCAGAGCGGCAGAACAGTGACTCCCGGTGGCGGAAGAGGGGTAGTACATGCTGGACTTTGTTCCAATGCCTTTTTTGTTAAGCCAGGAAATTCCCCTTTTTACAGCAGGTTGGAGGCTGGCAAACTTAGTTTGGGGTCACTGTATGTGGTAAAAAAGAAAATATATAATATATATTAAAAAAAAAAAAAAAAAAAAACATACGGGATCCCATCAGTTTTTGGGCATTAGTGATCTATTGTCCCCTAAACTCTGGTTTTGTACTCCTGCCCACTACAGTCTGTTGTGTGGGCGGAGTCCCTCGATTTTGTATTATGGCTTCCAAAGGTTCGGGGTCAAAGGGTACAAAAAAGACCAAAAAACAAAAGGGTTCCCTTTCTGATTCTGATGATATGCCGATACTTTCCCCGCAACTTATTAACATAAAAAGCGCCTTGGATGAGCCATTAGGGGGATCTGGTGCGGAGGCTGGCCCAGATCAGCCCAGCCCTGTGTTTATCACAGAGGAGATGCTAGCCGTATCCCTAGGGGGGCTAGAAGAGAGAATAGCAGCATTGATCGCTAGAGCTATTCCTGGTAAGAAACGGGTTAGATCCCCATCACCAAGAGGTGTATCCTCAGATGCTGAGATTCTCTCTCTGGAGGAATTGGAATCACAGGAGGATCAACTAGACCTGAACCAAGAGGGTTCAGGGATTGAGGGGTCTGCCTCGGAGGAACCATTTTCAGACTCCCAGACAGAAAGACTGTGGGTACAGTCTTTGACGGACATGGTCCGCTCGGCATTTAGTTTACCATTGCCAGAGCCTCAGGTTCCTCCGGTATCCTCTCTGGGCTCTTTGAAAGCTCCGTTTTTCCAGTCCATCCTCTTTTGGAGGAATTGATCTTTCGGGATTGGGTACGGCCGGACAGGATTTTTCTGCCACCGAAAAGATTTGCGGTCATTTACCCCATGGAGGAAAAATTCTCCAAGAGGTGGAGGCTCCCAGTAGTGGATGCAGCCATCTCATGTGTGAATAAATCACTAACTTGCCCGGTGGAAAACATACATATGTTTAAAGATCCGGTTGATAAAAGGTTAGAGACACTTTTAAAAGCATCCTTTGCTACGGCAGGAGCAGTGGTGCAGCCAGCGGTGGCTGCGATTGGTGTTTGTCAGGCGTTAAAAGACCAGACAAAGGAAATGTTAAAGGACATGCCTACCCAACAAGCAGAAGAGTTTTCTGACATTCCCAGAGCTCTGTGTTTTGCTGTAGATGCTATAAAAGATTCCATCCAGCAGGCCTCTCGTTTATCACTATTTTTGGTGCACATGAGAAGGCTCTTATGGTTGAAGAACTGGGCGGCGGAGCCCCCATGCAAAAAGCTTCTGGCAGGGTTTCCCTTCCATGGAGGACGACTCTTCGGAGAGGATCTGGATAAATATATTCAGACTATTTCAAATGGCAAGAGTACCCTTTTACCGGTCAAAAAGACATTCCGGGCTCCTACATTTAAAAGGCAGCTCTTTCCTGTCTCGGGGCCCTCAAATTCCAGGCAGTATCGACGGCCGCCTGCACGATCCAACGTTAACAGTAGATCGCAGGGACAGGCCCCTGGGGGTAAGAGGCCGTGGTATCGCAAGCCGTCAAAGACATCCCCTAAGTCGGCCTTATGAAGGGGCGCCCCCACTCTTGCGGGTGGGGGGGAAGGCTTCGTTTCTTCTCAGAAGTTTGGGAAGCCAAGATCCCCGACAAATGGGTCCGGGCATCTGTGACCACAGGTTACAGACTGGAGTTTCTAAGGTATCCTCCGCCTCATTTTCAAGAATCAAGGCTACCAAGAGATCCAGCAAGGAAGGCCTCAATGCTGGCAGCTTTGGATCACCTGCTTTGCCAGGACGTAATTATAGAAGTGCCAGCCCAAGAGCAAGGGCTAGGTTTCTATTCCAATCTCTTTGTCATACCAAAGCCCAACGGCGATGTCAGGCCAATCTTGGATCTAAAGAGGTTAAACGGTTACCTAAGGGTTCGTTCCTTCCGGATGGAATCCATCCGGTCAGCAGCCGCCGCGCTTCAGAAGGACGATTTTCTGGCCTCCATAGACATAAAGGATGCTTACCTTCATGTACCAATCTTTCAGTTGCATCAAAGATTTTTACGCTTCGCGGTGGGGCAGCGACACTTCCAATTCAGGGCGCTCCCCTTCGGGCTGGCCACGGCCCCCCGGGTATTCACGAAGATCCTAGCCCCAGTTCTGGCCAATTTAAGGATCCAGGGGGTCACAGTCCTAGCATACTTGGACGACCTTTTAATCATAGATCACTCACGGTCGGGTCTGCAAAAGGCAGTAAACCTCACGGTTCGGTACCTCGAAGAATTCGGCTGGGTCCTAAACCGGGGAAAGTCAGCGTTCCAGCCTACAAAGCAGTTGGAATACCTCGGCATGAGGTTAGACACAGAACAGCAAAGGGTGTTCCTGCCCCTGGTAAAGATCGAAGCTATCAAGGGGTTGGTTCAGTTGGTTCTAAACAAGAAAAGACCAACTATTCGCCTGTGTATGCGAGTACTAGGCAAGCTAGTGGCCACGTTCGAGGCAGTACCATACGCTCAGATCCACACTCGCGTCCTACAGGCAGCCATTCTAGCAGCCTGGGGCAAGAGGGCACATGCCTTAGAGTCCCCTTTGACGCTGTCATCAAGGGTCCGACAAAGCCTGGCCTGGTGGTTGAACCCTCAGAACCTTCTAAAGGGAAAATCCTTCAGCCCTGTTGTCTGGAAGGTAGTTACCACAGACGCCAGCCTGGCAGGCTGGGGGGCGGTCTTCGAGGGGTTCTCTCGCCAGGGAACTTGGGTGAAAGCAGAGAGGCAGCTCCCCATCAATATCTTGGAGATCAGAGCTGCTCGCCTAGCCCTTCTGGCATGGACCTCCAGATTAAAGGGGTTCCCGGTGAGAATCCAGTCAGACAATGCCACGGCGGTGGCATACATAAACCACCAAGGGGGAACCAGGAGTCAGGCCGCTCAGAGGGAGGTGAGCTTGATTTTTCAGTGGGCAGAGGTTCATGTACCCTGCATTTCGGCGATATTCATTCCCGGAGTGGACAACCTGCAGGCAGACTTCTTAAGTCGCCAGAGTCTGTTGCCAGGGGAGTGGTCTCTGCATCCCCAGGTCTTTCAGACAATCTGCCAGAGGTGGGGAATGCCGGACGTAGATATAATGGCATCCAGGTTCAACAAGAAACTAGACAGGTTCGTGTCTCGAGCGAGGGATCCGATGGCCTGCGGAACCGATGCGTTGGTTTGCCCTTGGCATCAATTCAAACTTCTATATGCATTCCCTCCACTACAGTTACTCCCTCGCCTGTTGCGCAAGATCAGAGTGGAGCACAAGCCAGTCATTCTAGTAGCTCCGGCTTGGCCCCGGAGGACTTGGTACTCACTAGTCCTGAAGATGGCAGTGGGAGACCCTTGGACTCTTCCTCTACAACCAGACCTACTCTCACAAGGCCCGATCCTCCACCCTACATTACAGTGTCTAAATTTGACGGCCTGGAGGCTAAATCCCTGATTCTCAGGGGTAGAGGTCTGTCTAGGCAGGTAATCCCTACCCTGATTAGGGCTAGAAAGCCGGTCCCCAGGCTGATTTATTACAGGGTGTGGAGGAACTACGTAGGCTGGTGTGAATCCAAAAGATGGAATTCCCGCAAATATACTATTGATAGGGTGTTAAGTTTTCTCCAGCTAGGAGTGGATAAAGGCCTGGCACTAAGCACAATCAAGGGACAGATCTCAGCTCTGTCAGTGTGGTTTCAGAGGCCGCTGGCCACCCACTCGCTGGTAAAGACCTTCTTACAGGGGGTCTTGCGTATTAATCCTCCTGTCAAGTCACCAATTTGTCCATGGGACTTAAATCTTGTCCTGTCCACTTTACAGAAACAACCCTTTGAGCCGTTGGCTGAGATTCCTTTAGTCTTGCTGACAAGAAAGTTGGTTTTCTTGGTCGCCATAGTTTCGGCCAGGAGAGTGTCAGAATTAGCAGCCTTATCGTGTAAGGAACCATATCTCGTTCTGCATAAGGACAGGGCAGTTCTCCGGCCCCATCCTTCCTTTCTACCAAAGGTTATATCCAAATTTCACTTAAACCAGGATTTGGTACTTCCATCCTTCTTTCCAAAACCTACATCTAGAAAGGAGGGGTTGCTGCATACCTTGGATATTGTCCGGGCCATGAAGGCCTATCTTAAAGCTACAGAAAAGATCCGGAAGACAGATGTATTATTCGTTCTACCAGATGGCCCCAAGAAGGGGCAGGCAGCTGCAAAATCCACCATCTCGAGATGGATTAGACAATTAATCATTCAAGCCTACGGTTTGAAGAGGTTACCTCCTCCGTTGTCGGTAAAGGCCCATTCTACCAGGGCCATGGGCGCCTCTTGGGCAGCACACCATCAGATCTCTATGGCTCAGATATGCAAGGCGGCAACGTGGTCATCAGTCCACACGTTTACAAGGTTTTATCAACTAGACGTGAGAAGGAATGCGGATTCTGCCTTTGGACAGGCAGTACTACAGGCTGCAGTTTGAAATCCTCGGGATCAGAAGCACCCTTGGTTGTAAAAAGAAAAAAAAAAAAAAAAAAAGTTTTTCTTGACTAAGTTGGAATTATTATTATTATTTGAGTTTACCTCTAAATTGAATCCTTCTTTGGAAGATGTCTCCCTCCCCTCATTAAAGCATTGCTTTCGGACATCCCACATAGTAATGAATATGCCGCTCTGTGTCCCGTGATGTACGAGAAAGAAAAAGGGATTTTTAAATACAGCTTACCTGTAAAATCCTTTTCTTGGAGTACATCACGGGACACAGAGCTCCCACCCCTCTTTTGGGTGACCATTTTGGGAGGCATACTGCTTGCTACAAAACTGAGGGACTCCCTCTAGGGGAGGGGGTTATATAGGGAGGGGACTTCCTGTTTGAGATTGCCAGTGTCCACACCTGAAGGTACTCCATATAACCCATATAGTAATGAATATGCCGCTCTGTGTCCCGTGATGTACTCCAAGAAAAGGATTTTACAGGTAAGCTGTATTTAAAAATCCCTTTTTTACATTTCTTATCATTTTAAAAAGCTGATCTTTGTGTTAATAAACCCACGACAGTTGAATCAGCCAGTATATGCAGTAAAGCATGCTTGTTCTACTCACTATGGAACCTAAGGGGTTTGTCCTCTGCATTGTGTAAAAAAGCTGTCTTCTCTAATACTCCCCTTCTTCCACTGTCCCCATTCCATCTCCTGATAAGACAGTGCCTCGGAGTCGCTTTGCACATGCTCAGTTTGGTGTGCATTGTTAGAGAGTTTTTTTTTCTTGGGAGGGTGCATATGATCAGCACCAGGCCAATCAGCACTGCCCAGATGGAGGGTCAGGGATCCTGCAACCTCATAGTACACTCGGGGAGAGTGAAAACTTCCTCTACAAGCTTTAACCAGACACTGATAGTCACAACACTGCCTATATACTGCTGATGAGAAAGGGTATTTAGCAGTTTGTATTTACTAAAATAATTGAATTTTTATGTTCTGTGTACTGTGGGAGATGGTATATAGTGAATGCAGGTTCCTGGGCTTGGTAACACTTTAATTGCATAATTTGCTTGGCACAATGTAAGGATGCTTATCGCATACGTAAGTGATTGCTGTGGAAGCTGCAAATGACTATATTAGTCAAGACTAATATCTGCGATATTCCGGGTTCTGTGCCAAACGGCTATCCCACTGATTACTCGAGTATTTATTGTTCAGTTGACTTTTGTTGAAGGGGGCATGTGGAAAATTGCCAGAAAAACAGAGACCTCATCCAATCAGATGCAGTCACTGTTCAGGGTATTTTGACCTCCATGGGTACCAACTGTCAGAATACAATAAATGGCAGGGGAGATTTGCAATAGTACTGTAGCAGGGATTCCCCCATCGACACTGAATGTCTCAATGAGGGAATCGAGCCATTGTCTTTCCTTCCACCTGTGGAAAGGAAAAAAAAAAAGAATAATCTGTGGCCTGCCATGGTTTCCAATAAGTTAAGAGGACTGTTGCACAACAGAGCCTTATATGTAAAAAATAAAATACGATGGTCAATGGTGATTACAAACTATACATTAAAACAAGATCTTTTGAACAGTTTTGCACTTTGATTTTATTTAAATGTTATGTTGCTCTTTAACCACTTCAGCCCCCGGAAAATTACCCATTGCAGTTTTTTTTTTTTTTTTTGCACTATAAACAAAGGCTGAAATTTTGAAAAAAACGTTTTTTTACTTTTTTGCTAAGATATCCCCAAAAAATGTATAAACACATTTTTCTCAGTTTAGGCCGATATGTATTCTACATATTTTTGGTAAAAAAAATCGCAGTAAGTGCATATTGATTTGCGCAAAAGTTATAGCATCTACAAAATAGATTTGTCAATTATTATTATTATTATTATTATAATAATATGATCTGCAATTTTTATCGGGACTGCAACATTGCAGTGGACTGATCGCACACTATTTTGGGACCATTGACATACGGCGATCAGAGCTAAAAATAACCACTGATTACTGTGTAAATGTCACTGGCAGGGAAAGGGTTAAACAGTAGGGGTGATCAAGGAGTTAAATGTGTTCCCTCATCGTGTTCTAACTATATAAGTAGATCCCTGTCATGTCACTAGGCAGAACAGAAAATGCCTGGTTTACATTCGCGATCGTGGGCCACCGGCGGACATCAAGCCCATGGGCACGCTCCCATGTATATAAAAAGCCCAAGTTAATTCGCAGCTGCCGATGAGTTACAACATGGCGGCTGGTGTGCGGTGCAGTGAGATCACTGCAGTGCCAATGCAGGATATTACAGCGTTCACTACTCTTCTACTTTGCTGAAAATCTGGCACGTTGCTACAGATGTGCAGTGGATATGAAAAGTCTACACACCCCTGTTAAAAATGTCAGGTTTCTATGATGTAAAAAAATACGACAAAGATAAATCATTTCAGAACTTTTTCCACCTTTAGGCTGTGTTCACACCCGAGTGTTTTCAGCTCAAATGCCTGAAAACTGTCCAAGCAAAATCTCATCCTTTTAAAGGGCCCCTGTTCACAAGCTCAAAAAGGACATGAGCTTCTTTTTGGGCAGATTAAAGGTGTTTTTTGATCTGTGCAAAAACACAATAAAATTGCTGCAAAAAAACGCACAGCTTTCTGCCTGAAAACGAAACGCTCAGGTGCGAATGCAGCCTTAAAGGAGTTGCAAACCCTCCTGTTTTTTCACCTAATGCATCCTATGCATTGGGGGGAAAAAACTTCTCGCAGGCACCAGCCCCCCAGCTACCCCCCCCCCCCCTTTTTACTTACCTGAGCCATGGCGAGGATGTCCAATCTCTCTGCCCAGGGTTCTCTGCTCTTGATTGGATAGATTGATGGCAGCCCAACCATTGGCTCCCGCTGCTGTCAGTCAAATCCAATGACGCAGGGCCAAGTCCTGCATTTGGCGGATATTGATGGTTTTTCTCTCTCTCAGGCCACAATCTGTCCTGTCTTGGACAATATGGTGCACCTCTCATGGTTCCCTTGCAAGGGTGGGTCCCTGGCTTGAAGATGATGATGATACACCTGTATCATTGGTGTGCTTGCTTCCCAAATAACCTGGCCCAGATCGCCATATTAAATGGTGACATTGGCTCGGCCTGCCACACTGTATCTACAAGGAAAAAATAAACGCACATACATATTATTGCAGGCTGTATTTATTTTCTTTGCAGTGAAAGGCCTCCGTGTGGTGCGAGGTAGTGGAAAAAGCATGGCTTGCAAATATATGTGTGTGCACATTTATTTATTTCTCATAGATACAGTCTTTAGGTAAATCTGTAGCAATGTGGCAGATGATTTGCAGCAAAGTACAAGTATATTATAAAGCTTTAGTATTTATTCTTTGCAAGGATGATATTTAGCCTTGTCTCGTATAAATTAGTTACCATGGCAGCTGTAGGGGATTAGATGTAGCTTGCAGTTATATTTTGAAAGGCAGACAAATGATGGAAGAAGTCACTAAAAAAATCAGGTAGCTAACTGCATAGCCTAGGAGATCTTCCAACGTCCAACTTTGTTAGATTCCCAAAAGGATGCTGGGTATTTAGCAAATGAAAAACGATACAGGTGATAACTTTTTTATATTTTTGTTAGGACTCGTGCACATGGACAAATGGGAAGCCCAGGTGCTGCATACAGCCACCCATAAACAGAAATGGCTGTGCATGGGTGTACACCAATACTAACACAGATCTGTGTGTATTGTTCAGATGTATTCCCAGAATGAAGAAACTGGGCTGTAACCAGCTTACAGCGCTGCTTAGTAGCGGAAAAAGCCTATCCCTATAATCCTCTGAGATAGGGCAGCCGACACCAGGGTTCACTCGTTCTGTAGTGATTGAAACATAACCAAGGTCCTCTGACAAAGCCCAGTGGGCCGGGTGAAATGCGTTAGCTGGGTGCGGCCTGTGTAAAACTGTCTGAGGCCATTTTCTTTGTTTACTCAAAATGTACGGCTGTCCCTTCATCCTGTTTCAACCCTTGAATGCAGAATGTTTGGGCACTACATCTCTGCGCTATAAGTGAGTACTGGCTTGTATTTTGCATACAGCTGAACAGACGTTCCCAACTATGGGCGGCTCTGCTCCGCACTTGGGCACTGCTGTTCGGAGCGGCTCACAGCAGGGGTCCAGTGCGTCCATGTTCACCGTTTCAGGTCCGATTTCAAGCCAAATTTTTGACTGAATTTGGACCTGAAACGGACAAATGGGACTCCTATGCAATTCCCTCCTCAGCCGTCCCAGAGCTGTGTGAACTGATTCCATTGAGAGCCGGTCTCCTGATACGCAAGTTGAATGCGAGGAAACCGACATTCAATTTGCAATAGTGTGAACCCAGCCTTAATGATTTAGTCCTGATAGACATGTTGCAGGTGTGTTTTTGTTTTGTAGTGTCATCTGGCATTTCAATTGTGGGAAACCATTAGAAATAGTATTGTTATAGTATTGTGTACTTAAAGTGTTTTAACCCCCCCCCCCCCCCAAAAAAAAAAATCCTGATCCCTTAAAGCACATTATACAGCACAGCGCTTATGCTGTGTAATTTGGCCCCTGTATACCCTAAAATAGCTGTCTGATCCTGCCTGGCTATACCCTCCCCAAGCAGACCATGATAATCGTGGCTGCTAAGCCCCTGATACTGAGGTTTGTTTGCGTGATTCCGTCAGCAGCAGCTCTCCTTGTGTCTGTGTCCTCTGTCCTCCTCCCTGCTCGTACCTGCGCCCGCCCGCTCCTGCTGATTGCAAATCTGCTATTAAATGATGTCCGTTCAGACATGGCGCCGTGGGCACAGTCCCACTGCATGAGAAAAAAAATATATATATATAATTTTTTTTTTTTCTTTTCTTCTCAGAATTCTTCTTTACCTGTAGATAGTTAAATGGCGTTGACACTCATTCTCATTAATGTGCCTGCATGCTGTGGTATTCCATAGAGATGAATGCAGACAGTGTGGCTGCATGGACACAGCCGCACGTCAGAATGTGACGTGTACAGGAGCCGATGCATGGATCTGAACACAGGCAGTGTAACGCTTTATATTTCCCTGTTTCAAACCAATCGGTTTCACCTTTTACAAGCACTTGTTTTCAAGAGGATCAGAACTCTAGGAGCTGTGCCTAGATTATCGGAGGAAACCAGTATTGTCTGGAGACTTCCTGCAACCATCTTGGTAGAGGCAGGGTATGCTGGGGAACACATTGCTATTTTTCAGGAGTAATTCAAGACCAGATACTTTTTCTAAATGTTCCTTTTAACTTGGCAAGTCTTCACTTTTCTGAAATCGGCTCATTTGGAGGTAAACTCTGTCATTAGGAGAGAGATGTGGTAGCTGCCCACAGTCTGAATACAGTATGCTGGTTACATGAGGTGTTCTGGACTGACGCAGATCAGGAAAGTGAGGAGACCTCTTCTGCATACCTGTGCACTCAGCAACTACAAAAATAGTGAAGAATAAGTCATTTTCCATTTTCGGATGTCTAATAGCAGCCGTTGTCGGTTCTTTTTTCTTTGTTTATGGACATCCTTTCTTAAACCGGTACGTGGTTCTCACGTTGTGAATCACCAAGATGAAAAGAAAGCAGACCAAACACCAGCATTTGCATGTGTGGCCTGCTTTTCATGTTTAGCTGTTCATTTAAAGGAAGGGAAGCTCTGACCAGCGTAGAAGGCTTGTGGTTTAAATTTACCATTGAGATATGCCGGAAAACACAACCTGGAAAGGTGATTTGCATCCTCTTGGGCCAACTTCTACTTTTGTTTCTCACTCGTCAATTTCAGAGCACAATATTTAAAGAATAATTCCAATGTATTTCTGTCATTTCAAGCATGAAGCTTGAAGCAATGAAACAATGTATATATAATCATACTTGGCAGATGCCCCTGGAAACTTGAAATCCCTAAAGTAGACCCCTTTACTCTACTCGAGTGATCTTCACTTGCTTCCAGGTCTTGTGCTGAGCAGCCGGCCTGATGCATTGTGAACAAAAAAAAGCGGGCACATTTTCTGAATGCATGCAAAGCATTCTATGATTGGATGAGGTGGAGTGTGTGACATCCCTCTGCTTCTCCACCTCGTCCAATCAGAGAACACTTTGCATTCGCTCAGAAAATGCACAACATTCTCTATTATTATTATTATTATTATTATAATACAGGATTTATATAGCACCAACAGTTTGCACAGAACTTTACAACATTGGGGAAGACGGTACAATTGCAATACAATACAGGAGGAATCTGAGGGCCCTGCTCGTTAGAGCTTACAATCTAGAAAGGGGTGCCTGTTGTCTTGCATTAACCATGCAGTAGAAAAACCGATCGGTGCGGGACCTGGAAGCAAGTGAAGATCGGTGAAATGATGGTGTAGCTGTATACATGGCTGGACCAGTGGAAGTATGCGTAGCATATGGATGCCTGGAAAGCTTGTCTTTGTATTAAAGAACAAAGCAATGGGCACCTACAGTATTTTATCTGGTCAAAGCTTGTTTTGTATATATGAATAAAATAAGCACCAGGTACCTATGTAGCTGATCAAAGCTTTAGTGTTGCTGTCAAGTTGATCTGCATACAGAATTCAAAAAGTTAGCAGTCTGTGTGTAAAAAAATCTGGTGAGCAAATGATCTTTTATGGGATGGATGTTTTTGCAAACATACACAACAGGGGGGGATTTACTAAAACTGGTGCACTAAGTATTTGGTGCAGCTGTGCATGGTAGCCAATCGGCTTCTAACTAACTTAAGGTTGTTCAATGAAGCTTTGACGATAAAACCTGGAAGCTGATTGGTTTCTAAGCAGAGCTGCACCAGATTCTGTTAAATCTCACTCACTGCATATGGTGAAGATGTGATGGGTGTATATTTGTTCCTATGGAGTAGACCCCTCTCGGCGCAGAAATCCCCCCACTGGTCTTTGGCAGCCAAACAAGTGATTTGGCTGACAATTCAGGTCTGGGTAATAGACTTTCTCTTCAGGAATGCCTGGCCAGGGCCATGTCTGCTACAGTTGAAGATCTATTCTAGATGTAAGATCATTCTTTGATTTGCCGGAAACTGTCCAATAAGGTGAACGGTAGGCACTGCTGTAATGTTTGCAGATCCTTCTATAGCTGTCATTAAGCCCTGGTTCACATCGGTGCGGTAATGAAATTGGGCTATTTCAGCGTGATTTCAAAAGCTCCACATCAGTGTGTTTTGCACTACCGATTTTATTGCAGCTTGCAACTTCATTTACCCAAAGTACATGCAAGTCCCAATAAAATCGCCAAAAAGTAGTGCCGAAAACGTTATCATAATTGCTGCAGCATGAGTCGCGACAGTATGAACGGTTCCATTGTCGGCAATGGGGTGCGCCTTGTCATGCGGTTTGGAACTGTCAAATCGCATCACAAGTCGCACCAGAACCAACATTGAATAGGCAGTCCAATTAAACCAGATCTATTGGTAACTTTAACATTAAGTGCCTGGCATTCCCAAATATACAGAAACATATAATTGTGTAATTGATCTAAAAAGCTAAACCTTTTTTTTTTTTTTTTTTTATAATTGACAATTTTTATTGGGTTTAAAACAAACTAAAGAACAAAACAGTACAAAAGTAAAAGGAAATCAGCAGTCGTCATCAGCTCTGGAAAGGACACGGAGGTCTACATAGTATAAAATTAACATACAGACCACAGACAGGAGTCAACAAGGGGAAGCACTGCGTATCAGACTGAAATAGCGCTAAAGTAATTATAGCGCAGGCTTCTAAAGCTAAACCTTTTATCAGTCTAGGAAAGTTTTTTTTTTTTTTTTTGAGTCAGGACACCATCTTGAGGCACTCCATTCTAAAATATGCAAAACTGTTAATTTTTTTTACAACGCAGCAACATTCACACATATAGGACATATGGCATTAGAAGTGATTTAAAACACGTGGTTGAACCGTGGTTTTACCGCCCTTCAACTACTGCTCCAGCCGAAAGAGGAGCTCTAGTCGTTTGTGTTCATTAAAAGTCAACGGCTACAAAAACTGTAGCTGCTAACTTTTAATGCACACTTACCTGTTCCAGGACCCAGCGATGTGCTCACCCAAGCCGACCCTTACCACAGGCTTCTCATCCCAGCGACGGCATTACAGTTGTGGGCACCCAGCTATGAAAGCCTTGAGGCTTTACAGCCGGGTGCTCACTGCACACGCGCGAGTCGCACTCTGCACTGTGCATGGTCCTGCAGTCTTCTGGGACATGTGTGTCACAGAAGACCACAAGAAGGGGGAGGGGGGTAGAACATCTGCTCGGGTCGCCTTGGTTATCTGAGCAGAAGTGGGAGCTGGTGTCTAAACTAGGTACCGGCTGCATCCTGCAAAAAAAAGTGCCATTTGTTGAGAGGGGGGAATTAAAGCGCCCTTTTGAGTGGAACACTCGGTTCAAGCTGCAAAGGCAGTGCCTGGGGTGTACACGTACTGGAATGCTTTGCTATGAGGCCGATCTGGAGCTGTGCCTGCAACCGCGATGCACGTGGTTGTTGTGTGAAATTTTAGGGGGTTAGAACAGACGGTGAGTAAATCTGACTTGCTGCTCCTGTTTGGCATTGCTGTGCTGTTCTACAGAATTCATAAATCCCTTTTTTTGTTCTGTTTGCTTTCTTGAAGCCTGTACTGAGTGTACTCCATCCAGTGATGGATCCGCAGTGACCTAGTCCTTGAACAGCTGAGTTTGGAAGTTTATTAGGCAAATTTTAAGACCCCTTTCAAACTGGAGGCGTTTTTCAGGCACTTTAGAGCTAAACATAGCACCTGTAAAGCGCCTGAAAAAAGCCTCAGCTGCAATCCCAGTGTGAAAGCCTGAGTGCTTTCACACTGGGGCACTGAGGTGGCAGGACATCAACAAAAGTCCTGCCAGCAGCTTTTTAGGAGCAGTGAATACACCGCTCCTAAGCCGCCTCTGCCCATTGAAATCAATGAGCAGCACCGCTGGTTAAGTGCGGCGCTTTGCGGGCGCTTTTAACCCTTTTTTCGGCCACTAGCGGGGGTTAAAACAGCCCCGCTAGCATCTGAAAAGCACTGCAAAAACTAAGGTAAAGCTAAAAATTGGAGCGTTTTACAGCCGACGCTGTGAGCGTGAAAGCACTCTTAATGTATATTATTTTTCTTCATACCGTAAATTGTCATTTTCCTTTTCGATTTTGGGTACGGTTGCAATTAAATCAACACTTTACCTCCTGTCGATCTGGGTTCCTTGCAGGCGTTGGCATCTTTTCCCTGGTTGCAGGTCTTTATGCATCTCCATTGGCCAGGACATGATGATGTAACTCCCACACATGCACAAGAGTCACTCAATCCAGCACACAGGGACCGTGTCGGCAATATAAGCTGACCTGTGCATGCACAGCTCGGTTTACATGCTGCTGAAGACGGCCGGTAGGTGTATTTTTTGTCACAGAAGAGACATTGCATGTCTCTTTTGCGATAATATCCCCCCTGCTCGCTGTCGCTGGTAAAATGCATTCCATTCTGCTTTAATTATATTAGATATGACAACACAACCTCTGTGACTGTGGGCTTCAGTATCCAAAATGTAATAATGCCTGTAACAACCAAGCCATTGTCTTCATGCTGTGTAATATCTTGATTTGGCATGAAGCGAAATAAACGATTCTTCTAATGCAGTGAAAACAAAGTAAGACACTCAATCACAAGACTATATACTGTCAGAGGAATGTCCTGTTTTATGGTTTGTTTGGACTTCGGATTACATTTTATGATGCAACCCATTTAAATAAAGTAGATGGGTAGATCCCTTGTCCTGAACTATAAGCAAAATAAAGGCTTTTCTTGACATTTAGGCCTCGTACACACGAGGGGATATGTCCGCTGAAAACGGTCCGATGGACCGTTTCAGCAGACATCTCCGCTCGTGTGTATGGGCTAGCGGACAGATTTCTCCACCCGACAGATTTCAAAGCATGCTTTGAAATCTATCCGGTGGGAAACTGTCCGCCCGACATGTCTGCTGGTTAGTACACTTACCAGCAGACATGTCGTCCCCCACCGCCGCCGCGCCACCGCCGAATGGATTCGGCGCATGCGCGGAAGTGTTTAACTTCCTGGTGCGGTGACGTGGCGGCGTCAACGTCACCGCCACGTCACCGCGCCGTCCGGCGGCGGGGAATTTGATCCGATGGTGTGTACACGCCATCGGATCAAACTCCCGATCGGACATATCCGATGGAAATGGTCCGTGGACCGTTTTCATCGGATATGTCCGATCATGTGTACGAGGCCTTAGATATCCCAGTATATGCTGCTTGTATCAAACGGTTCTGATTTTTTAGTCCTCATGCACACTAGAAAGCTAAAAACTGCTGTAAAAAAAAAAAGGCAAACGCTTGTGTTGGCGTTTTTTGCTGGCGTTCAGCAGTGTTGGCCTACGTTTTGAGCTACGTTTAGTAGCTGCAGCGTAAAGGAGCGGAGGCCGACGGCGCCTTTAACAATCAGTGAATAGCTTCTTAAGCAGCGGGCCAAGAAGCCAGCCACTGTGCCCTTAAGGCCGCGTACACACGATCGGTCAAAACCGATGAAAACGGACCGAAGGTGACCGCGTTCTAACACCATCGTTTTTTTAACCGATGATGTGTAGGCACATCAGACCATCAGTCGGCTTCATCGGTTAACCGAACGTAGAGCTGAGAGTCGGCTCTAGACGGCGCCTGCACAATGACGGGCGGGTGGTTTGAAATCTCGATGTAACTAGTTATTGCAGCAGGTCCAGGGCGACGTGGACCATGCTGCAAGTGGCCAGTCGGCCTCACGTCATCACTTTGATCGGACGGCTCGCTCGGCCTCCTGGCTCCTTTTTTTTTTAACATTCTCCATGTCTACAGGGATGTTGCGGAATGAGCCTGGATGTTGTTCGGCGCAGGTGCCTTCTAGAGCTGACTCTCAGCTCTATATATTCGGCTATTTTCGGAGGCTCAGTTGACGCATGCACAGTACAAGGGTGTTCTTATTCGGGGAACTTTTTCAGCAAGACACCGGCAATCCAAAAATGTAAATAAACCCAGAGTGCCCCCCGCCCCCTGAATCCATACCCACTTCAGTAAAAAATACAAATAAAAAAATGGCATGAGGTCCTTCCCAAAATCCATACCAGACCCTTATCCGAGCATGCAGCCTGGCAGGCCAGGAAGAATGGGGGGGGTGAGCATACCAGGCCACATGCCCTCAACATGGGGGGGGGGTGCACTTTGGGGCAGGCCTCTCCCAAACCACCATGTTCCCATGTTGATGGGGACAAGGGCCTCTTCCCCACAACCTTGGCTGGTTGTTGTGGGTGTCTGTGGGTAAGGGGTTTATTGGAATCTGGAAGCCCCTTTTAAAAAGGGATGGGGGGGGGGGGGGGGGGGCCTTTGAAGGGATGTGGGTAAAGGGACAACACAAGTTTTTGACAATTCCGTAACAAAATAAAAATTAAATGTCCCCCGGTTGCAGACCCATCACCAAGTTGGAAGGAAGTCGCAGGGCAGTCATACGACTTCGCCATCGCAGCAGTGTGAACCCAGCCTAATGGATAATTCACATTCTAAAACCATTTACTATGAGAAAACATTAAAATGTGCATTTATATGTTTTTATAATGCACTGTAAACACCTGGCAGGTATAGACAGGAAATATTTTCTTGCTGGAAGACTGCAGGATTTCTTGCGTAAGTAAAATAACCTAAAAGCCAATTTTATGTGTGAATTCTCAAGGATGAATCTTGATAGTTTACAAAAATAAACTTTTGTTTAAAAGCTGGAATGGAGTTTATCCAAGGTCAGAGCACGTAGCACATGAGTGGTATGTCACATGCCACATGCCCTCAACATGGGGGGGGGTGCGCTTTGGGGCAGGCCACTCCCAAACCACCTTGTTCCCATGTTGATGGGGACAAGGGCCTCTTCCCCACAACCTTGGCTGGTGGGTGTCTGTGGGTAAGGGGTTTATTGGAATCTGGAAGCCCCTTTTAAAAGGGATGGGGGGGGGGGGCCTTTGAAGGGATATGGGTAAAAGGACAACACAAGTTTATATACACATTTATATGTTTTTATAATGCACTGTAAACACCTAGCAGGTATAGACAGGAAATATTTTCTTGCTGGAAGACTGCAGGATTTCTTGCATAAGTAAAATAACCTAAAAGACAATTTTTATGTGTGAATTCTCAAGGATGAATCTTGATAGTTTTACAAAAATAAACTTTTGTTTAAAAGCTGGAATGGAGTTTATCCAAGGTCAGAGCACGTAGCACATGAGTGGTATGTCTCGGAGCTCATTAAATAGTAGAGGCTTGGCTGCTATTTGCAGTATTGCTGCAGCTAATTTGTTGTCCTTTCTACAGTCCAGTGACTTTTATGAAGCTTTTGGAATTTTTCAGAAACCAATAAGTTTACATAGCAGAGCAAAAACAATCATAAAATGCTGCACAGCTTATCTTTTTAAATGTCATCTAGCTCAATGAAAAAAAGTGCATGGTTTGATTGTTAATATTTGGCCATTTTATAGTGCAACAGCATCCAAAATCCTTTTTTTTTTTTTTTTTTTTTTTTTTTGATCGACTTCGGGGGGCGTTTAGAATTTTCATCAAGTTTTCTACATCTGTCTGGGGTACTTCCTTTCCAATAGATTTGAGCAGGGTCCGCAAAGAGGGAAAACTGAATTTTTAAAGAGGTTCTTCAGTCTAGAAAAAAGCTACAAATCCTGTATTTGCTGACTTTTAACAAAGGGAAACTTGCCTGTTCAGGGATTCAGCGCTGCCCTCACACGGGATAGTTCTTCACTAGCGTTCAGGTTTCTGGCACCGGCATCTTAGGCCTCGTTCACACATGGATCCGTTCAGGTCCGTCTGTCAGTTTTTCAGGCGGACCTGAACGGGCGCTCCATGCACCCCTATGGAGCGTCGGATGTCAGCGGAGACATGTCCGCTGACATCCGACCTGATCCGATCCGCTAAAAACAAACGTATGGGGCTCACGTCCCCATCCGTCCATGCGGATCGGATCGGGAAAGATCTGATGAAAACGGACATGCTGTCCGTTTTCATCAGATCGCTCCATAGAGGACAGCGGGACTCGACAAGCTCCTCCCCGCTCAGTGAGCAGAGAGGAGCTTGTCATCCGTCGGCTCAGCGGAGATCTGCGGACTGATCTCCCGCTGAGCTGGCAGACACAGGCGGACTCCGTCGGAACGGACTGCGACGGAGTCGGCTATGTGTGAACGAGGCCTTAACTGGACAGCTAGCTGTGCTGATTGTGGCTTCACAGCCTGCTGCCCACTGCGCATGCGCTTTGTGAATGGTCTCGCAGTCTTGTAGAACTAGGGAGCTTCCGCTCAGATCGCCTAGGCAATCCAAACGGAGCAGGTACATGTTAAAGCTAGGTACCCTTGTCCAACCCCCAAAAACAAGTTCCAGGTGGGGGGAGGACTTAAAGCAGAACTTCCCTTTTTGGGGGAAAATGGAGCATGGGAAGTGACCTAGACCAAAATGACATTGATGGGCCTCATGTCCTCTGGACGTTTGGCCATCTTTCCATCCTGGCAGCAGGATTTTGGCATACATGAACACTTGACGCTTTGTAAATGTGTGTAGTTTAGATGTGTCAAGCACTTGGGAGTTTAACTGGTTGTAAAAAATGTTTGTTTTTACATTCCCCCCCCCCCCCCCTCCACCTTGCGGTCACATGGCCGCCTGCTGCTTATTTCCCTGATCTAACTACTACAGATAGAGGGGCTGAGAATACCCTACTGACGTCAGCCTGGAGGTTGGAAGGAGAGCAGTGGGCAGTCACATGAGCACAGAGTGGCACTTTGAAATTAGCTATGAAGCACCATGTTTTTTATACATAACATACGCTGGGGCACATACTGTACTATAACACTAAGGATTATAGGAAAAACTGTACATTTAGCAGCAGGAGGGGAGTGATCGGCACGGACACAGCTGACAGGCAGGGAGGGGGGGAGAGAGAGGAGGAGAGCTGTGGATGACGGAGGCATGTAAACTGACCATGGTGTCAGGCTCAGCAATTATGATAAACATGGTCAGTTTACAGGGGGGGCAGGATCAGGTATTTCAAATGATAGAAAGGGCCAAATTACACAGCACAAGCACTGTGCAATATAACATGCTTTATGGGAACAGGATCCATATTAATTATTATTATCTTTATTTTTTTAGGGTTACAATCACTTTAATTTAGTTGTCCAGAATAATTAATTCAGGGGAGTTTAGAGGCAGGAAAAAATGCTAGCACCATTACAAACCTTCAATTTGCATGAGACCCTTCAGTGGCTAGCGTTTTAATTAAAGGAGACTACATAGGAAAGTGAAGCTCCTGCACTCATGCTGGTTAATAAGGGGTTAAGTCTAAAAGGTCTATGCCACCCCCTGGACTTATATCTTTTTTTTTTAATTTCACTCATTTTTATTGAAAGTTTAAGACCATTTTACAAATCAGCCAGCAAGTATACACTCTCTTTACATACAGAGTATGAATCATAAAAAGCAAGATAGCACACATCAGGATAAATGTCCGCTAGGGCATACTGAAAATAACAACTCTTGATCTTGTTTATTTGTCTTGTTGGCTGTATACCACCCCCCCCCCCCGCCCTCCTTACCCTCCCACCCTTACCCCGTACCTTGAGAGCATACAGGCTCGATATCTAATGGTGCAGGTTTATCAGGAGTCGTGTCGTTTGGTGTCAAGAGCCAATAAGGTCCAGCCAGGGGAATCTGCTTGGTAAAATGTTACTACCAGAGCCTGGAAAGGGGATGTCCTTTTTTTACTCAGGGGCTCAGAGAATCCTGGAAGGCCTGCCACAGGCCCCATATTTTAACGAATTTGGGATAATTCCCCAATTTGGTGAAATACATTTTTTCCTTTGAAATTGTTTGATTCATAGCCACTAGCCAGTTGTCTATAGACGGAGGAGCCTGCGCCTGCCATTTTTGGGCGATTAACTTACGGGCCTGGAATAGGCTTCTTAATATAGCATCAAGGGTACCCTGCGGTACTCTATTGTCGTCCTTATATCTTTACTTACTTTTTTGCTGAGCATCGGGTGTACAGCTATTGCTACACTCCTGGCACTCTGACAGGCCAGATGGTTTCTGCTACATGCCAACCGCTGTGCCCTCCCCTCATTTGCGCTGTTAATCATAGAATACTTTAATAAAATACAATGGGTTTACACAGTGCAAAGCCCTCTGTGATTTGGGAAAAGGAGGTGCGGGTATAGTGGCTGTAGCGGCTTCTATATCAGAGACCCCAAGGTCTAGTGTCGGAGCACCACAAGTGAAGCGATGGGTATGTAAATAAGGGATAAGTCCACAAGGTGGCATACACCTCATTGTACTTGACCCCTTTCTAAGCCAGCAAATCTTTATTCAAAAGAGCTTGAAATCTCTGCGGTTCAGTGGTTCTACGTGTTCACACTGTTCATGTTTGCACATGTTAGACATGTAGGTGCAGTGCATTAGACGTCCTTCTTGCTGCATTTCCAGCCAAACGTGTTAAACCGAGTTCAGAGATTATCTGAAGCATTATTTGGAAAATATTGTATTGCAAACACTCTATTGTGCTGATAATAGTGAGAAAAGGCAAATCTAGGAAGACAAACGGGTTATAATCCAAAAGGGATTGCAAAGAAAACTATTGGCACTGGGAATATGGAGGAAACTGATAGGATTAGGTCTGGTGGAACAGAATCGGAAGACTAGGTTCTGACAATATCTTGTGTGATTGGTGTATCGTAAGACGACCACTTCAAACATAAACTAGGAAAGTAACTTTCAGCTAATAAAGAGAAGGCTCAAGCTGCAGGTTTTGGTGGCAGTAAGAAATGGCAATGTAAGTAAAAAAGAGGATTTCCTGATTCATGCTGAACTTCACCCAAAGTTCTATTCATTCTCATCTTTGCCACTTTTTTTTTGTGGAGGGGTTAGGGGCGCGGTTTAAATAAAATAAATAATAAATATATATATATATATATATATATAAGAAAATAAGTGTTGAACACGTCACCATTTTTCTAGATACCGGTAAATATAGTGCTAAAGCCTCTATTGACATTACATTTTCATCACATGTAAGGAACAACCCATGCAAGCCATACAAACAAAGAAACCAAAACAAATTAAGTTCAGAAATTAAGTTATGTGTAATAAAATGGAATGACACAGGGAAAGAATATTGCACACGCTAAGGCTTAATTAAGTACACGGGACCTTTTTACAACCTCTCCTGAACAATTTAACTTAACAGATCGTAACTAGAGGTCGATCGATGTGGGTTTTTCTCTGGCCGATGCCGATATTTAGAAATTGGGGCGGCCGATGGCCGATATATGTTGTCAATTTTTGCGGCCGTTTTCTTTTCCTTCATCTCAAAAAATCTAGTGTGGAGAGGTGGGGAGCAGATTATTGTTTAGGGTGGAGAGTTGGAGTGAAGCCAAGCCTATCGGTATCCCATCATTGCCACCTCAGTGCCCACGAGTTCAGCCTGTCAGTGTCCATCAGTGCCCAATAGTGCAGCCTCCATCAGTATCCATTAGTCCCTACCAAAGCAGACTGTCAATGCAACCTCATTAGTGCCTACCAGTGAAGCCTATCAGTGTCCATTTGTGCCTGTCAGTGCAACCTCATCAGTACCCACCATTGCAGCCCATCAGTGCAACCTCAATAGTGCCTGTCAGTGCCACCTTATTAGTGCCACCTCATTGGTGTCCATCAGTGCAGCTCACCAGTGCCAAGCTGTCATTCACTGCCACCACCAGTGCCAAGCTCACAAGTGCCAAGCTCATCAGTGCCCCAGTGCCAAGCTCACCAGTGCCGAGCTGTCATTCACTGCCACCTCATCGGTGCCCACCAGCGGAGCCCTCCCGGCTCCGTTCTGTCCTCTCGCATGGCAAAAGACCGTTCCATTTGTCCCCTGACATGCTGCACGGCCTGCCTCTGCCTCCAGACTACAATTCCCAGAATGCAGCACGGCTGGGAACAGCCAATTGGCAGCCGCCGCTGACGACTTCCTCCACTGGGGAAAAAAAGTCAGGCAGTGGCCGTGATAGCAGCTGTTTAAAATGGACGGCACACCCCTGCCTCAGATCTCTAACAATCGCCCTTTTTTTTAAGATAATAATCGGCCGATGACGATTTCTTTAAAAAGGCTATCTGCGTTTTGCCACCTTTGTGTTTTTTAGAAGTTTTTTTTCTTTTAAATAGCCAAAAATATCTGTAAACGAAACGCGGACTACCGTGTTTGGCTGTGTTTAGAAGCGCTTGGCTCGTGAAATGGCGCGTTCAGAAGCGTCTGAACAAATTGTTTTGCTTTTAAAAAAAAAAAAAAAGCCTCTAAACTCAACTGCCTAGAAATGACTATAAATGACTGTGTGTACATATACTGATAAGATGACAGAGGAGAGTTCAGGAGCAGTTGAAAAAAAAATTCCAACGTCTCCTAAACATCCGTTTACCAGCTGCAGTGTACATGAGGTCTAACTGAAATTCATTTAATACTTTGTACAAAATCCTTTGTTAATTAATGGCAGCTTTAGGCCTCTTTCACACTGGGGCGGGAGGTGCGGAGGCGGTATAGCGCCCCTAAAAATAGCGGCGATATACCGTGAAAATTGCCGTGGGATTGTTTTAAATGGGAAGGAGCGGTATACACACGCTCCTCTCACCGCTCCAAAGATGCTGCTTGCAGGAGATTTTTTTCCTCTCCCACCAGCGCATCGCCTCAGTGTGAAAGCCCTCGGGCTTTGACATTGAGAATGCTGGGCAGGAGTTTTTCAGGCAGAAAAAAAACCCTATTTTTCTTCCGTCTGAAGGATCGGATGAATATGGACACACAGTCCGTATTCATCTGATTCCCCATAGGGGAGAGCGGAGGAGAGACAGGGCGGTCCCTGCACAGTGTGCGGGGTCCGCCCTGTCCGCCGACAGCTTAGCGGGGATGCCCGCTGAGCCGACAGACACACACGGAGCGGATCGAAATACGGTCTGCTCCGTGTGAAAGAACCCTTAGGGGCCTTAAGGCGCCTCCTGTATGGAGAAATTGATCGCTTGCCTTGCTCGGGTGTGATTTCGGCCCATTCTTCCACATAGTCTTCAAATCTTGAAGGTTCCGTGGGCCTCTGATGATCTTTAGTTCTTTCTATTGGACTCAAGGCAAGTGATTGGCTGGGCCATTCTAGCAGCTTTATTTTCTTTCTTTGAAACCAACTGAGAGTGTCTTTGGTTTTGTGTTTGGGATCATTGTCTTGCTGAAATCGCCACTCTTGTTTAATCTTTTCATCTTATCATTTGGTAGATGGCAGCAGATTTTTATCAAGAATGTTTTGGTACATTTTTCCATTCAATCTTCCTTCAATGATATAAAGTTTGCCAGTACTGTATGCTGATAAAAAGCCCCACACCATGATGTTCCCATCTCCAAACTTCACTGTTGGTATGGGGGTGTTTTTGGGGTGATGTGCAGTGCCATTTGACCTCCAAATATGGTGTGTATTATGGCACCCTAAGAGTTTAATTTTGATCTCATCTGACCAGACAATATTCTCCCAGTATTTCACAGGTTTATCTAAATGTTGTGCAGCAAACAAGCTTCAACGTGCTTTCTTTAGCAATGGAGTTTTGCGTGGTGAGCGTGCATACAGGCTAGGGTTGTCCCGATACCACTTTTTTAGGACCAAGTACAAGTACAAGTACCGATCCTTTTTTTAATGTACTCGCCGATACCGAATACCGATACCTTTTTTAAATGTCCCCCCACAGATTGCAGCCATGTCCCCCCACAGATTGCAGCCATGTCCCCCCACAGATTGCAGCCATGTCCCCCCACAGATTGCAGCCATGTCCCCCCACAGATTGCAGCCATGTCCCCCCACAGATTGCAGCCATGTCCCCCCACAGATTGCAGCCATGTCCCCCCACAGATTGCAGCCATGTCCCCCCACAGATTGCAGCCATGTCCTGTCCCCCATATCGCAGCCATGTCCTGTCCCCCATATCGCAGCCATGTCCTGTCCCCCATATCGCAGCCATGTCCTGTCCCCCATATCGCAGCCATGTCCTGTCCCCCATATCGCAGCCATGTCCTGTCCCCCATATCGCAGCCATGTCCTGTCCCCCATATCGCAGCCATGTCCCCCATACCTAGTAGTAGATGATGCCGATGCCGCCGCTGCTGTTGCCACGTTAATCCCCGTGCATTACAGCGCGCATTACAGGCAGCTTCCGTTTGAATTCTTGTAATGCCCGCCGCGCCATGTATAGACACTCCCCTTCTCGGGATTGGACGGATCCGTCCAATCCCGAGAAGGGGAGTATCTATACACGGCGCGGCGGGCATTACAAGTATTCAAACGAAAGCTGCCTGTAATGCGCGCTGTAATGCACGGGGATTAACGCGGCGGCTTTGCGGTATGCGGCGGCGGCTTTGCGGTATGCGGCGGGGGGGGGCAAGTATTCTATTTAGGCATCGGGGGTATTTGCGGGAGTACAAGTACTCCCGCAAATACTCGGTATCGGTCCCGATACTGCTATCGGTATCGGGACAACCCTAATACAGGCTATGGCAGTTGAGTGCATTACTTATTGTTTTCTTTGAAACAATTGTTCCTTCTAATTCCAGGTCTTTCTGAAGCTCTTTGACAACTCTTCCTATAATTATTTTCCCCCTTTGCTAGAAATCTTGTGAGGAGCACCCAATCGTGGCTGGTTCATGGTGATATTATGTTCTTTTCACTTCCAGATTATGGCCTCAACCGTGCTCACTGGAACATTCGGACATTTAGAAATCCTTCTGTAACCAATGCCACCAGTATGTTTTGCAACAGTAAGGTTGCAAATGTCTTGAGAGCTCTTTGCTTTTACCCATCATGAGATGTTTCTTGTGCGACACCTTGATAGACACCTTTTTATAGGCCATCAGTTGAGACTGAACCAGCTAATATTAATGTGCCCTGACAATGGGCAGGATTGCCTTATAATTACTGATAGATCTTTTGCTTGTGTCTTGGATTTTCATGCCTTTTTGCACCTCCCGTTCTTCATATTTTTGGCTGAAGTCATTGGATGTGGTGCATGTATTTATTTATTTTTGTTTTCACCTGGCAATAAAATAACAAAGGTATTTCCCTGGGGTGGCTACGCTTGGTTATTCCTTGGCAGCTTGTCTGATTTGGACTACAGACTCCTTTTTTTTTTTTTTTTTATCTCAATTGCATTGGGGCCACGGGAAATATAACCTAGAAGAAAGATAACATTATGAGTTCAGTTCTCTGAAAGTGACAAGGACATTGTATTTCAGACAATCTCAACCAGTAGTTTTGGTACCTAAAGCCAAAATCTGGGATTGAGTCAAAATCCATCTCACATTGCAAGTGTTAAATCCCTTGTTTAGTCTAGGGGTGCACTGATAAAGTGTATTACTTCTTTTATCCCTCTGTGTGGTAGTCTCCAGTACTGTGCTCAATAGGGTGGATTGGATTTAAATCAAGTCGATTTTAAATTGCTAATAAAAAGGCTTGATTTAAATCCTAATTAAAAAAAAAAAAACTGTCATCTCTGTCCCAGAGCGGCTCTTCCTCCTGATCCGCTGTTGACTCACCGACAGTCCCATTCACTTTAATGGGAGGGCTGGTGATGCGGCCGTGACACAACAAGGTGAGGGACGTGGTGGCAGCACGTAAGTGGATGCCCGCTAACAGGCGCTGCCACGATGAATCAGAAATGACAGGTGCTCTTTAAATGTAAGGTATCATTCTTGCTGGCAGTTAGAATCTTTTATATTTGCAAACAAAATTAAGGTTTCTTATTTAGAATAATAAGCTGCCAGATTAGTAAAGCAGCGGTATCGGAACCAATTTTAGGTTAATAGGTTTAGTTTGTAGTGTACATAGATTTGCACAACAATGGGGTAAAGGAATATTCCTGAACTTTGTTTTAACTCATGGGTACTGTGAAATTGTGTGAATGCATCAATGCAGTGCATGTTATCTCAGCTTGCAGAGCTTGAATTCATTGAATGAGTTTACCAAAAAAAAATGATTGCAAAATATATAGCTTCATGCTACATGTGGAATAAACTAATTTAATAATGTATTTAAAATAAAAAAATATCTGAAAATAGCTTTCTATTTCCAAAAGTATTTTAATCCAAAAAATATCATTTAAAAAAAAAAATTGATTCAAATAAAAATATATATATATATTTTTTATCTTCGTGTGGTGCTTAAGCTCTGGGCTGTGACCGATCCCTTGACATCATGACGCAGGGCTGTGTATTGTATGTAAGAGATCGAGCAAGTGACCGTAGCTTGGAGCTGCTTAGAGAAGATACTGCTGGGGACTTGTCACATGGACTGAGGAAGCTTGCTAGTTAAGGCGTATGGGAAAAAAATTTGGGCAGAAACGTGTCTGCGTCTAATCGGGTACAATAGACACAGTGGGAGATTCACCCATCCGCATTGTGTAGGATGGAGGAAGGCATCTGTTATAATTTTTGTTTTTAGCCCACAGATGTGTATGGCCAGCCTTGGCCCACCACAGGAGTTGGCAGCCCCGGTGCATTTCTAGGAGATAAACAAGTATCTTTTTGTACTTGTAGTTCTTATACAATCCCCATTAGAAAGAAAATACAAAATGTATTAATGTTGTGCAAGAGCTCTGACTTTTGACACCAGCATGGGGATAGTAGATACAGCTCCATCAAGTGTGTTTACTTTTGGAGGAAGGAGTGCTGTATACAGTTGCTTTGGTTACTAGTATGCTTTCACGTACCTTGGTCAGACAAGAGATGTAGCAATTGAGCACTGCAGTATGTTGTAGGTGATTATATTGCTGGGCATGTATAGGTTGTTGGGGTGGGGGAGAGCAGATCCCCCCCCCCCCCCAATCAATGCAAGCGTGGTGGATAGAGCAATCCTCCCCGTTTGTGCTATTGTACTTCAACAACAGCAACTTCCTCACTGTTAGAATACACTGATTAGTGATGCAACAGATTGGCTGCAGCCCGTCGATCGAAAAACGTTCCACATTACTGTTTGATAGTCACTCGTTAGATCGACTTCTATGGTGCGGGAAAAGTCATAGATGGATCGACATTCAGCAAGTCCCTGCTGAACCAGCTGAATTTGTAACATCAGTGGCCAGCTTCAAGTGGTTCTAAAGGCATAGGGTTTTTTTATTTATTTTTTTTTTACCAAATCTAACTTGTGTAGTTTAGATTTGAATATATGAAACTAGAAATCCTTAAGGCCCCTTTCACACGAGCGGATAGAGTTCAGCTTTTAGCTACGAATAGATGAAGTTATCTACCGCACCTAATCTCAGATAATGCTTTCCTATGGCCCTATTTACACACTGAGTTTAGCGATGGGTTCGTCACATGGGGTTTAGTGTTATAAACAACACATTTGACTAGGACCGATTTATCGCAGCTATCTGTACTATTTCACCTGCGGATAGCAGCGGCAATGAGAAAAGAAATGGCAAGAATGTTCCACCCCAGGTAAACGCAGCCGGGTGTAAATGCACATAATTGCAATGTACAACTACAAGTGGTCGCTGTGCCTGAAGTCTTGGACTTTCAAAAAAAACAAAACATGCTTTCAACAGCGACAGGACAGCCGCCCATATGAAAGAGGCCTTAAGTTTGTATTGGGGTGCCATGTAAGAACTGGGTATGCAGAAGGTGCTGTTATTAACTTCTATAGTGTTGTCAATTTATGCAGCACTTTCCATATATGTATATACCGTATTTATCGGCGTATAACCTGCACCCCCCCCCCAAAAAAAAAATAGGGGGGAAATCGTGGGTGCATGTTGTATGCCAACATAGTGCTGCCTCGGGGGAAGGAGATGACGAGCGCCACTAGATTAAACAGAGCTGTGATCTCCTGTGTGTTCGGCTCAGCTCGGCTTGCAGTCATATCCAGTCTCGCATCCTGGATGGCTCCTAGCATGGCACATGTCCCAGATTTTGCGTGCCGTGCTGACCCAAGTACACAAGCAGATGGGCACTGATCTGATCAGGCTGCAATGATGGCCAATTGCAAGGATGGAGATGGGCACTGATCAGGCTGTAATGATAGGCAATGGCAAGCATGGAGATGGGCACCGATCACGCTGCAATGATTGGCAATGGCAGGGCTGCAGATTGGCATTGAGCAGGCTGCAATGATGGGCACTGCTGAGGCTGCAAATGAGCACTAATCAGACTTCAATGATGGACAATGGCAAGCTGTAGATGGGCACTGATCAGGCTTCGTTAATGGGAAATGACGCTGCAAATGGGCACCGATCAGGCTGTATTAATGGGCACCGACCCTTATTTTGCTTCAAAGTTCGTTATTTACATTTTATTTTTTCTGAAACATACCTCTTAAAATTAGAGTGTGTGTTATACTTCCGATTAAATACGATATGTGTGTGTGATATATATTCTACTTTCACATCAATCTCTGCCCTCAAGCACTTGCAATCTAAGTTCCCCAACACACATGGGCCAATTTAGACAGAGCCAATTGACATACCAGCATGTCTTTGGATGTTCACATTGATGTCCATCTTTTTGTCAATGATAAACATTTCCCAGCTCTCGGCAGAAATGTGGCTGTCAAACTGCAGCAAGCCCAACCCTAGCCAGCTCTTTTTTGTAATCTTGAAGAGATTGGGAAAAGTATTTGCAGCTCCTGTATTACATTTTTAGTCTGCGTCCATAATGAGGATATTTCACTTCCTTTTGGGAATTACCCGACACTTCCTTACTACTCATTGATCGATCATTCTTTTGTTGGAAGAGAATCTCCTCGGCATTGAAAACCTTAGGAGTACTCCCAACGGCATACAATTACCATATTAATTATGTTCTGAGTACACTTCAGATTGTGATTGCTGAACATGTCGTGTTGAGACAGGTGCTTAACTGAAGTTGTGACACTTTCTGGGATTGAGCTTTTAGCTTGGCATTGAAAGTTGCTAATAGGTGGTGATTGGACTACCTATCGGAGTTGGAATCCCCACTCCAGCAAAAAGTGATCTGCCTTCCACCCACCTCCCTGTTAGGGCCCTTTCACACGTCCGTTCCGTTCGTCCGTTTTTTGGACGTCCGGTAACGGACCTCAATGCTTCCCTATGGGAGCGGATCCGTTAGCGGATGCATCATCCGCTAGATCCGCATCCGTTTTTTCGGATGGAAGAATGTCCTATTTTTCTTCCGTCAGGACAAACAGATCGGATGCAAACGGACAGACGGTCCGTTTCCATCCGATTCCCCATAGGGGATAGCGGAGGAGAGACAGGGCGGTCCCTGCACATTGTGCGGGGACCGCCCTGTTCGCCCGACAGCTCAGCGGAGACCCCTCCACTGAGCTGACGGACACACGGAGCGGACCAAAAAACGGACCGCACGTGTGAAAGGACCCTAACCCATCTGACTAGGCTTTTACTCCTATTACCTTAACCACTTAAGACCCGGACCTTTAGGCAGACAAAGGACCCGGCCAGGTTTTGCGATTCGGCACTGCGTCGCTTTAACAGACAATTGCACGATTGTGCGATGTGGCTCCCAAACAAAATTGGCATCCCTTTTGCCCACAAATGGCGCTTTTTATTTTGGTGGTATTTGATCACCTCTGGGGTTTTTATTTTTTTGCGCTATAAACAAAAATAGAGCGACAATTTTGATTTTTTTTTACTATTTTTTACTTTTTGCTATAATAAATATCGCCAAAAAAATATAAAAAATAAATAAAAATTTCCTCCATTTTAGGCCGATACGTATTCTTCTACCTATTTTTGGTAAAAAAAAATCGCAATAAGCATTTATCGGTTGGTTTGCGCAAAATTTATAGCGTTTACAAAATAGGGGATAGTTTTGTTTTTTGTTTTTTTTTTTTTACTACTAATGGCGGCGATCAGCAATTTTTTTTTTTTTTCGTGACTGCGACATTATGGCGGACACTTCGGACAATTTTGACACATTTTTGGGAAACATTGTAATTTTCACAGCAAAAAATGCATTTAAAATGCATTTAAAATGCATTGTTTAATGTGAAAATGACAGTGCGGTTTGGGAGTTAAAGGGGTTGTAAAGGGAAACATGTTTTTTCATAAAAAGCATCCTTTACCTGCAGACCTTCCTCTTCATTTCCTAATTTTTCGTTTTTGCTTTAGAAGTTGCTCTATTTCTTCTCTGTTCTGTTCGCCCAGAGGCGATTCAGTTCGCATGTGCCGCGCTATATACAAGTTTCTCACTCACTCACTTCACTTCCTGCTTGTCTGATTGTTACTCACCACCGTGAAGGGAGGCTTTACTGCGGTGGTCAGGGAACTACATTTGTGCGGCAGGAAGCTCTCTACGTGTTAGAGACTTCAAGGAGGTGTGAATTACTGGGCGTGCCGCAATGCATACTGGGAAATGTAGTTCTTACATGATGCAAACCAGGAAGTGAATGAGAGAACAGAAACTAGAACGCCGGAGGTGATATAGTTGAAGGAATTTAATAGCTATTTACTCATTACACTATTCTGTCTGTCTACCTTGCAGACATTAATTTTAGGCAATTTTTTTTCTTTCCTTTACAACTCCTTTAACCACAAGGGGGCGCTTGAAGGGGTTGTGTGACCTAATGTGTGTTTACAACTGTAGGGGGGTGTGGCTGTAGGTGTGACATCATTGATTGGGTATCCCTATAAAAGGGATCACACCATCGATAACG
Organism: Rana kukunoris; assembly: GCA_029574335.1. Taxonomy (NCBI): domain Eukaryota; kingdom Metazoa; phylum Chordata; class Amphibia; order Anura; family Ranidae; genus Rana; species Rana kukunoris. Next base: position 144,970,793 of record CM056051.1, on the reverse strand, counting down.
CCGCCACAGTGAAGAACGGGGAAGCTGTGTTTACACATGGCTCTCCCCGTTTTTCAGCTCCGGGGATCGATCGCGGGACTCCAGCGGCGATTGGGTCCGCGAGTCCCATGAACCCGGACCTTCGGACCAGGGAGCGCGCCGCGGGCACGCGCCCGCGGCTGGGTACTAGCACAGCACGTACATGCATGTGCCCAGCCGTGTTCATTCTGCCGACGTAAATGTGCAGGAGGCGGTCCTTAAGTGGTTAAAGGGGAACAAAATGGCAAATAAAGAAAATATATAGCGGATACTAGGGTTGTCCCGATACCACTTTTTTAAGACCGAGTACAAGTACCGATTACTTTTTTTTCAAGTAGTCGTCAATACCGATACCTTTTTTTTTAAATGTCCCCCCACACCTAGATGCCGCCGCCTAGTTAATCAGCGTGCGGGGAACATTACAGCTTTCATTTGAATAGCTGTAGTGTTCCGCTGCTGCGTATAGACACTCCCCCTTGCTTAAGATTGGACAGATCACCCGTCCAATCCCGAGCAAGGGAGAGTGTCTATCAAGGGCGCGGCAGGGAACACTACAGCTATTCAAACGAAAGCTGTAATGTTCCCCCGGTGCTTGCATCAGATCTGGCATCGGGGGCATTTGCGGGAGTACAAGTAGTCCCGCAAATGCTCAGTATCGGTACCGATATTGGAATCGGTATCTGGACAACCCTAGCGAATACAATTGCGACACAAGTCATATTGTAATTGAATGTTCTTTAAAAATGACCTTTCCTTTTCAATCTGCAGCCGTTGTCATTTTCTCTAAATGCAGTGCAATATGGCTTACCTGGAGTTGAATGTGTACTGACCACTCCCCCAGAAACATAATTTCCTGCTTGTGTGATTAGCTCACCAATTTTCCCAGAAGTCTGCCTAAGATACAAATGGGAATTTCAGGCATCACCTGCAACAACAATTACATTTTTGGTGAGATACTTTCAATAGGGATGCAGACCCATCAGATTTCCTCATTACTGCTGTGTAGGTGCACAGCTGATGGATAATTCTGAAACCACTCCCATTATACCTACTCAGCATAGAGGAACAATCGGGTATTTCTTCAGAATAACAAAATGTAAGAATCTGCAGCAAAGATTGTTATAATCCTTGCAATGTACATGGATCACCCAGAGGGAATGTTTTTTTTTTTTTTTTTTTTCCTCAACAAAAGTGGAGTTGCGCCTTAAGTTCCCCTTTCAGTTCCCTCACCACCGCCATTTCCTGTTTCTTAAGGACCACAAATGCAGTAGTGCAGTGTAGCATGGGATTGTTGTTCCCCTTTAGGGTCCTTTCACACTAGCGGACCGTTCGTCCGCCCATTACAAGTCTGTTTACGGACTTGTAATGGGCCCCTATGGAAGCGGATCCGTTAGCGGACGATGCATCCGCTAACATCCGCCAGATCCGCATCAGTTTTTTTCGGACGGAAGAATGTCCTATTTTTCTTCCGTCCAGCCAAACGGATCGGATGCAAACGGACAGACGGTCCGTTTCCATCCGACTCCCCATAGGGGAGAGCGGAGGAGAGACTGGGCGGTCCCTGCACAGTGTGTGGGGACTGCCCTGTCCGCCGACAGCTGAACGGAGACCCCCTGCTGAGCTGACGGACACACGGAGCGGACCGAAAAAACGGTCCGCTCCGTGTGAAAGGACTCCTTACTCTCTCTGCTCAAACCAGTTCTTCTGAGAGCACCTTGGCTGATAGACATTCAATAGGAAGACATGGTATGCAGGCACTGATGTGGGCACTCAAAGGAGGACCCAAGGGAGAAAGCCTTCGGGGTGCGTCGCATGACCTTGGTTTAAAGTAGAACTGATGTGCAATACTTTATTTCTGATTTTGGATACAGTTAAAGGGGGATGGGTTTAGCCCCTGACAATTTCTGTAACCTGTTGGGGAAATTTATTTCCTGTCCACAACAGGAATTGAGAATATATCCCTCTAAAGTGTCAATTTCATCAATTTCTGTTAAAAAAACAAGTAAATACCTATTAAATTCCTTCATCTATATCCCATTGTAAGATGTACCCATTTTATTTTGTTTTTGTGCAACCCACAATTTTCTCTTACTTTCAATGACAGGTGTTCTAACCCCAGTCTACTCTTAATTAAAAAAAAAAAAAATGTTTTGCCTTTATTTTTATTTTTTAAGGCAAGTAATTTAATAATTGGGACTTTTTTTTTTCCCTTTAAGGCCGCGTACACACGATCGAATTTATCTGCTGAAACTGGTCCGCCTACCAGTTTCAGCAGACATATCCGATCGTGTGTACGACTTAGCGGACAGGTTTGTCCAGCGGACAAATTTCCAAGCATGCTTTGAAATTTGTCCGCTACAAACCTGTCCGTCCGACATGTCCGCTGGTTAGTACGCCTAACCAGCGGACAGAAATCTCCCGCATGCGTCGAATGGATTCGACACATGCGTAGAAGTATTTTACTTCCTGGAGTGGTGACGTGGCGGCGTCAACGTCACCGCGTCCTCAGCCCGAGGGGATTTTCGTCCGATGGTGTGTACACGCCATCGGACCGAAATCCGATAAGACATGTCCGCTGGAAACGGTCCGTCGGACATGTTGAGCGGACATGTCTCATCGTCTGTACTCGGCCTAAGGGAGGCGGGGGGGGGGGGGGTGGGATGGGCTGGTTGGGGGGTTAAAATGTTTCTTGAATGGGTTCTTTTAAATAGTAGGAAAGTTTCTAGAAGTTAAGTAGTTTTGAAATACCAAGTTAGATGAGACGTGACATGTTTCAAGAATAATAAACAGTCGCAGTTTACTGTCACTAGGATGGTTTGTACAATTACTTATCAACAGAGAAAGAGATTGCTGTGTTTGACATCATTTCCTGTCTTAGAACCAGTTTGGCTGGCAGAACAAAACGGTGAAATCTAAACAGTGCTAATTGTGTATTGTATCATAGTGTGGTTTCCTTGATGTCATGTCACCATATGTTTTAGTTTTATATATAGATTGTGGCATGCACTTACTCTCTAATAGCTTGACCAGGCTATTGAGTAATGCGGACGTGCAGTGATTTCTTTCTTTTTGGCCTGCTATAAACTTTATGAACGTTGGCGTTGCTAATGTTCATGAAAAAATCTGCTGAATGTTATGGAACCCTTGAACTGTGCTGATCGGGCATAACCTGTGTGATGTATATTTATTTAAAGGTCTTAAAAGCTGAAGAAAAGGAGAAAGGGAACTGCTGCTCATAACTTTAGATTTTCTGGTTAGAATTTTTTTTTTATGCGTTAGAAAATAAATCTCCTCTTGCATTCCATCACACCTTCCTTGTTTTTTTTCTTTACTTTTTTTTCCCCCCATTCCTTACATTTCCACGCAGTGACGTTGTGATTCAGTAGTTTGCACCACAACCCGCTTTGCTAAAAAAGACTGCATGCAGTGGTGTGAACTGACGCCATTGTGTCCCGTCTTGCATCGGGACTGCACTCGGCAAGTTGCACACCTAGTGTGATCAAGCCCTTAAACTGCGTTCACACATGGTCGCGGGCGCCCAGCGATTTCGAATGCATGACGCGCTTGCAATGCCATTACGTCTAATGGCACCCCAATTGCACCGCGATTGTCGGGCACTAAATCATGCTGCAATTGTTGCAATACACGACACTATCGCCCAAAAGAAGCTTGTGTTCCTTTTTTTGAGTTGCGATTGCAGCACAATTTACCACGCGACAATCGTGGCGCCATTAGAAGTAATGGCATTGCAAGCGCAATGATTCTGCCCGTGATCATGTGTGAATGCCGCCTTAAAGCGGAGGTCTGTCTAAAATAAAAATAAATAAAAGCCAACAGATATTGACTTTTAATAAACGGACACTTGTCCCAGGGTGCCTGCGATGTCGGCAGCTGAAGCCGAGCAGTCGCTTGGCTGTCCCCGCCGCCATCCTCGGTGAGGGAATCAGGAAGTGAAGCATTGGGGCGGTTTCCTACTGTGCGAGCCAAGTCACGCTTGCGCATCTTCAGTGGTTCCCGCTGTCTTCTGAGACCAGTGTGTTTCCCAGAAGACTGCGGGCAGAGGCGAGCCCGAAGTGGGTGCAAATACCTGTATTATACGGTATCTGCACCCCCTCCCCACGAAAGGTGCCAAATCTGACACCGGGGGAGGGTTCCAAAAAGCGGAGTTTCACTATTTTTGTGGACCACCGATTTAAAGAGTTCCAGCCTTCATTTGACTTTCAATTGTTCAAGGTGGCCCAAACAATCTATTTCAGTTACATTGTTGGGTGCCGATATAATTAAATTTTTCAATTAATTGGTATCGGTCAGAAACTTGCAGATATTATACAGCACACACAGCATCTGCATAGTAATTTCATAGCAATTGTTAAATTGGGCCAGCTTAGCCCATAAAAATGTATGAAGTCAAATGAACGCAGGAATTCTACTTTACCTTTGCTATTAAAGCGGTAGTAAATCGCTGCAGAATAATAAAATAAAAAAATACACCTGTGTGGCAATGGCATAATGTGCATTATGAAATACTTTACCTTAGAACAAAGCCCTTCCAGCGGCGCCCGGTCACCACTGAGGGTTGTGACATCTTCCCCCGGCTTTTCTTTCGGGTTTAAAGGCTCCAGGGCTGTGAGTTGCCGGAGCCGCGATAATGTCACTCCCGCGCACGGGAGCCCTCGATTCCGGTAAGAAGCTCTAAAGGTCTAGCGTGGTATGCTGGTTCTTCAGAGTGCATAAGCCGGTGGCGTCCGAGGCTGCATGCAGGGTGAATATATTCTAAGCCAATGGTTCTCAACCTTCTAGAGCTGTGACCCCTTGATAAAATTTCCCAAGTTGTGGCGACCCCTAACAGTAAAATTATTTTTGTAGTGTGGTTTGTCAGCACCCAAGGCAAGACAAGTAATTTGCGCCCCTAACCCACAGACATAACCCTGAGTCCTTTTAATGGCAACTATAATCACAGGTAGTGTTACTCACTGTATCTCCGGCTTCACTGTGTCTCCGACCTTCTGGTGTCTTGTAGCAGTGACACCTATGCCGAAATCAGGAGACTGGGTCTCCTCCAGCCCCTCCCACTTCACATTCCCCACCAGTTAGCTGACCTCTAGTCTCTGCCCCTCAGCCATGCCATTAACTGAATGGGCACCTGCAAAGAGGCTGAGTGGGTGGCTGTGGGCTCCAGAAACAGCCCTGCTGGGTAGCCGCAAAAAAGGCTGGGGATAGTGGTGTGGCTTTCAGAAACAGCCCAGGATTCAGTGACCCCTGGCAAATCATCATTCGACCCCCAGGTTGAGAACCACTGTTCTAAGCGGTTTACATTTAGGAGATCTTCATTTTACCTACAGGCAAGTCTTTATGGATATACTATGGCCAGTACGTGTTTTGAGCTGTGATGTGTTATAGACCTGAGTGGATGGTGACATGTTCCCCTTTATCTTTTTCTCTGTAATTGTTATTATTGCATTGATCTTGTCTGGAGTGATCTTTCTATATTTAGGAAGAAAATATGGATTCCTGCCCAACAATAGGGATGCCTACCAGTTGCTGTGGGTGGAGAGCGGTAGAATTGACGTTTGTCAGGCATTGTTCTCATACTCTTGATTTTCGGATTGCAATGCAAAGCATTTGTATGTTCATAACGACTCTTATTGTGCCGCACTCATGTGTACTTAACCTCTTTTCATGGCTTTAAACAGATTTCATTTTATAGACTTGCTACAACACAAATTAGCTTTGTTCTGTGCTATCACTGAGTCACTGAGACTAAACAACAAAATTCCTGCGAATCTGAGAAATTTCAGCAATGCTCTGAATTGTTTTCTATGCTTTTATAATTGTGTATGTACTTCATATATTGCTTGACTGCAATGGAATACAAGGGGATAGTACCATGTTTATTTTCACATCCAAAGCTATTATAAAGTGCACAGTATGGCCGTATTAATGTCACATATACTAATCAAGGCTATCTGGGTAAGGAGTAATGTAAACAGTGAGAGTGACATGTGACATAATGCATTTTACCATCAGATGTAAGTCTCTCATATGACACGGTAACAAAGTAATGTCTCATAAGAAACTTTAATAGGACCATTTATGCTGAACAATGCCGTGCATAGATGCCAGTATCTCACCTGCTTGCACCTACTTACCGCAGTTATCAGCACCCTGACCTACCTTTTTCGCAATCGGCTCAGTAGAGCTGCACGATTCTGGCTAAAATGAAAATCGCTAATTTTTTTGCTTAGAATAAACAGGATTCTTGCGGAATAACATCTTTCACACAAATGCAGTGTGACAAAATATTGTAACAACCACCATTTTGTTCTCTAAAGTCTCTGCTAAAAAATAAAAATGGTGTGTGTGATATATATATATATATGTGTGTGTGTGTATGTGTGTATATATATATATATATATATATATACACACACGCACGCGCGTATGTGTGTATATATGTGTGTGTATATATATATATATATATATATATATATATATATATATATATATATATATATATATATATATATATATATATATATATATATACCGGTATATACCGGTATATAATATATAATAATAATAATATGAAGTGTTGCGGCTTCACTGCCCGGTTCCCTACTGCGTCTGTGCGAGTCGAGCCGCGCATTTTCACTGGTCCCCACTGTGTTCGGGGAACTGTGTGTTTCCCAGAACACAGCAGGGGGCGGTATTCTGCAGAGGAGGGGGCAAAGTTTCACTTTAGGGGGGAAATCCGCTTTAGGTAATTTTCTAGCAAAAAAAGTTATTTTAACTTATAAGTGTCAAAGGTTTACATTTAAAAGAACGATATGTTACAATGTTTCTCTTTAGCGATGTTGTGAGTAACTTGGCAGGCTGCCTTTTTTTTTGACAGCTGTCGGCTTTAGCAGAGCATTCGCTGCACTGAATGAAGGAAATGCTTTTTTAAAGTGGCTGTAAACCTAGTTACACCAATTTTACCTACAGGTATGCCTATATACTAGGGGTGCAACGGATCGTCACTGATCCGAACGGGCTTTGGCTGTAGGAAAGTCCCCGGCTTCGGCCTAGCTCCGGAGCGACGGCCATCTTGCTCCACCCCTTGTGCTTGCCAGTGCACAGCGTTGCACTTCCTCCCCGCATCACTGCGCTGACTACAGACCCGGGACCACCGTATGCAGGCTGATGGACCTGTCTTTGAGATCTGCACGTGGACCTGTCTTTGAGATCTGCACCTGGTAGGAAAAATACTGTTTGTACTGAGCGGAGGAGGGGGGACACCCGAGGAGGGGGGGGGCACCAGAGTCACCCGAGGAGGGGGGGGGGGGGCACCAGAGTCACCCTGGGGGGGGGGACACCAGAGTCACCCAAAGAGAGGGGCGGCCACCCAAGGAGGGGGCGACACCAGAGTCACCCGAGGAGGGGCGGGCGACACCAGAGTCACCCGAGGAGGGGCGGGCGACACCAGAGTCACCCGAGGAGGGGCGGACGGCACCAGAGTCACCCGAGGAGGGGCGGACGGCACCAGAGTCACCCGAGGAGGGGCGGGGGGGGGGGCACCAGAGTCACCAGAGGGGGGGGGGGCACCAGAGTCAACCGAGGAGGAGTGGGGCACCACAAGATTAGTTTTTTTTTTTTTGCTGATCCGAGGATCGATCCGTGACTCCTGATCCGAGGATCGATCCGTGATTTTTTTTTGATCCGTTGCACCCTACTATATACTGGAAATATCTCCTAAACCTGCACAGTTTAGAAGATATTTGGCATATACGCTTGCGACGACATCTGCGCATGTGCTCCAAAGGGGCACGTGTCATTTCTAAAGGGCCCATGCTGTGACCGGCGACTCCCTTGCCCAAGTCCATGGCACTGGCAGGGAGAGGCTACAGATGGATGCAGGGACTTTGGGCACTTTGTTTTGCAGGGGGAAAAAAAACCCCATTAGGGTTTACTTCCCCTTCGGGAGGAAATAGAATTTTGATTCTTTAGCAATTAATCGTGCAGCTCTAACTCAGAGCATACTTTTTGTCCTGAAAATAGGAACATTGAGGTGAAGAGCAATCGGTAGTCTAGAACAGCTTTTCTCAGCCTGCTCGTACTTTCTGACGAAGCGAATGTAATGTCGCGAAACTAGTAGAGAGACTCCTCGTACCGTGACCCCAACACTCACCTGGATTCCCCACATGGGGATTGCAATTTCGATGATTTGATCGGTCATCACGATATGTGTATTGTTTTAATTTGTCTTTAATGTTTGATGTTTTTATTTTTTTGACTATACTAATAAATGTACCTATTTTTGATATACCTGCTCTTTCCTGAGTTAATCTACTGTACTCATCCTGTACCATAATAGTCCTCGCTGCCCATTTCTTTCTGTGGGTTCTTGGGGTTCCCTGAGTTCTCTCGCTATGTAACTAGATTTCGGATGATGGTACTGTTTTAAATTTAGTATTATATAGTTTATCGAATAGGCTAAAATTAATTAATTTCTGCTCGGACATTGGTCGTCGGTGAAGAATGCCCCTTAAATTGGTAGTCAGTGAAATTCTCCCTTAAAGTTCACTTATGCTGCGTACACACGATCATTTTTCGGCATAAAAAAATACGTTTTTAAAAACGTAATTTAAAATGATCGCGTGTGGGCTTCACGCATGCTGCATTTTTTAACGTCGTTTTTAAAAAAAAAAAATGTGGGGTTGTAAAACGACGTTAAAAACGTTTTAAACCCGTGCATGCTCAGAAGCAAGTTATGGGATGGGAGCTTGAATGGAACTTTAGAGTGCCGTCGTACGTGTTGTACGTTACCGCGCTTTGCTCATCATTTTTTTAAAACGATGGTGTGTGGGCAACATTGTTTTTAATGATGAAGTTGGAAAAACGTTGTTTTTTTTTTTTCATGATGAAAAATGATCGTGTGCATTAGAGTTCCACCCATTTCCAAAAAAATGTAGCTGCTGACTTTTAATAAACACACTCGCCTGTCCCACGGTCTAGCAATGTGGGTGCCGGAAGCCTTTCTCCTCTTCTCGGCAATGGCATTGTAATTGTGGGCGCCCAGCTTCACGTTCTGATTGGCCAGGGAATCCTCTGGGACGTCACAGAAAATTGGAAGAAAGGAGCCAGCAGAGAAAGTGGGAGCTGGGTGCCTTTCAAAACTGCTTCCCCCCCCCCCCCCCCCCCCAAAAACAAAAAAAAATGGTCAAATGTTGTGTACCGTCCTAAATTATGATTGTGTACCGTGATAAAATTGTGTACTGTCCTAAATTTAGAGAGCTAGGAGTGGTTATTTAGACTTTTCTGAAAAGCCGTCATTAATATTTTGTTTTTTCTCTTTTCAGGAGCTGGTGAGTCAGGGAAAAGCACAATTGTCAAACAAATGAAGTAAGTCTCTTTTGATTCCTCTTTTCTTACGTTTCTGATTAATTTTATTATATTAAAGGTTTGTGTGAACAATTTATTGTCTGGACGGTTTTACTTTCGGACTTCCATTTTGATTTTAGGTTCTACGCCCAATAATGACATTTCCTTTTAATGTATGCATTCCTGCTGTGTAGTCATGCCCCTCATTTGTTCTTGGAATTATCTACTGTATCTCTGCCCACGTATTCTTGTCCTTCACAGTTGGATGATTATTACCACTGGGTTTCACTTGTCTTGGTGAGAACAATGGCGGTACAGTGTGATCAATTTAAAAGGACCTTGCATCTACAACTCCTCTTAAAAAACAAAACAAAAAAAAAACATTCTTTACACTATCTCGTTTAATGATACAATAGTTGTAATTTTGTAATAAATTAAAGTGATATTAACCACTTGCCGGCCATCCTATGGCCGAATGACTGGTACAGTGTTGGCCGTCTAGTTCTTGGGAGGGCACGTATCTGGTGTGCTGTGTAATCGTACAGTGCTCATCACAGATCAGGGTAAAGGGCCAATAACAGCTGATCACAATTGCCGGTTATCTGCATTGCTTTCCTACAAGGGTGAGGAGAGGAAGAGAGCTGGTAATCGGCAAGTGTGAAAGGGGACATCTACACTGATGATCCTTTACTGGTCATCAGTGCCCATCAGCGCGCATCAGTGAAGGAGACCAATTTACCTGTTTGCAAAATCTTATACCCGGGCCGAAACTAAAAAAAATACTTTTTTTTTTTTAAACATTTTTGGTCTATTTTCATTGGGGGGGGACCCAGTGGGGATTAAATACTTCTAAAAGAAAGCTCTATTTATGTGATTGAAATGTCATATCAATACAGTTTTGCATGACCACACAATTGTCATTCAATGTGCAGGAGCACTGAAAGCTGAAAATTGGCCTGAGCAAGAAGGGGTGAAAGTGCCCCTTTGGCATGTGGTTAAAGTCAACATTGTTAAAAATATATATATATACTTGCCTGTTCTGTGCAATGATTTTGCACAGAGCAACACCAATCCTCCTCTTCTTCTGGCCCCTTCTTCCTGCCAAGTCCCCTCAAAGAAAGCAGCTTCCAATGGGGGGACCCGAGCAGGCTTGTTCCAGAGCCGCGGTGCTGCTTGCTCATTCACACACAGAGCCACGGCTCGGACCTGTTCCCTTGCGCTCTCCTCAATGGTTCCCACTACTGTCTTAGCCAATGAGGAGGGGGGCAAAGTCCCCAGTGAGCCAAGGCTCTCTCTCGTGCACATCAATTTAAATAAAAAAAAAAATTCTCACAATTCTACAAACAATACTTCATAATGGCAACGTGAACGAAGTTTGTTTAAATCTTTGCAAATGTATTGGAAGAAAAAAAAAAAAATCACACGTACATAAGTATTCACAGCCTTTGCTCTATACTTTTGTTGAAGCTCCTTTTGGCACCAATTGCAGCCTCCAGTCTTTTTGAGTATGATGCTACAAGCTTGGCACGCCTATTTTTGGTCAGTTTCTCCCATTCCTCTTTGCAGTACCTCTCATGCTCCATCAGGTTGGATGGGGAGCGTTGGTACACAGCCATTTTCAGATCTCTCCTGAGATGTTCAATCGGGTTCAAGTCTGGGCTCCGGCCTGGCCACTCAAGGACATTCACATAGTTTTCCCATAGCCACAAGATAAACGTTTGCCCACAGTCTGAGGTCCAGAGTACTCTGGAGCAGGTTTTCATCAAGGATGTCTCTGTACATTGCTGCATTCATCTTCCCTCGATCCTGACTAATCTCTCAGTTCCTGCAACTGAAAAACATCCCCACAGCATGCTGCTACCACCACTATGCTTCACTGTAGGTAATGATATTGGCCAGGTGATGAGCGATGCCTGGTTTCCTCCAGACACAACGCTTGTCATTCAGGCCAAAGAGTTAAATCTTTGTTTTAGCAGACCATAGAATTTTGTTTCTCATGGTCTTAGAGTCCTTCAGGTGCCCTTTGGCAAATTCCAGATGGGCTGTCATGTGCCATTTACTGAGGAGTGGCTTCTGTCTGGCCACTCTACCATACAGGCCTGATTGGTGGAGGACTGCAGAGATGGTGATTCTTCTTGAAGGTTCTCCTCTCTCCACAGAGAAATGCTGGAGCTCTGTTGGTGACCATCAGGTTAAGATTGACTAAGGCCCCTTTTCCTGATCACTCAGTTTGGCCAGGCGGCCCGCTCTAGGAAGAGTCATGGTGGTTCCAAACTTCTTCCATTTATGGATGATGGAGGCCGCTGTGCTCATTAGGACCTTCAATGCTGCAGATATTTTTCTTTACCCTTCCCCACATCTGTGCCTCAATACAATCCCGTCTTGGAGTTCTGCATACAATTTCTTGGACTTAAAGCGGAGCTCCACCCAGGAAAACAACATTTTCCCATGTTTAAAAAAAAAAAAAAAACCTGAAAAAAAAAAAAAATACTCACCTGAAATACCTGTTGCTATGCGGAAGTCCGTAATCTGCCTCTTCCACTCCGCGGTGCCTTTTCTTCTTGTCCTTCTGCTTGTGAATGGGGCGCGCTGCTTTCTGGGAACTGTGTGTGTTCTCAGAGAGCAGCGCGCCCATTCACAAGCCAGCATGAGACTCACTGCCTGTTTCCCATAGTGTGAATGGCGGCGCGGGACCCAGAGCGATCGTGGGACCGGCATCGGGGGGCCCATCAGCGCGGGCAAGTAGGACAAGGTAAGTGTCCTTATTTAAAGTCAGCAGCTACATTGTTAGTAGCTGCTGACTTTAAAAAAAAAAAAAAATCGCGGCTGGAGCTCCGCTTTAATGGCTTGGTTTCTGCTCGGACATGCACTGTTAACTGTGGGAACTTGTATAGACAGGTGTGTGCCTTTCCAAATCATGTCCAATCAACTGAATTTACCATAGGTGGACTCCCATCAAGTTGTAGAAACATCTTAAGAATGATCATTGGAAAAATGATGCCCCTGGGCTCTCTTCCTGGGCTCTCTTCCTGGGCTCTCTTCCTGGGCTCTCTTCCTGGGCTCTCTTCCTGGGCTCTCTTCCTGGGCTCTCTTCCTGGGCTCTCTTCCTGGGCTCTCTTCCTGGGCTCTCTTCCTGGGCTCTCTTCCTGGGCTCTCTTCCTGGGCTCTCTTCCTGGGCTCTCTTCCTGGGCTCTCTTCCTGGGCTCTCTTCCTGGGCTCTCTTCCTGGGCTCTCTTCCCGGGCTCTCTTCCCGGGCTCTCTTCCCGGGCTCTCTTCCCGGGCTCTCTTCCCGGGCTCTCTTCCCGGGCTCTCTTCCAAAGGCTGTGAATAAATTTGCAAAGTTTTCAAACAAACGTTCATGTTGTCATTATGGGGTTTTTGTAGAAATTTGAGTTAAATAATGAATTTGGAATGAGGTTGTAACATAACAAAATGTGGAAAAAGTCAAGCTCTGTAAATACTTTCCGGGTGCACTGTATGTAGTCCTTAGCAATTGAATGGAGACATCCAACAGAAAGCATGGAGGAAATCCAGGAAGCTGTGGAAAGAGATGGACAGTAGACAGAACTCACAACTTGAAAATAAATGTTTCACGTAATCTTGTATTGGATTGTCAAATAGAACTATTGTTTGTATTGCTATTACAATGCTGGTGTTCTCCAATAAAAAGTGTACACAGTGAATGTAGAACTCCTTTAGGAGACATTATTGCATTAGGGGTGCACTTTAGTTGTTAATTTGAATGTTTATCTTTATTTTTTATTCTGTTTCAGAATTATTCATGAAGCTGGCTACTCAGAAGAGGAATGTAAACAGTATAAAGCTGTGGTATACAGTAACACCATACAGTCCATTATTGCCATTATTAGAGCTATGGGCAGATTGAAGATAGATTTTGGTGATCCAGCGCGAGCTGTAAGTACTACAAGTTTGATTTTTCAGTTTTGTGTTTGCACCAAGAAGTTGAGTTGGTTATCTCTTGGAAACTTCCTTGCTATGAATGTGTCACTGTTTAGGAACTAGTCTTTTATTGTATATTACAGCGGAGGGGGGGGGGGGGGCGATCGGGGGGTTGAAATGCAAAGGAAAAAAATAGGTTTTGGGTTGCTACAGTGCCTGCCGCCGAGATTGTGTTTTTAGCACGCCAGCATCGCGCTGAATCTCGGCGACAGGCTGCCGATATCTCGCACTCGCTGGAATAGTAAAAGAACATTCCAGCGAGCGCGTCATAGAAGCGACGGGGATCCGACGCGGATTCCCGCCAATTCTACACGTGGGCGGAGTTATGAATCCTGAAGGAGAAATCCCCGCCGGATTTAAAAAAAAATCCGGCATGGGTTCCCCCCTCAGGAGCATAACGGGCCCTTAGGTCTGTTATGGGTTGCAAGGAGACCACCCTACGCCGAAAAAACGGCGTGGGGGTCCCCCCACAATCCATAACAGACCCGTATCCAAAGCACGCCGGCCGGTCAGGAAGGGAGTGGGGGCGAGCGAGCGCCCCCCCCCTCCTGAGCCGTACCGGGCAGCATGCCCTCAACATGGGGGGGTCAGGTGCTCTGGGGTAGGGGGCGCACTGCGGCCCCCCACCCCAGAGCACCCTGTCCCCATGTTGATGAGGACAGGGCCCCTTCCCGACAACCCTGGCCGTTGGTTGTCGGGGTATGCGGGCGGGAGGCTTATCGGAATCTGGAAGCCCCCTTTAATAAGGGGGCCCCCAGATACCGGCCCCCCACCCTAAGTGAATGAGTATGGGGTACATTGTACCCCTACCCATTCACCTGCAAAACAAAAGTTTAAACACAAATAAAACACACAGGGTATTGAAATATTTTATTAGTTGGCCGCCGGGGGGGGGTGTGTATGATCGCTTTTAGAAAAGCGCCCCCCTCCGGCGGGCTTCTGTGGAGGGTGGGGGCCGCCGTCTGGTTCTTTTCCGCCGCCGGGGGGGGCGCTTTGATAAAAGCGCCCACCACCCGGCGGGCTTCTTTCGACGTCTTCGGCGGCGGGGGGGGGTCTTCTCCCACTCTCCGGGGTCTTCTCCCGCTCTCCGGGGGTCTTCTCCGCTCTCCGGGGGTCTTCTTCTTCTTCAGGACTCGCCGCCGCTATCTTCGTGTGTTAGCTCAATTACTAGCGGCGGCGGTCCCCTCTTCTGCGACGTCGGCGTCTTCTTCTTCTTCTTCTTCTTCTGCTGTCCAGATGTTGACGCGACGCTTCCTCCCGCTGTTATGCCCGGCGCGCGGCTCGCAGCGAATTATATAGGCCTGTCTTGTGACGTCGCAGTCCCATCATGCTCCGGTAGGTATCACGTGGTACCTACCGGAGCATGATGGGACTGCGACGTCACAAGACAGGCCTATATAATTCGCTGCGAGCCGCGCGCCGGGCATAACAGCGGGAGGAAGCGTCGCGTCAACATCTGGACAGCAGAAGAAGAAGAAGAAGACGCCGACGTCGCAGAAGAGGGGACCGCCGCCGCTAGTAATTGAGCTAACACACGAAGATAGCGGCGGCGAGTCCTGAAGAAGAAGAAGACCCCCGGAGAGCGGAGAAGACCCCCGGAGAGCGGAGAAGACCCCCGGAGAGCAGGAGAAGACCCCGGAGAGTGGGAGAAGACCCCCCAGCCGCCGAAGACGTCGAAAGAAGCCCGCCGGGTGGTGGGCGCTTTTATCAAAGCGCCCCCCCCGGTGGCGGAAAAGAACCAGACGGCGGCCCCCACCCTCCACAGAAGCCCGCCGGAGGGGGGCGCTTTTCTAAAAGCGATCATACACACCCCCCCCCGGCGGCCAACTAATAAAATATTTCAATACCCTGTGTGTTTTATTTGTGTTTAAACTTTTGTTTTGCAGGTGAATGGGTAGGGGTACAATGTACCCCATACTCATTCACTTAGGGTGGGGGGCCGGTATCTGGGGGCCCCCTTATTAAAGGGGGCTTCCAGATTCCGATAAGCCTCCCGCCCGCATACCCCGACAACCAACGGCCAGGGTTGTCGGGAAGGGGCCCTGTCCTCATCAACATGGGGACAGGGTGCTCTGGGGTGGGGGGCCGCAGTGCGCCCCCTACCCCAGAGCACCTGACCCCCCCATGTTGAGGGCATGCTGCCCGGTACGGCTCAGGAGGGGGGGGGGCGCTCGCTCGCCCCCACTCCCTTCCTGACCGGCCGGCCGGCGTGCTTTGGATACGGGTCTGTTATGGATTGTGGGGGGACCCCCACGCCGTTTTTTCGGCGTAGGGTGGTCTCCTTACAACCCATAACAGACCTAAGGGCCCGTTATGCTCCTGAGGGGGGAACCCATGCCTGATTTTTTTTTAAATCCGGCGGGGATTTCTCCTTCAGGATTCATAACTCCGCCCACGTGTAGAATTGGCGGGAATCCGCGTCGGATCCCCGTCGCTTCTATGACGCGCTCGCTCTCCATCGCGGCAAGCCAGCTCGGCGCTGGCTCTCGCGATGGAGCTCGTAAGTGCTCAATCTCGCCGAGAAAGGGAGCGAGATTGACACAATATCCCAGTCACCTACTGTAAGTCGTTGGTGACAGAGTATTTTACTTTTTATACAACTTTAAAGCCACTAAAATGACATGTTGCCAGCGGGTGCAGCTATACGCTGCTGTTCGCACAGCCAGTGATGACCTACTGTGATTGCTGCTTGATGTACAGCAGTGCATTGAGCAGTGATCACCGCAGGTAATTGCTGGCTGTGAAGAGCCGTCATTATAGTGAACAGGGCCGTTGTGTGTACTACCGATTCCTGCCGCTAAAATTCGCACTGGCCTAAATCTCTAGTGTTAATGCAGCCTTATGTAGCAGCCCTAGGGGAATACAAGATGTCGGGTAGGCAACCTCGGCACTCCTGCTGTGGTGAAACTATAAATCTCATCTTCCTGTCAGTCTTTTAGGGACTTGTAGTTCTACAACACCTGGCGTGCCAAGGTTGGATATCCTTACTATATAATGTCTCTTAAATAGGAAGTAAGCCCTGATGCGTTTTACTTCATCTTCGTTTCCCTGCAAATGTAAAGGATAATGGGCTACTATGCATCGCATAGTAGCCCATTATGTGTCACTTACCTGAAACCGAAGCCTGAGATGTCCCGATTTTCCTCGACTCCACGAAGCGTTCATCTTTCACCCTCTTCCTTCCAGGTATTGTGGCTCTGGCACTGTGATTAGTGGGAGCCACTAGCCACTGCACGATCCCCGTTTTTTAAAGGTTTTCTAAAGTGCGCATGCGATATTGTCTACGGTGCCGTAGACATTGGTGCCCGTCTCTTTTGCAAATATCTCCTAAACCGTGGAGGTTTAGGAGATATTCAAGCACCTACAGGTAAGCCTTAATTTGGACTTACCTGTAGGTAAAAGTGGTTGTAAAGGGTTTACAACCACTTTAAAGCGGAGTTCCAGGCTAAAATGAAACCGGGTCTTCATCAGACGACAGGGCCATTCAAAAAGTGCAGCACGACTCTGCTTCACTGCTGATTTCCCTTAGTTCCAATGGCGGCGCCTGCACCCGAGCCGATGCCCGAATCTGCTTCGGGGAGGCTGACATCGTGGGATCCCTGGACAGGTAAAGCCCCATACACACTTTTAGATTTTCTGCAGATTTTTTGTCTTCAGATTTACCAAAACCATATAATATGAGGTCAGACCTTTAGGCCCCTTTCACACGAGTGGATAGAATTCAGCTTTTAGCTGCGGATAGATCAAGGTCTCAGGCAATGCTTTCCTATGGCCCCATTCACACACTGAGTTTAGCAACGGTTTTGTTACATGAAGTTTGGTACGGATAGAAAAAATAAATTTGACTGCGTCCAGGACCGATTTATTGCAGCTATCTGTACATAACCGCAGGTATTCGCAGTGTACTATTTCACCTACGGATAGAATGTTCCAACACAGCCGCATTTAATTGCAGATAATCGCAAAGTACAAATGCAAGTGATCGCTGTGCCTGGAGTCTTGGAATTTCAAAATAACAAAACATGCTTTTTAACAGCGGCAGAACAGCCGCCCGTGTGAAAGAGGCCTAACGCCGCGTACACATGGTCAGAATTTCCGACAAGAAAAGTTTGATGTGAGCCTTTGGTCAGAAATTCCCACCATGTGTATGCTCCATCTGACCTTTTCTGTCGGCATTTCCGACGGCAAAAATTTGAGAGCCGGTTCGCAATTTTTCCGACGGGAAAAGTTCTTGTCGGAAATTCCGATTGTCAGTATGCAATTCCGACGTGCAAAAAAAGTTTCAATTTGTATGCAATCAGGCTGGCCCTTGCACTACTACTACTGGTTTTGGTAAATCTGAAGACAAAAATCTGCAGAAAATGTAATATAGTGTCTACAAATCTTTATATTAAGTCTTTAAAGTGGTTGTAAACCCTTACAGACTACTTTAACCTACAGGTAAGCCTAGATTAAGGCTTAGTCCCCTTTCACATTTATACGACTTGTCTCATGATTTTGTACTACAAAATCGTATGACAAGTCATTCTCCATGATTTTCAATGAACACCATTCATATTGGCACAACTTTAAGTAGTGCCAAATTCAAAGTAGTCCCTGCACTACTTTGGTCCGATTTTGATGCCACTTACACAGGCATCCATTGAAATCGCGGCAAAATCGCGGCCGCGTAATCGCGGCAAAATCCCACGACTTTGAAGTCGTACAAGTGTGAAAGGGACCTTACCTGTAGGTGCCGCAAATCTCTCCTAAACCTACATGGTTTAGGAGATATTTGCAAAAGATATTTGCAAAATAAAATCACCTGCGCCGTAGACAACAGCGCATTGAGTGTGCCGATACCAACGGCGATCATGCAGTTAGTGGCGGCGCAGGAGTGACGTCATTGCGGCTCCGGCCAGTCACAGCGCTGGAGCTGCGATATGCGGAAGTGAAACGCGGAGAGATGGCGCTGACGGAAGAGGTGACCGAGCACCGCTGCGGGGGCTTCGATCCCAGGTAAGTAATTCATAATGAGCTAGCATGCATACTAGCTCATTATGCCTTTGTCTTGCAGGGTGTTTATTTAAAAAAAGAAAGAGGGTTTGCTTCCTCTTTAAGTGACAGCTCATAGTCTATTGATGTTGCTGACATCACATCCAGGATGACGGCGCCCAGCAGCAGTCTTGGGGCTTTGGATTATCTACACAATGTTTTACCGATAGATGACCTGCAGAATAAAGCAATAAATACACATATAATCTTATGTTTTGTATTTGATGAATAATCCAGTGGCGGATCTCTTTAAAAGATAAATTGCTGCTCATTTTGAACACGTTGTGCATATTTGCAGCCTGTCTGTAAACTCATTTCTGCCATTTGGTACCATACTCGGCTGTCTCTAAATGTAAGAAATGCTTGAATAGTTTCTTGACAGCACAATTGTTTGCGTATCCTGTATGCGGTACAGATGTTCAGGCTCTGGCTTGTAGCTGGGCTGTGACACACCCATATTCTTCACTGTCTTAATTTGCAGAGAAAAACAAGCCTGAACTAAAACATGGCTGTGCCAGCATGGCTCTAGACTATATTACCCTAATACTATGCCAGAATGATGTGAAGGACCTAACAGAGCCGAGATTGTTACCTCCGGTGTCTGTGTTCAGCCAGCCAATTTAATTTCCTCTATTACCAGCAGGCTGGATCCCAGTCTGTATCAGTGCTAATAACCTTGATTCTGCATTTTCATTTTAGCAATTCCTCATTCTGTTTATCTGATGCTGTCAAGTCTATTTATTGTGCACACTTTCCTTCTACAGTTAATGTTGCTTGCTGTTGTAAGTTATGGTATAGTCTGCATGACTTGACTTCGCAGGCTGTGCATTTCCTGCCATGTGTGTCTCTGGGTCACGGGGACAATCTGGCTTATTTCAGTCTTTCATTTCCCTCGTATCTATCAGGCAAAACCTGGAGAACATTAGATTTACCAGTTTCTAGCCACGTTTTCTTGAATCTTCATTCAAAATATTTGGCACTGAAAAGAACTTGGCTGTCTTACTAAGTATGTTCACGTGTATGCACATTTGAACTTGGGAACTTGACCAGACTGTCATACTGTCCCTGGAGTATTGAGCTGGATGTCTAATGCTTGTCTTGTGATTGTATTGATTTATACAAGCTTCTAAAAATTCACGTTTTGGTAACAGATCTCCCTAGTTACAGAAAGGGGGGGGGGGGGGGCAGTGCTAGGAACCAAATCTTCTATCGTTTTTCTAGCCTTTTGCTAAACCAATGAAGTAATTACCGTATTTATCGGCATATAGCACGCACCTTCAATGTTAAGAGGGAAGTTTCAGGATTTTTTTTTTTCTTTTAAATAAACCACTTTGAAGTAAAATAATGGTCAGTACCCATCAATGCAGCCTGAATAGTGCCCAACTACAGCCTGACCTGGGCCCATCGGCAGCCTGAGCCTGATTAATGCCCATCATAGGCATGTCTATGAATGCACAAATAGGATCAGTGGTCAGCGGATCTCGCCATCTTCTCCGCTTGCTGCGTAGACTCATCCCGAAAGAGACGACACAGCAGTAGTAGTAGGAACACTTATCAATTCCAGACTCGACTACGCAAATTCCCTCTACCTAGGACTACCCAAATACCAGATTTCTCATCTACAAGTCGTCCAGAACACAGCAGCCAGAAGGGTAACCGGTAAAAAAACGTGGGAACCAATCTCCCCGGTCTTGAGGTCTCTCCACTGGCTAGCCGTAAAGGATCGTGTGACATTCAAGACCTTCTGCCTCACCCACAAATGCACGCAAGGAAACGCGCCACAATACTTATGCAAGAAAATAAAATTCTACACCCCAAATCGAGCCCTACGATCAACTAATCAGAACCTCCTCCACATCTCCAAGTCCCGCTACAAATCTAAAGGAGGGCGAAGATTCGCAGTCCAAAGACCGCGGCTATGGAACGCTCTACCTACAGACATTCGGATGGAAGTGAACCATCGGGCCTTCAGAAAAAAACTTAAGACACATCTATTCTGAAGCGTGGCTGGATGGCAACATTGGCTACAGCGCCTTGAGGCGATTTAGTTCGCATTTGTAGCGCTATACAAGTTACTCACTCACGCATCTGCAGCCTCACCATCTTTCATGCAGTGCAGGAAATCGCAGAGCCGTCATCTCCTGTTTACACGGCTCTCAGACGGCCGTCACATACACAGTTACGCCTCCGCCATCGACACTGGACCAGCTCCTGTGATTGACAGAACACTGGTCCAATGCCAGTGGCAGAATCAGGACTGTGTGTCCGTCAGCACTCCTTCCCCTCCGAGGTATACTATCGGCGTATAACATGCACCCGTGATTTACCCCCTATTTTCAGGGGGGAAAGTGTGTGTTATATGCCGATAAATACAGTAAATTGGCATGTCCAGCCTGCAGCCCAACACACTTTTTTTTTTGTAGCAATGCATTTACATGGCTGAAGAATATGACCATGTCTGTTTACTAGAGTTTTATCTTCCCATGAAAAATCTTCCAGTCTTCAAAATGGCACCTTATTTCTGTCATTCGTTTTTGGCAGCACCTATATTTGCGAGCAACTATTTTCAAAAATGAAGCAGAAAAATCTGATGAGCACCTTTTTAAAAATGTGTTGAGAATTGCTACTACCATTAATACTCGGGTATAAGCCACGTTTTTTAGCCTTTTTTTTCTTAGGCTGAAAATGCCACCCCTCGGCTTATACTCTAATCTATACACCTGACTGTGTACCTGATTATGGCGCAGTCAGAGGGCGGGCGTCCATTGTTGAAAAGTCGTGCTTCCTCCACGTTCTGTTCCGTGTTAGGCGTAACTCAGTTTGCCAGCAGACACTGTGTTCAGTGTCCCGCCTATCACGGACGTCCTCTTGTCCAAGGATGAAAGGATGTCCATGAGAGGCAGAACGCCAAACAGTGTCTGCTGGGAAACTGAGTGTTACGCCTATCGCGGAACAGAACGAGGAGGCGGTGCGACTTTTAAACAATGGATGCCCGCCCTCTGACTCTGCATGTCACCATAATCGGGTACACAGTCAGGAGTATAGAATCAGGTATGGCGATCATCAAGGCTGCAAATGGGTACAGTGAAGCTGCAAATGGGCATTGTTGATCCTTTTTTCAGCTTACAGTAGCTGCTGCATTCTCAACCTAGGCTTATACTAGAGTCACCAAGTGCTCCTATTTTTGGTGCCTCGTCTTGTATTCGGGTCGGCTTATACTCGAGTATATACGGTACATTCATTCAACCAGATATTGATGAGTAATGCCCCATAAACGCGATCCAAAAATTGGACAACAGATCTTCCGACTTTTTCCGCTTACTAGTCTTAAAGCGGGGGTTCACCCTAAAAAAAAATTCTAACATTACAATGAGATGACCTGTGATGCTGTTTTTTTTTTTTTGTACATACCGTTTTTATCTGTATTTTCCGCCCGGATTCCCCGCGGGAGTAGGCGTTCCTATTCACAGGGTAAGTGATTGACGTTCTTCCGACCGGCGCATACAGCGTGTCACGAGTTGCCAAAATAAGTCAAACGTCTGGTCGGCTCTATACGGCGCCTGCGCACCGACGTTCGGCTTCTTTTGGCAACTTGTGACGTATGTCACTGTACTTTGACCAGCAATATGGTCCGGAGTTTAAGTGGTTAAAGACCAGAGCACTTTTTGCGATTCGGCACTGCGTCGCTTTAACTGACAATTGCGCGGTCGTGCGACGTGGCTCCCAATCAAAATTGGCGTTCTTTTTTTCCCCCACAAATAGAGCTTTCTTTTGGTGGTATTTGATCACCTCTGTGGTTTTTAGTTTTTTTTTTTTTACCTTTTGCTATAATATTCCCCAAAAAATTATAAAAAAAAAATTTTCCCTCAGTTTAGGCCGATACGTATTCTTCTACATATTTTTCGTAAAAAAAATCGCAATAAGCATTTATTGATTGGTTTGCACAAAAGTTATAGCGTTTACAAAATAGGGGGTAGTTTTATGGCATTTTTATTAATATTTTTTTTTTACTAGTAATGGCGGGGATTATCGTTTTTTTTTTTTTTTTTTTCGGTACTGCGACATTATGGCGGACACTTCGGAAACATTTTGACACATTTTTTGGACCATTGGCATTTTTATAGCGATCAGTGCTATAAAAATGCATTGGATTACTATAAAAATGCCACTGGCAGGGAAGGGGTTAAGACTAGGGGACGGGAAGGGGTTAATTATGTTCCCTGGGTGTGTTCTAACTGTAGGGGGGGTGGACTCACTAGGGGAAATGACTGATCACTGTTCATACATTGTATGAACAGACGGTCAGGCATTTCTCCCCTGACAGGAACGGGAAGCTGTGCGTTTACACACACAGCTCCCGGTCCTCACTCTGCAACGGGTGCCAGGCGGCGATTGCGCCCACCGGGCACGCCCACGCTATAGCCTATTGGCTGCTGGGCAAGGTGACGTATTACGTGCTCTCGCCCAGCAGAGCGGACCTGCCGCTGTATAAGTGCTGTGGCTGGTCGGCAAGCAGTTAAATGGTTATACCGGTATTATGCATGCAGCTGCAGACACCCTCCCCGGATATATTTTTCAGCCGGCGGTTGGCTTTCTTGTAAAAGCAATCATTGCAGCTAAACAGCCACTGGATTGCTTTTGCAAGCAGCAAGAGGGGACGTTCCTCAAATTGTGTTTGGAAAACTGCTGCACAAATATCGTTTGACATAAAACATTGCAACACCCACCATTTTATTCTATAGGGCCACTGCTTTAAAAATAGATATGTTTGGGGGTTCAAAGCAACTTTCTTTTTTTTTTTTTTCATAACTTGATGAGTGTATGGGGAAGATGGGGGGAAAGGGGGTGGATGAATGTCGAAGGGCATCGTATTTTAGAGTTAAAGTAATCTGTATTTATCAAGATTTGGTATATTGAATAATTTATATGAATCGTGTATATTGTAAGTGAATCTTGCACAATGTAAAATTTTTATATTTGAAGAAAAATTTAATAAAAATAAACTGAAAAAAAAAGAAATTTTCTAGAAAAAATACAGATTTTTACGTGTAAACAAAAATTGTCAGACAGGCCGCTCTTCAAGTGGTTTAAAAACGGCTGTTTAAATTGTGTTTGCTGCCTCTAGTGGCTGTTCTACACATTTTTGTATTACAATAACAAAAATTGGTAAGCATTTAAACATTTTAACATCACATAGAAGTTAAATGTTAATTATTTTTATGTATAAAATGTGTGCGCATGTAGGTTTACTGAACAAAAATTCGACTTCCCGTGTGAGGTAGGATACATTTGGTGCAGCGTTGATATCTCCTGAATGGCATGCTAGCTCATTGGTTGTGCAATTCATTTAAACAGCTTCCTTAGCAAAGTCACATTTATTTAACAAAGATAATATACTTCTACCATAAATATTTTTTTTTCTTGGTAAAGACTGTGTATTTTTCTATCCCTTTTTCATAATTCTCATGTGTTTTTTTTTTTGGACAGGATGATGCTCGTCAACTTTTTGTACTGGCTGGAGCTGCAGAAGAAGGCTTTATGACTGCTGAGCTGGCCGGAGTCATCAAACGCTTGTGGAAAGATGGTGGGGTACAGGCCTGCTTCAACAGATCAAGGGAATATCAATTGAATGATTCTGCAGCATAGTGAGTATTCCTAAAAGCAAGCAGCAACTTCAAGTGATTGTTACTTGCTGGGGTATAGTCTGAGCATCAGAAGGTATTTACAGACAATCCACATAGGCTTTAAATATCCTACCCAACAAATGAATTTGTGTCCTGACTCTTTTTATATTGAGTTTGTATAGAACCTCATTTATGTTGGTCGTTTGGTTTCTGATTTTTTTATTTAATTTTTTTATGTTCATACAAACTTGCTTTGTCGCATGTAAATTGCCTATCATGTGGTGCTTCTCCACCTATGTTGGCCATTATTGTGCTTTGTAACTGCAAGATGAGGGCTAACATGGGTAAAAATGGCTATAGCTTTTGTTGATGTGGAATGGTTATGAAGAGCCCCTGGCAGAACAATCTGTTATAAAACTGGTTGTGGAAGGGGCAGGGAAGTGTGGCGTCAATACCACAGCTGTACAGTGTTTGCAATCCTACTTTTTCCTTTTTATTTTTTATTTTTTTAAATGTATGCCAACACAGTCTGGTTGATATGCTACATGATGGATGGATGTATTTTATCATTGCAGATATTTATGTAGCTGCAACAATTTAAACAATACTTTTCATACTGTACATCTAGCATTAATCCTTGCTTACAATCTATGGTCTCTATCTTGCATGCATACACATACTTGGGCCAATTTAGACACAAGGCCATTACCCAACCAGTATGTCTTTGGGTTGTTGTGGAAATCCAAGCAAACTCCACGCGTATAGTGTCCTGGCCAAGATTCAAAGAGATGGTCCCAGTGTTGCAAGATGGAAGTGCTTACCACTAGGGCACTGGTATCCTGTAGCATGCTAGTTCTTAGGCCGCGTACACACTGGCAATGAAAGCAGATGTTTAATCAGATATGGCAACCCGCCGGAATTTGTAATGGAAGTGACATTCTGTCGCTGCCATCTTGCTACACCCCACACTTCTCCATTGTAAGGATAGGGAGAAGGGGAAAGCTGACATCTGGTTACACCCACCAGAGTTTTGCATTTTACACTTATATTTAACAGTAAAGCGAGTTTATATACTGAAATAAAGTACTTTGAACTCCACCTGACTGTTATGATGTTGAATTTTAAAAGCAGCGACAAGCCTGCTCATCGCACAGCTTTGCTAATCTAACAGAAGTTCGCTGCTTTTAAAATTCAACATCTAACCAGTCAGATGGACTTCTAAGCACTAAGCAGAATATAAACTCACTTTCCTGTTAAAGATGAGTGTAAAGTGGAAAATTCCGGTGAGTGTAACAAGATGTCCGCTTTCCCCCTTAGAGTATCATTACTATGGAGTAAGGATGAGCTCCGGCGTGTTCGCACACTCCATGTGCAGAGCCCGCCAGGAAGTTAGCACCGCGCTGTGCTAATCACAGGCAGGGAGACATTTCCCGATCTTTGCGGACAAGCATCGGGACAATGTCTCCCTGCCTGTGATTAGCACAGCGCGGTGCCAACTTCCTGGTGGGCTCTGCACGTGGAGTGTGCGAACACGGCGGAGCTCATCCTTACTATGGAGGAGTGCGGTATGTAGAAAGATGGCGGCGATGAAACGTCTCTTCCATTACGAATTCTGGCGGGTCGCCAAATCTGACGAAACACTGGCATTTTTAGAGGGACATTTTTATCACATGTCTATGTGGTTGATAATATGGACAGCGCACAGTACTCTTCACAGTATCAAAACGTAAAACATTTGCGTCACTTCACCGCAAAATTGACACTTCATGTCCAGTTTGAATGGAGTCGAAGCATTTCATCTCCTTCCATTCAAGTCTATGGTGTGTCAAAATCGCATGTCGATTGCGATGCAAACACGCCTATTACATGCGTTAATGATTTGAACGTGTTTTGATAAGTGTATGTATGTTTGAGCAAGTGTGGACAAGCCCTTAATGTGTTTAAGCTAGGCCTTGTTTTCATGATCATGCTGTATGTTGCCGATGTATCTGAAAGGCCTATTGTTTTGTTGCCGCATAGCAACCAGTCAGTTTATTCCTATGGCAGATTTAGATGATGAAAGATTTGGATTACTGCTGACAACATATTATCTATTTTAATACTCAAGGTTTCATCCTATTTATTGCCTATATAAAATAGGTTTGTTAGTTTGGTGCTGGACATCTGTCAAGAATGAAGGAATGGCAGCCAAAGTTGTCCAGCTGTTTTTACATACATAAGCACTAATGTTTACCGTGCAGTTAGTGTGGTTTTCGTGTGGTGCTATAGCGGTATGATGGCTCTATAACTGGCTATTATCTGAAACATAGCATAGCATGAACTGTATACAGTCATGTGGTCTTCTGGTATATGGCCAGGAAAATCGATGACTTTAGTGTTCTGGATTCCTTGTACAGGAAAATCTATGAAAATTTCTGCTTGTAATGATAAATTATGGTTTACAAAATAGTTACATGCCGCCTTTTTATAGCGGCAATACCGCGAAGTGCCCACACAGCTGCTTGGGGGAAAAAACAAGTACATTCAATATATTTTTTTGGAATGAATACACCTAAATGGCTTATTTATTCTCTTTTTAAAGTCCTGCATCGGAATGGGTAGTAATAAATGAGCCCTACAGGAAAACGCTTGAAAATCGCTGCTACTACTGGAGTTTTGCCTGTAGAAGCAGCTCAATGTTATCCAATGTGTCCATGCACATTAGGATGATTTGGAGGCATATTTTGAATGTTTAGAGCCCCCAAAAAAATATATCTTTTTGGTTTGCATTTCTGAATGGTGTTTTCTGAAACAAAAAAAAAAACGCTAAACTCGTCTAAACTGTGTACAAAAACAGGGGTGTGCCCCCGGCCTGAGATATTTAGTAACATAATGGGGTTAAAAAAAATATGTAGAGCAAAGAAGAGCAAATAATCGCTACTGTAAGGGGTTCTTTTTTATTGTGGGACAGTGAAAGTAATATTTACAGTAGCGATTTGCTTTAAAAAAGGGCCAATTTTAATTTTTTGACCAAGTTACTCACAATACAAGGTTTTATTGTAGTTGTAGATAAACAGATTTAAATATCAGTGCAAACATTATAACAAACAGAAAAAAAAGTTAATCCAAAACCATTAGGCTCCATGCACATAGGGTTATAAAAAAAACACGTCAGTTCCCTTGGCAAAACAACGCGTTTTTTGGTGCTTTTTGCAGAAACGCACTACAGTTCACTTACATGTTTTCCTATGGGACACGTTCACATCCAATGCTGCATATTTGGAAAGGGCAAGGACTATTTTACGCAAAACGGTGCTATTTTTTTTTTTTTTGGTTCAATATACTTCAGTGGAGAAGCTGCAGAAAAGCATGTAATGTTTTTGTGGCAATTTGTGTTTTGTAATCTGCCCAACAACAAATTGGGCCAAAAATAAAATAAAAAATGCATTTTTTTTTTAAGGCTATTTGATTGATTAATCAAAACAATAATCGGCCAACTAATCGATTATGAAAATAATCGTTGGTTGCAGCCCTACTTTGAAGTGTAGCAATATGGTTACGTTCTAAGTGATAAAAAAAAGAGACTTTACAAACATGTCTATGCTTACCTGCTCTGTGCAGCAGATTTGCGCAGGGCAACCCGGATTCTCCTCTTCTCGGATCCCCCATCGCTGCTCCTGGCCCCTCCGTCTTTGTCAATTGTCCCCCACAACAAGCCGCTGCAGCTTTGTGTACTCATTTGGACACGGAGCTGCAGGTTGGCCCCCGCCCCCATCTCCTGATTGGCTAATCGACTTTGACAGCAGTGGGAGCCAATGGCACTTCTTCCCGGGTTTCAGCCGATCAGGAGGGAGAATCCTGGACGGCCAAGGGACTCGTTTGACATTGCTGGATAGAGAGGGCCCAGGTAAGTATTAGGGGGGCTGCTGCACACAGAAGGCTTTTTATCTTCATGCATAGAATGCATCAAAATAAAAAACCTTCTGACTTTGCAACCACGTTAATGAAGGTACAACATGGTTGATGATTAAAACGGGCACATCCAAGTATGCAGGCATCCAGGGTAAAGCTGTCCACATTTGACCATCCTCCGCACTGCCATCAACATCATCCCCTTCCACTCTGCGCTCCACAAGTGTTTCAAACCTCGCTTTCTGATCGCTCTACTGCAGGGTGGTCTTCCAGGTCACAATCACAGGCTGACAGCGGTGAGAGCCGGTGGTGCGGAGCACGGTCTATGTGGACAGCTTTACCCTGGATGCCTGCATACTTGGATGTGCTTATTTTAATCAACCATGTGAGTTGCTAAATGTTGTACCTTCATTAAGACCCCTTTCCCACTAAGGAGTTTTTCAGGCGTTTCACAAACTCCTGCCCTGCAGTCTGTGTGAAAGCCTGAGTGCTTTCCCACTGAGGCGATGCACTAGCGGGACCGCTCCAAAAGTCCTGCTAGCAGCATCTTTGGAGTGGTGTGTTTACTGCTCCTCCACCGCTCCTTTACATTGAAAACGATGGGGCACTGCGGCTATACCACCGGCAATGTGCTGAAAAAGGGTTAATACCGCCACAATTCTGTCGGTATAGCGCCGCTAAAAATAGTGGCGCTATACCACCATCGCACCTCTCGCCCCAGTGTGAAAGGGGCCTTAATGTAACCATATTGCTACACTTAGAGGCGCTTCTCTTCTCTTTTATACTCTGTAGCTCCCGCTGGATTTTTTATTTTTATTTTTTTTACGTGGAGCGTAAAGTATAATTATGAAGTCTTTATAAAAATAACTCCAAAAAAGTAATTACAATTGCAAATAAATATCTCTGCAAGGGAATGGTAGGGATGAACAGGTCTGGGTAGAAAGCAGTCTTTTCAGGGTCCACACTTGTCCCACGTCCTGAAATCATGCTGTAGACCTGCAGTTTGACAAGGCCACACCTCTCCTCATCCTGTTGAAATTGTGCATGTCTCCTCAAGGTGGGGTGGTCAAGAGTCAAATGAAGTAACCTTTAAGCTTATCTCTGATGTCACCGGAGTCAAAATCTTGCCATCTCCTGCTCTTGCAACCCTCAACCTCACCATAGAAGACATCCCTTACCATCTGAGACACACAACCACACACATACTGTTAGCAGCTAGGCTCACTTTAACAAGGCACTGGAAATCGGACGTGACCCCGTCCATAGATCAAATCCTAAACCTAGTGGCATTACACTTTAGTTATGAGACCACGATGGCCATCAGCAATGGACACACCACTGTCACACAACAACATTGGCTGCCTTGGTCCACCTGGATGAAAGCTGCGAACGTTCCATATCGACACTCCTCCAGGACTCTTATTACACTCTTTCTTGACCGAGCAACACCTTATCCTTCACTTCGATTCTCTTTTTCTCCTCTTTGAGTTCTCGCTATACAATGTTCCATATGAGATGCCCTCATTATATGTTATTGTGACCTGTATCTCCCCTCCTCTCTTGTAGCACTACTGCTCCCATTTGGGGTGCCACATCAGGGGAGTGGACGCCTATGCTTGATCTGCATCTGCAGTCTTTACCCTACGTCTAGTCTACTCATTATTGTTAGTGACACAACCTGTTCTGTTGTAATACATATCGTAATGTTATTGCACAACGTACATTCTTTAATTGTACTATGTACTTCTTTTGAAACTCCAATAAAGTATTTGAAGAAAAAGGGTCAAATTAAGTAGATTTGTGTTGGGCTTCTGAAGGCAGCAGGTAGATGAAGATGAACAGCACCAGGTCAAACATTAAGAAGATCCACAGATTGAACCAGTATGAGTGGCAGGACAGAGTCTTCAGACAGCCCTCTGCCTCCTTCTATCCCTCCGCCAGCTGTGCGGGTTCTCTACTCCCTTCCTTCTACCGGTGTAAAGCTCTCCATACTATCTTGGTGTACAAGAGGCAGCTGGATTTTGCTTCTAATCCCCTTGTGGGGGCTGCAATTTGTGGACATTGCTATAATCTTTTTATATGGACTGTAAACTGGAGTTTATGAAAAAATGGTTGTGGAACGAATCTGAGTTTCCATTATTTCTTATGGGGAAATCTGCTTTGATATACAAGTGCTTTGGATTACAAGCACGTTTCCAGAATGGATTATGCTTGCAGTCCAAGGTTTTACTGTATGGACACATTTTGTTACCCTTTTTGTTATGCACAATAGGAAAACCCTTTCTCTCTGAAATAACTTGGAAACAAATCAATGAAACTGGCATCCATTCTTGTTCATTCCATATATAATGAAAATCAGACTTTGCTAATGTATATATTTTTTAAATTTTCACGTTCTTGAGCAATTTGTATAAAAAAAAGGAATGGATGACCTCAGCAGGTCTATGTTCCCAGGCTTGGGACATACAGTACAGTATAAGGCCCCTTTCACACGGGGCGGAACAGTAATGAATAAAAAAAAAAAGACGTGTAGTAATGAGTAACTTTTACCACATCGACATGACCTGATCTGAGAGGACTTCAATAGAGAGTAATGCGTCTGCCCAGTATGTTTTGAGTATTACTATTGGCTATTCTCTGTGCTGTGTTTGGTTCATGCACTAGGTTCTGTGTCAAAGTACTGTATGATTAAAGGTTGTGCCCGGTCTGTGCATGTCAAAGCAAAGACTAATTTTTTTGTCCATGCTAGTCAATTTTAAGTGAATGTATAATGGGGGACATTTATCAAGCAGATTAGTTGCTAGATTAGTCACAAATCAAGCTGCATCTCTGTCAGCAAAGACCTCTGCACCTCAGTTCTTGGGCAGCCAAGTGTGACAGTTATTAAAGTTAAAAGACAGACTTATTACTGAAGAGAAGACACATTTCCACATAATTTAGGAAGTGGTCAGGGTCAGGTTGCATTCAGTCAAGCAACTTTAGAGAAGCCGTTGGTGGAATTTAGGACTGGAGTAGTTGCCTTGTAATAAATCTGCCTCGTTAAGTGCACCGCTCCTTGTTTAGCGTTGCCTTGCAACAGGGTTGATAAATTTCCCTGATTCAATTTTATACAGAATTTTGATATGATCTAGAGGGATTTATTTATGTTTTGAGGCAGTTGATGGAGCGTTCGTGACTCATAACTTGTTGGGCAGCTCAGTCTGAAGTTTGTTAGACAAACTGTGCCCTAAACTTGATTTCCAGTTTTGGTGAGGCTTAAATACTAGATGTGTGCCCTGTATTTACCCTCAGCTACATACAGTATACAGCGCTGTGTCCCGACAATGAGACGAAACATTCCCATCTCACTCCTGGAACAAAATTTAGTCAGGCTAGGCATTCACATGGAGTTTAGTATTCTATTAATGAATACAAAGCTTCTTCTGGGCTGAAGCAGTGAGGGGGGCATATGACATCACAATCTCTAACTCAGCCATTCAACGGAAGCTTTGTATTCATGTAAATGGCTGAGCAGTGTTCAGCCCATCTCAATTTTGTTCCAGGAGTGAGGTGGAAAGTTTCTGTCCGGCTGGAACACAGTGGTGTATACTATATGCAGCTCAGGCTACATACAGCTTCTACAGCACACACAGTGGACGTAACAAGCAGTGAAGGCAATAGTTCAATTGGAACAGCTTGGTAAAAATTAACTATTTTAATTACATTAAAAACAAGAGATCAGCTTTCTAGTGTTACTAAACCCACAACAGTAAAATCAGTGTGTATATGCAGTAAAGCATGCTTGTTATACTTACTGTGGAGCCTAAGGGGTTAATCTTCTGCATTGTGCTAAGGCTGCTTGAGCCTGTATGCACAGATCCTCCTCTTCTCACACTGACTCCAGAAGATGTCTGGATAGTATAGAGTAGGGTTGTCCCGATACCAGTATCGGTATCGGGACCGATACCGAGTATTTGCGGGAGTACTTATACTCCCGCAAATACCCCCGATACCTAAATAGAATAATTGTCCCGCCACCGCCGCAATGAAAGCCGACGCACACGCCGCATGGTTAAAGCGTGCAGGAACATTGCAGCTTTCATTTGAATGGCTGTAGTGTTCCCGCGCGTATAGACACTCCCCCTTGCTCGGGATTGGATGGGTGATCGTGATCTGTCCAATCCCGAGCAAGGGGGAGTGTCTATATGCGCCAGAACACTACAGGTATTCAAATGAAAGCTGTGATGTTCCCCGGGCGGCTGCTAGGTATGGGGGACATGGCTGGAGGGACATGGCTACATATGTGGGGGACATGGCTGGGGGAACATGGCTACATATGTGGGGGACATGGCTGGAGGGACATGGCTGCATATGTGGGGGACCTGGCTGCATATGTGGGGGACATGGCTGGGGGGACATGGCTCCATATGTGGGGGACATGGCTGCATATGTGGGGGACATGGCTGCCGGGACATGGCTGCATATGTGGGGGGACATGGCTGCATTTGGGGACACATTTTAAAGTATCGGTATTCGGTATCGGCAACTACTTGAAAAAAAGTATCGGTACTTGTACTCGGTCCTAAAACAGTGGTATCGGGACAACCCTAGTATAGAGCCATTGGAGCCAGGCTGCACATGCTCAGTTTGGTGTGTATTGCTAGTGTGTTTTTTTTCTGGGAAGACGGCATGTGATCAGCGCAGGGCAAATCGGCACTGTCCAGGTAGAGGGTCAGGGGTCCTGGATCTTGATAACCAACAAGCGGTTAAAGTGGTTACAAAGTCAAAAGGGTTTTTAACTGAGTGGTTCTAAAGGTAGCATTTTTTTTTTTTACTTTAATGCATTCCCTACAAAAAAAATTAGACCAATTTCGACCCAGACCTGTGCCCAAGAGCAGTCTCCCTTTCTTTCGCCCGCTCTCCGCAGCAATGGGAGCTAATGACTCTGCTCCTGTCAATAGAGAACTGGGGGTGGGGCCAAGCTACTCTGTGTGTCAACGGACACAGAGCAAGGCTTAGGTGCAAGCGGCTTGCTATAGGGCACTCAGAAGGCAGGAGGTGCCAACGGTGGACCCAATTGGAGGAGGGCTGCTCTGTGCAAAACCATTGCACATGGCCAGGTAGGTATGACCTTTTTATATATAAAAATATACATCTTTGCACAGAGCAGGCAAGTATAACTTTATTTTAACAAAATAAAAAAAAGATTTTATAATCGTTTTAAAAGAATAGTTGACTTGAGAAGTGATTTAAAGTTGGGAAGGGGATTGGAAAAGAATGGGAAAGAAAAAGATAGAAAAAAGGGGAAGGAAAGAGAAGAAAATAGTAGAAGGGTGAAAGACACGTGGGAAAAAATACACAAGGAAAGCACTCACATTAGCCACATCCGTATATAGTGCATAAAAAAGGGAGTATCCAGTCACAGAGTGAAAGAATGGCGGACTTTGAGGCAGTGCGGAAGTATGTTAAAAAATATATATACTTCAAGGGATTTGTTTCAGTATCAAAAAATTTGTAATCCGTATGATTATATTCTATTTGTTTAGTAATTTTTTATACTGTAAAATTGTATAAGTTTCTATTTTTGTATTAAAGTATATATATTTTTTAACATCCGCACTGCCTCAAAGTCTGCCATTCTTTCACTCTGTGACTGAATACTCCCTTTTTTATGACTTGAGAAGTGGAATAACTGTTAATCTTACACTTAAAGTAATATTAAAGACTTGTTTGTTATTTTTATACTTGCCTGCTCTGTGTAATGGTTTTGCACAGAGCAGCCTGCATCCTCCTCTTCTCGAGTCCCTCGTCGGCGCTCCTGGCTCCTCCCTCCTGTTGAGTGCCCGCACAGCAAGCAGCTTACTACATATATGGACACCTGAGCCAAACTGCAGCTCTGTGCTCTTTCAGACACAGAGCTGCAGTTTAGCCATGCCCCCTTTCTCTCTTCATTGGGTAA
This sequence comes from Rana kukunoris, assembly GCA_029574335.1. NCBI lineage: Eukaryota > Metazoa > Chordata > Amphibia > Anura > Ranidae > Rana > Rana kukunoris. Next base: position 144,936,968 of record CM056051.1, on the reverse strand, counting down.
CTGACTTGGATTGACAGCAGCGGGAGCCAATGACACCATTGCTATTTCACAGCTAATAAAGAGGGAGAGTCCCGGACGGCCGAGGCACTCGTGCGCATCACTGGATCGAGATGGGCTCAGGTAAGGGGTCTGAGGGGGGCTTCTGCATTAGAATGCATGAAGATAAAAAACACCTGTCTTTACAACCACTTTAAGGTTTTAGTGACTCGCTCTATTTTGATTTCATGGGGTTCACAACAATGTAATATTACATTTAGATCACACAACTTTTTTTTTTAGGCAGACCTGAACTGGCGCTCCGTGCACCTCTATGGAGCCACGGATGTCAGAGGTGACATGCCCGCTGACATCTGACCCGCTTCGATCCGCCAAAGTGTAACAGAGGGAAACCCTACTTTTCCATTGATCGGATGACGATGGACTCTACGGTCCGTCGTCATCCGACCCCCCATAGGGGAGAGCGACGCTCTGACAGGTCGGTCCCTACACAGTGTGCAGAGACAGACCTGTCATCTGCTTGCTCAGCGGGGATTGACGGAGCGATCCCCGCTAAGCAAAGAGGAGCCCGCATACGGACAGCCCCGTGTGAAAGGCCCCTAACTGTAGCAGCCAGTAAATCATTTAGGCTTTCTACATTTTTAGCATGCATAAAATATAAAAAATTTCGAATTTACAAAACTTTATAACCGTGATGAACAACATTCAAACTGCGTTTCTATGGTGTGAACTGGCCCTCAAAGTGGAAGAAAAGTCCACTTTTGAAATTGTACCCACAGGGAAGCCTATAATCGTACCTGTAGGTACAGTGAATATCTCCTAAACTTGCACTGTTTAGGAATTATTCACACAACATGTGGCTGGTAATGTCACCGATGCATGCGCTCTGAATGGGCGATGTACCCATGCTGTACCTTTTTAGAGCTCCATGCCGGGACTCCAGCGTGGGAGTGATCGCAGCCCCAGCCATGTATACAGCTGGAGCCCGCAAACGCAGAAGGAAAATTGTGTGAAGATAGGAAGCGCCGTGACAGCGCTGTGCTGGAGGGCTCCATAAGCAGTGTAATACTAGCACATTATGGCATAATGCTCCAAGGTGCCAAATTTTATTTTTCTGGGTGATTGACTACCGCTTTAACCATTGCCAAAACTAAACAGGGATAAAAAAAACACTTCACAAGTAGATTTACAAACTACAATTCCTGACCTTGGACAACAGCTTCTTGTATATGTGTTCACTGAATATTTTGCATACTTGTTTGTCCAGCATTGTCTTGCGCCAATATAAGAATTTGCATAAATAAAAATTTGGATCCTCTTCAGTTTCCTGATTGCTGAGAAAACTCTGTGCATGCGTATAGAACCGAATGACCAAGTGTACATTTGATAAGTGTCTCATGACTGCCAATATGTGAGATTTCATCAGAGAGAACATATAATTATGAGATGAATTCACTCTTCAGGCTCCTGGTACTTGTAGCTGTTTGTTTTTCATTTTGTAAACGGTCATTTAGGCTGGGTTTACACCATTGCAGGGCTAATCCCCTCGGCTCAGGCCTCAATTTTTTCTGCGTATATTCTGTCCCGTCACTGAATAGACAAGACTGAACACTCTGATCCAGAAACATTGGACCTTCGGACAGGACCACCAGGTTTCATATCGCCCTCCTGTCCGCATCCCCGAAAACAAAGGGGCGAGGTGCCGGGGTATAGTTTTGCCAATATTGTTGGGATGAGGTACCAGCACGATAACACTTTGTAATTTGCTTCCACAAGGGAAGTATTGAGTATGCCCTTATGCACCATGGCCGAGGACTTTATCCACATACCCTCTACAATTATTTTGCCCAGGTCCAATTCTTACGCTGCTTGGTAGGTAAAGTTCCACTTTTTAAGCCCATTAGATCAGTATGACTGCCATGCAACTAGAATTTTTAGAAAATCAAGTAACTTTGGATGGCTTCACTCCACAAATATTCAAATTTTATTGAAAAACCACATAAAAGCACATGTACATGTAAGAAGGTATAGAGGGTGTGTATAGAGGAGTCTATAACACAGGTGTCAAACACAAAGCCTGCTGGCCGAATCCGGCCCTCCAGGCCATTTCATATGGTTCTCGCACCTCTTCTGCAGCTTCAGGAAATCTCCAGCCCTCCTCCAAACCCTTACTTTCTTCTTTCAAGCAATGCATCCAGCTTCTTTCCAACAGCAGCATAAGAAAATGGGGGTACACTGATGTAAGGGAGAGTGGGGGGACTCAACTTCTGATGGTGGGGTGGCTCTTGACATCTAATGTAAGGGGTAGGGATGCGCTGGACATCTAATCTTACAGATACAACTGGCCCTTTTGAGGGCAATCATAATGCTGATGCGGCCCACAAAGAAATTGAGTTTGACACCCCTGGTCTACAAGTTTAGTATTCAGCGTTTACTCATGACTTGGTTTTTCAATAAATCAGAATTTTTGTGACCTACAGCTAGCCAAAGATACTTTTATATACCCTAGATTTCAGCTGATGGACAGTGGATAGCGTGGGAGATCTTGTAGCAGACCGACCTTAAAGGAGTTGTAAAGGAATTTTTTTTTTTTTTTTTTTTTGCTGAAATGACTGTTTACAGGGTATAGAGACATAATAGTTAACTGATTCCTTTTAAAAATGATTAAAACTATATACAAATCTATCATATAATGTGCCTTCAGTTTCGTTTTTCATCTAGTTTCATGCTTCTGTAAAGGACAGACACAGAGCCAATACAGGGCAGTGTTTTCTTTTTAAAATGAAACTGATTGGTTCTGAGTGGTTTTAGACACAGTATTCACACCTTCTTGATTAGAGACCACAGAGAGAAGCTCCCAGTACTTTTTTTCATAAGGAAACAGACAACCAGGAAGTGTGCAGAACAGACAAGGATTACAGCAAAAACGAACAATGAGGACAGGAAACCAGGACTGCATTAGGGTAAAGGAAGCTTTTTAGCTAAAAAAAAAATTCCTTTAGTGACCCTTTAAGCAGGGCCATCCTGCATATATCGCGCAGTACATATGTAGGTAAGGTAAAAACCATAACAGTGGCTTAATATGAACCTAGTACATTGCAATAAATGGTAAAAATCTGATTTTCTTTACGTTGAAATGTACTTTTTATTTTTATCAGGTGATTGGTTCTTTGGTACACCTGTGTATTTTTGGCTGGATAATGACGAATGCATCTTGTCAGTATATTTATAGATCCGATGAGCTGACATCATCTGTGTTTTTATTAGAAAAAACACTTAGCTCTGAACTTGACATACCAGCTCTATGTAATCTTCTAGGAGTCCACCGAAATTATGGCGGAAAAAACAAAGCTGGGGAGAGAAGGAGGCAGTTTTAAATAGCTGCTGAGCTCTGTCCACCCACTGTTTTATTTCTGTAACGTAATTATTCCTATGACTGAAGCATGATGCACTATTTACTGCTTCTAAAAATACGCAGAGAAGTATTTAAACAATGTATAAGAAGGACCATCTTTGAAAGGAAGCGAGAGAAACCCTTGTTGTGTCTTCATTTTCTGGGAATTAATCTTGACATTTATTAAAATATTTATTGCTCAGGGTTCGGCTTGTCTCTCTTCAGCTATACAAGAATAGAAGGTTTACAGGAATTCCATTTAATTTAATCTTTACAAACCTGCAATGTTCCATCAAGAGAACCTACGCAAGTCTCCTTTTTAAATTTTTTCCTATTTTCATTTTAGTCATTTCAAGGATGTTGAGGAAAACTGACCTAGTGTTGGGGAAATATTAAACCTAACTTTGTGTTAGGTTCGCTTCATTTAGGAGATGCATACTCCATTATTAGATGATGTTTTTTTCTGTTTATCCATAAATGAGGACCAATGCTGGTTTACATTCCTTATTGTTTCTTATTTTGGCTGATTGGTAAGGCCTTGTTCAGACCGTAGGACTGCACGATTCTGGTAAAATGAGAATCACAATTTATTATTTTTTTTGCTTAGAAGATAGATCACGATTCTTGCGGCTTAACATCACCTTTTTTTTACATTAAAACAAAAAAAAAATTGGGCTAACTTTACTGGTTCGTTTTTTTTTTCTATTATTGTTATTATTGTTATTATTTATTGAAGTGTGTTTTTTTTCCCCCCAACAAATTGTGTTTTAAAGACCACTGGGCAAATACAGTGTGACATAAAATATTGCAGCAATTGCCATTTTATTCCCTAGGTGGTCTCTGATATAATATAATGTTTGGGGGTTCCAAGTAATTTTCCTAGCAAAAAAAAATATTGATTTTAACTTAAACAAGTGTCAGAAAAATATTTGGACTTTAAGTGGTTACATTTCTTGCATTTACACACAAGTTTGCTCTAAGAAGGAAGTAAGTTACAATGTTTCATGTTGTTACAAACTTGCCACACTGCCAGGATTTCTTTCTTTACACACAAAGAAGTGTATCCCTTTGATCTAAGAAGGAAGCATTACTTACAATTATTTCCTGTTAAGAACTTGGCAGACTGCCCATATGGTTTGTTTTTAAAGGGGTGTTTCAGCCAAAATGTATGTTTATTTAGGCTGCATTCACACCTAGGCGTTTTTATGCCCTACGCCCGATGCTATTGCAGCTTAAAATACGCTCGAGGGGTGATTTAACGTTATCGGCTATGGAGATGGTTCACATCTCAACGCCCAAACGCCCTACGCCTGAAGCTCAAAACAAGTCCCGGACCCTTTTTTCAGGTGGCTTCGGCGTTTCGGCATTGCAGAAAATGTAAAATCACCCCTCCCAGCGAAAACAAGGCAAAAAACGGTGCGTTTTGTCGTGGCAAATCGCAGGACAAAATGCCGCAATTTGTCGCAGCAAATCGCGCTACAATACGCAGCGTTATAGTGTGAATGCAGCCTAAAAGTCAGCAGCTACAAAAAGTGTAGCTGCTGGCTTTTAAAAACATACACTTACCTGCTCCAGCGTTCCAGCGACGCGCCGACAGGAGCTCCGCTCCTCCACCCCCCTCCCCGGCCGGCGTCTTCATTCTAACTGTGGGCACCCGGCCGTGACAGCTTTCGGCTTCACGGCCGGGCACCCACTGCGCATGCGTGCGCGGCTTGGCGCTATTCGATTGGACAGGCTTATCGCCTAGGACCTGTCACGTGTCCTAGGCGATAGCCTACAGGGAGGGACTGCTGTAGGCGATTAAGCTTAATCGCCCAACTAGCCCCTCGGCGGAAGGAGGAAGTGGGACAGGAAGTCCCCCTCCTCCTGAAGCCCCCACCCCCCCCCCCCCCCCAAAAAAAATTACATGCAAAATGTGGCATGTAAGGGGGTGAGGAGTGGGATAAGCGGAAGTTCCATTTTTGGGTGGAACTCCGCTTTGAGTCGGTTCAGCCGCCTGACGAGTCGCTTCCCATGCAGTGCAATGGGAGCGTTCTAATCGGAAACGACGCAAGTCACTCCGACTTAGAAATTTACTCCCTGTACGACTTCGGGGCCGGCTCGGGGTGACTTGCATTGACTTCTATACAGAAGTCGTCTTGCAAATCGCCTCTGGAGTCGTCCTCGGAACGACTTTCAGAGCCTCCCCCGGAGTCGTGCCGCCTGTGTGAGAACCGACTCTAAAAGCTGAGTGAGCAGATAGTCTCTCCACTTGTTATATGAAAGAATAGAGATCGTCAGGGGGGATGGTTCGAGATCACGATTTTTTAACGATTAATTGTGCGGCTCTTTCAGACAGTGAGGAAAAGATGATCCACACTCTGGTCGTTGCTCTTTAACCACTTGCTTACTGTGCACGTATACCCCCTTCCTGACCAGGTGAAATTTCAGTTTCCGGCACTGAAGCGCTTTAACTGACAATTGCGAGGTTGTGCGACGTGGCTCCCAAACAAAATTGACGTCCTTTCTTCCCCACAAATAGAGCTTGCTTTTGGTGGTATTTTGGTTTTTATTTTTTGCGCTATATAAACAAAAAAAGAGCGACAATTTTGAAAAATATTTTTTACTTGTTGCTATAATAAATGGAAATTACAAAAAAATATTGTGCCAACCAAGTGAACAAAAAAAGGAAAACAAAACTAAAGCAGCTACACTACAATGTGACAAATTGAAAAGTAATGTGGAAATAAATGTAGCGCTGAAAACAAAAAGTGAGACAGTGATATCAAAAAATAAATAAATCAATAATCACAGAACTGATGCAGGTACCAGTGAAAATCAAAAATGAGCGAGAAAGTGCTTGCATGAAAGGATATTGTGATACACCAATCATAAAAGAAAACACATCAAATAAGTCCATACATAATGGTGCTCTAGGTAGATGTACATAGACTTCCTGGATCATCACACAGAAGGGCACTTAATTTCCAACAGAGATATAATGCGCTTACCGGAATAGTAGGACCTGTCTGTCGTGAACAGCAGATCAAAAAGACGTATGACTCCAAGGCACTCTCAGGTGGGCTCACTCGGATTGGATGTGGAAGATTCCGATCTTTAATGAAACACCAAACGTGCACGTGGTCCCAGGCTGGTAGCTTAATTCCGAGATAATCCGTTCACAGAAGGAATATGGGAAGGCAATGGTAGGACCCTTGGAGGAGTGGGATGGGAGCAGCTGGGTGGCTCCAAGCACCATGGGGGAGAGAAAAGAAACAACGCAACCCCAATGGTGCAGGTCAAAATGGTATCGGTTTTATTGTAATAAAACCAAAAATACATTAAAAGTGATCACAAATAAAAGGCAATGTGGCAAAAGGTAAAAAACCAAGCCCTACGCGTTTCGTCCTAGAGGGACTTCAACTGGGGCATCCACGATGAAAGACGGCGACCCAGAGAATGGGAACCACCCTGCGGCCCTATATAAGTCGTACGACCGCCAGGAAGTGGTTAAAAAATTGTTGTATTTATTGTTCAGACAGTAGCTAGCACATGTTCCTCGTGCAGGCTTCTTTTGTTTAGACATCTGCATCCAACCCGAGCTGCATGCAGGCAACCTATAGAAGTGAATGCAGTGGCTGTATAGATGCAGTAGCACATCAATATTTGACAGTCCTGCTTAAAGTGGAGTTCTGCTGTACTCCAGAGGTGATCAAATGCAACCAAAATAAATCTATTTGTGGGGTAAAAGGGACCTATGTTTGATTGGGTGCAGTGTCGCAAAACTGGTCATGAAGGGGGGAAAATCTTCTGAAGTCCAAGTGGTTAACGGATTCTGCCTAGGAAAGAACGAATATGTGCAACACAAATGGCTGAAATTCTGTCCAGAAATGTTGATGCTCAAACATGAGCACTGTGTGCAAGAGGTCTTGGGCATGGCCATATCTTGGGGGATCAATGCCGGATTCTTGTCCCTTCCCTGAGAAATGTGGGCTGGTAGATGTCTTCATACGAACAGACGTGCGATCGCTTCTCGGACTGGACGTAAATTGACCAGATTGGCAACTGTTCTCTTGTCTGTTGTCTGTGGTATTCTAGCTGGTTTAAGATTTGCTGATGTACTTTTTGGAAATGATGAACCTTCTTCCCTCCCCGCTGTTCTTCTGTCTGGTTTTGTAAAGTGTGAAAATATAAGAATTCTGATAATGCAGGAAAACCTCTCATATCAGATCCACAGAGCAGAATGACTCAACCTTCTCTTCATTCTTTATTTACAGTTACCTCAATGATTTGGACAGAATAGCACAGAACAGTTATATACCCACTCAGCAGGATGTTCTCAGAACTAGAGTAAAAACTACCGGTATAGTGGAAACACATTTTACATTCAAAGACCTTCATTTCAAGTAAGTCTTTTTATAGTCATTTTTTTTTCAAGATCAACAGAGTTTCCTTTACATATATTCTAAATGCAATGTAATGGATTTTAAATTCCACCTTATCAGTGAATTGATTATATATAATTTTGTATGTATATTTTCCTTGCTGTATATCTGTGTATAGTATGCCTAAAGCCCCTTGCATGGTCTAGCTGCTGTGTGTCCCTCCGTGTGTTTGTGTGCCTGGGACGCACATGCTCGGCATCCAGCCACACTGCCTATCAAAGCGTTTAGGGCCCTGTGTGTTCAAGGGTGAATGCCTTCTGGGCAACGCATAAGGTCCTAAACATGAGTACTGCTGACTAAAGCTTTCAGCTCTGTTCAGTCGAAGCCTCCCATAGACTTTGATAGGCTGCTGGCAGCAGAAATGGAACACTGCATCTCTCCTTCACAGGCACACTAAAATGGTGGCAGGGACACACAACTAGACACCCCCACTTTAGGGGCCTAAATATGTGGTGCTTGGGTTATTTAGCTGGCACCCTAGATTGGATTTGTTTTATATGCATGCATTTTTGATTAGTATAATATCTGCAATATATATTTGCCCTCCCTTGTATTGCTTTTGAATTCCTCTAGCATTGCTGGATTTAAGAGGATTGGAAACCTACATTTTTTCACCTTAATGCTTCCTTTGCATTAAGGTGAAAAAACACCTTGCAGTGAATTGCCCCCCGTTTTACTTGCCTGAGCCCTGGATTTCCATTGGCGTGTCCTTGCCGTCCTTCTCTCCCGGCTTTAAATGGATAGATTGATAGCAGTGCAGCCATTGGCTCCCGTTGCCCTCAATCAAATCCAATGACGCAGGCGCTGAGTCCTGCATTTGGTGGCTATGATCGCTGAATGCTGGACACGGGAGCACGCCTACAAGGCAACCCCCTTGGGAGAGCGCTTCTCCAAGGGGCACAGTGGAGGAAAGTATGACATGATTGTTGTTTAAAAAAAAAATTAACTTTTAGTATTACTTTGAGGCCTCGTACACACGAGGCAATCTATTTGTTCAAATCGGTCGGACCGACCGATATGAAGAAATCTGTCTGATAGGATTTTGGTTTGCTCGCGTGTACACACGAGCAAACCAAAATCCCCGCCAGCAGACGGCGCGCTGACGTGTCGGTGACGTGGCGGTGACGTTGACGCCGCCACGTCACCGCACCAGGAAGTAAAACACTTCCGCGCATGCGTTGAATCCATTCGGCGGCGGTGCGGGACGACATGTCTGCTGGTAAGTGTACTAACCAGCAGACATGTCGGGCGGACGGATTCCCACCCGATAGATTTCAAAGCATGCTTTGAAATCTGTTGGGTGGCCAAATCCGTCGGCTCGGCCGTACACACGATCGAATCTGTCTGCTGGGACGGTCTAGCAGACCGTTTCCAGCAGACAGATTTGATCATGTGTACGAGGCCTAAGGCTCTTCCTAGTTTATTGGAAACTACAAGCCGGCAGCCGCAAAGGTTGTGGTTACTTGTAGTTTTCCCATTCACAGAATACTGTGAGTGAAGATCGGCACTCACTGTCGTCACGGGAAAGGGGGGCCAGGTGTGTGTTACACCCTGAATATGCACTAAATGGAGAACAGCATGCTAATAGTTGTGTACAAGAGGCATTCCATTAGGGAAGTACCGTATATATCAGCGTATAACACGCACAGGCATATAACACGCACCCTAACTTTAAGAGGGAAGTTCCAGGAAAAAAAAATTTCCACAGCACCCTGCGTATAACACGCAGGCACAGTTTACCCTCTATTTTCAGGGTAATAAAGTGAGTGTTATATGCCAATAAATACATTAATTGCAAACTGATCCTGTGCTTTGAAAATACAGACCTGTAGTATGAGTGACATACGTCATTGTGCATGTGTACAGGACAGTAATGATATTTTAATTGTACATAACCCCTTTTAAGGTTGGCCATTCATTCATTCATTATACAATTTTCCTTTAGATTTGCCAAAACCAATATATAGTATGAGGTCGAACCTAAACGCTTTTATTTTGGATGCAATCGGGCGGGTATGCCCTTGTACTACATAGCTAAAGATAAATCTAAAGGAAATACAAGTTGTATAATGTGTAGCCAGTCTAAGGGAGCCAGTGAGCAAGGGATTTTAACAATAGCAAAGGCTCAGTTTTGCAGAAACTGTTTTTTTGGAAGGTAAAGATGTTGTTCTGTACAGTTCAGGATTTACATTTCTGTAAACTCAAGCCGATTTATTTCAAGCATCTGTTTTAGTGCTGCTTTTATTTTAATGAAGAGGTAGTGAAAAACCACTGAATGCATTCTGGAATAGCTGTGGCTTTTCTTGGTGGTCATTTAATTGTGCGTTCTGTACACTGTATTAACAAATGGCGTCATAGTCATTACATACGAACTAAGACTTTAATCGGGTTTTGCGCAAAAGCCATTTACTTTTAAAGCAAAGAAATAAATACAAAAATCCAATAAATATTTTTACGGTCACAGTAAAATGAATCTGAACATTTTGTGCGCTTATCCTGTCCAGTATTTGACAAAACAGTTTAGGTCACTCTAGAAAAGGGTACGAACGTTTGTTTTAGACATTCAGGACAAAGGAACTGATTTTGCTTTAATTGGTCACCCCTCCCCAGGATGTACCCTGTTTAGCCATTGGAGCCAAGGGAAATACCTAGCATCTAGGTATTGAGGATATGTGTAGTCAAATCACAGAATCACCTTAAAAGAAACCTGTACTTGGAGACTATGCAGTCTGCCATTGCGGAGCTCTCCTTCTGAAAATTCTAGTTGCCTGGCTGTCACTGTGATCCAGTGGCTTAAATACTTTGTCTCAGATTGCGCGCAGAAGCAAACCTGCATATGTAAGCTGTGTTCCATACATGTGAGGTATCGATGCAATCGTTAGAGTGAGAGCAATACTTTTAGCGTAAGACCTCTGTAACTCTAAACAGGTAATCTGTAAAAATATAGACATTTTTAGGTATCTTAGTTTGTCGCCATTCCACGAGTGTGCGCAATTTTAAAGCATGACGGGGGGTTATTGTTTTTTTTTTTTTTGCTAAAAAAATTACTACTTTAAACTTGTTCCAGAAAAGGCATGGTCAGCAAGTGGGTAAAGAATTGTGGTGTTCTTTAAAAAAAATAAAATGTATATGTGTGTGTGTGTGTGTGTGTGTCTATGGACGTACACGGTACAGCGTGGGCACAAGCCTGCACGATTCCCCCATACTAAGCGGCTTACTTTGGGTGCACTTGTTGGGGGGGAGGAGCCAGGAGCACCAGAAGGTGAGCACGCAAGTTGTGGATGTTTTTTTTTGTTTGTTTTTGTTACATTTATAATCACTTTAATGTTAGGGTCCTTTCACACGGAGCGGGCCGTTTTCGTGTCCGTCGGCTCAGCGGGGATCATCCGTAATCCCCGCTGAGCTGTCGGCGGACTGTGCAGAGACCGCCCTGTCTTTCCTCCGCTCTCCCCTATGGGGAATCGGATGAATACGGACCGTGTGTCCGTATTCATCCGATCCGCCAGACGGAAGAAAAATAGGGTTTTCTTCTGTCTGAAAAAGCGGAGCTTTACGGACGCGGATCTTTGCGGACGTTAGCGGATACATCATCCGCTAACGGACGCAATCCCATAGGGAACCATTACAAGTCCGTAAACAGACTTGTAAAAAATGGACGAACGGTCTGTGCGTGTGAAAGGGCCCTTAGCAGCTCAGTGGTGGCGATCTGACCATGTGGTTAATTTCATGCAGAACATAACTTTCATTGATTGCACTGCTTTAAACACAATCTGTAATTGGAGGAAAAAATCCTGTGACCGATCAGGCTCTCAGTTTTTTACAGATGGTGTTACAACCAGTGCAATCCATGAAATATTTTTTCCTCATTGGAGGAGGAGGAAGCGGGTGGTGTGCCCCTATCAGACAAACTGCACTGCTGTTTTGCTTAAAGACCCGAAGCTGTTAACCATTGCAGCCCCAGAATTTCAGAGCTAGGAAGGTATGGAAAACCCCACCCCAAACCCCTTTTGTGTAATGCGTTCCTGCAGCTTATTCTGCCAGCTGGCATTACAAGTTGGCCTCACAGCAGAGTTCTGTGCCATCCAGATAGTTCCCTTCTGAAGTTGTATTGACAGTAATGGTTTGTGTAAATCTGTTTAAAAGATCACTCTGCTGCCAGGTTACACAAAACCTGCACATATCTGAATATAGTACTGTATTCTTTACTAACATTCTGTGTAATAAGTTATGTACTATTCTTGTGATGTAGTCACTCTTGATTTCTCTCTTCCTTAGCCCAACATTCTCCAGTTTTGAAAGTATGATTTTCTTTTCCTATGCAACTTGTGCTTTGCCTTTTAGACTTTTAAAATGTAAAAAAATAAAAATAATCTTTATTTTTTCTGTACTGTCCCCTTAGTTATATCTGCCATATCTAGTATATATATCTGTGTTTCCGTTACAAATGGACCTGTCTTCATTAAATATACCTGCAGGAATTTATACATTTAAATGCCACTTACCTGATGTGGCCTGTGTCTGTTTCAAGACTTCAGTCCATGTTGCCCAGAGCAATGATCAGACTCGTATTTGTGCTATGGAAGAATCAGGTCTCTGGTTACTGAAGGCACCAAGAGCTGTTCTTCCATGATATTTTTTACATAGGAAACCATTTAAGATTTGCTAACTTGACATTAACTGCATATGTCTTATGCCATTCATTTTGATGCTCTGGATGCATTTATCTATTTTTAATTCATAGAATGAATCCGTTACAGAAAAAAAGTATGAAACCTAGCAAATATGCAAGTATTTCTAATTTAATGAACAATTTAATGTTGACAAGTCCAGTTTAAAATTAGTATGCCTTTTAAAATTCAGGAAAAAGCTGATCAAAATGTAGCTGATAGTCATTGGCTGGTACTTGGAGTAGTGGAAGTTATTTAGGTTTAGAGCTTAGAAACTAGTTCAGTCTCCAACGCATGGAAACTGTCTTTCTGATCGTTTATCTTCTCACTTCTTTCCCAGGATGTTTGATGTTGGCGGTCAAAGATCTGAAAGGAAAAAGTGGATTCATTGCTTTGAGGGAGTTACGGCAATCATTTTCTGCGTAGCCCTGAGTGATTATGACTTGGTTCTGGCCGAAGATGAAGAGATGGTGAGTATGAAGGTTACATTTGCACAAGGTGATATCTGGATAGATGTGAGATATTCCGATTTAGCTCTTTATCTGTAGTCGTATCTCCACATTAAGGCAACCTATGTATTCATGTTGCCGAATGTTTTTTTTTTTTTTTCTGCAGATTTTCTTTTTTTAAATTATTTTCGGTTGCTTAAATTGGAATAATGTATATCTTCTTAAGAGTATGGGTTTGGGGTATTTTACCCCCATCATACTTACCTAGGTGGATACATCATCGGTCCAATGCATCTGTCCCCCACAGCCTCTACACTGAAAACTGAGCAATCGAACATCGCAGATGGCTCAGTTCTCACAGTTCCCTGAGCAGAGAGCTGCTGACTGTCAATTGACATCTCTCCGCTCTGCTCACCCACGCTCCCTGGAGCACTGAGCTGTGGAGGGGCAGGGTGCGGTCATCTCAGGCTCTCAGCGGCTCGCTGAAAGGCTGAGATGGGTGTCAGTCCAGGCACCTGGTGGATCTGGACTCCCATTGTCGGCAAGATGCAGTGCCTGGACTGATTACTGTGACGTTGGCAGAAAGCGGACTTCATTCTTCACTCTGATGAAAGCGGGTCACAGGAGTGCAGGCCATGTGACATGGGACTCGTAAATGTGGAGAACACTGAAGTAGCGGTTTCTATCTGTGATTTCCAGCTTCCAGGGGCATCGGTCAGGTATGATCTATACGTATTTGCAGTGTTCCAAATTGCACCAATGTAACTACGTAAAATGTTGTCATACCTTGCTGACCCCCTCTAGTTTGGTTGTTATGTTGACCCATTAGTTCCCTTTTTGGAAAATAATAAATGGTAAGGAAAAATGCCTGTAAAGCATTGCAGCAGCAATCAGCAGATCGCTGGTGCCATGCAGGTCTACAGCAGATCTGCCAGTGTATCTGCGTGCCCATACATCTAGTTTGGGTAAGTACCAGTAGATACAATCTGACACAAAGCATGAATGAACTACCACAGTGCTCCACCGCGCCATGGTAGTTCATTGAAAACTGCAAGCCGACAACTACAAAGGCTGCTGGGCCTTGTAGTTTTCCATAAACATTGCCTTGTCAATGAGTGACGCGACCGGAGCCCCACTCAGCCATTTTTTTATTTTTTTTTATTGTAACACCTAGGAGGGAGTAGAACCCCTGCTAGCTGTCACAGTGGGGATCAGGGAGATGTTTGGGCCAGTCAGGACGTAATATGTTACACCCTGAATATGGCTGTAACATGCTACGAAAGGTGAACTTCTCTTTTAACCACTTCCCTACCGTAGGACGCCATATGACGTCCTGGACTTCAGCTACAGGCATCATTCAGATATCCTTCTTTTTAGCCCGTGATTCTGCGCACCATAAGAATGATCATAGTGGCAGTTCAGCCGCCTGATCGTTCTTATAGGAGGCGGGAGGGATGAATACCTCTGTCATATTTTTGGTCAAGGAATAATCATACTGTTCTTGTGTGATCACGAAGACATATATATTGCAACAAGAAAGAAAAGAAATAATAAAAGTATTAAAAAGAAAAGACTAACAATATTTAAGTATTCAAAAGAGAGAGATAACATAGACATAAAATAATAGTTTTATCAACTCCATCACAGAAGTACCACTCTTTCCCTCAATGAGAATGGAAGATCCGTCAACTTTTCAATTTTTTATTTTATTTTTATAAATGTCCAGTGATTGGTTAAAAGGAAAAAAAGTTTCATGCTAAACCCATATTTTTTTTTTTAAATTGTACTTTAGACAGCCAGTATTTATCTTAAAAAATAAAGTATTGTCATCAAACGCAACTCTGCAAAATGTACTGGAAGGATCAGTGTTTATTTTGAAGGTTCATATTAACGGCTATAATTTATTTTGTTTGCCCATTCTTCAGAACCGAATGCATGAAAGCATGAAATTATTTGACAGCATCTGCAATAATAAGTGGTTTACGGACACCTCCATTATTCTATTCCTAAATAAGAAGGATCTGTTCGAGGAGAAAATTAAGAGGAGTCCTCTGACAATCTGCTATCCTGAATATGCAGGTAAATAACATTACTTCTCTAGAATTAAATAATGCATTACAGATATTCCTCGTTTATCGACTACTCGGACTTACGACCATCATTCCTCACCCTAAAGTCACACTCTTGTACATCATTGTATTGTACAGTGCAGAATTTTTATTTTGTACTTTGCAAATTAAAAATGTTATTGAGTTGGACTTTTGTGTTTAGACCCTTTTTTTTAAAATACAGTAGTTAAGAATGCTTTAAAATATTGATTACCGTATTTATCGGGGGTATAACACGTACCCTAACTTTAAAAAGGAAGTTTCAGGGAAAACATTTTTTTTAAGGGCTCCCTGCGTATAACACACAGGCACAGTTTTCCCTCTATTTTCAGGGTAAAAAAAGTAAGTGTTATACGCCAATAAATGCAGTACTTGTGATTGCTCGTTTTAACAACCAATTAGTTTAACGCCCTGATCGTTGGAACGAAATCTGGTCGTTAAGAGAGGAGTATCTGTAGATTTTTTTTTTTATAAATGTTTTGTTATTTCAGAACAATTTAAAAACGTTGTCATTATGAAGCGGTTATGTTTGCTTTTAGAATCTGTGGAGAATTTGTCACTCTGCTCTACACACCCTTAGGCCCCTTTCACATAATCGGACGAACGGTCCGCTAATTACAAGTCCGTTTACGGACTTGTAATGTGTCCCTATGGGAGCGGATCCGTTAGCGGATGATGCATCCGCTAACGTCCGCCTACGATCCGCGTCCGTCTGGATCCGTTTTGCGGACGGAAGAAAACCCTATTTTTCTTCCGTCCGGTGGATTGGATGCAAACGGACAGATGGTCCGTTTCCATCCGATTCCCCATAGGGGATAGCGGAGGAGAGACAGGGCGGTCCCTGCACAGTGTGCGGGGACCGCCCTGTCCGCCGACAGCTGAGCGGAACCCCCCGCTGAGCCGACGGACACACACGGAGCGGACCGAAAAACGGACCGCTCCGTGTGAAAGAGGCCTAACAATGAAGGAGATCAGTATGGACACGCCAACCTCTGTTCTCAACACTGACGGATTTATGAACCGCATCTCACCGGTACATAAATTGGCTGGCACACACCAACACTTATTTTTCTGTACATGTAGCCTGTTTAACCACTTCCATACCGGGTCATAGGGGATTGACGTCTGTAGCAACCCCTCGCCGATGAGAGTGGACGTCACACAACGTCCTTTGTTTCCCGGCGTTTTAGGGCGCACACGGCACCACTTGCGAACACGCGCGCGTGCCCGACGGCCGCGATTGCCGCCGGGCACCCGCGATTACCGCTGATTATGACAGGAGTGTGGATCTGTGTGTGTAAACACACAGATCCACCTCCTGTCAGCGGTGAGGAGACTGATGTGTGTTCCAGTACAGAGGAACACACATTGGTCTCCTCCCCTTGTGAGTCCCCCTCCCCCTACAGTTAGAACATACTTTAGGTAACATTTTAACCCCTTCAGTGCCCCTAGTGTTAACCCCTTCCCTGCCAGTCACATTTATACAGTAATCGGTGCAGTTTTATAGCACTAATCGCTGTGTAAATGTGAATGGTCCCAAAAAAAAATGTCAAAAGTGTCCGATATGTCCACCGCAATGTCACGGTCACAAAAAAAAAATGCAGATCGCCGCCTTTACTAGTAAAAAAATAAAAATGCCATAAATCTCACCTATTTTGTAGACGCTATAACTTTTGCACAAACCAATCAATATATACGATTATTGCGGGTTTTTTTAACCAAAAATACGTAGAAGAATATGTATCGGTCTATAATAAAAAAGTAAAACTTTTTGTTTTTTAAATTGTCGCTATTCTTTTGTTTATAGCGCAAAAAATAAAAACCGCAGAGATGATCAAATACCACCAAAAGAAAGCTCCATTTGTGTGGGGAAAAAAATAACGATTTAATTTGGGTACAGTGTTGCATGACCACGCAATTGTCATTCAAATTGCAACAGCGCTGAAAACTAAAAATTGGTCTGGGCAGGAAGGGGGTGAATGCCCTGTATGGAAGGGGTTAAAGGGATAAAACATGGTGAGGTCTGCATGTATTCAAAGGATGTACAATTTTTTTTTTTATATGCCATTTAACAAATTTGCCCTCAAGACATAAAGCACATATTTTTTTAGTCTGTGGTGAAAAGGGGGTGTAGTATTGGTAGTACTAGGACCATCTTGAATTTGCTCTACTAGATGGTGTACAGTGGAACCTCGGATTGTGAGTAGCACGTTTAACGAGAGTTTCGCAATACGAGAATTTTTTTAAATCCTTACTCGGTTTGCGAGTGTCTCGCAAAACTAGCAGGATTCAAGCCTCTGCGGTGTGCAGTAGTACCTCATTTGGCCAGAGGTGCGGGGGCACCAGTGACACTCTGAGCCGTTCATAAATACTCAGTTCCCGAGTCTTTCTGAACGGTCTCAGAGTATTTCCGAGTTTCTCCGGTGCCCCCCACCTCTGGCCACATGCGGTATTGCATGCATTAGGAGTCAATGTGGAACGAATTATCCAAGTTTCCATTGACTTCTATGGGGAAACTCGCTTTGATATGCAAGTGCTTTGGATTACAAGCATTCTCCTGGAACAAATTATGCTCGTAATCCAAGATTCCACTGTATTTGGGAGCAGATAACCCAAATACCTGGGGGGGGGGGTGATTAAGTAATACTACAGTGCTGACTGTTCTGAAATCTATCTGTAAAAAAGTCTGTGTGGATATAGAGGTCTGTCAGACCGATTTACATATTTTTGTGGTTTTCAAAACCATTTTAGAAAATGCATTTTGCTGTTAATAGTGGTAGGGGGGGTTTAATCACTGAACCAATTCAATAAAGGTTCTAGACTGTTGACTTTTGCCCCTTTTTAGTAGAGAATATGGGTACAACAAAGCTGTCTAGCATCATAGATCATTTGTGGGTTTATGTGCTTATATAATATTTTTTCACTATAATTTTGCTTGGTTGTTAACAAATGAGAATAATCTATTGTTTGCAATGTGGTGTTTTCAGTTGAGGTCAGAAATCTAATAACATTAATTCTATTAGCAGTAACGGCAACAGTGCTTCATCAATCCTCAAAGATATCTGCAGGTGCCAGTCATTCTAAAGAAAATTCAGTTTCTGCAATCATAAAGGCCACATGTAGCCTCCATCTTTGGCATGTCGCTTTGGTATTATCCTGTGGGCTAGAGTTCACTATGTACACCATAGATCAGTTTCCTTGGTAACAAGTTCCCCCTGGTGCAGCCTGGTGAATTTATGATCATCCTGACTCAATCATCACTAGTTTTAGATTTGCCTTAATTAACTAAGTAAGGCCCCATTCACAGTGTCAATGACATGCATGTGTTAAAATGCATTCTTATAAATGTATGTCATCATTTTAAAGGACTTTTCACACCTGATGCCTTGTGACTACTGTCAGCTATTTCCACCTTCACTCCAACACATAGACAAGAACGCTGGTCTTCAATTGCAGTTTTCTTTGGTGTGCACTAAAAAACATGCAATGTACTACTTGTGTAGTGAGTTGCAATGCAAACCACTACGGTGAATTGAACTTTATTAAACCGTTATTTTTGACCTTTTAATAAAGTTCTGTGAAAAAAAAACAGATCCAGAATTGGCACACTAGCATTGTGTTTTTTTTAGCACACATCTGCAGTCATGCAATCGGTGAACTTGCTGTTGTGGACCGCTCTACCTTCTGAGCCCCGCAATGGTGCAACCTTCTGAGCCCCCGCAATGGTGCAACCTTCTGAGCCCCCGCAATGGTGCAACCTTCTGAGCCCCCCGCAATGGTGCAACCTTCTGAGCCCCCCGCAATGGTGCAACCTTCTGAGCCCCCCGCAATGGTGCAACCTTCTGAGCCCCCCGCAATGGTGCAACCTTCTGAGCCCCCCGCAATGGTGCAACCTTCTGAGCCCCCCGCAATGGTGCAACCTTCTGAGCCCCCCGCAATGGTGCAACCTTCTGAGCCCCCCGCAATGGTGCAACCTTCTGAGCCCCCCGCAATGGTGCAACCTTCTGAGCCCCCCGCAATGGTGCAACCTTCTGAGCCCCCCGCAATGGTGCAACCTTCTGAGCCCCCCGCAATGGTGCAACCTTCTGAGCCCCCCGCAATGGTGCAACCTTCTGAGCCCCCCGCAATGGTGCAACCTTCTGAGCCCCCCGCAATGGTGCAACCTTCTGAGCCCCCCGCAATGGTGCAACCTTCTGAGCCCCCCGCAATGGTGCAACCTTCTGAGCCCCCCGCAATGGTGCAACCTTCTGAGCCCCCCGCAATGGTGCAACCTTCTGAAAAATAGCCACCCAGATCGCTTATCCCTTAAAGCCCCTTGCCTGCTTGAAAAATGAATAACCAGGTTTGCAGCAGAAGTGGTGAGCTTTAACCCCCTGATTACAAGAATGTTTAAAGAATGTACCTTGGCAGACAAGTGGCTAACACAGAAGTCAAGCTTTCAGTTCAGCTTTTAGGCCAAGCTTGCACAAGAAAACTATTTCCACTAATGCAGGCAATATATGCACTGCAGAAGTATTGGCATTTGGCTACATAACGGTAAGCAGTTGCCATACGTTCAATTTCCCGCCTGCTGCAGAAACGATTGTCTGCGTGCTTCTCCATCAGTCAGAAGAAGCCTTGTTTTTTTTTTGTTTTTTTGTGAATCCGAGGCTTCCTCTGATTGGCCTGGGGAGGGGACTTGAACCGATAACCCAATGATTTCCACACCTACCACTCAGTGAACCGAATGCTGGAATACTACTTTAAAAAAAAAGTTTCTATAACATTTATTTATACTCGTTATTTATACTTTTTCTTGTTATTTAGGTTCAAACACTTACGAAGAAGCAGCTGCATACATTCAGTGTCAGTTTGAAGACCTTAACAAAAGAAAGGACACAAAGGAAATTTATACCCATTTTACATGTGCAACAGATACCAAGAACGTGCAGTTTGTATTTGATGCAGTAACTGATGTCATCATAAAAAACAATCTCAAAGACTGTGGCCTTTTCTAAAACTTGTAATTACATGGTAAGTAAATACTTTGAAATTTCACAAATTTATTTATACTTTAAAATTTGGTGTATAGAGCGAAATGCTGTGTAAGGCTTGGCCATGCATTATACAATTTCCTTATTCAATTTCCTTCAGATTTATCATTGTGTACGTAGTGCAAGGGCCGTCTGAGCGCATATGAAATTGAAGGTGTTAAGTTTGCCGTTTTATATGGTTTTGGTAAATAAAATTAAATAAGAAAATTGTATAATGCATGGCCAGCCTTACTTTAGAGGTCTATTGGCTGTTTCCTGTCAGACGCACAAGGGAGGGTTTGTGTACTTTTCCAGCCTTGCATTCGCCATGCGTTTACAGCACTCGTGTCTGCTCTTCAGTGTGGCATTCCACACTCCCATAGACACCATGTAACATCGTGGCTCCATATTCATACAGATCTTTGATAAGCAGTGTGTTAACGTGGCCATATTACTAAGACTTTAGGCTAGACTATCACCTGACCAAATTGAATGTGCTTGCAATGCACCTCAACAGCCCAGAAAATGCCCATAAAATCCTTTCTAGAAGTGCACTCGGCCAGTGAGGCGCTTTAGGATGGTGTCTAGGGTGCCACAGTACAGTAATGTGACCAGAGCGTTAATGTTGCAGTCCAGATGGCCATGCAAATGATCTGCATGAGCGAACAGCGTCCATGCTCATGATGTATAATTGGAACCAGAGCACACAGCTTTGTGACCTTGGCACAACTATGTTGTTACACCTCCCCCATAGCAATGCTTGGGATTTTAATAACATTAGCGATAGTGAGGTCAGCCACCAATAGGAAGTTAGGAGCTCACAGGATTCCAGCAATTTAATAAGTATATTTCTTTACTTACAGTATGTTGAATGAACTGATGTTTTTGTTTTTAGCCCAGCCGTAGCTGTTAAAGCCAAAGTCTTTGTCTCCTGTCACTTTAAAATGTTTGGACCAAGCTGGTTCTTCCTGCCTACAGCAGACTGATAACATCTCGGCCAAGGCAAACTCACCAGCCTCAGCCTTATTTTTGATCCATCACTGTGCACGAGCACAGCGGCTCTCTGTTCTCTCCTTCCTCGTAGGGGATATTGAGAACAGCGGGAGCCATAGTCTCCTGCTGCTGTCGATCATATTCTCTGAGTGAACAGGGCTGAGCCCCTCTGTCTTTGTGTATAGATGCAGACAGGGCAGCGGCTTTCTGTGGGGTGCTCGCTGAAGAGGCGGAGCTAGGAACAACGGCTGGGATCCCAAGAAGTGGAGGGTCAGGGCTGCTCTGTGCAAAACCACTGCACAGAGCAAACAAGTATGACGTGTTTTTGTAATAGTAAACCTTTCATTTTCTTTTATCACTTTAACTCCTTCACGCTGACCGACTTCAAATATGCAGCCTCAGTGGACTGGGCTTTTTTTCGTGGGACTGCATTTATTTGTGCATCTCCTTACGACACGTTTCCAGCACAGAGACTGGGGTCTCGCCAAGAGGTTCAGGCCTTGTTCTAATGAGCAGGACCAGGGACATCCAAACCTGGGTCACCTGAGTCTTGTGATGGCCTCCGATTGGCTATCATAGTGATCAGTCACAGTGAAGCCAGCCCCTGTGTCTTCTGTGAATTGACGACATATACATTGTATCTTTCTCTGTCCTTGCAGAGAAAGAAAAAAAGTGTGTGTGTATTCAAAAAAATAATAATCTACGTCTGCCCCAGGGTTAGTTTTTGGGTCAGTATTTTTTGTGTGTGTGTCTGTTTTTTGTTTTTTCATTCATGTCGGTGTGCTTTAGGTAGGATTAAAAAAAAAATGCAAGATGTGTATCTACTGACTTTTTTTTTTAATTGAAGCCCTGTACACACGATCGGATATCTGATGGAATCTAATCCGATGGATTTTTTCATCGGATATCCGATGAAGCTGACTTTCATTAGTCTTGCATACACACTACCAGACTAAATTCTGACCGTGCCAAAACGCGGTGACGTAAAACACTACGACGAGCCGAGTTCAATGCTTCCGAGCACGGGTCGACTTGATTCTGAGCATGCATGGATTTTTCTCTGATGGAGTTCCACACAGACGATCAGATTTTTCTATCGGGTTTTTTATCCATAGAAAAAAATTAAAACATGTTCTATTTTTTAACACCGATGGAAAAAAGACTGATAGGTCCCGCACACGATCAGTTTGTCCGGTGAAAGCAGTCCATCGGTCTGTTCATCGGACAAACCGTTTGCGTGTACACGGCTTTAGTAGTAAAACATTTTTCCTGCCGGTAAATACGTTATACAGGCCACTTCCTGTTCCTCTTGTCTGGTCATAAGCCTAGGCTTATATATGAAATAATATGCAAAATGGCAAAGATGTTTTTATTACAAATTATGTGAGCAGACTGCAGTTCCTCTTTAAAATATAAAAGGTAGACCTACTGTGAAATAAAGTATACTGCTGTGTATTAGGAATTGTCTTCTTTTGTAACATAAAACACTTATTACCCTAGATAAATGCTTTATTGTGAGATCCTTGCCTTATAGTCAATTGTAAACAAAGTGCCATAGGCTTTGTATATGGGGTTGACTAATATTCAATGTCTTCCTTTTTCTTTTCAGATTGCGTTTGACTTCACCCTGTTATAGCTTGATGGCTTTTGGAGTGGTTTAAGACTCTTAATGAACAGCGGACCAGTACTGTACTTGCCAGTTTTATTAGCTTTATTTATGTTCATGTCTTGTAAATTTTCCAAAAAATAAATAAAGTAACTGCTACTAGGCCACACAATGGAGAAGGTATCTTGATTGTATGTATACTGTAATTGTAGGAATGTTATTTGTACAGACATTGAACAGAATATTTTAATAATTTGATTTGTTCTAAAAAAAAAAAAATCCTCTGTTTTATGAAATGCTGTTAGAGGACATTACCTTTTTTTCTTTCCTCGCCTGGTTAGGTTATTTAAAGAAATAATGTATATTTTATTTTTTTCCCTTTTTAAGCATGCATGCTGCCTTATTCTGTGTTCTGCAATGTTTCCTTGCAAGCCTGTAAGATAGATATATATATAAATGAAGCATACTGAAATCTGAACACCTTAAAGTTGCACAACCCCAGGGCATGTAACACAGAATCATCCTGTCGGCCTGAGCCTTCACTGTGCATTTTTATTATCTAATAGTTATCTTGTGCATTGCCTTACAGGTGGTGCCAAAAATTGCATTTTTTATACATTTTAAAATCAACAAATCTTTTATTTGTAAATAGATTTTTTCCAGGTGTTCGTCTAGAACATTTTTTTGTGGGCTATTGAAATGCAAACAAAAAAATAATAATTTTGAGATTAATAACTTTATTCTTGTTGGAACAATCCTGTTCTTGGCATGCTGACCATGGCAGTACTTTGTATAGATGAGTCAGTCTGGCATTAATTTAATTCCACGTATGTACTACATTTTAGTCCACCTGAGCCTTTCCATTAAACCGTGCAGCCAGATGATGTTCCATGATATTCCATTTTAATGTGTGATGCTGTCTTTGTAATTGCCTCACTGTCACTGTTGTCTTAAAATCCTATCATTCCTTCACCATTGTAAATTTCAGGGGTGGTGTGATGTTGTAGGCCCTCCTTGGAATTAAGAAAAAAAAAATTCCTGTTGCCTTTTTTTTTTTAATTGGGTTTTAAAAACAAACCTCAAAACTTTTCAGATATTCTGATGTACTCGTAGGTACTAAAAACCTGCATAGAGACAGTTTTTCACACCTATACCTCACTGTGAGTTGACTGCTGGCTTCACTGTTAGACGATCTCATCAAACTTGTGTTGCTTCATATTTACCTGAAATTCACCAGTAACTTTTGTGTTGTCCAGAACATGTATAAATTAATTGTACTTGTTGTTACCTTCTTCATTAAAGTTTTTGTACTTCACTATATGGAATGAATTCATGGTGATTGATTAAGGTTACAACTGAATTCTTTGTGCCTTGGATGATTTTATTTTTTAATTTAAAGTACCTAGAAAATCAGATGCATACCTGTAAAAAAAGGAAAACCTGTGTTTTGTAATATATTAGAGCACACAAGCTGGTCAGTGTTCTACATGGGTACCTTGTTTTTCTCATGTATAACTGCGTTGATGGTGATTCCTAATAAACCTTGCATTTTTTTCTGATTTTAATTGCTTTGTTAAATGTTGCTCACGTTATGAATTTATCTTGATTTTTATGTTTGGTCTATGCATTAAAATTTCATGTTTTCACAGAACTATGGGTAAAATGATTAGTATGCTTCTTGTAAACTATATACAGTAACTATATTGGACAAGTGTCTGGAAGACTGGAAAACATGACCTGTGAGTGGTCCCTTTAACCAGTACAGATCCGCGCTATTGACAAAATACGTCAACAGCGCAGACCTGAGGTGCTGGGGTCACATCTTTGGACGTCAATGTTTTTGTAATTCCCCCGCACACGCCACGCGGTGGCGCGCAGCGGGGAAAAACAGTGCCGTTGCATCGCCGAGGATTCGATGCGTGTACCCAGCGGCCGCGGTGTCCGTGTAAACACAGAGCTCCACGTCCTGTCAGGGAGAGAGACCACCGATCTGTGTCCCTTGTACATAGGGACACAGCATTGGTCACCTCCCCCAGTCACCCCCCTCCCCCCACACAGTTAGAACACACCCAGGATATACATTTAACCCCTTCCTCACCTGCCTGGCAGCTGCGATGGCCACCGGGCACCTGCGATTGCCCAGTAACTGAGCAGGACTGTGGCTCTGTGTGTGTAAACACAGATCCACGTCCTGTCAAGGAGAGGGGACCGATGGTGTGTCCCTTGTACATAGGGACAACCATCGGTCCCCTCCCCCCACAGTAAGAATCATTAACCCCTTGATCGCTCCTTAGTGGTAACCCCTTCAATGCCAGTCACATTTATACAGTAATTAGTGCATATTTATAGCACTGGTCGCTGTATAAATGTGAATGGCGCCAAAAATGTGTCCGATGTGTCCGCCGTAATGTCGCAGTCCCAATAAAAATCGCAGATCGCCGCCATTACTAGTAAAAACAAAATATTAAAAAAAAAATCATAATTCTGTCCCCTATTTTGTAGGCGCTATAACTTTTGCGCAAAGCAGTCGCTTATTGCGATTTTATTTTACAAAAATACGTAGAAGAATACGTATAGGCCTTAACTGAGAAAAAAAAAAGTTTAAAAAAAAATTGGGATATTTATTATAGCAACAAGTAAAAAATATATATTTTTAAATTGTCGCTCTTTTTTTTGTTTATAACGCAAAAAATAAAAACCGCACGGACGATCAAATACCACCAAAAGAAAGCTCTATTT
This sequence comes from Rana kukunoris, assembly GCA_029574335.1. Classification (NCBI taxonomy): domain Eukaryota; kingdom Metazoa; phylum Chordata; class Amphibia; order Anura; family Ranidae; genus Rana; species Rana kukunoris. The sequence goes on along the minus strand of CM056051.1, from coordinate 144,911,579 downwards.
GTGGGGAAAAAAAGGAAGCCAATTTTGTTTGGGTGCCACGTCGCACGACCGCGCAAATGTCAGTTAAAGTGACGCAGTGCCGGAAGCTGAAACTTCGCCTGGGCACGAAGGGGGTTTATGTGCCCAGTAAGCAAGTGGTTAATCTGGAGTGGGGGAGCCACTGTTTTGCCTGAGCTTCAGCCCAAAGGAAACATAATTCAAGCAGTAATAAAGGCAGTTGCTTACCCATACAGTGCATGGGATTGTACACCCCATCATACCATAAGAACATACCTTAACTATAAAATAAACACAACAAGGATTGTGGAGAAGTTTAGGCCGCGGCCTCTTTATTGAGTTTAAAACAATTTTAATTATGAAATTAAAGCGGTTCTCCGCCGAAAAATCGTTTTTTTCTATATGCGCTCTTTAAATCACTAAAAGCAATGTTGTTCTACACTCACTTGTTTGGTTCTCAGCCGCCGCTCCGCTGCTTCTCAGTGGCAAATAAGAACTTATATTCGCCCGTTCATCCCATTGCCATCTTGGATTTGGGCAGGAAGAGGAACCCTGCATGTCATTTCCTGTTATCGGTGGATGCTAATTAGGGAGCTCTTAGAAAGGCTCCCAGCATGCAGAGCGAGGGACAGGAAGCAGAAAAAACCCGAGGAAAACCCGACTAGCTACAAAACCGGAAGCCTCGCTGTTTATAAGGTATTGAAACACCTTATTTCTTTTTAATAGCCGATTAGGGATCCTTTAGCAGCGCTATTAGTAATCAAGTTAGGTCAATTTCAGGGTGGAGATCCGCTTTAACTTTAACCTTTAATACCAAACAGAATCGCTGTTAACCATTAACAGACCAACATGATTAGTCACTAAGACTCAAGCAGCAATATCTTATACCAACCAAATACCAGTTTACCAACCACTGTCCACCCACAAAATGGGCGACATTACCCAAAAAGATAGATCTTCAATATCAAACAAAGCTGTTGGTAACCAATAACAAATCAACTTGCTTAGTCACTACGACTCGAGCAGTAATATTTTATATAAAACAAGTAACAGCGTACATCCACTGTCCACCCACAAAGTGGGCGACATTACCCACATAAAGGGGGACCGCGACAAGGGGAATTATAGGGAAGGGAGGGTGGGAGAGCAGGTCAAAAGATCCAGAAGGAAAACTGAGGAGAATCCAGAGGTGAGTCCAGCTTGACAGACCTGAGGTAAATGCTGACTCCTCCCAGTGACAGGAGAGGATATAAGTAAAAGGTTACACTCATTGGCTAGATGTTTCCCACCAAAGGATTTGTCACCAATCCAGTGCTCTGCAGCTGAGATAAATCTTCCTAACAGCAGCAGGCAGCTTGTCACCTGAAACGCAAAACAGAAAGAACCAGCAAAGCAGCCATAGGGAGACATGCACTTATCAATTATCATAGCCCTCTATTAAGAGTAAAATGTATTCATTAAACAAATGGGTGTTAGGGGGCGACAATCCCATGGGGCCTCTTCTCTATTTTATTATTTCGTGGCCCTTACATGGGATTGTACACCCCATCAACCCCCATCATACCATAAGAACATACCTTAAATATAAAATAAACACAACAAGGATTGTGGAGAAGTTTAGGCCGTGGCCCCTTTATTGGGTTTAAAACAATTTTAATTATGAAATTAACTTTAACCTTTAATACCAAACAGAATCTCTGTTAACCATTAACAGACCAACATGCTTAGTCACAAGACTCGAGCAGCAATATCTTATACCAACCAAATACCAGTTTACCAACCGCTGTCCACCCACAAAGTGGGCGACATTACCCAAAAGCCAGGTTACTGTTCACAATCTAGCATTAGAAAATGCCCTTATTAATGACAAAGAAAATGTAACAAAAACATACCTCCCACATCTCAAATTATAGAGAGGGGCACCCTTCTGCACAGTAAGTAACAAAGGACACGTCCCCGGTTACAGGGACCTCAAGGATCTAATATGCAGAAAATGATTGGCTAAACAATATATGTGCTTTTTACTTCTACTTTTCATTTATAATGATTTTTCAAAATAACAAATGCAGTAATATAGAGGCTGGATAAAAATCTTAGTGCAGCATAACACTTTTGGCAGCAAAATAGTACATTTTGTATAGAGATGTACATATCAGACTAAAAAGCGGGACAACTGAAGCTGCATGAGGGACAGGGGAAATTTGGTCCCAATGGAGGGACAATTGGACACTATGCCAAATACTGCTAGACCTCTCAATGAACTCTGCAGATCACAGTAGGGATAAAATGAAGTAAATTTTATAATTAATATACAGTAAATTAGCATATCAATCAATTTTATGGTAACTGTACCATGAACTGAAGCCCAGGCCTAGAAAACCATTTATTTGTAGACAGGACAGTTCCCTTTTTTTTAATTCTTTTTTCAGAAGGTCTAATATTTTGAATCCCTTTCAGGTGAACAAGAAGGATATCTAACACAGCTCCCACTTGCAAATAGGGAATATGATCAGCCAACGATTTCAAATACATACCCCGTATACCCTGCAAGAGAACTGGATTTTTAACAGAAATAAAATCCTCTGCACTAGGCAACATATGAATCTCAACTATTCATACTATTATTTTTTATATATAAAAGGTGGGGACTTGCGTAATAAATGCAAAGAGCAGGACGTCCTGATGCACTCCCTATGTAGCAGCTGCATATCCTGCACCATAAACATCTTTTAGGGACAGATTTAAAATATGATTCTGATAAATGAGAGCCATTCATACGTGGCAAAAAAAAAAATTTGTAAATAGTGGAAATTGCTGAATCGGCTCTATTGGGCAATAGGAATGTCCTAAGGCATTAAATCATAACTGCCTATCCTTGTTTTGCTAATCTAATTCTGCAAACACTTTTGTTCAGCAAGTTAACAACTTGCCTCAAATAACCAGACTGAACTAAGTGGGAAAGCAGCTCTAATGTGTTTTATATGCAGAAGAACAGGTTGATTTCATAGCGGTATCGAAATTACATGACATGCTGAATGCAATTTGTGACCCAATAGCAGCATATAAACACTGCTTCTAAAATACTTTTAAGAACTCCTAACCAAAAAACGAGAATTATATGCAAAGTCATTATGTCTCAAACTCCTAACAGTTTTGGTGAAAGAGTGTGGAAACAATCACTTTAAAACATGTCATGAAGGCCAAAAAAGTTCTGCAGAGTTCCCTAAAGAGAAGCAACCAGTGGCATAGATAATGCAGGTTGTTTCAGCAAGGGAATGGAATATTATGTGAGGATAAAACTGCAAGCAAAAAAATGTTTTTAAGGATGTTGTAGGCCATTGCTCACTGCTGGGGTAACCACTGTCCTGAAACACTGGAAACATAGCAAAACAAAGCATCTACTATTAAATGTTTGGCTACCCTGAAAATGTCTTACTTTGACCTAAACATTAAATAAAGACCAGGAAGAACCATATATCTTAGACAATTAATTGCATAAGAAACGCTATTCTAACATGCACCAATAAGAGGCTCTGGCGGCTGAACTGCTTGCTCCAAAGTGCCACAGCCACAACAACAGGGAGGAGCCCAAGTGAACAATATTCTTAGGGATACCATGAAAATGCAATATTCTGGTCAAAACGCTGAACATTATTTACCAGACCAGAAATGACCACATTCAATATACTAATGTTGCATCTGTAGATAACTAGGAAATGTTCATCTAAAACTAACTCCACCTGACACATAGAGCTAACATTTTAAGTTGAAATAAATTACGCCAAAACCATTAGGTACTCTTTTACCTTCTAACAAAACCAACATGCCAATAAGGGAATTTAAGGCCAGAGATGAGAATCACCCAGCCCACTAGTAAAATTCTGCTCACAGGCATAATGCCTGATACAAACACTAAAATGCCCAGGGACAACTGAATCACATAAACAGTATACACATTTCTGATAAGATGGTTCTGAAAAGATACTGTGTCTTTTTTGTAGGAGTCTATTAATCCATCCTGGCAAACTCTATACCGACACCAAGAAAAAAAAAATGTGGAGCAAGGCAGAACTGTGATTCGGCAGATAAAGGGACATGATACCATCAAACTGGAAGACCAGGGGAATCACTTTCCCCATGCTCACTGGACTCTGGCTTTGAGAACAAACTTCCCACCAGGCAACGGTGTTTTCAAAGCAGATTTCTGCAGCACTGTAGCATAAATGCATTGTGATTTAGTAAAAGAAAATCTGAGCCCTATACTGAATTGAGAGTAGGAGGAGCATTGAAGGATGCAGATCTGTGTGGCAGAGCCTCAGAGGATATCATGTAGCTACACCAAAAACCTTCCAGTTCTTTACTATTGAATCTTCATGCTGCTCATCAAGAAAATACATTTGAGATGAAACAAGAAGAGTATGACCAGGGACTCACAAGCTCCTGACCAAAAGCAGAGAACAAAAAGATTTAATGTCAGATTTGACTAAATGGGCATCTGATCAAATGATCTAAATCACAAAAAAAGCTTGATATACTGTAGATTTAGGTATATCAATGAGAATATGCTATTCGATCAATAAAGAACATGAACCCTTAAGGAACTGACAAATAATTAAACTCATTGTTTTTTTTCAGGAATCACAGCTAAAGGTGATATCCTAAATAAACACATGGAGGCGGGATCCTCACTGAATAAATTTATTTTGAAAATCTTAAAACACTATCATGTCTACATGTCATGTTCTGTGACACACTGTGAACTGTATGTGTACTGCTTTTTTCTTAATAAAACTTGGGGAAAATATATGTAGAAACACAATATCAGGCAACTCATTCACAGATGTAAAACGTACAAGCCCTAAACAGCCTAATTCCTGTGAAGAAAGTAAATAAAAACCCTCAGATGTAATTTTCACACAATCTCCACTAACAACCCTGACATGTTGTATACTGCACAGGAGCACTAACCATCCTAGCACAGTACTGTACCTGCAATAACTGCAGCAAATGAAAACACAATGAAGACATTTCACAGGTCAGAAGTGTGATAAGTAAACTATAAATGAAAGCATAGAGAGCTGAGAGTGAACAAGGAGGGGGTGACTAAAGGCTGACAGACAGAGCACACTGAGCTGGGAAGACACTGACAGAGGAGACTGAAGCAGACAGAACAGAGTGAAGTGTGTGTACATTCCCAGCCCTCAGAGCCTTCACTTACCCCCTAGTCTGTGGTAATGATGATGATGATCCTGTTGGAAAAGTGTTGATCACGCTGTCAGCCCATGGTAGCAGTTTCAGACCTGCTGCCTACCTGGCCTATGCTTGGCAGGAACAGTGGTGCTGTGGGTGTCTGAGTAGGGGCTCCTTATCCTGTGTATTCTTTCACAGTAGCTTCTGTCCTGTCAGCCTGTGCACTGACACTTCCAGTCAGCGGTCCTCTTCTTCTGGTCCCTGTAAAGTCCCAGTGGTGATGCGATGTGATGCTCCTATGGTTTTTTCTCAGGTCCAGGTCTGCCTACAGGTGGATGAAAAATTCCATGTCTGGCCTCAGGTAACCTGTTACCATCAGTATTTAGAGTATACCTGGCACTTCAGGAATGAGAGGCACAATACAGGCCCACAGATGTAAGTGAAGACACAGCTGTCACCAGTGAAAACTGAGGGGGGGGGGGAGTGAAATAGAATATCCATTCTGGGCTGAGAGTAGGTCAAAAGATCCAGATGGAAAGCTGAGGAGAATCCAGAGGTGAGTCCAGCTTGACAGACCTGAGGTAAATGCAGACTCCTCCCAGTGACAGGAGAGGATATAAGTAAAAGTATACACTCATTGGCTAGATGTTTCCCGCCAAAGGATTTGTCACCAATCCAGTGCTCTTCAGCTGAGATGAATCTTCCTAAAAGCAGCAGGCAGCTTGTCACCTGAAACACAAAACAGAAAGAACCAGCAAAGCAGCCATAGGGAGACATGCACTTATCAATTATCATAGCCCTCTATTAAGAGTAAAATGTATTCATTAAACAAATGGGTGTTAGGGGGCGACAATCCCATGGGGCCTCTTCTCTATTTTATTCTTTCGTGGCCCTTACATTCTAAAAGTTTTCACAGCACTTCACTTTTTCCACATTTTGTTACAGTCTTATTCCAAAATGTATTAAATTCATTCTTTTCCTCAGAATTCTACAAACAATACCCCATAAAGACATATTGAAAGAGGTTTGTTTGAAATCTTTGCAAATGTATTAAATTAAGTGCTTGCCGCCTGCCACATGACTATATACATCAACAGAATGGCACAGGCAGGCAGATTGGTGCACAGGTACGTCCCTTTGAATCTGCAGCCCAGCGGGCGTCTGTGCCCGCCGTGTGCCTCGCGAGTGAGGTTGCGGGTCCCTGGAACTCGATGTTCCCGGAATTCCCGCGATTGCGGTCGGCAAGAGCAGAACAGGGGAATGCCTTTGTAAACAAGGCATTCCCCTATTCTGCCTAGTGACACTGTCACTGATGACCGTTCCCCGGGAACCTCATCTGTGCCCACTAGTACTGTCTGCCACTGCCCACTGGTGCAAAAAAGTGCCACCTATCAATGCCCATCAGTGTCACCTCTCAGTGCCCACCAGTGCAGCCCATTGGTGCCCATCAGTGCAGCCTCATCAGCATACATCAATGAAGGACAAAAATTACCTGTTTGCAAAATTTTATAACAAAATATAAAATGGGTTTGTATTTTTTTATTTTTTTTATTTGGTCTTTATTTTTTTTAACAAATGATAAAAACCGCAGAGGTGATCAAATACCACCAATATTTGGGTGTAGCGTTGTATGACTGTGCAATTGTCATTCAAAGAGTGAGATCGCTGAAAGCTGAAAATTGGTCTGGGCAGGAGGAGGTTTTTAAGTGCCCAGTAAGCAAATAAAATATTAAAAAATTATATTTACTAGTTTCAACCTCCTAATAGTATATACAGTATATCTCTTCTAATTGTATACACAGTATATCTCTTCTGTCTATTCTCAGAGTGGATTCGATAATTTGCTCCCTAACCGTATAGTTGGTTATTTTATATTTATCACTGCATAGAGATATTTAAGAATAAATTGCCTTCACTTTTGACTTTACATTCCAAGTTATACACCACACTTCTTTTTTTTTTTTTTTAAGGTTATTAACCGATTAATCGAAACAATAATTGGCCAACTAATCAATTTTGAAAATAATCGTTGGTTGGCGCCCTACTTTTGTTGTGTACATTTTTAACCACTAGCTGACGGCCTTACGACTTTGTACGGCCGCAGCGCGGCTCTACTTCCCTAACAGGCCGTGTTTTTACTTGGACACAGCCAAACACAGATCGTGGTAAATAGCCAATCACAGCGGCTATTTACAGTGCGATCTGTGTGGCCAATGAGAGATGATCTCATATGTAAACATATGAGATCATCTCTCATTGCCGACTCTCCCCTCCTCACACAGACACCGCGTGTGAGGAGGGAGAAAAATCTAGTAACCAGTAACCAGCGATTAAAAAAAAAAAGTGACCAACCAGTGCCCCCAGGACCACCTGTGCCCCCCCCCAGTGCCCCCCAGTACTACAGTGCCCACCAGTACCACCGTGTGCCCACCAGTACCCCCGTGCCCACCAGTACCACTGTGCCCACCAGTACCACTGTGCCCATCAGTACCACCGTGCCCATCAGTAACAACTGTGCCCATCTGCCACCTAAGTGCACATCTGCAATCAGGGCCCACCTGTGCCACCTCATCAGTGCCCACCTGTTCCACCTCATCAGTGCCCACCTGTGCCACAGTCAATCAGTGCACATCAGTACCCATCTCAGTGCCATCTGTACCGCCTCATTAGTGCCATCTGTCCCGCCTCATCAGTGCCCACCTGTGTCCACCAGTACACAGGCCTCATCGGTGCACATCAGTACCCATCTCATCAGTACCCGCCTCAGTGCCATCTGTGCCGCCTCAGTGCCATCTGTGCCGCCTTAGTGCCATCTGTGGGCATTTGTACTTTCCTGGCTTGTTAGGGTCTCAAGAAATGAGATAGGCCTTCAGTACATCAGGTGTAATCAGATGTGATAATTTTTTATGATTTGCACTATAGTTTGTAGACTCTAAAACTTTCACACAGACCAAATAATTTCCAAAAACGTTGGGTTATTTTTATCAAAGACATGTAGCAGTATAAATTGTGGCGAAAATTTATGAAGAAAAACTTTTTTTCCCAAATTTTTGGTCTTTTTTCATTAATAGCGCAAAAAATAAAAAACGCAGAGGTGATCAAATACCATCAAAAGAAAGCTCTATTTGTGGGAAAAAAGGGACAAAAAAATAATTTGGGTACAGTGTTGCATGACTGAGTAATTGTCATTCAAAGTGTAAGAGCGCTGAAAGCTGGTCTCGTCAGGAGGGGTGTTTAAGTGCCCAGTATGGAAGTGGTTAAAGAAACACAATTGTAATTGGGTGAGAGGGCTAAAGTTGCGCTGTGAGAAAAATAATAAATCTAAATAACAATAAGTGGTATACTAATTCAGTGTAACTCCAGTTTGGAACAAAGTTCAGGTTGCTACAAAACAAGTCCAGAGTTGTGGATTAAGATGAGCAGATATTCAATCATGCATAGTAATATTGGCAACAATCCTGAAAAAGTGAAGTCCAACAGACAGTGCAGATTCAAATGCCACCACCAGCAAACACTTGTAAAATGGAGGCTTACCAGAAGGCAAGCATAACCAGCTTGCGGCTGTAACCCCAGCCAGGGCCTTTTTGAGACAGCAGCGGAAACAAATGAGCTGGAGATCTTCCAGGTGGATCATCAGCAGTTGATCATAACAAAAAATAGAAACTCACATAGTGAAGTTCAGCAAGACAATAAGTGTGTGTACAAACAGTCGTGACTTAAATGTGAAAGAAAGCCACCACCACAGGAATACCCAATAAGATGGAGGCTTACCAGCCGTACGTTTCGTCATAAAAGTGCCCCAGACGACGTCAATTTTATGACGAAACGTACGTTGGGAAGGAGACATGCTGACGTATGACGTGACGGTCCGATCAGAACGGGCGTTCGAGTAAGCCGGCCGGCTTTACATTTTCTGCTTTTTATTTCATCTGCCTTTGTAAGTGCAATTTTTATTAAACTTTGGATCATCTCTACATACTTCACTATGTGGGCATATTATTTATTTTTTGTTAACATCGATGATGAGGTATCCGGATGACCTATAGGACATCAAAGTCAACTGCTGATCTAAAGGCCCAGGCTAGGGTTTTAGCCACAAGTCGTTTTACACTGGCTTTCTGGTAAGCCTCCATCTTATTGGGTGTTCCTGTGGTGGTGGCTTTCTTTCACATTTAAGTCACGACTGTACACACAGAATTGTCTTGCTGAACTTCTTCCAGGTGGATCATCAGCAGTTGATCATAACAAAAAATAGAAACTCACAAGTTTCTATTTTTTGTTATGATCAACTGCTGATGATCCACCTGGAAGATCTTCAGCTCATTTGTTCCCGCTGCTGTCTCATAAAGGCCCTGGCTGGGGTTACAGCCGCAAGCTGGTTATGCTTGCCTTCTGGTAAGCCTCCATTTTACAAGTGTTTGCTGGTGGTGGCATTTGAATCTGCACTGTCTGTTGGACTTCACTTTTTCAGGATTTTTGCCAATATTACTATGCATGATTGAATATCTGCTCATCTTAATCCACAACTCTGGACTTGTTTTGTAGCAACCTGAACTTTGTTCCAAACTGGAGTTACACTGTATTAGTATACCACTTATTGTTATTTCGATTTATTATTTTTCTCACAGCGCAACTTTAGCCCTCTCTTGTATTTTTTGGTGTGTATAACACTTGTTGTTGCAGCTCATGTTGTTTAGGTTATATTCTGTTTTCTATTCCTAGCGCGGTAACCTTGTTCTTTTTACAATTGTAATTGGGTATTTTAAGAGTAATAACATTGCAGTTTAACACTGTACAGTACAAGAATATGCAAGAGTTTGGGGGTAAGTAGAAAATTTGAACATAACAGGCACTCAGATGTTCAGTTCGATAATAACATTTACAACATACTGTACGTATAATTGTGCCTTTTTAAGACCTTTTGCTACACAATTCAGGGAGTTAATCACCAATAAATGCTGATAAAGTATAATTTTGCTGAACTGTATTACCGCATTTATCGGCTTATAACACACACCCTAACTCTAAGGGGGAAGTTTCAGGAAAAAAACTTTCCACGGCCCCCTGCGTATAACACGCAGGTACAGTTTACCCTCTATTTTCAGGGTAAAAAAAGTGAGTGTTATACGCCAATAATCACAGTAATCACTTCAGATATATTGGGCAATTAATTGGATTTCCATTTTCTAAGAACAATCTAGCGAGCTGCTAAAAGTATGTGAGTGACAACAGAATGAAATAAGTGTGGGTGTGCATCTATACCAATAATGAGTAGGGCTGGATCCGGTTATCGGAAAGTAAGGCTCCCTGGTTAAACTAGGACATATGAATGTGGAGAACTTGGCCAGCTGGAAGGGTGTATAATACCATCTATTAATAATCTTAAACATCTCCCAGTGATTTGATGCAGTGAGTTGCACTATAAATCAGCAGATTGCCATTGGTTGGGAGTAAACAAGGTATGGGGTTCTCCCTCCCATTTTAGCATTGTAGTGGGTTTTCGAAACATGGTCTTATCTCGTAGAATTTTCTAAATAAAGGACATTCCTCTTTTTAGTGGCTCTGTTGAGGTATAACATTTTTCTTAAAAACACCTTTGGATATGCATGAGGCTTCAGGATTAGGTGTTTGGCCAGTAAATGTAAAATATGAGAACATGTAAAGTGGACTGCCCTTGGCAGGCCAAAATCCTCCACCATTGTTTCCTCACTCTTGTGTTTAGAAGCAAAAACCTTGCATAGTTTTTAGGCCATAGTGGGAAAGAGACTTGGTGGAAAACATTGGTATAATGTAATCTAGGATGTGCAGAGGGAATTTGACAGCTTCATTTTGAATGTTATAAGCAGTTTTATTAAGGCTGCTCCATGTTCACAAGGATACTTGGCTGGTTGGAGGTAGAGCGGAGAGATCCCATGGCTTCCATAAATTGTTTTAAGTCAGGAGTAGGTGCTCTGGAAGTTTCTAGGTCTAACCACAAAGAATCATCGCCATCTCTAAGTTGATGCTTGATCTTGTCCATGTGAACTGCTCATTAATAGTCACGGATATCCACTAAGGTACAAATTATCCCAGGGGGCGAAGGAAGGAAAGCAAGGGCTTATTAAAATGACAAACACATCACTAATGGAGTAAAGTATAAAAACATTATTTTTAAATGTAAAACATGGTAATTAATTATGGTCATTAACTTGCTCATAAATAGTATAGCTAGTCACAATAGACTAGGCAACCAAATTCACATATATTTGGGACAAATTCAACATGTAACATAAATTAAAAAAATGTCCAGATGCCAGGTGTATTGGACAGGTTGCTCTCACTCGGACAGTGACAATTAATCAGCAAATGCTGTAGGTGAAACAACCAGTTGCCAGCCCCCTGGAGGCCTGAGCCATGGGGAAGGAGCCTTCTCATGGTTTAGGGCTTCCGGAAAAAACCTTGTCCGGAGAAGAAAAAGGTCAGTCCACATGCCAACAGTAAAGCATCATGAGACTCATGTGGGGATGCTTCTCAGCCAAGGGAGTGGGCTCACTCAACAGAACACAGCCATAAATAAATAATAGTACAAAAGCATTGCCCTGAAAGCAACATCTCCCAATTACCCAAGAACAGTTCGGTGACGATGACTTCTTCATAAGGTAAAAGTGATAACAAAGTGGCTTGGGTAACAAAACATTACAATTTTGGGTTCATGGCCAGGAAACTCCCCAGACCTTGATCCCATTGAGAACTTGTGGTCAATCCTCAAGAGTTGGGTGAACAAAAACCCCACACAAATTCTGATGAATTCCAAGCATGGGCTGTAGTTATTGGGGCAATGTGTTCATTTTGAAAGCTGCTAGCTATCCAGACCAGGAGAATTCACACAGTGGCATGTGTTTGTCAGTTTTGGCAATACGATTATATTCAGCAAGGGAAGATAATTTAGCTGTTTGCATGATTCTTTGGTATAAAATAACTTGCATGCTCCAAGACCTAGTGTGTTTTTTCCAATCTTCTCCTTTTTATAATTTTTCATGATTGGACTACTTTGGGAGTTGACCATTACATATACCTTTGGAGTTTCCTGGCTGATCGCTGGTTGGTGAATTCTAGACACACATCTAGACATCCATAAGGAGACACAATGTCCCAGGAGGGCATTCGGCCCAATAAAGCCCATTGGACCCCCCACCGTAAGGTGAGCTGTGGGTCTACTCCATCCGGTAAGAAGTACCCAACTCAATGTTTTCCTCTTCAAGATTTGTTTGAATGTACCCATTTGAAGCAAACGTTCCATTCTCATTTTCCATGGACTTATATATGGGATAAATTTATATTTATATTTGTTTCACTGTTTCACTGAGCTGATTTCATTGAATCATTTTTTTCTATTATATATTTTTCTACCTAACTTTGTCATACACAGGTTATATATGACCTATTTGTCACATAGGTGGTTTAAGATTTATTAGTCCCTCTTCCAAGGGGACATTTTCACTGGCGCTACACTTTTATTTTATATTTTGTACACATTTCCATTGTTGTGTTGGCTGCCTCACATTATCATTATTTGTTAGTTTAGCGCAATATAGTCACTTATATAATATTTCTGCTGAGCACTGTGAGAGAACAAAGTCAATAGGCTGCATGCTTATATACAGGGCTTGATTTCTTACACCAGTGCAGTGACCATCAATAAAAGCATTATTTTGGTCAATTACATCAACAAGTACTACCGTTTACCGGCATTAAACGTAGAAAACACGGCCTATCTGCACATAGCATTTAAACACCATTGATGGTGGCACATGGCAGAAAGGACCAGCCTAAACTTTTAATGCTGCCTGAACACTTGCAAGATTCTTTCTTTTAAAAAACATGCTATCAAAGCTTTAGACTGTAAACTTTGGGTAATCCTCCTAGGAAATTGGTTTGAGATTTAAGGAGACACTCATGCCACATGACCAATCCTGAAAATATCAGCTCATGCTCAGGAGATGGGATTTAACCACTTATCCACCACCTGCCATCAAATGACGGCGGGAGGCTGACCCTATTGTTCTGGGTGGACATCATGTGACTTTTTAAGCCACTAGGGGGTGCGTTGCGTCACTGGGGACCCGATGCGTGTGCCTGGCGGCTGCGATGGCCACCGTGCACCTGCGATTGCCCAGTAACTGAGCAGGACTGTGGCTCTGTGTGTGTAAACACAGATCCACGTCCTGTCAAGGAGAGGGGACCGATGGTGTGTCCCTTGTACATAAGGACAACCATCGGTCCCCTCCCTTCACAGTAAGAATCATTAACCCCTTGATCGCCCCTTAGTGTTAACCCCTTCCCTGCCAGTCACATTTATACAGTAATCCACGCATTTTTATAGCAGGGATCGCTGTATAAATGTTGAATAGTCCCAAAAATGTGTCAAACGTGTCCGCCGCAATATCGCAGTCACAATAAAAAGTGCTGAGCCATTACTAGTAAAAAAAATCTATCCCCTATAACTTTTGCGCAAACCAATCAATATACGCTTATTGTGATTTTTTTTTTTTTTTAACCAAAAATATTTAGAAGAATACGTATCGGCCTAAACTGCGGAATTTTTTAATTTTTTTTTCAAAAAGTGGATATTTATTATAGCAAAAAGTAAAAAATATTGTGTTTTTTTTTCAAACTTGTCCCTTTTCTTTTGTTTATAGCACAGGTAATAAAAAATGCAGAGGTGATCAAATACCACCAGAAGAAAGCTCTATTCGTGGGGAAAAAATTATAAAAATTTCATTTGGTTACAGTGTTGCATGACTGCGCAATTGTCATTCAAATTGTGACTGCGCTGAAAGCTGAAAAATGGCCTGGGCAGGAAGGGGTGAAAGTGCCCTGTAGGCAAGTGGTTAAAGAGGACCTTTATTTTGAAAGCTGTGCCCATAAAAAAAGTAAAGCTTGCAAAAGACTGGTCTGCTGTATTGTCTATTGGCTCACTGCAGATCATCTGTTTCCCAAGACCAATGTACTATGCCTTTTTGTCCCACTGTTTTGTGGAGTGTGCCATCTTGGCTGAAGAAGGCCTTTGCTTCCTGTCGCTAGACCTACCGCGTTTCCCCGAAAATAAGACCGGGTCTTATAGTAATTTTAGTCACAAAAAACACACTAGGGCTTATTTTCAGGGTAGGGCTTATTTATTTACGGTATGTACATTAAACAACTGTCTGGCTGGTTGTTGCTTTAATAAAAATCCTGTTCCTTTAAAGCATGATAAACAACACAGTATTTGTGCTGTGTAATTTATCGCTCTCTATTTTCTGTTAAAATCTGAAAATGCTGTGTCCTCTGTCTTCCACTCGGGCCCCCCCCTCTTATCAAGTCAGGAGTCTCCGTTTTTTAGATCATTATTTCTGGTACTGTGATACTGTGTCATATTGTGGTATGAGGTTCAGTTTTATACTGGTATACTGGTAAAAGTATGGTACCTGTTTAACTGCTTTTTTTTCTTCACTGAGATCTGAGGTGATGATTACGGTAGAGAGGACGTCAGCCCGCACCGTGCAGTAAAAAGGGAGGGGGCGCAGACGTCAGTGGGAGGAGAGGAGGAAAAAGAAGAGCCGAGATTGCGGCTGATGTCACTGCGCTGAAGACGGCATCTGGAGGGAGGAGGGGAGGGAAGAGAATAGCCGCGATCCCTGGCTGATGCGTGCACAAGAGGAAGCAGCAGCAACCATCAGCCAGGAGGAGAGAAGAGGGGCAGCGGTTGGTGCAAAGTTTGTTTTAAATATACCGCAGCAAACAGAGACCTTTAGCCAGCATTGAATTTTTTTTTACAGAGATTTACTAGGTCTTATTATCGGGGTAGGGCTTATATTGCAGCCCACCCCGATAATCCAGGTAGGGCTTATTTTCGAGGTAGGATGTACTTTCGGGGAAACACGGTATTCTACTTGAAGGGTCGGTAAGGATCAAGAAGCAGAAGGAAAGATGAGCCCAGGACCACAGGAAAACTCTTCCGCAGAGTTAGATCTCTGGAAAAGACTATTCCTGGTTCTGTCCTGCAGCTAATGACTCTGGATGCGATGTGTATAATGTTTCTTCCATGCTTACAGCTACTGTATCATTCCTCATCTACTGAACCTGAGGATACAGCTGTTCTAGTACAATCTGTGCTAATTGACCCCAATGTCTCCATAAAGAGGAGACATCACAAGAGGGTTTGTTCTTAAGCTAAATTTGTATGCAAGTTGGAATAGGTACGCTTTTTTTGTAAGTGTAACTCCAGCCAAAAAATTACGGGAGTGAACTTCCCTTCGTAGGGGTAGATTTCCTCTCACTTCCTGTTGTCTCAGGGACAGGAAGTGTGATTAGACCCTCTGAATGAGGATACAGACAGCAGTAAAAACCTTGCAGTGGCTTTAACCCCACAACAAACAGTACTAGCCAAAATGAAAAAATTAATATATACAACTTGCATAGCTTTTCTTACTCATCTTAAATGGCCCTGTAGTATCTCAGGTATTCAATAAATGTACAGTAAACTCCGACGAACCCTTGCTATTGTAGTGCAAAGTGCATTTGCCTTTCATAAATAACCCCTCCATACAAACAACTTTACAGACCTGAAGCTTGCATCGAGATCAGTGGTGGGCAAACTACGGCCCGCGGGCCGTATACGGCCCGCCGGACCTTTTAATCTGGCCCCCGGGCGGGCGCTGGCTATGGCGTTGTAGTGGCTGGCCGATGGGCGAATTACATCGCACAACGTCTCCTCCTGGATAGTCAGTGGCTAGCAGCTAGCTGGAGAGAGGAGACGTTGCGCGATGTAATTCGCTAGCAGCTAGGGGAGGCGAGGCCGTGGGCAGAGTACGGCTTGAGCTGTACGTGCAGGCTCAGGCAGGTAGTTGACGTCACGTCAGATGACGTCAACTCCTTTCCACGCGCCTGTGAGGAGCGATCCATGCGCCGTGAGCCTGTGAACAGTGACTGGCGGCTGGCCATCCTAGGTGCATAAAACAGAAATGTAATAGTCATCCATCACATCGGGACTTTCATCTGTACTGATGGTGAGTGATTGTTGCTATGCGACACAGATTGATGAATAACATCCATTATTCTATACTTCTATCTATTTTCTGTTTTCTGTGGTGTCTGTCGCTTGTCATGCTTTGTGCCCATTTTATCTTCTCTTTTTTTTAGTTTCTGACATCATCAGCTGGTTTATGTCATTTTAGCAGAAAATGCACCAATATATTGCAAACCAAATGGGCACAAAGCATGACAAGCGGCAGACACCACAGGAAACATAAAATAGATATGGTAAGAGAAGCCACCGTGTCCATCAATTGTCACCACTGTGCCATGCCATCAAAAGCAATCACTGTGTCATCAATTGTCACCACTGTGCCATGCCATCAAAAGCAATCACCGTGCCATCAATTGTCACCACTGTGCCATGCCAAATGCAGCCACTGTGCCATCAATTGCACCACTGTGCATGCCAAATGCAGCCACTGTGCCATCATCAAATGCAGCCACTGTCACAATTGTCACCACTGTGCCATGCCAAATGCAGCCACTGTGCCATCAATTCTTACCACTGTGCCATGCCAAATGCAGCCACTGTGCCATGCCATTAAAAGCAATCACTGTGCCATCAATTGTCACCACTGTGCCATGCCAAATGCAGCCACTGTGACATGCCATAAAATGCATCCACTGTGCCATCAATTGCCACCACTGTGCCATGCCATCAAAAGCAATCACTGTGCCATCAATTGTCACCACTGTGCCATGCCAAATGCAGCCACTGTGCCATGCCATCAAAAGCAATCACTGTGCCATCAATTGTCACCACTGTGCCATGCCAAATGCAGCCACTGTGCCATGCCATCAAATGCAGCCACTGTGCCATCAATTGTTACCACTGTGCCATGCCATCAAAAGCAATCACTGTGCCATCAATTGTCACAACTGTGCCATGCCATCAAATGCAGCCACTGTGCCATCAATTCTTACCACTGTGCCATGCCATCAAAAGCAATCACTGTGCCATCAATTGTCAACACTGTGCCATGCCAAATGCAGCCACTGTGCCATGCCATCAAAAGCAATCACTGTGCCATCTATTGTCACCACTGTGCCATGCCAAATGCAGCCACTGTGCCATGCCATCAAAAGCAATCACTGTGCTATCAATTGTCACCACTGTGTCATGCCATCAAAAGCAATCACTGTGCCATCAATTGTAGTTTTGTAAAATAACTATTTTATGATTTTCTACCTTAAATTAATTTAAATTAATATTTAATGTTACAAATTTAAATTTTATTTATATTAATTCACACATACACACCGTCCATCTACTCTTGGTCCGGCCCCCGGGTCCAATATATGAACCCATTGCGGCCCTCGAGTCAAAAAGTTTGCCCACCCCTGATCTAGATCCTCCAAATAGTATACCATTGGCAGCCATACATGTAAAGTATATTATTCTATTGAAAATCATATACTTGTTTTGTTTATTAACAGATTTAAATATTCCTGAAATATTTTTGATTAGTTGTATTGGTAAATGAAACCCATGTTAAGAGAAAAGTATGCGGGTGCCATTGCTGAACTACTTCTGAAATTGCTAGTTGTCTAGAACGCTAAAGCTTTGAACCTTGCAATTGGTGACCTGGAACAAGTATGTAGGAAGTGAGAGTAAAGTCAGAATATATGATCTACTTAACATCTCTATGTCATTGTCATATAAACTTTAAAGCAGGATCTAGAAAATTGTGGAACATACACCAAGATCACAAGAAGATAAGCAGCTTCATGCTTTACTTACACTAGAAAGGTCACCAGCAGGAGGAAGGAAGTTCTAATTCCCTTAGACCCCATTCACACCTAAGCGTTTTGTAGCTTGAAGCCTGAAGGTACAAAACGCTGGAGGGGAAAAAAATCTATTATTCTCTATGAAGATGGTTCACATCTCCACTCCAAAACGCCTGAAGCCAGAAGTTCCAAAATGCCTGAAACTCAAACAAGTTCTGGGACTTTTTTTAGGCAGATTTTGGCGTTTTTCTGCTTTTAACATTGGTGACCCCTAGACCTGTCCAAATCGCGGCAAAACACGAAAAAAAAATGCAAAAATCGTGGCAAAACGCGGTAAAAAAATCAGCAAAAATCACGGAAAACGCTACGCTCAGGTGTGAAAGCAGACCTTATTTAGAATATGGTGTCCAGTTCTGGAGACCTCACACACTCAAAG
Organism: Rana kukunoris; assembly: GCA_029574335.1. NCBI lineage: Eukaryota > Metazoa > Chordata > Amphibia > Anura > Ranidae > Rana > Rana kukunoris. Next base: position 144,893,173 of record CM056051.1, on the reverse strand, counting down.
ATGTTGATAAAATAGAACGAGTCCAGAGACAGGTAACAAAAATGGTAAAAGGTCTGAGGGATAAAACATATGAGAGTGACTTCAGGAACTTATGATCACTTGCTAATCATGTCTCTGTATTTTTTCTGCTATACCCAAATGTTATAGAAAAGTGTAAGCTGACAAAAATTTGGGCAGGATTTCAGAGAATAGGTAAAGGGTTTTGGTAAACCCGTGTGGGTTCATTCACATCAGTGACCATGTCCAGTTGCAGTAGAACAAGAGAAGAGTTGGGGGGAGCAGATGTTTCCAGATCTCCTCTTGCTTGTCATCCTGAGCACATTTGTTGTGGATCTGGGAAGAGCAGGAGAGCATTGGAACGACAGAGGATGGTGTGGCCACACCACCAGCAATGTAAAAGTGATTGAGTGACTATATAGCTGCTTGAATCACTTTTACATTAGAGACAGGGGTTGGCTGGAGAAAGAAAAAGCAGGCTTAGCCATTGGTTTGTTGTACACCCTTCACGCTCTGGACATATGTACAATTTTTTGATTGCCATTATTCTGGCTTGTAGAATCAGTGAGTTACAGTCTCTTTCTGTTTGAGAGCCTTTTCTTTCTATTTTTGAGGACTATGTTATTCTCAAAAAGTATTTGGGGTTTTTGCCCAAAGTATCCATTTCCTTTTATAGAATGTTTTGCAACAATAGATCTGGACACAGAGAAACGTTTCAGTTTGCAGGATGTCAGAAGAGGTGGATGTAGATAGTCCATTTCAAATTATGCAGACATTTCTGTCTTTTGTTAATGCCCATTCCAGAGCCTTGGTGACTTTGTGGGCAGAGTGGACAGAGCTGGTGCTATGCATGGAAAAAGTTAAACTAATGCAGCTACCACATCAGGGGATTTGCAGGCATTATGTTTTAATAAATTCTTTACATTGTTTAACTGTTTTGACTTGGAAACACCCAGCAGGGTCAGAACTGCATGCTAAGCACATCACCTGTGTGACCTCTAAGCTGGAAACCATAAGGATTTTAGGTATAATAGCACACAAAGTCTTGTTCTGAAATATTAATTGTATAATAATCTGTCGTTATTTTGAGTTAGTATAGTGAGAGAAAAATACTTGTGGCAAATATACAAGAAGGTTTTTCTGTACAGTAGCACAAAGCAACATCTATTTTAATATCATTAATGAAGGAAAAGCTGTGAAGAATCAAATACACATTTTATTTTGTTATTTATTGACTATTGCCACATTTATTTTTCATTATAAAGCAGTCAACAAGGGGTCAAATGCCATACTGCATGTATACATGTACATTCATATTGCGTGCACCGGCATATAGCGCACATCCCCAACCTGGAAGGTCAATTTTAGGAAAAAAAGGAAAATACTTACAGTTTGAATGCCCCTCGTCGGTGTCTTGCCCGGCATCCATCCATTTCCGGTCCGGCATCCGTCTGCGGCCTCGGTGGTGTCCTCCCCGCTTCTCCCACGCTGTTTTTGAGCCGATCCCCACTTCCCGCGCTGTGTTTGAACGCCGCCACCGACATATACCGAGCGCAGTACACTCGGGCACGCTCGGCTCCTCTCGCATAAAGGCTAGGAGGTGGCACAATGCGTTACCGCGAGGGGAGCCGAGCCTGGCCAAGTGTACTGCGCTCGGTATATGTTGGCGGCGGCGTTCAAACACAGCGCAGGAAGCAGGGATTGGCGTATATCGCGCACCCACGATTTCCCCTGAGGGAAGTGAGGTCCGTGGCCAGACCAGAAGTGCTGCGTACTATAGGCAGCGGGAGAGAGAGTGAGAGACAGAATGCTAGCAATGAATGAGAAGGAGGAGATAGAGTGTGAGGACGGAAGTGGAGAAATATGAAGAGAAGAAAAAATAGTAATGGAGAAATAAGGGGACTGTCTGTGCAATAAGAGATTATGGAGGATGCCTGTGAGAGAAGAGGTGGGTATAGGGTTAGTTGAAGGGGTATGTGGAGAGCTGGGTATAGGGGCAGTAGAAGGGGTATGAGGAGAGGTGGGTATAGGAGTAGTAGATGGGGTATGTCGAGAGAAATGTTGGGTAAAGGGGTATGTGGGGAGGTGGGTATAAGAGCAGTAGAAAGGGTTATGAGGAGAGGTGGGTATAGGGGCAGTAGAAGGGGTATGTGGAGAGGTCGGTATAGGTGCAGTAGAAGGGGTATGTGTAGTCGAGATTAGGGTAGAAGGGGTATGTGAAGAGGTGAGTATTGGAGTAGTAGAAGGGTTATGCGGAGAGATGGGTATAGGGGCAGTAGAAAGGGTTATGAGGAGAGGTGGGTATAGGGGAAGTAGAAAGGGTTATAAGGAGAAGTAGGTATAGGAGCAGTAGAAAGGGTTATGAGGAGAGGTGGATGTAGGGGCAGTAGAAAGGGTATCAGAGGAGGTGGGTATGAAGGGAGTAGAAGAGGTAAGTTGAGTGGAGAGGTGGGTGTAGGAGCAGTAGAAGGGGTAAGTGGAGGGGAGAGGTGGGTATAGGGACAGTAGAAGGGTTGAGTGGAGAGGGGAGGTGTGTATGACAGTAGAATTTTTAAAGCGGCGGCAGGGGGGGGGGGGATTTCAGAATTCTTTGCCTATAGGCTCCTGAGATGTAAATCCAGTCTTGCCAATGGTCGATCCTTATCACCAGCTCTACACTCTAGAGAAAGTGGAGCCATGGAAGGTATTCCTATTCTGTCCTTCCGCCTCAGGAACTTTTCCCTAGGACTGGATGCTCTGTTCCTAGCCAGCATGCATCCTGTCCCTTGCCTATCCACGTTGCAAATGTGCACCAATTGAAGTGGGACAGTACTATATATTAGCATTGCCCTCACCAAAGATGGCCACAGAGCTCATCCAGTATTGCAGCCTCCAATTGGTTTGCTGCTCCTCTAGTACGACCTATGGAGACTTCAAAGGAATAAAGTTGCTATCATTCTCTATTTCCTCTGTGCAGCTGTCAGTGACATCACCACCTACAAAAGGGAGGGAAAACCGCACCTGCCTACGCACTGATTAGCACCCTTGTAGTCCACTGACTCTTCCTATGGACAAGAAAGCTGGAGAACATATCTGCAGGAGTTTGACATTTTACCTATGATCTACTAACCACGGGTATAATGCTTTGCAGGCTTCTGTAGGGAAAAAAAATAAACTCTAAATATGTGAAGACAATAGTTTCCAGTTTGTTGGACTGCCTTTTGACTTATCCTGTGCTCCCAGAGTATTCACAAAGGTCTAACACCTTTTATTGCCCTTCTAAAAACTCAGGGCATCCAGATCATAGGTTATCTAGACCAGTCTTTCTCAACTCCAGTCCTCAAGGCGCCTCAACAGGTCGTGTTTTCAGGTTTTCCATCATTTTGCACAGGTGATTTTATCAGTTTCACTGCCTTGCATAGCTCTTAAGAATGAAGTAATCAAAGGATCCCAAAGGATCCAATGGATATAAATGCTCCAGCTCCTAAATTGATTTATCACATACGTAGGAGATCATATATCATGAGTCCGTAATTTTGAAGAATGTAGGATAGTTCAACCTTAGGCCCCGTACACACGAGCAAATAGGTTTGGCGCCGAGCTGTGTATTATAGGCCTTTGAGAATACACATTTTTGCATATATATATATATATATACTTATCAAGTCCAGTTCTCCAAAGCCGTCTCTATATTGGATTGATAAGAAGTCCATTATTCATAGCATAGCATACTATTCCAAGTATAGTCATAGCTGAGGCGGTTAAATGATGGTGCTAAACCATAGCCTGACTGGTTTCGCTAGACCTCAAAGGGCCACTTTGAAAATACATAAATTTGTTAAATTAGTTGTATGGAAATGGTGGTATGGAACTGTACGTTTTTTTTTTTTCTAATGAAAGTGCCTAGCTGTACATGACCCTCCTGGATTAAACAGTGTTTCTTTTCTGCCTGGCTGAATGATAAACCTGTTCGGACTGGGCTTTGCTGCTGTGACCACCATCTACACTGCCCCCCCCCCTTACAATTGACTGTATCTATATATACTGTATATATATTGATATGTATATATATATATATATATATATATATATACACATCTATATAGATCGATAGATAGATATATTTTTTTTCTACAGCTGCAGGTGATTGCACTACTTCTATTCAATAATGTTTTCCATTGCATCCCTGCAGGCCCAACCCAAAAAAAGTTTCTATTAAAAGAATGGTGCCTTTCAATTTCAATAATAGCATTATAGCTGTTATCTGTGCGTAGTAAAAATTCAAGAATTACATCTAGTGCTAAATATTGTGTCATATTTTATATGGTAACAATAATATACACTGATCACTGCGACTGACTGGTTCTTTCATCGTCTTCCTTGTATTAAAACGGTTTTGATAAGAATTACTGAAAGAAGAATTATAACTAGTGGAGGTAGGCGGACAGGAGGGAGACTCCAATGAAACAGCTATGTGAATGGGTTTTCTGGAAAAGCATAACAATGCAAGCTTAGTGTTAGATTTAAACTGCAGAACATTTTGTTATAAGTAACAATGGAATATATTTGTAGATTTAGATTAAACTTTGTATTTTTTGTCAGTCTCTGGTTTCCTGCTATCAGTCAGTTTGACACTTATTACTCTCTTCCTGCATAGATGTTGTGAAATAAAAGGGCATCTGTTATATATCAATGAACAGATTGCATTTCATGATCTTTCTTGCAAAAGCTTCTTTTCCCTTTGTTGGGTATAAATAAAAAACACCTAATAAACATTTTACCACTTGCAAGGCTGAAAATCAGTAGGTCATCATGCCAAAATGTGCATGGCAAGAGTATAATCAACTTCTGCATATCAGACTACTGTATGACGGTCCCTATGTTCATTTCTATTAATAATGCACCAAGGCGATTTCTTTCTTAAAAAAAAAAATACAGCTACTGTCATTTACAGTCTAAAAATATCAAACTATATTTTAGACTGAGATTGCAAGACCTATTGTGAAAAGAGACAGCTAGATTTTCTTGAGCCCAAGTTACAGAACAAATATTATTTTTAAAACATCACATGGTCAATTGTTAAATAGAGGTTACAAAGATCTCTTGAACAAAAATAATAGACATTAAAGGGTCACTAAAGGAAAAAAATGTTTTTGCTGAAATGACTGGTTACAGGGTATAGAGACATAAAAGTTAACTGATTCCTTTTCAAAATAATTAAAAATAGATAAAAATCAATCATATAATGTGCCTGCAGGTTAGTTTCACTTATGAACTGGTTTTCTGTTTCTGCAAAGTAGAAATAGACACACAGAACAAATCCAACGCAGTGTTTTGTTTTTAAAATGAATCTGATTGGTTCTGGGAAGTTTTAGACACACACAGTAATGACAGCTTAGACCAGGGGTCTTCAAACTACGGCCCTCCAGTTGTTCAGGAACTACAATTCCCATCATGCCTAGTCATGTCTGTGAATGTCAGTGTTTTACAATGCCTCATGGGATGTGTAGTTCTGCAACAGCTGGAGGGCCGTAGTTTGAGGATCCCTGGCTTAGACCACCGTGAGAAAGCTCCCAGTATGGTGGTTATAAGGAAACAGACAAGCAGGAAGTGTGGAGAACAGAGCAGGATTACAGCAAGTTCAAAGCTAAAACGAACAATAAGGACATGAAACCAGTACTGCAGTAAGGTAAAGGAAGCTATACATACATACATACATACAACAGGCTATGCTGCCCTGCCATATATTTTATTTTAAAAACACCCGCCAGCTGCTGGAATGAGGTATCAACAAAAATACCTGTCCACTTCCCACTGATGCATTGATGCTTGGAGCAAGATAATTTGTCCCAAATCAGAAACAGAATCTGTTGTGTGAAGACCACTTTTTTTGGATGCAAAACGGGCAAAATAGTACAGATTTGCAAATGTATTTTACTTTAAAAAAAAAAGAGCCACCAAGTGAGCAATAAAGTGAATTATTCCACTTGATTTGTTATCAGTGTGCTTGTTTTTGTGGCTAACTTGGTCTCATACTACAATTACATCTTTGAATCACTTTTAGCTAAAATGTGAATCTTTGATTGCATGTATTATGTCAAACCCCTGTCAAACAATAGATTTAGAATGCTCACATCACACTTTATACTCAGTTATTTGTCACTGGGTTATATTAATGTATTAACAAATATCCATCTGGCAACAATCAATGAGCTAACTTCTCTTGTCAAATCTCATTCTGGCCTTTTTCTTTTTTGCTGAGATTTGTTGCAGATGCTGGGGTTATTTGCTTGAAGCTAACATGTGCATTTGTTTTATTTATTTTCTATGAAAGACAACATCGAATCATTTCTTGCAAAAAAAAAAATTCTAAATCAAATATACAATGGATTGGAGGCATCAGCATATTTTTTGATGAGTTTTTGTTGAAGTTGCTAGAATTTATGTTAATGAACATTTTTTTCCAACTTATGGGTACTAACTACTAACAAATACCAACAAATAACAGGGACCTCGATGGCAGTGCCATGTGCCAGCATATGCACGCCTACATTGAGACTTTTGGGAGGAGGTGTCTGTAACGGTCACCACCGTTTACGATATCCATTCCATCGCCCCAACCACGACAGCTTAGCCGACACTCAAATGAGTCAAATGTATGAACACTTTTAATGGGTAGCTCTCAGCTATATATACAGTACAGCCATGTTACAGTTATCAAAGGAACAATGAAACTCTCCACCCCCCTCATCACACCGTGGGGCTTCAATCACATTCTTTTAGTTAATGACATTCAAAGGAGGTAATTATCCCCCAGACATCCCCTCTCTGACAACAGCAATTCACCTGCAGAATACAAATTCCTATGTCAGACGTTCGGGCCCCGAATTACAGGAGTTAATTACTACAGCTGACAAGACACATTCCACACATAAAACATTATTAGCATACATGAGAGGTCTAGGAGCCAGGCTGACTCTTAGTTTCAATCCACAGTAGTAGTCTTAGTTAGCATCTCAACAGCCTCACACAATGGACAATAAAAGGTCTTAGGAGCTCACGCAATTAAGACCTCAACAGCATGTGTCTCCACATTGAATGAAACATTGACCTTTACAGCTTGTAATATGTCCAGATCTCCTGCAAAACATGAATTATCATTTATCAGCCACCCTATGCCCAAAAGGGACACAGGGTGACCTTAGACCCAAGAGCCATCAGTGACGCTGGCACAGGAGTACCCCTCATCCCTCAAAAGTCTCTGGGCGTCACGGGTCATTCCGTTACAGTGTCTATTTATGATTTGCTGGAATTTCATGACAAGGTGGTATAGATATATTGACAACTTGTTGGTGGTGTGGAGAGGGATGGAATCAGAATTACAGCGCTTTATGCAGGTTTTCAATCAGAACAATAAGAACATTCGGTTGACCTATTCCTGCAATATGGTCCAAATAAATCACTTTTTTTGGACCTTATAATTAAAAAAGAGATTTTTGACAGCTAGGACATTCTGTAAACCCACGACCGTCAACATGTTGTTAAGGGCTGATAGCCATCACCCTAAAACCTTGATTAAGGGAATACCTGCAGGGCAGGTACTTTGAATATGGAGGAACTCTACTGATGTAGAGGTGTTTTATGGAGAAGGCGAAGGAAATGTATACCTGGTTTCGGAAAAGAGGCTGATTAGATTTTTGATATAAGACTTTCGATGATCTGCTCTATCACAAGAGTCATATATAGTCAGTAGTGCCATTGTGGTAAGTTTTATATCGATAACCCTAAACGTCAGCTTCAGGTCTGCGACAGTGAACACATAGTTACATAGTTAGCTAGGTTGAAAAAAGACACAAGTCCATCCAGAGGAACATTAAAAAGAGAGAGCCTAAGAGCACACCGGCTCAGAATTTTAAACTATTTATTGAGACTGGGACAGAGGGCCTGAGAGTTAAAGGTATTTACGCTCTCAATTTGTCCATTTAAAGTGGTTGTAAACTCTGTTACACCACTTGTACCTACAAGTAAGCCTATATTAAGGTGCATGCACACTAACATTTCTTCAGTACTCATGCCGTGACTGGAAGCACCCGCGGCAATGCATGGGAGAAACATAATCCCGGCTCTGGCCAATCACAGCCCTGGAGCCCATGAACCCAGAAGCAACTTCGGCCGAGGGAGTGGAGGGCGGGCAGCACTGGAGGGCATCGTTCTAAGGTAAGTATTTCATAATGAGCTAGTATGCGATACATACTAACTCATTATACCGTTGTCTTGCTTTTTTTTTTAGAGCTTTTACAACAACCTCTTTAACGTGGTGATTTTAATACTGTTCTTCATAGAAAAGAGAAAGTGGATTTATAAATTGGGTACCTTGGCATGCAAGGGCCTGAATGCTGAATTGACCTTGCAGATCTTTTTTGAACAGTAATCCCACGCTGTGAATATAGGAACTGAGATTCTCTTGTTGTCGGTATACTGGGTTTAGAACCTTTATCATCAAAAAAAAATAATGCATTAGTAATTTATGAGATTGACTGTGAAGAATATCTTGCCTGGTCCTTTTTCTTTGGTTCCCCTTTATGTTTCCCAATTTTGCTTTCTTTCTTTTCTACTCCCGATTTCAGATCCCTTGTTTCCTCTGCTGAACCCCCGATGCTTGGAGTGGATTTGTTTGTTGGAGTTCACATCTCTGGTTATTGTACATGATTTCTCCCATTTTTGAGTTGAAAGTGCATATGACAAACCTCTCCTTATGCTGTATATATAAGGGTGAGGTAACCAGAGACTGCAGAACTAGTAGTGTGGACTCTGTGCTTATAGCTATACTTTGTTTTGATTTTATACAGCTGGAGTGTTTTTGGGATACACATATCTAACGGATCTGTCTGTTTTAGGCCCCCGTACACACGACCGAGCTTCTCGGCAGAATCCAGCGAGAAGCACGCTGGGAGACATATTCTGCCGAGGTTCTCGGTCGTGTGTACACTTCCGACAAGCATCCCGTCGGGAAGCTCGTCGCGCCAAAATAGAGAGCATGCTCTCTTTTTCCTCGTTGTTCAATGAGGAAATTTGGCTCGACAAGCTTTCCGACCGCTCATCGGGAACCTCGTCGGGCGGAACGATGAGTTTCGCCCGACGAGGTTCTCGGACGTGTGTACGCGGCCTGATACTCTGCTCCCAATACACTTTCCTGCAATTGCTTTTGATAGCCAATGCTGCTATATTACCTTACTCCTGCTTATGTGTGTTTGAACTAGCTTATGCAACCTTGCTTGCTGTGCAATGCTGCTTTATACATCCACATCTTTGCTTTCACTTCATACCTAATGCCTGCCTGTTGTTTGCCTGTTTTTATTGAAGGACAATCTTGGTTAAGGAACTTTCTATGATAAGGTAGTTGATGACTTCCTAGGGTTCTAGTGTATGCTCAGAGGACTGTACTTACAGAATATGGAGTTTATATTATCTGAGGCAGGGACCCATACCTGGATTGAGTTGCTCATTGTGGGAAATATATTGGCCATGGGTTGATTTTTTTATGATTGAGTAATTTTGTAATAAAGACTTTTTAACTTTTATAATTTTCTCAGATGCAAGCCATTGCCAGCAATACAAAAATGCTTAAAACATGGTGTGGGGGTCCCCCCTATATCCCTACCAGGCCCTTTGGGTCTGGTAAAGATTTTAAGGGGAACCCCATGTCAATTGCGTTTTTTTAAACAGGCGAACAGGCAATGTTCGGGCCAAATTATGTTCGGTTCGAACTACTCGCCCCAACACTAGTCCTTAACGATCTCAAACCTATCTATATCTTGGAATGGGAAAAACTCAGGCCTAACTATAAATTCCTGACTTACTTGCTTCCCCCTATAATTGCCTAAAAAAGAAAAAGAAATGTAGATTTGGGTTTTTCTATTACATTATGGGTAGATAACTGCATATTAAGACTAAATGCTTCTTTTGAGGCAGCATGTGAGCTAAAATCTTGGCCCTATATCAATAGTGCACTTACAAGGAAAGGAGGCCTATTACCCCATTGAAAACCCTCTTCAGAATGTTGTGTAGGTGCTGCAAACCACCCCCATCTCCTTTACCAGCATCTGTAATTTACTTCTGTTCATGTTTGTTGGATCAATATGAAAGTCATCCACAATTTTTAATGGAAGAATGTTTACTTTAGTGCATGATATCCACCAAATGTTTTCCATGCTGTGCAATTTTTAATGTTGGAATATAATGTGTCCATGTGCTGTGGAGACTGGCAAGAGGAAGAAAGCGAGACATCAGATTCATAATCATATTCTCTAAATTTGTTGTTGTAATTCTCTACTTTCCTAGATCCATAAAGTCTACTTTTCTGATCCCTCCTCCATTTGTATGCCCATCCTGCACAATAAGCCACTTTTTTAATTATTTTTCTATGATATTTTTCTTATGTTCTTTCAGTTTCTTCTTTTGGTTAATAAAACTAGGTAGGACACTAACAGATGTATAACGGCATACAAAAGGTCAATCTTATTATTCAAATGATGTATCTCTTTCTTGTAATAAGATTTAGCATTTATATTATGTTGAAAGTGGACCTTTGCAAGTTTTCCTCCCATGATGTTTTTTAATCCCATATCAGTGTTCTTTATATTCAGGAACATTTTTATAAGCATTATAAATCACCATAAATATGATTTTCTCCAGATATTTTTCAAAAGGCGTTTGACTTTTTAAAGGAGTTGTAAAGGAAATTTTTTTTGCCTAAAATTTATGTCTGCAAGGTAGGCAGACAGAATAGTGTAATGATTCTGTTAAAAAACAAGTACATACCTATTAAATTCCTTCATCTATATCACCTCCGGCATTCTAGTTTATGTTCTATCATTCACTTCCTGGTTTGCAGCTCTCGTTCATGTAAGAACTACATTTCCCAGTATGAATTGCAGCAAGCCCAGTAATTCACACCTCCCTGAAGTCTCTAACACGTAGAGAGCGTCCTGCCACACAGATGTAGTTCCCAGGAGATGGCGAGCACGTTACTGACCACCGCAGTAAAGCCTCCCTTCACAGTGGTCAGTAAAATAAGACAAGCAGGAAGTGAACAGAACAGAGAAGAAATAGAGCGACTTCTGAGCAAAAACGAACAATGAGGAAGTGAAAAGAGGAATGTCTGCAGGTAAAGGATGCTTATTATGAAAAAAAAATGTTTTCCTTTACAACCCCTTTAAGTTAGATGTATGTCTCTGATAGCCACAGTTAGTGGAACCTAAGGGACATCTACAAGATTATGGGCACAGAAGACTGAGGATAGTTTTGATAATTATCCCTACTCTGTCTGTTGTAAATTTGAACTGATATTAATGGATTGTTTGAATGTAAAAACAATTGGTATATCGTGATTAAAGGTGAACTGCATACAACACCACTGTATATGTTTCACTAGAGGTGGTTAGCAACAGGTACTATGGTTAACCTTTTATAAGAGGAGTCATAACCAAAACTATAAAATATTTTTCACATTATGAGGATGTGTTGCCATGATTACCGATCACTCCATAATTTTTGATGTTTTTGGAAAAAGGTCAGCATGCAGAATTTTCTCAGTATAGGTTTCCTTTTTTTGCTTTAAAGGATTTGTAAAGGAAAACAATTTTTTATCTTAATAGCTTCCTTTACCTTAATGCAGTGCTGTTTTCAATGTCCTCATTGTTCGTTTTTGCTCTCAAGTTGCTGTAATTCTTCTCTGACCTCCACACCTCCTGGTTGTCTGTTTCCTGATAACCACAGTACTGGGAGCTTTCTCTTTGTGGTCACTAATCATGGAGGTGTGATTACTGTGTGTCTAAAACCCCACAGCACCAATCAGTTTCGTTTTTCAAACCATTATTGGCTCCTTGGCTCTGTAAAGCAGAGAGGCAAAAATGAAACTAGAAACTATAGGTACATTATATGATTGATTCTTATCTATTTTTAATCGTTTTTAAAAGGAATCAGTTAACTATTATATCTCTATACCCTGTAAACAGTCATTTCAGCATACATTTTTATTTATTTACAATTCCTTTAAGGAAAGAAAAAGCTTTTGTGATATGCTCTTTATACAATTGAGGGTCAATGATTTAAAAACAGGAGGAATCATTAAATATGCAACTTTTTCAATGTGCTATTTCTGCTTTAGAGCCTATACTTTTTTTTCTTGTTTCCACCAGGAGATTTTACTACTTTAGCACTATGAGTTCAAGGTAAGCTCCTTTATTTTTGAAAATATCCCTGAGGCCAACATTTTGATTATTTCCCTAATGAATATCAATTGTCAAGCTCTTGATGGCTTAAAACGTTTCATTAAATATGCTCAGGTAAAATAACTATTTATACTTAGGAAAAAAGAGTAATGGCAAGATAAATTACTAAAATATTCCTGTATCCTGCAACATTTTTGTATTTTTTTCTATACTAATATGTTGCAACATGACCCGATTCCTTCCAGTTATTGGTGACACTGCTTTAACTTCTTAGGAAAAATATGGTTTATATATTATCCAAATGTAGTGGAAACCTAGTTATTAAATGTAATTATATAAGAAGCCATACAAAGCTAATGGGGCTTTCAATTTAACCCATTATAGGGATCAAATTGTGCAGGCTTTCTTCTCAATCATGCTAATTATGTAACTGTAAATATATACAGTATCTTTCAAATAACTTGTCAGCATCCTGTGGCTCCTCTTTAATCAGTCTTTACATTTAAACTTTAATTGTCATCATTCAGGTTCTGATATGTGTGTCACCTTTATTCTATCTGCTAGAAAACAAAGCTTAAAATATGATAGGTAAACTCTCCAAAACAACATTCTGATAAAAAATGATGAAATACATTTACCAAGACATGTCCCTAAGTGAACTTAGAATACAACACTACTCTGAAACATAATATGAAAATGTAATGCGTTGGTCAATTAATTCAGGATTTATTTAGCATTATTGTGTATTAAATACACTGATATAACTGGACCACATGGCATAGAGATACAGCTACAATTAAAAAAAAAAATGTTTTCATTGTTATTCACCATATTCGTTAGTGTAGCTGAGCTGTAGGTAATTAACAATGTGGGTTATCTTTTTTTCTTTATAGGGTCACTTCGTTTTGTACCTGTTAGGTTACTGGCCAGTTCTTCTCTAGCAATGGAACCACGGCACACAATCCTCCTGGAAAGGTATTCACAGACCTGGATTCATCATTACTAGGTATTCGTAGGCAAAAATATTCAATCTGATGTCTGCCAGTGCTCCTTTATTTATTTTTATGTTTAATCCTAGCATTATACCAGACAACAATCAGAATTTGATATTCTGCATGAGTACTAGGCAGCATCAGAGTACTAAAAAGTATAGTAACAATAATTAGAACAAACTAACTGTCACTTAAACACTGTAATGCCTTGTACACATGACCGGTTTTCACAACGAAAAAACTGCCATTTTTTATATTGGTCGTGAAAACCGGTCGTGTGTATGCTCCCTAGCAGTTTTCTCGACAAAAAAACTGTCCGCAAAAAAATTTAAACCAGCTCAGTCTTTTTCTCCTCGCGAAAAACATTGTGTGTATGCTTTTCTGAGGGGAAAAAAAACGCCATTTGAAAGGAACTTGCCCTTTATAGTTCAGTCGTATGCGTTGTATGTCACCGTGCTTTGGTCGGACGTTTTTTGCATGAACATGTGTATGCAAGTCAGGCTGGAGAGGAATTACGTCGGGAAAAATGCCTTTTTTTTTCTGCCAAGAAAAATGGTTGTGTGTACGAGGAATTAGGCTTCATGCACACTGGGCTTAAAAAAAAAGCTGTTCACTTGGGAGTAAAAAATATAGAGCATTTTTTTGTGCAAAGTTTAGACGTGTTTAGAAGAGTTTTAATTTTTTTCTGCCTCAAAGCTCCAATCAGAAATGCGAACCAGAATTTTTTCTTTCTGCCTCTAAACGTTAAACTCAAAATATGCCTCTTAACATCCTAATGTGCATTGACACATAGGATAAAATAACATTGAGCTGCTTCTACAGGCAGAACACAAAAACATTTTTTAAGCCAGTGTGCATGGAGCCTTACTCATGTAACCTGCTAAAGGTTGGTTATTTTTGGGGATGCACAGCAAACAAACATAGATGCCAAAATACCCTTCTCAGGCTGCACATAGATAGATCTATTTTTTTTTTATCAGCATATGGGCTGAACAAAACAAATTGAATGGATTCCCCCATCTATACAAGCAAGGTGGATGGAGGAATCCTCCCCACAGTGCTATTGCATCCTGACAGCGAGAACTTCTCCACTATCAAAAAAGACTAATCAGTGCTGCAACCGATTGGCTGCATGCGCTAATCAAATGAAAATTTCCAACATTCCTGATCGACTTCTCTTGAGCAGAAACGGACACAGATGGATCAAAATTTGTCTGGTCTATGTTGAACCAACCGATTTTTAATACATCTATGGCCAGATTTAGGTTATATGACACATTGTGTAGGATTTTAGATTGCATCCCTTCTCCCCTAGGAAGAACTGCAAATGATGCTCACTTTCTCAGTATCCATTCTCACTTAATTGGCTGTCAAGAAAAGTGCAATACATTTGTTTTCAGTCTCAGGAGATGGGTGCTGGTAGTTTTCAGTGTGACAGAGCATAGCATAGCTGATCAGTACTTTTTAAATTTGTACAATGTATCCTTTACATTTGTTCCGGTAACTGGGGGGTGTTTCCTGGTGTGGTCCGGACTGCCCCCACCTGGTGCACTAGGGGGTCTTCCGTAGGCTATCCTGCATGGGGCCCTCCCTTTGGCAGCATCATCCTACAGGGGCCTCCCCCAGTCCCATTAGGAGTGGTGCTTGGATCGGTGGAGCCATGTCCATGGCCTTGTAGCTCATGGCACCGCCCAGCAAAGCAGCACTGCAGAGACAGTTGGTCCTATGGGTTGCTTTCCATGCATGCATGGGGACTACATTGTGGTGCACGTGCGCAGGCCTCCAGTGCCATATTTACACCTAGTAACAGTTTGCATATTCAGCGCTATGCCTGGGAGGACACCCCACTGCACCTTAGAAGGTAATTTATAGTATTCTTGGGCTCCTCCCCTCCCTCATGCAAAGAGGGAGACCCACTGGTGGTATATACATCACATTAAGGGCTGTAATATCACATATATAGGACACAAACCCCCATAGATTTTGTGTATTCCTAGCTACACCTATCTATTACAGGGACGTACCCCCCTTTGTGGTTTATGGCAAGTATGTAATAAAATCACCCCTTGAAGGCACTTACTGACAGCTTATCCATATGGTATGATCATCCAGGTTATTTATGAGTTGCTGATATTGGGGCCACACTATACTGTATATGTTTTTACTGAGTGTAAAAGAGCTGTATACCCTTTATTATTATTAATGTATTCACACCATAGTTTTTCCATTGTGTAAGTAGCACTTCAGTATCTCTTGTAGTATCTATTGACATTTTGGCATCCAGATATCAGCAGCTCTTTTTTGAGGACCTCCATGGGGGCTTTCTTGGACCTGGGGCTGGTGCCGCCTTACTGGTTTCTCCATCCAGGCAGAGGTAATAATTCTATCTTGCTTTTAATAACATCATGGCCATACATTACCCTGACCATCTGAGGTGGTAGGTACTATGTGAAAATGAACAGCAACAAAGATACTGTTGTGTACTTTTCTTGAATTACCATTACCGTGTTGTTTTTCTATTGATAGACATTGCTGAACATATGCATCTCCTTTACAATACCACTGAGATAAGGTTATTGACATGAAATGCGTCAGTTAGAATGCAGACAGCACATCGCCAGATATATTAATAAATTCATATGATGTTTGTTCATTAAGACATGTATTTTAATGTTTATGTCTTTGTGTATTTCTCAATTTTGGAATTCTTTTAACATGTAACAATAAATTTGGATTTTTTTAACCTGTTATTTTGGTGTACTGGTTGTCCACAAAGTCCCAATCTCCAAAGGGGGTTCTGGTTCTTTTTACACTAGCTCAGGTGCCCAATCTGGACCCCAGTGAAGTCAATGGAAGCAGAATATAAAAAAAAAGTAACAGACATTTTCTAGTCTGCACTAATAGGCAAGGGATTATTAAACAAATGGTACAGGGGGGTGGGCACTGCCCTGGGGAACACGTATCAAACAAAAAGTATTTTTTATTATTATTATTTAGTTTGGTAGGGAGCAGTGACTTATTATGGCTTAAAGTGAAACTTTAAACATGCTAAATTCCTTTAAGTAACATGCTTGGGCATGCCCCTAACCTTCACTTGAAGTGGCACATCTGTGCAACGTATACAGTCTATTAAGTTAAACTAACATTTACATGCTGTCTAATTAATTGGTAAATGACAGCTCTGGCTGTTTACTTCTGTTTGTTAACAATACAGGAGTCCCTTCATCTCTAACATACCCTTACTCTTATCCAAGATGAGGGTCTAATATAGATTTTAATGGGTGATCCCACACACAAAAATCCTGTGGTGTTTCCCCTAAAAGTAAATACCAGATCTTTATTATTTTTGGTGAGGTCTGGTAGGGATGTGAGGGAGGATACTATGCAAATAAATAAATAAACAAACGAAGAAACAAAAAGGATTTGCAAAACCATTTAAACTCTATACCAAACCCTTTGCATCTGGCAATGTTTCTTTTAGGAGAAAACCACAGATTAGAAACAAGAAAAAAAAAGCATGAAGTCCCTCCCAAAATCCATACAAGACCCTTCTCAGGACATGCAGGAAAGGAGGGTAACAAGTGTGTTGCCCACCCCTCCTGAGCCCTACCATAACACATGTCTTCAATTAGGGGGGAACCTTGCCAGGGGGGAAACCCTGGCAAAATACCTTGTCCTCATGTTGCTGAGGACATTGGCCTCTTCCCCATAACCCTGGCCTAGTGCCCCTATTCGTTCACAAATAATTTACTAAATGAAGACACCAGACTTTTAACAAGCTCCTTGTTAAAACAAAAACAAAAAATACCCACAATGTACATCCATCATCAATTACATTGTCTAGTGATGATCTTCATAAATCATAATCAATCAATGATGCACACCGACTCGCTGAAAGAAAAAATCTGCCAAATGATTGACATGTCCAAATCCCGCTCTTTACACTCTCCCCTAACAACAGCAGAGGTCCCCACAACTAAATGTAAAAAAAGTAGTGGGGTACTTATTGATGTCATTGACTAAATATGACCATGTGGGGTGCTTTGCATGCTCTCCCTGAAGCAGAAAATGAACCTCAAACCAGAACACTTCAACCACCATGCTTTACAGATGGCATGGGGTTCATCTCCAAAACTGCTGCCTAATGTAATACTGTGACCAAACAACTCCCTCTTTAATTTATGGGTTCACAGCATAAGGGCCTTCTCATTCCCTATATGTTCAGTGAAACGGTAGCCTTGCTCTAATGTTCTTTTGGACAACAACGGCTTTTTCTAAAACGTTGACATCAATTGCTGCAAGGGTTACCTACAGATCTTATGATGAAAATTGGGGTTCTTGAAGACTTCTTTAAGCATCAAATGGTTAACTCTTGGGCTACGTTTGCTGAGCTGACCAGCCTTGGACAAATTGGCAGTCATGTCAATTCTATCCCACTTGTTACAGTTAAATGATTGAGAAAACCAATCAATTATGTACAGAGTGTTCTTTGAATTTTATGGGAAGTGTACAAACAATATCAATTTGTGTTTTTTTTTAAATGTATTTATGGTCCTTAACAATATCAACTTTATTATATTATATTATGTTTATATAATTTTCTATTTAAACATTGATCAATTGTACCGAATAAATCAATCAAACTTTCAAATTATTTGATATTGGGTTTTCCCTTAAGACTGTGTGCTCCATATAAAGTCCCACCTGTCTATGTCTAACTTCCCTTTCCCCCCCGCCCCCTTTTTTTGTGTAATTATGACAGTTAAATGATTGATTTAATCCAGTTTAGTGATCTTTTAAATCCCTTGCTTAACTCACAGGCATCCACAACCTCCTTTCTGCTGGCCTTTGATAGCTCTGTTGATCTTGGCATAATGACACCACACATGTCAATAGCAAAAAGGACAGACGCTGGTTACCTGAGGTGCATACTTTCAGGATGTTCTAACCACTGGAAAATAATCTGTAGCATCTCATTCTAATTTCATGGATTTTAAGTGGTTCGAAATGTATGGGTATACTTACTTTCCCCACCAACCTGCCATTCTCCTGTCCAATGAGAGTAGGTCATTAGGCCAACAATAGTACTCAGTACCGAATCAGCTGAGTACACAGAGAAGCTATCTAATCTTAGGTGGAACTTTAATTTTTGAATGTTTAAAAAAAGGTAACAGGTTCACTTCAGTTGTAGGGTAACAGCAACTATTTAAACTCATGTTTAAGGTACTTGGAAGAAACCTCAGGAAGCCTTTTATAAACTTGGTAAATGTCGGGCACTGATCAGTGCTAACACTAGAGTTTTCAGCATTGAGTGTGCTCTAAAATCAGACAGCTTTCTAGAGTGGTGAGTGGCGTTAAGCAGTAGGAGGCGAGACCACACAGCAGTATTTGTCAAATTTTCCCCCTTCCCGCACAGAGATCTATACTCACAAAACATGATATGTACTACATGCTGACAGTTTCTGATTCTCTATTGCTGGCTATCAGTAAGAAGTTAACAGCAAACAGAACAAATTGCAGTTTCACTGTTCAGCCTGCTGGAAGAGGAAAAAATAATGACAGAGACTTCCCACTGCTTAGCAAACTTCCAGGAAAATAAAGTTTATTTTATAAAGTAGAGAATTGATAGAGGGAGACACAGAGGAGCATGTTCGCCAAGTGAAAATGTAAGTAAAAATGTATAGAGGAAAACCGGGATGGTCGCACTCCAAAAAAATGGTTCCTTTTAATAAAACTGGTCACAACATGAACATATCACAGCAAAAAATCAGAAGAAAAGCTGAGCTATGAATAAGCACTGTATGATAGTGTGAAACGCGTCAGTTTCTTCTGATTTTTTTGCTGTGATATGTTCATGTTGTGACCAGTTTTATTAAAAGGAACCATTTTTTTGGAGTGAGGCCATCCCGGTTTTTCTCTATACATTTTTGCATATTATTGCAGTGCCTGCACCCAGGTGTTTGGATTCCACTTTGCAGTTCCCTGGGACCTCTGAGCGGTAAACGTTCTTTCAGAAAATGTAAGTAGTTTGCTAGATATATGTTAACTGTATACTGTATACAATAATGCTATTGTATAATTATATAGAATTTTAATAGACATTTAAAATGTAGAAAATCCAGTAGTGTGTGCAATTCCCATAGGGACAGTGACCTTCACAGGCTACATATTGCCAGCACAGGTTGGGATTATATGGTTAACTGATGTGACTGTTTCCCATAAATAATCATTGTGGAGAACTAATTGCCACAGCCATGGCTACTATTCAGGAAGACATGGACATTCGCTCCATAGGGCAAGGGGGGGCAATTGACCCCCCTGGAAAATCGACACAGGCACAGCGAGCAGAGAGAAGCTGCCTCCCCCTCCAGTGTTAGTGTGTACACAGGGGGAGGGAACCTGCTGCCTGTGCCACCCTGAAGGCTGATCTGAGGTACTGAATGGGATGGGGGAGGGGGGTCCGTCTGTGCTGAAGGGGGTTTGTGCTGAATGGGGGGTCCATCTGTGCTGAAGGGGGGTCTGTACTGAAGGGGGGTATGTGCTGAAGGAGGGGTCTATCTGTGCTGAAGGGGGGTCTGTACTGAAGGGAGGTCCATCTGTTCTGAAGGGGGGTCTGTGCTTAAAGGGGGCCCATCTGTGCTGAAGGAGGGGTCTGTGCTGAATGGAGGGGACTGTGCGGAATGGGGGGACTGTGCTGAAGGGGGGTCTATCTGTGCTGAATGGAGGGGTCTGTGCAGAATGGGGTGTCTGTGCTAAAGGGGAGTCCATCTATGCTGAATGGAGGGGTCTGTGCTTAGAGAGGAGGTCTGTGCTGAAGGGGGGGGGGCATCTGTGCTGAAGGGGGGTCTGTACATTCTCTAGGCTATATTTATATGGGCATGGAGTGAAGCTGAATTATCTCAAGAGTTATCGGTAAAGCAGAGTGCTTTACCATCGTTTTAGCTGCGCTATTTGGCCGGAGCTCTTTTTACCTCGCTAGTGTTTGAAGAAAGGGTTAAATGCAACTGTGTATCGCCGCTGCCAAAGCGCCCCTCCCCCCCTGAAATAATTTCAGCGGACGCACATGCAGGAAGATGAACAATGCTGAGCTATCATGCTTCTGTTTCTATTATTTTCCATCATTTTAGTTTCTCTAAACAGAGACCATATACTTCACTGTTTTACCCCATTTGAGGCCCAAATAAGTTTTTAGCGTAAATTCATATATTCATACAGGCACATAGACACCTACATCCGCACAGGGGGCCGTGATTATGTGCCCATGGAATTACAGGTGTTCAGTTCAGCCATGTGCTGACAGTCTGAGAAATGCAGCGTCTGTATGGATCATTCCAATACAAGTGTTTACATCCATTCAGGGATGGGGGCACAGCTCTGGATGCAGATAGACTGTGACCAGAACTGTGCATATGTCCCTTTAGAAATATATACACTGAGATGTGGGGGAGATCTGTACAGCTGTTGCGTCTCTCAACCTGTCATTGGTTTTTACAGCCTGGCTATATGAGACACTTGTCCCACCCTGGGCGCATAAATACAGCTCTTTGCACAGATGTAAGGGTCTATGCCCCTGTGTGCAAGAGGCCCTAGAGTTTGTTTTCCACAGAAAGTAGCCACATTCGAGTAGAAAAGCCTTTCCCTTGCCAGCATGCTCCATGCTCCCATGTGCATACAGTGATCTTTCTGCAGAGGTTAATATTGAGCACTGTTTATTAATAGATGATACATACTAGAATGTTACAAACCAAATGCACAAAGCTGTGCTATCCTTGGGATCCTTTGCACAAAATTCCTAACTTTCTGCAACAATGTCAGCAATCTGCTATCTCTCAAATGAAAATGTCATGTGTGGCTTAGACTATTACATGAAGTAAGATAAGTGTATGGCCACTCGTATCAAAGACCATCAATGAATACAATCACCCCACATTCACCAACACATTAAGCAGATGAAAATGTTTTTACCAATATTGGTTCTAAAATGGAAAAAGGTGGTTACTGTACATTTTTCTATAGCTCCCCAACTGTCCCTGATTTCAAGGGACTGTCCCTGAGTTGGACCCAAGTCCCTCTGTCCTTCTTTCCTCCTCATTTGTCCCTCATTTGGTCTGATCTATATAGTTGTACTGTATATAAAATGCACTATTTATCTTTCAAAAAGTGTTTCCCAGTGCTAAACCTTTCATCCAATTACTAAGTTGCTGCATTTGTAAGGAATAGTAGGTTTAACTAATCATTTATTTATTTTTGTATAGGGGAGCGGGGTGGTTCTCATTCTGGGTCATTGTGACATCACCCAGTCTCGGCGCGATTGCGGTTCTGCTGTGTCCCTGGGACACGGCGCAACCCCAAACTCGGTAAAGAGCCGCGGCTCTTTACCCATGTGATTAGCTGTGTCAATCACAAGATAATAAACAAGAGATGTCGTTTATCGTCTCCCTTCGCCTAAGGTGAGGAGAGCCAATCAGAGGCATCACCCCACAGTAGAGACATATATAGGTAATCAGGGCACTGATTACAGTGCAGCCCCAACAGTGCCCATCAGTGATGCTACTCTGTGCCCATATGTGATGCCAACCTGTACCCATCAGTGAGACCAGTCAGTGCCTATCAATGGGCCTCATCAGTGCCCATCAGTGCAGCCTAATCAGCGCACATCAGTGAAGGTGAAGAATTACGAATTTACAACATTTTCTGACAGAAACTTTTTTTTTTTTTCAAACTATTTTTTTTTTTAGCAGGGAATAAAAAACCCAGCTGTGATTAAATACCACTAAATGAAAGCTCTATTTGTGGGAAGAAAATTTATAAAAAAGTAATTTGGGTACAGCATTGCATGACCATGCAATGGTCATTCAAAGTGTGACAGTGCTGAAAGCTGAAAATTGGCCTGGGCAGAAAGGGGGTGAAAGTGCTCAGTATTAAAGTGGTTAAGGGGTAGTGATGAGCGGAATACGCCATATTCGATTTCGCGATATTTTGCGAATATTTCTAAGAATATTCGCGAATATTCGTTAATATCGAATATTCGTGATATTTTATAAAAAATAAAATAAAAAAAATTGCGAATTTTCGCCAATGCGAATTTTCGCCAATGCGAAATTTCGCGTTTTTTTTTTTTTATAAAATATCACGAATATTCGATATTTACGAATATTCGGTATATTTTATATAAAAAAAAAAAAAAAGCGAAATTTCACATATGCGGTCGCTAAAATTCGTTAATATCGAATATTCGTGATATTTTATAAAAAAAAAAAAAAATGCGAATTTTCGCCAATGCGAAATTTCGCTAATGCAAAATTTCCCAAATTTTTTTTTTTATAAAATATCACGAATATTCGATATTTACGAATATTCGCTATATTTTATAAAAAAAAAAAAAAAAAAAAATTGCGAAATTTCGCTATTGCGAAATTCGCGAATGCGAAATTGATTGCGAAATTTGAAAAATACGAATATTCGAAATAGCGAATATTCGCCGCGATATTCGAGATATTCGCGAATACTCGAATATGCAATATTCGTAGCGAATATTCGCAATGCGAATATTCGTGAGCAACACTATTAAGGGGGCATGGCAAGCCAAATAGTTATGCAACTGGTAAGGTGTTATACGGCAAGCAGATTTTTTTTTCTATGTTAATACTAGTCAATGGGCCAGTTTAGAATTCAGGAGGGTTGCTTTAGATGGGTTTCCAAAAAATAATTCTGGATTCTGATTGGCGATAAGCACTAGCAGACCCAGTGCTTGGTCAAAAAAGAAGGAGGCTTATTTTATGGATGTAGATGGCTGCTTCTTTAGACCCCTAACCAATTTACAGTGTGTGCAGGCATGACAAAAAACAACCATTTAAAATAAGAAATGTGATATTCTGAATGTAGCTAATGTTTACCATCTGGGCTCTTACTGCATCTATAAAGTCTCTCAGGTTTGCACCAGGATCCAAAAAATTGGGCGATCCCAAAGTTGTTACGAGAGACCTCTAGCTCTGGCACACTGAGCAACTCTAGGGTCTTGGGTGTCACCTCAGGTTCCAGCTGGGTCCAGCCTCAGGACTCTTATGCTTCCCACTGCAGAGTTCCTGGAACAGTGGAAAGTCTCTTCCCAATATTATACTGTGCAATACGATAGAGGACACTACCACTTCATGGCAAACAGATCCTAAACTGGTTTCAAAGGTCACCAGCACTGTGGGGTCCTTCTTACATTAACCATACACACATACCACTCCTGCCTGACACTGGGTCAGCTGCCTGGGGTCCACAAGACAGATATGCACCAGGGTGACCAAGCTTCCAGATTCGAGAAGGGCACGTACAAATTCCCCTCTATCCTTATAACAGAGCTTGGCATGTAGGCATCAGCAACTAGGTCCGGGCGAGCAAACAGGGACATTCATCGCACTACATAACACTCCATAGGCTCAAGATTCAAGGGACACTTGGCAGCGATGTGACCCCGCTCACTGCACCGCCAACACTGGGGATGCCCACGGGTTCCTCTGTCTTTTAACAGAGGGTGTCCTTCCAACCACTTTTGCTGGCCTCTCAGAACTTCCCCTTTTTGGCTTGACCAGCTGTGATAGTGGGGTTGAACGGGTGGCCACAGGAGTTTTTATTTTGACTGTTAGGGATCTTGAAACTGCAGACTCAGCAACCAGGTCCTCTGCCGCAAACAAGCGTTCCATCAGCTCAACCAGAACATCCTTTGAATTTGAATCAGATTGCCTCACACATCCCTGTAACACACCCTGGGGCCCTGTAAGTATCTCAGGCTGCAGCCACCGTTTGACCAGGTTGATTAGGTCATACATTTGGGAACGGGGGGATCCATCTGCCTTGAAACTCAAGCTCAACAGTGGGGCCACAAGCGCAGACCGGCGTTTTTTTTATTCCAGACGTGCCACTCAGCAATTCTCTCAAAAGTACATAGGAAGGCCTTCACATCATCCTGGGATGTCATCTTTTGAAGAAGGTGACTTTTAGTGCCTGGCAGAGTGTCACCAGGAGATCCTGTGGAGACATTTGCAATCAGCTGAAATCTGCTGTAGTACTTCAGCTAAGACCTGTCGGTCTTTCTCGGCTGCCTGAGCCAAGGCAGCCACTTGGGCCCCAGTTGTCTGTGCCAAAGCAGTCACTTGGGCCTATGTTGCCTGCATCAGGGCAGCCACAGCTTGCTGCCTGGTTTGCTTAGGCTTGCTGCTGCTGAGCAACCAACATTCTATTTGTTTCTTGTTGTGCAGCAGTAGCTCACTTATAAGCCTGTTGCTGTGTGGCGTTACTTTGGAGCAAGCCCTTTATTAGGTCCTCCATGCTGCAGATTCACACTGCATTACACTGTGCCTTTAAGTGGTTTAGACACCACTGACACAATGTTCACACAGCTTATCTTATAGCAGTCTGTTAACAACAGGTACATAGTGTAGCCAACAAACTTGCCTTTCAGCATGGATCAGTAGAGGGATTGCATGCATCCATTTCCACCAATTGTGGGAGGTTAGCTTCAGATAGAGAATTCTCAGAAAGGTAATCCAGCCATGTGCAAGGTTAACCATGTTGACCATGTGTATTTGGTCAGTAAATACAGCAACAGAAAAGGATTCCCACACAGGAGTAGAAAATAAGGATAGGCTCAGGCCTGTTCGCAACTCCATGTGCCCGCGCCAGCCAGGAAGCCTTCACTGTGCAGCGCTAATCACAGGCAGTGAAACATTTCCTGATCTGTGCAGACATGGAAATGTCTCACTGCCTCTGATTAGCACTGTGCAGTGTAAGCTTCCTAGCTGGCTCGGGCACGTGGAGCTGCAAACATGCCTGAACCCATCCTTAGTAAAAAACATAGTCCCAAAGCAAAAGTCAAGCAAATCAAAATGTAAGCCTCCTTGCTAATATATAGACCTCACTGCTGCAGATGTAATCAAAAAGACCCCTGGGATCACAAGGTTTGCTGTGACGAGAGTAAGTGACATCAAAACATGTTTTGAACTGTTCATGCCATTGTCACTAAAAAAAGTGATCATTGCAATGACAAACCTTGAAGGAAAAAAAGTCCATGGCAACATGTGGAATGACATAAATGAGGAATGCCTAGATGCTTATATTGGTGTTCTTCTTCTTGCTGGAGTGTACAGATCCTATAATGAGGCCACTGTCTCTGGGACAAGTCAAGAGGCAGATATATCTTCCCCGCAACAATGTCACTTCACACCTTTCGAATGATATCAAGAGTTTTCAGATTTGACAACAGAGATACTAGAGCAAAATCTGACAAGCTTGCTTCCATAAGGGATGTCTGGGAGAAATGGGTTCAGCTCCTTCCACTAATGTTTAACCCTGGGCCTCAGGTAACAGTAGATGAACGTTTGATCCCTTTCCGTGGAAATTGCCCCTTCCGGCAGTATATGCCCAGTAAGGCAAATACGGCATTAAAAATCTGGGCAGCCTGTGATGCAAACACAATCTATGCATGGAACCTACAGATTTACACCGGCAAACCCGAAAGTGGCATCCCTGAGAAAAAACAAGGACAACGTGTAGTCCTTGATTTGACTACTGGACTGCGGGGTCACAATATCACGTGTGACAATTTTTTTACCAGCTATGACCTTGGACAAGAACTTCACCATGATAGGCACAATAAAAAAAAAATAAACCTGAGCTGCACACTGAAATTTTGCAGGTGAAGGACAGAGCTCCACTTTCTTCATAATTTGCTTTTACAGACACCACCACTGTTGTTTCATATTGTCCAAAAAAAAAAAAAATGTGATACTTATGTCCACTTTTCACAAAGATGCAGCTGTGTCATCAAGAAGTGACAAAAAGCCCACAATTATCCTGGATTACAATAAAAACAAAGGAGGAGTGGACAACCTGGACAAGCAGACTGCTACCTATACTTGTCAGCGAATGACCAGGAGATGGCCGATGGCTGTGTTTTCTAATAGACATGTGCATTCGTTTTTGTTAGAATGCATTTTCGTCCGAAAATCTGGTATTTTCGTTATCAAAGCGCAATAAACGAAAACCGAAAGATCCGACATAAAAAACGCTTTATTTTCGCTTTCGTTCAGATCCGACGATTTTCGATGCTTTGTCGAATTTCCGTCGTTCAATTCGACAAAGCATCGAAAATAGTCGTTCTGAATACAGTGAATAGGTAGGAATTGAATCAATTCCTACCTTTTCACTTTATTCAGAACGACGATTTTCGATGCTTTGTCGAATTTCCGTCGTTCAATTTCACAAAGTCATCTAAAATCGTCTTTCTGAATACAGTGAATAGGTAGGAATTGAATCAATTCAATTGAATCAATTCCTACCTATTCACTGTATTCAGAACAACGATTTTTCGATGCTTTGTCGAATTTCCGTCATTCAATTCGACACAGTCATCGAAAATTGTCGTTTTCGGACGAAAACTTTCCCGACGAAAACAAAATAAATCAAAACGATTTTCGGGAGTAACTAAATAAATGTATTTTCCGGACGAAAACGAAAAAACAAAACAAAATATTCCAGTCTGCACATGTCTATTTTCTAACATCCTAGATGTGTCTGCATACAATGCATTTGTGTTATGGACCCACATCCACCCAGGTTGGAACACAAAAAAAAATAACAAGCGGAGAATATTTCTCGAGGAGCTAGGAAGTTACCTTGTCAAGGCATACATTGAGCAAAGGAAACGGGTGTCTCGAGATCCAATCACTGCAGCCGTGATCAGACAGATGCAGAGTTCATCAAGCACTCCATCCACACCATCAACAACACCTAGCCTTGCCTCAACATCAACCAGCACAGCCACAGCCACAGCCACAACTCCAGTGATGCCATTTGATTCTAAAAGAAAGAGGTGTCAGGTCTGCCCCAGCAATAAGGATAGAAAGACACACACATTATGCTTCCACTGTAAAAAAATATATCTGCAAAGAACATGCTAAAAGTGTCAGCTTTTGCCACACATGCATCTAATAACACCCACACAAACACATGCAAGTTCTTGCACAAAGATGCTTTGAAACTAGTACTTCATTTCTATTGGTTTGCCTTGCTTGATTGTGTGTTGTTTGTTTGACCTTGCAAGTCTACATTTTGTATTATTACTTGCTTTTCATTGTTTATGAACGTTTTATGTTAAAAAAAGAAAAAGAAAATACTTTTGGCTATTTTCTTGAAGAAAATATATATGGGTCAAAATTGACCCTAACACCATCAATGTTATTATAGTTAATGTTATTAACCTCTTCAGGTCCGCGCTATTAACAGAATACGTGAACAGCGCGGACCTGAGGCGCCGGGGTCACGTCTTTGGACGTCATTTGCTTGTAATTCCCCGCGCTCGCGGCGGGGAAAAACAGTCCCGACGCATCACCGAGGATCCGATGCGTGTACCTGGCGGCCGCGATGTCCGTCAGGTACACGCGATCGTCGGTGAGAGAGCAGGGACGTGGAGCTCTGAGTGTAAACACAGAGCTTCACGTCCTGTCAGTGAGGTGACAGATGCTGTTTCTCTTGTACATAGGGAGACAGCATCGGTCACCTCCCCCAGTCACCCCCCTCCCCCCACACAGTTAGAACACACCCAGGCAATACATTTAACCCCTTCCTCACCCCCTAGTGTTAACCCCTTCAATGCCAGTCACATTTATACAGTAATTAGTGCATTTTTATAGCACTGGTCGCTGTATAAATGTGAATGGCGCCAAAAATGTGTCAAAAGTGTCCGATGTGTCCGTCGCAATATCGCAGTCCCAATAAAAATCGCAGATCGCCGCCATTACTAGTAAAAAAAAAAAATAAAAAAAAAAATCATAATTATGTCCCCTATTTTGTAGGTGCTATAACTTTTGCGCAAAGCAGTCACTTATTGTGATTTTTTTTTTTTTTTTTTACAAAAATACGTAGAAGAATACGTATCGGCCTTAACTGAGAAAAAAATATATATATAAAAAAAAAAAAAATGGGATATTTATTATAGCAACAAGTAAAAAATATATATATATTTTTAAATTGTCGCTCTTTTTTTCATTATAACGCAAAAAATAAAAACCGCACGGGCGATCAAATACCACCAAAAGAAAGCTCTATTTGTGGGGAAAAAAAGGACGCCAATTTTGTTTGGGTGCCACGTCGCACGACCGCGCAATTGTCAGTTAAAGCGACGCAGTGCCGGAAGCTGAAATTTCGCCTGGGCACGAAGGGGGTTTATGTGCCCAGTAAGCAAGTGGTTAAAATAAAAAAAAATATATAAAAAAAAAAAATGTAAGAGATGTGTTCAAATACTCCTCAGCAACATTCTGGTGACATAACAACCTTTTATTTACTTATAATATTCTATTGAGGTTTATTTTACCATTTTTTAAATTTGAAAATGAGAGGTATGCTATCAAAAGAAAGGTCTAAAGGGTCACACCAAAAATATTAAAACCAATCTTTTCAAGGATAAAGAAGCCTAACAAGGTAACCAAGAGGTAAGAAACAAATTGGATGATAAATAATTGTTCAGAGGGTATTTTATGGCTGATTTAAGACATGGGTCAAAAGCGACCCGTTAACATCATGGATAGTAACAGAAAGCTAACATAAGAGGAGGGTTAACCCGGTAAGGCAGAATTATACCCAGGGCTTTTTTTCAGGGGGAACTTGGGGGAACTCAGTTCCACCACCTCTGGCTCAGACCCTTTGGTGCCTGCTCATCACAATCACTTGTAAACACAGAAGTCTGGTTTCTGTGTTTACAAGTGACAGCTCTGCACTCTGTGTGTAACCCCCTGAACTATGCATGCTATATATAATGCAATTCTGGTATTTAATGCCCCTTTAAGACCCTTCTACTGTTTATGAAATCTGAACGGGTCGTGGTTGAGTTCCTGCACCTATTTTCTGAGAAAAAAATCTCTGATTATACCTCAGGTGGGGAGCAAGGTGTGGCCAGTGCTTAAGACCTTGTTGCCTACAGACCTTTCATTGCCACTCATTTATCTTAAGAACCTCAAGATTCTGTGTGGCAGATCCACACTCCATCTATCACTCACAAGGGCTGTCTGCCACAGAGGTTATAACTTTGGATCTGCACTCTTTTTTTGGGGTCAATGGCTCAAAAACATTAAAGCAATTGGATTACCATGAGAGCCAAGCAAGCAGCATTTGCAGAAACAAAGATCAGCAATGGCATCCTCTGTATCTCAGCAAGTTCTAATTTCCTGTATAGTAACATTGATCCCTCTATATATGCATTGTACCTATGACATTATTTTAACTAGTACTATTACCAGAAGCAATTGTATACATTATGTATCTTCATATAAATAATATTAATCTATATGTATGAATGCTTTTTCACATTCAGTCATTAATTAATACTGTTCCTTTAAAGTGTCTGTACATTCAACCGGGAATGCTACAAAATGCATGGCATTTGATCATAAAAAAATAGTTTGTAGCCTGTTTTGTACTTTTGTTAAGATCTTGTCTGAGTCAAATTAAATTGGTTTAAATAACCACTGTATTATTCCTGACATCAGCAGTACACATACTGTATTAATTTCTAAAAATGTTATATTTTCCTGCCCAGCTGTAGTCTTTGAATAAAATATGTTTTGCATACTTGTGTCCTTATCAACAGGAAATGTAAACTATCATCAAAATCATGGTGCCATTTTCTGATGTTTGTTGAATGTGATCAATTTAGGATCCCATTATGAGCAGATGTTGAAACTGTTTTGTGGGACAATCAATAAGCTGCAACACAAAAAATGCAGATTTGTTGACAATGATGAACCTTGGATTAAATATTGCTGACTTTACAGATCGTTATTCAATCATTTGCAGAAGAAAACAGTATCATTAGTAGTAATCAGCATGGGTTTATGAAGGACTGTCCTTGCCAGAACAATCTGCTTATATTCTATGAGGAAGTGAGCTGACATCTAGATAGGGGGAGATCTGTGGATGTGGTGTATCTGGATTTTGCAAAAGCATTTGATACAGTTCCCCACAAACACTTATTCTACATGCTGAGGTCTGCAGTCATGGACCATAAGGTTTGTTCTTGGATAGAAAACTGGTTACAGGGGTGTGTCCAAAGGGTGGTGATAAATAATGTGTACTCAGACTGGTCTAGAGTGGTAAGTGGGGTACCCCAAGGCTCTGTCATAAGACCAATTCTGTTTTATTTATTCATAAATTATATAGAGGATGGGATAAATAGCAAGAAAGCCCAGCAGAATACGCCGTTGGCCATGCTGCCTGCCACTGGGCCTTCTAGTAGTAGTTTGAGGGACTATTTGGTGCTTTCACGCATGCGTGGTGGTGCCATCAAGTCCGCATTTGGTCGGTGACGTCAGACGCCGACCCAATAGAGGACATATTTAAGCCAGCTTCTCAGGCAACACCATTGCCAGAGACGGAGGGTGATCTATAAACCATCTTTCTATTCCTGCAAGGTAAAGGTTTTTTGTTGTTATAGATATGTTTCTTTGCACCGATCTTTTAGTTAGCTGATTTGTAACTGATTTGGATACTGCTGGTTTAAGCCTGTTTATCATTGACTTAGTTCCATATACGCCTTTTTGTTTGTTGCTGGCCATTTAGGTGTCTACTATATGGGTTCTATATTTACTATTTTTATATATATTACACCTTTTTTCTATCCAATTCATTTTTATATTTATTTATCTGGTATTTGTGATTTCAATTTATTCCCAAATAAATTAGTCTTGTGTATCATGTGGTACCAATCCATAAAATGTAACCTTTGGATGGATATTTTTATTTTCAACCCTGGCTATTTTACCTTATATAGCTAATTACTACAAAGCTCCCAATAAATGGCCTCTTTAAAATTCCTGACTTTAGGACCTTAAAATCTACCCAATATAATAACTAGGAATATCAATACCTAATTTATATCTTGTTCTGATATGTCCCTTCCAACTTTTTTCATTTTTTTTATTTTTCCTCCTTTTTTCATTTTTTTTTTAGTGCCATCTATTTAATATTTATTGGACATACATTGTTCTATATTTTAGGTGCCCTCCACTATATGCTCTGAGTTAATTCTCTTTGAAGTACAGTTTAGTTATAGTTTTTCGTAGTCATTGGTTGATTTGTATATCCCCTGATAAAGCCAAAAGGTGAAACATGTCGGGATAGTATACGAATATCAGATCTCTGTTTCAACAGAATCTTCATCACGTGACCACCATAATATAAATGTCAAATATAATTTAACAAACTGTCTTGTTTGGTTTTTAATCTTGTTCATATTAAACTATACAAAATATTTTATATATATGGTTTCCATTATTATTTGGAAGCACCATGATAATCCCCACCCACTTTCTCCCCCTTTTGAAAATTTAATGCAGCACTTTACATATATTGTACATTCATCGGTCCTCTGAGAATGCCCTGGAGAAGGGGTGAAACACATCAGGTGACAGCTGTTGGTGACATCATCTCAGGTCAATGAGACGCACACAGTTTGGCATTTTGCTTACGTGAGTGTAATTGATTTTAATTCAATTTAAATTACTTTTTAAAAATGAACTGAATTACGCTATGTGGATCTCCTTTATTAACTTTTCTATGCATACATCTATGAGTCAAATCATCAATAATAGGGCACCTCCGATGAAATGCCTCGTCCGCACCCTCAATAACTTTTTGGAAGAGGTTAGTGAACTCGGCTCTGCCACTTTACAAGGCTACTTACCTGTCGCATGGCTGTGCTAAGAAATTCCATAAAATATGGGACATCTGGACGGAATCCCTTTGGACTATTACATTGCAAAATGCAAATAGTGGCAGGCATGCTATATTAATGCTAACAGAAAAGGAGGCCTAGCTGAAATAACTCCCTGACAGAAATACTACCAAACACACATAAAAATGTAGATGAATCAATAAACATATACTAATTATTGTATATACTCGAGTATAAGCCGAGTTTTTCAGCCCTTTTTTAAGGCTGAAAATACCCCCCTCGGCTTATACTCGAGTGTACCTGAAATTATTGACAGGCTGCGAGCGTCCGTTGTATAAAAGTCATGGTCACGGAAGTCTTTTCATCCTCAGACAAGAGGACATCCGTGATTGGCAGAACACTGAACACAGTGTCTGTTGGGAAACTGATTCCGAGGATAAGGGAACGTCCATGATAGGCAGAACTGTGTCTGCTGAGAAACGCCTATCACGGATAGGACCAGGAGAAGACTGTGACTTTTAAACAATAAATGGACGCCCGCAGCCTGTCAATAATTTAAGGTACACTGACTCGGGCACAGTGAGGCTGCAATGGGCACAGTGAGGATGGGCACAGTGAGGTTGGCACAGTGAGGTTGCAATGGGCACAGTGAGGATGGGCACAGTGAGGTTGGCACAGTGAGGTTGCAATGGCACAGTGAAGTTGGGCATAGTGGGGTTGCAATGGGCACAGTGAGGTTGGGCACAGTGAGGTTGCAATGGGCAGTGAAATTGCAATGGGCACAGTGAGGCGTGCAAATGGGCATTGTTGACCCTCTTTTCCGCTTACAGTAGCTGCTCCATTTTCACCCTAGGCTTATACTCGAGTCAATACGTTTTCCCATTTTTTGTGGTAAAATTGGGTACCTTGGCTTATACTCGGGTCGCCTTATACTATATATACGTATATACGGTAATTGAAAACTGATGACAGCCTACTTACAGACTTCCAAGGTCATTATTAACCTCCCTGGCGGTATGATTATTTCAGATTTTAGGTGCTGAAAGCCGTACCATTATTTGCAAGGAAATTTGGCGTTTTATACTGTAGGCCTGTAATTCTTAGGAATAACTCACTTATATCTGACCAAACAAGAGTCTAGTAGGCATCCTGGGTATGATTTTTTTTTAAAACAAAATTATAATATAATAAATAATTATAACAAATAATAATATAATTATAATAAAAATGTATTCAATAATGTAATCAACTCAAAATCATTGAAATTTGCTCAGTTGCAGAATTGTCGCTGTCATTTTTATTTTTTTATGACGAATTTCCTCACAAATCGCTATCGCTCAATTCTGTGATTATAATTTATTATTGCTGTTTTCTAGCTGCTCTAAAACCATTTTTGACATAAAGGGACACTTTTGGTTGCTATGGACAATCTACAGTTTGCAGGCAGAAAGAACAATTTTTATTATAACAAAGTACATGCAGAACACTGGGCAGACCACTAGGGACAAGGGGGTGTGTATTTTTTACATACAGTACTGTAATCTATAAGATTACAGTATACTGTATGTATTGTGTTTGTTAACTTTTTTGAATTTGGCGCCATTCTCCGCCCCCGTGCGTCGTAACATCGCAGGGAACGGAGATCGGCGGCACACGGGGACACTGTGTGAATCGAGCGAGGACCCGCTTGCTCACACAGTGGAGAGGCATCGCTGGATCCAGGGACAAGGTAAGTAAACCATACCTGTGGATGAGCTCGGGGCGAGCTCATCCACAGGTGGGCGAGCCTGAGTCTGGCTCGGGGTTATGGATCGCAGCACAAAAATGTAACCCCGAGTCAGAAATCATTTGATTATTTTATTCTTTTTATACTGTATTAATCAACTGTTTGCTTGCGTGAATGCCTTTTGTAATTGTTTTATAATTTTCGTATGCGATATATACAATGTCCACTTTTTTAAGATATTAAATATAACATTAAAGCCTTGTACACACGATCAGTCCATCCGATGAGAACGGTCTGAAGGACCGTTGTCATAGGTTAACCGATGAAGCTGACTGATGGTCTGATGTGCCTACACACCATCAGTTAAAAAAACGATTGTATCAGAACGCGGTGACGTAAAACACAACGACGTGCTGAAAAAAATGAAGTTCAATGCTTCCAAACATGCATCGACTTGATTCTGAGCATGAGTGGATTTTTAACCGATAGTCGGGCCTACTAACGATCGGTTTTGACCTATCGGTTAGGAATCCATATGTTAATTTTAAAGCAAGTTGGCTTTTTTTTAACCTAAGGTTAAATAACCTATGGGGCCCACACACGGTCCATCAGACCGTTATCCTCTGGCTATCCTATCGTGTGTACGAGGCCCAACAGGTCAGTTCTTATTGATTTAACATGTGTACAAATCAAAAGATTTGGATTGAGCCTTTTCTAACTCTATAGATGGAAATGGCTAGTTTAGGGAACTTTTAACTGCTAAAGAAAGCAGCATGTATGTATGTAAAAACCTGTGTACTAGTCTGTAGTAGCTTGACATGATGCTCTGATAAAATTTTTAGCATGAATATGCACTTATTCTTTTACTAACGCTCTTCATCTTGCATTACATCAAATGACCCTTGCTGCTATTATTATTCTTTAATGATGCTGTAATTGCTGATAGGCTTTTGTAAGATTGGTATCTGGACTGAGGCTAAAACACTGACTGTATATTTTGGGGAGAAAATGTAATTCATGACACAAATCTTTTGTATATTAGAGCCAGTCGAGCAAAGCACTTCAATTAATTTCAAGATAAGAGACATGTCTGGGTGTTAGTAGTTTTTTTTTTATTATGTCTATGCTTTTTGATTAACCACTTAAGACCCGGACCAATACGCTGGCAAATGACCCAAGGGGTTTTTGCGATTCGGCACTGCGTCGCTTTAACAGACAATTGCGCGGTCGTGCGACGTGGCTCCCAAACAAAATTTGCGTCCTTTTTTTCCCACAAATAGAGCTTTCTTTTGGTGGTATTTGATCACCTCTGCGGTTTTTATTTTTTGCGCTATAAACAAAAATAGAGCGACAATTTAAAAAAAAATGCAATATTTTTTACTTTTTGCTATAATAAATATCCCCCAAAAATATATAAAAAAACATTTTTTTTCCTCAGTTTAGGCCGATACGTATTCTTCTACATATTTTTGGTAAAAAAAATCGCAATAAGCGTTTATCGGTTGGTTTTCGCAAAATTTATAGCGTTTACAAAATAAGGGATAGTTTTATTGCATTTTTATTAATTATTTTTTTTTTTACTACTAATAGCGGCGATCAGCGATTTTTTTCGTGACTGCGACAATATGGCGGACACTTCGGACAATTTTTACACATTTTTGGGACAATTGTCATTTTCACAGCAAAAAATGCATTTAAATTGCATTGTTTACTGTGGAAATGACAGTTGCAGTTTGGGAGTTAACCACAGGTGGCGCTGTAGGGGATGTGTACCTAATGTGTGTGTTTACTACTGTAGGGGGGTGTGGCTGTAGGTGTGACGTCATCGATCGCGTCCCCCTATTACAGGGATGACGCGATCGATGCTCCGGCCACAGAGAAGCACGGGGAAGCCGTGTGTACACACGGCTCTCCCCGTTCTTCCGCTCCAGGGACGGATCGCCGCACTGCAGCGGCGATCGGGTCCGCGAATCCCGCGGTCCCGGTCCTGGAGCTTCGGACCGGGTCGCGGGCGCGCGCCCACGGGCGCGCACCCGCGACCCACGGCTGGGTACTATAACCAACGTATATATACGTTGATGTGCCCAGCCGTGCCATTCTGCCGACGTAAATCTGCAGGAGGCGGTCCTTAAGTGGTTAAATGAAATAGATGGGGCTGTTTTATATTAGCAGTGAGATTCATTATAATTAAAACTAAATTAGATACTGCAGCTCCTATTTAAATGATAATAAACTTAAATAAAAGCTACTATTATTCAAAGGAGGTTACTTTAATATGTTTACATGATTTGCAGAAAGATTATGAAAGATTTAAACAACGTAACACATTTGTTTTTATATACTACATGTTATTAAAAAATCTTTTCTCATACATGTTATAAAACCAAGTTGTTTTCTGATTATGTTAATCTTTAGTTTGGCATCACAAGGGGTCATAACAAGAATGGCGATTGTTGGTTGTCACTGCCATTTATAGCTGTACTCTCACCTAGGCATGGCCATGCTGCCCTCCTGCAGCAATTATCCAAAACTATTAACACTTCACACTTTACTGGGATGCAGATTGGGGCAAATTGATGAAAGGGTGTCTTTGCCTACATGCAGTGGTGTATTTAGATTTTGTGCTGCCCTAGACCTGGCTAAACTTGTGCACCCCCGAATTTATTTATGACCCACCCCTTCCTGTTAAGACTACACCCCTTCCTTTTTAAAACCCGCCCTGTCATCTTCATGGGAGGAGGACAGAAGGGACACCATGGGAAGAGGACAGAGGGACAACGTGGGATGAGGACAGAGGGAAACTGTGGGATGAGGTGTCATGGATGTACTAAAATGAAAATTTTATTCTATGCTATTTTGTGTTATGATTATTAGAACCACTGAAATGAAGTGTATATTTTCCTTGAAAATATTTGTCAGATATTGTTCTAAAGTTACAACTACAAATCTGTTTGAAATGAAAGACAAAAAGACTGAAGATAGGAGTAGATGGCATCTTTCCCTCATGTTTCAAATGTTTTCAACCCTTCCCCCTCTTCCTGTCTCCAGTTCACTGAAGGAATTTGTGTCTCGTGACCAAGAGAACTGTTTGCAGAGCTGACAATGGACTTTTTATGCCTATATGAACTGACCAATGAGGGTTCCATGCCAAGTACAGGGGGGCAGTGAAATGGGTGTGTATGTATGGACTGAACCAATGATAATGCATTTTGTGATGTTGTATTGTTAATAAAAAAAGAAGCCGTGTGGGCTATAGCCCTCTCTTTGCTGGCTGAACCTTGGAAGGTGAGAATGTAGCTTGTCTCTCTGCTCTCTACATGTTTCATCATATAATTTAATCTGGGTCAACCGGTAAAATGGGTAACCCTGAGATTGTATCAGGAAATAAATAAATTAGTCTCTATCAGAGGACAGAGGGACACCGTGTGATGAGGACAGAGGAACACCGTGGGATGAGGACAGAGGGACACTGTGGGATAAGGACAGAGGAATTCTGTGGGAAGGGGACAGAGAAGCACTGTGGGAAGGGGACAGAGGAACGCCGTGACAAGAGGACAGAGGGACGCCATGGGATGAGGACAGAGGGACACCGTGGGATGAGGACAGAGGGTCGTCGTGGGATGAGGACAGAGGGACGCCGTGGGATGAGGACAGAGGGACGCCGTGGGATGAGGACAGAGGGACGCCGTGGGATGAGGACAGAGGGACGCCGTGGGATGAGGACAGAGGGACGCCGTGGGATGAGGACAGAGGGACGCCGTGGAATAAGGACAAAGTGAAACTGTGGGATGAGAACAGAGGGATGCCATAGGATGAGGACAGAGGGACGCCGTGGGATGAGGACAGAGGGACACCATGGGATGAGGACAGAAGGACACAGTGGGATGAGGACAGAGAGACACAGTGGGATGAGGACAGATGGACACAGTGGAATGAGGACAGAGGGACACAGTGGAATGAGGACAAAGGGACACAGTGGGAAGGGGACAGAGGGAAGCCGCGGGGAGGGGACAGAGGAAAACTGTGGGGAGGGGACAGAGGGAAGCTGCAGGGAGGGGACACAGCATCTTTTAATTTGGGGGGAGATGGGGGTTATGTGCTGGGGAGTGACTTGGGAGGGGAGAGGATATGTGCTAGTGGGGGGGGGGATTGACCCCCCCACTAGCACATATCTTCTTCACTCGCAAATCCCTCCCCAGCACATATCCCTTATACTCCCTCTTTTCCCCTCCCATCACTCCATGTGTGCACCTGTTATCTGTCCCCCCTCCTGGTTACTGTGACCCTTTCTGACTGTATACAATGCACATATCAGCAGCGTGTCTCTCTCAGTAGGGATCCTCTTGGCAGAGGGTTTGCTGAATCTTTCATGAAGTCCAAAAACTTTAAACATAAAACTGAACTCCACAGAAGTCCAGACTTTGAGGGTGATATGGTAAAAACATCAATACTTTCAAACATATAATTGGTAGATAATTTTAAATTGTATGTGGCATTATAGAACAGTACAACAGCAGTAGCAACCCAATCTGATTTTGCTACACCTTGAAAAAAAAAAGTATTTTTAGGTATTGTGGAATGGTGGAAGTAGTATCTACAACAGAACAGCTATCGGAGAATTTACTTAACGCTCAAGCATTGTCTCCTAAGGGGTAATAAAGTGTGATAACAGAGTGCATTACTTGGAAAAAAAAGTAAGAAAAGCAGAGTACACACTATTATAAAGAAAACTGTCAGCTCCAGTCTTGTGTTCCTGCTGTAGCATACTCTGAGTGGCATAATGGACAGGACACTCGAGGCAGAGCAGACACTATTCTTATGCCATAGAACACACAAGAGAAGAAGGAGAAGGAGGAGGATTCTGTCAGTTTTGGAGAATTTGAAGCAGAGAAAGACATACGTCAAACCTTAAGAGATGGTTTTCAGTCCCCAGAAACCTTGGGAAACGTATGTAGCTGGGAGGAGGCAGTTCCAGATACTGTAATCCTCAGTGACCCCTAGGACTCTGCTTCTAATGCCTCTGCCAACTTCGGTGTATGGGCTCCCTTATTCTTCAAAGCTTGCGAAAGGACCAGAGAATTTGTGGCATCAAGGAGAAGGGTCATTATTGGTTAGCAACCCTCCTTGACCACTCTTTCTATGGGAAAGTCCCAGAACTTAACCAGCCCTTGCAGAGGGAGCACAGAATGAAATATCTTGAGGACACCTTAATGAGGAGTTTTTGTAATGCCTTTCCAGACTCTTGTAGGTTACAGTCTCATGGAAAAGCTAGTTTTGATGCTAATGTTTGTCAAAAGAAGAGAAGGGGGCCTCCTCAGTGATGCATTATTTATTTTTTAATTCAGCGCCCAGGGCTGTCAGCTTCCACATCCCATCGCAGCATCTGCATCGTATGGTGGAAGATTATCTAGGGGCGAAAACAGACATGAAGAGCTCTCCAGTAAAAAAATCCACTGGTCAGAACTTGCCCAGTATGCAATTGAGCTGCTGGACTGCCCTGCATCCAGCGTGCTTTATGAACAGGCATTCAGTGCTGCTGGAGGTTCTGTGACAGATAAAAGAGTACATCTGTCCACAGACTCCATTAACCGGCTGACATTTGTAAAAATTATTCAGACCTGGATTACCAGCGGCTATCAAGCCCCTGATCCTGATGTTGCTGATTAAGTGTTATTGGGATTTCAAATCTCTGCAAGACTGTCTAGGCTGCCTAGCTTTGAGTGTTGATTTTTGGTATAGGTTTCATAGGCATAATTACAGCGAAGGACCAATTTTTCCATACCTGTTTAACAGGCGCATATAATTATTATTTTTTACAACAGCTAATTCTTCCCTTCATCCAGATTGCCTCTATAGGGTTACAGTCTGAGGGCACCACCAACACCAAAAACCCAATTTTTCCACACCTGTTTGATGGGTGCAAATACTTAAATTTGTTTCTAGAAAGGAAATGAAGTGAACGCACCACCAACACCCAAAGCCCAATTTTCCACACCTGTTACTTATGTCTAAAGTGTGCCAAAGAGACACCAGACCTTATCTAAAACAAATGTATTAATCTTGGCCTGATTGTACTATAATTTGCTTTCTTCTCAAAAGGTTTGCTCACTGTTGTGCAAAAATGTATTTCCATCCAAAGTCTGCCAAAAGACACCAGAATTTATCCATAAAATATCTAATCTTGTTCTGAGGGCACTAAAATATGACCTCATCATACAGATGTGCTTTCCGTCATATTTTTGTCTTCATATATGTATGTTTTGCTGCAGCAGATTCTATACACGGTACAGATGCCCCACTTTACCGGCAGACTAAGGGGGCCCCCCAGGCACTATATTTAAAGGATTTTTTTATTGTTTTACTTTAAGCATCATTAAAACCACTGCTCCTGTAAAAAATGAGCATTGATACATGTCCCCCAGGGCAGTACTCAAGCCCCCATACACTTTTTATGGCCAATAACTTGCATTTGTCTTTGATTTTGATTTTTCAAGTTCCGGTCCCATGGATTTTAATACAGTTTGCGGTTCGGGTCCAAACTTTTGCAATGTTGGTGAGTTCTGGCGTGAACCGAATGGGAGGGGGTTTCGGCCCAAATCTATTACAGACCTCATCATTTTCACACCAACCATTACTTTTTCACATTAATTACAGATTTTTAAATGTTTGTATTTTTTTTATAGTTTTAAAAAAAATAACATTTTTTTAATTATTGTTATTACCTTGTAGAGCTGTCCCTGCCCTGATCAAGCAAACACAAATACGGATGGCAATACTGTAGCTAAAATATTTTTAGGTGATCTCATTTATGCACTACTGGGTGCCAAGGATGTACTACTGGTTAAAGGTGACCCAACATGTGCTAGCCCACAATGCACCACATGCCACTTCACAAAGGCCTTTCAGGGCGCAGGTGAGATGGGTTTTGAGAATTGAAGACTGAGGTGACACATTTTAATAACCTAGGGTGGGGGGTGGGTGGGTTGTGGTGGTTTGGGTGCTCAATGTTTTTAAAAAAAAATTTAACAGATGCTGAGAGCTCTTAAACAGATTCCCAGCAACAATTGCCTGGTGTACCCTAATCCCCCCAGGCTATAAATTATGATCTAGAAAAAAAAATCTGGCCAGCAGCTGGACATTTTTGATGAAGGGAGTATTGGCCGCAATCTACTGAAGACAGTACAGTGAGGTGTTTCATCATAAGTACAGTAAGGTGTTTCATCATAAGAATTAAGAGATCGTAGATGACACAGCAGTATAATATTTGGCCTGCAGCAGAAAAATTATAAATAGCAAGGCTGGACCCAATCTAACAAAGACAAAGAGCACACATTCAAGCTTTACTACAAGTACTAATATACACAACAGTGAGAAAAATGGGCAGCAGCAGGACAGTTATAATTAGGCATAATAGGCTTAACCAGTGCATGCCAACATTTTATCTATTATTTTATCTATTGGAATAGGAATATGCAGTTAATGTAAGTAATGT
This sequence comes from Rana kukunoris, assembly GCA_029574335.1. Classification (NCBI taxonomy): domain Eukaryota; kingdom Metazoa; phylum Chordata; class Amphibia; order Anura; family Ranidae; genus Rana; species Rana kukunoris. The sequence continues at coordinate 144,852,042 of CM056051.1, read as the reverse complement.
AATCCAAGAAAGTTTAGGTGAACATTATTTGTGCACCTATTTGTTTTATTCTTTTGAAAGATACAAAAAAGGGACCTCTATAAATAAATTAAAATGTCTGGTGTTGACAACAGATAAGACACAAAAAAATGTAACAGCACTGCAATTCAAAGAACTCAACATAAGTTGTTAAAGTTGATGTAAATACTGAAATTGAAAGAAATCAAGCATAGATTGTTAAAGTAGATGTAAACACAGCCACTAAAATCTCATATAAGCTTTAACATTTAATTTCACCTGGAATAAAAAAGCAACAGTTCAAATGCAGGAATGGGAGCTCTTAACTTCAAAATTTACTACAAAGCCTAAACCAAACATCCTAAACCAAACCCAACATTGGTGGTCATCTTCCTCTCGTCCAATGTGGGTCCAGATAGAAGAAACCTCCCTCAGCTTTCCCACCAAATCTCTGCGAGCCCCCATCTGGCTACAACATCGACCAGCACGGTTAATGCAACAGTTAAAGTCTGGAACTTGATCTGACAACAAAGGGACTGTCAACAAACGTTATGGAGTCCTTCCCTCTGTCAGCACTTGAAACTATATGTACTGACATGTAACTCTCTTCTTGGATATCTGCAGGGGTAACCACAATTGGAAATATCCTAAATAACAGATCCTTGCATGCCTTCCAAGAACTACACAAAAAGTTCAACATCCCTAACAATGACTTCTATAAATACCTAAGAATTTGTCATGCCATGGCCTCTATTGCTTGGTCGGATCATCCTCTCGTGGCTGACATCAAAGCCTATGAATACCCTGGATCTCCAACTAAGAGATCCTAATTCTTCAACAAGGAGCTTAACAACACACAGGATCACAAGAAATTACGAATTATGGAAAAATGGTAGCAGTCTCTAGCATTCTCGCCAAACTTAACAATGTGGTACCAAACATCAAGCTAAAAGTTTCTAAGTGCCTATCGCACTGGAAAAGGCACAAAAACTGCTCCATCAATGGTACCAAACACCTGCTAAATTAGCCAGTTTTTTTACTATCCCAACCATCTGCTTGCTGGAGGAAATGTGGCAGCATCAAATCCACTATTCACGTGTGGTGGTCCTGCCCAAAACTCTTCCCCTTATGGCAATATTTTCAAACCCTCTACAAATATCTTATTGGCATCCCCAAAAACAGCATACCCCAAACTGGGTCTCTTAGGCCTGGGGCTAGAAGCTTGGGATACTCAATACCATGACACACCCACAATATAATTGCATCTAGACTCCCTATATCAAGAAATTGGAACAGTGACTCTTTACCCTCTCCTCTACTTATCCATCAAACCCTACAACAACACCAACAAATGAAGCTCATGTTCACAAAGGCAAATCTGAACTTACCTGTATTCCAAGAAGACTGGGCTCCCTTGCTTTTGTACAACCAGCTGGATATTACCTCCTTATTCTACTAACTTCATGCCATCATAAGCTGTTAAGAAATTACTCTTCCCACTCCATTTTCCCCGCACTCAAATGAAATAACAGACATGCTTGGACCAACATATCCCACTTTCATCCCCAAATACCAAATACTTAGGTATGGTTCATAATCATTTATTAAAAAGTAGCAATACATACATACATCAAAAAAAGCCTTAGAACCATACCTTAGATGTTGCATTTCTCTGGACGCTGTGTGCTCCTTTCGTTTTATCCAAGTCTACATGCTGAAATTACTGTAAGGTTGAAAAAAAAGCAGCAGCCCAATCCCCAAGAGGGCCAATTGTCACCATCCATCACTGGGCACTATCCACCAATTTGCCCACACGAATACCCATCCAGGACCAGTGACCAATCCAGTCAGTCCATCACAGGCTTCAACACAAGCTAGCTACTATACCGTTTTGTGCTATTTCATGGATAACGCTCCAAACTGTCAATGATAAGGGGTTAGAGTCAAATGCATATAATGCATGTAATTAAAGTGTTGGTTAACTTAAAAAAAAGGGGGGTTCCTATTCCTTTAAAGCATAAATAACAGCACAGTGCTTGTGCTGTGTAATTTGGCCTTTTGTATAATCTAAAATACCTGGTTGATCTTGCCTCGTGCTTCCCCACCCTCTGTAAACTGACCACATTTATCATGGCTGCTGATCCCCTAATACTGTGGTCAGTTTACAAGGATAATACCGTGGTCAGTTTACAAGGCTGTTTCTCTTCTGTCCTCTCTCCCCCACCCTGCCTGCATGTCAGCTTGTGTCAGTGCCTTACCCTGCCCTCCTGCTGCTAAAATAACTTTGTAATTTTCATACAATCTCCTCCTCTCTCAGCTGTAGAGAGACGCTCTGAAAAAAGGTAAAGATTCACAAATGTACTTGCGCCCGGCGCATGTTTTAAGCGATTTGCGTAAGATTTACGTCCGGCGTAAAGTTATTCCCCATATTGGAGGTGCAACTCATGCAAAGGTATGGACCAGGGAACGAACGCCGTCAAATTTTACGTCGTTTACATAGTACGTAAATAGGACTGGGCATAGGTTACGTTCACGTCGTAGGCAGTGATTCGACGTATCTTAGGCAGTTATTTTGCCGTGACTGTGAGCATGCGCACTGGGATGCGTCCAAGGTGCGATGCATCCGCCAGTCGTTTTTAGTACTTGTTTGAAGCTCAAGCCATCATTTGCATGGGGTCATGCTTCATTTAAATGTATCACGCTCACTTCCAGCCCACTTCCACCTACTTTGACTTATGTCAGCTTACGCCGATGACTATACACTACGCCGGCACAACGTTGAGAGCATTTGCTTTGTGAATTCCATGCTTCCCTCTCAGCGTTGCACCGGAGTAGCGTAAATAATATACGCTATGCCGGCATAAAGATGCGCCAATGTATGTGAATCCGGGCCGTAGAGTTTAACCACTTCCCACCCGGCGCATTGCCAAATGACGGCCGCAGGAACCTTTTGTCCCTTCGGGCGGCTGTCATATGACATCCTGGGATTCCCTGCAGTGTAACCAACGTGCGTGCGCACTCTCCGCATCACTGGGGACCCACCGCGTGTGCCTGGCAGCCACGATGTCTGCCGGGCACCCTCAATTGCTCGTCACAGAGCAGGGACGTGGATCTCTGTGTGTAAACACAGAGATCCACGTCCTGTCAGGGAGAGAAGACCAGTGGTGTGTCCCTTAGGACACCGATCGGTCACCTCCCCCAGTCAGTCTCCTCCCCCCACAGTTAAAATCACTCCCTACAGAACACATTTAACCCCTCGATCACCCCCTAGTGTTAACCCCTTCCCTGCCAGTCACATTTATACAGTAATCAACCTTCAACAATGCATATTTATAGCTCTGTTTGCTGTATAAATGTGGATGGTCCCAAAATAGTGTCAAAAGTGTCCGATCTGTCCGCCGCAACATCGCAGTCCTGACAAAAATCGCAGATCACCGCCATTACTAGTAAAAAAAAAATAATAATAAAAATTACATAATTCCATCCCCTATTTTGTAGCCGCTATAACTTTTGCGCAATCCAATCAATATAAGCTTATTGCGATTTTTTTTTTACCAAAAATATGTATCAGCCTGAAATGTTTTTTTTTTTTTAAATTTGGATATTTATTAAAGCAAAAAGTAATAAATATTGTGTTTTTTTGTTTATAGCGCAAAAAAAAAAAAAAACTTCAGAGATGATCAAAGGCCACCAAAATAAATCTGTATTTGTGGGGGGGGGGGGGGAATTATCAAAATTAATTTGGGTACAACGTCACATGACCGCACAATTATCATTCAAAATGTGACAGTGCTGAAAGCTGAAAATTGGCCTGGGCAGGAAGGGGGTGAAAATGCCGGTATGGAAGTGGTTAAAAAGTACCCAAATAATAGATGTAGAAAGATTATCAAAATATTGCAGTTATATTTTAGAATCTCTCTTGTTGCATCGTGATGTGTTTTCTTCATCCACTTGCAAACTGTATAGACTTTTTTTGCATTTACAAATTTTAAGAAGCCTAGAATGACATTGGACTGCTCCTAGCTTCGTAGAATACAGATGATGTGCCATGCAGAATAGTAATTTCTTAGTACATTAAGAAGGTTGTTTGCAGATGAGAATCCATATACATTAATATAAACTGATTTATGCCAGACTTTTATAGATTTCTAGTATGGGCCTGGAGGTAAAACTATGTTACAAATGTGTAACATTTTTTTTTTTTTTTTGTATTTGGTGCTCCACATTACTTTTTGGATGACACAAAGTCAGTTACTTCAATATCTTGTTGAGTAGATTACACGCTTTCCAGCTGAAAAGAAAATACATATGAAATGCAAATCCTCAAAAGCCTAATCCCAGCTCTCAAATATTATTGTGTTACTTCTCAAGATACAAAGTGTATTTTATAAATAATTCCAGTTCCATTTACTCGTAACAGATTATCATGTACGGTACATATACAAGAGGAGAAAGGGCTTTTTAATATTACAGCTAAAGGACACTTTATAGCTCTGTTCGCAGTTTAAGGAAATATTAATTAGGGGCTTCAGAATCTATTTGTTTCATAGAGATCTAAAGCTCTGTTGGATTGACCCAGTAAAAACGAGTCAAGTGTATTTCATGCTCATGTCGTTGGGATTTCAGCAAAGCATTAACTAATTGCATTCAATAAAAATCATTATGTAGAGCAAATAGAAAAGTAGGACAATGGTCTTCAATACTCCTACATGAAATCACTCCTCTTGTCACTAGAAGTATACACATGCTAAACTGAAACAACTGAGCTGTATTTTCCATTTACTATGGGCAATGAGACCATCTATTTTACCATGTTTCATCGGTAATAAAGGCCTCTCGTACAATTAACAGTTTGTATGTTAAAGGTAATGTATAGTGGTTTTGTACATATAGTATATGTATGGTTCACCGGTTCACATTCGGTTCTGCAGAACTAAAAGAGCTTGTGCAGTTTCCCCATAACAGCCACATTTCCCTTAAGGCCAGTATGCCTAACCGTATATGGATGCCTTGCTCCTTGAAGTGCAATGCTATATTTACTGGACTGGGAGACTCCCCAGCAACCCCCTGAAAGGTAGAGTTCACATTCTGTGAGGGATAACCTTGCAGTGCGTAAATTGTTTAAGGCAGGTACTGTATGCTGTGTAAACAAAAGGACTCCCGCGCTGTCAGTAAAACTAAAACTAAACTAAGGGGCACTGCTGCAGACCCCTGGTGATCTGTCTTGGCCAGAGAAATGTGTCAATAAATAAATGGTGATGTCTGTGCTGTGTGACTCGAAGGGCAAGGAAACAGTGTGACTGATGGGCACACTGAATGTGTAAACACAATACTGTTATAAAGTGAAGTCTCCTTATTGGCACTCAGACATCAAAATAAACCGTGACAGGGATCTTAGCTAGTCCACACTCTATCCAAAACAAAAACTAAAAATGACCACATTAAAAAAAAGGTCTATCACTTTTACCTTTTGAATAAAAAAACAGTACTTTAGGCTTAGACAAAACATATTACCATATATACTCGAGTATAAGCCGAGTTTTTCAGCCCTTTTTTTAGGCTGAAAATGCCCCCCTTGGCTTATACGCGAGTCACTGGTCAGCCTGTGACATGCAGTTAGACAGCGGACATTCAGTGTAAAAAAGCCCCGCCTCCTCCTTGTCCATGATAGACAGAACACTCAGTTTCCCAGCAGTGAGTCAGTGTTCCGCCTATCACAGAATTCCCCTCAACCTCGTCCATGGGACGAAGATGAGAGGACGTCCGTGATAGGTGGAACACTGAACACAGTCTCTGATGGGAAACTGAATGTTACGCCTACCACGGAACAGGACTAGGAGGAGGCGTGGCTTTTTTACACTGGACGCCCGCCACGGACCCTGCTCCTCTCCTCCCCTCCCTCCTATGATGGCTGCTCCGTCCTCTGCTCTCTGTGTGCGGGTGACGACTCGGGAAGTTTAGCAGTGCTAGGTGGAGAAGATCCATTCCCCACACTGCTCCGTCCACTCCACCTCCAGCATCCTTGCAGTCAGCTCTGAGCAGCTTTCCAAGTGAGTGAGCACTTTTACTGACCCGTCTCTCTCTCTCTCTAAACTCACCCCTCTATCTTCCTAATCCCCTGTCTCGATCTTTCCCTGAGATATGCAATGGGCACAGTGAGGCTGCAAATGGGCATTGTTGACCCTATTTTACACTTACAGTAGCTGCTGTATTCTCACCCTAGGCTTATACTCGAGTCAATAAGTCTTTCCATTTTTTATGTGGTAAGGTGCCTCGGCTTATATTCGGGTCAGCTTATACTCGAGTATATACGGTACTTACAATGTAAATTATATAAAAAAACAAAGTCATGTAAATTTACCATATGTTTTTCCCCCGCATATAGATTAATACTGATATAATGTTGAAAAGTGCTGCATTTGCATAAAAAAACACATTTCCATATTTGGTGGATTTATGATCTTTCCCAAGCATGCTGTGCATGGGATTATATTTTAGTTTTTGTAACTGATATTCCAGTTTGTTATAGTCTTTGGCCTAGATTCACAAAGCGATTACGCCTGTGTAAATGTTGTTAGACAGGAGTAATTTCGATTTACGAGCGTTTTTACGCTAGTCGAAATCCTCAAACCATGAAAAGACACTTGCGTGCTAAATTTCGACTTTATTACGTGTTAGTACGCCTTCAGATCTACGCTGCCTGAAAATTGCGGCCACTGGGCGGACTTCCTGTTGTTTTTCGCCTTCATGGTATGCTAATGAGCTTTTGCCTGGAATCCACAAAATTTCGCTCTTCAAACGCAATCTCTTACGGCACCTTTAGTCATCTTTTTTTTCCGTTTCACTATACCAGCTTTTTGCTGGTCTAATATTAGACAGCCCATGTTAAGTATGGCCGTCGTTCCCGCGTCGAATTTCAACGTTTTTTCGATTTCTTTTATTATTTTTAACGTAAGTCGTCCGGGAATAGGAATGTTCGTAAACGCCGCTACTCAAACAACGAATGACGTCACGACGTGATTTCGCGCAATGCACGGCGGGAAATTCCTGAACAGAGCATGCGCAGTTCGATCGTCGCGGGGACGCGCTTAATTTAAATGCTTCACGCCCCCTACTCACGTATTTCGATTGCGCGGCGGAAAAAAAATACGATACAATAGCGTACGCGCAAAAAAACTACCTGAATTCGGCGTAGAGTCTGGTGATAGACGGCAGCGTAGCGTATTTCGATTACGCAGCGGAAGATTACATCTATGTGAATCTGCCCCTTTGTTTCTATAATAGAAATGTTCAGGGCACTTCGCTCTAAGCAGTCCAAGTCATTTTACCCTTGTAACATTTTGCAGTGTCTGCTTGCTTCTTTTGAGAATTGGGCTTAAAGATACTGATTAGTGTGCAAATTAATTTGGAGTTATTCTTATCACTGAAAGGAAAAGTAATCCCTAGGAATTTCTGATAAGCCTTATGGTTGCAAAAATAACATCTGAATCACTGAACAGAAAAGGTACTGCAGTGAAAAGTATTTCTACACACTTTTTTTTTAACTTTTAATGTGGCACCAGCAATATGAGCCCATTTGAAAAACAGGAAGATTTAGAATAGTGTTAATACTCATGAATATTAAACTGAAATGTATATTTCTATTTTGCTATTTATACCATCATTGTATAAACAATACAGAGTCATCCGAGTCAGTTAACAGATGCATGCTTTGTGGGGTACCCATTCTAAACAGTGCATATAATGTATATTTGTTCTTGAGGGAGATGTCTAAGATCTATTTCAGCTAAGTTTGTGTTCTGGATTTATCATCATATTTGTTAATAGCTGCACAGGGAATTGTTGCTTTTAAATTGTATAATGTATTATATACTGTAGGCATTAATGGTAACCTTTGGAGATGAATCATCATTTAGTCTGCATGGTTCCCTTCCTGTATACTAATGGTTATTATCACTCCATAGCTACAACAAAGCAGCATACTGCCACACAGTTTTATTTATTTTTGCTTCCTGATGGAATGTGGAAAGGCGAAAATCACTCAGGGACTCACATGATTATTTGCAGACATAAGAGCAGTCTTTTCTATCACTGCTAGGAAATCTTGTTGGCAGGCTAAACTGTGGCACGGTACACACTCAAACGCATCAGGCAACAAAACCACACGTAAGCAGTATGCTAAAATAACATGTTTCTATGTATGATTAGAAAAAAACTTTGAGGCACTGTTTGTAATATTATTACTACAAGTGCAATCAGGGCTACTGTTAGAAATCACAGGGCCCCATGAAGCCTACCTGACAGCCCCCCCCCCCCCAAAAAAAAACTATCAAAACAATATTTAGACAAAAAATACATGAAAATTATTATTAGCAGACACAAACACAACAAAACTTACAAAATTACGGGGGGGGGGGGTGGGTACAGTACAGGGAGTGTGTGTGGTGTGGAGGAGGGCACAGTACAGTGGTTAGGAGGGAACAGTACGGGGGCAGGAGGGCACAGTACAGGGGGGTACAGTATAGGGGGGTAGGGGGGTAAAGTACAGAGGGGAGCAGGAGGACACAGCACAGGGGGAGGGTAAGCAGACACAGTACAGTATAGGGGCAGTAATGTATACTACAGATATGGTCTCCTCAAGCAGAGCTGCTCAGGGAAACCACTGCCACTGATTCTACCTATTCTGGCAGGCTGTCACTGGGCAAAACTAGAATAACAACTCCCCCTCTAACCTTCCCCTCCAGAGTTTATGGCTCTCTTCCAGCACTTCCGCTTAAGGAAGAACCATAGGGTAGGGGGAGAATGAACAGGGGGTAAAAAGGGGGAAATCAGTAGAAGATGGGGGATGGGTGGAAGAGAACGGGATTGAAACTGGGGGGAACCTGGTCTGCATAGGGATACAGGAGGAGAATTTGTGCTGGCATGAGGGAAGGGGGAGGGGAGACAAATTGATGGCGGTGGTCAAGGGGCTGGAGAGGGATGGATTCTGGCCATTTGCAATGTTTATGTATGGGACACACACCTGTGTGAAGGTGAATTGCCTCCAGAGAAGAAGACTGGGAGGGGGAGGGGAGTGAGGGAACTAGTCAGGGATTATTGTTGGAAAAGTGTCAGGAATTCCAGTCAGCCTGGAAGAGGCTATAAATTAGCATTGCTGTTAAATGTTGGTAAACCACCTGGCTGGAAGAAGACAGCAAGGGTTACAAGGACCTGAGAGGGAAGCAGTGTGACAGACAGAGATGGATAAATCTGTGTGCGGATGAATGGAAGCAGGACGGGATAGTGGCTGAGGCAATGAGGAAGATACAGGGGAAGGAGAGAGCACCGAAGACTGCTGGAGATGTTATAAACAGATAATGTTACTGACCTGTAGCACATGTAAAAAAGACGACCAATCACTTCCGGTTCCGGCGCCGCATGGAGTAGCAGCTCCTCTCCTCGGCTCCCGCAGCGCGACCTAAATCGGCCTATAAAGCCAGCCTGAGACGCCCAGCAGACCACCCTCCACCTCCGGATCACCCCCCGGACTCCATGGACCGCTTCGTGGAAAAATCGGGTGCGCGCACCCAAACAGCCCAGGCGGCGCCGACGGCTTCCCCGCAAATCGAGGCCCCGGTCTCGGCCTACGAGGCGGCGCGGCACACGGAGATGGAGGTAAGCGGTAATCTATCCCCGTCTCCTGCACCACACACCCCAGGGACACCTCCAGGAGGGGACAACACCACAGAGCGCATAGCCCAAGCAGTGGCTGCTCTTTTGTCCCCCATGATTACCGCGTCAGTAGAAAAAGCGGTGAATGCAGGGATGGCGCAGATCCATAAGCAGATCAAAGAGCACGGCACCAGGCTTAATGATTTGGAACACCGCCTATCAAATGCTGAAGATGAACTTTACCAGGCCCAGGCTACTGAACATGCTCAGGATAAAACTAACCAATATATACTTCAAAAACTAGATGATTTAGAAAACAGATCTAGAAGAAGTAACCTACGTTTTGTAGGGGTCCCTGAATCGTTGCAGACGGCCGCCCTCGCAGACTTCTGCGCGCAACGAATACCCGAGGCCCTGGGCCTCCCGGGCCCCTGTGCAGTGGAAAGGGCCCACCGCATGGGAGCATTTAACTCTGACCGCAAAACACCTCGACCTATCATTGCTAAATACCTGAATTACGCTGACAAATCCCTTATACTACAAAAATTCAGACAGGCCAGACAGATCCAGATTGATGGACTAAAGATCCTGATTTTTGCTGACTATTCCATGGAGGTTTCTAAAAAGAGGAAGGCATTCCAGCAGGTGTGCACTGAACTTTTTCATCAGCAAGTGAAATTCACTTTGGCTTTCCCGGCCATACTCCGCCTCAGAGCCCCCAATGGTGAACAACTCTCATTTCATGACCCTGCAGAGGCCGAAGCCTTCCTACGCTCCCACCATCAGGGCCGGCAGTCCCAGACCCCGTCGAAAGCCCCCCCACTTAACCGTCCTCAGGATCAGAGAAGCCCGCGCAAAGACTCACCTAAGCGCTTCAGGCCTACAATCCCAGACCCCTCCCGGATCACCCTAAACCTGACCTGAGCCAGCTTCTATAATCTACTGGCCTTACCTTGCCATCCATCTGGCTTAGAGGGATTAGCTCAGTTGCTCTCTTTCTCTTCTTTGGCCAGAATCATGCTCATGCATGGCCTGCTCGGGGGGAACGCATCGACCCCCCCCTCTCCATCTATATTGGAAGTGACTCCCTACAATCGTCCAGTGGTAATATACCCTTTTACTTACTGACTGCCCTGTTTGAAATCTCTGCTCAACTGTTCCTGGTTACTTATCTCGTTATTGTTCTCATTGCAACTCAGCTAGAATGTTTTTGTTCTTTTCTGCGTTTATACTGTTTATACTTTGTATTATTACAACTGCCGTTGTAAGTGTTCTTTTTATGCAGCCTTCCCCCGGCATCACTGCGCGCCTTGCATATGCTCTCCCTTGTACCGACTTCTCCTAGCCGCATGAATCCGTACACCCAATCACGGGCTCTCAGAAGTCATGCTGGCTGTGTCGTGACATGGGAGCTGGCTCTCGCTGTGATCCCATGCGGAAAAAAGTGAAGCTCTCACATTTTTTGTTAGGTTTAATGTTTATGTTCCCTTTTTCTCCCTCCCCCCTCACCTCCCCCGTTCCTCCCCTTATCTTAGGCACTCATGTCCACGTATGCCCCTTGACACCAAGCCTATGTGGCGCAACCATTACCTCCCCCCTCGATCGGGTAACCCTCCCACAAACCGCTCCTATCCGCGACAACATTTATGTAATGTCTTCTCAGACCCCCTCCTCCACTGACTACATAACATGAAAATAGTTTCCTGGAATGTAAAGGGACTTAGATCCCCCAATAAGAGGATGAAGGTCCTACGTCACCTCAAAAGACTTAAAACTGACATAGCACTCCTGCAGGAAACCCATCTGACCACTTCTGATTTTCACCGCATGCAGAAACTATGGGTAGGCACGGTCATGGGTTCGGACGCCGTTGCCCGTAAGGCAGGAGTCCTCCTGCTAGTTCATAAGAATTTACCATGCACGGTTATTGCAGTAAAATCTGACACCAGCGGACGACTTTTGACCGCCCATGTAAAAATAGGGACTAAGGAATTACTGATCTCCAATGTTTATGCCCCTAATAGCCCTGGTAAAATCTTCTACAGTACACTGACTACATGGCTACTACAAAACGCCCACCTCCCCCATCTAGTAGGAGGTGACTTCAATGACGTTATGAACCAGATAGATGACAGATCCTCCCCTAAACACACCGGGCCACGACTTACTTCACCCACCCCGACGCTTTTTGCGTCCACTATGGACTCCTTACACCTCCGAGACTTGTGGCGCTTACAACATCCCGCAGACAGGGAATTTACTTTCTATTCCAACCCCCATACCGTTCTATCCAGGATCGACTACTTTTTCGGATCCGACGATCTGATCCCCTTGCTTTCAAACGCAGATATACTAGACATAGCCATCTCGGACCATGCTCCGATCTTACTTAACGTAGACAACCTCGACCTGCCCCCTCACCCCAGAATTTGGCGTTTCCCCTCATACCTTCACAATCAATCCGACTTCCAGCATTCCATGGAGAAGGCATGGTTGGAGTACTCCTCAGCTAATGCCTCTCACTCTGACAATCCCAACCTCTTCTGGGACGCTGGTAAGGCGTTTCTCAGGGGTCAAATTATTTCCTATGCCTCCTCTTTCAGACGCAACACTCTGTCAAACTACAAATTGGCCAGTTCTAGACTACACCAGGCCCAGAGGGCATTATACTCCACCGGATCCCCTAGCGACAGAGAGGAGTGGTTAGCAGCAAAGAGCTCTTTCGACACTTGGGCAGACACCCTAGAACTGACTAAGAAAGCAAATTTGGACGCTACCCTACACAGGTTCGGAAATAAATCAGGCAAACTACTCTCTAGATTATGCAAAGGTTCCTTCCGTCCCACCCACATCACGTCCCTTAGAGATTCCAAAGGTAACGTAAACACCACACCATCAACGATAAATAAGGCTATGCTTCAGTATTACTCGTCCCTTTATGCCCCTGACCCAATTGATACACAGACAGCTCAGGCCTTTTTGGACAACTTGAACATCCCTAAGGTCTCCCCCTCCCAACTAGAGGCCCTTAACGCTCCCATAACCCTTTCTGAGATATCTGACACCATCCGCAAGCTCACCCCCTCCAAGGCCCCTGGCCCTGACGGCTTCACCGGGGAGTTCTACAGGACCCTCCAGACTCTGGTGGAGCCTACCCTTCACAAGGTATATATGGGCATATGGTCCGGCGGCCCCTATCTGCCGTCAGGCCGTCAGGCCACCATCAAGCTGCTGTCTAAGAAGGGCAAGGACCCCCTAGAGCCAGGATCTTATAGGCCCATCTCCCTACTTAATCTGGATGTCAAAATCCTGTCTAAAATTGTAGCCAATCGACTCTCTGATATCATTCCCTCTCTGATCCACCCTGCACAATCAGGCTTTGTGAAGGGTAGAACAGCCACCCTTAACATACGAAAAGTTATGCTGGCACTGGAATACGCCAAACAACATCCAAATGGCGACTTTGCCATCATAACGTTAGATGCGGAGAAAGCATTTGATAATGTCAGTTTTGACTGGCTTGCTCTGACTATGTCAAAAATGGGATTCTCTGGCCCTTTCTGTCATCTCATAAATTCCATGTATTCCTCCCCCACGGCGAAATTGGTGGCCGCGGGTCTACTCTCAGAAGAATTTCACCTACACAAAGGCACCCGTCAAGGCTGCCCTCTGTCACCACTCTTATTTAACATTGCCCTAGAACCCTTATCCAGACACCTCATTCAGATAGCACCCCTACACGGTATCCCGATTGGCGACTCCGACCTTCGCTCTTCCCTCTTCGCGGACGACGTCCTTATTTTCTCGGCCGACCCCTCCTCCGATATGTCCACCATCAAACGAGTATTTGACACTTTCCGAACCTGCTCGGGCCTACGCATAAATTATGGCAAGAGTGAAATACTCCCCTTGGGAACTGGGCCCACCCCCTCTTGGTCCCATAGTTCAATCTTCTCGGTTGCCAAGTCCCATATTACCTACCTGGGTATCTCAATAGGAAAAACGCCCTCCTCCCTGTATTGCCTGAACTACCCCCCTCTGCTAGCAAAAATTTCTCAAGAACTGGTAAACTGGATGGATTTGCCCCTCTCGCTTCTGGGTAGATGTCACCTTGTAAAAATGGTCAGCTTTGCCCGACTACTGTACCCGATGCAGACTATACCTCTGCTCCTTCGCCACAAAGATATCAAACAATTCGATTCAGCTGTTTCGAAATTTATATGGCGGGGTAAGAGGCCCCGCATTGCTTTAAAGAAGCTCTTTCTTCCCAGACGCGAGGGGGGTGTTAGTCTCCCAAATGTAAGAACCTATAATTTAGCTTGTTTAATGAGGATCGGCCTAGATTGGATCACGCAATCTTCACGATATTCCAATTACCCCCTGGAATCTGCCATGGCTCATCCCTTCTCCCTCGTAGCTCTTCTTCACAGCAAATGGAAAGCGGTCCCGGCATCATACCAACACAACCTACTACTAAGGGACACTGCTGTTGCCTGGAGAGAAATCAGGAAAATTCTTCGGCTGCCCCAATATGTTTCTCGCCATGTACCAATCCAAGGTAACCCGAACTTCCCCCCTGGCATGGAACACAAGCCCTTCAAGATCTGGCAAGACAAAGGTCTCACTAAGTTTTCATCCCTCTGTGACACTTCAACCGGTCGCCCCCTAACCTTTGAGGCGGTCGCCGCCGCTTTCTCGCTCCCTCCTTCCCATATATTCCATTTCTGGCAATGCACCCACTATCTGAAAACTACCTGCTCGGAGGCCGCAAAACGTTTCTCCTTCAACTTCTCCGACCAGCTTCTCGCAGACGACACATACAGAATTTCAACCATTTACAAACCCCTTCTCCTTAAAACCACTCCTCCCCTACATTCTTCATCCGCAGCTAATTGGAGTAAAGACTTCCCTGTTGATAATTTAGTTGACAAGCTACTTCAAGGCCTCAACAAAGTCCAACGTCTAACACCAAATGAAATCTGGAGAGAAACCCAACTTAAAATCGTCCACCGGGCCCACATGCCCTTTCTCTACTCCACGACGGAGCGTGCTACCACTCACTGCCCCCTGTGTCACCTTCAGAAACCTTCCCTAACTCACCGTTTCTGGTCATGCTCGTTTATATCCTCCTTTTGGGACAAGGTGCTGGCCTACATCTTCAACATCACCTTACTAAACCTACCCAAAGACCCCCTGCTCCTTATTTTTGGTTACTGGGACCCCCTTCTACTACAATGGTCCCGATCGGCCCACCCGGCACCTGCAATTGCCAATAAAGACTGGCCTTTGATATGTCTACTTGTCGCACGGAGAGCTATCCTGAAAAACTGGACGTCTACTCTCCCCCCCACGGCGACTCAAGTGCAACATGAGCTCCTCCTGCTTCTCTACAAGGAACGTGCAACCGTCGACTTCAACCACGAAGCCTCAAAATCCCGTTTCTTGTCAACATGGGGCCCCTTCATGACAGCTTCACTATCTACGGAGGAATGCTCCAAGTTTGAACACTACACTTTCTCCTACTTCAAATCTCCACCACCATCCGTACCTAGGAGGAACAGCTCCCCTTGATGTTAACTACTTGAGCTGCCACAGCACCTCCCCCCCAGTGTGCCACCCCCCCCCTCCTCTCCCCCCCCCCCCCCCCTGTGATTGTCTACTGTAATTCGTTTATATGCATCTTTCGCTTCTACAATATTCTCTGGTCCCCACCAATGTTTAAAATCCATCCAGTTCCACCTATTTCAATGTAAAGTTTTAGCGATATGTTTTCTCTGTTTCATGTGGATTCTCCCTTACGCATACACACCTAGTGGGTCCTAGCTCAGCTCTTTGTTTTGTATCCGGTATGTACATTCACCTACCCCCCCCTCATACCCGTGCTGGGTATACCCACTGTCAATGTACCCTCCTTGGGAATGTATTTCCAATTGTCTCCATGACCTGTTTACAGTACCTTCTGTACGATGTATGTACTCTATTTGCAGCAAGTTTGATGCGCCTACCAGTGTTCCGTCTCCAACTTTGTTATTGCTATTCCCTGTTCCCTTTTCTTTCTGTGTATGCCTCTTAAACTCAATAAAAATTTATTTAAAAAAAAAAAAAAGACGACCAAAGTGAGGGGAACTGTTGGCAGTACAGTGACCGCTGGGAGAAAACTTCAAGGCCCCTCGGACCCCTGGGAAGTTCCTAGAGGTGCCTGTACATTAAGACAGCCTGTACAACAAAGAGACATAAGTCACTGGGTACTAAGGAAGCAGAGGACTGTCCATTGTTGCAAGGCGCTAAGAACCAACACCCGAGTCGATCATTGCAAGGACCTTATGCCGATCACACGATCACTTTTTGTGATGAAAAAAAACATTGTGTGTGGGCAAAACGTTGTTTTATGTCTTCAAAACTACGACCAAAAAAAATTCGAACATGCTTGAATATTTTGTGTCGTTTTTCAAAACGTCATTTTTTGTGTCATAAAAAGTGATGGTGTGTGGGCAAAACGACGTTGAAAACAACATTTTTAAACCCGCGCATGCTCAGAAGCAAGTTATGAGATGGAGCTTCAATGGAACAGAGTGCCGTCGAATGTGGTGTACGTCACCACGCTTTGCTAGAGCATTTTGGAAAAACGATGGTGTGTATGCAACGTCGTTTTGGAAAATGAAGTTTTTTCATCACAAAAAGTGATCGGGTGTACGCGGCATCAGACCAGGATAAAAGAGGGAGAGAAGACACAACAAAGCTGACCAGATTTTCCAGGCTACAAAGAATCATACAATAATGGGCAGCTTTAGAATACGGAAAACAGGTAGAGGGAGAAAGAGGGCCACTGTCTAAGAATAGTAGTGGTAAGAAAATCAATAAAAAAACTGAGTGATAAGCAGCATATCAATATGTTCAGTAAAGACATTAACAGACGGCAGCTTTTTAAGAGTACTCAAAAGGATATAAAATGATATGAATGAGGACAGAGGGGAAACACACCACTCTCAGTCTAGTATTAATAAAAGGCAATATACAAAAAAGACGCAATCACATTAGGATTGTGTTTCACAGGTAGACATCTGCAGAACGAAAAAATGTGTTTTGTTTTGTTACAATTAGTTATTGAAATAATTTTTTTTTGTTAAATTCATTTAATTATTTTCGGAATTAGTTTTGTGACGTTTGCTCATTTTCACATTCAATTTGAATTGAATTTGAATTCAGTGTTCAGATTTGAATCCTCATTTGAATTTTAATTAGCATTTAAATTTGAATTTATTCTATTCAAAATTCGAATTTCAGAAGATGGTTATATTCTTTCTATTTTATTCTATTCTACTGCTTTTTTTATTCATTATTTTCTATCCTATTTCCTTATTTTCTGCTTTATTCTTTTCTATTCTAATCCAATCTATTCTATTCAAATTTAAAGTTATTCTTTCTATATTAATTTTTATTCTATCCTTTTCTTTTCTATTCTTTTCTAATCTAATCTATTATTTTCTATTCTATTCCTTTAATTTCTAGTCTATTTTATTATATTCTATTTTTTATTTTCTGTTTTAGTCTGTTCTGTTTTACGCTATTCTTTTCTATTCCCTTCTATGCTATTTTATTTTATATTCTAATCTTTTATATTATTTTCCTTTATTTGCTGTTCTATTTTATTCTATTCTTGTTTTTTTAATCAAATTCAAATCGTAATTTTTTTTCAAATTTGTTTTTGAATTTGATTCAAAGGGAATTTCAGCCAAATTTAATTTCCTTATTTCAGATGCGTTAAAATTAGAGTACGACCAAATTTCCGAATTATGAAAAATGTGTCCGAATTTCGATTTTGAAACTGAACGAACCTCACGTGTCTAAACATAGGCATTACCCAAGGTATCCAGCTGGTGGTGTCCTTCTGATGGTACCCAATGAAGATGAATGGAGGGTGGATAAGGAACTTTTACTATTGTATAAGTAGATGTAAAAATACAGTGGCAAATAACAGAAACCAAAGGGAAATTGGGTTGTTCTAAGTTAAGTTTGTGGGAACCCTCTTCTGGGAATGCACAAAATTAAATAACATTTGGACTGATGTAGAGTCCACGATTAAGACATTGACAGGTGTCTCACTCAATAAAAATCCAGCGGCCTTTCTATTGAATGACACCCCTATGTCTAATAAAAAAATGTAAGAACTCCTTACTCAGACATTTACTTAAAGCAGCTGAAGCCTGTATCTCAGCTTTGTGGTAGAGTACCTGTCCTCCTACTGTTGCCCATCGGCATACTAGAATTACAGATATACCATGACTTTGAAAGAACAGGAAGACATGTATTGGAAGATCTGGACTCCCTATCCCTATTATAGGGATAAGACACCATTGGCCTCTCAGCTTAATGAAACATCAGGAGAGGATTAGGTTCTGTGGGGTGGTTTCTCCTTCCCCCACCTCCCTCACCTTTTTTTTTTCTTTTTCTGTTTCTTAATTTCTTTTATGCTACTTTTTCATCTCTTTTCTGCACTTTACATACTCAGGTTCGGTCTTTTTGATTGCTACAGCAAATTTTCTATCTTTCTATTGGCAGGGCTGGATTCCTCACAAGGCCACAGAGGCCAGGCCTCAGGGCGGCAGTGGGTGCAGGGGCGGCGTGCCCCCTCCCTCTGTGCTCCAGCGCTCAGGTGTCACGGAGCTAGGTCTGTGTGTGCAAGGTCCCGCCCCCCTAGACCAGCTTGTGTGATAGTAGATTGAATCAGTGTTTCCTCCAATCACACAAGCTGTTCTAGGGGGGCGGGATTTTGCACACAGACACAGACCTAGCTCTGTGACATCCGAGTGCCGGAGCACAGAGGGAGGGGAGCGCTGCATGTTATCCTTCCAGGAAATGGTGAGGCTGCCTGCAATTCGTGGGCACAGAGGCTGCAATTAGTGGGCATCATTATTTTCAGTGTTCTCGTGTGTGAAATATGTTTTTAATTGATCTATTGTAGCAGTCGAAGAGAATGGTGTGTGTGTGTGTGCACGGCATTGAAGGACCCGGCCTTGGGGCGGCAAAGGGAGTAAATCCTTGCCTGTCTATTGGGGAAATATAAAATTGTGTGGGACGATACAGAGTACCATCCTACAACACGTAATGTGGTAAGCGGTTGCCGACGGTTCATTTGATAGCTAATCTAGTAGCCATTTGTGTAATAGCATGGATGGGATGTGCTATTATAATTCTTGGTAATGCTTGTTTTTTGTAAATGTTTTGTTCACTGGCCTATGTTCATTTCCTTGACTGCTAAATAAAAAAAAAAATAGAAAAAAAAAGAGAAGGCTGAAATTCAGTAAGTACACAATGACAGAGAGCAGGGAAGTGGAAGCAGATCTAGCAAATGACATTTTGGTGTCTGACTGTAGAGAAAGACGAGTGAAGCATTGGTAGGGGGAACATGTAGTTCTCGTGTGGCCAAATACTATGATGCTTCCTACAGCATATGTCATTTTCTAGAGTAGTAAGAAGTGACATCACTTCCTATTTGTTCTGCTGATATACCCACACTGGTCTGCTCCAGGGGCACAGGAATTTGAGAAGAGACAACTTTAAAGTAAATGAGGGCATAACTGAATCCCCTGCTGTACGCATACGTTATTTAGGGTTTTTACAATGTAACAGTAAATCAGCTACTCCAAATGAGAAATATGAAATATCCAAATGCATGATTTTTATGTTTACATTAAGCAAAGGTTGAACATAATAAATTAAGAAAATATATATTAAACACTATGAATATACTTTAAACTAGTAAGTGAAACACGGAAGCTTCTACTCATAAAATGTCTGTAAAAGTAAATATTCTTTAGATGTTTTCTTGATTTAACACAGCTTGACAGCAGAAGAAGAGGAAATCTTGGAGGTCTGGATTATGTCTTTAGATAAGTTTAGCCAAGAACATTTAAACATTTGAATATATGAACAAAGTCCAAAAGATATTCAATGGTGGCATAACACTGCAAGACGTAACAACTGCTTTAAGCTGAACTAAAGGCACACGTACTTACCTTAGTTCCAACAGCCCAACTCCTCAAGGTCCTTTACCAGCACCTGCATCTTATCCTCAGGCTCTACCGAGTGCTTGTCTTCAGCTGTTTTGATTGGTCAGCAGGGGATGAGGTTACTCCTGTGCATGCGTGAGAGGTCAATCATTCTGACACACTGGCATTGTGCTGGGGTGTAGACTAAGCTGCGCATGTGCAGTTAGGTGTACATTCCACAGATGATTGTGAATAGGCAAGTACTTTATTGCAAAAGAGAAGAGACCTTGCATGTCCCTTCTGCAATAAAAAGCCTATTTGCAAATTTGTATTTGTTACATTTAGCTCTGCTTTAAATGCAGCAAAAGTTGTGATGAAAAATAAACATTTGTGGGGAATATGCTTATTCTTAACACATTGACTTAAAGCGGAGGTACACAGAAAAAGCGAACCTCTGCTTTTCGGAACCCTCCTCCCTCCAGTGTCACATTTGGCACCTTTTCAGGGGGGAGGAGGGGTGCAGATACCTGTATAATACATGTATTTGCACCCACTTCTGGGAATAGACTCCCACGGGAGTCATGCCCCTTCCCGTCCCTCCCTCTGTCTTCTGGGAAACACACTGGTCCCAGGAGACAGCGGGACCAGTGAGGACAGGCCTTTTGCGCATGCGCAATAGGTCAAATTTCATGAATCAGGTTTATGTCTACTTTAACCACTTAAGACCCAGACCAATATGCTGCCAAATGACCAAAGGGGTTTTTGCGATTCGGCACTGCGTCGCTTTAACAGACAATTGCGCGGTCGTGCGACGTGGCTCCCAAACAAAATTCACGTCCTTTTCTTCCCACAAATAGAGCTTTCTTTTGGTGGTATTTGATCTCCTCTGATTTTTATTTTTTGCGCTATATACAAAAATAGAGCGACATTTTTGAAAAAAAATCAATATTTTTTACTTTTTGTTATAAGAAAAATCAATAAACTAAATTTCAGTCAAACATTTAGGCCAAAATTTATTTAGCCACATATCTTTAGTATATCTATCGCAATAAAAAAAAAATAGCTACCTAGTGGGAACAGCGACACTAATACAGCGATCAGAAAAATGATCGCTTAGTGACGCTGGCAATAGGGAGTGAAAGGGTTAACTATGGCAGTGATCAAGGGGTTAAAACTTTATTAGGGGGGGTACAGGGCTACCCTGAACCTAACACTAACTGACTTTTACACTGCCTGTCACACTGACACTAAATACAGTAATCATACATGTATGATTACTGCATTCAGTGACACTTTGACAGGGGGGGGGCGATCGGGGGGGTTAAATGTGCCTGTGTGTAGTGTAGTGTTGGTGCAGGACTTACTGTGTGGTGATCTCTCCTCAGCGGTGGTCGAAAAAAACGCAGAGGGAGAGATCACGTCGCTTCCTCCTTCCTGTGTTTACACAGGAGGAGGAAGTGACAGGGCGGGCGGGCGCGCAAATTGGCTGAGAGCGATCCGGAGGGGGCGGACAAAAACGAATAGCCGCCCCCTCTTCTCGGATCGCTCCTGCAGCCGCGCGGACCGCCGCATGTACGGGGGGGGGGGTCCCCCCAAGGCACCAACGTATATATACGTTGATGTGCCTGTCGGTGCCATTCTGCCGACGTAAATTTATATGCGGCGGTCCTTAAGTGGTTAATTGACACAATTCTGTAGATTCGCAGAAGGCAATACATTTAATTTACAACCTTCTGCACAGAGTGCTCAGATATTGCTGTATGGTATTTATATAATCTAGCACCACATTTCCTAGAATCCAATAAAATAAGTAAAAGTAAGTAAAGCAGAGAATACATTTTATGTATTTTCAATATATTGTAAGCCCTAGTTTTGATGGTATCTGAATCTACAGGACATACATCCCATATAATAAAGAAAATATGTGTACATAGTTGTTGTAATATTAATATATATGTGTAGGTATTTAAAATCATGTGTTATATGTATGGCATGGAATTTATGTGTTACATACAGGCATTCAAGGTTACACATCAAAGGGTGTTTGCTGACCAAAAGGGTTAGTGTCCAAACACAGATCAAAGGGACAGCTGAAGACTCTTGGATGTGTTAATCTTGTCCAAGATTACCTAGGTGTGTGAGTTATGGCCTGTTAACCTCAAAGGACAACTTCCTTACATATAGAAACATTGGGTCTAAGGTCCCCAAACCTAGGACCAAACAAAAAAGGGGGGGGCACAGTTGGACTATTGCGGTACATGTAGAATTGGATAACAAGATTACTAAATAAGGGTAAAATAATTTTATTAAATACACAGAAGAAAAAACACAATACAGAGCTTAAAATGGTGACGACCATACATAACGCCAGTATAATAATCCCGGTGGGGAACAAAATAATGCGTTGGGGGTCATGACAATCTTGACCGGTTTCGCGGTATTGACCGCTTCATCAGAAGTATGTCTACAATTAAGTTAAAAAACAATTGGTTATACATAAATTAGGAATACAAGATTTAAATGGGGAGAGGGGGCTCAGCTGCTTACCTAGGTGTATCCCGCAGAGGAGAATCACCGAACGAGGTCCCATGTAGAGGCCAGAGGGCAAGAACATGGGGATGGATCTACTTGACAGGTATGTAGAGTGAAAGATATTAATAATTAATATAGGGAGGGCCTGGTCATGGGAAAAAAAAAATATAGAGGGGGGGGAAGGGATTAGTGCAAGACCACGCGTGTTGAATATACGTGATAAAAGGGTAAAAAATAAAGTGGGGATGTGGATGGAGGACAGGGAAGAGGGGGAAAGGGAGAGGGGGGAGAGTAGAGGGAAAGAAAGGAATGGGAAAGGGGTGGGGAGATAAGTGGGGGGGGTAGAGGGGTGGTGAGAAATGGGGAGAGGGGAGCAGGGGCAAAAGAAGGAAAGGAAAGGAAGAGATAAGGGTGGAGGAAGGAGGGGGGACGGAAGAGGGAGAAGAGAAGAGGGGGGAGGTGGTGGGAGGAATAGGGGGGGGGGGGAGGGGGTATATGTACCTAATGCAAAGAAGGATGGTGATTCATAGAAGGTGCCCCAAGGATAGGGGCCCAGCTTGGACATGTGCTGAAAACATATGTTGAGTTGGAAAAACATCCTCAACGGTAGTGAGTACGTATGAAGGAGGGGAGGCGTCACGGTAATGATGCCAGCCACTAACACCTAAAAGAAAAAAAGTGTATAATAAAGGATTATGATCCGTGGAAGGGAAAGGGGCGGGGGCGGGGGGGGGGATGGGGAGGGCGACCAGGGCAGGTATGAACAGACAGCTATATGCAAGTAAATGGGTAACTTACTGTGGATTGGGTAGATCACACAGTGATCCCGAGAATCGGCATCCCCTTCGCTGTGAGTAAAAGCATCCACATGGAGTGTGCCCTAAATAGCCCCAGAACAGGAAACCAAGTGAAAGGTTACAGCCCCGGGGGCGGGGCTGTTGACCTCACCAGGGTGATTAACCATCGGAGGACTTGCCAGGGATGGCAAAACCTCACCTGGAGCTGACGGGGGATAGCAAGCAGCTGAGCCCTAATGAAGGGAATAATTACAATTAAACAACATAAGAAATAAAATAAACAATTTAAAAGAAGAATATAATAGTTAGACGTAGCATATAAATACAGTACACATTGTATGATGGTGCCTCATGAATAATGGACACCAGGGTGGACCAGCAAAACGAATCTTGAGTGCTATAAGCATATGTGGGCAAGAACTTTAAATGGTGGCATACTGTAGCCCATAGCGGCAACCGCTAGCCATAAGGGATAGCCCAAATGGGGGCAGAGGATTAGAGTTCGAGGTGGTAGGGAAAAAAGGGAAATGCTCAATGTGTCCTCGCAATGATAATTGGTGTTGGGCAAACTGAGCATGGGTCTGAAGGGGTTAACGTTATCTAATCCAGTTTGATGGTGGTCAAACAATGGGTATAAAGGACAAACAGAAACCTAAACTACAGATATTGCCACAGCAACTCGCAATTAAAGTCGCTTGAGTCGCACCGTAAGACGTAATAACATACTTATAATTGGGTTAATATGAAGTGCATATAGAGGCTACTCCCCAGAAAAAAATCAGGGGAGTGTTAAGTGGGTGGGATGCAAGAAAAACGCACGCCACCCCATGGGGGCCCCAGGTGTGTTATCCACCTAATCAATATGATTTAAAGTAGAGCCTCTAGGGTAGTTATAGATAGATATAGAAATAAAAAGTACCATCATCCTGGAAATTCGATATAGAAACATTGGGTCTAAGGTCCCCAAACCTAGGACCAAACAAAAAAGGGGGGGGCACAGTTGGACTATTGCGGTACATGTAGAATTGGATAACAAGATTAATAAATAAGGGTAAAATAATTTTATTAAATACACAGAAGAAAAAACACAATACAGAGCTTAAAATGGTGACGACCATACATAACGCCAGTATAATAATCCCGGTGGGGAACAAAATAATGCGTTGGGGGTCATGACAATCTTGACCGGTTTCGCGGTATTGACCGCTTCATCAGAAGTATGTCTACAATTAAGTTAAAAAACAATTGGTTATACATAAATTAGGAATACAAGATTTAAATGGGGAGAGGGGGCTCAGCTGCTTACCTAGGTGTATCCCGCAGAGGAGAATCACCGAACGAGGTCCCATGTAGAGGCCAGAGGGCAAGAACATGGGGATGGATCTACTAGACAGGTATGTAGAGTGAAAGATATTAATAATTAATATAGGGAGGGCCTGGTCATGGGAAAAAAAAAAAACACTCCCCTGATTTTTTTCTGGGGAGTAGCCTCTATATGCACTTCATATTAACCCAATTATAAGTATGTTATTATGTCTTACGGTGCGACTCAAGCGACTTTAATTGCGAGTTGCTGTGGCAATATCTGTAGTTTAGGTTTCTGTTTGTCCTTTATACCCATTGTTTGACCACCATCAAACTGGATTAGATAACGTTAACCCCTTCAGACCCATGCTCAGTTTGCCCAACACCAATTATCATTGCGAGGACACATTGAGCATTTCCCTTTTTTCCCTACCACCTCGAACTCTAATCCTCTGCCCCCATTTGGGCTATCCCTTATGGCTAGCGGTTGCCGCTATGGGCTACAGTATGCCACCATTTAAAGTTCTTGCCCACATATGCTTATAGCACTCAAGATTCGTTTTGCTGGTCCACCCTGGTGTCCATTATTCATGAGGCACCATCATACAATGTGTACTGTATTTATATGCTACGTCTAACTATTATATTCTTCTTTTAAATTGTTTATTTTATTTCTTATGTTGTTTAATTGTAATTATTCCCTTCATTAGGGCTCAGCTGCTTGCTATCCCCCGTCAGCTCCAGGTGAGGTTTTGCCATCCCTGGCAAGTCCTCCGATGGTTAATCACCCTGGTGAGGTCAACAGCCCCGCCCCCGGGGCTGTAACCTTTCACTTGGTTTCCTGTTCTGGGGCTATTTAGGGCACACTCCATGTGGATGCTTTTACTCACAGCGAAAGGGATGCCGATTCTCGGGATCACTGTGTGATCTACCCAATCCACAGTAAGTTACCCATTTACTTGCATATAGCTGTCTGTTCATACCTGCCCTGGTCGCCCTCCCATCACCCCCCGCCCCTTCCCCTTCCACGGATCATAATCCTTTATTATACACTTTTTTTCTTTTAGGTGTTAGTGGCTGGCATCATTACCGTGACGCCTCCCCTCCTTCATACGTACTCACTACCGTTGAGGATGTTTTTCCAACTCAACATATGTTTTCAGCACATGTCCAAGCTGGGCCCCTATCCTTAGGGCACCTTCTATGAATCACCATCCTTCTTTGCATTAGATACATATACCCCCTTCCCCCCCCTATTCCTCCCACCACCTCCCCCCTCTTCTCTTCTCCCTCTTCCGTCCCCCCTCCTTCCTCCACCCTTATCTCTTCCTTTCCTTTCCTTCTTTTGCCCCTGCTCCCCTCTCCCCATTTCTCACCACCCCTCTACCCCCCCACTTATCTCCCCACCCCTTTCCCATTCCTTTCTTTCCCTCTACTCTCCCCCCTCTCCCTTTCCCCCTCTTCCCTGTACTCCATCCACATCCCCACTTTCTTTTTTACCCTTTTATCACGTATATTCAACACGCGTGGTCTTGCACTAATCCCTTCCCCCCCCCCCCCCTCTATATATTTTTTTTTTTTCCCATGACCAGGCCCTCCCTATATTAATTATTAATATCTTTCACTCTACATACCTGTCTAGTAGATCCATCCCCATGTTCTTGCCCTCTGGCCTCTACATGGGACCTCGTTCGGTGATTCTCCTCTGCGGGATACACCTAGGTAAGCAGCTGAGCCCCCTCTCCCCATTTAAATCTTGTATTCCTAATTTATGTATAACCAATTGTTTTTTAACTTAATTGTAGACATACTTCTGATGAAGCGGTCAATACCGCGAAACCGGTCAAGATTGTCATGACCCCCAATTTTGTTCCCCACCGGGATTATTATACTGGCGTTATGTATGGTCGTCACCATTTTAAGCTCTGTATTGTGTTTTTTCTTCTGTGTATTTAATAAAATAATTTTACCCTTATTTATTAATCTTGTTATCCAATTCTACATGTACCGCAATAGTCCAACTGTGCCCCCCCTTTTTTGTTTGGTCCTAGGTTTGGGGACCTTAGACCCAATGTTTCTATATCGAATTTCCAGGATGATGGTACTTTTTATTTCTATATCTATCTATAACTATCCTAGAGGCTCTACTTTAAAACTTCCTTACATACATAAGGAAGTATTTATTGATGGTAATTAGACTTGAGGGGGTATTCATTCAATGGGAACATTTGGTTGACCCCCCCCCCCTCCAGTGTGAGACCAATATTTGAGACAGTCAAGCTGGCATTCAGTTAGTCTTGTCACTCTGTATGAATTTGGAACAGGTCTAGAATTGGTCTAGAATATGGGATTCTGAATTACTCTGTTGGATTTGTATCATCTGTGGAATATGGACTTTATTCTGTATTGGAAGTCAATAAAATTGCGTTCTCTGGAGAGCCTGTGTGTTGTTGCGGAACAACAAATTTATAGTCATCATACTAACATCTAAACATCAATTATCTAACCGGACTACTGCACACTATACCTTTTTATGTCACTACAATAGTATACATAGAAATATGGGGTCTTGTTAGGTTCTGCCTGCCTGGCCAGTAAAGTAAGTAACGTTAGAACTCCTAAATCTGCACAATTTTTCTGGGCAAGTAAATTGGAAAGTCTTAAAACCACCAGATCAGCATGACCGGATAGGCAACTAGCATCATCAATAAGAGCATAGGCAGTCAGAAGCAGTTCCTCCATTTATTAGGCTACAGTGGGGTTGGCTCTCTACTATTTGGACCATTTCACATAGCATCCTTTAGTCTGTGAAATTACTTTAGGAAACATCTGATTATATTATATATAAAAGTGTCCATTCAAATCCTAGCTATTCTTAAAGGGGTTGTAAAGGTACAAGTTTTTTTCCTAAATAGCTTCCTATACCTTAGCGCAGTCCTCCTTCACTTACCTCATCCTTCGATTTTGCTTTTAAATGTCCTTATTTCTTTTCATAAATCCTCACTTCCTGTTCTTCTGTCTGTAACTCCACATAGTAATGCAAGGCTTTCTCCCTGGTGTGGAGTGTCGTGGTCGCCCCCTCCCTTGGACTACAGGAGAGTCAGGATGCTCTCTATGTTGCAGATAGAGAAAGGATCTGTGTGTTAGTGGTGTCCTGACTCTCCTGTAGTCCAAGGGAGGGGGCGAGCATGACACTCCACACCAGGGAGAAAGCCTTGCATTACTATGTGGAGTTACAGACAGAAGAACAGGAAGTGAGGATTTCTCAGAAAAAATAACGACATTTAAATGCAAAATCGAAGGATGAGGTAAGTGAAGGAGGACTGCACTAAGGTAAAGGAAGCTATTTAGGAAAAAAAATTGTACCTTTACAACCCCTTTAAGCCTGCTTCCACCTCAAGGAAAGATGTCTATACTTACTTATTCTCGGGGGGTCCAGTCCGGTCACATGATCAGCTTCCAATGGCAGCTTCAGGGGAGAGGAGGAACAGCAGATAACAGATGCCCCATAGTAAGTCTATGAGTGATGTCACCGCCCAGGCATTGCAGCTGTTGTCAGAGATCTTTCCTCTTCATTAAAGCTGGCCCAGTGGACAGATCATGTGACTGGACTAAAGTGTCCTCAGCATGTATAATGTATAACCTAAAAAGAACTATCTGTGCTCGATGTGAAGGTAGGGATAAAATCAGTGTATGCCGACAGCTGCACTCACAATATTGTACAAACCAATATCTAATTTATATTAAAAAATAAAAAACTTTGCACTGCCATTAAACATATTCATATCCTCATATAATTAATAAAGTGCATATAGTAAAATTATTAAACAAACACATCCAATACACATAATAAATACATCCAAAAAGTTAAATTAAAATAAAATCCATAACATCAGTGCCATCATGCAAGAAGGAAAAGCTGATTCCTGTTTAAAAAAAACATGTCACTGTTTAAAAGCTCCAAAACACCAACCAATTTAGAATGATAGAGAATGTGGGTTGGCTTCTGTCGAAAGCTACTGTACATGCTCAAAGGCTTCACCCTCTTTGATATAAAGACTGCCTCGGTTTGTTTGTTTTAATATTTTGCTAAATCTTGCATAGATAACTGACCAAGGACATGTAACAGATCAAGTGTTCACAAAGTTTACTTTGTGTCAAAATGTGGGAAGTATTTGAACATTTTAGTTTATGGTTTTACAGTGACATGTTTTTTTAAACAGGAATCCACTTTTTTTTACCAGATAATCAGATTTATAACTAACGCCTGGCAGCGATCTGAATTTCCCTTTTTACAAGACTGTATTCAGAACCTTTCCTTCTTACCGATCCATTATGTATGACTCCAGCTGGCTCAAGAATAAACATTTAAATACATTCCTAAATAATTTAAGTCTTTTTGTCAATGGAAGTTCCATGGGACATCCATTTCTGCAAAAAAAATATTCATTTTTTATAAAATTACATGGAGTTCGGCTTTCTTCAGTAAATTTGGCAATGGATCAACATGTTCCTCTCCCTTAGTTCTATCCTAATAGAAAGCAGAGAAACACACATTTCATATTAATGTATTACTTTTAATGCTGTAAATGTAATTTGTGAACTTGCCATTTCTTTTGAGTCATATAATGTATTTTAAGCTCTTTAAAGTGGATCTGTAGCAACCTTATTGAATATATACTTCTGGTGCACATTTATATTGTGAAATGTATTTATTATGAAGTATCTGTATTTGAAAATTATTTTGTAGGTTCCCTTATGCAGGACAGTGGGAAAATGCCATATGGTGTCACCATGGCTTCTATGATAGAACAATGCAACAACTGGAGGGGCGGGTGTTACCTTGTTCCCATGTTTTCCTGATACTTCCAATTTGCCTGTGCAACTATAGTCTGGAATGAGCCAGTTTTTAGACAGAAATAAAATCCAGTAACGGTAACTGTCAGGCCCCGTACACACGGCAGAGAACCTCGACGGGCGGAACACATCGTTCCGCCCGTCGAGGTTCTCGCCCGGCCGTCAGATTCTGCGACCAGCCCGTCGGGAAAGGCGACCAGCCATTCATCCCGACGGGCCGTCGAGCAAATAGAGAACCTGCTCTCTATTTTGGCTCAACGGCATTCCCGACGGGATGCTCGCCGAATCCGTACACACGGCCGAGGTTCTCGGCAGAATCAGGATGCCAGCGAGGTTCTCGCTGGTTTCTGCCGAGAACCTCGGCCGTGTGTATGGGGCTTCAGGATCACTTATGCCCTGTACACACGATCGGTTCATCTGATGAAAACGGTCTAATAATTTTTTTTATCAGTTATCCGATGAAGCTGACTTTCATCAGTCTTGCCTACACACCATCAGTTAAAAAACCGATTGTGTCAGAACGCAGCGACGTAAAACACAACGACGTGCTGAGAAAAATGAAGTTCAATGCTTCCGAGCATGCATCGACTTGATTCTGAGCATGCGTTGATTTTTAACCGATGGATTTCCCCACAGACGATTGTTTTTTTCTATCGTTTTTTTAAACATCAGATCATTTTAAAACAGGTTCTAAGTTTTTTCACCGATGGGAAAAAAAAAACGATGAGGCCCACACACGATCGGTTCGTCTGATGAAAATGGTCCATCAGCGGCATTAGTGCTCCTGTTCCTTATTCCAGCTTCCGGGTGTTGGCTGTTGCATTCCCCCTGTCTATGTTCACCTGCAAGGTGATTGATCTGGTCAGTCACCTGATATAAGCAAACCAAACACTCTATCCCTTGCTTGTGATAGACAGAGTTACCTGCATTGTTCCTGATCAAGCCCCCCGTTTGTCTGCCCTGCTTTGCTGTTGGATTTTTTCCCTGTGTATGACCTGGATTGGATATTGGACCATTCCCTGAACTCAGCCTGCCTTTTACCTGGACTGTCATAAAACCTCTCCATCTGTCTGCTAACCCGCAAGTAGTCTGTTGTTTGCTCTATTCACATCTGCCCTGGTGTGATGGTCAGACACTATAGCATTGTGTATAAGTCCTGGGGGCAACCAAGTACCGGTAGGCCTGCTTGTCTTAAGGTGAAGCACACAGTAGCTAGCTATAGTGTCTGACCACATGTATTGGGGTAGATGTGACATTTGTAATATTTTATGAAATTTTCAAGATAGCAAGGTTTCAGTTTTACATTTGTATAGGACATTATGTTTCAAATATAGTAACAGAGATATTTGCAATATTTGGTTTTCAGGGCTCTCCAATAGCACATGTTTTTTTTTTTAGTTTTGTGTATCAAGGCCAGCTATTGGTTGTGTTAAAGCGTATCTAATATTTTACTATTATGCCTATTATGACTCCTTCTGTGCAGTAAGCAAATTTGCTCTTATAACAGTTTGAATTAAAGCTGATATTAACAGAGCAGTCTTGACTGCACATTTCTGATCTTGAAGAGTGGCAAGGTAACAGATAATAAGAAGTGAGAATGGGAAATACGTGGAGTATGTTTACTGTATCTGTTACAGTGGTAAAAAAAACATAGGATGGTGGCACTGCTGACTGCACAAGGTGTTCACTGCTGCTGGCTATGCGTTTAATGAACAAAATCACATCAATTATTGGGAAATTCTTTAATAACTCACCTGTAGTTCAAAATATGATTTAACATTATAGACTGGGTCCCTAGGATGCCCTATATCACAATTCAAACCCATAATGGGGTTCTAGTCACTAGGGAGGAAACTCTAAGCTCCTTCTCTACCAGAGCCATCCATCACCTATGCCATGTCGCCTCAGCTTCCCGACTGGCTGGCTGATTATGCACATAGACACTAGTACTGTAGTCATTACCAACAGCAACATAAGTGTCCTCAAGTGTGAACCCTGTTTGGGGATATGCCATGCACGCACCCCTATTCTATTTGGGGGAATAACTTTAGGCCAGGCAATCGCCATTGGCAATGAAATCTTACTTTTCCCAAATCTTTACATGTTACAGCTCAAAGAATATTATAATTCTTCCAGCATGTTTTAAAATCTCAACCAAAACTCTCTAACTGTGGTGCTTCCTGGTAGCCCCTGCCCCATTAGTTATCACACGTTCATAATGCAGAAATTCCTTATAGTCCATAATGTCCATGTCTTGGGAACCCTGACTGGGTTCCCGCCAAGGGGGATGAAGATACAGAAAAATCAATCACATTGTGACAAGATCTCCTCTCTAGTTCCCATCATAAAGCAACAACCAATCTCTCAGGCCACGTACACACGATCAGACTGGTCCGACGGACCGTTTTCATCGGACCACGCTGAAGTGGTCTGATGGTCTGATGTGCGTACACACCATCGCACCAAAAATCCGATCAGGCCAGAACGCAGTGACGTAGAACACAACGAGGTGCTGAAAAAACGAAGTTCAATGCTTCCAAGCATGCGTCGACTTGATTCTGAGCATTTGCGGGTTTTTGGTCTGATACTTTTGTCTACTAACCATCGTTTTGGTCCGACGGACAGCTGTCTGTCGGACATATTTTAAAGCAAGTTTTAACACTTTGGTCTGACGGACAACGGTCCGATGGGCCTTACACGCCGCCCACGTGTAGAATTGGTGGGAATCCACGTCGGATCCCCGTCGCAGGTGGTCAATCTCGCCGAGAAAGGGAGCGAGATTGACACAATATCGCGGTCACCCACTGTACAACAAAGACATATGCCACATTACTCTGTAGGCATCTGTCTAAAAGGTGTTCTTTACTGCTTCATTCTTTGCTTTCAGTGAAAACCAGACCAGAGATCCCATGGCCGGGAGCATAACGGGCCTTAGGTCTGTTATGGTTTGTAAGGAGACCCCCTACGCTGAAAAAAACGGTGTGGGGGTCCCCCCACAATCCATAACAGACCCGTATCTAAAGCACGCCAGCCGGCCGGTCAGGAGGGGAGTGGGGGCGAGCGAGCGTCCCCCCCTCCTGAGCCGTACCGGGCAGCATGCCCTCAACATGGGGGGGTCAGGTGCTCTGGGGCAGGGGGGCGCACTGCGGCCCCCCCACCCCAGAGCACCCTGCCCCCTGCCCCCATGTTATTGAGGACAGGGCCCCTTCCCGACAACCCTGGCCGTTGGTTGTCGGGGTATGCGGGCGGGAGGCTTATCGGAATCTGGGAGCCCCCTTTAATAAGGGGGCCCCCAGATACCGGCCCCCCACCCTAAGTGAATGAGTATGGGGTACATCGTACCCCTACCCATTCACCTGGAGGCAAAGTGTAAACACAAATAAACCACACAGGGTATTGAAATATTTTATTAGTTGGCCGCTGGGGGGGGGGGGGTTGGTGTGTATGGTCGCTTTTATAAAAGCGCCCCCCCTCGGCGGGCTTCTTCCGACATCTTCGGCCGGGGGGTGGGTCTTCTCCGGGGTCTTCTCCGCTCTCCGGGGGTCTTCTCCCGCTCTCCGGGGGGTCTTCTCCGCTCTCCGGGGGGTCTTCTCCCGCTCTCCGCTCTTGATTCGGTGCTCGCAGTGCCCCCCCTGCCCCAGAGCACCTGACCCCCCCATGTTAAGGGCATGCTGCCTGGTACGGCTCAGGAGGGGGGGGTGCTCGCTCGCCCCCACTCCCTTCCTGACCGGCCGGCTGGCGTGCTTTGGATATGGGTCTGTTATGGATTGTGGGGGGACCCCCACGCCGTTTTTTTCGGCGTAGGGGGGTCTTTTTTCAACCCATAACAGACCTAAGGGCCCGTTATGCGCCTGAGGGGGGAACCCATGCCGGATTATTTTTTTAAATCCGGCGGGGACTTCCCCTTCAGGATTCATAACAAACGCCGCCCACGTGTAGAATTGGTGGGAATCCACGTCGGATCCCCGTCGCTTCTATGATGGCTTTGTCTCCATCGCGGCAAGCCAGCTCGTCGCTGGCTCCCACGATGGGGCTCGCAGGTGGTCAATCTCGCCAAGAAAGGGAGCGAGATTGACACAATATCGCGGTCACCCACTGTACAACAAAGACATATGCCACATTACTCTGTAGGCATCTGTCTAAAAGGTGTTCTTTACTGCTTCATTCTTTGCTTTCAGTGAAAACCAGACCAGAGATCCCATGGCCGGGATATTTTTTGTTCAAAGAATGCCTAGGGCCACATAGTGAAGTTGTGTGGAGCATGGCTGAAGGTAAGTATTCTGTTATACTGTATGAGTCACACTGAAGGGATAGGGGAGAGTAGTAATGAGGAATATTCTTGCCCACTATCCATAACATTACCATGACAAGTTTAACAAACCCTTCTTTTGCTCCTCTATCGTCACACTCAACGGCGGATCCAGGGGGGGGGGTGCAACAGGGCAATTGCCCCCCCGAGGCAATCATGTCACATTGGCTTTAAAAAAAGAAATGTTTTTTTTTTTTTTTACCATTTTTTTTTAAACTGCTTTGCGGTGCCTGCAGCCAGGCCCGGACTGGCCATAGGGCAAACCTAGCAAATGCCTGTGGGCCGCGGGCCGGCTTCGGCCCACGAACGGCCCTCGGCGGTCAGCGGGCCGTATGTCACGTCTCCCCAGGGGTGTACACAGCCAGCTCTGACACTTCTCCCCTCCCCTTGCTGCCCCCATGGCCAGTTGGAGGAGAGGAGCTGCTTCTACTCCTCCCCCTCCTTTCTTCTTCTCCTCCCGTGTCTGCCCCGCCCACTCTCCCGACGGACACTGTTCTGCTGCCTAAGGGATGTGGGCGGGAAGATTCAAGCCCAGCAATCAGAAAGGATAGATGGAGTCTGATATCCATCCATCCAGTCAGTCCCTCCTGCCTCTGAGTGAGTACTGAGAGTACTGTACACTGATGTATGGGGTGCCCTTCATTCCCTTCTCTCTTGCTCTCTCTTCACCTTTCTTTCTCTCTCTCTCTCTTTTTTCTCTTTTTTTTTTTCCGTTTGCACCCCCCCACCAGCTGCCACTGTAGATAGATAGATAATAATCTATCTAGCTATCTATCTACAGTGGCGGCTGGTGCTCAACATTTTTGGTGGGCGCAAATGAAAAAAAAAAAACAATTGCAGTCTCCCTGTGCCCATCAAACGCAGCCACTGGGCCCATCAATTGTCACCACGGTGCAATGCCACCAAAGCAGCCACTGTGCCATCAAACACAGCCACTGTGCCATCATACGCAGCCACTGTGCCATCAATTGTCACCACTGTGCCATGAATTGTCACCACTGTGCCATGCCATCAAACACAGCCACTGTGCCATCAATTGTCACCTCTGTGCCATGCCATCAAACACAGCCACTGTGCCATCAATTGTCACCACTGTGCCATGCCATCAAACACAGCCACTGTACCATGCCATCAAACACAACCACTGTGCCATCAATTGTCACCTCTGTGCCATGCCATCAAACACAGCCACTGTGCCATCAATTGTCACCACTGTGCCATGCCATCAAACACAGGCACTGTGCCATCAATTGTCACCACTGTGCCATGCCATTAAACACAGCCACTGTGCCATGGCATCAAACACAGCCACTGTGCCATCAAGTGTCACCACTGTGCCATGCCATCAAACGCAGCCACTGTGCCCTTCAATTGTTGCCACTGTGCCAATTAATGCCCCTGTGCCCTTTAATTGTCGCCACTGTGCCCATAGTCGCCACTGTGCCCATAGTCGCCACTGTGCCCATCGTCGCCACTGTGCCCATCGTCGCGGCTGAGCCAGAGGGGGCGGCGCTCCGGCGCTCTCTATAGACGCACCGCCACTGTCTATCTCTATCTATCTATCTATCTATCTATCTATCTATCTATCTATCTATCTATCTTTATCTATCTTCCTTCCTTCTCTTCTTTCTTTCTATCTTTATCTATCTTTCTTTCTTTATCTATCTTCCTTCCTTCCCTTCTTTATCTATCTATCT
Organism: Rana kukunoris; assembly: GCA_029574335.1. Classification (NCBI taxonomy): domain Eukaryota; kingdom Metazoa; phylum Chordata; class Amphibia; order Anura; family Ranidae; genus Rana; species Rana kukunoris. Next base: position 144,816,908 of record CM056051.1, on the reverse strand, counting down.
ATCTATCTATCTATCTATCTATCTATCTATCTATCTTCTATCTATCTTCTTTCCCTTTTTCTTTATTTATATTTCTTTCTTTATCTATCTTCCTTCCTTTCCTTCTTGCTTTCTATCTTTATCTATCTTTCTTGTTTATCTATCTATCTTTGTTTATCTATCTATCTTTCTTGTTTATCTATCTATCTATCTATCTATCTATCTATCTATCTATCTATCTATCTATCTATCTATCTATATATCTTCCCTTATTGCTTTCTATCTATCTATCAATCTATCTTCTTTCCTTCCCTTCTTTCTTTTTATCTTTATCTATCTTTCTTCCCCCCCCCCCCCCCACCCGGCTGCTCAGTCTAAAATGCCCAGGCCTATTTTTTGTCCCAGTCCGGGCCTGCCTGCAGCTGCCGCTGCCGAGTCTCTCACTCTCTCTCTCTCATCACCAGGGCCGGTAGGCTGCCTGTCCTGAGGCTGCTTTGAGCTGTAGCTGACTGCAGCACTCCCCTCTCTCCTGCGTGTATGACATTGGGCATCTCTGGCTGTGTGTGAGAGCTGGATCTGTGTTCGGCTGTGCTGCCTGTGCTAGACCTGCTTGTGTGATAGTAGATGGAGATGGAACACTGATTGAATCAGTGTTTTGTCTATCACACAAGCCCGTCTAGGGGGGACCTTGCTAGAGCACACTGCCCTGCCGAACACAGATCTACAGCTCCTGTTTGTTCCATGACACACGTCGGGAGAGGAGATACCTGCTGTGTGTGATTGAGGTAATGCCATGGTGAGTGCCATGCACAGTGTGGCTGCATTAATAGACAAAAGTGTGGCTGCATTAATAGACAAAAGTGTGGCTGCATTAATAGACACAAGTGTGGCTGCATTAATAGACAAAAGTGGGGCTGCATTTATATACAAAAGTGGGGCTGGATTCATAGACAAAAGTGGGACTGGATTCATAGACAAAAGTGGGACTGGATTCATAGACAAAAGTGGGACTGCATTCATATACAAAGGTGGGGCTGCATTGATATACAAAGGTGGGACTGCATTGATATACAAAAGTGGGTCTGCATTGATATACAAAAGTGGTAGAGCATTAATAAACAAATGTGGGACTGCATTAATATACAACAGTGGGACTGAATTTTTATACAAATGTGGGGCTGCATTCATATGCACAGTGAGGCTGCAATGATGGGGGCACTGATGAGGCTGCATTGATCTCTTGTACCATGTCTTCAGTCTCTAAACATCCCTTGTACCATGCCTGCAGTCTCTGACCATCCCTTGTACCATGCCTGCAGTCTCTGACCATCCCTGCAGTCTCTGACCATCCCTTGTACCATGCCTGCAGTCTCTGACCATCCCTTGTACCATGCCTGCAGTCTCTGACCATCACTTGTACCACGTCTGCAGTCTCTGACCATATTCTGTACCACGTCTACAGTCTCTGACCATCCGTTGTACCATGTCTGCAGTCTCTGACCATCTCTTGTACCATGTCTGCAGTCTCTCACCATCTCTTGTACCATGTCTGCAGTCTCTGACCATCTCTTGTACCATGTCTGCAGTCTCTGACCATCTCTTGTACCATGTCTGCAGTCCCTGACAATCGTCTAGAAACTATGGGATAGATTTATGGCATTTATATTTAAATATTTTTTACTAGTAATGGCAGCAATCATTGATTTTTTAGCGGTACTGCAACATTGCAGCGGACACATCGGACACCTAATTGAGTTCTGTAAGCAACACCTTATTTTCTGGCAGTGCCCCTCCCGAGACTAGACTCTGGATCCGCCCTTGGTCACACTTTGCAAAGTATTCGGAATCTGTTAAGACCTCTTTAAGCCTCAATTAATTTGTCTGTCAGTCCCTTATAAAGGTTACTAAGTAAGACAGCTGCCTTATCTGGTAGAGGGTAAAGCTTGCACTGTTAGCTTAGCGTCATTGTGCTAATTTAGTATGCTTGCCACAGGCAAAATTGTAAACCTGGGATTGTACAGCATACTATTTTCATGAATTCTAGAACTACAGAGATATGTAAAATACACACTTAAAACAGAGATACATGTTTCATTAACTGTGCTTTCCCTGCAAATGACATTTTATGCCGCAGAATGTATCCGCATGTCTAATGAAGAGGGAAGGGCATAGAGAGGTCAAGGAACTTCAATATTCTTCAAATACGTATGAATACAAGTGCACTGACAAGACAACATACTCACTTCAGAATTTAAATCCTAGAGGATTTTCCCACTTCTTTGAACAAGCCAATTAAAATTAGGTTGATGATTTTCCTATGTAATAAAAGATTGTACTATCAAGCTGTCCAGGACCATAAGTCTGGCCATTTTGGGATGGAGGATAGCAAATATACTGCCTGACCGCCAAATTTAAATTAATTAAATAGTTTAGGCTAGTCCTTTACAACAAATATTTGCACTTTTAAGTTGCTCATACGTGTGTATTGACAAGGTTAGTCTCCTTTGGAAGATATGTGGGATGAAGCAAACTTAATCATCTGATTATGCTTTGCTTGGTCAATCAGTGGGTGGTATCAGAAATCAGTTTGATGGTTGATCACATCTGCATCTGTATGTGGTTACCACACAATTATCCAGATTTTTACATCTGCCTGTTTGTAAGTGCAACACCATAGTGCTGTGTGTTTCAACTAAATGTGTTTTAAGTTTGACGATATCACACAATCTGGAGTTTAATTTTCTCCACATATTGCCTTACTTTGGAACGTGTATTGACGGAATTCACTTAAAGGAGTAGTAAAGGAAAACTTTTATTTTTTTTGCTGAAATTACTGTTTACAGGGTATAGAGACATAATAGTTAACCGATTCCTTTTAAAAATGATTAAAATAGATAAAACTCAATCATATAATGTGCCTGCAGTTTAGTTTCGTTTTTAGACTAGTTTCAGTTTGTTCTGTGTGTACAGAGACACACAGAACAAAAACAAACAAACACAGGGCAGTGTTTGTTTTTAAAATGAATCTGATTGGTTCTGAGGAGTTTTAGACACATAGTAATCACATCTTCTTGATCATGGACCACAATGAAAAGCTACCATGAGTTTTTTCATAAGGAGCCAGACAAGCAGTAAGTGTGGAGTTCAGCAAGGGATTACAGCAACTTCTAAGCAAAAACGGACATGGAGGACATGAAAGTAGTACTGCTATAAGGTAAAGCAAGCTATTTAGCATTACATTTTTTCCTTTACTGATCCTTTAAACCCTGATGTGGTTAACTGCTCTTATACCAAAACACGAGAGTCCCATCATGCCCGGGGGAATCACAGTCCCGTCATGCCCATGGCAGTGACGTCATAGGGGGTGGGGTCACCGGGTGATGTCACCCGGTGACCTCGCACCATGCCTATATAAATCGTTGTGCACCACACACACGGCATTACAGCGGGAGAGAGCGTTGTGTCAACATCAGAAGAAGAGGAGTGGGAAAATGACGATGGAGAAGACTGGGCCAATATTAGTAAAAGAGCTGGAAGAAGACAGAGGAGGAGCCGGGCAGAAGGCAGACGGCACTGGAGAGCGGGAGAAGAGGCCGAAGAGAGCAGAAAAGTCGGAAAAAGACCCACAAAGTCAGAAGAAGACCCCCGAAGTTGGAAGAAGACCCACGGAGCTGCCTAATAAATTACTTTAAAAACCTGTGTTGTGTGTTTTCTGTTTTTTTCCCCAGGTGAATGGATAGGCGTACGATGTACCCCATACTCATTCTCATAGGGTGGGGGGCCGGGATCTGGGGGCCTCCTTATTAAAGAGGGCTCCTGGATTCTGATAAGCCCCCCGCCCTCAGACCCCGACAACCAATGGCCAGGGTTGTCAGGAAGAGGCCCTTGTCCTCATTAACATGTTGAGGGTATGCAGCCTGGTATGGTTCAGGAGGGGGAGGCGCTCGCTCATCCCTACTCCCTTTTCGGACCGGCCAGGCTGTGTGCTCAGATAAGGGTCTGGTTTGGATTTTGGGGGGACCCCCATGCCATTTTATGGCATTGGGGGTTCCCCTTAAAATCCATACCAGTCCGAAGGGCCTGGTATGCTCTTGGAGGGGGAACCCATGCCGTTTTTGTATTTAAAATTTGGAGTTGTGTTCCCCCTCATGATCAGCAGAGCACAAGTCGCGTGCCAAAGTCGGAGCATGCAAGACAGCCTTTTCCGAATTTGATCCGACTTCAATGATATCCAATGGGCTGGAGTAGGATAAAAGTCGGACGGACCAAAGTAGTACAGGGAGTGTTTTCAAAGTTGGACCGACTTGTGTCGGACCAGCTAAGACGCCTCCCATAGGGAAACATTCATTTTCACACGTCATGCAACATGAGCTCCCAATGTCGGAGCGTTTGTCGCACCAGTGTGAACCCAGCCTCAAAGTGGAGTTTGATTAGAACACCTGTCAGGTTTTTATTGCTGTCTGTGCCCCCGTTAAGTAGAATCCCTCTCTCTATTTGTCTTGTTTGCCATTGTGAATGTGAAAGTAAAAGAAACTTTGGGCTGTCACCAGAAAAGTAATTGAGGGGAAATCTTCCAATGGGTTCACTAGTTCTGGTGACCTGGGGGTCCCCAAACGATTTCCCTAATTTGCATGGATTTTCCCTCACTTTCTGCTTGGCTTTAGGGCAGGAAGTGAAGGTAAATCTCCCCGATGGGACAAAGATGGCAAAATAAACCTTCCCTTACTCTATCAAAATCTAAAAAAAAGTTTTGCCTATAGTTTCACTACAGCCAAAATTCTAGAAAAACAGCCAAATACACAGTTGAAATACATATATGTAACCGGCAAAGGATTTGTAGTTCTTCTGACACAGTCTTATGATCCAGGCCCCAATGTCACAAAGCCAAGTTTATCAGTGTGCTTTTGCTCCATCATTCATCTATCACAGGTTGGTGTTGGTGATGCTCTGGACCATGCAGTATAGACAACAGGAGGGTACAGGTTATTCTCTCTGACAGTGGTGTCTGGATCATAAGACTGGTTGAGAAGAACATGTCTAGAGGTGTATTTCAACTGTAGGTTGGCCTGTGCAAAAACAAATAGACCGACTGCTGTCTCTGCCTCTCTCATTCTGGTTGCTGCTGTATTACAAAAGACTAGTTCAATATAAAACTGCATGTCCTTATTTTCACTAAATGAATTAAATTGTATCTGCCTTTACACAGCAAACAGGAGGTATAGCATTTCTAATTGAAGTCCATTTTTATGTAATGCACGTAGGAAATTATTATCCACTTTTAGATAGATATTATAGCTATAAATGAACTTCAAAATCATGTACTGAGATTTTTTAACAGAAGGTATGCCAAGTTAAGGTATCCTACATGTTTGGTGATGTTACTTGCTTTGGGAATAACTCCTTGTAAATCTAGGTCATGTTTTCTGATTGACTTGCTCTGTTACTAATTGGATGCAGATGTCTGGCAACAGCGACTATATCTAATATGCTGAATGACTGCTCTCCCCTCTGCCTTGTTTTCGTTTATTTGTCATCTTTTTTTGTGTGGGGAGTCTTGCAAAACACAGACAGATCAAGAGTATAAAACACAGATATAGCACTTGGGTAACTAAAATATAAATGTATCTATCTATCTACTTTTTTAATAATAGGTGTTTGATGTAAAGGTTATTTTTTTTTTTGCCCTTGGCAAAAGTTGGGGAAAAAAATGCTTCTTTTAGACCATTGTTATGGCAATTTCTCCAGGAAAATGGTAGCCAATCAGCTTCTGACCTCAGCTTGTTCAATTAAGCTTTGACAAAAAAACTGGAAGCTGATTGATTTCTATGCAGAGCTGCACCAGATTGTGATTGGCGTATAACACTCACTTTTTTACCCTGAAAATAGGGTAAACTGTGCCTGCGTGTTATATGCAGAGGGCTGTGGAAAGTACATTTTTTCCCATAACTTTCCTCTTAATGTTAGGGGGCTTGTTATACACCTGTGCGTGTTATACACCGACAAATATGGTATATATATATATATATATATATATATATATATATATATATATATATATATATATATATATATATATATGTGTGTGTGTGTGTATACAGGTGAAACTCGAAGTTTCCACAGTCTGTGTTGATTTGGGGAGCCATGTCATCTGCTGGTATTGGTCCACTGTGCTTCATTAAAGGGGTTGTAATTGAAAAATTTTTTTCCCCTAAATAGCTTCCCTAAATGTTCTTCTGTCTGTACACACCGTAATGTTAGGCTTTCTTCCTGGTGTGGAGAAAGCATTGAGGGGGCGAGCAGGAGTGTCAGGACGCCCACTAACACACAGCTCATTTCTCTATCTGCAAAGTAGAGAGTGTCCTGACTTGCCTGCTCACCTCAGACAGAAGAACAGGAAGTGAGCAAAATCGAAGGATGAGGTAAGTGAAGGAGGACTGCAGTGAAGAGATGTATACCGCTCTAAAAACTGCTAATCCCCTTTGCTTCCGTCCCAGTGAACCGAAAGTGCTGGCTGTGCACAAATGCATAGGATGAAAGGAATCCTGGACCGCCGCACACCTTAAAAACGATGTCTTTATTCCAAAAATGAAAATCAAAAAGCAACCAAAATTTGCTGCAGTCAAAAAGGAATGGACAAAAGAACAAAAGCTGACATGTTTCACATTGTGCAATGCTTATTCGTAGCTTAGGACAAAGGAGGACTGCACTAAGGTAAAGGAAGCTATTTAGGGAAAAAAAATCCTTTACAACCCCTTTAAGTCCAGGGTCAACACAGCTGTCTACCAGGAGATTTTGGAGGTGAGAAAGACTTCTGAAAGAGGTGACTATTGTTTTTCTGCTGTCTGACCAGCAGTGTCTGCCCAGCAGTAAGCTGTGCCAGACTCCATAGATAGGTTCCTGTGTTGTGAAGGTAGACGCCCCAAGTGGCCAGGGTTTATTTTATGTTTTGTTTTGTTTATGCTGTTTTGATGCTTGCACTTGTATCCAGCAATATGGAAGAAAAAACTATATCCTTCTTTCAACCATCTTCAACTGCCTTTCTGTATAGTTCAGCATGTAGTGAACCCATCCAGGGGGTCACACACACCCGCTACCGAGCGAATCCCTCACAATATATATAGGAAGGAGAACATTTAGATTGGAAACTATTTTTTCTCATTTCAAGTTTTTCTGTCCTATGGTGGACAGCATCAGAAAGTTCTTCAAAGACTAATGCCGCGTACACACGATCACTTTTTGTGATGTAAAAAAACGTTGTTTTATCTCATGAAACAAAACAACGTTTTTCAAACTTCATTTTAAAAAACGACGTTGCCTACACACCATCATTTTCTGAAAATGCTCTTGCAAAGCGCGGTTACGTACACCACGTTCAACGGCACTCTGTTCCATTGAAGCTCCGTCTCATAACTTGCTTCTGAGCATGCGCGGGTTTAAAAACGTAGTTTCAAACATTGTTTTGCCCACACACCATCATTTTTTATGACACAAAAAACGACATTTTGAAAAACGACATAAAAAATTCAAGCATGTTCGAATTTTTTTTTTTGTCGTCTTTCAGAAGACATAAAACAACGTTTTGCCCGCACACGTCATTTTTTTTCATCACAAAAAGTGAGCATGAGAGACCACAAGGTTTTTAAAGTTACAGTCCGGTAAAAATCTAAAGTCCATCCACGGGTATAGCTCCTAGTTGTTTTAATATTGATCCATATAATTTGTTAACAAATTGCCTGTATTTATTATTGACGGCTATATGTATGTGTAAAGCATGGATAAAAAAATAAATAAAAAGCAAATGAAGGAAAAAAAAAGTCCATTTTTTGTTTGCTTTTACCCTACTAAAGGTTGAGATTTATAAGGCTGCTGGTAGGTCCAGAAATTCTATAGTATCAAAAAGTCTGGGAGTAGTAATAACGAGAGCTGGAAACCAATGACAGTGCATTCATCTCTGAGTAAGACCTTGTCTTCTCTTTAAATGATGGGATTGTAAGTTGCTTGCCAAGTGTTCTTCTTATACATCAATAAGTATAATGAATATCAGGTTCCAGCTGTGCTTGCATTTTCTTGCTGTGTGTTAAAGTTAAAGGACAATTTCAGTACTTAAGTAATGAAAAACAGCCACCTACATATACTAAACTGAACCATTCCTCTAAAGATGGTTACTTGCCACCTCCAATGGCAGTGGCTTCCCACTATATCTTGATCCATTGTATGCACTAAGAGAAAGAGAATGCACCCAAATAGCAAACAAAGTGATTCTCAATGTTTGTGACGCTATTGCTTCATGTTATTAATAATACCTGCACCAGAATGGTCCTCAGTTTGAGGACAGGCATTAAAGCGTTTGTTACCCAAACACTTCATATTCCTGATGTGTCTGCTGTACCATGTACTTGTATGAGAAAATATCTGTTCCCTATGTATTGCTTCCTTTGTGTGAAATCACTGGTATTCCTGCCAGCCAGTTTTCCTATTAACAACTTCAGTCCCAGGCAGTTTTACCCCCTTAATGACCAAGCCATTTTTTGTGCTACGCCACTGTGTTACTTTAACTGACAATTGCGCGGTCCCCGACGCTGTGCCCAAATACATTTGATGTCCTTCCCCCCCCCCCCACAAATAGAGCTTTATTTTGGTGGTATTTGATTACCTCTGTGGTTTTTATTTTTTGCGCTATAAACAAAAAACTGCAAATTTTTTGAAAAAACAAAACAATATTTTTCACTTTCTGCTATAATACATACCCCCAATTTTTTTAAAATCTAATTATCTTCATCAATTTAGGCCAATATGTATTCTTCTATATATTTTTGATAAAAGAAATTCCAATAAGCTTATATTGATTGAAAAGTTTGAGCATCTACAAACTATGAAACAGATTTATGCATTTAGATTTTTTTTAATTCTTTTTACCAGTGGCGGCTGGTGCTCAATTTTTTTGGGGGGGGGGGGCGCAAACGAAGAAAAACAATTGAAGCCTCACTGTGCCCATCAAATGCAGCAATTTTGTGCAATCAAACGCAGCCACTGTGCCATGCCATCAAACGCAGCCACTGTGCCATGTCATCAAACACAGCCACTGTGCCATGCCATCAAAACGCAGCCACTGTGCCATGCCATCAAATGCAGTCACTGTACCATGCCATCAAACGCAGCCACTGTGCCATCAATTGTCACCACTATGCCATGCCATCAAACGCAGTTACTGTGCCATGCCATCAAACAGCCACTGTGCCATCAATTGTCACCACTTTGCCATCAACTGTCACCACTATGCCATGCCATTAATTGTCACCACTTTGCCATCAATCTCTGTGTACTTCCCTGTCATTACTTCCCCCACACAGTTGCCTTGTTTACATAGGTAGATCCCCTTTCTGCCTCTCTGTGGAGCGATTGCGGGTTGCTGGCGGACATGGAATCCACCGGACCCGCTGAATGGCTCCTGTTCCATGCAGCGGGTGTGCGCACACAGTATCTATTGCACAAAATGATGCACAGGTACATTGTTTCATGCAAAAGAGACTCCCTGCCGCAGTATATATGCGGTGGGTGGTCTTTAGGGGGGTAAAAGCTGACCACACCAAGCAGGAGAGGTCAGTTTTCTATCTATGCTGGGAACTTAGTGTATTCTCCTCCAATGATCAGACTTGCTCTAACGTACATGTGTAAAAGTTCTATCTATGCTGGGAACTTAGTGTACTCTCCTCCAATGATCAGACTTGTCCTGGCGCACCCTTGCTGCACAGCCATTTACTGGGAAGCTCGGTGTACTGCTGCTTATCCTCCCGCCACAGCAGCTAAGAACAGAGGGAATGTGATCACTTATAAAAAAGGAAAAACATTTATTTATAATGTTTTTCTATAACTATAAAAAATGTTTTACCTTTCATTTCTATTTTAAACTTAAAGGAATTGTAAAGGATTTTTTTCCCCCCCTAAATAGCTTCCTTTACCTTAGTGTAGTCCTCCTTCACTTACCTCATCCTTCGATTTTTCTTTTACATTTCCTTATCTCTTCTGAGAAATCCTCACTTCCGGTTCTTCTCCCTGGTGTGGAGAAAGCCTCTTGAGGGGGGAGGGCGTGAGCAGGAGTGTCAGGACGCCCACTAACACACAGCTCCTTTCTCTATCTGCAAAGTAGAGAGTGTCCTGACTTGCCTGCTCGCCCCCTATGAATTAACACATGTGCAATTATATACATAACAATAAAGTGTGAAATAACTGAAAATATGTCATATTCTAGGTTCTTCAAAGTAGCCACCTTTTGCTTTGATTACTGCTTTGCACACTCTTGGCATTCTCTTGATGAGCTTCAAGAGGTAGTCACCTGAAATGGTCTTCCAACAGTCTTGAAGGAGTTCCCAGAGATCCTTAGAACTTGTTGGCCCTTTTGCCTTCACTCTGCGGTCCAGCTCACCGCAAACCATCTCGATTGGGTTCAGGTCATGGGACTGTGGAGGCCAGGTCATCTGGCGCAGTACCCCATCACTCTTCTTATTGGTCAAATAGCCCTTAAACAGCCTGGAGGTGTGTTTGGGGTCATTGTCATGTTGAAAAATAAATGATGGTCCAACTAAACGCAAACCGGATGGAATAGCATGCTGCTGCAAGATGCTGTGGTAGCCATGCTGGTTCAGTATGCCTTCAATTTTGAATAAATCCCCAACAGTGTCACCAGCAAAGCACCCCCACACCATCACACCTCCTCCTCCATGCTTCACGGTGGGAACCAGGCATGTAGAGTCCATCCGTTCACCTTTTCTGCGTCACACAAAGACACGGTGGTTAGAACCAAAGATCTCAAATTTGGACTCATCAGACCAAAGCACAGATTTCCACTGGTCTAATGTCCATTCCTTGTGTTCTTTAGCCCAAACAAGTCTCTTCTGCTTGTTGCCTTTCTTTAGCAGTGGTTTCCTAGCAGATATTCTACCACGAAGGCCTGATTCACACTGTCTCCTCTAAGCAGTTGTTCTAGAGATGTGAAGAACCTAGAATATGACATATAATTTCAGTTGTTTCACACTTTTTTGTTATGTATATAACTCCACATGTGTTAATTCATAGTGAATGATGCCTCCAGTGTGACTCATAGTCATACAAATAAAGAAAACTCTTTGAATGAGAAGGTGTGTCCAAACTTTTGGTCTGTACTGTGTATATATATATATATATATATATATATATATATAATCTCCAGACCCACATATTAATTTAGAGTTCAGTGTGCATTAATCAGGGCATCATATCTCTTCCTATTCCATCAAGGAGACTGCAGGCCAGAAGTGTTATTCACTGAGCTGGCAACCATGCAAAGGGATTTAATCAGCTGCCTACCAGTCTGTGTGTTAACAAAACAACTGGTGAGCACAGCTGGGTTCATAGAGTGGCTCCATCCCCTTTACTTAATAGCAACGTGGAGCTGCATGAATTAGATTCTGTTTATAACGCCAGTTTTTTTGGAAAGAGTCTGCAGTAATGTGATCTGTAGATACGGGTTTTTGGCTAAATAATACTGCAACACTAAAGCTGAAAACAACAACATTTTAAAGCAGATATATTAATGAAAAAAAATATATATATTTGATAAGGATTACATTCACTTTCATTCTCAGAAAAAATATCATACAGATATTTAAAAGATCATCACTACATGATCATTGTAGCCAGCATCAAAGCAAATGTTAAGCCCAAACTTTATTTTTTGGATACAGTAGAGAAAGGTTAAAACCCCCGTGGCCTGGATTCCTTATAATGTATAATGTAATGTTCCTCTGTACTGCTAACATTGTGCATCTAATCTCATGACTATATTACAAACTTTGCAAATTTACTGTCCTTGTTAATGCATTTTAAATTATATTTTACCATTTCGTTAGATAATTTTAGTTAACCTAACATTTTAAAATAAACTTTTGTTCTGAATTGAAAAAACTTTACTTTGTCTCTGTAAAATGATAAGCTTGCTAAAATCCTTTGAGACTCATAGAAGAATCTATATTTGCAGAAATGCTTTGCTCAGCTCCAGTTAATGGCTTCTTTGATAGCAACAGACCCAGAACCTAGTTGGGAAAAAATATGATGTGGAATAACAGTAGGAAATACAATTTATATTTGTGTATTTGAAAAAAAAGTTAAATGGAGATACAAAGGAAAGAAAAAACAGACAAAGCATTAGTGCAGATGTGTCCTAAATGTAAGGTACGTTTACACTTGGTAGTTAAAGTGACTCTGTCATGAAGTATTAGGGCTGCCAGAACTATTAATCAAACTTGTTGTAGGTCAGCAGCTCAGAGAACATGAGATCAAAACATGAGAGGAAAAAAAAAAACAGAAAATAAGAAAATCACAGTGCATAAAGTACAGTGGCAAGAAAATAATATGTGAATCCCTTATGCCATGTACACACGACCATTTTTCATGACGAGAAAAATGTCATTTTTTTAAATTGGTCATTAAAAACGATCATGTGTAGGCTCCAGAGCATTTTTTCCTCGACGTGAAAAATGGCCTTTAAAAATTTAGATCATGCTCTATTTTTGAATGTGAAGTGAAAAACGGTTGTGTGTAGGCTTTAATGATGGGAAAAAAACGTGTATGCTCAGAAGCAAGTTATGAGACAGGAGCACTCGTTCTGGTAAAACGAGCATTTGTAATGGAGATAGCACATTTGTCACGCTGTTACAGACTGAAAAGCGGGAATCGTCTCTCACCAAACTTCTACTAACACGCGGTAACACGAAATCAGCAAAAGCAGACCAAAGGGTGGCACCATCCGAATGGAACTTCCGCTTTAAACTGCCATTGTACATGTTGTACGTCACCGCACTTTGCTCAAGCATTTTTTTTCACGATCCTGTGTATGCAAGGCACGCTTGACAAGAATCACGTTGTTGTTTTTTTCCATGACATGAAAAACGGTTGTGCGTACGCGGCATTACAATCGACTGTTTTTCTGCAGTAATTTGCCATAAAATGTGATCTGATTGATCCTCATCTAAGTCACAACATTAGACAAACGCAATGCACTTAAGCTGATAACATACATACAAACAATTACATTTATTTTGTATTGAACACACCCATTAAATTTCACAATGCTGAAGGAAAAAAATAAGTGAACCCATAGACTAATTAATTAACAAAAGCTACTTGATAAAAGACATGCAAACATTTTAAGATTGCTGTTTATAAGAAGCACCAGCTGATGTGACCCCATGCCTTGCAAAAAGGAGTCCTCTGAATCCATCAGTTGATGGTTAGACAAATTGTCTGTAAATTGAAACAGTTTAGTACTGTGGCTACTTTTCCTAGAAGTGGACACCCAGCCAAGATGACTTCCAAGGCACAACGCATAATCCTCAATGAAATAAAGAAGAACCTACGAGTAACTGATAAAGGCTTGAAGACATTACTGGATCTGGCAAACATCCCTGTTCACGAGTCTACATAAGTCTTTGAACCAGCAGGGTGTTCATAGCAAAACACCACAGAGGAAGCTGCTGCTCTCCAAAAAAAACATTGCTAAGGGCTTTTTTCTTTATCTGCATTTTTTTCACCCCACCTTTCTTTTAGACCCTCCCTCGCCCTCCCCAACCCCTTCTCCTACCCCCACTCTTGCCATTGCTGTATTCAGAGCTACTGCAATAGAGATATGTATTTCTAGTATGTGTAATCTCCCGTCCTGGATTGTGTCTTATAGTGTACACTTTAAATCCATATAAAGACCTTGTTAGGCCAATTAACTTATTTTATTTATTTTGATAGCGACTTCCTGGTTTTGTAAAAAAATAAATAAAAATACCAAGTTTCACGAAAATATCCTCCAGGATAATGTCAGGGAAGCACCACAGAATGGCTTCAGAAAAAAATGCACCTTTCAGATGCCTCAGTCCGAGGCCAGACCTTAACCCCATAGCAATGCTGATGAATGACCCTTAAGGGAGCTGTTCACACCAGACATCCTACAAATGTGCCTGAGCTAAAGCAGTTTTGTAAAGAGAATTGTAGTTTCCCACTCACCGAACTCTGTGAATGAATGATGAATGATGCGGAGCCCTGTGTGGCTGCATCTTTTTTAAATAGTGACAGCGAGCGAGCAGTGGGAGAAGATCATTCATTTGCTGTCACTAGATGCAGAGGATCGGAGAGATGCTGCAGGAGTGGGTCCACCCTAAAAACAGGTGGAACTTGTACCATGTTCCCAAAGGTGAATTTATCCTTTACTATTGGGTTGTTCTTTGTTTTCAGTGTCTTGTTTAGGACATATCCCTTCACTTCCTGTTGCAACAGGAAGTGAGAGCACATATTTTTTAAATGAGGGGTATTCCCCTCTTAAGCCCTGTACACACGACTGGGATTCCCGGCGGTAAAAAGTCAGCTGGGAATCCCAACGGGAAAACGCGAGAACCTGCTTGTTAAGTTTCCCCTGTACACACGAGAGGTTTTCCCATCGGGAAAACTGCGGGGAGAGCTTTGGCCAGGAATCCCGACCATGCTCCATCTCAGTGTTTCCCCATAGGAAAACTGTTGGGTTTAAAACCGCCGGGAATCTCGGAAAATAGAGAACAGGTTCTCTATTTTCCCGCTGTAATTCCTGGCAGTTTTCCTGTCGGGAAAACTGCGAGGAAGCATACACCCGGCCGGTTTTCCTGCCAGGAAAATTGTGGGGAGAGATTTTGGCCAGGAAAACCGGCCGGTCGTGTGTACAAGGTTCCAGAACAGTTGCCCCATTGGAATATTTAGCCTCATTATTTGTTCTGGTAACAGTTTTAAAATGAAAGATACCACCCCATTTTTTCAATTGTCAAAGGAACAAAGAAAGGTTAAATCTTCCCAGCAAGGTCACAGGTATCTATAAAAAAAAATTCTTTAAAGACTTGTACATTAACTTCTTACATTAACAACAAAAAGACACATCACAACTTAGATTATATTTTATCTTGTCACACTATACAATCGTACAAAGCACCATATGAATGGTAATGCCTTGAAAAAAGTGCAAGAGTTTTCAGATCTATGCACAGAATTAAAGCATAGTAAACCTTGTTCCAGAAGAGAAAGTGTTTGGGTCGTTGTAACCCAAGGCATTCATATTGTATCAACAATTTGTGGCTTATTTATTAATTTGTCAGTGAGATATCTCCATGAGCAAAATCTGATTTTGGTATCCAGTCCACAGATACAGTACAAGGTTGATTTGAACACAATTAAAATCTCCTAGTAGGAAAGGTCCTTCTGCTATATCAATATTTTTTTTGCGTGCTATCTCTAGTTTACATAGAAACTTTACGTATCTGTATATATTGTTCGCTGGAAGTGATTTACCATATAGTATAGACTCACCTGGAATATTAATGTGTGTCATTAATATTTTAGATATCTAGCGCTTTTAAGCATTAAGATTTTAGAACCCACTAGGTGAGTTTCCTGTAAGCATACAATATGTGGTTTGTGAAAGGAAAATTGAACACAAGTGATTGTTTGAGTTAAGAGTTCAGGAGATATTCCAGATGATGATATTCACATGTAGCGCCCCTCTACTTTCAGTAAAGGACGCTATTTGTAAATTTAGTGGGTTGAGAGACTTATTTTCTCTCACCAATGTTGAATTGTTCAAATTCGGCTGCTGCCAGCCCTGAACTGTCCTGTGGGTCATACTGTGCTCCAGAGATGTAGTTCCATCTCTGGGCAGTGGGTGGCGCCAGAGGGGTCCAGGCAGAGCCACGTTTTCCCAGCAGCCAATTGGAGGAGTTTCTCCTCGCGGGGCATGCTGGGGAGGGGTATATCTGTGGCAAACGCCATTTTTCAGGGTCTTTGCGGGTTCCTGGTTCCGGGTGCGGCACCCACCTTCAGTGTGTGCGCACATCACCACTATGGCCTACCTGGCCAGGGCCCGTGCAACAGAGTTCCTGGCTCTGGGCCCATATGGCTCAGGGCAACTGAAGCAACCAAAGGGGGATCCCAGTGACTTACTGGGGCCCCACAATTTAAGAGAGATCCCAAGCTGGGTGCTGTTCGGTGGGGAGTCGGTCTGAGGTGAACCCAGAGGCAGGTGATCCAATAGGATTTAGACGGAACCATCAGGGATCTCGGTGACCGGACACTGACAGGTTGTATGCTGCAAGCTGTCAGTCGTTGACCCCAACTATTGACTGAGAGGATCCGCTTTATTTCTTGTTCCTGAGTACAGGACCTGTGGCAGAGGCCTTTACTAATCTACTAAAGCCAAGTCGGTGGCAGAGACTTGTTCCTTCTCAGAACTCTCAGTGACACTCCGGCTGCCAGGTCTGTGAGGGAGGCCTATCTGGGCCTATACTGGCTGGTGTGGCGACAAAAGCGAGAATACTTATAGGAGGCAGGATTGCTTTCCTATCCATAGCCTGAATCTGAAAAGATGCACTTTACACCAATCTATCCTATCTATTTAAAGTTGACTGTTGGTCCTGTTGGACCGAGAATAAAAGCATTTAAAACGTCAACCAACTGCCTGGACATTTCGTCTTTGCTATCATTACCTAGACACACTATATAGGTAACTTAGGATTATCAGATAGGAAGATGGGTTAATGTAGTTAGAGGGAGTGGAAGGGGCTTGCAGACAAGGAAGGCCAATCCTGTATTTGTGCATCAAAACAAATTTGCCAAGTTGGGTGAAGATGTAGAGGTGGCTAACACAGAGGTGGCAGCACTAGATGTTACTGCTACCCCTAACAGCCGGGAGAGCAACCCATCCAGTAGAAGTGGTGAGGGGAGTGCAGGTAGGCCTAGACAGTTGGTGGTAATAGGGGATTCTATAATCAGAAGGACTGATAGAATAATTTGTCGCCAGGATCGCCTCAACCGAATGGTTTGCTGTCTCCCTGGTGCCAGGGTTCGGCATGTGGTGGACCGGGTGGATAAATTACTGGGAGGGGCTGGGCATGACCCAGCTGTCTTGGTCCATGTTGGAACCAATGACAGTATACATGGAAGGTGGAGGCTCCTTAAGAATCAATTTAAAGAACTAGGCTGCAAGATGAAGGGAAGGACCTCCAAGGTGATATTCTCTGAAATATTGCCTGTGCCATGCGCAACACAGGAAAGGCAGGGGGAGATTAGAGAGCTGAATGCATGACTAAAGACTTGGTGTAGGAAGGGATTTGGGTTTCTAGAGCACTGAGATGACTTTTCATTGGGGTGCAACCTATATGCTAAAGATGGTTTGCACTTGAATGGAAGGGGGTCTGCTGTGCTGGGGGAGAGGTTTAGGGGAATGCTGGAGGAGTATTTAAACTAGACTTGAGGGGGAGGGTGAACTAGAATTACATCGGGTACACAGGTCAGTTAGGGGTCAGACATTAACCACTTTAGCCCCGGACCATATTGCTGTCCAAAGACCAGAGCACTTTTTGTGATTCGGCACTGCGTCGCTTTAACTGACAATTGCGCGGTCGTGCGACGTGGCTCCCAAACAAAATTGGCGTCCTTTTTTCCCCACAAATAGAGCTTTCTTTTGGTGGTATTTGATCATCTCTGCGGTTTTTATTTTTTGCGCTATAAACAAAAATAGAGCGACTATTTTGAAAAAAATGCAATATTTTTTACATTTTGCTATAATAAAAATCCCCAAAAAAGATATAAAAAAACATTTTTTTCCCTCAGTTTAGGCCGATACGTATTCTTCTACATATTTTTCGTTAAAAAAAATCGCAATTAGCGTTTTTTGATTGGTTTGCGCAAAATGTATAGCGTTTACAAAAAAGGGGGTAGTTTTATGGCATTTTTATTAATATTTTTTTTTCACTAGTAATGGCGGCGATCAGCGTTTTTTTTCGGTACTGCGATATTATGGCGGACACATCGGACACTTTTGACACATTTTTGGGACCATTGGCATTTTTATAGCGATCAATGCTATAAAAATGCATTGGATTACTATAAAAATGCCATTGGCAGTGAAGGGGTTAACACTAGGGGGCAGGGAAGGGGTTAAGTGTGTTCCTATTTGTGTTCTTACTGTGTGGGGGGGTGGACTCACTAGGGGGAATCACTGATCTTCTGTTCATACATTGTATGAACGGAAGATCAGCGTTTCCCCCGCTGACAGGAACGAGAGCTGTGTGTTTACACGCACAGCTCTCGTTCCCCGCTCTGTAACGAACGAGCGCGCGTGCCCGGCGGCGATCGCGCCCGCCGGGCACGCGCGCGGGACTCGGGGGCGAGCGGGGGGCGCGCGCGCGGGCCGCCGGCGGCGCGCACGCGCCCCCTAGTGGCCGCGAAAGTCCCGACGTAGCATGACGGGCTATCGCGCAGGAGAGCCGACCTGCCGCCGTATAACTGCGGCGGCTGGTCGGAAAGAGGTTAATGGAGAGTGGAATGGGGATAGATGGAGGTGGGGTTATGGCAGGTGACAAGAAAGTTCCCATGTTGCAAACAGCCATTGGAAATTATAGTGCCATTTGCACTACTAAAAATCATATGAAAAACACCAGCGAAAAATGTAACAATACATTTAAGTGTTTGTTCACCAATGCCAGAAGCCTTCCAAGCAAAACAGGTGAGTTGGAAGCTCTGGTGCATGAGGAGAGCTATGATGCAATCAGTATTGCTGAAACTTGGCTTCAATCCTCACATGACTGGGCTATTAATATTCCTGGCTATGCTCTCTTTCGGAAAGACAGGGTAAAAAGGAATGGTGGAGGTGTCTGTCTCTATGTGAGAAGTGACCTCAAAGCAAGCATGAAAGAGGACCTGGTTGATGGAGAGTGTGATGAAGTTGAAGCATTATGGGTGGAACTGCATACAGATGTGCGTAGTTCAAAGTTAATCATTGGAGTTTGTTATAGACCACCCAATGTGAATGAGGAGGTGGAGACTCGGCTCCTTGCACAGATGGAAAGGGCAGCAAGGGCTGGGACGGTGATAATAATGGGGGATTTTAACTACCCAGAAATTGACTGGAATAATGGAATTTCTGGGACAGTTAAAGGACAAAAATTTAAAAACCTATTGCAGGACAATTTTATGGTTCAGTTTATTGAGGCCCCAACTAGGAATGATGCTCTGTTGGACTTGGTAATCTCAAACCATGCAGAGCTTATTACTAATGTTCAGATAAAGGAACACCAGGGTAGCAGTGATCATAACATGATTTCATTTAATATTAACTATAAGCAAGAAATACATACAGGAAAGATAAAAACACTTAATTTCAAGAGAGCAAAATTTCAAAGCATGAGGACTGCTCTCCAGGGCTTTGACTGGGAGGGAATATTGGCACAGATGAACACAGAACAGAAATGGGAATTCTTCAAAAAGACTCTTTGGAACCTCACTGCAAAGTATATTCCCATGGGCAATACGTTTAAAAGGCTAAAGATAAAACCTATGTGGCTCACGGTCAAAGTTAAAAAAGCTATAAACAATAAGAAAATAGCCTTTAAAAAATATAAAAATGAAGGAACACTAGTGTCGTTTAAATGTTACAAAGAATATAATAGAATATGTAAAAAGGAAATCAAGGATGCAAAAATTCAAAATGAACGACAGATTGCAAAAGATAGTAGGACAAACCCCAAAAAATTCTTTAAATATATTAATAGTAAAAAGGTCAAGTCTGAGCATGTAGGCCCTTTACAAAATAATCTAGAGTGGGTGACTGAGGACATAGAGAAGGCAAATGTATTAAATGCTTTCTTCAGCTCTGTGTATACAATGGAGTATGGGGGAGCTCATGTCCATAATGGGGGTGGGAGTGACACAGCCCCAAATCCACAATGGCTCAAAAGTGATATGGTCCAGAAATATTTAAACAGAATAAAGGTGGATAAAGCACCTGGACCAGATGGCATCCACCCACGGATCGTAAAAGAATTGAGCTCTGAAATTTCAAAGCCACTGTATCTAATATTTAGGGACTCATTAATGACAGGAATAGTAGTGCCTATATTTAAAAAGGGAACAAAGTCTTTACCAAGTAAGTATAGACCTGTTAGTTTAACTTCTATAGTTGGGAAGATACTGGAACGTTTAATAAAAGACCACATGGATGAGTTTTTGCTGGAAACAAACTATTTAAGCAGCAGACAGCATGGATTCATGAAAGACAGAAGTTGTCAGACAAACCTGATTTCTTTTTATGAAGAGGTAAGTAAAACCCTGGACAGAGGCGTGGCAGTGGGCGTGGTATACTTGGATTTTGCAAAAGCTTTCGATACAGTTCCCCACACACGGCTCATGTGTAAGGTAAGGTCTACAGGATTAGATATATCAGTTTGTAAATGGATAGAAAACTGGCTGAAAGACAGAATTCAGAGAGTTGTGGTTAATGATTCTTACTCTAAATGGTCCAAGGTTATCAGCGGTGTACCCCAAGGTTCAGTGTTGGGTCCCTTACTTTTCAATATATTTATAAATGATATTGGGTCTGAGATCCAAAGTAACATTTCTGTTTTTGCAGATGACACCAAGCTATGCAGCGGAATAACGTCCTTACAGGATGTCTCCAATTTACAAGCCGACCTCAATGCTCTGTCTAATTGGGCGACTAAGTGGCAGATGAGGTTTAATGTTGATAAATGTAAAGTTATGCACTTAGGGGCTAAGAATATGCATGCACCATACATGCTAGGGGGAGTACAACTGGGGGGATCCGTAGTGGAGAAGGATCTGGGGGTTTTAGTTGATCATAAGCTCAATAATGGCATGCAATGCCAAGCTGCGGTTTCCAAAGCGAGCAAAGTTGATCCGGGGTAAATCCGATTGCCTCTTGGGGGATCAGGAAGGAATTTTTTCCCCTCCGGTAGCAAATTGGATCATCGCTCTTCTGGGGTTTTTTGCCTTCCTCTGGATCAACTGTGGGTATGGAGTTGGGTGTATGGGATGTACTGTGTTTTATTTTGTTTGTTTATTTTAATTTTTTATGGTTGAACTGGATGGACTTGTGTCTTTTTTCAACCTAACTATGTAACTATGTAACTACGTCGATCCCAAATCAAACCAGCGGCTCCTGCGGGGGTGAGCGCTACACACATCATACATATTGAGGGTATACTGTTCTTGGGGTCATAGGCAACATTCCTTCTCCAAACACAGTGAGTTGAGCTAATGCAAAAGAGCTTGATTTTAGTCTTATCTGACCACAACACTTTCACCTAGTTCTCCTCTGAATTATTCAGATGTTCATTAGCAAACTTCAGATGGGCCTGTACATGTGCTTTCTTGAGCAGGGGGACCTTGCGGGCACTACATGATTTCAGTCCTTCACCGCGAAGTGTGTTACCAATTGTTTTCTTAGTGACTATTAGACATGTGCAGACTGGAATATTTTGTTTCCGACAAAGCATCGAAAATTCAACGATTTTCGATGCTTTGTCGAATTTTCGTCGTTCAATTTCTACCTATTCACTGTATTCAGAACGACGATTTTCGATGCTTTGTCGAATTGAACGACGAAAATTCGACAAAGCATTGAAAATCGTCGGATCTGAACGAAAACGAAAATAAAGCATTTTTTATGTCGGATCTTTCAGTTTTCGTTTCTTGCGCTTTTGTTTTCGTTCATTAAAACGATAACGAAAATACCAGATTTTCGGACGAAAATGCATTCTAACGAAAATGAATGCACATGTCTAGTGACTATGGTCCCAGCTGCCTTGAGATCATTGACAAGATTCTCCCTTGTACGGGCTGATTCCTCACCGTTCTCATGATCATTAAAACTCCACGACATCTTGCACAGAGCCCCAGACCGAGGGAGATTGACAGTTATTTTGTGTCTCTTCCATTTGCAAATAATCGCACCAATTGTTGTCATCCTCTCACCAAGCTGCTTGCCTATGGTCTTGTAGCCCATTCCAGCGTATGTAGGTCTACAATCTTGTCCCTGACATCCTTGGGCAGCTTTTTGGTCTTGGTCGTAGCGGAGAGATTGGAATCTGATTGATTGCTTCTGTAGACAGGTGTCTTAAGGGAGTGCTCCTAATCTCAGCTTGACACCTGGGAGCCATAATTGCTAATTGTAAGGGGATCAAATACTTATTTCACCCATTAAAATGCAAATCAATTTATAACTTTTTAGAATTTTTTTTTCCTGAATATTTTGTTGTTTCTACCATTAACATTATAGACTGGTCATTTTCTTGTCAGTGGGCAAAAGAACACAATCAGCAGGGGATCAAATACTTTTTTACCCTCACTGTATTGCATGAAATGGCAAATACAGTGCGAGAGATTAAACAGTGTTCCTAATACTCCAAAAAACAAATCCAAAACTTCCCATTAAGGCCCACCCTGTACACTAACTACAGAGAGATTAGATTCCTTGATCAGTACAGGCATACCCCACTTTTAAGTACACAATAGGTGTTTATTTACTAAAGCTGGAAAGTGCATATAAACCAATGATGTTCTTACCCGGGCTTGTTCAATTAAGCTTTGTTAATAAAACCTGGAGGCTTATTGGTTTCTATGCAGAAGTGAACCTGATTTTGCACTCTCCAGCTTTACTAAATAAAACCCATTGTGTACTTAAAAGTGGGGTATGTCTGTAAGTAGTTGGCAACTGCAAAAAAGGGAAAAGTTGATGGCCAACATAAAAGCCCAAAGATAATCTCGCCTCATTCATTAGTATTGAGAAGTAAGCAAACTAGGGAGAACCAGTCACCACTCTCAGCTCAAACTAATTGATCACCTAATTCTCAATTTTTTTGGGGAGTTGGCAGGGGACATGGAAGTGAGGATGTATGTTTGTTTCCATAATTTTCCTTTAAGAACGTTCAGTTGGAATTGGCCAGCGGATCATCCCACAATGCATTGCCAAAAAAAAGCATAATTGGCCAAAGTCTCAGTCCACACACTATAAAAGGCAGGTCTCCCAGCAACCCTTTGTGTGTTGGAGTTCAGTGAGAGTGAAGGACTGCTGCCTGTGTTTCAGAGAGAGAGTTGTGTATTTGCTAGTGTCAGGGCTGTTTGAAGGAATTTGGGGGCCCCAATCAAAATAGGGGCCCCCAAGCAACCCCCCGCACGCAAAGCCTACGTTAGCGATACACTAATATTTTACACCCATGTTCCTACTCCTTCCCCCTCTAGTGCCTATGTTTTTCTATTCTCACCTCCCCTTCTTCCCTGTAGGCTGCCACTGTAGCGTGGCCAAGCTCCTCTTCCTCCTGTCCTGTCCGGGTACCGCACGGTACAGGAGTTTCCTGTGTTCCCGGCCGGACTGAAAGGAAGTGAGCACTCAGTGTGCACTTCCTGTCAGTCCGGTCAGGAACTGGAAACAATCTCCTGTACCACGCGCCACGCGTGGTACCTGGCCAGACTGAGAGAACCCCAGGAGGGAGAAAGAGGAACTCGGCCACGCTGGGAAGGGGAAGTTGGGGGCCCCCGGCCAGCTTGGGGCCCCAAGCAATTGTTTGTTTTGCCTGTCCTGTAGCAATGGGCCTGGCTAGTGTAGTGTGTGAGAACTAGAACTGGGAGGTAAGTATGACATGTTTGTTATTTAAAAAAAAAAAATTGTAACCTTTACAATCACTTTAAACATTGAATATAGCTAAATGTATATATTTCCAATAATCTTAGTGAAAAAAAAAAATCTTTGTGTAGCAATCCAAGCCGAACAAAAACAAACAGTCCATATCGCTTTTAAAAATCAACCTAACCTAAGTGCATTAAACAAAATAATGGTTTCTTACATAACACTTAATATGCAATGTCAAGATCCTTATAGTCATCTGCCAATCCGTAAAACACATAGCGATATTTAAGTAATCATTCTGTAAGGAATACTAGAAAAAAAATCTACAAACACTACAATTTACACAACTATAGTAAATTATATGTTACAAGACTTGATACAAATAAATAGAACTGGTCTCTGAGCTAAATATGATTTCACTGTGGATGATCAAATTCCTCTGTGCTACAATAGCACACAAATGCCTTAAGGCACTGTCTATCAATGGCTGTGCATGGGAAAATCTGATTACCTACAAACGAGCAATACGACTCTCATTTTTTTTACCTATTCGACAGACAACAGGCTGAATTATCCCACAGATCTGGAATAAATACACCAGGAACCTAAGATTCAAGAAAGAATACACATGCCTCTAGTATTTAGACAATATGGGGCAGATTCACACAGAAATGGATTATCGTAGCGTATCAGAAATACACTACGCCGCCGTTTTTTACCTGGCTCTACGTGGAATTCAGGTAGATTTTGTCCATTAAACGACGGCGGCGTAGTGTATTTCTCCCGTCGCAATCCATATAGACGAGTAGAGGGCGTGAATCATTTAAATTAGGCGCGTTCCCGCGGCGATCGATCTGCGCATGCTCCGTTCGCAAATTTCCCGCCGTGCATTGCGCGAAATCACGTCGTGACGTCATTCGTTGTTTAGGTAGCGTAGTTTACGGGCGATCCTAGTCCCGAACGAGTTACGTAAACAAAAAAAAAAATTAAATAAATTCGAAGCGGGAACGACGGCCATACTTAAAATGGGCTACGTAACGTTAGAGCAGCAAAAAGCTGCTCTAACATTACGTACAAAAAAATAGACGAAAGTGATTGCGACGACCACTCGTATCTTCGGGAATCGCCGTAAAAAAACATTTGCATATCCCGACGCATCAAAACGACGCGAACTCCTCCCAGCGGCCGCAAATAGATGGCAGCGTAGATCCGAAGGCTTACGAATTTGAGGATTCCAACTAGTGATACGGCGCGCGAAATTTGAAATTACTCCTGTCTAACACCAGTTAGACAGGCGCAATTGCTCTATGAATCTGGCCCCATATGCTTATTCTGGAGTTCAACTTTAACTAGGGGCATACTAAGGATTTCTTGGCAGTTAAATGCTTCCTAACCTACAACCACCATCTAATTTCTGTGACCTCATCATTTTTAAGTACCAACATTAATTTTTCTGAACTCTTAATCAAAGTCTTTAACAGCAGAAAATGTTTCCACATTTTTAAAGCTGGCCATACACGGTGCAAATTTCTTTCCTGCAACCACACGATCCCCATCAAGGATTCCATCCCAACCCACGATCTTGACCGGTTCAGCAGGAACCGACAGATTCCCAACCCACGATTCCATCAACACGATCTTTTAACTCAGTACAATCGGCTGCACATTTATGTGCAGCCGATTGTACTGAGTTAAAAGATCGTGTTGATGGAATCGTGGGTTGGGAATCTGTCGGTTCCTGCTGAACCGGTCAAGATTCGAACCGTGTATGCCTGGCCTAAGTCAGGGAATTTAGAAATTGGTGTGGATGTCATGTCTACATATATACATCATTCCTAAGCTTCATAGTAAGTTCATACACAAGCTTTTTTTTTTTTTAACCTTAAATATTAAAGTTATAAAAGGGCAATATCACTAACTTGTGTATGAGTTTTACTGTTGTTCATAATTACCTGAAAGCGAATAAAAACCTTGCTGCACTGCTTCTTTGGTCTCCTATGTGTGTGGGTGCCAGGATCCAGAAAAGACAGACACAGGCACAGGAGCAATCACAAGGCCTGGAACACAAGCGACTACTTGATTTTTTTATTTGATTCCCCCAACCACACATTCCACGTGGACAGGGGGATTCCTCCCTGCTAAGCCTTTGTATTCTGACAGAAGGGTGACCTTTCTGTCAGAACACACTGATCAGCGCTGCTGGCTATATAGCATGCAACACTGACTAAGTAAAACATTTCTGACAGGGTGGTTGTACAGAAGTCGATTGGCAAGTCGACTTCTATACAACCATCCTGCCCATATATGGATCGAAATTAGGCTTGTCCCTGCTGAACTGGCCTAATTTCTAAGTATGGCTGGCCTAAGGACACAAGGAGAACAAAAAGGCAAGCCAGCTGATACGCTATAGACAGGTAGACAGAGAGGAGGGAATATACATAGATAAAAGTGGTCAACAGCATATGTTCACCACACAGTTGTTGAAACGTTGAATGAATAATTCAAATAAGGAGGCATGGGCCTATCATATAGACCGCCCAATGACCAACTGAAGGAGTGCACAAGGCAGGTCAACAACACTTTAGCTTACTTTTTTTTATTAACCACTTTAATACTGGGAACTTTCGCCCCCTTCCTTCCCAGACCAATTTTCAGCTTTCGGTGCTCTCGCACTTTCAATGACATTTGCGCGGTCATGCTACGCTGTACCCAAATTCCATTTTTAGAATTTTGTTCACACAAATTAAGCTTTCTTTTGGTGGTATTTATTCATGACTCTGTTTTTTATTCTTTGCAATATACCGTATATACTCGAGTATAAGCCGAGTTTTTCAGCCCTTTTTTCAAGGCTGAAAATACCCCCCTCGGCTCATACTTGAGTCAGTGTACCTAAAGTTATTGAGAGGCTGCGGGCATCCATCGTTTAAAACTCGAGGTCTCCTCTTGGTCCCTTCTGTGATAGGCGGAACTGTGTCTGCTGAGGAACGCCTATTACAAACGTTCTTACATAGTTAGTTACATAGTTACATAGTTAGCTAGGTTGAAAAAAGACACAAGTCCATCCAGTTCAACCATAAAAAATAAATAAATAAACAAAATAAAACACAGTACAATCCCATACACCCAACTCCATACCCACAGTTGATCCAGAGGAAGGCAAAAAAAACCAGCAGAGCGATGATCCAATTTGCTACAGGAGGGGAAAAAATTCCTTCCTGATCCCCCGAGAGGCAATCGGATTTACCCTGGATCAACTTTACCTACAAATCTTGGTACTCAGTTATATTACGTGCATTTAGGAAAGAATCCAGGCCTCTCTTAAAGCAATCTACTGAGCTGGCCAGAACCACCTCTGGAGGGAGTCTGTTCCACATTTTCACAGCTCTTACTGTGAAGAAACCTTTGCGTATTTGGAGGTGAAATCTCTTTTCCTCCAGACGTAAAGAGTGCCCTGTCGTCCTCAGTATTGACCTTAAAGTGAATAACTCTACACCAAGTTCACTATATGGACCTCTTATATATTTGTACATGTTGATCATATCCCCCCTTATTCTCCTCTTCTCAAGAGTGAATAAATTCAGTTCTTCTAATCTTTCCTCATAGCTGAGTTCCTCCATGCCTCTTATCAGTTTGGTTGCCCTTCTCTGCACTTTCTCCAGTTCTCTGATATCCTTTTTGAGAACTGGTGCCCAAAACTGAACTGCATATTCCAGATGAGGTCTTACTAATGATTTGTACAGGGGCAAAATGTTTCCCAGTAGACACTGTGTTCAGTGTTCCGCCTTTTCATCCTCGGACAAGAGGATGTCTGTGAGGCCACGTACCCGATGTCTGTGAGGCCCGACCGTCCCAGCAGACAGATTCGACCGTGTGTACGGGCGAGCCGATGGATTTGGCCACCCGACAGATTTCAAAGCATGCTTTGAAATCTGTCGGCTGGGAACCCGTCCGCCCGACATGTCTGCTGGTTAGTACGCTAACCAGCAGACATGTCTTCTCGCACACGCGCCGAATGGTTTAGACGCATGCGCGGAAGTGTTTTACTTCCTGGTGCGGTGACGTGGCGGCGTCAACGTCACCGCCACGTCACCGTGCCGTGTGTACACGATCAAACCAATATGTCCCCAGCAGACAGATTTGTTCAAATCGGTCTGCCCGACCGATTTGAACAAATGTGTCTGCTCGTGTGTATGGGGCCTGATTGGTGGAACACTGAACACAGTGTCTGCTGGGAAACTGAGTCTGAGGATGAGAGAACGTCCGTGATAGCCGGAACTATGTCTGCTGAGAAACGCCTATCATGGAAGGAACCGCTTACAGTGGCTGCTGCATTCTCACCCTCGTCTTATACTCGAGTCAATACGTTTTCCCAGTTTTTTGGGGTAAAATTAAGTACCCCGGCTTATACTTAGGTTGGCTTTGCAGAGATGGCCAGAGAGGTTTGGGGCGTTAAAAGGTTTCAGCTGTTCAGAATTAAGCAATTAAAGCCCCTATAAAGACAACCTAAGGATGACGACTGATTGCTGCATCCTGAGGCTGTGTGAGTGAAGGAGCAGTCACAACCAGTACTGAAGAGGTGAGGTGCTGATGGATATTTCTGTGTGAGAAATATCAAAGAGACTTTTTGTTTTCTGCTGTAGGACCAGCAGTGTCTGCCCAGCAGTAGGCTGTGCCAGACTCCATAGGTAGGTTCCTGTGTTGGGAAGGTAGACGCCCCAAGTGGCAAGGGTTTATTTTATGTTTTGTTTATGCTGTTTTGATGCTTGCACGTGTATCCAGCAATATGGAAAAATAAACCATATCATTTGTTTTCAATCGTCCTTAACTGCCTTTTTGTACAGTTCAGCGTGTAGTGAACCCATCCAGGGGGTCACACACACCCGTTACCGAGCTAATCCCTCACAATATATATATATATATATATATATATATATATATATATGTGGCAAACAGTCATCCTTATTGGACAAATGATTTAATTGTAAATATTATTGTATCAGTTGAGTGTTTTAGAATCTCATATATTTTAATAATAGAAAAAAATGCTTTAATATGGTTTATTCACAGAAAATGTCAAACTGTGATTTGACCTACTTTGGAGCATGTACGTTGCATAGGCTCTTTTGCCAAATGAATACTTTATGAAATGATACTGTATTTGCTAACTGCAATAAATATCTCATTACAACCAAATGATACGGACAATGCAAAACCGCACATATCCCTGGTTGCATAAGTGGATAATGTGAATCTGTTATTGCTTCACGCTAAACAAACATCTCAATACTCATTAAAGCACACACATGCAATCTACCTTACCTGTGATTTGCACATTCCCACCTCACTAAACAGCCAGTTCAGTGAATTCAAATTTCTCCACTGCAGTTAAAGTTACACAAATATCCATATTCTCCAAAAATAATACATACACATCTATTATTTAATGAATGAATGAATGAAAACTTATATAGCGCGGCACATGCGAACTGAATCGCCTCTGGGCGCTCGTTGTTCCTGTCTCCTTTGGTATCAAAAGAGATGAGTCTTGATCTTTCTCCTGAATGCTAAGTGGCCCTGCAATCAATTTTTTCATTAACATTAGTTTCTTACTCTGTGTTTCTGTCTCCGTGTAATGTACTCTGTGAGCTCAAGACCTCTTTCTTTTCCTCTCACTTCTGTATATTTGAAACGAGCAGCTGCATATTAGTTCTGGTCATGTGCATTGCTCCATGCACACTACAAATTTCATAGTCCCTAGTCCATCTTAGGAGTGAGCAATAGAGGGTGCCTACCTTTCTACATTCAGTGGGACCATATAGATGAACATAGCCACCCGTAACAGGAAGGTGGATGACAGCAGAAAAAAATTGGAATTTGTAGATTTAGAGGAAGCTGAGAGCAATAGAAGGTTGTCCATAAAGTATCCTATCTGTTTGCATACATACCTATATACATATATATAGTACAACTATTATCTCCAATATTTTTCTTTTTTCTTACACATATTTATTTACCTATTGGAATCAATTTTAAGTTCACACATATACTGCAGTACATCCATATATATATATATATATATATATATGCAGGTATGTGTGTGTATGTGTGTATATATATATATATATATATATATCAAACTTCCACAGAGTTGAGGCCCGCTCTATCACTTTATTACTGCAAAATCTAGGTCTATAACCGCTCTTTAGGTGCAGGTAGGCTGAACTATATCCACCCCCTGAATGTGTATGTTTTATATA
This sequence comes from Rana kukunoris, assembly GCA_029574335.1. Taxonomy (NCBI): domain Eukaryota; kingdom Metazoa; phylum Chordata; class Amphibia; order Anura; family Ranidae; genus Rana; species Rana kukunoris. The sequence continues at coordinate 144,787,211 of CM056051.1, read as the reverse complement.
TGCCCTATGTCTTAACCACTTCAATACCGGACATTTTCTTTTTTTTCTACAAATAGTATTTGGTTATCTGAATGGTATTTGATCATCTCTGCGGTTTTTAATTTTTGCCATAATAAATATCCCAATTAAAAAAATATATATATATATTTTTGTTCTCTGTTTAGGCTGATATGTATTCTACATAGTTTTGGTAAAAAAAAAATAAAAAAAATCACGATAAGCATATAGTGATTGGTTTTGCGCAAAAGTTATAGCGACTACAAAATTGATTTCCTTTTTTTCCCACAAATAGAATTTGATCATCTGAATGGTATTTGATCATCTCTGCCGTTTTTATTTTTTGCGCTATAAACAAAAAAACACTGACAATTTTGAAAAAAAAAGAAGATTTTTATACAGATATGTATTCTTCTACATATTTTTGGTAAAAAAAAAATCACAATAAGCATTAAGTGATTGGTTTGCGCAATAGTTATAGCGCCTACAAAATAGGGGATAGATTTATGACATTGTTTTTATAATGTTTTCTTTACTAGTAATGGCGGTTATCTGCAATTTTTTTCAGGACACTTTTGACACTATTTTGCGACCATTCACATTTATATAGTGAACAGTGCTATAAATATGCACTGATTACTGTGTAAATTTGACTGGCAGAGAAGGGGTTAACACTAGGGGGCAATCAAGTGGTTAAATGTTAAATGATTCTAACTGTGGGGGGAGGGGACTGACTGGGGAAGGTGACCGATTCGTGTCTCTATGTACAAGGGACACACCAACGGTCTCCTCTCCCTGACAGGACATGGCTCTCTGTCTTTACACAGAGAGCGGCCGGGAGGCCCGAGGACATCATATGACATCCACCCAGGATGGCAGAGCCACCTTGTGGATATCATATGACAATGGGCGGGATGTGAAGTGGTTAATGACACAGGTACTTCCAAATACTCTCTCTAATTATAAAATCTAGCTTTCCAGGCCTCAGTGCTTCCTTTTTCCCCCTCTCTTGGGTATAGTGCTTTTTGGCGCCCTCTTGTGCTACTACTAGCTTCTCAATTAAAATGATGCTTATTACCTTGAAGGTCGGGCAGACCAGCAGAACTTTAAGATTAATTGAAACATTCCTCTATAGCATTATTTAATTGATCCTACGTATTGGATTTGACAGCAATGTTGCCTAAGCCATAGATTTTTGATATAGGCATGTTTTTGATTTATGCACTTATATTGTAGACGAATGATACCCCTTATACCCCCCTGATGAAGGAGATGCTTAGTCTCTCAAATGCGTTGGGTAGAGGAAGCTATACTGTATCATCATCATCATTCTCACAGTTGGTGTATCTAATGGCTATTCATAACATGTGTCTGTTTCTTTTATCTAGTGATGTATCAATAAAATGTTTTGTTTTTATGAAAATTATTTTTCACTTGGTATATACTTTAGTGCCTAGAAAGTCCCATCAATATGGGAACCCCACTTTTTTTGTGTCTAATTTTTCACAGAGCTTAATCATCTTTATCTTTATACCCCAAACGAAATATACGATATAAACCAGATTTTAAGCATCCCCTGCAACAAAAATTTAATTTTGGCGAGATACGCTCAAAGGGAAATTTTCGTCTAAATGGATGCAAACCCTGCAAGTTTCCTCATTAGAGCCCTGCAGGTGCAGCAGCTTATTGATGATTTTAAAACCATATCAGGGGCATTGTGTTATTCCCACGAATTGCACTTTACTTATCTAGTGCTGCACTTTTATTTATACAATGTACATAGATCACCCAGAGAGGAAGGTTTCTTTCTTAACAAAAATGGAGTTACTCTTTAATGCTAACTTTTTTTATGTTTTTCTCCTTAAAGTTTTTTTACAAAATATTCTTTGTAAAGAAAATACATACCAGACATAGACCATGAGTTTTGATGGGAAAGGCCTATAAATCTCCCAAACATTTAGTGCCCAGGTAAACTTACTGAGTGCCCTTTCTCCAGTAGGAGCTAAGGATTGCCTCTCTTCTTTGGGATAATGGACACAATACTTATTTGGTTTGATAGATTTATCCTTGCTTGATAATTTTTCTCAACCCACTATCTTCCTATTATATCTAACAATGTTTATATTAGTCTTATTAAAAGGTAGAAAAAAACATATAACTGGGGAAGAAAAAGACTGTCCTGTATGTGAGATGTGGAATGGGAAACAGGTAAATCTTCTGAGGCAGCTCCAAACATATAGTGGCGAACTCCAAAAAGAAAATGGACAGAAGCACCTCTATGAGCATCACGCAAATCATACTAAACACACAGGGCCAGATTCAGAGAGCCATTACGCCTGTCTAACTGGTGTTAGACAGGAGTAATTTCAAATTTTGCGCGCCGTATCACTAGTTTGAATCCTCAAACCATGATACGGCGTCGTTGGGCTTCGATCTGACAGGCTTACGTCTTCGTACGCCTTCGGATCTACGCTGCAATCCTTTTGCGGCCGCTGGGTGGAGTTCGCGTCGTTTTCAGCGTCGGGGTATCCACGAAGTTACGAGCGTCGTTCGCAATCGCGTACGTCATTTTTTCGCTACGTAAAGTTAAACCAGCTATTAGCTGGTCTAACTTTACGTGGCCCATGTTAAGTATGGCCGTCGTTCCCGCGTCGACTTTCAATTTATTTTTTATTTTTTGCGTAAGTCGTCCGGGAATAGGAATGTCCGTAAACGACGCTACTCAAAAAAAAAATGAGGTAACGACGTGATTTCGCGCAATGCACGGCGGGAAATTTCTGAACGGAGCAATCGCAGTTCGAGCGCCGCGGGGACGTGCTTAATTTAAATCCCTCACGCCCCCTATTCGCGTAGTTTGATTCCGCCGGGAGAAATACACTACGCCGAATCTCTCTGAATTCCTCCTAGAGCCAGGTAAAGTACGGCGGCGTAGAGTATCTCTGATACTCTGCGGGAATCTAATTCTTTCTGAATGTGGCCCACAATCTGTACACCACAGCAAACACATCTGTATCAGCATAACGTTCCCAGTGACATTTGACAACCCTCAGTTGACTCCAGACAGAGGTTCTATTGCTGGGCGAGAGGAATTAATGACAGCAATTAAAGGCTCACCTTATAGTAATGCCACAGCAATTTGTGTACCTGCAGAGAGAGGGTTCTTCTAAGGAATTCCAAAATTCCAAAGAAATCCATTAAAAAGAAGGCACAGTGGTTTTGTACATATGTTCTTTATTTCGTTATGATTGAAATAATGAATACATATTTAGTTTTAGTCAGATAATTCCAGGGTTGTCCAATATCACTTTTTTAAGCGAGTTCCCGAGCCTTTCTGAGGTTTTCCGAGTTCCGTCGAGCTGTCCTCGGGCCTTTCTGGGTGTTTCCGAGGCTCTCTGGTGCCCCCAACCTCTGGCCAAATGCGGTATTGCATGCCATTGAAGTCAATGCGGAAACAAATTATTTTCGTTTTCATTGACTTACTTGGGGAAACTCGCTTTGATATGCGAGTACTTTGGATTACAAGCATTCTCCTGGAACCGATTATGCTCATAATCCGAGGTTTCACTGTATTAACAATCTTCTGTATCTCAGTAAACTCATACTAGCAACCTTACATTTGTCAGTGGGTTAGCTCTCTCAATCAGACACATCCAAAACATAATAACCAATCTCTAAGGCCGTGTACACACGATCTAATTTATCTGCTGAAACTGGTCCGACGGACCGTTTCAGCAGACATCTCCGATCGTGTGTATGGGCTAGCGGACAGGTTTGTCCATCGGACAAATTTCAAAGCATGCTTTGAAATTTGTCCGCTACAAACCTGTCCGTCGGATATGCCTGCTGGTTAGTACACTAACCAGCGGACAGAACTGTCTGCACATGCGTCGAATGGATTCGACGCACGCGTGGAGGTATTTTACTTCCTGGAGTGGTGACGTGGCGACATCAACGTCACCGCACGTCACCGCGTCCTGAGACCGAGGGGATTTTCGTCCGATGATGTATACACGCCATCGGACCAAAATCCGATGAGACATGTCCGCTGCGAACAGTCCGTCGGACATGTTTGAGCGGACATGTCTCATCGTGTGTACGCGGCCTTAGACAACTAAAGATCTCTCTAAATGAAATATCTACCTCCTCCCTTTGCCACCCTCTCACTCAATTTGAGGTTCTTTGCAAATATTAGTTTACGATCTCAAATTCTCTTTCTTGTATCTACAAATTACTTAGTTCCCAACCTGATTTTTTTCCTGTCTACATCTGCAAATGGGATTCAGACCTACAGATTCAAATACTCCCTGAACAAAAAAGTAAGCATTACAAGCTGGCACACTCCTAGCATTTCTAAAAGAAAAGATCTTGTCCTATCAGCTTTGAGTTTGAGCAGATCTCAACAAATTCCATAAAAAAGTACCTGAGATGTAAATCTGAACAAGGCACTTTGTTACATATCTTTTAGTCTTGTCAACATTTTTTTGGGAGTTAGACACACACATTCCAAGAAGTGACATTAATGGAGACAACTCAGATATACCTTTTTACATTGGATTGACTGTCCCGTTAAAAATACACAAATTCCCTTACTATATAGCTTCTCATAGGTGTGCACAGCCTATTGCATTAGAGTGTGTGCCCCAAAGCGCAAAAACAAATGTTTTTATTAGCCTTAGTTGCACTGGACAGTGAAAAAATGGGAAGTGCACTGTGCTTCCTGTTCATTCACAAACTGAAGCATAGGGAACACAGTTTACTATGCTTCAGTTATGAATGAACAGAGTGAGTGGGTGTGTTCACTGTGTCTATTTAGAAAAGTAAGGGGACGGTAAATGAAATATTTACTATTCCCTTCCCCTGTTCTCCATTTTAAAACATCCCCCGCAGCAGCCGGGGGTAGAGGAGAGGATGAAAGCCTTCAGTGCTGCAGGATTGGTGCAACACGGGGAAACCCTGGCCAGGAGGGGGAATCAACACTGCACATAGTAATTAGGGTGTGCCCAGGCACACCTGGCACACCCCCTGTGCACACCTATGCACTTTCTTATTTTAGAAAGATCTTGCATTTCAGACAAATGGAAACAAACATTCTAGATGTATGCCTAATAATGTAAACAACAAAAAGAAAATGTTAGTACTGCAGGAGCACCCTGGATACACTACAATAACTCAACATAATGGAAAAACATCAGGAACCTTAAATCGCCCCCTGGCTCCATCATTCTGAGACTTCCCTGGGTACCATCAGCCTCTTTCCCACCTCCCAACCCCTTCTGCTTCTTTTTCTTCACCTTCTTTCCCTAGTCCTCAATCCCCCGCCTCCTTTCCTTCTCATTTCGCGTCCCTTCCCTTTCCTCCCACCCTCATATATTCCTTCCATCCATGTCCATCCCCCAACTTGACATACCCTTGATGCTCTTGACATTATTTTCCATCTTTCACTTTGTGAACTGTCACACCATTAATTTCACCCTCACCAATCTCACCTTACCCTTAAAGGAGTAGTAAAGGAAAAATTTTTTTTGATGAAATTACTGTTTACAGGGTATAGAGACATAATAGTTAACTGATTCCTTTTAAAAATAGATAAAAATCAATCATATAATGCGCCTGGAGTTTAGTTTCGTTTTTAGACTAGTTTCAGTTTGTTCTGTGTGTACAGAGACACACTGAACACAAACAAACAAACACAGGGCAGTGTTTGTTTTTAAAATGAATCTGATTGGTTCTGAGGAGTTTTGGAAACATAGTAATCACATCTTCTTGATCATGGATCACAATGAAAAGCTACCATGAGTTTTTTCATAAGGAGCCAGACAAGCAGAAAGTGTGGAGTTCAGCAAGGGATTACAGCTACTTATAAGCAAAAACGGACATGGAGGACATGAAAGCAGGACTGCTATAAGGTAAAGCAAGCTATTTAGCATTAAAAAAAAATTCCTTTACTGATCCTTTAACGATGAAGCCACCATATATTGTAAAACATATCACCTTCACCACTCTTACTGTTAGTAATGGTACCACCATATAACCCATATCACCTTCACCATTCTAACCCTTAACAATAGATTCCACCACCAATTCTTCAACATCTTATACTCAATTCCACAATGTTAGGTTATACAAGTATGTTTTTTTATTATCATACAACCAATATATGTCTTTTAATATTTATGTAATTTTAAAGTGTATGCTGTAGTAAGTTGGATCTCATTCTTTCAGATGTTTTAAACTGTTTGTGCAATAATAAATAAAGAGATTTAAAAAAAAATCTCAAAAATATTTTATGCAATACCTAAGAAAGCGTCCAAATCATGGAGATGAAATTTAGTGAATAATTGATGAACGCAAAGAAGACTCTTGGCTGCCATCTAGTGGTTTGTAATGGAAAGACAGTTTTCTCAAAATTATGTTTTGTTGAGAGCTGACAACCTGATGATTATTTAGTATAAGAATATGTTTTCTGACAACTAAGCATAGCTGCACTTTTTTCAAACACCCAGTTTTTTTTAACAATGTAGTGTCTCTGATTTTATGCTATTCCATGGATGCCACACACAATAGAAATTGAGCTGGAATTAACCAGACAGCAACCCAAAAACACGGAAAAGGGTCTCTCTCTCTCTCTCTCTCTCTCTCCCCCTCTCCAGAAAAATAGTAATGGCACCAGTGTTAAAATGTTTTCTTTAGTATATCACCCCCTTTGCTCTTGAGTCTTACCGAAAAATTCAATTTTTTAGTACAGACATACACATTTCAATGTTTCTGCTTTTTATACATCTTATTTCATTAAACCCCCACCCCACCCCCCCCCCCAAAAAAAATTCTAAAAGCACCTGTTTTACAACAAAGTGTTTATTTAATATCTAGACTTTTTTAAAGGGGTAATTTAGAGTTTTAGTACATTAGGCCACTGTAAATAAAAATGTATGACAGAAAATGAACCATGCCAGAATGATGCCTTTTTTCATGAAAAAAGACGACGTTTTTCAAACGTCATTTTCCAAAACGACGTTGCGTACACGCCATCGTTTTTCTACAAAGCTCTAGCAAAGTGTGGTGACGTACACCACGTTCGACGGCACTTTGTTCCATTGAAGCTCCGTCTCATAACTTGCTTCTGAGCATGCGCGGGTTTAAAAATGTCGTTTTCAACATCGTTTTGCCCACACACCATCACTTTTTATGACACAAAAAACGACGTTTTGAAAAACGACACAAAAAATTCAAGCATGTTGGAATTTTTTTTTTGGGTCGTTTTTTTTTAAGACAAAAAACGACGTTTTGCCCACACACGATCAATTTAAATGACGTTTTAAAAAAGTTCGTTTTTTTTTATCGCAAAAAATGATCATGTGTACGCGGCATTAGAGTGGTAGAGTACGTGTTAGACTCTAAGCTTGATGGAAGAACCGACTACATCAACTGATTTTTATTGTTTAGCAGCATTATAGTACCGAAGTGTGCTTGTTTTGAGAATTAGTTGTATGGAGTAAAAGGACGAGGGTGACAAGGGATTAGTCCGCATATACATTTTTTTAAAGACCGTTTATTGTGACAAAAAAATAAACATATCTGGACCAAACTTTACAGCTTGGCACTATTATCCTTTTACTCTATACAAGAAAAAGAAGCATGGAATTAAAGTTCCGACCAAATGTGTAACCACCACTTATCTGCTTCCCCCCCCTCTGGTGCCACATTCAACACTTTTCAGGGGCAAGAGGGGAACAAGTAGATGTTTTTGACAGGTACCCTTTGCCATCTCCTGAAAACAGCGCAGTGCGCCTCCCTCCTCCTTCCTCCACCACCAGGCCAGTTAGAAAGCGAAGCGCACTCTGCGAATGCACAGTAGGGAACCCTTAACCATTACGTTTCCCTTAACATGAATGATGTTGCCGGCAGCACCTGAGAGCCGATCCGAAAACCAGCTGGGGTGCCCACATCACAGGAATCCTGGACAGATACGTGTCCGAATATTAAAAGTCAGAAGCTACAGTATTTGTAGCTGCTGACTTAAAACATGTTCATTGGGGGTGGGGGTAGAACTCCTTTTTAAAGTATACCTAAACCCAAAAACATAAAAATACTATACCGCTTACCAGTCTTTAAATGTGGTGCCTGTATTATTTTTACTTTTAAAAATCTCCCCCCCCCCCCCCCGTATTTTCACCTTGTGATTCTGCCAGTAGCACACTTCCATCTCTAGGAACACAAAACATACTTACAGTTTTCTATCAGATGACAGAAACAAGATAGAACTATAGAGCCCCACCCCTCTCCTATTTTCCATAAAGAAAAGGGCAGTGGTTCTGCACTCCTCAGAGATAGCTGAGAACAATTGAATCGGTATTTTTGAACTTATCAAACAGATATAACCAAATACTTTCAATGATATATTCAATATATTTGGCACTTATTTCTGCACTCCTGTGACTCTGATTCAGCTGACAGTGGGCTAAAGTGCACTGTCAGTTGAGATCATAGAGCCGGTCCAGGCTCTACAGGGATCCAGAATGTAAGGTCAGGATTTGCCCAAATGCCTGACTGGCAGCTGGCTGAGCCTCCCAGTGGGCTGCTGACAGCCCAAACCAGCTGCTCCTTCCACAGCCAGGTGCTCCCATAAGTTCTGGAGGAGTAGAGTAGAGAGCTGGTAACTGACAGTCACTGCTCTTTGCCCAGTGAAAACAGAACTGAACGATCATGTGATCGCTCAGTTCTTGGTCTTATGCCGCGTACACACGATCACTTTATGTGATGAAAAAAAATGACGTTTTTAAAAACGTCAATTTCATTGAAAAAAAGAAAAAAGTGTAGCACTGAAATTATGTGAGAAATAACCATATAACATTATAAAGCATCATATAGACTTGGAGTAAAATAATATGTATAACACGTGAAGCATCACATAAACTAATCACCAAGTGTTCAAAAAGATCATATCAATAGATATGAATTAAGGATAAGTCTCAAAATGATTAATTCAAAGAGTCCAAAAAACGTGACAGTAGTTGAAGAAGATTTTGATAGCAGATCCACCACCAAAGAAAAAATGGGAGGCTTACCGGAAAGCGCGGACTCAGCTAAGCATAAACTTAATGAGTCACTCAGGCTTAATATGATGGTATCCGGTAGGGTTGTCCCGATACCACTTTTTTAGGACCGAATACAAGTACCGATACTTTTTTTCATGTACTCACCGATACCGAATACCGATACTTTTTTTAAATGTCATGTGACAGTTTTCAAACCACAATACAGACTAAGGATATTTTCTTTAGAATTATGAAGAACTCTAACTCAAGACATTATAAAAGAATAAAAATGAGTAAAAATTAATAAAAATGTTTTATTTTCTTGTCACGCAGTAGTAAAAAAAACTCAAAGAATTTTCACAGAACATGTTGATAAATACAAAAAAAAGTATTCTATTTAGGTATCGGGAGCATTTGCGTGAGTACAAGTACTCCCGCAAATACTCGGTATCGGTCCCGATACCGATACTAGTATCGGTATCTGGACAACCCTATTATCCGGACATCAACATTCCATAGGGAAACAAGGATGGGATTTGAATATATATCAGCTCCTCATGCGGTAGATGAGAGACCAAAAGATGTAGTAATACCAGGACCAATACATAGGAATCATAGGTTCTTTACAGAGGATCCAAAATGCTCAGATGCAGCAGTTAGGAGAGGAAAGAAATAGATGCATACATTGTGTAATAACGTATGATACTTTTACTGTAATATTCAAGATACAATTCGTTGCACTTTTTATTAAAGTTTTATAGGTTTTTATGTTTAAGTCTATGACACACAGTTTTACTAGACTGTAGTTGTCATACATACACTTACCACGGATCCAAATCATATGACCGTGTATAGTAACATATTTTAACCCACAGGTTTACTCTCTTTTCCCTGTTTTACTCAAGTGATCGGCACTATTTGTCACCTTAATAGGCGACTTTGATTTGTTGCCTGACACTGACATCTATTAATACTAGGGTTGTCCAGATACCGATACTAGTACCGATAATACCAAGTATTTGCAGGAGTACTTGTACTCGCACAAATGCTGCCGATGCCTGAATAGAATACTTTTTTTGTATTTATTAACATGTTTTGAGAAAATTCTTTGAGTTTTTTAACAATTCCGTGACAAGCAAATAAAACATTTTTATTCATTTTTACTCATTTTTATTCTTTTACAATGTCTTGAGTTAGAGTTATTCATAATTCTAAAGAAAATATCATTAGTCTGTATTGTGGTTTGAAAACTGTCACATGACATTTAAAAAAAGTATCGGTATTCGGTATCGGCGAGTACAATGAAAAAAAGTATCGGTACTTGTACTCGGTCCTAAAAAAGTGGTATCGGGACAACCCTAATGTATACCCATCCCCCCCAATTTTGTTTTTCACATGGGCATCCCTGTGCACCTAATCACAGCCTTGGCTGGCTTCGCTGGCACACTGTGGGTTTAATAGCGGTGATGTCAGCCTTGGGCGTTAATACGCCTGATTAGCTCACATGATCCCCATGTGACCACACATCTGACGATGCGCTCCAGTCTCTTTTGCTTGGAGCGCATTTAGTCATTGATACTCGTCACGAGGGCGGACGCGCTGTGATGACAGCTTAGCGCCTGCCCACGTTAGACGGCTAGACGTCACTATCCCTGTACGTCCAGATGTTACTATCCTTTGTACGTCCAGGGCTGCTCTCCAACGAGCCCCTCTGAGTGAGTCCTGGAGTGCACGCCGTTTACACGCTATCTCCACACCCGGAAATCATTTGTAATTAATGATTTTCTTTGAAGCTGGAGCCGTGATCAAGGTAGGGGGGTATGGCTATATATTGCGATTTGTTATAGCAGTTGGTCAGCACCCCAGATGATGATCGTTTTATCGAAACGCGTCGGGTCTTCTGCTGACTTTACTGCTAGACGTTTTTACATGCTTCTGATATGTCTGCTGAAATGTGAGTGCAACGAATTGTATCTTGAATATTACAGTAAAAGTATCATACGTTATTACACTATGTATGCATCCATTTCTTTCCTCTCCTAACTGCTGCATCTGAGCATTTTGGATCCTCTGTAAAGAACCTACAATTCTTATGTATTGGTCCTGGCACTACTACATCTTTTGGTCTCTCATCTACCGCATGAGGAGCTGATCTATATTCAAATCCCATCCTTGTTTCCCAATGGAAGGTTGATGTCCGGATACCATCATATTAAGCCTGAGTGACTCATTAAGTTTATGCTTAGCTGAGTCCACGCTTTCCGGTAAGCCTCCCATTTTTTCTTTGGTGGTGGATCTGCTATCAAAATCTTCTTCACCTACTGTCACGTTTTTTGGACATTTTGAATTAATCATTTTGAGACTTATCCTTAACCACTTAAGACCCGGACCAAAATGCAGGTAAAGGACCTTGCCCCTTTTTGCGATTCGGCACTGCGTCGTTTCAACTGACAATTGCGCGGTCGTGCAACGTGGCTCCGAAACAAAATTGGCGTCCTTTTTTCCCCACATATAGAGCTTTCTTTTGGTGGTATTTGATCACCTCTGCGGTTTTTATTTTTTGCGCTATAAACAAAAATAGAGCGACAATTTAAAAAAAAATGCAATATTTTTTACTTTTTGCTATAATAAATATCCCCCAAAAATATATAAAAAAACATTTTTTTTCCTCAGTTTAGGCTGATACGTATTCTTCTACCTATTTTTGGTAAAACAAAACGTTTATCGGTTGGTTTTCGCAAAATTGATAGCGTTTACAAAATAAGGGATAGTTTTATTGCATTTTTATAAAAACATTTTTTTACTACTAATAGCGGCGATCAGCGATTTTTTTCGTGACTGCGACATTATGGCGGACACTTCGGACAATTTTGACACATTTTTGGGACAATTGTCATTTTGTTTACTGTGGAAATGACAGTTGCAGTTTGGGAGTTAACCACAGGGGGCGCTGTGACTTTGAGTGTTCCCTGTGTGTGTGTTTACTACAGTAGGGGGGTGTGGCTGTAGGTGTGACGTCATCGATCGCGTCCCCTATAACAGGGATGACGCGATCGATGCTGCGACCAAAGAGAAGCACGGGGAAGCCGTGTTTACACACGGCTCTCCCCGTTCTTCAGCTCCAGGGACGGATCGCCGCACTGCAGCGGCGATCGGGTCCGCGAGTCCCGCGGTCCCGGTCCTGGAGCTTCGGACCGGGTCACGGGAGTGCACCGCGGGCGCGCGCCCGTGACCCACGGCTGGGTACTAAAATCAACGTATATATACGTTGATGTGCCCAGCCGTGCCATTCTGCCGACGTATATGTGCAGTAGGCGGTCCTTAAGTGGTTAATTCATATCTATTGATATGATCTTTTTGAACACTTGGTGATTAGTTTATGTGATGCTTCACGTGTTATACATATCATTTTACTCCAAGTCTATATGATGCTTTATAGTGTTATATGGTTATTTCTCACATAATTTCAGCGCTACACTTTTTTCTTTATTTCATTTGTTTCCTGTTGCAGAATTGATCCAATTCTGTGGTGTTGGCAGCTAATTTATGTTTAGTTAGGTAGCGCGGTGTTATATGCAAATTTGTATATATATATTTTCACTGTCAATTTCATTGACCGTGTGTGGGGGAAAACGTTGTTTTATGTCTTGTAAAAAAAGACAAAAAAAATTGAAGCATGCTTTAATTTTTTGTGTCGTTTTTCAAAACGTTGTTTTTTGTTTCACAAAAAGTCACCGTGTGTATCAAAAAACGTAGTTTAAAACGACGTTTTTCAACCCGCGCATGCCCAGAAGCTAGTTATGAAGAGAGCTCCAATGGAAAAGAGTGGTGAACGTAACCTCGCTTTGCTACAGCATTGTGAAAAAAACGATGGTGTGTAGGCAACATCGTCTTTGAAAATTGAAGTTTCAAAAACGTTGTTTTTTACTTCACAGAAAACTTCATTTTTTTTCATCACATAAAGTGATCGTGTGTACGCGGCATTAGAGTTAGTGAGGGACAGCTGCAGCATTGAACCAATGCTGCAGCTATATCAGTGAGAATTTATAATTATCTTTTTGCTATCCCACATGTCTCCTTTAACCACCTCAATACAGTGCACTTAAACCCCCTTCTTACCCAGACCAATTTTCAGCTTTCGGTGCTCTCACACTTTGAATGACAATTAATCAGTCATGCAACACTGTACCCAAATAAAAATTGTGTCCTTTTTTTCACACAAATAGAGCTTTCTTTTGGTGGTATTTAATCACTCCTTTTTTATTTTTTGTACTATAAATAAAAAAAGACGGTAGATTTTATGAAAAAATTGCATTTTTCTTTGTTTCTGTCATAAAATTTAGCAAATTAGTATTTTTTCTTCATAAACGGGTGACAGGGCAGGTCACTGGTGGGTGACGGGTGACAGGGCAGGTCACTGGTGGGTGACGGTGACAGGGTACGGTCACTGGTGGGTGACAGTTGCACCGCTGATGGCAGTCTGTTTATGTGACAGGTGCACTTTATGGGTGACTGTTGGGTGACTGGTGACAATTGGGGGGGGGGGGGCAGAGAGGAGGGCCGCCGCCGGGTGTACCAAGATGGCCGCATCTCCGGAGCTAGGCAGAAGCTGTGGTCATAACATTAGGAAAGGCCACGGCTTCGGCCTAGCTCCAGAGCCGCGGCAATTAGCGGATCACAGTGTGTGCCGATCCAAAGGGGGTGACCCGTTCAGATCACGGATCAACTGTGATTCGTTGCACCACTATTTGACAGGGAAGCCAAAATGCTACCATACAGGGGATTTAAATGATGTGAGGCGTTCACGTTCCTCCGCTCGCCATAACCACGCTGTGTGTGGACTGAACATGCGCAACAACAAATCAATCCTCGGATAACATGTGTGCGGTTCGGATCAATGTTTTTCAGTTCGGATCACGGATCAATGACGATCCGTTGCACCACTATTTCAGTTTGTGATTGAACAGGAAGCAGCTTAGTACAGAGCACTTCCCGTTCATTCACTGTCCAGGGCAGCTGAGGCTGCAGAGAAAGGCGCTGATGAATCTATGTCCTCATTTCCTTTTACTATTTCACCAAAAGTAAAAAAAAAAAAAACAGTATTCAAAACTATCACATTTTGTTCCACAAAGTCTCAGACCCATATATGTCAAGCATCTAGCTGAGATGTCCTTATTGCAGTGGTCTCAAAGTACCAGCCTGTGGGCCATTTGCGGCCCGCGGACCGGTTATAAATGGCCCGCAGGCAGGGCGGAGGGTGCCACGGAAGTGGGGAGAGTAGATTTCCTTCACATGCAGAGTAGCGCAGGAAGCGTCTCTGTCATAAGTTCACTTCTCTGTCTCACGCTGCGACTGCTCCCCGCCCCCCGGCGGCACCTCCCCTTTCTTCTTGTCCATCCCTATTTGCTTGTGATATCACCTGGGATGGACGAGAAGAGAGGGGGGGGGTTGCCGCAGCGTGAGACAGAGAAGTGAACTTATGACAGACGCTTCCTGCGCTACTCTGCATGTGAAGAAAAAAGACAAGTAAACGCTGACCTGTACCCCATGTACCCTGATTGTGCCCCGATTGTGCCCCATGTACCCTGAATGTGCCCCATGTACCCTGATTGTGCCCCCATGTGCCCCATGTACCCTGATTGTGCCCCATGTACCCCATGTACCCTGATTTCGCCCCATGTACCCCGATTGTGCCCCATGTACCCCAATTGTGACATCATGTGCCCCCTGTACCCTGATTGTGCCCTTGTGTGCCCCATGTACACTGATTGTGCCCCATGTGCTCTGATGCGCCCCATGTACCCTGATGTGCCCCATGCACCCTGATGTGGCTGATGTGCCACATGTACCCTGATGTGCCATGTGCCCTGTCCTGATGTGCTATGCCCTGGTGTGCCATGTGCCTTGTCCTGATGTGCCGTGCCCTGTACCCTGATGTGGCCTGTTGTGCTGTGCTCTGATGTGCTGTGCCCTGTACCCTGATGTGCTGTGCCCTGTACCCTGATGTGCTGGGCTCTGTACCCTGATGTGCCCTGATGTGCACTGCCTGTGCCCTGTACCCTAATGTGCTGGGCTCTGTAAACCACAAAGGAATCGGTATACAGGCTTGTCAAAAAACGATAAGGTAGATACCCCTCAAACCACGCTCCAAGATAGGGGGGATAGAGGTGTGTTGCTTCCGGCAGCAACACACCTCTATCCCCCCTATCTTGGAGCGTGGTTTGAGGGGTATCTACCTTATCGTTTTTTGACAAGCCTGTATACTGATTCCTTTGTGATTAGTTTTTTAATATTATTTATATTCAATAAATCGTCAAATAGTAATACACTAGGCTGGTGCGCCTTTCTTTTTCTTTTCTGTTTTCCGCCAGGACTTTCCCCATCCATGAAGGGCAGCAAGGCTACTGCTATTACTATTTTTTGACATGTGGAATTTTCCATGCAGAATACTGACTAAGTGTTGGACATTCCATCCGTGTGCAGGAGTTTGCTTGCTTTTGCTGGGCTCTGTACCCTGATGTGCGCTGTGCCCTGTGCCCTGTACCCTAATGTGCTGGGCTCTGTGACCTGATGTGCTGTGCCCTGATGGTGAGTGGTCAGTGTTCAGTGTAGTGGTCAGTGCGGTGTGTAGTGGTCAGTGTGCAGTGTAGTGCTCATTGTGTAGCGTAGTGGTCATCGTGTAGTGTTGTGTTCAGTGGTCATCGTGTAGTGTTGTGTTCAGTGGTCAGTGTGTAGTGTAGTGGTCATCATGTAGTGTAGTGTTCAGTGGTCATTGTAGTGTGCAGTGCAGTGGTCAGTGTGCAGTGTAGTGGTCAGTGTGGAGTGTAGTGGTCGGTGTGCAGTGCAGTGGTCAGTGTGTAGTGGTCAGTGTGCTGTGTAGTGGTCGGTGTGCAGTGTAGTGGTCAGGGTTAATAATGCATCCACTGACACCAGTGCTGGGGGTAAAAATGCGTCCGCTCACACCAGTGCTGGTGGTAATAATGTGCTCGCTGACACCAGTACTGTTGTTTTTGAAGCTTGAAAGTTTGCATGCGGCCCCCCATGGGATATGAAAACTTGTCTTGTGGCCCTCAGGTAATTTGAGTTTGAGACCCCTGCCTTATTGGATTTAGCAGATTTTCTGACTAAAGTTGCAGGCAATTACCATCTTCCTTTACAGATGAAAAATGTGTTTCTCTTTCTGCAGTACTGGTGAGGATTCTTGCTCCGATTGTTGTGGCGGGGATGCTCACTATGTCACTTAAAGGATCACTAAAGGAATTTTTTTTTAGCTAAATAGCTTCCTTTACCTTACTGCAGTACTGGTTTCATGTCCTTATTGTTCGTTTTTGCTTTGAAGTTGCTGTAATCCTGCTCTGTTCTCCACACTTCCTGCTTGTCCGTTTCCTTATAACCACCATACTGGGAGCTTTCTCACGATGGTTTAAGCTGTCATTACTGTGTGTCTAAAACTTCCCAGAACCAATCAGATTCATTTTAAAAACAAAACACTGCCCTGGATTTGTTTTTGTTTTTTTCTGTGTGTCTGTTTCTACTTTGCAAAAACATGAAGCCAGTTCAAAAGTGAAACTAACCTGCAGGCACATTATATGATTGATTTTTATCTATTTTTAATCATTTTGAAAAGGAATCAGTTAACTTTTATGTCTCTATACCCTGTAAACAGTCATTTCAGCAAAAAAATGTTTTTCCTTTAGTGACCTTTTAATGAGACTTTTAACATATAGGTGCTTCATTAGCATTTACACTTTTGCTGATTGCTATGCTTATGGTGTCAGGATGCTTATTCTGTAACCATTTTGAGACTTAATATAGCCAACAAATCTAGCGCACCAGTGAAGCTTATCAGTGTCCATCAGTGCAGCTTATCAGTGTCCATCAGTGCAGCTTATCAGTGTCCACCAGTGAAGCTTATCAGTGTCCACCAGTGAAGCTTATCAGTGTCCACCAGTGCAGCTTATCAATGCCCACCAGTGCAGCTCATCAGTGTCCACCAGTGCATCTTATCCTTGTCAGTCAGTGCAGCCTATCAGTGCCAACCAGTGCGTCTCATCAGTGCCCACCAGTGCAGTCTAATGAGTGCCCACCAGAGCGGTCTCATCAGTGTCCACCACTGCAGCTTACCAGTGTCCACCAGTGCAGCTTACCAGTGTCCACCAGTGCAGCTTACCAGTGTCCACCAGTGCAGTTTACCAGTGTCCACCAGTGCAGTTTACCAGTGTCCACCAGTGCAGTTTACCAGTGTCCACCAGTGCAGTTTACCAGTGTCCATCAGTACAGTTTACTAGTGTCCATCAGTGCAGTTTTCCAGTGTCCACCTGTGCAGCTTACCAGTGTTCACCAGTGCAAATTATCAGTGTTCACCAGTGCAGCTTATCAGTGACCTCCAGTGCAGTCTCATTAATGCCCACCAGTTCAGCTTATCAGTGACCATCAGTGCAGATTATCAGTGTCCACCAGTGCAGTTTATCAGTGAAGAGTGGGATCATTACAACAAATCATCCAGATGACAGAGCAGAGATCTCAGGCTATGACAGGTCTTGTAAGTGAGAACACCTCTCGCCATATATTCAGGATGATTTCTGGTAATAATCCTGCTCCGCATTGAGATATCGGGCAGGTGATGGCGGCGGGGGGATGGGGCAGTGCTGGGAGGGAGCAGAGGAGGAGGAAGGAGGAAGAGAACTACTGATGGGAAGTGACAAGACCACTAGCTGAGGATACAGGAGGAATAGCAGCCAGCGGTCTTACAAACAGGATGTAACAGGGCAGTAAAGTTTTTTCATCAAGATCAGCAGGCTATTTCAGAGGAACTACAGAGCTCAGAAGAACATGGATGGCATAGTTGGTGAAGGTAGGTGATCAGCAACAAGTTCTTCTTTAAATTCAGAATTGGATCTGTATCTCTTCATTGAAATATGGAATTTTGTCTAATATTTATACATTTTGTATATTTTCTATATATTTACTTTATGTTTTATTATTATGCATTGGTTTGGCAGATCAGTGAACCCGAGAACAGGCTGGGTTTGCCTTGAACCCATGCTCAAACTGAACCTGAATCTCACCCCTACCTTGGGCCCATCATTAACCACTAGTTTAGACATTTGTAATAACATTTCAAATCTCCACTAAACATTTATGTTTTGAATTCAGAGATTATTTTTGTTAACCATTCTCATATCATATACTTTGATCAGTAGTTCTGCTACTAAGAGGAAATGTTACTTTAATGCTTGTATAATGTAATGGTCTTTCTAATGGCACTACATAGTTATGATGTAATTTCCTGTCTCTTTGCATCTGTTTTTAATAGAACAAGAAGGCACCAGCTATATGTCCAGCAACATTTTGAGTAGTTATGCTGCGTACACACAACCGTTTTCCATTACGAGAAAAATTCAATTTTTTAAATTGGTCGTGAAAAATTGTCGTGTGCAGGCTCCAGAGCATTTTTCTCGACGTAAAATGGGCGTTAAAAATGTAGAACCTGCTCTATTTTTTTCTTGTAGTATTTCACATCGAGAAAACACAGTTGTGTGTATGCTTTAACGAGAGGGCAAAAGACTTGCATGCTCAGAAGAAAGTTATGAGACGGGGAAATCAGGAAAAGCAACCCAAAGGGTGGCACCATTTTAATGGAACTTCCCTTTTATAGTGACGTCGTACGTGTTGTACGTCACCGCGTTTGGCGCAAGCATTTTTTATCACGATCGTGTGTAGGCAAGGCAGGCTTGAGAGAAATCACGTCGAGAAAAACGTTTTTTTTTCCATGACATGAATAACAGTCTTGTGTACACGGCATAAGAGTCATATATGCAGTAGCTTTCCAACTTGTTATGCAGCTAAAGTACTTAAAATAAAAGTATGGCCAAAGTAGAGAAGCAGAGCAGAGAGTGGTGATAAATAATCACTGGGCAGCCAGTGATCACGTGACCATTCAGTTCTCAAACTTAGATCCAACGGGTGGCAATTGCAGCAGCAGCCCGATGTTTTTATATTTAATATTTTTATATTTCCCAGCCATAATATCAAAAAGCTCAAAGTACTATATCCCTGAGGATAGATGATGATCAAATTGTCCACATATGCAAGTATGAAATTGTAAAAGAAATGTGGGAGCGCGTTACAGAAAGTGCATTGGAGAACAAATCTTAGAAACAAACTGTATTTAATTAGAGATTGATTATTATATTTATTATTAATAATTATTATATTTATAATCAATAATTATCAGATATGTTCCTATCTGAAAAAGGGCATAACCATGGAAGCCCAAAAACATTTTTGTTATACTTCTGACTTGTTTGTCTTATATGGACTTTTTCTAAATCAAATAATTTTATGTGCTGCGATTCCTTTGGACTTTGTACTATATATGGCCTGTAATGCCCTGTACACACGATTGGACTTTTCCATCGGAAATTCCGACCGTGTGTATGCCCCAAAGGAGTAATTCCATCGGGTTGAAATTCTATTGAAGTTAACAGAGAGAACATGTTCTCTTTTCCTCCAATAGAATTCCGATGTAAATTAGGTCGAACAAAGGTCCGATCGTGTGTACAGGGCAAAAGATGACCTGATTGCCTAGCACTAAAAACTACCGTTGTGCTGTTCACCTCACCTGATTTGGATATATATATATATATATATACACACACATATATATATATATATATATACAGAGCTTTTTTTCTCAGAAAATAGGTGCAGGAACTCAACCACGACCCGTTCAGATTTCACAAACAGTAGAAGGGTCTTAAAGGGGCATTAAATACCAGAATTGCATTACATACAGTGTGCAGAGTTCAGGGGGTTACAAAGCAGTCACTTGTAAACACAGAAACCAGACTTCTGTGTTCACAAGTGATTGTGGTGAGCGGGCACCAAAGGGTCTGAGCCAAAGGTGGTGGAACTGAGTTCCACCAAGTTCCCCCAGAAAAAAAGCCCTGTATATATATATATATATATATATATATATATATATATATATACAGTACAATCTTGGTTTGAGAGTACCTTGGTTTGAAAGCGTTTTGCAAGACAAGCACATTTTTAAAATAAAATTTGACTTGATATACAAGCGATGTCTTGATATGCAAGTAGTGTCATGTCGCAACTGAGTATAAAAGAGAAGAGAGGCACTTCTAACTGTAACAATATGGTTACATTTAATAAAGGTACAACATTTAGAAATATATTGCTACACTTAGGCCCCGTACACACGAGCAAATGAATCTGATCAAATCGGTCTGACAGACCGATTTGATCAGATTTGTCTGCTGGCTGTTTTGGTTTGATCGCTGTACACACGATCAAACCAAAATCCCCGCCAGCAGACAGAGCGGTGACGTGGCGGTGACGTTGACGCCGCCACGTCACCGCACCAGGAAGCAAAACACTTCCACGCATGCGTCAAATCCATTTGACGCACGTGCGAGCAGATATGTCTGCTGGTTAGCGTACTAACCAGCAGACATATCGGTCCGACGGGTTCCCAGCAGACAGATTTTAAAGCATGCTGTAAAATCTGTCTGCTGGCCAAATCCGTCTGCTCACCCGTACACACGTTAAAATCTGTCTGCTGAGACGGTCTGTCTGTGTGTACGCGGCCTTAGGCCGCGTACACACGATCAAATCTATCTGCTGGAAACGGAAACGACCGTCCCAGCAGACAGTATTGACCGTGTGTACGGGCGAGCCGATGGATTTGGGCACCCGACAGATTTCAAAGCATGCTTTGAAATCTGTCGGCTGGGAACCCGTCCGCCCGACATGTCTGCTGGTTAGTACGCTAACCAGCAGACATGTCATCTCGCACACGCGCCGAATGGTTTTGACGCATGCGCGGATGTGTTTTACTTCCTGGTGCGGTGACGTGGCGGCGTCAACGTCACCGCCACGTCACCGCTCTGTCTGCTGGCGGGGATTTTGGTTTGATTGTGTGTACACGATCAAACCAATATGTCCCCAGCAGACAGATTTGTTCAAATCGGTCGGCCCGACCGATTTGAACAAATCTGTCTGCTCGTGTGTACGCGGCCTTAGGCCTCGTACACACGATCAAATCTGTCTGCTGGAAACGGTCTGCTAGACCGTTTCAGCAGACAGATTCGATCGTGTGTACGGGTGAGCCTACGGATTTGGCCACCCGACAGATTTCAAAGCATGCTTTGAAATCTATCGGGTGGGAACCCGTCCGCCCGACATGTCTGCTGGTTAGTACACTTACCAGCAGACATGTCGTCTCGCACCGGCGCCGAATGGATTCGGCGCATGCGCGGAAGTGTTTTACTTCCTGGTGCGGTGACGTGGCGGCGTCAACGTCACCGCCACGTCACCGACACGTCAGCGCGCCGTCTGCTGGCGGGGATTTTGGTTTGCTCGTGTGTACACGCGAGCAAACCAAAATCCAAAGAGACAGATTTGTTCAAATCGGTCGGTCCGACCGATTTGAACAAATGAATTGCCTCGTGTGTACGAGGCCTTAGAGGTGACTCTCTTCTCTTTTATACTCTGGAGCTCCTGCTGGATTTTGCTTCTAATCCCCTTGTGGAGGCTTCCATTTGTCGATAAACATTTTATGGTTACACAACCTATCACATTTCTATAATTCTCATATGGACTATAAACTGAAGGACCTATGAATATATGATTGTGGAACAAATCATTTGAGTTTCCATTATTTCTTATGGGGAAATTTGCTTTGATATACAAGTGCTTTGGATTACAAGCATGTTTCTGGAACAAATTATGCTCGCAATCCAAGGTTTTACTATACCACTTTATTTGACACTTCATTTGTGTGTAATTGATTTGTTTCTACTTTTTAATGTATTAGCCCTAAGTGCACATTGTGGAATACTGACATATAGCCACCAGATGTCACTATTATATTATGCTGTATCAGCAAACGTACTAAGCAGTAATCAGTAGAAGATACAGGTCAAGCAGAAGTTATCAGTAAATGCTTACGCAAGAGTTTACAAAATGATTAAAAATTGTACTTATATTTAATTTTTCCTTTTTCCAGAGTCTAAATGAATAAAGCTTTAATTCGCTAGTTTACTGTACATCAGTTAGAAATATGTCATATGAAGTGATGCAACTGCATCTACTATAACCAGCTAAACCGTTTCAAATCTAAAGAACAAAAAAAAGCATAGCAGCCAAAGAAAGGGAAATTCAGGGTTTTGCAGCCATCTACGGTACATTCCATACGGTATATATTTCCATCATAGCCCATCTGCCATTCATTTACTAAGTAAACAGTTGTTATAGAAAAAAGTAAAAATTGTATAATTAAAAAAAATATATATCAAGGTGCCCAAAGCTGGGCTTTAAAGATTCTGCAAATAGAGAAAAATACTAGTTGATTTGTCAAAAATGCACTTTTAATGGAATGACAACACATGCCTTTTGGATTGAAATTGTAAAGACTTCAAGGAGTTGTAAACCCTTGTGATTTTTCACCTATAATGCATCCTATGCATTAAGATGAAAAAGCTTCTGACACTGACTGCCCCCCCCCCCCATTTTACTCACCTGAGTCCATTCGTTCCCACAGCGGAGACGCGCTCTACCTCTCTGCTTGGCTCTTGTTTGGATAGAATGATAGCATTATCTTAACAAATGATGTCTATTTAGCTGGGGAAGCTGACCCCCTGATGTCCCACCTGCCTTCCATGGTAGCCTGGGTGGCAAAATAAACAGCCGAACCCCGAAGTGATGTAATGCATGTTGCTCCTGGCCTTTTACTAAGAAGGCAAGATCAATGAACTGACATTCACTGGTCTACCTCCCCTCTACCCGGGGGACCGGCCAAGGGTTTCTCTGCCTGCAGGTGGGAAAGAGGAGCCTGGAAAGCATGATGAGGGTCACTTGGAGAAGGTCAAATATACGAGAGGTGTATGGAAGTGATCCCACAGCTGTACAGCTGATGGATCGCTTTCACCTGACAGTGGACTTACTGTAGAAACCAGGAGTGTGTGTAATACGCTATAAAAATACACCAAAACACAAGTACTCCATCCTAAACTGGCAAAAAACACAGTAATCAGATATAAATGAATACCATGTATACAAAATATCAACTTACTCTCGGGTAGCTGCTGCAACCAAATTCCTATGGCAAGAATCGATGGATTCTTGCTGTTGTGTTTTTTTTTTTCTTCAAAATTGTCGCTCTTTTTTTTTGTTTATAGCACAAAAAATAAAAACCGCTGAGGTGATCAAATACGCCCAAAATAAAGCTCTATTTTTTTTGTGTACAATGTCGCACGACCGCGCAATTGTCAGTTAAAGCAACGCAGTGCCGTATCACTAAAAATTGCCTGGTCAGGAAGGGGGCACATCAATCCGGGGCTGAAGTGGATAATCATGTTCACTCAGCAGTGATCACTAATTATACTGTACACTAATACTGTGTTAATGACACTGGCTGGGAAGGGGTTAACATCTAGGGCGATCAAGGGGAATAATAGCTTGCCTAACTATGTGTAATGTGTGTACAGTGTGCTAATAGTTACTACAGATCTCTGTTTTATATGCCTGCTTTGCAGGGATGTACAATTTACAGATTCCTCTCTCGGGACAGAAATCTGAATTGTTTACCAACACAGAGCTCTCAGCTGAGATTACACACAGCCAATCAGCAGGTCTCGGCTGTGAATCATTGGCCGGGACTTGCTGGCAGTGTCCCCCGTGTGTTCAATCACAGCGGGAATCGGCCAGGGGGCGCCCTAAACCCAGGAGAAGGCAGCAACATATGGGTTCATCGCTTAGCCTACAGCTGCCGCTCGCCTGCAGTACATTGTGGGTAGGTAGGCGTTAAGTGGTTAATCTTTGACTTAATAACCAATAAAACAAATTCTATTTGTCAGGCCCTTAGAGTAGAAAAGCTGTTGGTTGTTCTAATGTATATAGTACAATCATATTGTAACATACATGGCTAGCTTTAGACAGCATGCCACCCCAATATATATAATAATAATAATAATATTTTACCCACAAACTGGATACTGTTTTTAACCACATATTCTATAAATGTATACTGTACCTTTAAAAAAATCAATGTAACAAAGTAAACTATTGTGTATGGAAAACCTATTATCTTATCATAGACTTGTGGTTTCTTGAACTTTGGTCCATAATAACAGATATCTTTTTCTTTATCACTGTAGTTACTGGTAATGGGGGAGTTATCTATCATGGTACAGAAATTCACTATATAAAGGACTGATGCCTTTCAGTTTGTCTCTCTACCTTGTTTGGATTCACTTTAACAAAAAAACAACATGTGCTGCAATAAAACATGCTGGCTAATAGTGGGATCTGTGGTAGGGGGACTACTGGTTATCCTTGGAGGAGTCTTGTTTCCTGGGGGAGATTTAATCATTAGTAATACAATAAAAAAGGTACAGTATGCCTATTATTTCTTCATATTCCAATACTTGGTGATATAGCAAACATCCTGCATGATATAAATATTATAAGCTTGCTGCTAACTGGTACCTACAAATACCAGTACATGAAACCTCTTGATAACTATTTGTACTTATTGAATCCAGGGTTTACAATATAATCTGTCTTAATTTTAAATCAACATTAATGATGTCATCATTTAAAGTATTTAAAGAGTAGCTGTTTTTTTGTAAATTATGGGGAGAATTTACTAAAATTGGAGCATGCAAAATCTGGTGCAGCTTCTGCATAGAAACCAATCAGCTTCCAGGTTTTATTGTCATAGCTTTATTGAGCAAGCTGGTTAGAAGCTGATTGACTACCATGTACGGCTGCACCAGATTCTGAGTTCTCCAGTTCTAGTAAATCTCTCCCGATGTGTATTTACTGCCTAATACAATGAGGGCAATGGGGTAGATTTACTAAAACTGGTGCACTCAGAATCTGCAGCTATGCATGGTAGCCAATCAGCTTCTAACCACAGATTGTTCAATTAAGCTTTGGCAATAAAACCTGGAAGCTGATTGGTTTCTATGATGAAGCAAGCCTGATTTTTCTCCCTCCAGCCCAATGTATGCTTCCTTCCTAACCTTACCCCTGGTAAGTGTATATGTTGGCAGACGCTCACTGAAGTTGATTTTGTCTACATTACACCTGGTGGAGTGTAATGGCGGTGAGTGCATAATAGAACTGTGTTTAACATCTGGTAGATCATTTATGCACAGTGGAGACCTATTTTATGTCAAGGACTGTGTTCACATCACATTCTGGGACTGTGTCATACATTTTTGGATTTTTTTAATTACATAATGAATTAATTACTCACTTTATAGCGCTGCACCCATAGGTTTTTGTTTGTTATAGAGGGAGTTGTATAATCACACTTTTTGTGCTAGCATCTGTATGTATTTTAGCGCTCACACTTCAAAGTCGCGCGATTTTACCGTGATTTTGCCACGATTAGTGGCCGCGATTTTACCGGGATTTTGTCGCGATTTGCGGCCGCGATTTCAATGAATGCCTGTGTAAGTGGTATCAAAATCGGACCAAAGTAGTGCAGGTAATACTTTGAAGTCAGCACTACTTAAAGTCGTGCCAGTATGAATGGTGTTCAAAATCGTGAGACAAGTGTATAAAGTGAAATGTGAAAAGGGGTCT
Organism: Rana kukunoris; assembly: GCA_029574335.1. Classification (NCBI taxonomy): domain Eukaryota; kingdom Metazoa; phylum Chordata; class Amphibia; order Anura; family Ranidae; genus Rana; species Rana kukunoris. The sequence goes on along the minus strand of CM056051.1, from coordinate 144,761,559 downwards.
TAGTCTTCTTTTTTTTCTTGTTTAAACATTTTATTAACTGAGAAAATCAATGCATCACTTTATAACAGCAGATCGTGCAACCGTGTACAACAATCGTCTCCGCACAGGGAGCAATATCATAATGGTACCTAGGTTGTGGTTGCCTAGTACAATACATAACAAGTCATAGCGTAATTGACAACATTAACTCTTTGTAAATAACACTGAAACTTTACATATATTCATATATGAAAGATATCAAGACTAATAAGAAAGGCGGTGTGTATCCTTTCCTCCTCAGCCATAGCTTGGGGTTTTGATGGGACAGATAGCCCCCTTAAAGATAACCGTGTAGTAGATGGAGGGAAGAGAAGAGGGGATTAGGGTGGGTAGGCTCTCTATTTTATTTAATTTATAGCACTTAGGAATGTGATGAAGAGAGGTCATGCTGCAAAGGCTCCATTAAGGTTGTGTCAAAATAACGAGGTAATTAAACATCGATCCAAGGCAGGCATACTCTCTGGCACTTATGGACTCTGTCATGTAGAGTTGTCTCAATCTTAGTATGGACCATCACCTGTCTAATCTTATGTTTGGTTTACTTTGGTTGCCAAGACTATTTAGTCTTTTAATACATAGAAAATAATTACCACTACCTTGGAGTGGCCAAATTAGTAACAGAGGTAACAGTAATAGCAGCAATGGTAGTTGTAGTAGTAAAGGTAATTATACTAACAGCAGTGAAAACGAAGATCTAGAAATCCAGCTCAGTTTAACCTTTTTACTCAATTCATTCCTTCAAGTAATGCACCCCATTGTTTCTTTACTTTATTAAATAAAAAAAATTAAATGCACATGGAGTTGTTTACAAAAAATAGTTTGACAGTGGTCACGCACAATATATACAATATATAGTTACATAGTTACATAGTTACATAGTTAGTCAGGTTGAAAAAAGACACAAGTCCATCCAGTTCAACCATAAAAAAATAAAAAAATAAAACACAGTACATCCTCCCATACACCCAACTCCATACCCACAGTTGATCCAGAGGAAGGCAAAAAACCCCAGCAGAGCGATGATCCAATTTGCTACCCGAGGGGAAAAAATTCCTTCCTGATCCCCCGAAAGGCAATCGGATTTACCCCGGATCAACTTTACCTACAAAACTTAGTACTCAGTTATATTATGTGCATTTAGGAAAGAATCCAGGCCTCTCTTAAAGCAATCTACTGAGCTGGCCAGAACCACCTCTGGAGGGAGTCTGTTCCACATTTTCACAGCTCTTACTGTGAAGAAACCTTTCCGTATTTGGAGGTGAAATCTCTTTTCCTCCAGACGTAAAGAGTGCCCCCTTGTCCTCAGTGTTGACCTTAAAGTGAATAACTCAACACCAAGTTCACTATATGGACCTCTTATGTATTTGTACATGTTGATCATATCCCCCCTTATTCTCCTCTTCTCAAGAGTGAATAAATTCAGTTCCTCTAATCTTTCCTCATAGCTGAGCTCCTCCATGCCTCTTATCAGTTTGGTTGCCCTTCTCTGCACTTTCTCCAGTTCTCCGATATCCATTTTGAGAACTGGTGCCCAAAACTGGACTGCATATTCCAGATGAGGTCTTACTAATGATTTGTACAGGGGCAAAATGATATCTCTCTCTCTGGAGTCCATACCTCTCTTAATACAAGAAAGGACTTTGCTCGCTTTGGAAACCGCAGCTTGGCATTGCATGCCATTATTGAGCTTATGATCAACTAAAACCCCCAGATCCTTCTCCACTACAGATCCCCCCAGTTGTACTCCCCCTAGCATGTATGATGCATGAATATTCTTAGCCCCCAAGTGCATAACTTTACATTTATCAACATTAAACCTCATCTGCCACTTAGTCGCCCAATTAGACAGAGCATTGAGGTCGGCTTGTAAATTGGAGACATCCTGCAAGGACATTATTCCACTGCATAGCTTGGTGTCATCTGCAAAAACAGAAATGTTACTTTTGATATATATAAGCTAACAATAAATTAGTGAGGATTACACCTACCATACACATGAATAGACTTGGGCAAACTGTGAAGGAACTGTGAGGGGAAAAAAATCCAGCACAGTGGGGTTAATTTAAAAAACAGAAATAGACTGTTCAATTAGCATGGGAGGTTGAGCTGTGCAAAGACATTTTCCTCAGAGCTTAGTGAATGTAGTACAGTTACAAATTAGGTGCAAGTAACATAAAAAGGTATTTTTACTTACACATAATTGGATGAATGGATGTTGGAAGTCAGCAGAGCCTCACCTCATTCGCTCGGAAAGTGCAATTTCCTTTGTAAAGTGAACAAGTAAATCAACTTTATTTTGTTTCATTGGCAGTTATGGGGATGCAGTAGGTACTTCCTAAAAATTGTCTCTCTGTGACAGCAGTGCTGTTCTTATTTGGAGTCACATGCAAATAGCTGCAGTGCTGAAAAAAATAACGAAAGCATCTTTAGCCACTTTAATACAGGGCACTTATACCCAGTGTTGTAAGTAACGGCGTTTAAATAAAAGCCGTTACGTAACGATTGGCCGTCAAGGGGTAACTAGTAATCTACCTGATTACTTTTACCCCATCGCCAATGCCGTTGCCATTACATTGGCGGCGTTACTAAGTTACATTGAGCGCGCGGCACGGGTGGCAATCCGGGGTCATGTCTCTGCCTAACTTTCCTCAGGGCCGGCGGGATGGAGCCAGTGATTGCATTGTGAATTGTGATTGGGTGGCCCGGGTCACACTGTCTGTCATCAGTCATCACATGATGCCATGTTCTCCTTGATTGGTCGCCGGCGGGCATATGACTCAGTGTCGGCCAGACTCGGTGGGCGGCACTGGCGTGGCGCATGCACGCGCCCTTGGAGTCTCCCGCCCGCAGCCGCAGACATGACTCGTGTGTCTGTCGGGACTTGTCGGGTGTGACTGACTGACGGACGGTGTCAGTGTCACTGACGGAGCCGCCGACATCTCTGGTCCGAGGCCAGCAGCAAGCCAGCAGCCAAGTCACACTGACTCACCACCTCACCAGGCAACACCGACTGTGGCCCTGCGGCGGCCCCTGCCCTGCCCTGCGCAAGCCAGCAGACAGCAGCACTGACCGACTGTGGCCCCTGCCCCCTGCGCAGGTCCCAGGTGAGGAGCCGATTGGAACCGGGGGGGGGGGTGGGGGAGCGGCCTAGTCTAAGGCCTGCCTGGTCTGGTGGTGCCGTGGTGGTGATGTGAATTAACTTTGTGCTACTGGGCTGGCTGAGCTGACCGACTGGCTGGCTGTGCTGATATTGTTGCTTGCTTCAAAGCTTAAAAGACTCCAATTATCTGTCTATAAATATATAACAGGCTTATAGACAGATAATTGGAGTCCTTAAAGCTTTACAATTACAAGCAATATCATCAGCAGCAGTCACAGTGTCAGCTCAGCCAGTAGCACAAAGTTCATATTTCGCCACACCAGGCCTAAGGCCTTAGGCCTGGTGTGGCGAAATATGAACTTTTTGCTACTGGCTGAGCTGACAGTGACTGCTGCTTGTAATAAAGCTTAACAGACTCCAATTATGTTATAGAACGTAATTGCATTGTAGAATATAAAAAAAAATATCTCAGTTACTTTTCCGAGTAACTAGTTACTTTGCTAATAAAGTAACTGAGTCACTAACTCAATTACTTTTTCGGACAAGTAACTTGTAATTGTAGCTAGTTACTTTTTTAAAGGAAGATGACCAACACTGCTTATACCCCCTTCCTCCCCAGACCAATTTTCAGCTTTTAGTGCTCTCGTATTTTGAATGCCAAACACTGTCCCCAAGGTGGTATTTAATCACCACTGGGTGACCGAAAAAAGTCTTAAAAAAAACACTTTTGTCATACATTTGGGCCAAAATGTATACTGCTACACATCTTTGGTAAAAATAACCCAAGTTAGTGGATATTATTTAGTCTGTGTGAAAGTTATACAAGTCTACAAGCTATGGTGCCAATCATTGAAAATTGATTACACCTGATGCACTGATGGCCTATCTCATTTCTTGAGGCCCTGAACTGTCAGGACAGTACAAATCCCCAAATGACCCCTTTTTGAACAGTAGAGGCATGGCGAGTTTTTTGAAAGTGTAATTTTTGCCCACAATTCTAGGAATCCTAGAAATTATAATTGTATTTATTTTTTTACACAAAATTGTCATAATAACAAATTATTTCTCACACACAGCAGATGCATACTTCCAATTGCACCCCAAAAAGTTTGGAAATACCACCTTTGTCAGACCTTTTTACAGCCTGGCTACATAGAGTGGTCCAACATGCAGGGAGCACCATCAGGCTTTCAAGGAGAATCAATTACACATAACATTTCCTAACTACCTATTACACTTTAAATGAACTGTTGATAAGTCAACAAAAGTGCCGGGTCGGATTCCGGGCTCCTTTCCGGGACAGGAGAGCCTGAAAGGCATCTGAGGGTAGCAGTAGGGGGGACCCCCTTCCACTACCTGCAAAAGCAATCCTGCAGCTAATTCGCTGCTAGGATTATTTTTACTTGTCAGAGTTGATAACTGTTTGGACTCTTTGTATGGTGTTTTATTTTATTTGTATTATTTGTATTATTTGTATTATTTTAGAGGAAAATAAGGGTTATGGACTGGCCTAGTCCAAGCTCTGATTTAAATCCTATTAAAATGTTGTGGGGTGCAAATACCTTAAAACTGAATGAATTTTACATAGTTGAGTGGTAAATTCCAGACTAGTGGAGAACAACGCAAAACACCCATCTGCTAACAGGGCAAATCCACCTTCTTTTACAGAGTATTTTGTTAAATTAATTACTGAAAAAAAAAGAAAGTTTTATGTGTTTTTATTCAATTATATTGCATGAATCTTCAAAATTAAAATTAGAACCTAGTGTTTGCTTGTTTAAACAACTCAACAAAAAAGTCAAACATTTCCACGGGGTGTACTTACTTTTTACAAGACTGTAAATCAGGTACTCCTCTGTAACCTACAAATTTTAGAAAGTGATGTGGTGTGTTTCACTCAAAATACCCCCAAAATTCAGTAGGTTGAGAACTGTAGATCGGTATTGAAAGTCATTTATTCTTATCTTGATTTATTAAACATCTCATCTCAGTATATGTTTTTTTCTTTGTATTAGGAAGCTGTCATCGAGGAAGGAACTATTGCTTATGACAACTGGATCGTACCTGGAAGTCCTGTCTATAGATATTTTTGGATTTTCCATGTTACAAATCCCGATGCAATTTTAACAGGAGGAAAACCACATTTAGAACAAAAAGGACCTTATGCATATTTGTAAGTATATATATATTTTTATGTTGTACTTCATATTTGAGAAAGCTGACAGTGTCTCTCTAAGGATGCAATGGGCTTTAAATGACACTCTTGTCACCTATTCAGGAATTATTCTTGTGCCAAAAACAGCCACTCATTAGCCTCATTATTTTACCTTTTTTTTCAAAGAAAGAGAAAAACGGACAGCAAAAAAAAGAGTGGAATAAAAAACGAAATTGACAATACACAAAGAACAATAAATGAAATAGACTAAACTGCTATAAATACACAAAAAAAGTAGTAGATGTTTTGTGCAACTGCAAAAAATATGTATGACAAATCACGATGAATATCCTCAGTGAGTGAGTGATCAGCTCATTCCCATGGTCTCATTCCTTGTTCGTAGTTAGCACTGTATAACTGTATATATATATATATATATATATATATATATATATATATATATATATATATATATATATACAGTGCAGAAAATAAGTATTTGAACACCCTGCTATTTTGCAAGTTCTCCCACTTGGAAATCATGGAGGGGTCTGAAATTGTCATCGTAGGTGCATGTCCACTGTGAGAGACATAATCAAAAAAAAAAAATCCAGAAATCACAATTTATGATTTTTTAACTATTTATTTGTATGATACAGCTGCAAAGAAGTATTTGAACACCTGTCTATCAGCTAGAATTCTGACCCTCAAAGACCTGTTAGTCTGCCTTTAAAATGTCCACCTCCACTCCATTTATTATCCTAAATTAGATGCACCTGTTTGAGGTCATTAGCTGCATAAAGACACCTGTCCACCCCATACAATCAGTAAGAATCCAACTACTAACATGGCCAAGACCAAAGAGCTGTCCAAAGACACTAGAGACAAAATTGTACACCTCCACAAGGCTGGAAAGGGCTACGGGGAAATTGCCAAGCAGCTTGGTGAAAACAGGTCCACTGTTGGAGCAATCATTAGAAAATGGAAGAAGCTAAACATGACTGTCAATCTCCCTCGGACTGGGGCTCCATGCAAAATCTCACCTCGTGGGGTCTCAATGATCCTAAGAAAGGTGAGAAATCAGCCCAGGACTACACGGGAGGAGCTGGTCAATGACCTGAAAAGAGCTGGGACCACCGTTTTTAAGGTTACTGTTGGTAATACACTAAGACGTCATGGTTTGAAATCATGCATGGCACGGAAGGTTCCCCTGCTTAAACCAGCACATGTCAAGGCCCGTCTTAAGTTTGCCAATGACCATTTGGATGATCCAGAGGAGTCATGGGAGAAAGTCATGTGGTCAGATGAGACCAAAATATAACTTTTTGGTCATAATTCCACTAACCGTGTTTGGAGGAAGAAGAATGATGAGTACCATTCCAAGAACACCATCCCTACTGTGAAGCATGGGGGTGGTAGCATCATGCTTTGGGGGTGTTTTTCTGCACATGGGACAGGGCGACTGCACTGTATTAAGGAGAGGATGACCGGGGCCATGTATTGCGAGATTTTGGGCAACAACCTCCTTCCCTCAGTTAGAGCTTTGAAGATGGGTCGAGGCTGGGTCTTCCAACATGACAATGACCCGAAGCACACAGCCAGGATAACCAAGGAGTGGCTCTGTAAGAAGCATATCAAGGTTCTGGCATGGCCTAGCCAGTCTCCAGACCTAAACCCAATAGAGAATCTTTGGAGGGAGCTCAAACTCCGTGTTTCTCAGCGACAGCCCAGAAACCTGACTGATCTAGAGAAGATCTGTGTGGAGGAGTGGGCCAAAATCCCTCCTCCAGTGTGTGCAAACCTGGTGAAAAACTACAAGAAACGTTTGACCTCTGTAATTGCAAACAAAGGCTACTGTACCAAATATTAACATTGATTTTCTCAGGTGTTCAAATACTTATTTGCAGCTGTATCATACAAATAAATAGTTAAAAAAATCATACATTGTGATTTCTGGAATTTTTTTTTTGATTATGTCTCTCACAGTGGACATGCACCTACGATAACAATTTCAGACCCCTCCATGATTTCTAAGTGGGAGAACTTGCAAAATAGCAGGGTGTTCAAATACTTATTTTCTGCACTGTATATGTGCACCAAAATGGAAATTTCAGAACCGAAACGAAACCGAAATAGAAAAAAATGTCAGGCCAAAACCGACACCGACTTTTTTTTTTATAATTGTATGTTAAAACACCACCCCCACCTCCTGCCACCATCACCTTCTGCCCCCAACACCCCCTGCCACATCACCTCCTGCCAGCTCTTGCCGCCATGACCTCCTGCTCTCGCCACTACCTGCTGCACCCACCACCCCCACCTCCTGCCACAATCAGCTCTTGCCACCATCAGCTCCTGCCCCACCACCTCCTGTCAGCATTACCTCACCCACCTCCTGCCACGGTGCCACCATTACCTTATTCCACCATCACCTCATGCCCCCACCACCTCCTGCCACCATCACCTACTGCCACCACCAGCTTCTTTATTACCTTAAAGCTGGGCTGTGCTGGACATGGCTGGGCTCTGTGCTGGACATGGCTGGGCTCTGTGCTGGACATGGCTGGGCTCTGTGCTGGACATGGCTGGGCTCTGTGCTGGACATGGCTGGGCTCTGTGCTGGACATGGCTGGGCTCTGTGCTGGGCTCTGCTGGACTGAACTGTCACTTCTCCGTCCTCTGCCTATGGCGAGTGCACTGCACAAGCCAACAAGTGTCACTGCCAAAGTGTCCCTCCCGAGTCCTCCTGACTTGATCGGCTATTAAAAAATGGCGCTGGGTGGCGCTATTACGTATCTGCTTATGCGCCGCCCAGCCGAGCGGATACGAGCTTTCCCGAGCCCAAAGTCGGCCGGGCTCTGGAAAGCTCGTATCCGCTAGGCCGGGCGGCGCATAAGCAGATACGTAATGGCGCCACCCGGTGCCATTTTTGAATAGCCGATCGAGTCAGGAGGACTCAGGAGGCAGTGACACTCGTTGGCTCGTGCAGAGGACGGAGCCGTGACAGCCCAGCGACCATTTTTTTTACGGGCACCCGATTCCCATATCGGCAATTTTAAAGCTGTTTCGGCATGTCTCCAAAACAGCTGTTTTCGGCCGATATGTATCGGCCACCCCTATCTGTTTTTAGACACAGTAGTGTGCTGATTTTGGGTAAACACATAAATTGACCAACTGAAACCCCTAGTGGAAACTTGGAGGCATCAACACTAGAAGCCTCCGTAACAAGCAGGGAATAGACCCATATATAACATACATTGTTCATGGCAACAAATAGGATTGGTAAGAAAACTATTGTAACTCATTTTAATGTTAGCGCAATCCACTCATTGTTTCATATTTCTAGCCTGACTACTTTTTATAACGAAACTTACAGAGAAAACTACAGAATTTCTTTTAACTTCTCACTAAACTTGTATAAACATTTTTTCTTTTAAAGGGTCAGGCACGTAAAAAAGAGTAATGTGACACAGAACAAAGATGATACAGTGTCGTTTAATCAGCCAAACGAAGCCATCTTTCAACGGCATTTGTCTATTGGACCCGAAGAAGATAAATATACAGTTCTTAATCTGGGTGTGGCTGTAAGTACGAACAATTAAAGAAGAACAATAGACAAAACTTTTTTCATTTGGATAGCATAAGGGAGATTTATAACACCTGTAAAAAAAATGTATCTGTGTCCCATTGGGGAGATTTACTTTCACTTCCTGCCCCATAACCAAACAGGAAGTAAGAGGATATCCCTGCAAATTAAGGGAAATCACTTTCAATGAGAACGGTAAACATGACAAATAGAGAGAGTGAATCTCCCTAATGGGGCACAGATAACAATAAAAACCTGACAGGTGTTCTAGTTATACTTTAAGTTACCAATGTAAAATGTTATATATACAAGTCCTTCAAAAAGTTTCCATACTTTTTTAAACTCTTTTATCAAGAATTTCAAAAACAAAATACATCAGTTTTACTAAACTTCAAGGTCAACAGGTTTGCCAGGCAGACTAGTCACATGACACTCTCAGACACAATCAATTACTACTCCTCCAGTCCTCACCGTTTCCAATGAAAATATAAAAGTGTAGGAACTTTTTGAAGACACCTCGTACAACAAATTTAGGAATTGTTTAGCACTTCAGATAGAGCTAATACTATAAGCATCACAGGGATAATCAGATGCAAATAACACTAATTTTAAATAGGGCTGTGGAAATTAACTATTAATTCATATATTAATCTTTAATTTTTTTGATCGATCAAAATTCTTTTGATTGGTACTCACCTCTCCGGCGGCTTCTGGGCCTTCAAGGAGTTCCGTTGGAGATCCGGTGACATCACAGACACCGGCGGGGCTTGCCATGTCCATCTGAAGGGCTCCTTTGCTGTGCCTACATATCTGCATGCCGGGGGGGACCTTACTATCTGCCACTTGAAAGGGCTGTTACACTTCCTTCTATCACTTCCCTCTATTAACCTGGGATTCTACAACCATCCACTGGGAGTTGTGATAGTTCCCTTTGTGGGACATCTACATACCGACGGACTGATGTTAACCCCTCCTCATCTGGATTCAGCAGTGGTATTGTTGTACACATTTTTATACAAGTATCATACTTAGCTACATGTTTTTATGACTGCTTTTGCTACCGTTTGGTATTACTCGTACCATTTTTACAGTTTATGTAGCTACATCGATTTTATCTCCAGTGCAAAATTTATTTTGTTACCTACTTGAAGACCATAAAAGTTGTAATGCTATTCCCATCGAGTGCTGCCTTTGTGTTTTTTGTATCCCGCTATCCATTTTTCCAGTGGTTGGTAGCTGCACTGGAAATCAGCCTGCAAGGAGATCAGCTAAAAGTAGTTGAATCTGTATGTGCATTATAATTAATTGAAATTAGTCGATTAATCGATTAAAAAAAATATTAATCAAATACAACAATTTTAATCAGTAACAGCCCTAATTTTAAAATTAAGGGATCAATTCACTTTTTTATAAAAGAACTAATATAATCTGGCTATCGCCCAAGCAAAGTCCCTAATATTATGCCCAGCTCTCTCTATCTCCTTAAACATATGGGACAGAATGATAAAATCTCATACATTTAAATCCGTGCATACTCCACTGGCCCCTATTTTGGGCAATGTGAACTTCACCCCAGCCCTCACCCCCAGAACATTTGAATGGTGGACAAACAAAGGGCTGTTGAGAATAGCAGACCTATGTGACCATAAAGGTATACTGACAAAAAGGGTGTTAGGAGAGAAATACCAATTGCCGACCTCAGAATACTTTAGATATACACAAATCACAAATTTCTTAAAAACCTTATCGCGGAACTCAGGTATAACTACTATGACCCCTATGGAATATTTGTGTATGAATTTTGATAAGATTAAAGAACATATCTCTGAAATATACACTGTTCTGAAGAACTCACCTGAAAAGCTAGAATACACGACAAGATAGGAAGCAGATCTCCAGGAGAGTATTGAGCTGGAATAATGGCATATGATAGCCCAGGAGGCCTCAAAATCTTTCATAAATACATCGCTGATAGAAGTAAATTATAAAGTAACAATGAGTAGGGATGAGCACGATGTGGCACATGTCTATGGAACACTAACATGAAAAAACAAAAGTGCTCATTTTAAAGACTTACAGTGGGGATCGAAAGTTTGGGCACCCCAGGTAAAAATTTGTATTAATGTGCATAACAAAGCCAAGGAAAGATGGAAAAATCTCCAAAAGGCATCAAATTACAGATTAGACATTCCTATAATATGTAAAAAAAAAGTTTGATTTTATTTCTATCGTTTAAACTTTCAAAATTACAGAAAACAAAAAAATGGTGTCTGCAAAAGTTTGGGCACCCTGCAGAATTTATAGCATGCACTTCCCCCTTTGCAAAGATGAGACCTGCCAGTGTCATGGATTGTTCTCAATCATCATCTAGGAAGACCAGGTGATGTCAATCTCAAAGGTTTTAAATGCCCAGACTCATCTGACCTTGTCCCCAATAATCAGCACCATGGGTTCTTCTAAGCAGTTGTCTAGAAAACTGAAACTGAAAATAGTTGACGCTCACAAAGCTGGAGAAGACTATAAGAAGATAGCAAAGTGTTTTCAGATGTCAATATCCGCTGTTCGGAATGTAATTAAGAAATGGCAGTCATCAGGAACAGCGGAAGTTAAAGCAAGATCTGGAAGACCAAGAAAAATATCAGACAGAACAGCTCGCAGGATTGTGAGAAAAGCAATTTAAAACCCACGTTTGACTGTACGATCCATCCACAAAGATCTGGCAGACACTGGAGTTGTGGTACACTATTCCACTATAAAGAGATACTTGTACAAATATGGTATTCATGGAAGAGTCATCAGAAGGGCAAAAACTTTTAACCAATTCAAAAAAATGATGAAAGGTCACCTACGCAACCCTGGATCTGATTAGATTATGTAGTTTGATTGAGTACTGTATATAGAAAAATGTAGTCAGTGATATTTGGTATGTGAATTTTGTAATCTAACTCTAAAAATGAACTATTTTAGATATGGATGCCCTAGATGAATGAAAAGTTAATTAACCTAAATGTATATTAATGGACTCAATGTGACAAATTTTTTTCCTCCTTTTAATCATGTTTTACATTTTCTATGTTTTTTGTGTACCTATATGTCTGAACTATGTTGATTTTGTTTCTGATGGCCTCGCAACGAAACCATTAAATTTGTTGTAAAGCGAGTAATTAAGAAATAAAAACAAACAAACAAACAAACAATCAGAAGAAAACCTCTTCTACGTCCTCACCACAAAAATCAGTGTTTGAACTTTGCAAATGAACATATAGACAAGCCTGATGAATTTTGGAAACAAGTTCTGTAGACCGATGAGGTTAAAATAGAACTTTTTGGCCCCAGGGTACATGTATCAATGCAAAAAAAGTTTTAAAAACTGCAATTTTTTCAGGAGCAGTGATTTTAATAATGCTTAAAGTGAAACAATAAAAATTAAACATTCCTTTAAATATTGTGCCTTGGGGGTGTCTATAGTATGCCTGTAAAGTCACACATTTTTCCTGTGTTTATAACAATACCACAGCAAAATTACATTTCTAAAGGAAAAACATCATTTAAAACTTTGCATTGATACATGTCCCCTGGGGCAGGACCCAGGTGCCCAAACACTTTTTATGGCAATAACTTGCATATAAGCCTTTAAAATTAGCACTTTAGATTTTTTTTCTTGTTCGTGTCCCATAGACTTTACATTTTTTGCCTATTCGCAAGTTCTGGTGCAAACCGAACCGGGAGGTGTTCGGCTCATCCTTAATAATAAGATGGTACATGGTCCCGGAAAGACTGGCTACCTTTATTCAAGAGGCGTCTCCCAGAGGTGGCTCTAGGCTTTGTGAGGCCTTAGGCAAAACATAGATACAATGTCCCACTCATAATAAAAATAATTGAAGCAATAAAACTTGATATACATATTGCACGGTACAGTGTACAATGGACTGATGGCAATTCACCCATGGTCATTCCTCAAGAATTCAAGCGTGTCATTTGCTCATTTCACACTAGGGTATGCACTGCAACAAAAGCTCCCTCTGTATAGTGAATGTCACTTACTAGACAGCTCTACATTATGCCTAAATGTTTACATTACCTAACAAAGGCCGTAGATTCTTTGTTAGAGAGAAAGAGAGAGAGGGGGGGGAGAGAGGAGAGAGAGAGGGGAGAGAGAGAGAGAGAGAGCGTAGGAGGGAGAGGGGGAAGAAGAAAGAGAGGGGAATGGAGAGAGAGAGGTGGAGGAGAGAGGGGGCATATATGAGAGAAGGGGAAGAGAAGAGAGAGGGGAGAGAGATGGGGATAGAGAGAGGGAGAAGCGAGGAGAGGGGAGGAGGAGTGGGAGAGAGGGGCAGAGGGAGAGAGGCAGGAGAGGAGGAGAAAGGGAGAAGTGGGAGAGAGATGGGGAAGAGAGAGAGAGGGGGATGGGGATGAAGAGGGGGAGAGAGAGAGGTGGGAAGAGTGGGGGGAGGGTGAGAGAGATGGGGGAAGAGAGTGATCACTGGTGATCACTGGTGCTTTTTTTTTTTACAGGAATCATAGTGGCACAGGGGCCAGGGACTTGTGAAAGAGATGAGAAGGTGGCAGGGGAGGGTGTTAGCAGACAGTGCAGGGTCCCGGTGTTCTAGATGGGCCCTTCATAGGTAGTGCAATCCTATCCGATGCTGCACTTTCCTCTCCCATTGTCAGGCAAATTAGACAGTTGCGAGGCCTCTGGCATCTCCTCAGTGTTTCCATGATTGCGGACATGAGGGGACGATGTACCTATGTGTGGTGGCAGTGCCCGAAGTTGAGGCGGTACTGGATTCGGGTGTATAACCTTATATACACTCTCACCAAGGTAAACCTTATCAAGTCCCCAAGACTGGCATTGCTAGGTAACAAAGTGGAATCAGCATCAAAACCCCAGAGACGTCTCATAAAGTTTATGTTTACAGCAGCAAAAATAATAATAACAAGATTATGTAAATCGGCGGTCGTGCCATTTGACCAGCTCAAACACAAACGTTCCTGGATCATACTTAATGAACATATGAAAGCAACCTTAAATGATAGAATGCAGCTGTTTGAAAAGGTCTGGCATCCTTAGATTCGGTATCTAACGGGGGACCCCCAAATTGCACCAACGTAGAGAGGCTGAAGGGGGGCGGGAACCAGGGAGTGAGGTCATTCTTTAACTCTTTACTCATTTAATTCCCTTTCTATCTTTCTTCCTTCAAACTTAACCTTTTCTCTCTTTAACCTTACCTGAACTCTGACAAGATGATGCGTAGGGATGAGCCGAACACCCCTTGGTTCGGTTCGCACCAGAACCTGCGAACAGACCAAAAGTTTGCGTGAACTTTAGAACCCTGTTAAAGTCTATGGGACTCAAATGTTTGAAATCTAAAGTACTCATTTTAAAGGCTAATATGCAAGTTATTGTCCTAAAAAGTGTTTAGGGACCCGGGTCCTTCCCCAGGGGACATGTATCAATGTAAAAAAAAGTTTTTAAAAAACTGACGTTTTTTCAAGAGCAGTGATTTTAATAATGCTTAAAGTGAAACAATAACATTTTAATATTCCTTTAAATTTCGTACCTAGGGGGGTGTATAGTATGCCTGTAAAGTAGCGCTTGTTTCCTGTGCTTAGAACTGTCCCTGCACAAAATGTAATTTCTGAAGGAAAAAGGTAATTTAAAATCACTCACCTTAGGGTCTGGTATGGATATTAAGGGGAACGCTGCGTCAAATAAAAAAAAATTATGTGGGGTTCCCCCCAAATATCCGTTCCAGACCCTTCAGATCTGGTATGGATTTTAAGGGGAACTCCACAACAAATTTAAAAAAAAATGCCGTGGACCCCCACACATTTTTTTTTATAATTGACTTTTCTCTGTATTGCCGGGAGCCGACAATTCATTATAGCCGCAAGTGATTTTAAATTACTTTTTTTCCTTCAGAATTGACACTTTGTGCAGGGACAGTTCTAAGCATGGGAAACAAACGCTACTTTACAGGCATACTATACACCCCCCCCCCTAGGTACGAAATGTAAAGGAATATTTCACTTTTATTGTTTCACTTAAAGGAATTATCTGCTGCCTTTTTTTAAAATCACTGCTGCCTTTTTTTGCATTGATACATGTCCCCTGGGGCAGGATCCAGGTCCCCAAACACTTTTTTTTACAATAACTTGCTTATTAGCCTTTAAAATGAGCACTTTAGATTCCAAACTTTAAGTCCCATAGATTTTAACAGGGTTCTAAAGTTCACACGAACTTGCCGCGAACACCCCAAATAGTTCGCTGTTCGGCGAACAGGCAATGTTCTACTCGAACTCAAAGCTCATCCCTAATTATGAGGGTCACCTTACAGATTCCTGGAAACACCCAGAATGGGTATAACTACCTTAGCGGGTTCCTCACCTGAGGATTCAGGGATAGGGATCTCTCCATTGAAGTGGGTAGACTCCTGTTAGGGAAGCATCTGATAAATACTCAATAGATCCATACGGAATAGAGTGTTACAAGAGTTTTGATAATATCTTGATAATGCTCCAGTAAAAAGGACGAATAAATATCGGAGTTACCCCATAGGAATATGGACCATGCTAATTCTATCATTGGCAAAGACCCCTAATTGAAAGAACATACCTAAAAAAAATGGAATTTCAGTTTGCAAATATTTGTACTATAACAGAATAAGTTTATATTTGATACTATGTGTATTTACCATGAACACTTTTGCATATATTCTATTTTTAATGTGAAAACATGTGTAAAACTTGAATACAAATTATTGAAAGATAATGCCTGTAGCTGCAGGCATCACCCCAGTACAACCCCTTCAAGCCAAGGCCGCATATTTGCGTTATGTCGGCAGGAAGGGGTTAATATGCTTGTTTGAGCTGGTCTGGATTTAGTTAGGCATGTGTAACCCAAATTCAGTAGATGTGTGACACCCAGACTAGTATTTTGTTATAAAAACAGTGTTGTCTTTTAAAACGTAAGTGACGTGAATTGTGATGGAATTAGATTTACAAATCTTCAATACTAACCTATTGTGCTTAATAAAGGATTGCATTTTGAATCTAAACAAAAATATTTTTTGTCCTAATTAACTGTGCACATGCCATGGGAGTCCATCGGACATGGGCACTTTAGTTCAGGGTGTCTATGCCTTGATTTGTAGTTGATTGTTTTGATGATCACCAGGACAATACACACATTTTGTGAGTTGGCATACAGTATAGTAATTGCCACCCTGTCGTAGTTTCATTTTTCTCTTGAGAGCCAGTAAGCATGTTATTTACCAACCCCTTCCTTTTCTGAATGAACACAGTTGTGTTTACTATGCTTCAGTTTGTGAATGAATAGGAAGCCACTCGGCACAGAGCACTTCCCATTCATTCACTGTTTAGTGCAGCTGAGACTGCAGAAAAAGGGATTGGGGAATCTGCCAGTTTGGTATCCTTGCCCTTAGCAATAAATTACTTTTTTTCTGGTTTCGGGGGGGGGGTCAAAATAAGTATTTTCCCTAGGTGAAGGAATGTCTAGCTTTGCCACAAAGGGGTCCTGCGTGACTCTGAAACGTTGAACTCTCCTTGTGTTGTGATCATGCAATAAATCATCTGTTTGGACGCTATTCACGTGATTCCATGGTGTGCTGGCAAATATCGACATTGTGATTTGAACCAGTTTACAGCTGGTTGTTGCTGCAGCACCCTAATTTAAGAGCTCATCCAGGAATGTGTGTGCAATGGGAATATGAAGTATAGCTTTGCCACTGACCCCCTTTATTGTTTATCAGAGGCGGCTCTTTAATTAGGCAAATTAGGCGATCGCCTTAGGCCTTGCCCAAAGAAAGGGCCTCGCGATTGCCTAATTTGCCTTTCGGGTTTTGTGGGACTCGCAAGCCGCGGGGTGAGTGGAAGGCGGGTGGGCTGCACACAGCCGCAGACTGAGCAGAACCACCGCCGCGATCCGCGGCGGTGGACGAGGGAGAACACTTACGATTGATCATGGATGGAGGTGGGGTGGGGTGGGCATGGCTCAGGCTGCCTGCGTCCAATAGCAGGCTCCACTGCCGCGGCGCCGTCCTCCTAGCCTTTCCCTCAAAGTCGGGGATGCTGGCCCCAGTGCATAGCGGAAGTTGTAGTTCTCCCACAGAACACAGGCACACCGACTTCAATTTGGCCCTCTGGTGCCTGTGCTCTGCAGAGACTACAACTCCTAGATTGCACTGCAGGGCGGAGAGAGAGGGAGAGAGCTTTGCTTCTCCTGCTGCCTTTAGTAGGGGAGCAACGTCACAGAGGCAAGGAGCAGGTAGTGTGTGTATATATATATATATATATATATATATATATATGACACTACAACAATGCACCCCAAGTCAAAGACCATATTATCTCAGCTTTCGGTCATATTATGAATTCTTCATTCATGGCAAAGTGCTTCTTTCCTTAAATGAATCATTTCAAAATGTTGACCTATTCGTTCATGTATCATTGACAAGACAGTTTTTTTTTCCGGCATTGTACTTGTCATCTGCTTTACTGAGGTTTTTTTTTTTTTTTTCCTGGAGTTTGATGGTCGCAGTGGTTGCGGTTGATGGGCACAGTGGCAGCATTTGATGGGGCACAGTAGCAGCATTAGATGGGGCACAGTGGCAGTATTTGATGGGGCACACTGGCAGTATTTGATGGGCACATTGAGGCTCCATTTGATGGGCACAGTGGCAGCATTTTATGGGGCACAGTGGCAGCATTTTATGGGGCACAGTAGCAGCATTAGATGGGGCACAGCAAGGCTCCATTTGATGGGCACAGTAGCAGCATTAGATGGGGCACAGCAAGGCTCCATTTGATGGGCACAGTGGCAGCATTTTATGGGGAACAGTGGAAGTATTTGATGGGCAGCATTTTTATGTGGCACAGTTGCAGCATTAGATGGGGCACAGTGGCAGTATTTGATGGGCACAGTGAGGCTCCATTTTATGGGGCACAGTGGCGTCATTTTATGGGGCACAGTGGCGTCATTTTATGGGGCACAGTGGCGGCATTTGATTGGGTACAGTGGCTGCGTTTGATGGGCACAGTGGCTGCGTTTGATGGGCACAGTGGCTGCGTTTGATAGGCACGGTGGCTGCGTTTGATAGGCACGGTGGCTGCATTTGATGGGGCACAGTGGCTGCATTTGATGGGGCACGGTGTCTGCATTTGATGGGGCACGGTGGCTGCATTTGATGGGGCACAGTGGCTGCATTTGATGGGGCACAGTGGCTACATTTGATGGGGCACAGTGGCAGCATTTGATGGGGCACAGTGGCAGCATTTGATGGGGCACAGTGGCAGCATTTGATGGGGCACAGTGGCAGCATTTTATGGGCACACTGGCTGCATTTTATGGGCACAGTGGCAGTGTTTGGGGCACAGTGGCAGCATTTTACAGGGCACAGTAGCAGCATTAGATGGGGCACAGTGGCAGTATTTGATGGGCACAGTGAGGCTCCATTTGATGGGCACAGTGGCAGTGTTTGGGGCACAGTGGCAGCATTCTATAGGGCACAGTAGCGGAATTTGATTGGGCACAGTGGCTGCATTTCGTAGGCACAGTGGCTGCATTTGATGGGGCACAGTGGCTGCATTTGATGGGGCACAGTGGCTGCATTTGATGGGGCACAGTGGCTGCATTTGATGGGCATAGTGAGGCTGCATTTGATGGGTTTTTTTCAGAATTTTTCAGTTTGTTTGCGCCCCCTCAAAAATGTTTAATGATATTTGATTAACGAATAATTTATAAAAACTGTGAATTCATAGTTACTAGGATTTAACTAGGATGGAACTTCCATTTAGTCCACGCCTTGCCCACTTACACGCCACATTTGGCATGTCATTTTTTTGGGGGGAGTGGGGACTTCAGGAGGAGTGGGACATCCTGTCCCACTCCCTCCTTCCACCGAGGGGCCGTTAAGGCGATACATCATATTGCCTTTTGGCGGCCCCTCCCTGTAGGCGATCGCCTGGGACACGTGACAGGTCCCAGGCAATCGCCTGTCCAACCAGATTGCGCAGCGAGTGCCCGGCCGTGAAGCCGAAAGCTGTCACGGCCGGGTGCCCACAGTAACAATGAGCACACTGGCCGGAGAGGGGGGGAGAGAAGCGGAGCTCCGGCCGGCGCGTTGCTGGAACGTGGAGCAGGTGAGTGCATGTTTATTAAAAGCCAGCAGCTACACTTTTTGTAGGTGCTGACTTTTAATAAACATTAAAAATGCCTGGAACTCCCCTTTAAGGCTGTTAATATATGCATTTATTCCATTAACTTTTATTGCATATTTTTTTCCCCATTATAGGCGTGAGTGGGGCCTCATGTCTAATTTTTGCCTTAGGCCTCTTACACACTATCAGTTTTCCTTCAGGTTTTTCTCTTCAGGTTTACCAAAACCATGTAGTGCAAGGGCCTGCCTGATTGCATACAAATTGAGACTCTTGAGGTTAGACCTCATATTAGATGGATTTGGTAAACCTGAAGAGAAAAACCTGAAGAAAAACTGATAGTGTGTAAGAGGCCTAAGGCCTCACAAAGTCTAGAGCCGCCTCTGTTGTTTATTTCATTATAATATATGCATCTTTGTTTTCAGACCAGTTAAATGACACCCAGGGTCTTCTTTCTTTTCTCCTGATGGAAATTGAGCAGTCCTACAGTACAGGGGATCTGAATTGATTACATTATTGCCACTCTCCTAATCATTACTTTGAATGTAAAAAGATGTGATTATGCCTCCTTAGGGGGCAGGTTCATGAAACCCTGCAACCTCTAAGACAGAATCATTTAACACAGAATTACTGTGGGGAACACCACTGAATTGGTGGTGAGCACTGGTGGGGGACTATTTGAAAGAGTAATGCTGCGTACACACGGCCGTTTTTAATGTTGTGTAATAAAAAAAAGTTTTTCTCGACGTGATTCTTGTCAAGCCTAGTTGCATACACACGATCGTGAAAAAAAAATGCTTGAGAAAAGCACGGTGACGTACAACATGTATGACGGCACTATAAAGGGGAAGTTCCATTAGAATGGTGCCACCCTTTGGGCTGATTATGCAAATTTCCCTTCTCATAACTTGCTTCTGAGCATGCTTATTTTTTTCCACGTCGTTACACACGACCATATTTCACGACCAGAAAAATTACATAGAAGAAATGCTCTAGAGCCTATACACGATCGTTTTTTAATGACCAATTAAAAAAATTGCATTTTTCTCATCATGAAAAACGGTGGTGTGTACGCGGCATAAGGCTTTAAAGAGGAACTGGAACTTCCGCTCCTTTGTCTCCTTCCCCCTCTGGTGCCACATTTGGCACCTTTTGGTGGGGAGGGGGGAGAGTATACCTGTCTTTGACAGGTATCCTGTCCACACTTCCAGGAGTTTTGGTCGCTGACGTCAGCGCAACTGCTCCCTCCTCCTCCCTCCTCTTTCCTTCACCGCCGGGCCAGTAGGAGAGCGCAGTGGGTGCCTCGCGCATGCACAGTAGGGACTCGGCGTGAAGTTGTAATGCTTCATTACTAGGTTTCCTTACTGGCAATGGCGACAGCAGCACCCGGTAGCTGATAGAAACATCACCTGCCTTGCCAACATCGCTAGACTCCAGGACAGGTAAGTGTCCTATTATTAAAAATCAACAGCTGCAGTATGTGTAGCTTGTGGCTTTTACATTTTTGCAGCAGTGGGCAGACCTTCTCTTTAAGTTAAGTCTATCTTTTTAGTAAATCAACCCTACTATGTCATATTTTTTTTAGACTATATTCACACTAGCGAATGTTAGACATGCGCAGAACAAAAAATGTGTTTTGTTTCGATTCATTATTTATATAAAAAAAAAATGTTAAATTTGTTTAATCTGTTTAATTTATTTTCAAAATTTTTGCTTCTTCGTACTCAAAAGGATCTAAGTTTTCGAATTCTAGTCGTTTTCCAATTTCCAGAGAATCAAATTGAATATAAAATAAAGGAATAGTATAGAAAAAAATATAACAGAAAATAAAATAAAATAACATAAAATAAAAGAATATAATATAATAGGGTAAAACAGAACAAAACAGGATAGAAAATAAAAGAACAGAATCAAACGAAATAGAATAGAATGGACAGAAATAGAATATAATACAAAAAAAATAGAATTAAATAGAAAGATTATAACCATCTTCTGATATGTGAATATAATAGAAAAGAATAGAATTAAAAAAAAAACAATAGAATATAAATAATAAAAAATGTTTTTTTCAATAATTATATATAATTTTACTTCAACGGTTTCGCCTCACATAGCTAATCACCAGGAACCCCCCTGATGGGGTTCTTGCATATAGTCGTTGTCGGCTATATTTGCTAAACATGTGCAGTTAGTTTTATTCCGAATTTCAATTCGGACTGATTTTTAAATTTGCAGAAAGTCTGATGTACCCGAATTACAATAGTACCAAATCCAAAATAACAAATCGTTTCCAAATACGAATAGTTTTTAAATTCAAAATCAAAAAGATTTTCAAATTCGAATAGTTTCCAAATTCGAATTCAAAAAAGTATTTGAATTTTTTTTTAAATTTGAATAGTTTTCCAATTTCCAAAGATAATGAAATAGAATAAAAAATAAAGGAATAGAATAGAAAAAAAATTGAATAGAAAAGAATATAACAGGAAAAAAAGAATAGAATATGAGTAAAATTGAACAAAATATAATAGAAAATAATAGACAAGAATAGACTAGAATATAATAGAAACAAATAGAATAGAATAACATAGAAAAAAATATAACCATATTTTTAAATTTAAATTTCAAATAGATAAAATTTAAATACATAAGAAAAAATTGAATAGAATAGAATAGAATAGAAAAAAAGATTAAAATAGAACAGAATAGAAAAGAATATAATTAAAAAAAACAATGGAACAGAATAGAAAGAATATAACCATGTCCCAAAAGTCTAATAGAATCAATTCAAATTTAAATAGAATAGAAAAAATAGATAAGGATCGAATAGAAAATAACAGAATAATATAGAAAAAACAGAATAGAATAGAATACGAAGAATATAATCATCTTCTGAAATTCGAATTTTGAATAGAATCAATTTGAATTTGAATATAAAAGAATAGAATAGAAAAAACATAGAAAAGAATAGAATAGAAAATAAAATGTAATGGAATAGAAAAGAATAGAAAATAATAAACACATAGAAAAATAATATAATTAAAAAACAATAGAATAGAAAGAATATAACCATTTCCCATAAATATAATTAATTTGAATAGAATATAATAGATTACAATAGGAAGATATTTATATTCGTTCTATTCTGTTGTTTTTCTACTATTGTGTTATTTTTTTATTCTATTCCACTCTATTCTTTTCTATTTTATTCAAATTTAAATTGATTCTATTTGAATTTTGAAAAATTATTATTTTTGCATTTCTACTTTAAAATCATTAAATCAATGAATTGCCACGTACTGCTCAATTTCTTTTTACTGATCACCTACTATTATTTGTGCACATCAGGCTGCCGCAGGCATGTATCCAGGATTGTTTTTCGCACTAAACAATGCCATAAAGAATTCCAATTCATCATTGTTTCAAGTCAGAAGTGTGAAGGAGTTACTGTGGGGCTACAAAGATCCATTCTTGGAAAATCTACTAGGTGGCATCTTACCAGATAAAAACACTGGAGTATTCTATCCGGTAAGTATATATATATATATATATATGTGTATGTATAACTACTATATCACAAGACATCAAAAAAGATGATGAAGCTATACAAGGGTCTAAATGCAAGTGTAATATTTATCACATATTTATTTGTGGTTCCTCAGACAAATGATTCCGTGTTCATTTAACCACTTCCCACCCGGCCAATAGCAGATTTACGGCCGGGAAGTGGTTATGAAATCGTGACTAGACGTTCTCAAACGTCCAGCACGATTTCATGCCGCTCACGCCCGTGGGGGCGCGCAGCGCGGCGATCGGTGATGTGGGGTGTCAGTCTGACACCCTGCATCACCGATCTCGGTAACGAGTCTCCGGCGGAGGCTCGCTAGCACGTGATCAGCCGTGTCCAATCACGGCTGATCACGATGTAAACAGGAAGAGCCGCCGACGGCTCTTCCTCACTCGCGTCTGACAGACGCGAGTACAGGAGAGCCGATCGGCGGCTTTCCTGACAGGGGGGGTTCGTGCTGATTGTTTGTCAGCGCAGCCCCCCCTCGTATGCCCACACTAGACCACCAGGGATGCTCACACTGGCAGGGCAAAAAAAAACACAGGACAAAAAAAAATATACAGGTTAAAAAAAAAAAAGAAAGATGCCAGTCAGTGCCCACACATGGGCACTGACTGGCAACATATACATCAGTGCCACCCCTTAAAGTCCATCAGTGCCACCCCACAGTGTCCTTCAGTGCCACCCCTCCGTGCCAATCCATGCCCAGTGCCCACTTATCAGTGCCCATCTGTGCCACCCATAAGTACCCATCAGTGCCACCCATAAGTGCCACCCATGAGTGCCATTCTGTGCCGCCTATGAGTTCCCAGTGCTGCCCATGAGTGCCCATCAGTGCTGCCCATGAGTGCCCATCAGTGCCGCCCATGAGTGCCCATCAGTGCCACCCATGAGTGCCCATCAGTGCCACCTATGAGTGCCCATCAGTGCCGCATACCAGCGCCACTATCAGTGCCCATCAGTACTACCTCATCAGTGCCCATCAGTGCCGCCATATAAGTGCCCGTAATTGAAAGAGAAAACATACTTATTTACAAAAAAGTTAACAGAAAAAAATAAAAATGTATTTTTTTTTCAAAATTTTCAGTCTTTTATTAGTTGTTGCGCAAAAAATAAAAACCACAGAGGTGATCAAATACCACCAAAAGAAAGCTCTATTTGTGGGGAAAAAAGGACGCCAATTTTGTTTGGGTACAGTGTAGCATGACCGCGCAATTGTCATTCAAAGTGCGACAGTGCTGAAAGCTGAAAATTGGCTTGGGCAGGAAGGTACGTAAGTGCCTGGTATGGAAGTGGTTAATAAGTCCCCTTGTAAATCCTTCTATTAGTTCAAGAATTAAGCAAGCAGATTCAAATAAGTTGAAGAACAAACTCAGGCACATTTTTAAAGCTTAGACATTACTGTTTCTATCAAAACTATTATCACCTTTGTCTGTGTGTATATGTTCACACTTAGGCGTGTCAGTGCGTGTTTATGCGTTTTGTAAAGTCATGATAAGGGAAGCCCTTTCTTTTTAATGGGCTGCCCTATACATGAAAACACATTTTAGTAGGACATCACTTTAGCAGGGTGCGTTGGGGTGCCATTAAGTGTTAATGACTTCACCACACCTGCAAATGAAATGCGTGTTTTTATACACTGCAGAAAAATGCACAATTTTGTGTGCATTACTGCACTGCACAAATGTGAACTTGGCCTTAAGCAGCGTACACACGATCGTTTCAAACCGATGAAAACGGACTGAGGTTCAGTTTCAATCGGTCAAAACTGATCGTGTGTAGGCCTCATCGGTCCATTATCCTTCGGTCAAAAAACAGAGGGCTTGTTTTAAAATTGAACCGATGGACTGCTAAAACCGATGGGTCAAAATTGATCGTTGGTATGCAAAAGCATTGGTTAAAGGGCCGCGCATTCTCAGAATCAAGTCGACGCAAGCATTGAACTTTTCAGCACATCGTTGTGTTAATGTCACCGCGTTCTGACACGATCGGATCATTAACTGATGGTGTGTAGGCACATCAGTCAGCTTCATCGGTGAACCGATGAAAACAGTCCATCGGACCGTTCTCATCGGATGGACCGATCGAGTGTACGCGGCTTTAAAGACCAGTCTAATATCATTGCTTAGCTGTATGCATACCTCCCAACTTTTTGAGATGGGAATGAGGGACACCTATTCGCAAAAGTATGCAGGCATAAGACACACCCATTGCCACACCCCCTTAAAGGAGAATTGTACAAAAAAAATAGAACTTGGTTGAACCCAAAGTGCTTTTTTTTTTACTACTACTATTTCTTTATATTGTCTCGCATGCCACGTACACATGATCACTTTTTGTGATGTAAAAAAACGTTGTTTTATCTCACGGAAAAAAAAGGACGTTTTTCAAACTTCATTTTAAAAAACGACATTGCCTTCACACCATCGTTTTCTGAAAATTCTTTCGCAAAGCGCGGTTATGTACACCACGTTTGATGGCACTCTGTTCCATTGAAGCTCCCGTCTCATAACTTGCTTCTGAGCATGCGCGGGTTTAAAAACGTTGTTTTAAACGTCGTTTTGCCCACACACGATCATTTTTTATGACACAAAAAACGACATTCTGAAAAACGACATAAAAAATTGAAGCATTATTTTTTGGTCGTTTTTCAGAAGACATAAAAATGACGTTTTGCCCACACACGATCATTTTGAATGACATTTTTTAAAATGTCGTTTTATATCATCACAAAAAACGAAACGAATTTACAAATGCATCAATTTTAGAAATCAGATGAAATGTTTAGCGCTGGAAAACACTTTTTGATCGATAAAAAGTGCATTTTATGTACATCTATATAGATCAGACCAAAATGAAGGACAAATGAGGATTGAAGAGGGACAGAGGGACATTTCTCCAAATCAGGGATAGTCCCTTAAAATCAGGGACAGTTGGGAGCTATGCTGAATGCACTTCAACAAAGGTCACAAAAAAATTATTGATTCACATATTTATCCTTCCTGTGCATCAATTTTGCAACAGAACTGCAAAAAGGGGTGTGATGCTGTTATATTTTATGAGGTCTGTCTTAAAAATAGTGGGCAACCCTGAAGCAAGTTGCTTCCTACTAACTTACTCTCTTATCTTTTGTAGAACTCGGGTTCATAACAAGCTCCTTAACTTTTGGACAAGCAGTGGGACAAGGCAGGGATGGGTTTTGTTTTTCATTGTCTACAGAGTTAATTTTGGCAGAAAATTCATATTTAATTGTAGGCCCCTTTCACACTGGGGAGGGAGGTATGGTGGCTTTACCGTTGGGCCGCTAGCGGTGCGGTTTTACCCTGCTAGCCGGCGAAAAAGGGTTAATACCGCCAACATGTGCCTCTGCACATACTAACCGATCGTTAGTATGCAAAAGCATCGGTTAAAAGGCCGCGCATGCTCAGAATCAAGTCGACACTTGAACTTCGTTTTTTTCAGCACGTCGCTGTGTTAAAACACGTAAACGTCACCGCGTACTGATACGATCGTTTTTTTTAACTGATGGTGTGTAGGCACATTAGTCCATCAGTCAGCTTCATCGGTGAACCGATGAAAACAGTCCGTCGGACCGTTCTCATCGGATGGACTGATCGTGTGTACACGGCCTTAGTCTGTGAAATTAACACTGGTGCTTTACTGAACAAACTTCTTGTTATTTAGCTGCAAATATCAAAAGCTTTACCAGCACATTTAGGATACATTTATTTTTATTTTTTAGGACTGAACTAATGAACTACATATTAAAAGGTCCACTGTAAAGCTAAATTGAGGACCTCATACATTATAGTAAATTAAGTTTATTGTTTAAAGTGTTGCTAAACCCACAACAGTAAAATTAGTCTGTATATGCAGTAAAGCATATGCTTATTTTACTCACTGTGGAACCTAAGGAGTTAATCTTCTGCATTGTGTAAAAACGCTGTTCTATCTTGTATGCACAGATCCTCCTCTTCTTCCACTGACTCCAGAACAGGTACGGATAATACAGGGCTTTTGGAGTCAGGCTGCACAGGCTCAGTTTGTTTTTTTAGGAGAGTGCATGTGATCAGCACAGGTCCAATCTGCACTGTCCAGACAGAGGGTCAGGGGTCCTGGATCCTGATAGGACAGCTTAGTGCTCAAAACTCCTTATATAAGCTTTACCAGGAACTGATAGAATTTAAAAGATTGCTATATACTGCTGATTAGAAAAGGTATTTAGCAGTTAATACTTAATAAAATAATTACATTTCCATGTTCTGTGGGAGATATAGTAAATGCAGGGTCCTGGGTTTAGTAACACTTTAAGTTTATTTAAGTTGATTGTGTAAACCCTAATGCCGCGTACACACGATCACTTTATGTGATGAAAAAAAACAAAGGCCCAGATTCACGTAGATCGGCGCATTATCGGTCCGGCGTAGCGCACCACTTTTCCGTTAGACTTGCGCAATCTAGCCGCGTAATCCCGCGATTCACGTAGCTTTTCCGCAAGAAATTGCGCAAGCGTAAGGTTTTTTCCTGAGGCGTAAGGAGGAGTAATACAAATTGGGAGGGACGTGGGCGTGTTACATTGAAATGAGCCGTGACCCCATGCAAATGAAGGGCCAGCCGGCTCGCGCATGCGCGCTTGAAGGAGACCATGGTCAGCTCCGATGTGCGCATGCTCACAACTCGGGAGCAGCGCAATCAGTGAAATTGGAAATGGACTAGGGCAACTTTATGAACTACGCAGACAGCATAAATAGACAGACACAAATGCACTTCCTTTGCAAAAATACATCCCTTTGTATCCCTCCCTCTACAGCAAGGTGCTTTTGTTTGTTTGTGACGTGTCTTTGAGATATTTGGGGACTGTTTTGCAGAGTGATTTTTGTCTTTTATGTGTTTTCTTTGTTGTTATTTTGTTTAAATTATATTTTTGCTGGGCATTTTTTATTTTTGCTCGTCATTTATTTAATTTTTTTGGTTCTGTTTGTGTATGATTTTGGAATGTGGGGGTGATATTCCTGCGGGAAAAGGGGTGTCACCCTCATTTGTGGTGGAGAAGTGATCCCCAGGTCTGTGTGAATGGTGTATGAATGCACAGTGACATAATTGGAGCCGTGGCATGGCGTTGCAGCTCACAAGTCCTGCATGGTGGACTGGTGCCAATCCAATGTGATGAGGATGTGGGGTGTGTGTGCTAGGGACCACAGTGGTGTGCATGCATGCATTCTCATTGTGCCATGATTAATGTGTGTGTTTAACGTGCAAAGATGCATAATGTGAGCTGGCATGAGATGGGGTCATGAGATGGGGTACCAGTGCATATGCAGAGTCACCTTGAAGGGAAAAGACAGGAGGATGTTAGTCATGCATGTGCCACTTGTGAGGTGTGCATCACGGGAGGGGATAGTCATGCCTGACTCCCATGTCACTCACCAACCAGCCAGCTGTCCCCATACATGTTCTGTTCGAAATCTGTGGGGATGGGGCTCTGATTGTATATGTAGCTGTCATGGGTGTCATGGGTGGTGCCATGTGTTGGGTTGCTGATGTCCTCCTGCAAGGTTGTGGTAATTCCATGATGGCATGAGGGGTGAATCTGAAGATGCGAGACACCTCAGAATCACTCATGCCAAAGATGTCTATGCGTGTGTGATATATCAAGTGAAGAGTGAGGGGCTTGTATCAGATAAGAATATTGTATTCGATTAATTTAAATTGTAAATTTTATATAAGCAAATAAAAAAAAAAAAAAAACATCTCCCGTGCCCTCCTTAGTGCCCTCCTCCGTGCCCTCATCCTTCTTTGTTCATCTAAAGTCAGTAGTATAGCTATGCGCGACGATGCCCCTGGCATGTTGGCATACTGATTGTTGGGCAACACGTGTGACTGCTGAACTCCTCACTAACAGTGTTGCTTTATCTGACAAGTAGACTTTTTTTCAAAATTTAGACCAGCTTTTAGGTCCTCTAACTTTAGACAGGACATTTTGCTGTTGCGCACATCGCGTAGCCTGCGCAGCAACTGCGTTTTTTTGTGAATCCCCGTAACTCCCTCATTAGCATATTTGACTAGCAAATCAATGGTGTGTCTAGCGCAGTTTTGCGCGAAGGGAAGCGAATGTCTAACTCAATTACGCCGGACCAAAAAACGTAGATTTCTGGCGTATATTGTTTTGTGAATCGCGTGCAACTATACGCACGCGCACATTTAGACTTACGCACGCGTAACAGCAGTTGCGCACGCGTAATCGCTCTGTGAATCTGGGCCAAAGTTTTTAAAAACGTCAATTTAAATGACCATGTGTGGGGGAAAACGTTGTTTTATGTCTTGTGAAAAACGAAAAAAAAAAATTGAAGCATGCTTAAATTTTTTGTGTCGTTTTTGAAAACGTCGTTTTTTGTTTCACAAAAACTCACCGTGTGTAGCAAAAAACTTCTTTAAAATTACGTTTTTCAAAACTACTGTTTTTAAATATTTTTTTCCATTGATACATGTTCCCTGGGGCAAGACCCGGGTTCTCAAAGATGTTTTCACAGGCAAACTATAGACACCCAGCAGGTACAATATTTAACCACTTAAAGACCCCCGCACGCACATATACGGCCACAGAATGGCACGTACAGGCACAAGGGCGTAAATTTACGTCCCCGCCTGAGTGCGGTTCGGGGGTCCCATCGGGACCCCCTCCGCGGCGTGCGGGGGTCCCCCTACCTCTGGGAGCGATCCGGGATCTGCGGGCGGATGTCCGTGATATCCGCCCCCCCCGCGATCGCTCCCAGCCAATGGGAGCTCGCTCCCAGCCTGTCACTTCCTCCTCCTGTGTTTACACAGGAAGGAGGAAATGATGTATTCTCTCATCGCAGCGCTGTTTCCCAGCGCTGCTGATGAGAGAAGACATCACAAGTAAGTGTGCACCAACACAACACTGACACACACTCACATAGGCATATTAACCCCTTGTGATCGCCCCCCCCACCCCCCTGTCACAGTGTCACTGAATGCAGTGATTTAATCACTGCATTTAGTGTCAGTGTGACAGGCAGTGTAAAAAACAGTTAGTGTTAGGTTCAGGATAGCCCCCCCACCCCCCCTAATAAAGTTTTAACCCCCTGATCACCGCCCTAGTTAACCCTTTCACTCCCTATTGCCAGCGTCACTAAGCGATCATTTTTCTGATCGCTGTATTAGTGCCGCTGTTCCCGCTAGGTAGCTATTTTTTTTTATTGCGATTTTTTTTTTTACTAAAGACATGTGGCTAAATAAATTTTGGCCTAAATGTTTGACTAAAATTTAGTTTATTTGATTTTTTTTTTAACAAAAAGTAAAAAATAGTGGTTTTTTTTCAAAAATGTCGCTCTATTTTTGTATATAGCGCAAAAAATAAAAATCGCAGAGGTGATCAAATACCACCAAAAGAAAGCTCTATTTGTGGGAAGAAAAGGACGCAAATTTTGTTTGGGAGCCACGTCGCATGACCGCGCAATTGTCTGTTAAAGCGACGCAGTGCCGAATCGCAAAAACACCTTGGGTCATTTACCAGCGTATTGGTCCGGGTCTTAAGTGGTTAAATACATTTTTCATTTTTTTTTTTAATTTAAGCATCATTAAAATCACTACTCCTGATGCAGGAGCAGTGATTTTAATAATGCTGAAATAAATAAAAAAATTATGAAAAATTCCTTTAAATATTGTACCTGCTGGGTGTCTATACCTGTGATAACGTCTTTAAATAACACAATCACCTGCCTGCCAATAAATTAGGAAGAACTGATCTAGCTAAGGTATACAGTGTATAAATATATGTACAACACCTGGGATGTATATATATCCTCTACACACTGTAACATTAACTGACTAGCCTGCCTGCCTTCCTGCCTGCCTGCCTGCTCTATCTGCCTGCAAAAAATGACACTCTCTCTGTCTCTCTCTGTTCTCTGTTAACTGCCGCAATACACTACACAAGGCCGCCCTGCAGGCGGCCTTTTATAGTGTGGGGCGTGTACTAAACTCCCTGAGCCATAATTGGCCAAAGCCATCCTGGCTTTGGCCAATTATGGCTCTCCGTTTCTGGCGTGCTGTGATTGGCCAAGCATGCCGGTCATAGTGCATGCTTGGCCAATCATCAGCGCGCAATGCCGCAGTGAATTATGGGCCGTGACGCGCCACTCGAATTTGGCGCGAATGGCCCATAACGTTCGAATTTCGACGAACGGACGATGTTCAAGTCGAACATACGTTCGAATATAACGCAAGCTCATCCCTATTCTCTAGTCTTAAACTCCTTCCTGTTCTAGAATGAGAACATTGCTTAACCACTTCAGCCCCGGACAATTTGGCTGGTCAAAGACCAGTCCACTTTTTGCAATTTGGCACTACGCCGATTTAACTGACAATTGCGCGATGTCGTGCGATGTGGCTCCCAAACAAAATTGATGTCCTTTTTTTTCCCACAAATAGAGCTTTCTTTTGGTGGTATTTGATCACCTCTGTGTTTTTATTTTTTTGCGCTATAAAGAAAAATAGAGCAACAATTTTGAAAAAATTTCAATATTTTTTTACTTTTTGCTATAATAAATATCCCCCAAAAATATATAAAACAACTTTTTTTTCCCTCAGTTTATGCCAATATGTATTCTTCTACATATTTTTGGTAAAATATTCGCAATAAGCGTTTATTGATTGGTTTGTGCAAAAGTTATAGCGTCTACAAAATAGGGGATAGTTTTATGGCATTTTTATTAATATATATTTTTATTTTGACTGAGTCATTATGGTGGACACATCGGACACTTTTGACACCATTTTGGGATCATTGTCATTTTTACAATGATCAGTAGGGATGAGCAGAACTCCCCCAGTTTGGTTCGCATCAGAACCTTCGAACAGACCGAACGTTCGCCCGAACTTTAAAACCCCATTAAAGTCTATGGGACTCAAACTTTCTAAATCACAGTGCTAATTTTAGAGGCTAATATGCAAGTTATTGTCCTTAAAAGGGGTTGGGGATCCGGGTCCTGCCCCAGGGAACATGTATCAATGCAAAAAAAAGTTTTAAAAACTGCAGTTTTTTCGGAAGCAGTGATTTTAATGATGCTTAAAGTGAAAAAAAAGTGAAATATTCCTTTAAATATCGTACCTGCTGGGTGTCTATAGTATGCCTGTGAACTGGCACATGTTTCCCGTTTCTAGAACTGTCCCTGCACAAAATGACATTTCTATAGGAAAAAACTAATTTAAAACTGCTTGCGATTTTAATGTAATGTCTGGTCCCAGCAATATGGATGAAAATCATTGATAAAAATGGCATGGGTACCCCCCCCCCCCCCCCAGCCCATTACCAGTGTGTAGCTCCAGCCGAAAAATAAATTTTTAAGCTATTTGGAAAACATAGGGAAGGGTTATTACTTATGTAACATTTGTTTTGCTGTCTGTGCACCTGTTCATAAGATTTCACCTCACTTTCTGTCCCAATGACAAAAGTTTTTTGGAAAATGTGGGTTTTTTAGTGAAACAAGGATTGGTGATAAAGCATCAGTGGAGAGGAGACACCTCTTACAGGAAAGAATTCCCCTTCCTATGGGCAGATTTCCTCTCACTTCCTGTTGTCTCCTTCGGTTTGCAAGTAGGAGTCGTTTGTAAGTTGGATGTTTGAAAGTAGGGGCCTGCCATACATACTCTGCAGAAATTTGGGCCTTAGGTGTTGGTGTTGCCACAACACTGTAAGCCCTCACAGTTAGTCTTGGTGGGCGCTGGAACGCCCTGCTGTGACCTATTATATTAAGAATTGTAATTACATGCCACTGTTGAACAGTGGTAGAAAAATTGGGCCTTTGGTGGTGGTGGTGGAGCTGGTGCCACAACACTGTAAGTCCTCACAGTTACTCTTGGTGGACGCAGGAATGGGCCCTGCTGTGAAATATTAGATCAAGAATTGTAATTACATGCCCCTGTTGAACAGGGGCAGAAAAATTGGGCCTTAGGCACTGGTTCCACAACACAGCAACCCCTCACAGATACCATAGTTGAAGTGCAGGAATGAGCCCTGCTGCAAAGTATTGCAACAAAAATTGTAATTACATGCCCCTGTTAAACAGGGGGAAAAAATTGGGCCTTATGCACTGGTGCCGGTGCCACAACATAGCAACCTCTCACAGATACTTTAGTTGGTGCGCAGGAATGAGTCCTTCTGCAAAGTATTGCATCAAAAATTGCAATTACACGTCCCTGTTAAACAGGGGCAGAAAAATTGGGCCTTAGTTACTGGTGGCGGTGCCCAGAACCAAAAATGTTCTTACAAGCTATCAGCATGATAATTGAGGAGGAAGAGGATAGTCAATCAGCATAACAGGATACTCACTCAGCATAGGCAGTCTTGAAGGGATCTGACATTTCAAAAAAAAATATTTGGTCACATCAGCATCAGGTGCTTGGTAGCTGGTGGTGATCCAAGCCTCATTCATTTTTATGAAGGTCAGTCGATCGACCGAGTCGGTGGAGAGGTGCACCCTGTGATCGGTTACAAAGCCTCCAGCAGCACTGAATGGATGCAGGACAGGCAAGCAGCTCAATTGCATACTGTGCAAGCTCTGGCCAGTGATCCATCCTCAACACCAAGTAACCCAAGGGATTTTCATTGAGAAAGGTGTCCAAGTCTGATCTTGCCCCTAGGTATTCCCGCACAATGTAAAACAGATGCTGGTGATGATTGCTGGAACCGGTCATACCTTGGGGCTGCGGACTAAAAAATTGTCTGAACACATCGGTCAGATGGCCACCTTCTCCACCGCTCCTTCTTTGACTGGCCGAAGCCTCAGCAACATGTTGTCCGGGACCAGGATTTTGTAACCTCCCAGTCTCTGGGAACACGTTGCACAGGCCTTTCTGCAAGGCCTCCTGAAGATGTTTCTTCCTCTGCTCCCTCTGCGCTGGCAAGATAAGGTCTGCAACCTTACCCTTGTAACGTGGATCAAGGAGGGTTGCCAGCCAGTAATGATCCCTCTCCTTGATAGCACGAATTCAAGGATCCTTCCGCAGGCTTTGCAGAATCAGGGAGGCCATGCAGAATAGGTTTGCCGAGGCATTCGGTCTGGAGTCCTCTGGGTCACTCAGGACGACATGATCCGCAGCCACCTCCTCCCAGCCACGTACAAGTCCATGGGTTTCTTGGGACTGTAATTGATCACTTGAAGACTGCTGGTGATGCTGAGTGCTAGGCTCCACCTCCATGCTGACACAATCCCCCTCCTCCTCCTCTTCCTGTGTGATAGGCGGCAAGCAGGAGTACTGTCTGGATAAAGGGGGCCTTGAGAGGTAAGGAAGTCCTCCTCTTCCTCCCTCTGTTCTGCCTCAAGTGCCGTAGTGAACGTAGAGTTCCACCTGGTGGGCATGTCACAGATTAGGCGGTTCTTGGGCAGGTTGTATTCCTTTTGGAGGTCAGCCAGCCGAGCACTGGCATTATATGGCCGTCTGAAATGCACAGAGTTTCCTGGCCTGCTTCAGGACATCCTGTAAGCCCAGGTACCTGCCCAAAAACCTCTGCACCACCAAGTTAAGGACGTGAGCTAAACAGGGCACATGGGTCAGTTGTCCCTGTCGGAGGGCAGACCGGAGGTTGGTGCCATTGTCGCAAACCACCATTCCTGGTTTAAACTGGCATGATGTCAACCACCTCTGAGCCTGCCCCTGCAGAGCTGACAGAACCTCTGCCCCAGTGTGGCTTCTGTTCCCCAAGCACACCAGCGCAAGCACCGCATGGCATCTTTTTGCCTGCGTACCTGCGTAGCCCCTTGAACACCTATGGAGCACCGCTGGTTCGAAGACAAATCAGGACAGGAAGAGGCCATGGAGGAAGAAGAAGAGGGGTGGAGGAGAGAGGTGTGTCACAATCACCAGTAGTAGCACTTTGGAGGCTTGGTGGCAGAACAACCTCCAACACTACTGTACCTTGTCCTGCATCCTTCCCAGCTGCCAGCAGTCACCCAATGACCCGTGAAAGATAGGTAACGTCCCTGTCCATGCCTGCTGGACCATGAGTCGGCGGTAATATGCATCTTACCGCTGACCGCCTTTCCACATGCCGGTATAGAGCTGGAATCGCCTTCCATGCAAAAAAGTGGCCACTGAGGTACCACACATTCCACAAACTCACAGACAGGGCAGAGTCTACCAACTGAAAAGGCAGCAGTTGAAGTGCTAGCAATTTAGCCAAGCTAGCATTCAACCGCTGGGCATGTGGATGGCTGGTAGTGTTGAGCAGAATATGCCATATTCGATTTCGCGATATATCTCGAATATATAGTCGAATATTCGAGATATATTCGCTAAATACGAATATTCGTGATATTTTTTGGAAATGAAATGATTGCGAATTTTCGCTATCGCGAATGCGAATGCGAATTGCGCATGCGAATTGCGAATGCGAATATTCGAGAAATGCGGAATGGAGCACTCTGATTGGCTCAGAATATTCGTGATATTTTATAATACAAAATAATTGCGAATATTCGAGAAATGCGGAATGGAGCACTCTGATTGGCTCAGAATATTCGTGATATATTACAATACAAAATAATTGCGAATATTCGGCAAATGCGGAAGGAGCACTCTGATTGGCTCAGAATATTCGTGATATATTACAATACAAAATAATTGCGAATATTCGGCAAATGCGGAAGGAGCACTCTGATTGGCTCAGAATATTCTTGATATATTACAATACAAAATAATTGCGAATATTCGGCAAATGCGGAAGGAGCACTCTGATTGGCTCAGAATATTCGTGATATATTACAATACAAAATAATTGCGAATATTCGGCAAATGCGGAATGGAGCACTCTGATTGGCTCAGAATATTCGTGATATATTACAATACAAAATAATTGCGAATATTCGGCAAATGCGGAAGGAGCACTCTGATTGGCTCAAAATATTCGTGATATATTATAATACAAAATAATTGCGAATATTCGAGAAATGCGGAATGGAGCACTCTGATTGGCTCAGAATATTCTTGATATTTTATCGTAATTTCGCAAAAATGCGAATGAGAAATTTATTGCGGAATTTCGACAGTAACACTCTGAAATCGAATATATGTGTTATTTTAGCTAAAAACAATATTGCGAATTTCTCGAAAATAATCGCGCGATATCGCTATTGCCGAATAATCGCATTGCGATTTTTCGGCAATATAAATTGATCGCTGCAGCTACTCGGCCCAAGGTCTCTAATCATACCAGCAATGCTTTTAGACGTCGATGGGGATCTCTAGGATGTGATCTGTTCTAAAAAATTTTTTTAAAAAATACGAATATTCGAAATAGCGAATATTCACCGCAAAATTCGCAATATATCGCGAATACTCGAATATGCCATATTCGAGCCGAATATTCGCAATACAAATATTCGTGAGCAACACTAATGGCTGGGAGCGAACTTCTTTTGGCGCTGCAGCAGCTGGGGCAGGGAAATTTGCCTGGTACAATCTGACATTGGTGTACTAATAGCAGATTGCCCGCAAGTACTTGGCTGTGACACACCTAATTCTACACCTTCATTCCTCTCAGTGCAGTCTTCAGAGAGGACTGAAGGTATAGTGGGGTTGGAGATCTCAGCTGATGAGGAGCAAGGAGAGGTCTGCTTTGTTCTTTGGTGTGGGTCTTTTAGGTACGCTTGCCAACGTACTGCATGGCAGGTCGACATATGTCTGATCAAGAATGTGGTGCCCAAGCAGGTGATGTTTTGGCCACGCGAGATGTGCTTGCAACATATTTTTCAAATAGCAGCCGTGCAATCTGATGCAGTCGTCTCAAAAAAGGCCCACACCAAAGAACTTTTGAAATAATGTGGAGAGACAGCAGCGCCCTGCACATGCGGAGCTCTGTGGTGTGATGCAGTCGGTGTGCTGCCCTTAAGCTGGCCCCTGGAGGGCATCCTGCCTTGTTGGAGATGTGCCTCCTCCTCCTCCTCATCTCTCCTCTCAGGCACCCACGTGGAGTCAGTGACCTCATCATCCCCTCCCTCCTCATCACTGGAGAAATCCTAGCAGTATGATGCAGCTGGGGGAACATGACTGCCAGATTGCTGTCCTTCTTGGGCACCCCCTCTCTCTGGGCTCAAGTTACTGCCTTCCTCTAGCTGGGTACCATCATCGGAGCCTTCAAAACACTGCACATCCTCCTGCAGCATGTACCCAACACTGTGGTCAAACAGTTGGGGGGACTCCTCAGGAGGACATGGTGGGGCTAGGGAAGGAGTCACTGATGCCATTGAGCAGAGGTAAGAGGCCGCGTTGGCAGCTACTTTGCCAGACAAAGTACCCTGATCCTGGGTGAGAGAGAATGAGGAGGATGAGGACGGCTTGGTCATCCACTCTACCAAGTCTTCGGCATGTTGCGGCTCAACACGGCCAGCTGCCGAAAAAAAGGACAAGCGTGTCCCACGGCCACTTGCTGCCTCTCCTTGTTGTCTTTCCAGACATACTAATGGCCTGCAGGGAGATGTAGCTGCACAAAGCTGGGATATATATATATATATATATATATATATATATATATATATATATATATAGATTATACTGCAGCTAGCAGAATCAACTGCCTGCCTGTAGTATTATTAGTAAGAGAACACCAGCAATTGTCTTCAGTTAGCTTTAGTTGCACACTGCGCAGCGGACACAGTACACTAACTGCCAATACTTGCAGATCCCTGCCTGTGGTATTATTATGAGAACACTAGCAATTGTAGTCAGGTAGTTTTAGGTGCACACTGTGCAGAGGACTGTAGCTGCTTTTAATATTAGAACACTTACCTGTCCAGGAATCCAGCTCTCGGGTGATGCCGCCACCATTTCGTGTAAGGGAAACCGGCAGTAAAGCCGGTCCCCACTGCGCATGCGTGAAGCGTGCTGCGCTTTGTGAATGGCCTGGTTGCGAGGGGAAGGAAGAGAGGGACAAACTTCCGTGTGACTTCGCCAGGGCAAAGTCACACGGGAGTGGGAGCGGGTACCTGTCAAAACCAGGTGCCTGCTCTCCCCCAAAAGGTGCCAAATGTGGCAGTGGAGGGGGGGAGCAAACAAGCAGAGTTTCCCCTTTTGGGTGGAGCTTCACTTTAAGTTCTTGTTACAATATATTTTCAGTGTGTGTTGGTTTTTGTTTTCTAAAAATAGCAATGATTGCTTTAATGTTTGAACTAACTATAGTTTCTTACCTGCAGTACAATGGAACATCGGACGGGCCTTACACAGTGTATAATGGCAAGAATGATATCAGTAAAGTATCCCTAATTACCACATATAAGGGAGCAAGGTAAATATTGTAGTATTCTTTGCTTTGTTTGCTACTAGATCTGTCAACATTTGTGAAGCTTAATGAACAACTATATTGTTAGACTGTTATAGGACTGAAAAAGTAAGGTGCCTTAAAGCTTCAGTCACATCTTCTACATGTAATGAAGGATTTCCCACATTGTGAAGGCAGCAGGATCCTGAAGAAGTGCCTGTCCTTTTCCTCTCTCTGAACTTCTGACACAGCAAAAGTTAACAGCTTTGGGTCCTCAGGCAGAACAGCATTACACATGGGACCTGTCTGTGCATGAGGGAGAGAATCCTGTGTCTGATTAGACTATTCCATATTCACAGATAGTGCTACAAGTGTAATCAATGAAAGAACTTGTCTCACTGAGGAGGAAGAAGGAGGGGTGTGTCCCCTTTGCACCATAAGTTGTTCTGCTTGAAGCTG
The DNA here is from genome assembly GCA_029574335.1 of Rana kukunoris. NCBI lineage: Eukaryota > Metazoa > Chordata > Amphibia > Anura > Ranidae > Rana > Rana kukunoris. The sequence goes on along the minus strand of CM056051.1, from coordinate 144,723,205 downwards.
TTAACTATTGCAGACCCTGAAGAGACAGGAAATCTTCATTGTAAGGAGGGCATCCCTGTAATGAAAAGTTCTACAGAATTCAGCAGCCTGCACAACATGGCCATACTTCATTACAGGTAAGTAATGCCACAAACGCTGTAGGATTTTTTTTTAGCTAAACTTCAGGTTATATAGTACCAGTTACTTACCGGTAGCTGGATTTCTACGAAGTCTTACAGGACGGCACCCTGAGAGTAGACTGGCTCACCTGACAGGAAACACAATCAAAATGAGGTTTAAAAGGCCCCACCCCTCCCGTGTGCCTCAGTTTAAGATAAGTAACCGCTCTTTAGAACACGGTATAGACAGAGACTAAGAAAAAGGAGGAATATAGATAGAAGTAAAAGGGAGGGAAGTAGGCCTGCCGTCCTGTAAGACTTCGTAGAAATCCAGCTACCGGTAAGTAACTGGTACTTTCTCCCTCGTCTTCCAGGACGGCACCCTGAGAGAAAAGCAAGTAATCTTCAGGCCTACCTTAGGGCGGGACCACCGTCTGTAAGACCTTCCTACCAAAACTCAGTGTAACGGGGTGACCCGTGACACCCAGAGACGTTGGAAGGATGAGAGATACTCTTGTGCCAGCAGCAGCAAAAACTCTTGGGTCGAAATCCACCCTGTGCCCTTTTGGGTATAGGGTGGCTAATAGTGAATCATAATTCATATTACATGAGATGGGACATTAATAATACTTCATATTGCAGGACTGAGATATCACAAGGAGTCATGATGACATGACCAGGTCAGCCAGTGAGTCATACCTTTTGTATAATTGGCTATTGAAATGTTAAGTGAGGTTGGCTCTTCAATGTGTGGACACATGCTTTTGAAAGGTGTTAATTCAGGTCTACAAGACCAGAGTGAGTCATACCTTTGTATAATATGCTATTGAAATACATGAAGGTGTTAGCTATTCACTGTAAAGACCTTCCGTTGAAGGTGTGGATTACACCCACTCTCACTGCCATTGTGTGATAAAGATGCGGTGCCGACCGGCCTTAGCTTACCTGAATGCCTTTTAGAGTGTGATTGAAGCCCCCCATGGTGTGAAGGGGGGTGGAGACTACATTGTCCTGTGATTAACTGTATATAAGAAGCTGAGAAATTACTAATAAATTGTCATATCTTTGGAAGAGAACGGAGCTCTGTCTCGTTTTATTCTGGGAAAAGATATGGATCGTGTATGCAATATTGTCGCAGTGTGTCAGATAAGCTTGTCGTGGTTGGATGGAAGGTTGTAAGCGGTGGTAACCGTTACACTCAGGTCTTGAGGAGACAGTAGTTCGACTCTATAATGTCTGATGAACGTATTCCGGCTGGACCAGGTTGCCGCTCTACAGATCTGCTCTATGGAAGCTCCTGCCCTTTCTGCCCAGGAGGTTGCCAGAGAACGCGTGGAATGAGCCTTAATAACAGGAAGTGGTTTACCTGCCTGTGTGTATGACAAGGAGATAGCCTGCCTAATCCATCTGGAGATGGAAGCCTTAGTTGCCTGTTGGCCCTTTTTCTGCCCTGAGAAATTAACTAAAAGGTGAGGGGAAGATCTGAACTCACTAACCCTCTCTAGGTAAACTAAAAGGCAGCGTCTTACATCCAGGCAATGGAAAGTGGCTTCCTTTTCATTGCTGGGATTTGCGCAAAAAGAAGGAAGTATAACTTCCTGAGACCTATGGAACCTGGTTGCCACCTTGGGAAGGTACAGAGGATCCTGAGTCAAAATAACCCTATCTTCAAAAACCCGTAGAAAGGGTTCTTTGATAGAAAAAGCATGCAAGTCTCCAACTCTCTTGGCAGACGTGATGGCTAACAAAAAAGTAAATTTAATCGTAAGAAATTTTACAGAAATGCTGTCTATAGGCTCAAATGGTGCCTTAGTCAGCTGTTCCAGGGCCAGGGAGAGGTCCCATGAGGGGACCCTGGAAACCTGCATAGGAGAAAGTCTGTCCCTAGCTGTCAGGAACCTCTTGATGAGGGGTTCCGCTGAGAGGCTCTTCTCCAAAAAATATGATAAAGCTGCCACTTGGACTCTAAGGCCGCGTACACACGAGGGGATATGTCCGCTGAAAACGGTCCGATGGACCGTTTCAGCAGACATCTCCGCTCGTGTGTATGGGCTAGCGGACAGATTTCTCCACCCGACAGATTTCAAAGCATGCTTTGAAATCTATCCGGTGGGAATCTGTCCGCCCGACATGTCTGCTGGTTAGTACACTTACCAGCAGACATGTCGGGTCCCACCGCCGCCGCGCCGCTGCCGAATGGATTCGGCGCATGCGCGGAAGTGTTTTACTTCCTGGTGCGGTGACGTGGCGGTGACGCGGCGGCGTCAACGTCACCGCCGCGTCACCGCGCCGTCCGGCGGCGGGGAATTTGATCCGATGGTGTGTACACGCCATCGGATCAAACTCCCGATCGGACATATCCGATGGAAATGGTCCGCGGACCGTTTTCATCGGATATATCCGATCGTGTGTACGCCGCCTTAGAGTTCTAGTAGCTAAGCCTAGTTCCACGCCATCCTGAAGAAACTCCAGGATGTCGGGAGTTTTGGGAGAAGAGATCTGCTTTGTGGTGCACCAACGCCAAAAGACTGTCCAGACCTTTGCGTAGATGTGTCTGGTGACATTCTTGTGGCTGGATAGTAGGGTATCTATGACTCTATCCGAGCAGCCCTTCCGCTGCAAGTTCCGCCTCTCAATAGCCATGCCGTCAGGCTGAAGAATCCTGGGTTCGCATGAGAGATCGACCCCTGCCGCAGGAGATCCGCTCGGAGAGGAAGGGGAAGCGGGGGAGCTAGAGACCAGAGCTTCAGAATGGGAAACCAGGATCTCCGGGGCCACCAAGGAGCAATTAGGATTAATTTTGTCTCCGCGGAGGCCAGCTTTTGTAAGACCCTTGGGATCAGATTCAGCGGGGGAAAAGCGTAAGCCAGACGGAAATCCCAGTCCTGGGCCAGCGCATCCACCCCCTGAGAACCCTGTCCCTGCACAAGGGAAAAGAATCTGTTCACTTTTCTGTTTTTCCTGCAGGAAAAAAGATCTATCTCCGGAACCCCGAACCGCCGACAGATCCAGTCGAAGGTTTTCTGGCACAATTCCCACTCCCCCTGAAAAATGGGTTGACGACTCAGAAAGTCGGCCTCCAGATTGGTGGCTCCCCTTATGTGGATTGCCTGAATAGAGGGTACTCTCTGTTCCGCCCAACCCAGGATCTCCAGGGAGAGTGTCAGGAGAGACTGGGACCTGGTGCCCCCCTGTCTGTTGAGAAAGGCGACTGTTGTAGCATTGTCGGAAAGGACCAGGACATCCTTGTCCTGAATTCTTCCTTCGAACGCCCTCAGAGCTTCTCCCACTGCCAGTAATTCTCGATAGTTGGAGGAGGTCCGCCTTTGATGAGGATCCCAGGATCCCTGAGCCCGTAGTTCTTGTACATGGGCTCCCCAACCCCAAGCACTGGCGTCCGTAGTGACCTTCAGTGGATCGGTCTGACTCCACGGACGGCCCTTCAGGAGGTTTTGGTGGTGGAGCCACCACTCTAGGGAGTCCTTGACTAGGATCGGAACCCTGACCCGGGAATCGAGAGTGTCTTCCTTACCGTTCCAGGCGGAGAGGAGGAACCTCTGAAGTGGTCTTGCGTGTAGTTGGGCCCAGGGGACCGCTGGAATGCAAGTGGTCATCCGACCCAACAGCTTCATGATCTCTCTGAGGGAGGGATTTTCTGTAGCCACTAAAGACCCGATCGTCGTCACAAGCCTCTGGAACTTCTCTTGGGGAAGAAACAGCTTATTTTCTCGGGAATCTATGATAACCCCCAGGTATACCTTCCGCTGTTTCGGAAGAAGGGAGTCCTTGACTAGGATCGGAACCCTGACCCGGGAATCGAGAGTGTCTTCCTTACCGTTCCAGGCGGAGAGGAGGAACCTCTGAAGTGGTCTTGCGTGTAGTTGGGCCCAGGGGACCGCTGGAATGCAAGCGGTCATCCGACCCAACAGCTTCATGATCTCTCTGAGGGAGGGATTTTCTGTAGCCACTAAAGACCCGATCGTCGTCACAAGCCTCTGGAACTTCTCTTGGGGAAGAAACAGCTTATTTTCTCGGGAATCTATGATAACCCCCAGGTATACCTTCCGCTGTTCCGGAAGAAGGGAGGACTTTTGCTTGTTGATTATCCAACCAAGCGACTCCAGAGTGGTCATGATGACGGTCAGGTCCGAAAGGAGCTGATCCTGACTTGGGCTGAAAAGCAGGAGGTCGTCTAGATAGGGGACGATGGAGATCCCCTTCAGATGTAGATGAGCCATTACCTCCGCCAGGATCTTCGTAAATACCCTTGGGCTGGAGGCCAGACCAAAGGGGAGGGCAGCAAACTGCCAGTGCTGAATTCCCTGTGCGGAGGCGAGGGCAAATCTCAGAAACCTCTGATGTCCCGAAAAAATCGGGACATGCAGGTAGGCGTCCCTCAAATCTATGGTTGCCATAAAGACGCCCTCTAACAAAAGACCCCTGAGGCTGTGAACACTTTCCATCCGGAATCTTTTGTAGAGGAGATGGGAGTTCAGAGGTCTCAGATTGATTATCAATCTGAACTTGCCGTCCGGCTTGGGAACCACAAAAATGTGGGAGTATACTCCCTGACCTTGTTGGTCTGGCGGGACTGGGATTATGACCCCCTGTTCTGCCAGACTTACAATATTCTGGGAGAGGCCTACGGCCTTGCTGGAGTCCCCCACCTTTGGTCTATCTTTACCAAAGGTCCAACGTCGACTGGTGGACTGTCTTTTGTCCGGGGCCGTAATCTTTCTCTGGCTGGGACGAAAGGACCGCTTCCTACTCTGCCTGGGTTTTGAAGGGAACTTATTCCCCTTCTCGGAAGACCTGGACAAAGCCTGATCTAAGGCTTCCCCAAACAAGAGGGAACCCTTGAAGGGGAGTGCACATAGGCGGCGTTTGGAGGCAAGATCACCCCTCCAGGTTTTTAGCCAGACGGCCCTCCTAGAGGCATTAATAAGGGCCCCGGTCTTGGCCGAGGCGCGAATGGTTTCCACCGCTGCGTCTGCCAAGTAGGCCATTGCCCCGCTAATAAGCTGGAGGGAATCTCGTATCTCCTTAGTCTTGGAAGAATTGGGGAGATGGTCTAGAAGTTTGGAAGTCCAGGCGTCGGCATTTCTTGCCACGCAGGCTGAGGCCAATGCAGGACCAAGGGCGGCTGCATTGGCTTCCCAAGCTCTACGGAGAGAAGTGTCGGTACACCTATCCATGGCATCCTTTAAACTGCCTGTGTCCTCAAAGGAAAGGTCTGACTGTTTTGAGACCTGTGCCAAGGAGGCATCAAGCTTAGGGACCTTAAAAAAGGTGTCTACTACCTCCGTTTTAAAGGGACAGCGGCGTTTCCAAGTTTTGAAACTTGGTAAGCTTTTTTCAGGTTCTGCCCATTCCCTGAGGATAATGTCCTTTAGTGACTGATGGACCGGAATGGTCATGGTTTGAGGCTTTATTAAACCCCTGTACATCCTGTCCTGGGCTGAGACCTGCTCTGCTGGTTCTTGAATATGCTCGGTAGCATAAACAGCTGCTAAAAGGCCCTCCATATCATCAGCAGGAAACATATATTTTCCTGTCCTGGCATCCTCCTCCTCCTCTTCCTCCTCCTCCGCCTGGCTGTCAACCAGGGTTTCACTACGTAAGGTTAACTCGGACTCCTCAGAATCCGAGGGGTACACTCTACGAGCCTGTAGTGGTACAAACGGATGAGAGGCAGAAGAGGATTCCTGGGAGGAGGGGCCCGGAACCGGAGAATCAATGTTTTTTCTATTTAGGGAAGATTGAAACTCCTTTAGGGTGGATAGCATTTCGGTCTGAACCGAGAGAAATTGCTTCATAATCTGTGAGGTCTCTTTCCCTGTTAGTTTACAGATGCACTTAGAACAGAATGGCTTGTTATGTTCAACTGGTAATTTGTCACTACAATTGCCACATCTCCTAACACGCTTAGGAGGCTTAGCCACTCTGCTGGACTCCCCCTGGGCAACAGGGTCTTCACCTAAACATATCAGGGAGAAACATATGCCCATTAGCCCTCAACCTCTCAGGATTAGGGGAGGGGGGGGGGGGGGGTTGTTTTGGAGATAAAAACCCCCCTACGAAAAAGGAAGGACTCACCCTTGGTGGTTTCCTCTGCAGCCATAGGAAAACGGCGGTCCTCCTCCATAGTAGCGTCTTGTGCCGAGGAAAGGTCTTCCATGAACACACTCTGAGGCCGCCAGGCCCCTCTATCTCCCAGGCTGCTTTATAGTGCGCCCCGATCGCCTGCAGCGTTTGTCCGGTGGGGGCCGCCATCTTGCCGCGCGGGAGCGGAATGACGTCACGGCGCCGTGCGCGTCATCAACAGGCGCCCGGCCTAACTACCCGCCATGCGGTCCAGCAAACCCCCGGACTAAGCCAGCAGGACTGTGGCCGCTAGGGGGAGCGTGCGCGCCGCCGGCGGCCGGCGTGCGCCCCGCTCGCCCCCGAGTCCTGTGCGCGTGCTTGGTGGGCACGATCGCCGCCAGGCACACACGATCCCTCGTTACAGAGCGAGGACCGGGAGCTATGTGTGTAAACACCCAGGGGGAAGTCACTGATCTTCTGTTCATACATTGTATGAACAGAAGATCAGCATTTTCCCCGCTGACAGGACCGGGAGCTATGTGTTTACACACCCCCCCCCCCATACAGTTAGAGCACACCCAGGAACACATTTAACCCCTTCCCCGCCCCCTAGTGTTAACCCCTTCACTGCCAATGGCATTTTTATAGTAATCCAATGCATTTTTATAGCATTGATCGCTAAAAAAATGCCAATGGTCCCAAAAATGTGTCAAAAGTGTCCGAAGTTTCCGCCATAAGGTCGCAGTACTGATCACCGCCATTACTAGTAAAAAAAATAATAATAAAAATGCCATAAAACTACCCCCTATTTTGTAAACACTATAACTTTTGCGCAAACCAATCAATAAACGCTAATTGCGATTTTTTTGGGCAAAAAAAATGTAGAAGAATACGTATCGGCCTAAACTGAGGAGAAAAAAAAAGTTTTTTTTATATATTTTTGGGGGATATTTATTACAGAAAAAAGTCAAAAATATTGCATTTTTTTTCAAAATAGTCGCTGTATTTTTATTTATAGCGCAAAAAATAAAAACCGCAGAGATGATCAAATACCACCAAAAGAAAGCTCTATTTGTGGGAAAAAAAAGGACGCCAATTTTGTTTGGGAGCCATGTCACACGACCACGCAATTGTCAGTTAAAGCAAAGCAGTGCCGAATCGCAAAAAGTGCTCTGGTCATTGGGCAGCAATATGGTACGGGGGTTAAGTGGTTAAAGAATCACTAAAGGAATTTTTTTTTTAGCTAAATAGCTTTCTTTACCTTACTGCAGTCCTGGTTTCATGTCCTCATTGTTAATTTTTGCTTTGAAGTTGCTGTAATTCTGCTCTGATGTCCACACTTCCTGCTTGTCTGGCTCCTTATGAAAAATCTCATGGCAGCGTTTCACTGTGGTCCAAGCTGTGTGTCTCAAACTCCTCAGAACCAATCAGATTCATTTTAAAAACAAAACACTGCCCTGTATTTGTTTGTTTTTGTTCTGTGTCTCTCTCTACTTCACAGAAACATGAAACCAGTTTAAAAACTAAAGTGAAACTAGTGGCACATTATATGATTCATGCCTTTACACGCACATGAACTTTAATGGCATCCCAGTCTTAGTCCATAGGGTTCAATATAGAGTTGGCCCACTCTTTGCAGCTATAACAGCTTGAACTATTCTGGGAAGGCTGTCCACCAGGTTTAGGAGTGTGTCTATGGGAATGTTTGACCATTCTTCCAGAAGCACATTTGTGAAGTCAGGCACTGATGTTGGACGTGAAGGCATGGCTCACAGTCTCCACTTTAATTTATCCCTGGAGAGTGGAGCCATCTTTGGTCCCTTGGTGGTGGGACAGCATATCGGGAATCCAGATGAACTTAAATATTATATTGCACAAGTTATTATGAACTATAAACTAGGAGGAAGGAATTATTTTGTATAACATTTGTAAAGCTTTTGTTTTGTGTTCAGGACATCACTTTTGCAAATTATGCTCCTGTATACAGTAGTTTAGGGATTGTTTACTTATTAGCACATTGCACTTTAACACTACTACACAGCCCAGGAGAGACGGGGGCTGTCCAGTTTCACTTTTAGGATTGGGTTTGTCAGCCTCTGACAGGCGACACGAACTTGGATTGCTTTTCAGGAGCATATACATGATCTTTTGGATATAGGATCATTTACTCACTGTTCATTTTATTCACGCCTTATTTTGATTTTGTGGGAGGTTAAATCTCATACACAAAAGAGGGGTAGAGAAATGAAGCGCCACCTAAGTGCAGTATTAAAGAGGTTCTTTTAATGACACATTGTACAAAACACACTTACAAGAAGGTAAGGAAAGAAGGCTCATCTGTAACATCCTGTAGTCCTCATCCTGGATCCATGGGCTGCTTAGAAGTAAAGATAGCAGAATGTGTTGAGTCTTTAGGCTTGTCCTGTGGCCATCAGGATGAGGCCTGTTCCAGCATCACGGGTCATGTGACAGGTCACGTGGTTACTTCCGAGGAACACTTCCAGGAGGAGGGTCAGACAGGGAGGACAAAGGCTGATTGGGCTCGGAGCCACTGCTCCTTCAATTGGCTTCTGACACATTGTACAAAACACACTTACAAGAAGGTAAGGAAAGAAGGCTCATCTGTAACATCCTGTAGTCCTCGTCCTGGATCCATGGGCTGCTTAGAAGTAAAGATAGCAGAATGTGTTGGGTCTTCAGGCTTGTCCTGTGGCCATCAGGATGAGGCCTGTTCCAGCCTTACGGGTCACGTCACGGCTCACGGGTCACGTGACAGGTGACAAATGGACTAATCACCATACCCCTACCACACATGTACTTTGTATCTGCGCTGACAGTTACCTTTCCTATTAAATCTCATACACAGCCTAAGGGCTGCACAATATTCACACAGAACGCTAGGAGTGCGGTGATATGTCACCTAGTGTGCCGTAAGGTGCTGACACTCTTGTAGCCCTTAGGCAGCGCCACTACCCCTATTACACATTCTTTATTATTTTTTCTGGTTCCTATCTTAGGACACTTGAAAGGGGATCAGAGGCCATTTTTTTTCATTTTGCGTGGATATTATTAAATAATCATTAATCATCTGAATTGTTTTAGTTTTAGTCATATTTTTGATTGCTAAAATAATGGTAATTTCGTCTGGGAAAATATTTTAGTTGAAGAAATTAACACTGCTTGCAGGACTCTCCTAGACAAATTTTCCTCATAAACATTGCTTTTTTTTCAGGGGGAACTCAGTTCCACCACCTCTGGCTCAGACCCTTTGTTGCCTGCTCACCACAATCACTTGTAAACACAGAAGTCTGGTTTCTGTGTTTACAAGTAACTGCTCTGCACTCTGTGTGTAACCCCCCTGAACTCTGCACTCCTTCACAACACAGGAACCTACCCATGTAGTCTGGCACAGCCTACTGCTGGGCAGACACTGCTGGTCATACAGCAGAGAAACAAAAGTCTTTTTGATTTTTATCACACAGAAAAATCAACAACCACCTCACCTCTTCAGAAGTCTTTCTGACTGCTCTCCTTAACTCAAAAAGCCTTAGGATGCAGCAACCAGTAGTCATCCTTTGGATAACTTATAGAAGCCTTTATTGCCTCATTCTGAACAGCTGAAGTTTTCCAACGCTTTCTGGCTATTTCTGCAGCCGACACCTAATAGTAATTGGTGAATTGTCTAAACAAGGCAGAAATGTATCTCCCGTCTGTGACAACACCCACAGATTTACCAGACTTCCTGTCACATACCCCCCCTCTTGTTTCAACCCTAAGCTTGGGACACAGGTTGCTAGGTTTGCATGCACTCGGGACAACACATCTGCATTCCACATTTTAACACCGGGGCGATGCGTTAACACAAAACTAAATTCCTGGAGGGCCAGGATCCACCTATTTATTCTCCTATTGGTCTCTTTGATCTGTGCCATCCACTTCAATGGGACATGATCCGTCACCAGTTTAAACTGTCTACCCACGAGGTAGTACCGGAGAGAATCCAAAGCCCATTTCACCGCCAAACACTCTTTCTTAATGGTGGCATAATTCTCCTCATGGGCCTTCAACTTTCGGCTGAGGTACATAACAGGGTGTTCCTCCACCTTGATAATCTGGGACAGTGCAGCTCCTAACCCCACATTTGACGCATCTTTCTGAACCACAAAGTCCCGTGAAAAATCAGGCGAATTTAAAAATGGCTGACTACATAAGGCCTGTTTTAAAGCCTAAAAAGCTGTTTCTGCTTCGGGAGTCCATTTGGTCATGACAGACTCCTTCCCTTTGATCAAATTGGTCAGGGGAGCAGCCTGTGAGGCAAAATGGGCGATAAAGTGGCGATAATAACCCACGATCCCCAAAAATGCACAAACTTGTTTCTTGTTGGTGGGACGTGGCCAATCCTGAATAGCCTCAACTTTGTTTATTTGGGGCTTGATTAGACCTCTTCCAATGGTATACCCCAGATACTTCTCCTCTTCTAGCCCAAGGGTAAATTTTTTTGGATTGGCTGTAAACCCGGCTTTCCAGATGGAATCCAACACAGCCTGAACTTTTGGCAAGTGTGATTCCCAATCCGCACTGTGGATGACCACATCATCGAGGTATGCAGCAGCATAGGCTCGTTGAGGTCAAAGGTCTTATCCATGGTGCGTTGAAATGTGGCAGGAGCATTTTGTAACGCAAAAGGCATCCTCCGATATTGGAAAGATCCGTCTGGAGTTACAAATGCTGTTTTTTCCCTGGCCGACTCCGAGAGAGGAATTTGCCAATAACCCTTGGTCAGGTCTAACGTCGTCATGTACCAGGAAGTGCCTAGGCGATCAATCAGTTCATCTATGCGGGGCAAAGGATAGGTGTCAAACTTAGTGATTTTATTCAGGCGGCGAAAGTCATTACAAAACCGCCAACTTCCATCTGGTTTGGGCACAAGACAATGGGACTGGACCAATTACTATTTGACTCTTCGATCACCCCCAGCTCAAGCATTTTTTTTACTTCCTGGCGAATTGCCTCTCGCCGGGCTTCTGGAATTCTATAAGGCTTCAACTTGACCTTCTCCCCTGGTGTGGTGATAATGTCATGCTCAACCCCGGAGACCCAACCTGGCAAATCTGAAAACTTCTCCCTATTACGGAGCACAAATTCTTTATCCTCCTGTCACTGAGTTTTGGACAGAGTCTCCGCTATCCCAACTTCAGGGACAGCCAGGTTAAATGGAGCAGAAAATCGGGTAGTCTCAGCAACCAAGGACTCTCTATCCTTCCATGGTTTCAAAAAGTTCACGTGATATATCTGCTCAGGTTTTCGTCTTCCCGGTTGGCACCACCCCCATTTTCTCCAACACTTCATAAGGACCCTGCCATTTGGCTAGGAATTTACTTTCGACCATGGGGACCCGCACCAACACCCTCTCACCAGGTGCAAAGGAATGGACCTATGCCCAACGATTGTAAATCCTCTGTTGAGCCAACTGTGCTTGGGCTAAATGTGCCTTCACAATCGGCATCACTTGGGCTATTCTATCTTGCATTTGTGCCACATGTTCAATGACACTTCGATGAGGGGAACTCTCACTTTCCCACATTTCCCTGGCAATGTCTAGGAGGCTCCGGGGGTGCCTCCCATACAGTAGCTCAAACAGAGAGAACCCTGTGGACGATTGGGTAACCTCTCTTATGGCAAACATCAGATAAGGGAGCAGATAATCCAAGTTCTTTCCGTCTTTATCCACCACCTTCCTCAACATTTGTTTTAAAGTTTTATTAAACCTTTCCACTAACCCGTCTGTTTGAGGGTGATATACTGATGTACGTAATTGGGTCACTTTCAGGAGTTTACAAAGTTCTTTGGTCACCCTAGACATAAACAGGGGGTTCCCTGATCAGTTAGGACTTCCTTAGGAAGACCCACACGGCTGAAAACCTGAACTAACTCTTTGGCAATGGTTTTAGCAGAGGTGTTTCGGAGAGGAATCGCTTCTGGGTAACGGGTGGCATAGTCCATTATTACCAAGATGTGCTGGTGCCCTCTAGTGGACTTCAGTAAGGGGCCAACCAAGTCCATGGCGATCCTCTCAAAAGGGACCTCGATAATTGGCAGGGGTACCAACGGACTGCGGAAGTGTGGCATGGGTGCAGTAATCTGACACACTGGACAGGAAGAGCAGTACAATTCCACTTCCCCAGTGATCCCAGGCCAATAAAACCTCTGGGTGATTCTCTCCCGGTTTTTTTCTGCTCCCAAATGTCCCCCAAGAATGTGCCCATGGGCCAGTTCCAAAACCATCTTGCGGTACGGTTTAGGCACTACCAGGTGCTCAATGGTCTCCTCTAACCTATGTGACACTCGATATAACAGGTCCCTTTCAATAATGAAGTAAGGGAGGGTAACCCTCTCATCAGGGTTAACTAACTCTCCATCTATCTTCACTACATTCTCCCGGGCTCTTAGCAATGTGGGGTCCCTCAATTGCTCAGTGATAACATTTTCTCTGTGCACCTCAAGGTCATCAAACCCTATCGGCCACTGTTCCTCTTCTGAGGTAGCAGGCTTCTCCCTAGGGACTGGTGTTTCCCCTGCTAAGACTGAGAACGGAAACTCAGCAGAATCCTCACAGTTAGCGGATTCTGGAGTAGATGTTTCAGGCTCAGTAGAACCACTTACTGGGGAATCTCAGCAATCCCAGAGCTCTCAGAACTTTGGGAAATCCCTTCCCACAATGTCATTTGGCAGTTGGGGAACTAAACCCACTTGGTGACACAAGTTACCGAGGGACGTTTCAAAGGAAACCGTAGTCACCGGATATTCTCGAGTGTCCCCATGTACACAAATTACAGCCATTTTCCTAGGATGTAAGGTTTTTTCCCACCACTAGATCACTTTTCACTAAGGTGACCAGGCTACCTGAATCCAACAATAACACAACATCTTTACCATCTAAGCACATTCTACATAAAGGTTTCTCATTCCCCCTTACTGCAGTGCATGTGGTTGCAAAGAGGGACGGCGTCTCTCTGTCAGAAAGTCACACTGCATGGGTTCATCAACCGCTGGGCAAACCGCTGCTACATGTCCCTCTTCCCAGAAATGGAAACAAATCAACCTTCTGGTCCTCTCCTGTGGGATGGGTCATCCAGGCCGCTCTCGCCAAATATTAGCAGCAGTCGCGATAATACCTCTAGTTGCTCTTTGGTCCTTCTCTCCACCCCCATCCCTTGATGCAGTCTTACCTATAGGTGGGGAGGGTCTGGTCTTGGGGTGAAAAGTCTTAGCGTCTCTGGGTGAAGAGGACAAATTCTCTGTTGCTAGGTACCTTTCGACCAGGTCTACAAATTTGTCTGCGGTTTCCGGACCACCATGGCTTACCCATTTCTGCAGGGTGTTTGGAAGAGACATAAGAAATTTGTCCATGACTACTCGCTCCAAAATGTTTGGTCCCGACAGAGTTTCTGGCTGCAGCCATTTCCTAACCAAATGAATGAGGTCATACATCTGCGACTGAGGTGGCTTCCTCAGCTGATAACTCTAATTGTGGACCCACTGAGCACGGACATCCAGGGTTACACCAAAACGTGCCAATATTTCCTCTTTTAACCGATCATAGTTTTTTGCATCTGCAAACTCCAAATCAAAATATGCCTTTTGGGCTTCTCCAGATAATAGGGGGGGGCACAAGTCCAGCCCACTGTTTTTTAGGCCAATTCTCTTTTTCTGCTGTTCTCTCAAACGTGGTCAGAAACATCTCAGGGTCATCATCTGCAGTCATCTTTGGCAATAAGTGCCTTACCCGAAAAGTCGATATGTTACTGGCCTGACTCCCAGCCTCGGTCTGCTGTCTCTGAAGCTGTTTCATGATGGCCTCCATTTGCTGCTGGTGTCTCTGTTCCAAGCCTGCCATGCTCTCTTGGTGAGCTGCAAGGCTCCGCTGCAAACCTGCATTTGTTCGCTGTTGATTTGCATTTGCTATAGCCAGCTGTTTCAGTATCTCCTCCATTTTGGGTTTATTTTAACTGCCCGCATTCTCCACACTGTGTGAGGGATTAGCTTGGTAGCGGGTGTGTGTGACCCTCTAGATGGGTTCACTACACGCTGAACTATACAGAAATGCAGTTGAGGATGGTTGAAAACAAAAGATATGTTTTTTTCTTCCATATTGCTGGATACAAGTGCAAGCATCAAAACAGCATAAACAAAACAAAACATAAAATAAACCCTTGCCACTTGGGGTATCTACCTTCAAAACACAGGAACCTACCTATGGAGTCTGGCACAGCCTACTGCTGGGCAGACACTGCTGGTCATACAGCAGAGAAACAATAGTCTTTTTGATTTTTATCACACAGAAAAATCAACAACCACCTCACCTCTTCAGAAGTCTTTCTGACTGCTCTCCTTAACTCAAAAAGCCTCAGGATGCAGCAATCAGTAGTCATCTTTTGGATAACTTAAAGAAGCCTTAATCGCCTCATTCTGAACAGCTGAAGTTTTCCAACGCCCTAAACCTTTCTGGCTATTTCTGCAGCCGACACCTAATAGTAATTGGTGAATTGTCTAAACAAGGCAGAAATGTATTTTCCATCTGTGACAACACCCACAGATTTACCTGACTTCCTGTCACTATATATATGTTTGTGTGTGTATATATATGCTTTTCGCATGGGCATTTTTCCAAAAGCTAGGTTGACTGGGAGAGTTACATTGCTCCCAATCGTGATTTGTCAGGGTTAATGCTGGGAAGTGATATATCTGGGATATATCTGGGATGGAGGTCAGGCGTTCGTGGGCGTTTTGCGGCGTGGGGTCCCGGAGTCGGGGTGCGGCACCCACCTTCAGGGTGTGCACATCCAGGGACCCTGCTGTCGTGGCCTACCTGGCCGGGCTTTGGGCCTTATCGAGTCTCAACCAGACAAAACTAAGGGCACCCCAGTGGCTCACTGCAATAGCAACAAGAGGAGGAATATGGACAGCCGCACTCCGAGAGGACTTTTTTTTTATGTGTATTTTGTGCGTGAACTCGAGAGAGAGGAGCCGGACTGCAGGAGTTGGGAGTAGGCAGACCCTTCCCCTGGAGGCAATCGCCATCCTTCTCCATGCCACCGGTGGCAATGGCGGGTGTGAGGGGGGCCTCCCACTCACCCCGCCCTACCTGCTCTACTTGGGAGCCCGACTGGGGCCCAACGGGACCCCAACGGGGCAGAGGGACTCCCCCTATGAGGGAGTGAGGGGGTCTAGCCCACCCAGCCAGCCCCGCAGGTCCTTCGCCTCTCTTTATTTTAGGAGACCTCATGGCCAAAGTGCGTGTGTGTTAAACCAATTTCGTGTGGTGTTTTTTTTGGGGGGGTGGTCATACTAAGCACAGGCGTACCTTGCATAGCACACCCACTGGGAGCCGGGCTGAGACCACCAAACTCAATTCACATGTAGCCGAGACCGGGATCCGAACCTTTGGCTGCAGGGGTGAACGGCTTGTCAGTGCAGTGCCAATCACGTTGAGCCACCACAGCTCCCTTTCCGAGAGGACTTAAAAGAAAGTACTCTTTATTGTCAAACTGGAACATGTACAATCACCGCAACCACAAAACAGGATAGCCGACGCGTTTCACACTTAACTAGTGCTTAGTCATGGCTCACTGGGTTCCCGTTGCCGTGGAGAAGATCCGGTGTCCGGGCAGTGGAGAGGTATGCTTTGCTGTCACCCAGAGATCTTTTCAAAGAAGAAAGTTACTGGGAGGATTCGCTCTGTTCGGACGTTCTGAATCTTTTAGTGTTTATTGGCCCGTGGCAGGGGCTTAGAGTCGAGTCAACGAAACTCGTTCCTCCCAGCTAGAATTTAGGGTGACATCCCGGCTGCTGTCAGAGAGAGAGCTCGGCCAGGGAGACACCTCGCCCACCCTAGGGCGCTGATTGGCGACGTGTGGGCTCCGTGTTCTTTTTCAAGAGCTAATCTCTGCTACACCTATATCCAGGCCTGACATCTAGAGTTCTTTCCTTCTCGTCAACCTGTTCTTCCTTCATCGAGTTGATGTTCGGCAATGTTGGCCTGGAATTAAAGCATTGAGAAAATATATATCTATATATATCTATCTATATAGATATATATACAGTAAAAAAGCATAATAGGGTTAAAGTGATTGTAAATTTCTTTTTTGGTTTAAAATTAACAAATAAATTATACTTACCTGCTCTATATGCAGTTGAATTTACACAGAGCAGCCCAAATGCTTTTCTTCTTGGGTCCCTCTTCAGTGATCCTGGCCCCTCCCTCCTGACAAGTGCTTCCACAGCAAGCAGCTTACTATGGGGGCACCCAAGCTGAGTCACAACTCCCTGTGTCCATTCAAACACGGAGCTGCTACCTGGCACCACCCCCTTTTTCTCCTGATTGTCTGACTGATTGTGATTGACAGCAGCAGAAAACCAATGGCGCAGCGCTGCTGTCTCAGCCAATGGGGAGGGGTGTCCCGGGCAGACAAAACACTCTTGCAGCATTCCTGGATAGAGATGGGGCTCAAGTAAGTATTAGGGGGACTGTGTGGGGCTGCTGCACACAAAAGGCTTTTTATCTTACTGTATAAATCCATTTGAATATAAAACCTTCTGCCTTTACAACCCCTTTAATGCCGCGTACACACAATCTGATTTTCCGATAAAAAAAGTCTGATGGACTTTTTCCATTGGAAATTCCGATCGTGTGTGGTCCCCATCTGACTTTTTTTCCATCGGAGTGTTTCAAATTTTTCAGATGGAAAAAAATCCGATGGGAAATTCCATCGGAGAAAAATCCACGCATGCTCAGAATCAAGTCGACGCATGCTCGGAAGCATTGAACTTAATTTTTTTCGGCTCATCGTAGTGTTTTACATCACCACGTTGTGGACGGTCTGAATTTTGTCTGATGGTGTGTATGCAAGACAGCTTTGAACGGAATTATGACGAAAAAATCCATCGGATTTTAGACCATCGGAATTTCGATCGTGTGTACATGGCATAACTATGCCAATGTATTGCGCACAATGTTAACAAACAAAGGTTTTCTATAGAACTTATTTAATTATTTTCCCATGTTTTGTTCAAGTTACAAATTATTCTTAAATTAATGTTTCTTTTTCAGTAATCTCCCATACTGGAATGATACCTACTGTGACATGATAAATGGTACAGGTGTGTGTAATTACCTTCAATCAGTTTTTGCAAAAAATGTCTTAAAAGCAATAAATGCTGACTCTAATGTAAAATGTTTTTGTTTTTTTGGAGCAGAAGGGGAAAAGTGCAGACATAATTAAAGTAAACGTATAATAAAAAAAAAGAAACAGTATACACGCAAAAACAAAAAGAGCAACTCGCACTAAATAGGTGACCACCCTAAAGCAATAAATCAAAAAGGAAGTGAAGTTATACCTCACAAATAATATTTTGCATAAAGTGTATGTATATCTAACAAATGCTGGAGACTTATATCACATGTGTATTATAACAAAAATATAAATCAGAATGAAGAACATATCAACCTAAAACCAGTAATAAAAGCGCTTAGAAAAGGTGCTGCTCCTTTTAACTTCCCTGGCTGTATGATTTTTTCTGATTTTAGGTGCTGAAAGCGGTGCAATTATATTGCATGGAATTTTGGCGTTTTATATTGTAGGCCTGTAATTCTTAGGCTCCATGCACACTGAAGCTGATAAACTGCAGTTTATTGGCGTTTTGGCGTTTTTTTAAAAAGCCCATAAACTGAACTCTATGTTAGCCTATGTGTCCATGCACACCTGGGCATTTTTTAGCTTTAATGAGCTTTGGAGTTTATTGGCTTTTTCCTGAACGCCCGAAATTTGCGTTCAAAGTGCCGTTTTTCAGCGTGAAAAAACGCCAAAAAACACTATATGCTAATTAACGCTAATTAAAGGCCGTTTATGAGCTTTAAAAAAATGCATTCTGGGAGTTTGGGAATGCATTGTGGGATTTTTGGAGCTCATTAACGCTGACGCTGATAAACGCTGATAAAAGCTGATACAAAACGCTGATAAAAGATAGATTTTAAAGCAGCTTTTTCTGCCAGAAATCTGGCGTTCAGAACGTCAGTTTATCAGCTTCAGTGTGCATGGAGCCTTATGAATAAGTGACTTAAATCTGTCCAAACAAAAGTCTAGTAGACATCCCGGGTATGATAAAGTTTGAAAAACAAAATCATAAATTATAATATAATAAATAACTATAAATAATTATAACAAATAATAATGTCATTATAATAAAAATGATTCAATAATGTAATCAAATCAGAAATCAGTTGCAGAATTGTCGCTGTTATTACTTTTATTGTTTGATGACGAATTTCCCCACAAATCGCTATCGCTCAATTCTGCAAGTGATTCTAATTTATTATCACTGTTTTCTAGCTGGTTTAAAACCACTTTTGATGTAAAGGGACACTTTTTGGTTGCTATGGACAATCTCCAGTTTCCAGGCAGAAAGAACAGTTTTTATTATATAAAAGTGCATGCACAAAACCGACTTCCAATGCAGGGCATGTAAAAGGCCCCAGTGGGCTCACAGGGAAAAGTAGGCAAAAGAGTAAAAAGAAAAAGAAAAAGATGCTCCAAATGGTGCAGGTCAAATTAAACCGTGACAGGTTATATTTAAAATAAACAAAAACATAAAAATATAATCACGTGAATAGTACTAAAAAGCAGTATGGGATGCAGTAGAGCAGACCCAATGCGTTTCGGCTTAGAGAGCCGTTAACAGGGGCATATCACTGCACCACCATACTGCTTGCTTTTATATACATAATGAACTGAAAACCAACCCACACAGGGGCAGGAACAGGAAGTTATGTAATTGATCTGGAGGAAGTGATGTCATACATCAGCATATATCACAGCATCCATCATACATACAAAATCCAATAAAATATATATATAAAAATAAATCTCTGCATAAGAATTCTTATTAGGATAACCTAAAAAATGAGATGAACCCATCTTCAGTTCACAACATTGGTGTGTGGGGACACCTAGAAAAACCAATATGGTTGCCGCAATGGGGGAGGCATAATTATCACCACATGTCGACCTTGTCGGCTTAACCTACACTGAAGGCAGGAGTAAGTATAAGTGTTTGAACCAAAGGGAGCCCCATATCGGGATCCCAGCTGAATCGCTACGGCTTTGCTGATCGCCTTGCTGTGCATGCTGGGGGAGAGTACTTAAGGGACAGACGCCATTAGTTCTGGGTTGTCGTGGTCCATTCCTGGTCAGTCATCACACCCACCCCCCGTGTGTGGCCCTCATGGCCGGGGTGAATGTTCAAGTGTTCCTGGCTCTGGGACCACGTTGGTCCGGAGCTGTGATCTACCAAGTAGGCCCAGTAGTTAGGCTGGGTCTACGTTTGCAGAGTAGTCCCGTGCTGTCTGTCCTAGAAAGAGGAAGCCACTTAATGAAGCACCTGTTCTGGAGAGCACCGAGCGGAAGGCTGGTACGCTTAGTAGAGGCCTCGACCTCGAAACTTCATTGAAGGTCGCACTTATACTGAGAGGCCAAGTGAAGGTCGCCTGTCAGTTCTGAGTTCATAAGAACTTATTTCAGGAAGATTCTCATCCTCCAGCGGTGCGCGCGCCCCTAGTGACCTGCGAGAGGGCCGACGTAGAGCTACAGGCTCTCGCTCAGGGGAGCCAACCTGCCGCCGTAAAACAACGGCGGCAGGTCAGCAAGCAGTTAAAGGACCAGCACCTTTCAGATGCTTTTCTGAGCACTTTTATTATTGGTTTCTAATGTGATATGTTTTTACATACATACATTACATTTTTGATGTAATACACATGTGATATATACGTAAATCTCTAGCACTTGTTGGATATACATGCACTTTATGGACAATATTATTAGTTGGGTATAATGTATACTTTATAAGTACTGCTTTGCTAATGAGGAACCACCAGTCTTTTCTTTTTGTTGTGGCACACACAGAAGTGTTTGGTGCAGAGGCGTAGCTTGAAGCTTGTGTGCCACGATGAAAAAGTCGACCTGGGAACTCTCCAGTTCCACCCACCACACGCCAAGAAACTCAAAGTGGCTTAATAGTTTTGGGTTCCCAAAGTTCCTCCTTACATCAGAGGACAGGGTTCCCGCTGGAGAATCAAAGGACAGGGACCCCTGGCAGGTCACTTGGCAGAGCTCCTTTCCCATCCCAGCACTGTAAACAGCTCCTCCCCTCCACACTACACAGGACTGAAATCAGTGCTAAACATGTGCACTGCCGAAAAATGTGTTCATTTTCGTTTCATTCTTTTTTTTTTTTTTTCGTTTTTCGGGTCATTCGTTATGATTGCAATTCGTAAGTTCGTAAATTCGAAAATAAGAAAGAAAATCTGAAAATTCAAAAGAATAACTAACTAACTTATAATAACTAACTTTTAAATCATAAAGATTGGAATCTCTTTCAAAAATTATGAATGCTGCATCTTAACACATGGAACAAAACAAATTAAATAATATTAACATAAAAACTTTTTTATTATTGTTATTTATTATAATTAATTTGTTACATTCCATTTGTTTAGATACGGCGTTCGTTATTTCGGATAATTCATAACTTTGGATAAATTTGTATTTGTTATGTTCACTAACAAATTATTAAGAATTTTTGATTATTCAAATTTACGAATATTCTGAAAAATTTGTTAAACAGGTTTTCATTAATTCAGATGTTTCCAAATGAATGCATTTGTCTAAATCCTTTTAAACTAATTTGGAACAAAACAAATTGCACATGTCTAGAAATCACATTCCTTTACACACAGTCTGTCAGCCTTCACATGGTGTATCTGGCGTTTATGTTGCCGTTCAGACCTGTGAAATTCTCTGGTCAGAACAACAGTGTAGTTACAGTAGGCAAATACATCCTCGTGGCTGACTGGCGGATCTTGGGGGGGGGGAGCCACGTGACACAATCTGGAGCCTGCACCCCCTCTGGGGCCCCTCAGGAGGTGTTAGGGGATTTAATTTAGCAATTTCTGAAGGTTTTTTTGTCAGTGTTGGCAGGTGTTGGGGGAAGGTCTACTCCCAAAAGTGTGGGTCTTTTCCCCAGTTGTCGGGGGAAGTGGGGTAAGCAGACATCTCTGGGTGGCAGAGGGTATAGAGAATCCCAGCTGGTGACTAGGAGACACTGAGCGGTGTCTTACCTCACCAGTGACATTGGTCCCATTCTGGCTACAGGACGGCACTCTCCTCTGTTAACTTGCTAAGCTCAGTTACCATTCCATGTTGCCAGCACACAGCACAGACACTTCCCCATCCTGGGCTGTTTTCACCCTGTGCTACTCTCCATTCAGGAAATGGCTCACAGCTTCTCCCCAGCCAATGAGAACAGAGGGGTGTGGACGGTGGAAGGCAAAGTGGAAGCCCAGTACTGGAGCATGGCTGTTGGGCCCTAGGGCAGATCAGAGCTGGACTTTGTGGAGGATATGATAATATGACAAAGAGGCTGCAGGGGCCCCCTGGAGCTACGGGTGGGGTTGCGATTGTGACCCCTGCAACCCCTTTATGCGATGCCCATGGTTTGGTGTAATAATTGAAAATTGTATTTTCCTTATCCTGAAGCACCATCACACAGGCATACAGTATAATAAGGCCACGTACACACGATCAAATTTACCGTCGGACCGGTTTCAGCAGACAAATCCGATTGTGTGTACGGGCGAGCAGACAGGTTTGTCCATCGGACAAATTTCAAAGCATGCTGTGAAATTTGTCCGCTACAAACCTGTCCGTCAGATATGTCCACTGGTTAGTACACTAGTACACTAACCTGTCCGTCGGACATGTTTCAGCGGACATGTCCCTCCGTGTGTACGCGGCCTAACACTTTTAGAGGAAGGTTAGAAAAGAGTACCAGCTGCACGATTACAGCAGCAAGAGACAGTAGTACTAATCAAGCCATGTACCAGATTAGCTTTTGACCACTGTTAACATTTTTTGACCAACTTTTGAACATTGAAAGAACTTCAGCCAAAACAAAATAAAAATGAATAGCCCATTATATGATAAAAAAAACAACAATCCCAGGTTCCAGGTTTTCTTTTTGTTGAAGTTTAATTGAACAAGCTGAAGTTAGAAGCTGATTGGCTACCATGCACAGCTGCACCAGATTTTGATCTCTCCAGTTCAGCGCTGGCTGGTCCATAAAGGGAACAGGGGCTCCGCCAACCCTAGTCTCCATGCGCCACCCTCTAATCTCCATGCGGTGAGCCGGACTCATAAGTTTCTATGAGTTTTTTTGTTTTTGAAGCACATGATCAGAGCCTGATGCTCTAAATGGCTTCAAAAAGGTTGGGCTTGGGGTGCTGTGCCAACCACCCACCCACCCACTTGTGGCATTAGCAAATAAATATTCACTATTGTCTTCTGGATTCTCCTCCCTGACAATCAGGACAGGAGACGGATCTTAAGATCGGATAAGCCCACCTACTTGTGGCATTAGCAAATCAATATTCGGATTAGCCAGGAGGAGAATCCATAGAAGCCGCAACCTGAATGGGGTAAGTGCGGACCTGGGGAGTAGGGGTTTGTCCCCCCCCCTCAAAAAATGGAGCACTGGCCACTAGAGCTGCACGATTAATCGTCAAGAATCGTTATCGCAATCTTTTTCCCGTTGCGATTCTTAACACAGGGTTTCACGATCTTTGACATGAAAATAATTTTCTCTCTGGATTTTGGTATGCAAATAATTTCCTGTCTGCTCTCAGCCAAATGTCAAAGTCTGGCCAATCTGCCAGGTCTGGGCAGCCTGCCAAGTTTTGAAAACATTCTTTATCAATGGAAAGTTAAGTCTAAACATTGTATCACTTCAAAGGAATAAACTTCTGTATGTAAATTAGGATTTTTTAACCACTTAAACACCAAACCTTTTTCTGACAGCTCTTTGCAAGTTAAAATCATTATTTTTTTTGCTAGACAATTACTTGGAACACCCAAAGATTATATAATTTTTTTAGTAAAGACCCTAGAGAATAAAATGGCGGTTGT
Source organism: Rana kukunoris (assembly GCA_029574335.1). Classification (NCBI taxonomy): domain Eukaryota; kingdom Metazoa; phylum Chordata; class Amphibia; order Anura; family Ranidae; genus Rana; species Rana kukunoris. The sequence goes on along the minus strand of CM056051.1, from coordinate 144,700,008 downwards.
TGCAATATTTTATGTTGCACTGTATTTGCGCAGCAGTCTTTTTAAATTCATTTTGTTGAAAAAAAATTACTTTAATAAATAAAAAAATAAAATAGCCAGTAAAGTTAGCCCATTTTTTTTTTTTGTATAAATGTAAAAGATTTTACGCCGTGAGAATCGTGAGAGAATCGTGATCTTCATTCTAAGCAAAAAAATTGTGATTCTCATTTTGGCCAGAATCGTGCAGCTCTACTGGCCACCACTGCTCCAGTTTTAGTAAATCAACTCCTAAGTGACTTCAGTTTAATGCCCAGCACCATTTAACCCCCTTCCTCTGAGCCCAGGTCATTCTGCACCTGCCCCAGCTTGTATATTAGCAGAGAAAGGAAAAGAAGCACAATGGTAAGATCACATCTCTGTTACACTGCTCTCTCTACATATCATAAATGCTTCTTATTATTTTGACAGTATTGACAATCAAACAAATAATCAAACAGGAAGTAACTGTAACTAAACAGGTGCAAAGTTAGAAGCAATAATGCAAACAGGTTCAGTATGACAATGAGCATGCATACTATGCAAAATAATACAGAAACAGAGTATAAAAAGTGCACAAACATGGACTGTTCAGAGCAATGTCTCTGTAGTTCAATCAGTGTAATAGGTAGCGGCATAGCCTCTTTAACACTCTATAAAAAAGAGACTCTGGGCCAGATTCTCAGCGGCAATACGACGGAGTATCTCAGATACCTCGTCGTATCGCCGTTTTTTTTTGCCTCGTACCTATGCGCGTGATGCTTAGCATCACTTTTGCATAGATACGCTTCAACATCCGACAAGTGTAAAACCATTACACTTGCGGATCATAGTTGTAATGACAACTCCGGCCACTAGGTGGCCTTTACGTTGTTTTCTAATTTGCATATGCAAATGAGGCTAGTACACCGATTCACGATCGCTTTTACGCCGCCCCGTCGTCGTGTACGTCATTTTCGTCCGCATAAGGTTACCCCAGCTTCTATGTGGAGTAGCCTTACGAAGTACCGTCGGATGCCGTGGGGTGCCGCCGGATGCCATGTTAAGTATGGCGTCGGGTCAGCGTCGGCTTTTTCCGACGTGAGCTGGAGCATGCGCACTGGGCTTTTTCCCCGGCCGGCGCATGCGCAGTTCGTTCGACGCGGGGGCGCGCTTAATTTAAATACAAGCCGCCCCATTTGAATTGCACGGGTTTACGCTGGGCGATTTACGCGACGCTGGCGAAAACTATGGAGCAAGTGCTTTGAGATTAAAGCACTTGCTCTAGTACCATGCGGTGGCATAGTGTACAGTAAATGGCTTACGCTACGCCGCCGGAATTCTATGAGAATCTGGCCCCTAGTTGCTATTATCATCATAAACAGTGCCCTTCTCAGTGAAGTTCAGGGTAGCTCTGTTAGCGCAGGCAAACAGCTGAAGAGATCCAAGGCCCAAGATAAAAAGGCTACCCCAATGTAACTTGAGTGCTCTGGTGGAAGGGCTGGTGCATGGACTTTCCATAGTAATAGTGCCTTTCGGAGAATCTGCATTTAAAGAGGAAGTTAAGCATTGGTAAAAAAAAATTATAAAAAATACCCCTGCAAGACAAAGGCATAATGAGCTAGTATGAATATCATACTAGCTCATTATGAAGTACTTACCTGAGATCAAAGCCCCCAAAGCTGTCCTCGTTTGACTCCTTCATCACCGCAATCTCTCCCGGGATGACTTCCGGGTATCGCGGTTCCGGCGCTGTGACTGGCCAGAGCCACAGTGACGTCACTCCTGCGCAATGCGCACAGGTGCCGCCACTCACGGCATGATTGCCATTAGAAGCAGCACGCTCAAATAGTAGAACAGTGTGGAAGTCCTGACAGGCAAGCCAAAGGAGCAACGAGGGGAGAGCGAAGGAAGAAGGAGGAGGGCTGGGGCAGCTGGGGGTCTGCAGAGGGTGACTATCCCAGATATATCACGACATAGCGATTGTCGAAAGACTCCTGGGGGTCCATAAGGAGTAGAATCCCCTCAGACGGGAACTTTGGTTTCTGGGAAACCCCAGTACCCCCCAGTGGAGAAGATCACAATACTCCCCTAAGAAGCTATCCGGGTAGACGCCCCCATTTAAGAGGGGATACGGTAGAGAGCCCCAGGGTGTAATTTGGATCAAATACATTCCCTCCTCCTCTCCTCTAAGGGTTCCTCAAAGTATTAAAGAGGAGGCCAGTAACTAATAAACCTGGACCCTAAAGCCGGCTTAAGGTATTAGAAATCTATAAATTAAAACTGGGGAAGCGAATTAGAACCAAGATCAGACATAACATGAGCAAGACAACAAGGGGCTCCGCCCCGAAAATTCCCAAGGAAAACCCCACTACTAGTTCAATAAGACAATACATGTTCCAGGAAGCAAGCATCAAAAGCCCTGCTAATGAAAAGAAAACTGGGAAATCTGGGACCACAAAAAAAGGGATAGGGGGGCAAACCTATCAGTCACAGATATGTCAACAGACGGGGACCAGGAATTAAGCCATGTTGAAGATCCGAGAGTTGACTCACACATACCAACTATGGTGGAACTCGATGGAATGCTAAAGAGATTGGAAATGCCATAAAGGAGGAAATTGGCGGCTTGAGAGCTGATATAAACCATATTCTGTCTCGGGTAGAGGAGATCAAAATAAAAATGAAAAAACAAGACTCTGAAATAAATCAATTGAAAAATCAATACTCTGCCATGAAGTTGAATTAAAGGAATTTGCAATATCGCCTTGAGGACCAGGAAAACCGGAACAGAAGACAAAATATGAGAATTCGATCTATTAAGGAAGAAAGGGGGGAAGACCTAAGACTTATCATGAATAATTTGTTCATCCCCCTCCTTGAAAATAATGGTGGGAAACCTCTTAAAATAGAGCGGGTGCACCGCCTGGGCAGACTCAAGGATAATGTTAGCGAAAGGCCAAGGGACAATATAGTCAGGTTTAGGCATTACGAGGACAAGGAAGAGATTTGGACAAAACTGAGGAGAAAGCCGCCTCTGAGATATGGAGGCACAGAGCTACAAATCTTCCCTGACTTGGCCTGGGAAACTCTTGCCAGGAGGAGGCATCTCAAACCCCTTCTTGAGCAGTTGAGGGTGCATAATATAAACTATCAGTGGGGGTTTCCAGCATGCTTGCATGCCCAGAAAGATGGGATCTCTGCAAAATTAGTATTCCCAGAGGATCTTCCAGGCTTCTGTAGCAAATTAGACCTGCAAGGGGTTGAAGTTCCTGGATGGGTGGAATGAGGACAGAGAGATAAAGAGATGGTCAGAGGATTTACGGGGAGGGGGGGGTGGAGGGGAAGGAGAGAGAAGATCAAGGGTTCCCCAGGAGGTAGTCTGCAGCCCTGCCTTGTGAAGATTGGGCCCTGAAGGGGGAAAGAGCTTAGGCAGGGTTGGGGTTGCGGGATAGTAACACCTCATAAAGGAAAACCGGGGGGAAATGGGGCATGATGACCCCCACGGTTTAGAGGCATTTTATAGGCCTGGGAGGGGGTGGGGGGTGGTAGGGAGGGAGTTGGGGAGATGGGGGGTGGTAGGGAGTGAGATGGGGAGGGGAGGTGGCGAAGAGGGAGTTGGGGAGGCGGGGGGTGCCAGGGAGGGAGATGGGGGGAGAGGGGAGGGGGAGGAAGGGGGTAAAGGGAATGTGGCTCCCAGTTGCTCCTTAAAGCGGATCTCCACCCTAAAGTGAAGATCCGCTGATCGGAACCCTCCCCCCCTCCGGTGTCACAATTGACACCTTTCAGGGGGGAGGGGGGTGCAGATACCTGTCTAAAGACAGGTATTTGCAACCACTTCCGGCCCGCAGTCTCCGCCAAAAGACGGGTTTTTTGGCGACATCCCGTCGCCCCCCCGTTGTGTGCTGGGAACTCTCAGCTCCCAGCACACAGCGGGAGCCAATCGCCGGGCGCAGCGCGACTCGCGCATGCGCCGTAGGGAACCAGGCAGTGAAGCCGCAGCGCTTCACTTCCTGGTTCCCTCACCGTGGATGGAGGGGGGAGCAGCAGGGTGACGAGTGATCGCTCATCCTCTGCTGCGGACGCCGCTGGACTCCAGGACAGGTAAGATTAAAAGTCAGCAGCTGCAGTATTTGTTGCTGCTGGCTTTTAATAATTTTTTTCTAGTTGGCCATCCGCTTTAAGAAAATTTAAGCCCGGTAGAACGAAATGGCGGATCTGAAGTTTCTATCATATAATGTAAAAGGTCTGAACTCTAAGAGTAAGAGATTGCAGATCCTAGAGGAAATCAAACAGTATAAGGCTGATGTTGTCTTTATCCAGGAATCCCACCTGTCTTTGAATTCTAATGTACAATTGTATTCCCCTACCTACCCAATTTGGTACTATGGAGATGCCATTTCAAATCGTGCTAGAGGAGTGGCCATTGGCTTTGCCAAAGGGATGGATTTCGCTCTTAAGACAAGGTCGACTGACCCAGAGGGCAGATATTTATTTTTGAAGGGAAAAATTGGTAATACTGATTATACTCTTGCTAACATATATGCTCCTAATGCTCACCCCATAAAATACTTAGGTAGAATCCTAGACAAGCTAAAAATGTTTGCAGAGGGATATACGATACTGATGGGGGATTTAAATTTTGTCATGAACCCGAAAGAAGACGGCACTTCCTTGGGGAGAGAGAAAACTAGTATACAGTATAGTATTCTAGTATACAAAAAATCAACCGAAAAATGGGCGACTGCCAGGTGGTAGATGCATGGCGGCCTTCCATCCTAATACATATGGATATACGCTTTTCTCCCCCCCTCATGGAACGTACTCCAGAATTGATTATGTACTGGTAGACCATAGGTTATTAGATTCGGTCATCGACACAGAAATAGGCATAATGACCATATCAGACCATGCCCCGATAACCATAAAAATCAAGACGGAGCAGTTAAACAACAAACAGGCAGCTTGGCGCCTCAACGATTATTGTATCTGGGATGAGGTAGGGGCAGGGAGGGTGGAGGAGGAACTCAAACAGTTTTTTGCACTCAACGATATAGTAGAGATTTCTGGAGCAACGCTTTGGGAGACGCACAAGGCATACATTAGAGGGATTTTAATATCAGAGGGGGCACGAAGGAAAAAGGAAAGAAACAGGAAGCGGGATTCCTTGGTGAAGGAAATAGCATACCTAGAACAAAACCATAAAGAACGGGGTCAAAAAGAGACGTATCTTAATCTAATAATAAAGAGGAATGAATTAAAAGAGATTATGGAACAAGAAGCCAGGAAAAATCTCAATAATATTTCTAGAGAGATGTACATATGGGGAAATAAATCAAGCAAACGTCTGGCAAAAATGGCACAGAAAAAGAAAACTAGGAATTATATTGAAAAAATTAAAAGGCAGAATGGGGATTCGGTGTATGCAACCGCTGACATTGCAGATACCTTCAAATTCAGATACAAAAATTATTATGAAGAACTATATAATATCAAACAACCAGAGGGGCAGATACGAGAAGAGGAGGCCAGGGCCTGGGCCTACCTTGAGAAGGCAGGACTACCCAAGGTAGATGAGGGTGAAAGTGCAAACATGGATAGCCCCATAACGGAAGAGGAAATTAAAAAAGCCCTAAAAAATATGGCTGTTGGGAAGAGTCCTGGCCCTGACGGGTTCACGGTCCTGTATTACAAGAGATTTCGCGAAATACTAATACCCAGACTATGTAGTTACTTCAATGACTTGGGGTTTAAGTATGAACTTAGTCAAGAAGCATCAGCAGTGGTGATCGCAATTATTTTAAAAGAAGAGAAGGATAGCTCCCTATGTTCCGGCTACAGACCCATATCCCTCTTAACCGCTTCAGGTCCGCGCTATTAACAAAATACGTGAACAGCACGGACCTGAGGCGCCGGGGTCACGTCTTTGGCGCGCGGCGGGGAAAAACAGTCCCGACGCATCAACGAGGATCCGATGCGTGTACCCGGCGGCCGCCATGTCCGTCAGGTACACGCGATCGTCGGTGAGACAGCAGGGACGTGGAGCTCTGAGTGTAAACACAGAGCTTCACGTCCTGTCAGTGAGGTGACAGATGCTGTTTCTCTTGTACATAGGGAGACAGCATCGGTCACCTCCCCCAGTCACCCCCCTCCCCCCATACAGTTAGAACACACCCAGGCAATACATTTAACCCCTTCCTCACCCCCTAGTGTTAACCCCTTCAATGCCAGTCACATTTATACAGTAATTAGTGCATTTTTATAGCACTGGTCGCTGTATAAATGTGAATGGCGCCAAAAATGTGTCAAAAGTGTCCAATGTGTCCGTCGCAATATCGCAGTCCCAATAAAAATCGCAGATCGCTGCCATTACTAGTAAAAAAAAATATAAAAAAAAAAATCATAATTATGTCCCCTATTTTGTAGGTGCTATAACTTTTGCGCAAAGCAGTCACTTATTGTGATTTTTTTTTATTTTTTTTTACAAAAATACGTAGAAGAATACGTATCGGCCTTAACTGAGAAAAAAAAAATATATAAAAAAAAAAATAATGGGATATTTATTATAGCAACAAGTAAAAAATATATATATATTTTTAAATTGTCGCTCTTTTTTTCATTATAACGCAAAAAATAAAAACCGCACAGGTGATCAAATACCACCAAAATAAAGCTCTATTTGTGGGGAAAAAAAGGACGCCAATTTTGTTTGGGTGCCACGTCGCACGACCGCACAATTGTCAGTTAAAGCGACGCAGTGCCGGAAGCTGAAATTTCGCCTGGGCACGAAGGGGGTTTATGTGCCCAGTAAGCAAGTGGTTAAATATAGATACGAAGCTATTTGCAAAAGTATTGGCGGAACGGCTAAAAAAAGGGATGCAGGGCTCGAGGGAGGGTCTTTTGATGAATGTTTCGAAAGCAGAAAACTAGAAAATATGGAATTCAAATGAAATATATATACAATAATAGTTAAAAAAAAAAAAACACACTTAGCAAAAATAGACTCAGTAAACAATGTAAAGGTTCACAGATGATGCAAAACCGCAAGTAGAGACGATCAAAGCCACAAATATGAGCGGGTCTCACACGATGGGTATAAGCTGATGTGAAAAAAAGAATAAAAGAAAAAAAAAAAAAAGAAGCAGCACGCTCAGTGCGCCTGCGAGCTATGTCTACTGTGCATGCTCCGTAGATATCGGTGCATGTCTTTTGCAAATATCTCCTAAACCGTGTAGGTTTAGGAGATATTTGTTGCACCTACAGGTAAGCCTTAATCTAGACTTACCTGTAGGTAAAAGTGGTCTGTAAGGGTTTACAACCACTTTAATTTGGCTCACTTGGCTTCAGATCTCTTGCCCAGCTACCAGGTGTGGCCTCTTTGAGTTGCTTAGCAAGGGAAGCTAAATAACTCATCTTCCCTGGATGTATCATTGTAGTGCTACTTAATTTCAAACACCAGCCCTCCTATACAGAGCGCAGGACAAAGAGGCCAAACTGTTTCCTCCTCCCCTGTTCATGATGTGCAAGCTTAGGGGATCCAATGCCCAACAGTCACTAGCTTGTCAAAATCACTGCTGTTGTCACTACTCCTATCAGCCTTGTAACAGAAGGAAGGCACCCTCATCCCTACAAGAAACCACTGTGCCCAGGGCACCCCTTGTCCCGCCCTGATGATACCAGGTCAAATTCAGAAACCTGCTTTTACATATGGCAAATAAATCGAATAAACCGCTTGCATTAAAAAAATTAAAACAATTCAAATTATGTATTAACAATTGAAGAGCTGCATACATTTGTGCCTTTAATATCTGCCTATAATTCAGCTTTAATTCATGTAGAGACCTTTTGATAGGCTGGAAAATCTTTGCAAACATCTGCAGATTGTTTGTTTGCTTTTCTCCACAAAGAAAATCACAAATCTTTTACACAAGGTATTGTGCTATGCAAAGCAGCTTACTGATTGTGCTGGGAAAAAGCAGCGTGGCTGTTTTGGTAGGCATACAGTTTGAGTAAACGTTTGCAGAACTCCCACTTCACACTGTTGTTAAATAGAGAGCTACCTGTTTACCTAGAGCCCTAGAAATCCTAGAAACAGGATAAATCTCACCTAATTAACTGCCGCTGGGCTGTATTAAATAATGTTTACCACAAAAATAATATTAGTATTTTTTTGCATAACAGATGCAGCTTCATTTCCTCCATCTGTTGATAAAAAGAAACCTTTATATTTCTTTTCATCTGAAATCTGCAGGTAAGATTTATTTTTTATTTACTTCATGTTAGGCATCATTTAGCTAAAAAATAAATAACCAAGTGCTAATTAATAGATAACTTCTCTACCCAAATAAAGTGTAGCTTATCATTGTGACTAATTACTGTGTTTATTGGTGTATAACACTCACTTTTTTACCTGAAAATAGAGGGTAAACTGTGCCTGCGTGTTATGCGCAGGGGGCGGTGAATTTTTTTTTTTAAATTTCCCTCTTAAAGTTAGGGTGCGTGATATACGTCTGTGCATGTTATACGCCGATAAATACGGTAACTAAAACAGTAGAGAATGTTCAGTTAGCAAAGTTGAGTCATACTCATGCCAATCATCCATTATTGTGGCAAGTTATGTTTTATTCTTCTGCTAATGATTTGGTGCCTAAAGTGCATACAGCTTTACGTTACCAAGCAGGCTTTCTGAAACCTGTAGTAAATCATCCCTTATGCCCCATACACACTATTAGATTTTCTGCAGATTTTTGTATTCAAATTTACCAAAACCATATAATATGGGGTCAAACCTTGATGCCTCGTGTGATGTGAGCTTTTTGTCACAAATTCTGACCGTGTGTTTGCTCCATTGCACTTTTTCTGTGAGAATTCTGGCCAAAAAAAGATTGAGAGCAGGTTCTAAATTTTCGTGACAGGAAATCGCAATCGTCTGTATGCAATTATGACGCAAAAAAAAAATGTGCATTTTCAGAACCAAGGAGAAGAGCCAAACTGCCTATTGACCGTCATTGATTTTGTTGTACGTGCTTGACGTTTGGAAATTCTTCCAAGATTGATGTGGCCGTGTGTGCGCAAGACAAGTTTCAGCCGTTTTCGCAATAGTGTGTACGAGACATAAGAGTTTGAATTTGTATGTAAGTAGGCAGGCCCTTGCACTACATGGTTTTGGTAAATCTGAAGATAAAAATCTGCAGACAGTCTAAGGCCGCGTACACACGATCAAATTTGTCTGCTGAAAACGGTCCGATGGACCGGTTCAGCAGACAAATTCGATCGTGTGTACGGGCGAGCAGACAGGTTTTTCCAGCAGACAAATTTTAAAGCATGCTTTAAATTTTAAAGCATGCTAACCAGCAGACATATCTGTCCGCACATGCGTCGAATGGATTCGACGCATGCGTGGAAGTATTTTACTTCCTGGTTCGGTGATGTGTCAACGTCAACGTCACCGCCACATCACCGCGCTGTCTGCTGGCGGGGATTTTGGTTTGATTGTGTGTACACGATCAAACCAATATATCCCAGCAGACAAATCCGATCAAAACGGTCTGTCAGACCGATTTGATTGGATTTATTTAGTGGTGTGTACACGGCCTAATAGTGTGTATGGGGTCTAAGGGTTAAGAAGGCGATAAGCAAAGGAACATTTAATTTAAAAATATGATTTTTTTTTTTACTTGTTAGGTTGCTTTAACTAACTTCATGGGCAGATCAAAGTTCAGGGATATGCAATTAGCAGACCTCCAGCTGTTGCAAAACTACAAGTCCCATTATGCTTCTGCCTCTGGGTGTCATGCTTGTGGCTGTCAGGGTCTTGCTATGCCTCAATGGACTTGTAGTTCTGCAACAGCTGGAGGTCTGCTAATTGCATATCCCTGCTTTAGATGAATAAACAGAAAGATACAAAATGTAACCATGTTTCTTTGTATCTTTCTGTATTTGCGGCTGAGAAATGTTGTTGAAAACATTGTCATAAAGCTTTTTTTAACAGCTCTAGCTGGAATTTCTCTGTATAATCGGCAATGCATCTATGATTCATCAGAGCTAAATTGCTGTGTACTGAGACATGGGAAATCCTGGCAACAGGCAGAAGGACTGGATGTACTAGACATGCCCTGTGTACACTGATGACATTTTGTTGAGCATGCCCAGAGCCTGCAACTGGCTTAAATGCATTGTTAACTCATCTATTAAGCTGCTCCTCTGAAGTTTAAGAGTACCTATTATAAATGTTATTAATATGTTATTCATTTACCCCATCTATAGATCCATATATGGATTATTTGAAACTGAATATATGCAGAAGGGAATTAAACTCTATCGATTTGTAGTGCCAAGCGCGGCTCTTGCCTCACCCGTCACCAATCCAGACAATCATTGCTTTTGCACTGATGAAGTGCTATCCAGAAACTGTACAGGTGCTGGTGTGTTGGACCTTCGAGCTTGCCAAGATGGTAAGTTTGGCATGTAAAAAACAATGCATTTCATATCCATATCCCAAACCTCCTTTTTTTGAATGAGCATGTGTAAAATGTTGCATTTAAAAATAGCACTGGGTCAACTGTCTCTTCAGTAAGTCAATGTATTGCTATAGTTTTCTACAATTTATTTAAAGCCCAACATACAAGTCCAACTCAGGCACAATCACCTTACCAGCGTTAAATTAGTTATACATCCCTTTGCCTCAAAAGCAATCCCTTATCATGCAGGCATTTTTCTACATCTGGCAAATCTCCCTGTTTACATGCCGAGATTAGTACAGCTGCTGCTCTGTACTTCCAGGCCATTCAGATTTTTTTCCAGGTCATTTAGATGTAAGTGCTGTAGGTCTCATAGACCCAAATGCTAAGGTCCTGCCTCTACTTTCCTTTTCTCCTGGGAGTCCTGGCTATTCACAAACTGACACCTAGGTCCAGGGCTGTCTTGATGAGAGGGCACACCTGGGCACTGTCCAGGGGCCCCAGCTGCATGGGGGGCCCTGCACTCTCCCCAAAGCATAGATATCTAGGGTATAGAGGGGTCAGAGTGTTGGGGGCATATCTGGGGTGTAAAGGGGTATCTGGGGTGTAGAGGGTTCAGTGTGCTGGGGGGATATCTGGGGTGTAGTGGGGTCAGAGTGCTGGGGGGCATTAATCTAGCAGCTTTGTCACTTTATGTATGTAGTATCTACTGTACAGAATTATTGTTCATGTAGTTATTGTGGATCTCCACCCAAAAGGGGAAGCTCTATTTGTCTGCCTCCTACCTAATTGATGTCTGTTTACCTGCACTGTCTCCATTGTAGGGGCCCCAGAGCATTACTTGCCCAGGGGCCCATGATGCTATTAAGACAGCCCTGCCTAGGTCTGTGTTTTGTGAATGGCCTGGAGGAGATGGAAGTGAACACATGACCTCAAAACATGCATGATGGGGGTTGCTTTTGAGGAAATGTAATGTATATCTGCTTTGATCCTGGTAAAGCTATTGTGCCCAGAGTTGGGTTTTAACCAAAAATCTTAAAATAAATGAGGTTGAAGTCTGTCATGGGCATTATATTAAAATTTTCTCTTTAAATCACAATTCTGTGTGATTTGGTTACATGGGTGCATAGCCGTGTAGTTGCCTAACAAATGTATCTTTATAGCTTGCTTGGTCAACGGGAGATGTCATGATTCAATGTTGACATTTTCATTGTGCATAATATATATTTATTTTCGTCTAGGTAAACCCATATTCCTATCTTTGCCTCACTTCTTGTATGGAAGTGACTTCCTGTTGGATCAAGTGTCTGGTCTGAATCCTAGTAAAGAAGAACATGAAACTTTTGTAGATGTTGAGCCTGTGAGTAAAACAAACCGATAAATGACTGCCTGCATTTCACTACAGGAGTTTTTGTTTATTGTTAATCTGTTTATTGAGAAAAGGCATCAAGAATATAACAGACCAGGGCTCTTTCACACGGGCGAAACGTTCAGATGCGGCTGCCAGTTTTTAGGCGGACCTGAACGGGCGCTCCGTGCTCCTCTATGGTGCCATGTATGTCAGCGGTGACATTCCCGCTGACATCCGACCCGATCCGCCAAAGTGTGATGGAGGAAAAACCTACCGTCTGGCGGATCGGATCGGGTAAACACAGACAGGTGGTCCATGTTCATCCGAACCCCCCATAGGGGAGAGCGGAGAAAAGACAGGGCGGTCCCTGCACAGTGTGCAGGGACCACCCTGTCATCCGCCGGCTCAGCGGGGATCAACGGAGCGATCCCCGCCGGGCAGGCGGAGGTTCACGGGGCTGCCCTGTGTGAAAGAGCCCTAAAAGTAAGTTCAGATGCAACATGCAAAATGGAAATAACTAAACAAGCCTGACAATCAAAACATTTCAGTAAATCAAGGGAGTTAAATACAACAGTTGTATAGGGGTAGGTCTGCAGTTGTGTATATACAGAGGCATAGTCTTGAGGAGAACCAATAATTATACATAGTAAGTGATGGGAAGTGGTAGAAAGCCCCAATATATGAGGGAAGCAATGTCAGGTCTAAGGTGCTCTAAGAGCACCCTGCTAGTAAAGACTTCGGGAGTACCAAAGCATGGTAGGGTGCCAGGTGGGACATTGCTGCTCCCTCTAGTTAAGCAAAGAGAGGCAAATATGACAAACTGGTTAAAATAAATCAGGAAGGGAAAAAAGGGAATAGTAAGGCACGAGGAGACAAGTCTGATGAAAACAGTCCGCGGACTGTTTTCATCAGACATGTCTCCTGCAGGATTTTGGTCCGGCGGTGTGTACACACCATCGGACGAAAATCCCCTCGGACAGAGAAAGCGGTGACATGGCGGTGACGTTGACGCCGCCACTTCACCAAACCGGGAAATAAAATGCTTCCACGCATGCGCCGAATCCATTCGACGCATGCGGGGGATTTCTGTCCGCTGGTTAGTCGTACTAACCAGCGGACATGTACGACGGACATGTTTCCAGCGGACAAGATTTAAAGCATGTTTTAAAACTTTTGTCCGCTGGAAACCTGTCCACTAGGCCGTACACACGATCGAATCTGTCTGCTGAAACTGGTCTGCGGACCAGTTTCAGCGGACATATTCGATCGTGTGTACGCAGCCTAAGAGTAAAAAGTAAGAAAAAAGAAAAGAAGGGGGAGATAAGATAATAGAGAGGGAGAAGAAGATGAGGGCAGGAGAGGAGGCGAAAAAGGCATTGGGGAAGGGGGACCTCTGGGAGCAACGCAGTTCCCATGTTCACAGATGTTGTAAGCAATCTTTAAAAATAAACAATCACCAAAGCTGCAGTAAGGATTCATTAAACTCCGCAGGGAAATAGTGCCTCACCCAGGGGTGCCAGTGTGGAACCCGGTCCAGACAGATTGCTTCAATTATAATGTTGATCATTGCCTGGTTTATTCTGTGTTTAGCTTCAGCAAGAGTGAGAGTTGGGGTTTTCCAAGCTCTTGCAATCGTTTGTTTCGCAGCTGTAGTGATCTGAAGTAATTTGATTTGTCAGTGGGTGAGCATTACAGGAGTTCTTGTTATACACAGTTTAAAAATAATATCAGATTAGTCATTTTGATTAAATAGCAAAAATTGGGCATTCTAGTGATAATGCAAGACCTGGAGGTGATGATTTTTGTATGCATACAGTGCTGTATTCTTTATTATTATTATACATGATTTATGTAGAGCCAACAGTTTACGCAGCAATTTACAATGTATAGGGGGGGGGGGGGCGCAACACAATTACAGTACCGTTTAATACAAAAGGTACAGGAGGGTCCTGTTCATAGAGCTTACATTCTAAAGGGAGGGGTGGGGTACAAAAGGTAATAGCTGCAGAGAATGTTCATTATACAGATACCCTACAGAGGTTTATTCTGTGGTTGAATACTCTACAGGGATTCACTGAAATCTGACCCGTAATTTAGACCTGTGCTGCCATACAGTACACATTGCAAATATGATCAGTGCTGGGAGACATGCTGTAACTTCTTAGTGTATGGCAACTCCTATCATTCCCTTCTTTATCCTGTCAGTTGGGTCCTTATTACATGTTCTAATTATTGAAGTTTCCAATAAACTTGCTTTTCCAAGAAAACTTGCTCGTAGTCTCTTGCTGACCATGTAATGTTTATACAGTATGAAGCAGCAGGTAAGTTGGGCTTTAATTTCCAGCCACACAACATATGTATTTATGGTGGGAGGGTGGCAGGAGGTTGTGCTCAGTGTGCTCCAAGCATGCTGACTGGAGCTGTCACTGTCATAGAAAAGGGCTCCCGATCATGTAACTTCTGTGAGAGCCAGTAACATGTTAAAGAAGCCACACAGCCTCTGTGGCATTAAAGGCAACCTAAAGGGCCACTGAGAGGTTGCAGTAAGGGATACAAGGGGTTGTAAAGGTCTGTTTTTTATTTTCTAAATAGGTTCCTTTAAGCTAGTGCATTGTTGGTTCACTTACTTTTTCCTTCCATTTCCCTTCTAAATGTTTTTTCTCTTTGTCTGAATTTCTCACTTCCTGTTTCTCCTCAGTAAGCTTGCAGCTGTCATCCATGGGGGTTAGTCAGCCAGAACAGCTTACCGAAGAGGAACAGAAATTGAGAAATTCAGACAAAGAAAACAAAGAACCTATTTAGAAAATGAAAAATAAACCTTTTAGGGCTGTGGAAATTAACTATTAATTAATCGATTAATCTTTAATTTTTTTGATCGATCAAATCTTTTTTGATCGATCAAAATTCTTTTGATTGGTACTCACCTCTCCGCCGGCTTCTGGGTCTTCAGGGAGTTCCGTCAGAGATCCGGTGACGTCACGGACACCGGCAGGGATTTCAGTGTCCATCTGAAGGGCTCCTTTGCTGTGCCTTCATAGCTGCATGCCGTCGGGACCTTACTGTCTGCCGCATGCTAGGGCTGTTACACTTCCCTCTATCAGTTCCCTCTATCAACCTGGGATTCTACAGCCATCCACTGGGAGTTGTGATAGTTCTCTTCATGGGACATCTACATGCCGACGAACTGAAGTTAACCACTCCTCATCTGGATTCAGCAGTGGCATCGTTGTACACATTTTTATACCAGTATCATACTTAGGTACATGTTTTTATCACTGATTTTGCTACCGTTTGGTATTACTCGCACTATTTTTACAGTTTATGTAGCTACATCGATTTTATCTCCAGTGCAATATTTATTTTGTTACCTGAAGAAGGTAACTATGCCTGAAGACTATAAAAGTTTTAATGCTATTGCCATTGAGCACTGCAGAGGCGCATTGTGGGCGGTATTAACCCCTTTTACGGCCGCTAGCGGGGGTTAATACTGCACCGCTATCGGCCGAATATCGCGGTAAATAAGACGGTATAGCGGCGCTAAATATCGCGCTGCTATACCGCCACCGCACCTCCACTGCCCCCTGTGAAAGGGGCCTTGGTGTCAGCTTGCAATTGTGGTTTTATGTGTGTTTTATATGTCTGCGTTGAAAACTGTTTATTTTAAATTCACTGACATGAAGGCTGGCTGCCTACTGCAGACTAAGTCATTTGACAGTTCTGATATAGGTAAGGGATAGGGCGATCTGGCTATGTCACCTGGTGGCACCACCCACTTCTTAAATGCATGCTTGTTAAAGGGGGTTTCCATATTCCGATAGCCCTCTGTCCGCAAATCCCCACAACCACCGGCCACAGTTGTGGGGATGTATGGATTGTGGGGGAACCCCACACAACTTTTTTTCATTAAAAAAAAAAAACAATTTACACTTTTTTTTTTCAACTTTCAGTGGGGGGAAGCTCATTGACAGCTTATAACTCAGTTGTGAAGGACACCGCGGCCTGCTCCTTAACAACCAGCTTATACTGTGCCCTGATTGGGCAAAGTTTTGCCCAAACAGGTTGCAAAGAGCACTGCGCAGCGCACAGTTTATACTGTGATCTATATATTAAAGAAAGCTATGCAATAAAAGAATGGTTAGTTCTGTTGTGGGTGTTATGACTTTAAGAAACAAGAAAAGACTTGATCTTTCCCATAGTAATCAACAGCAACAAAGTATTGCTATTTTACAGTCCTATTTCTGTGCTGATATGCCAGTCTCATGCACTTAATATGTTTCTTTTTCAGATAACCGGGTTTACAATGCACTTTGCTAAAAGATTACAGGTCAATGTAATGTTTCAGAAATCAACTCGAATAGAGTGAGTATGCAACAAATATTATATCTCACCTGCAGTAGTCCTGTGCTTTGCTCCAGCTGTGGTCTGTAGAATTAAAGTAATAATATTTGTAGATAAAAATTGTGTTCTCAGCATACATGCTGTCTGTTTTTCATTGTATCGCATGGACAGAAAGTTGGAGTTCTGTATACTAAATATTAAATATGGATATAAGTGCAGAGCAAAAACAATTAATAAAATAAATAATAACAGAACAAATAATGATGATAAATCTAAAAGAGAGAGATGAAATAGCAGTCCAGAGAGAGAGAGACGATAAACAGCCAGTTCCACAAGTTCTTTTACCAGTGCTGAAACAGTCCACAATAATGTGACAATCCCTCCACCTCTGGTCTAAAACTAGATCTTTTCTTTCTACCCATGAGCTGGCGTCCTTGCTGAGGTAACTCAACACCACAATGCAAGGCTTTCTCCCTGGTGTGGAGAAAGCTTCTTGAGGGGGGAGGGGCGAGCAGGAAAGTCAGGACACTCTCTACTTTGCAGATAGAGAAATGACCTGTGTGTTAGTGGGCGTCCTGACACTCCTGCTCGCCCCCTCCCCCTCAATAGGCTTTCTCCACACCAGGAAGAAAGCCTTGCATTACTGGGTTTAGTTACAGCCTGAAGAAAAGGAATTGAGGATTTCTCAGAAGAAATAAGGACATTTAAAAGCAGAATCGAAGGATGAGGTAAGTGAAGGAGGACTGCACTAGGGTAAAGGAAGCTATTTAGGGAAACATTTTTTTCCTTTACAACCCCTTTAAGGAGACGTGATAGAAGTTTATGGTCCGTGTTAACCCCTTTTGATACCCTCTTGCATGACCACCTGTTTGCTCAGGGGTCCATGCTATATGATGAGAGTGATTAGTTAGACTGGAGGTGGAGAGATTGTCACATTATTGTGGACTGTTTCAGCACTGGTGAAAGAACTTCTGGAACTGGCTGTTTATCGTCTCTCTGGACTGCTATTTCATCTCTCTCACTGCTTTTAGATTTATCATCATTATTCTTTCTGCTGTTATTTATTTTATTAATTGTTTTTGCGCTGCACTTACAGTTTTATTCAAAATTATTCAACCCCCCCAATGCTGTAAAGGGTTTTAGGGAATTTAGTGTACATTTGTAATTGTATTCAGAATGAAATCCTACAAGGACTTCTTAAAGAACCATATGCAACTAAAATTACATCAATTGGTTTTGTAATACAGTAGTAAATGTTTCTTTTGTGAATTCTTCATTTCTGGAGAACAGAGGTTCATTGAAGTGTTTTCAATCAGGTATTGAAAACACCTGTGGATGTCAGGGAGCAGCAATAAAGCCTAATAACCACCAATTAGGCAGCTTTAAAATGACTGTGATACTCGGCTCCTTATAGACATTTACTAGTGTGGTTACAAACATGGTGAAGTCAAGAGAATGGTCCAGGAAGACAAGAGAAGAGGTGATTACTCTTCACAGGAAGGGCAATGGCTATAGGAAGATTGCAAAGATGTTAAACATACCAAGAGACACCATAGGAAGCATCATTCGCAAATTCAAGGCAAAGGGCACTGTTGAAACACTACCTGGTCGTGGCAGAAAGAAGATGCTGACTTTGACTGCTGTGTGCTACCTGAAGCGTAGAGTGGAGAAAAGTCCCCGTGTGACTGCTGAGGAACTGAGAAAAGATTTGTCAGATGTGGGTACTGAAGTTTCTGCTCAGACAATACGGCGCACACTGCGTAATGAAGGCCTCCATGCCAGAACTCCCAGGCGCACCCCCTTGCTGTCTCCAAAGAATAAGAACAAAATTAGAACTGTTTGGGCCCATGGATCAACGCTATGTTTGGAGGAGGAAGAACAAGGCCTATGAAGAAAAGAACACCTTGCCTACTGTGAAGCATGGTGGGGGGTCAATCATGCTTTGGGGCTGTTTTGCTTTTGCAGGTACAGGGAAGCTTGTGCAAGGTACCATGAATTCTCTTCAGTACCAGGAGATATTGGATGACAATGTGATGCAGTCCGTCACAAACCTGAGGCTTGGGAGACGTTGGACCTTTCAACAGGACAATGATCCCAAGCATACCTCCAAGTCCATTAGAGCAGTGTTTCCCAACCAGTGTTCCGTGAGGAGTCCCCTGGTGTGCCGTTGCAAAATGAGAGGCGCCTAGCCGCCGAGCAGTGGAGCCTTTTTTTTTTTAAACGGATCGGCCCGGCGCCAAATCAATCTGAGAGGCTGAGAGCCGAGCGAGCGGGATCATGTGACGACGTGACGTGAGACTGAGCTCAGCCCACGGCCACCCCAGAATCCACAGCGTGCTGCCTCTGCTGCGGCTGGAGATTTAGCTCCGCTCGGCTCCACCTCTGTCATCTTCAGACAGGCAGCGTGGCTAAGAGGGAGAGGAGCGAGCGGAGTATTACAGAGCTGAGCTGCCGCCTGATTGAGCCTGCCTCAGTGCCTTGCCTTCTGCCTGGAGGTCTGACAGACAGTCACTGTCTGACTCTGAATGATTGCAATTTGCCTATTGCAGTGCCTGCCTTGCTGACTATTACACCTGACCTGGTTGTGTAAGTAGTAATTCATACTGTGTGGCATTAAATGCAACCACTGTGCCCATCAAAATCCAGCCACTGTGCCCATCAAAATCCAGCCACTGTGCCCGTCAAAATCCAGCCACTGTGCCCGTCAAAATCCAGCCACTGTGCCCGTCAAAATCCAGCCACTGTGCCCGTCCAAATCTAGCCACTGTGCCCGTCCAAATGTAGCCACTGTGCCCGTCCAAATGTAGCCACTGTGAGAATTAATTTATATAGTCAATATAGGCACAGAGTTAATTTTTTTTTTTAACATTTTCTAATGGTGGTGTGCCTCGTGAATTTTTTCATGAAAAGAGTGTGCCTTGGCACAAAAAAGGTTGAAAAACACTGCATTAGAGCATGGTTGCAGATTAAAGGCTGGAATATTTTGGAGTGGCCATCGCAGTCACCAGACCAGGGGCGGACTGACCATTGGGACTCTAGGGCACTGCCCAAAGGCCCCATGCCACTAGGGGGCCCCATAAGGGTTGCCAGGCTCAAAACCAGGGACAGTATGTAAAAATCTGTGTTTTTTTTACATCTGTCCCTGATATGTCCAAAACCGACATGCTTTTGATGTTAAAATACAGAGATTTTAGCTGCCCTGCCTATGCAATGCCTCCTGACATGGTGGCCATCTGTAAGCCCAGGGGCCCCATAATCTTCTATTGCCCAGGGGCCCCATGAGTTGTCAGTCCACCCCTGCTTAAATCCGATTGAGAACCTCTGGTGGGACTTAAAGAAAGCAGTTGCAGTGCGCAAGCCTAAGAATATGACTGTACTGGAGGCTTTTGCCCATGACAGAACAAAAGCCCCTACCTCCATGTTACAGTGCTCATATCTCAAGTGCTGAATTAAAGTTGGAGTGTTAGCCTCTGTGTCCCAAAGAATTGGGTTTATCTTGGCCCATGATTATGTAGCTTTAATGGCAGTAGAGTTTAGGGCAGGTAGGTGAGGCACCTTATTGTTCCTGCTATACTGTGTGAATGTCACTTTGACAGACCTGTACTGAGTGAATGTCTGCTTGAAGAAAACATTATTTAATATATTATATATATATATATATATATATATATATATATATATATATATATTATTATTATTATTATTATACAGGATTTATATAGCGTCAACAGTTTGCACAGCGCTTTACAATATAAAGAGAGACAATACACCAACAGTACAGAACAATACAATACAAGAGGGTTCGAAGGGCCCTGGTCCTGCAAGGAGAATGGAGTGTTTCAGAGTGTTTCTGATCAGCTCCAAGTGTCCCCCGCACCTCTGGCCAAATGTGGTACCAGCTCGTCTTGCGAGACGACTCTCGCAAACCGAGACATTATTTAAAAAAATATAATAGCTTGTATTGCGAAATGTATGAAATATAATAGCAGCTATAATGATTTAACTAAATGTTACTATGTTCTACACCTACTTTTGTATGATATTTACAGATTTATTGTTGCCATGGTCATCTCATTTAGGGACCATTAAATGTACACTGTGGGGTTTATTTACGATAGGCAAACAACTTTACACTACAAGTGCACTTCCAAGTTGTAGTGCAAAGTGGATTTGCCTTTAGTAAATAACCCCCCTTTGTTCAAAGCAGAAAATAAAACATTGTGCTGCATACAGATAGCACAACCTACCTGCTGAATACAATTTTTTATCCAGGGATAGCTGTGATGATCCCCTGACCGGTATAAATAATACAGTTGCATTTATTTATTTATGTTAACTTTACTTTTCAGTATTTTGAAAGAAATCCAGCCAGAATTTGTGTTTCCTGTGCTGTGGCTGAACGAAGTAAGCAAATACTTACATACTTGTCATATTGTATTTACAGTATACAGTGTCTATTGAAAATTGTAATTATAAATAAATCATATGTGTCAATTTCTATACATTCAACAAGTCCACAGTTAGCAAACACGAGTCTTCCTGTCAGGACACTTTTAATTGTACATACAGTAGCTACACTGATATTTACCTGCACAATCATGTTTTCCTTGATTAATGCACAATCATAAATGCACATATATTTAATTCCAGTAAGCATGCTGTGCAGTGATTTTAAACATAGTTTCTTTCTGTGTTTATTATTGATATGACAAAGGCAATACAGTATAATTTCACTAATAAAATATAAAAGTAAAATAAAAGTTTGTGATAACAGTAATACTATTTTGTATATATGGAAGGAAGAAAAAATCCTGGACGACACCACATTGTTAAAGGCATCTTTATTGATATCTTGTGTAGCAGATGTAATCTAATACAGTCACTTCATGTTACAGAAAACAGGAAAACACACTGACACGTTTCACACCGTATGAAGGTGCTTAATAGCTTGCTATGATGACCTTCATACGGTATGAAACGCGTCAGCAGCTTTTCCTGTTTTCTGTAACATGAAGTGACTGTTTTGAATTTCATCTGCTACACAAGATATCAATAAAGATGTCTTTAATGGTGTGGTGTCATCCAGGATTTTTTCTTCCTTTCTAACTCGTTGCAGAGCCAGCACCTGTAAGTCCCTCAAGGCCCTGTACACACGATCAGACAGGTCCGATGAAACTGGTCCGACGGCCCGTTTTCATCGGACCAGGCTGAAGTGGTCTGATGGTCTGATGTGTGTACACACCACCGGACCAAAAATCCGATCAGAACAGAACGTGGTGACGTAGAACACAGCGACGTGATGAAAAGACGAAGTTCAATGCTTCCAAGCATGCGTCGACTTGATTCTGAGCATGCGTGGGTTTTTGGTCTGATGCTTTTATGTACTAACCATCGAACCTGTCCGACGGACAGGTGTCCAGCAGACCGGTTTTAAAGCATGTTTTAAAACTTTGGTTCGATGGAAAATTGTCCGATAAGCCGTACACACCATCGGACATGTCCTTATTTAATCCTTATTTAATTTGTATATATACAGTGTGTATATATATATATATATATATATATATATATATATATATATATATATATATATATATATATATATATATATATATCATATATAGAGATATCTATATCTATATATAATCTATATATAAATATCTATCTCTCTGTCTGTCTATCTATCTATCTATCTATCTATCTATCTATCTATCTATCTATCTATATATATATATATATATATATATAAAGAGATATATATATATATATATATATATAGAGAAAGAGAGATATATATATATATATATATATATAGAGAGAGAGAGAGAGAGAGAGAGATATAGATATATAGATATATAGATATCTATATCTATATCTATCTATATATATATCTATAGATATATATATAGATATATATATATAGATATCTATAGATATATATATAGATATATATATATAGATATCTATATATACCACAAACATTATACAGTCATTAGATATCCATGTCCCCTGTTGGCCTTGAATGACAGATATGTGGTATCACTTGGTACCTTAAAGGGGTTGTAAAGGCAAAAAATGGTTTTCCTAAATAGCTTCCTTTACCTTAGTGCAGTCCTCCTTCACTTACCCCATCCTTCGAGGCCATTGTGTTACCAGTTGCAGCGCAATTTCTCTTCTCTTCATAGTAATGTATTATACTAGACTACTACAAGTCAGATACAATTACTAATGTTTTGCTTTGTTTCTTTTAGACGGCTCTTATTGGTGATGACTCGGCCAAAGAATTTAAATCAAGTGTGACTGTGCCAATGAAGGTGCTGGAAGTTATACGGATCGTGCTAATATGTGTGGGCGGTGTTATTTTCCTTGCCTGTTCTATAACACTTTGTGTTAGGAGCTGTAAGAAGTAAGTCTACTAAATGTATGCAAAAGTTAGTGCCCATTCTAATTTATATTTCCATTCATTTAATGCTGACTCTAAAGATTAGAATTTCCGCAGACAAAGAGTCTGACTTTTGTCCGAAGGGCATTGGCCAGGAACTTGTCTTGCATACAAATGGCACACAATTGTCGGCCAACAAACACAAATGTAGTTACGTACTACGTGAAGTTCCAGCTCTTGAGCGCCACCCTTTAGGCACCTTCTGTTAACGTCGTGTTGGTGAGCATTGTTTCTGAGAATAGTTGTTTGTACATTGGACTTTTGTCTGACGGACACACGATCAGAAAATCTGACAACAGACCATTGTCCGCAGAAAATTTTAAAGCCTGCTATCCAACATTTGTCCACGGAAAATCCGACAATTGTCTCATGAAGCGTACAAACGGTCGTATTTTAGGCCAACCGTCTGTCTACAAGAAAATCCAACCATGTGTACAAAGCTTAAAGGGGTTTTAAAGGATTTTTTTCCCCCTAAATTGCTTCCTTTACCTTAGTGCAGTCCTCCTTCACTTACCTCATCCTTCCATTTTGCTTTTAAATGTCCTTATTTCTTCTGAGAAATCCTTACTTCCTGTTCTTCTGTCTGTAACTCAACACCGTAATGCAAGGCTTTCTTCCTGGTGTAGAGAAAGCCTCTTGAGGGGGGAGGGGGCGAGCAGGAGTGTCAGGACGCCCTTTAACACACAGCTCCTTTCTCTATCTGCAAAGAAGAGAGTGTCTTGACTTGGCTGCTCACCCCCTCCCCCCTCAAGAGGCTTTCTTCACACCAGGGAGAAAGCCTTGCATTACTGTGTGGAGCTACAGACAGAAGAACAGGAAGTGAGGATTTCTCAGAAGAAATAAGGACCGTTCTCATCGGATAGACTAATCGTGTGTACGCGGCCTTAGAAGCAGAGTTGTCAGAATGCTATGGGTGCTCCTATAGTCTAAGTTTATATCTATGCGGCTGCACTTGATGCGTTTTTCAGGCATGTTTTTCAGCGCATTTTGCGTTATTAAACCAGCGTTTTTATGCATTTTGTATGCAGTTTCCATGCATTTTGCATTAAAAAATTCCCCTCTTTAAATGCACTGTAAAACACACTAGGGTTGGTTTACAAAGGCAAATCTACTCTGCACTACAGGTGCACTTGGAAGTGCAGTCGCTGTAAATCTGAGGGAAGGGGAATGAGGGGAAGCTCTGCTGCTTTTATAATCCAATCATGTACAAGCAAAAATGTTGTTTTATATTTTACTTGCATGTCCCCCTTTGTAGTGCAAAGTGGATTTTCCTTTAGTAAATATACCCCACTGTATATACTTGGTTGCTAACGAGTCTTCCATGTCCTTAGCAACCCATTAGTCATCAGCTGTTCCCGGCTGAAAGCTGAATGTATTTTTTTTTAAATCTCCCAAAAAATGGTATTGTATGGATTTTGAGTGAACCCCCACGCCAAATCATTTAAAAAAATGGCGTAGTTTCCCCCCAAATTTCATACCAGACCCTTATCTGGCATGCCACCCGGCAGGCCAGGAAGGGGAGGGGACGAGCAAGCGCCGCCCCTGAACCACACCAGGCTGCATGCCCTCAACATGGGGGGTGGGTGCTTTGGGAGCAGGGGGCTCTGTGTCCCCCTCCCCAAAGCAATTTTCCCCCATGTTGATGAGGACAAGGGCCTCTTCCTGACATCCCTAGGCGGTGGTTGTCGGGGTCTGTGTGCAGGGGGCTTATTGGAATTTCGAAGCCCCCCTTTAAGAAGGGGGCCACCAGATCCTGCCCCCCCCATGTGAATAGGTATCGGGTACATCGTAACCCTACCCATTCACCAAAAAAGCTGTTAAATGTAAGAAAAAAAAAAAGCCGGTTTTTGACAATTCCTTTATTAGACAGCTCAAGGAGAACGGAGGGAAGAGACGGCTAGAGATCACAGAGCTATTCTCCCACTGCTGCAGGGCTTTGTTCTAAGGTAAGTATTTCATAATGTGCTAGTATGCAATGCATACTAGCACATTATGCAATTGTCTTATAGGAGAACGTTTTTTTTTTTTTTTTTTTTACTGCAACCTTTTATAATCACTTTAAAATGCTTGAGGTTTTTAGTGGTAATATTTTGGATTAAGGCATGGTGCCAGACATAATAAAAATAGATTAAGGCCCTGTACACACGATCAGACATGTCTGATGAAACTGGTCTGCAAATCAGTTTCATCGGACCAGTTCGATGGTGTGTACAGCCCATCAGACCATTGTCCATCAGACCAAAGTTTTAAAACATGCTTTAAAACCGGTCTGATGGAACCTGTCCGTCGGACAGGTTCGATGGTTAGTACACAAAAGCATCGGACCAAAAACCCGCGCATGCTCAGAATCAAGTCGACGCATGCTTGGAAGCACTGAACTTCGTTTTTTCATCACGTCGTTGTGTTCTACGTCACCGCGTTCTGGTCTGATCGGATTTTGGTCCGATGGTGTGTATGCACATCAGACCATCAGACAAGTTCAGAGTTGTCTGATGAAAACGGTCCGTCAGACAAGTCTCATCAGACATGTCTGATCGTGTGAACAGGGCTTAGGTTTAGATATACTTAAGCTGTTCAACATTACTATTGATATTATTGTTAGTAATTTTTAATAAGTATTTTTATTTTTATTTTTTCTTAGGAAATAAGTGCTATTCCGGATGCAAACTGACTTTCTGAAAAAGATAGCGACGATAGGATGAAATGGAAACTACTGCATCAAGTCACAAAAATAGGTCTATTGCATCATCATGAATCTTAAATGACAGCCAGTGATTTTTTTTTTTTTTTTCAGATAAAAAATATTATTTTTTAAACATAAAAAAGTGCTTTATTATGGTAGTCATACACATTTTACTGTAAATGTATGTGGAATTTGACTACATTTGTATAGTGGAGCTTTGAGCTCTGTTTTGTTGTATAATTAGGTATCATACCCACAAACATTAGATGATTAGTATAAGACAAACTTGCAGATTAGAAGTTAGGTGACCCTTTTCCCCAACAAATACATTTTCAAAAATTGGAAGACTGGTAAAATATTTCAAAGGATGTGCCTTATATAAAAATCTACCACACATCTTCTATTTGACATGCTAATAACATTTTGAAATGCCCGTTTTTCTTATTCCACTAAAAGAGGAGTCAAAACTCTCTACACATTTCATGAACAAAGTTCACTTCTCTGGGAGAGTTGCTGCTGTTCCCAGTTTGGAATGCGCAAAGTGGGAAGCTTTACCCACAGCAGCTTTGTGTGCAATAATCCATAGCAGCCAATCAGCAATTTTCTATGATCGGTCTATTTCATTGTAGACTAATGAAAAAAAAATAATGACTGGTTGCAATCCTAGTTTTGTACTTTGTTGTAAAATGAGTCCCATTAAAGATAAGTGTATACCGTATTTGCTGGCGTATAAGATGACTGGGCGTAAAAGACGACCCCCTAATTTTCCAGCTAAAATTTTGGTTTTGGGATATACTCACCATATAAGACGACCCCCTTCCTACTAGTCATGCCTCACCTCACCTCACCTCAGTGTGCCATTACATGCCTCACTGTGCCATTACATGCCTCACTGTGCCACCATTACATGCCAGACTGTGCCACCATTACATGCCAGACTGTGCCACCATTACACGCCTCACGGTGCCCTATTACATGCCTCACTGTCCCCTATTACATGCCTCACTGTCCCCTATTACATGCCTCACTGTGCCCCATTACATGCCTCACTGTGCCCCATTACATGCCTCAATGTGCCCCATTACATGCCTCACTGTGCCCCATTACATGCCTCACTGTGCCCCATTACATGCCTCACTGTGCACCATTACATGCCTCACTGTGTCCCATTACATGCCTCACTGTGCCCCATTACATGCCTCACTGTGCACCATTACATGCCTCACTGTGCACTATTACATGCCTTACTGTGTCACTGCATACCTCACTGTGCCATTGCATGTCTCGACGATCCCTTACCTTATCCCTGACATGCAGAATGTGTCAGACCTCAGCCGTCCATTTTTCAAAAGTCGCGCCTCCTCCTTCTGCTGTTCCATTATAGGCGGAACACTGAACACAGTGTCTCCTGGGAAGCTGAGTGTTCCGCCTATCATGGAACAGCAGAAGGAGGAGGCACAGCTTTTGAAAAATGGATCACTAGAGAGTCAAGAACTGTGCTTTTTTTTGCAGGTTTATTGTAAAATCCTTATCTAAGAGCAGAGCACCAAAATGCACCTGATATTATTTGTATTAACCAAAATAACCCTGCCATTTGTGTCGGTTTCACTTCTATGTGGACCGGTTTTACTTTGTTAGTAAGGCATTGACTATCCCCTTCCCCAGACATCCTTTGTCCAAGAAAAGCACTTATACTGTCAACTGAGGCACTCTGGTCAAATAAAGAGATTGATAGTGGGGAGAGCTTTGCTATAAAAGTCAGGTCATTCAGCCCATCCATAACAGGGTAATGAGGGTCGGAGGTGAGCACAGATAAGACTTTTCTAGCAAGCCAAGACAAGACGCACCCTGTGGTTTATAGTCAGGACATTTATATGCTTCAAATGGTTGAAGGGTTCACTTGTCCCATAAAGGATTGCATAAAAAAAATGAATTCTAAATATACCTATCATTTATTTTTAACATCATGTTGACTTGTACAACACTACCATCATTGTATGTTTTTGTTTCATATTTTACTAATTCATCAATTATCATTTAGATCTAAATGTACTGATTTGTGATCAGGTTGTAACATAGATGTAAATATGTATCATCCATGAATATATTATTTTGGATGCTTAATGCTCTGTACACACGATCAGGCTTTTGCTCGACCAAACTCACATCGGAATTCCAACGGAATTCCACCGGAGGAAAAGAGAGCATGTTCTCTATGTAAGCTCCGATGAAATTCCTTGGAATATCTGATGGAAAAACTCAGATGGCCATACACATGGTCGGAATTTCCGATGGAAAAAGTCAGTCGGACTTTTTTCATCATAAATTCCGATCGTGTTTTTAATATTACATAATCCAACTGCATTTAATGATTAATTAATAACATCCTTTATGCCTCGTAG
Source organism: Rana kukunoris (assembly GCA_029574335.1). Taxonomy (NCBI): domain Eukaryota; kingdom Metazoa; phylum Chordata; class Amphibia; order Anura; family Ranidae; genus Rana; species Rana kukunoris. The sequence goes on along the minus strand of CM056051.1, from coordinate 144,672,338 downwards.
ACTTTTTCCATCAGAAATTCCGACCGTGTGTATGGCCATCTGAGTTTTTCCATCGGATATTCCGAGGAATTCCATCAGAGTTTACATAGAGAACATGCCCTCTTTTCCGGTGAAATTCCATCGGAATATCCAATGAAAAAACTCAGATGGCCATACACACGGTCGGAATTTTCGATGGAAACAGTCAGTCAGACTTTTTCATCATAAATTCCAATCGTGTGTACGAGGCATAAGGGAATATTATTAATTAACTGTTAAATTCAGTTGGATTCTGTAATATTAATATGGATGAGAGGTAAAAGCTTTAGACAAAAAGTTGGTGTAATTAATTCTATTCTATTGGGGGAGTTTCTAATCTGTGTATTAAAACAAGAATAATGATTGTGTGTTCTTCATTTTCCCAGTGCTATGTGTACCATGTAAAAAATGTGACAGTTCAACAAGCATTATGAAAAGCTCTCTAATGTCTACAGAACATTATGTACAAAGCTGACTGACCCTACTTTAGATTCCTCACTCTGCATAGAAGTAATGAGTGGGAATGTTTATTTAGTTCCTGGAACTGTTTGACTAGCACTTTAGGCAGACCTGATCAGATATAATAGACCCATATTATTGAGTTAGAATGCAGTGAACAGCTAGCGTTAGAGTTCAAAACCGAGTGATATACCAAATGAAGATTAATGCCCTAAACCATATGCGACCCATACAAGATTCAAGTGTTGCCTAGGATGGTCAATTAGCATAAAGTGTATAGAAAAGGGTCCTGCCCCATCCACAGAGATGTTTCCATATATCATGGATTTGCAGAACAGAATTCTAATGTATACCTAAACTAAGATTAATTTTCACAATTTTTGCTTGCTTGATTTGTGTATATCATTTTTTTTTAGTTGATCCTTGAATGGCAAATAACTTTCAGACAATGCAGTCAGCACCTTTACTGAATGTATGCCACTTTAAAAGCAATACATTATATATTAATGTGAGACTATTGTTCAATGTGAGAGTATTGCTTAGGTCTCATGAGAAAAGTTTTGGACTTGCACTGAAATAAGAGGCACTAAGTACTGTAATTAATAAATTAAAAATTAGTAAAAAAAAGTAAAATTAAGTACAGAGTGTAGATGAAAAGTATGGCTGCATCCATGTACTTGTGCAATAATTGATACAGTGACAAGGAGATTCTAAATCTTTTAAAGAAGTAGATATAACCAGTTACAGTCATTTGTACATCGAAGGGGTAGATTGATTGGATTGGTACCATTATTTATGGCACACATAGCTTTCATTGACTAAATGTGAACTTACAGCACTAGAAATCACTTGTGAACATCATGATTTGTTTATGTTTAAAGGGGAGTTCCACCAACAATTTCACTTTTTAAATATAAATACCCCTGTAATACACAAGCTTAATGTATTCTATTAAAGTTAGTCTGTAAACTAAGGCCCATTTTGTTAGGTTGTTACAGCATCTAGAATCAGGGGTGTCAAACTCAATTTTATCGTGGGCCGCATCAGCATTATTATTGCCCTCAAAAGGGCCGGTTGTATCTGTATCTGTATTAGATATCCAGCGCATCCCCTCCCCATATATTAGATGTCAAGAGCCACCCCACCATCAGAAGTTGAGTTCCCCCACTCTCCCTTATATCACAGTGCACCCCCCTTTCCTTATGCTCCAGCTGGGAAGAAGTTGGATGCATTGCTTGAAAGCAGAAAGTAAGGGTCTGGAGGAGGACTGGAGAGGTGCAAGGGCCACATTAAATGGCCTGGAGGGCCGCATTTGGCCCGCGGGCCTTGTGTTTGCCACCTGTGATCTAGATAGTTTATAATCTAGAAATAGACCGTGGCCATCTTAAGTGTGGGCATCATGAAGCCAGACTGTATGACTTCCTGGATTTCAGCCTTGCATATCTCGCACATGCTCAGTGCTGCACAAGCAATGTAATAGGTTTCAGTCAGGTTTGCAAGGACTACTGGGAAACATGATGCCTATCCCAGAAACCCTTGCAAATAGCCTTGTGACTTAATAGCCTAGGCTAATAAGGAGGAGGAAGAAATGAAGGACTACAAAATAAAGGTATTTACAAGCAACAAAATAAATAAAAATTGTCCATTCTGAACACTATGAGAATAGGGCATGCAGCACAGACAAACATAAAAAAATGGGTGGAACTCCACTTTAATTACTGTAATATGTATTTAATTTGTCATATTAGAAGCTATTGTTCAAAATAATTTTGTGTAACTCCCCTAAAATATTCTAAATAATATATTTCTACAGACTTTTTTTTGTTGTTGTTACCCTTTAAAAAAAAAAAAAAGATGTTTACTAACACATTGTACACACAATTTGTATTTTTATGTGTCTCTAAAACAAGTGCCCTACTAATACGATGTCAAATTAATAAATAATATATTTTGGTATCTGCTGTTAAAGGTGTTATTTTTTTTAATACTACAAGTAGATAAATCTAATTGTTTAACAACATAATATTAATTTATCAAGAAACAAGAAGAATTATGTTTTTTTTTTTTTTTTTTTTCAAATCAATTAATCAACTAATTTCAATTAACTATAATGCACATACATTTTTCGGATCGCCACCATATATAGTCCCCACTGTAATATCCACAGGCATCTCCCCCACTGTAATATTCACAGACATCTCCCCCACTGTAATATCCACAGACATCTCTCCACTTTAATATCCACAGAAATCTCTCCACTTTAATATCCACAGACATCTCCCCACTGTTATAACAACAGACATCTCCCCCACTATATTATCCACAGACATCTCCCCACTGTAATATCCACAGACATCTCCCCACTGTAATAACAACAGACATCTCCCCCACTATATTATCCACAGACATCTCCCCACTGTAATATCCACAGACATCTCCCCACTGTAATAACAACAGACATCTCCCCCACTATATTATCCACAGACATCTCCCCACTGTAATATCCACAGACATCTCTCCACTGTAATAACAACAGACATCTCCCCCACTATATTATCCACAGACATCTCCCCACTGTAATATCCACAGACATCTCTCCACTGTAATAACAACAGACATCTCCCCCACTATATTATCCACAGAAATCTCCCCACTGTAATATCCACAGACATCTCTCCACTGTAATAACAACAGACATCTCCCCCACTATAATATCCACAGACATCTCCCCACTGTAATAACAACAGACATCTCCCCCACTATATTATCCACAGACATCTCCCCCACTATATTATCCACAGACATCTCCCCACTGTAATATCCACAGACATCTCTCCACTGTAATAACAACAGACATCTCCCCCACTATATTATCCACAGACATCTCCCCACTGTAATATCCACAGACATCTCTCCACTGTAATAACAACAGACATCTCCCCCACTATAATATCCACAGACATCTCCCCACTGTAATAACAACAGACATCTCCCCCACTATATTATCCACAGACATCTCCCCACTGTAATATCCACAGACATCTCTCCACTGTAATAACAACAGACATCTCCCCCACTATAATATCCACAGACATCTCCCCACTGTAATATCCACAGACATCTCCCCACTGTAATCCAGATATCTCCCCCCATGTAATATCCACAGACATCTCCCCCACTGTAATATCCACAATCACCCCACTGTAATATCCACAATCTCCCCCACTGTAATATCCACAGACATCTCCCCCACTGTAATATCCACAATCACCCCACTGTAATATCCACAATCTCCCCCACTGTAATATCCACAGACATCTCCCCCACTGTAATATCCACAATCACCCCACTGTAATATCCACAATCTCCCCCACTGTAATATCCACAATCACCCCACTGTAATATCCACAATCTCCCCCACTGTAATATCCACAGACATCTCCCCCACTGTATTATCCACAATCACCCCACTGTAATATCCACAATCTCCCCCACTGTAATATCCACAGACATCTCCCCCACTGTAATATCCACAGACATCTCTCCACTTTAATATCCACAGAAATCTCTCCACTTTAATATCCACAGACATCTCCCCACTGTTATAACAACAGACATCTCCCCCACTATATTATCCACAGACATCTCCCCACTGTAATATCCACAGACATCTCCCCACTGTAATAACAACAGACATCTCCCCCACTATATTATCCACAGACATCTCCCCACTGTAATATCCACAGACATCTCCCCACTGTAATCCAGATATCTCCCCCCATGTAATATCCACAGACATCTCCCCCACTGTAATATCCACAATCACCCCACTGTAATATCCACAATCTCCCCCACTGTAATATCCACAGACATCTCCCCCACTGTAATATCCACAATCACCCCACTGTAATATCCACAATCTCCCCCACTGTAATATCCACAGACATCTCCCCCACTGTAATATCCACAATCACCCCACTGTAATATCCACAATCTCCCCCACTGTAATATCCACAATCACCCCACTGTAATATCCACAATCTCCCCCACTGTAATATCCACAGACATCTCCCCCACTGTATTATCCACAATCACCCCACTGTAATATCCACAATCTCCCCCACTGTAATATCCACATACATCTCCCCCACTATAATATCCACAGACATCTCCCCCACTTTAATATCCACAATCACCCCCACTGTAATGTCCATAGACATCTCCCCACTGTAATCCAGATATCTCCCCCCATATAATATCCACAGACATCTCCCCCACTGTAATATCCACAATCACCCCACTGTAATATCCACAATCTCCCCCACTGTAATATCCACAGACATCTCCCCCACTGTAATATCCACAATCACCCCACTGTAATATCCACAATCTCCCCCACTGTAATATCCACAGACATCTCCCCCCGCTGTAATATCCACAATCACCCCACTGTAATATCCACAATCTCCCCCACTGTAATATCCACAGACATCTCCCCCACTGTAATATCCACAGACATCTCCCCCACTTTAATATCCACAATCACCCCCACTGTAATGTCCATAGACATCTCCCACCTGTAATCCACAGACATCTCCCCCACTGTATTCCACAGACATCTCCCCCACTGTAATCCACAGACATCTCCCCCACTGTAATCCACAGACATCTCCCCCACTGTAATATCCACAGACATCTCCCCACTGTAATCCACAGACATCTCCCCACTGTAATATGGTCCACATCTCCCCAACTGTGTAGGAAGATTAGTGCTTGCTTAGTTTTACCAGAGAAGCCGGCCAAACAGGAGCAATTGAGGCCGGGGGATGACGTCAGCGCGCCACTCTAGGCTCACCTAGTTTGCCCTGCGGGGTGGACTAAGATGGCTGCCACTCCAGGATCTAGGCCGAAGCCGCGGCCTTTCCTATGACCGAGGCAGCAGCGGAGCTCTGCGGATCACATGTGACCCGTTCGGATCATGGATCATGGATCATTAAGGATGCGTTGCACCACTAGTACCGATCAAAAAAATGTTGATCACAGAGCAGGAGGTCACGGGCCACATCTGAAGGCTCCGCAGGCCACTGGTTGGGCACCCCTGACCTAGGAGGAGGAGAGAGGAGACGCTTTCTGCCATTTCTGCAGTGCTGGAGGAGAGGACACCAGAGTCACTGCCCGCAGCCCACATCTAGATTGGTTAAGTGCTGGACTGACCAGCAGATAATGAGCAGGAGGTAGGTATGCCCCCGCTGCCGGCCGCCCAGGGTGGAGGTTGTTTGCCGCCCCCCCCCAAAAAAAAAACACCAGCCACCACTTCTGGGCACAAAAGACTGTGTTTTACTTCATTAACAGTCTATGTTTCATCCAGTTTGTATATCCTATTCAGTATACATTTGAATCCTTCTGTGACACTTTGTAACGGAGCTCTACCAGGACACAGACATCCAAAATAAAAATACCTACAAATGAAAGTAATGTCTGAACTTTTTGTGTTGCTTTCCTCATAACGCTATCATATACTTGTCAGCATATTGCCATATGCCCTGCAGCCTGGTTAAAGTAAAGTGGATAAAAACAGGTGTATTAATATACAGGCACTAAAATGCGGCTTTATGGCAATTCTAATGAGTGGCCAGTCGCTAATGAGACTGAGAAGTGATGTCAGGGCACTATTACCATGGAGATCTCATGGGGTGAAAAGGGGATGGTGGAACTATTTTAATGGCATTTGCAACCCGGCAGCTAGGGCACCGGGCAGGAAACCCAGGACATGTGTCTTAGGTAAAAGGACCCAGTAATACTAATGCTTGCTATATTGGAAAAGTCTAACAAATGTAGCAAAACTGGGATCTTTGTACAAAAAGCATTCATTATAAACTTGAAAGTAAAATTTCAGACTATTTTCAGTCTTGAGAACTGGTAGGTTTTTATAATCAATTATTTTTTTTATTTTGCTCAATATAAGTCATACAAGATTAAACATTCTTATCTTTTGTTAAGTACATCATTACATTTATCTTGTAAGAAAATAAATAATCCGAGATTACATTTTCCATGGATGCCTATCAGTCATTTTTATTCCCCCCCCCCCCCCCTTATAAAAAAAAAAAACAAAACGAACAAATATAAATAATTTTCTTTCCTCCTTTTCATTCCCCCTATTGCCCTTCCTCCCTTTTCTACTGAGGTATAGCTGTTCTAACCCTGTAATCTCTTGATTTCCATTCCCATAGGACAGAGAAACAGGGGCCTCCTATTGGAGTCAATATGGGAGGGGGGAAAGGAGGGGAGCAAGAAAGAAAGATTTTATATAACCGTAATTTTTAATGTCTCTTCTCTGGTCAGTACTTTTAATCTAAATCTTTGTTCTTCTAAAGTTTGATCTTTATGCCATTACCCTCTATGTGTCATACGTCTATTGCATCCCTTATCCTCTCACTTCGTTTCTCTTATTCCACCCCCATTTCAGGTTCGTGTTGTAACCAGCCTGCCCATGTTATCTCAAACTCCCCTTTTTTATCTTTCATTGTTTGTATCCACCTTTTGGCCTCCATTATCCGGTTTACTTCCCTTTTCCAATCTGCTAATGTTGGACACATACTTTGTTTCCAAAATCTAGGAATTAACAATTTTGCAGCATTTAACACATGTGAAACTACACTATTCCTGTATGTTTTAATCGGGCCCGATGTTCCATGGAGTAGGAAACATATGGGCGTGAACTCTATAGGGATTGGGGTCAATCTTTCAATCCACGGTGCAATTGCTTCCCAAAATATTTAAATTTTTGGGCATTCCCATCATAGGTGTAGGTATGTACCCCTTTGCTCACATCCTCTCCAACACCGAGCGTCTGCCACTGGATACATCTGGTTTAACCTTACTGGAGTCCTATACCATCTTGTCATAAATTTATAGGCCATTTCCTGAATATGCAAGCCTATAGATGTGGAGTAAATTAATTTAATCATCTTTTTACTTTGTTCGTCTGATAGCCTTATATTTAGTTCTCCCTCCCATTCCCTAATAAAATATGGTGTTTTATCTTTTTGAGCTCCTTGTATCAACTTATACATCTGGGATAGCAGATGCTTCGCTTCCCCCTGATGCGCACACTGTTCCTCGAACTTTGTGAAGGAACTTAGTGATCTCAAGGCAGGTTTCATCTTATTAACCACTTAAGGACCCCCGCACGCACATATACGGCCACAGAATGGCACGTACAGGCACAAGGGCGTAAATTTACGTCCCCGCCTAAGTGCGGTTCGGGGGTCCCATCGGGACCCCCTCCGTGGCGTGCGGGGGTCCCCCTGGCTCCGGGAGCGATCCGGGATCAGCGGGCGGATGTCGGCGAATACCCGCCCCCCCACGATCGCTCCCAGCCAATGGGAGCGCGCTCCCATCCTGTCAGTTCCTCCTCCTGTGTTTACACAGGAAGGAGGAAATGATGTAATCTCTCATCGCAGCGCTGTTTCCCAGCGCTGCTGATGAGAGAAGACATCACAAGTAAGTGTGCACCAACACAACACTGACACACACTCACATAGGCATATTAACCCCTTGTGATCGCCCCCCCCCCCCACCCCCCTGTCACAGTGTCACTGAATGCAGTGATCTAATCACTGCATTTAGTGTCAGTGTGACAGGCAGTGTAAAAAACAGTTAGTGTTAGGTTCAGGATAGCCCCCCCACCCCCCCCCAATAAAGTTTTAACCCCCTGATCACCACCCTAGTTAACCCTTTCACTCCCTATTGCCAGCGTCACTAAGCGATCATTTTTCTGATCGCTGTATTAGTGTCGCTGTTCCCGCTAGGTAGCTATTTTTTTTTATTGCGATTTTTTTTTTTACTAAAGACATGTGGCTAAATAAATTTTGGCCTAAATGTTTGACTAAAATTTAGTTTATTTGATTTTTTTTTAACAAAAAGTAAAAAATAGTGTTTTTTTTTTCAAAAATGTCGCTCTATTTTTGTATATAGCGCAAAAAATAAAAATCGCAGAGGTGATCAAATACCACCAAAAGAAAGCTCTATTTGTGGGAAGAAAAGGACGCAAATTTTGTTTGGGAGCCACGTCGCACGACCGCGCAATTGTCTGTTAAAGCGACGCAGTGCCGAATCGCAAAAACACCTTGGGTCATTTACCAGCGTATTGGTCCGGGTCTTAAGTGGTTAAGGAATCTTGTCAGTTGATAATATTTCCATTTTGCTGAGGGTATATTCCCTAAAGCTATGGCGAAGTCCAGGTAAGCTATTAGTGTTCCCTGTGGAGCGAGCCTGCCACATGTGACATCCCCTCCCCGATTCCATGGACCCAGGAATCCTCCCTGTTCCCCCGGAGGGAACCATGGGAATCCCTCCAGTGGTACCAATGGGGACACCCCTGGTTAGTACTCTCCTTTTGTATTCAGCCCATCCCATATTGATAAGGTGTTCAATGTCAAGGGGGATGTCCACTTCGTAAATCCTCTCGCGACTCTCGGGATCCAAGGGGCCCCTTCCAAGTTCCTTCCCGCTATTGTTTTTTCTAATAGGGTCCATCTTTTTTTCCCGGAGTCATGGCACCAATTCAAAATACGGACCAGCGCCATAGCCTTGTAGTATACCAATATATCTGGAAGCCCCATTCCTCCGTCTACCTTACTTCTTCGTAGGATATCATAGGCTATCCTTGGTTGTTTATCATTCCACACAAAGGCAACAAATGCCTTCCGTATTTGCTTAAAAAACGTCGCTGGTACGTTGATTGGTACTGTGTGTAATATATAAATAATTTTGGGTAGTATACACATTTTAATTGCACTCACTCTTCCAAACCATGTTAAATAGTGTCTTGCCCATTTTTTTAAATCTTCCACTAGTTTAGTCAGTAGGGATGAATAATTAAGTTTATATAACATTTTTTGGTCTGCAGTGATATGTATCCCAAAATAGAGCAGGGAATCCTTCTTCCATACAAAGGGATATGTTCTCTTCAGGGTCCCTGCCATTTCCTGAGACACATGACTAGGTAGCAATACTGATTTTTCGAAATTAACTTTAAAGTTCGACAAGTGTCCAAATCTTTCCACCTCCTGCATTAAGACTGCCAGTGATGTATGTGGTTTTGAGAGATAAAATAATAGGTCGTCGGCGTAAGCCGACACCTTATGTTCCTCCTCTCCAATACATGTTCCTATTATTTCCCCATTATTTCTAATCCTACAAAGGAAAGGTTCCAATATTAAAGCAAATATTAATGGTGACAATGGGCAGCCTTGTCTTGTTCCATTTCTAATGTTGAGGTAATCGGATATTGTATTAACTTTAACCCTTGTTCTTGGGCCCGCGAGAGCTGATAGGTTAGTGCTAATAACTGCAAGTGTGACAGTACTGAGTCAGTCAGAATTTACGAAGCTCTTTGTTTTTTTTTGGGGGGATGAACATACAAAACATTTATGGTGGTATTTATCATTTTATTTTTTTTGTTCCATAATCTTTTTAGAAATTAAGTACGTAAAAGAAAAACAAAAGGACAAGGCAGGACTCCCTTGAGGTACTGGCACATCTTCTTTGTAGCTCTTTTACTAGCGGCGGTGGCCAGCCCGGTCTTCCTTGTTGCCTTCTTCCTCATCGCCTTCTTCTTCCCTTTTCTTTTCTTTGAATTGTTGATTTGACGCTCCCTCCCGCTGTAATGCTGGGTGCGCGGCTTGCACTGATTTATATAGGCATCTTATGACGTTGCAGTCCCAGCATGCTCCGGATGGTGACGTCACCAATGTATGATGTACCCCATACTCATTCACCTAGGGTGGGGGGCCGGTATCTGGGGGCCCCCTTTTTAAAGATTCCAATAAGCCCCCCCGCCCGCAGACCCCGAAACTAACGGCCAGGGTTTTCGGGAAGACACCCCCCTGCCCCAGAGCACCTACCTCCCCATGTTGAGGGCATGCGGCCTGGCACGGTTTAGGAGGGGGGCGTTAGCTCGTCCCCCCCCTTTCCTGACTGGCCAGGCTTCTGCTCAGGTAAGGGTCTGGTATGGATTTTGGGGGAACCCCCATGCTGTTTTTTCGGGGTAGGGGTTCCTCTTTAAATCTGCACCAGACCCATGGGCCTGGTATGCTCTTGGAGGGGGAACCCATGCAGGTTTTTTAGTTAAAATTTGACGTGGAGTTCCCCCTCAAGATTCATCACAAACACAGTGCCTGGTATTGGCAGGGATCCAAGTCGGATCCCCATTCATTGAAAGTCGGACATATGTCGGCTTCAAGTCGCAGGACAAAGTCGGATCCAAAGTAGTACTAGTGTCGTGTCGCACCAGTCTGAACCTGGCCAGTGTAGCAAGTGTATAAATATGGTTAGATTTAATGAAAGTACAACATTTAGCAACATATTTCTACACTTAGAGGCGCCTCTCTTTAATACTTTGTTGCTCCTGCTGCATTTTGCTTCTAATCCCCTTGTGGGGGCTTTCATTTGTGGATGGACATTTTATGGTTACACAACCTGGTCATATTGCTATAATCGTTTTATATTGACTATAAACTGAAAGACCTATGTATAAATTGTTGTGGAACAAATCAATTGAGTTCCCATTATTTATTATGGGGAAATTTGCTTTGATATACAAGTGCTTTGGATTACAAGCATAATTCTGGAACAAATTATGCTCACAATCCAAGGTTTTACTGTATATTAAAGTATATTTAAATCCTAAATGAATAACATTTTGTATGCTAGATCATCATGGTAACAAACTATTGCTATTGAAAAAAAAAAAAAAATAGTTTTCACCTTGTTTGCAATGTGTGTTAAATTGGACACTTGTATTGTCTACTGTGAGCCTGTGTGTTGCAGGAGTACAATCAAGAGACAGGGACAGGGCAATATCACCCTACATCAACAAGTGCCCAAAGAAGAACATGTGTGGTGGCAGATAATGCAAGCAGCAAATTAAAATATATCGAAAAAGACTCATAAAACTACAAAAACATGTTAAAGTTTACATCAGATTCTAGTGATTAGATTTACATATACTATAATGAATGCATGCATATTAGGCAGATTATTCTAAAAATTGGTGCTAATTTGCATGGTGAATCGCAGACTTGCTTCTTAAATTACTGTATCCATGTGTTTTTTTTTTCCTTTTTATAAATTTATTGCATACAGATCAAAATACAGCTTGCATCTGGAAGAGTTGTTGAATCGATGCCAGTGTCACATTACTTATAAAATAATTGATTATGCATCTTATCATTGGAGTCAAAGGCTGAGCTGCTATCTAGAGATTGTCTGGTTTAGAGTCACATGATCATACTAACCTTGAATACCTCTGAAATCTTAGATCAGTATATTTGAGGTAAGTTTCAAAACATGCAATTTATTTCAACTAGTAACTAAAGAGATAACAGAACCCCTGAAACATTTAGGGTGAAAAACATGTAGACATATCCTTTGCAGTTTACTTTTCTGAGTAGCTAGTCCAGTTTTGAGTAACACACTTACTTGATCTAAAGTTGGCAGTAACAGAAAGGAAATCTTCCTGTAGGGACACTCTTTTGGGGGAACATCCCTCATTTTGGAGTGATTTCCTGTCATTTCCTGTTGTGCCTATAGGATAGGAGATGAGGGGAAATGTAAAAGAAAAACCTGCCAAGGATTAGTCACTCCCTACTTTTCCAAAATAAAAAGCTTTGGCTTTAGATATACTGTATATACTCGAGTATAAGCCGGCCCGAATATAAGCCGAGGCGCCTAATTTTACCACAAAAAATGGGAAAACCGGTTGACTCGAGTATAAGCCTAGGGTGTCCATCTCTTGCGTGCCTCACTGTGCCCGTGCCTCACTGTGTCCATGCCTCACTGTGCCCATGCCTCACTGTGCCCATGCCTCACTGTGCCTCACTGTGCCCATGCCTCACTGTGCCCTTGCCTCACTGTGCCTCACTGTGCCTCACTGTGCCTCACTGTGTCCACGCCACACTTTGCCTCACTGTGTCCATGCTTCACTGTGTCCATGCCTCACTGTGCCTCACTGTGTCCATGCCTAAAAGTGCCTCACTGTGCCCATGCCTCACTGTGCCTCACTGTGCCTCACTGTGTCCACGCCACACTTTGCCTCACTGTGTCCATGCTTCACTGTGTCCATGCCTCACTGTGCCTCACTGTGTCCATGCCTCAAAGTGCCTCACTGTGCCCATGCCTCACTTTGACCATGCCTCACTGTGCCCGTGCCTCACTGTGTCCATGACTAGACTTGCGTTTAACATGGAAGTCTATGGAAGGGGTGCCTGGATTTAAAAAAATCGGTGCTCCCCAGCTGTAGGTCCCCCAGACAGCAAACTTTGCACACTTGTAGAAGAATAGTGGGGCTATATGTATGCAAGTTGGGGACCAGGGAACCTAAGGCCGGCCGGTACTGGGTCCCCAAAGTCCAGGAGATCAGGCACAAAAAGGTGACTCGAGTATAAGCCGAGGGGGGCATTTTCAGCACACAAAAAATGTGCTGAAAAACTCAGCTTATACTCGAGTATATACGGTAATACTTTTATATAAAACATCCCTCCTTGCCATTCCTGATATTTTCTTGCCCTATGCACAGATCACCCAGTTGGGTTAGGGTCATTACACATAGCCTTTCATACAAAAGCATTATCGTGGGGCATAATTTCAAGTTATTGGTTTGGTAATTTTTAGCCCAGCCTTGCCTGTCTCATACTGCCTGTTTAAGAATAAAAAAATGTTAATGGCGATGAAGCCGAATACAGTAATGCTGCTAATTATATCGAAGAAATGGTTTACAGGACACGTGTAAATGTTTAATTCCAATACACTATACGGTATAGAGACATTTTAGATTTTTTTGGGAGATTGAGGCTATTGGACTTTAAAGATACCGTAATAATAAGATACACAGTTATATAAAAGTCAGCTTTTATTAATCTAACGTAGACACATTAAAACATATATTTAATAACATTATTGTATCTCTGTCTATTCAATCAAAATAATAAGGGGAAGAGCTGAGACAGATGACAATACCAGTTCACCCTTTTCTTTACTGTGCTCAACATGTTTCGTGAGTATTCACCACTTCTTCAGGAGCTTGTATTGCATAATGTGAGCAGAGACAATATATAAGACTATAGAAATAAAGAAAAAAGAAATGTGTCAGATTGCTCATAGTATAAACATGAGCAGTGAAGCATCACATTAGGTGATCAAAATTGAGAATGGCTGAATGTGGCATCCCCTCCCCAAAGCTATCTTAACTCTTACCGGAAGCAGCAAACTGGACTGTAGTCCAAAGAGTGGGTCTGCCCCGGTGGACACGGGAGCCTCCCGCAAACAAGAGGGGAAGGCAGCTGGAGGTCTGTTATAAAGTAAAGGAATTGTAAATCTAAAATGAAATAAATATTTGTGGCCTCAAATGGCCATAGATGTACACTAATAGATAATAAGCTGTCATACAAAGATAAGTCAGGAGACGACCAGTCTCCTGACTCAATTTGAGGCCACAAAGATTTATTTCATTTTAGATTTACAATTCCTTTACTTTATAACAGACCTCCAAAGAAATGTTGATGCTTTTCTTTTTGTCACCTACCTTATCAGATATTTTTGTGCTAGCATATATTTCTTCTTCGGACTTAAAGGGGTAGTTCCCCCAAAAACCTTTTTTTTAACATTGATTGAGGCTCGTTTTGTCAAGGGGAATCGGGTGTTTTTTTTTTTAGAATCGAAGCAGTACTTACCGTTTTAGAGATGCATCGTCTCCGACGCTTCCAAGTATGGTCATCGGGGAAGGGCGTTCCTATTTGATTGACAGGCTTCCGACGTTCGGATACATCGCGTCACGATTTTCCGAAAGTAGCCGAACGACGGTGCGCAGGCGCAGTATAGAGCCGCACCGGCGCTCGGCTTCTTTCGGCTACTCGTGACGCGATGTATGCGACCGTCGGAAGCCTGTCAATCAAATAGGCACGCCCAGACCAGACGATCATACCCGGAAGGGACGGAGATGATGCATTTAAACAATGCCCCAAGCTTGGTGGTCAGTGGGAATTAAAAAAATTATACAGTGCTTTTGGTAAGTAGAAGGAGAAATAATGCCCCACTATTGGTGTATGTGGAAGGAATAGTGCCCATGATTGGTGTCAGTGGGGGTAATAGTGCCCCATCATTGGTGTCAATGGTATGAATAATGTCCCATATTGTCCCATCTTTGATGTTAGTGGGAGGAATATTGACCCATCGATGGTGTCAGTGGGAGGAACATGTTTGGCCTCACTGCGCAGTCTCTAAGGTTAAAATACAAAACTTCCTAACCAACTCAATATCAGCATGTTCCATCATGATCCTCTCCAGGCTATTTTTCCATTATCAATGCCAGTGGTGGCTGGTGTTTTTATTTTTGGGGTCCCCCCCTCCCAGGTGGCCAGTGGCACTTAATCACCCGCCCCCCTGCCCGTTCGCCTGTTGGTTCGGCACTTACACCATCTAGGTGGAGTGCAGCAGGCTTCTCCTTGGCTCCTGCTCTGTCTTTTCCTCCATCAATGTGGCTTCCGTGATTCTCCTCCTCCTAGGCACTAGGCGTCCAATAGGATTGCATGTCCTTTCAGCCATTTGGGAGATGGGACTCAGACCCGCTTCTTGATTGACCAGGAGGAAGAACAATGCTAGAATAGCGAATATTCATTCACTATTCTAACACAACTGGGTGGGCTGTGAGCGCACTCTCTGTGCCCTGAGTGCAGTTCACGCTGGCGAGGTGGCAAGCACAAGTAGTGTCCCGCTGCCACCAAGAAGAAGACAAAGGCAGGCCCATCATGCCCATAGTGCCCTTCCTGCAGAATTCACAGGAAGGGGATACGTACGGTCGAAATTCCGACAGAGGCTTGCCCGTGAAAAAGTCAGACCATGTATACGCGGCATTACTTTTTTACGGGATGATGCCCCCATGCTTAAACATATATATATATTTTAGGCACAGGTTGCGTAAAAAATGTTGCAGCATGGATTTATTTATCTTGACAGCAGCAGCGTTCGCTCCCACAATACATAAAGCCGTGACTCCAATGCTGTAGGTCCGGAGGTGATTTCACCACCACAGTAAAAAAAAAGAGCATATATCTTGAAGCATGGGGGCAGCAGGGGCGGAGGAGTGATTTTGCTTCTAATGCCGCGTACATACAGTCAAAATTGTTTTTTTTTGCGGGAGGATGCCCCCATGCTTCGGCATATATAAATGCTGCATGTATGCCCATCATTAGAAGTGGGTGTATGAAGGGAGGTATTCTAATGGTGGGCATACCCACTGATCATTTTTTTTTTCGTTCAGCCAACAGGCCAATATATGCCCAACAAGGACCAGCAATGTACTGGTATGTTGCTGGACTTTGAATGGTTATACCAGAATGATGCCTGTGGGTTTAGGTATCATCTTGGTATCATTCTTTTCAGCCAACGGTCGGCTTTCATGTAAAAGCAATCCTATCAGCTAATTAGCCTCTAGACTGCTTTTACAGCAGTGGGAGAAAATGCGTTTAAAAAATCGCTGCGCAAATACTGTGTGGGAAAAAAATGCAACACCCACCATTTGCCTACTGTGATAGGTAGTGAGGAGTGAAATAAAAAAATTGCACCCTTAGAAATCCTAAAGACGGTGCTTGGTTTGCAGAGCCCCGTACGCGGCTAGGCTCCCACACATGTGGTATTCCCATACTCATGAAAAGCAGTAAAATGTATTTTGGGGTGGGGGGGGATTCCACATATAACTATGGCATGTGTGAGCAATATATCATTTAGTGACAACTTTTTGTAAAACATTTTTTTGTCATTATTCAATCACTTGGGGGGAAAAAAATCAATGGGCTCAACACGCCTCTCAGCAAATAGCTTGGCGTGTCTACTTTTCAAAATTGAGTCATTTGGGGGGGTTTGTGCCATCTTGGCATTTTATGGCCTTCAAAACTGTGATAGTTAGTAATAGGTAGTGAGGAGTGAAATTAAAAATGTATGCCCTTAGAAATCTTGAAGGTGGTCCTTGGTTTTCGGGGGTCCCTTACGTGGCTAGGCTCCCACAAAGTCCCACACATGTGGTATCCTTGTAATCAGGAGAAGCAGCAGAATGTATTTTGGGGTGTAATTTCACATATTCCCATGGCATGTGTGAGCATGTGTAAAACACCCCCCTCCATCAGTGCAGAACCCCCTCAGGATAATACCCTTCCATCAGTGAAAACCCCCCTCAGGCTAAAACCCCCCTCCCCAATAAGTCCAGACCCCCCAGGATAAACCACCCCCTCCATCAGTGCAGACCCCCCTCAAGATAAACCTCCTCCCCAATAAGTGCACACCTCCCCCAGAAAAAAACACTTCACTTCATCAGTGCAGACCCCCCTCAGGTTAACCCCCAAATAAGTACAGACCCCCTTAGGTTAACCCCCCAATAAGTGCAGACACCTCTCAGGTTACCCCCCAATAAGTGCAGACACCTCTCAGGTTACCCTCCAATAAGTGCAGACCCCCCTCAGGTTAACCCCAATAAGTGCAGACCCCCCTCATGCACCTCGGCAGCAGGCAGAGAAGGCTTCCGTGTGCAGCTGCCCGGAGTGTTGCTTGCTCAAACTGTCACTCTCCGGGTGGCGCACATGTGTATAGTGACAGGAGGGAGCTGCAGCAGCAATGAGAGTGAGCAGTCTCACTCAGGCAGGGATAGCGTGGCCCCTAGGACCTTCCGCCACACTCAGGGTGGCATCACCCATCAGAGGGTGTCACCCGGGTGTGGGCCGCCCCCTGCCCCTGGCAACGCCACTGTCCCTGATCACCACCACACCAGTCACATGATGATGCTGTACCATTCCCCATCAGGATAACCTCTCCTCCCTAATTCGGGAGCTTGCCCATTGCTTTCTATGCTGGATTTCTTGGTCCCATGTTGATTCCAACACAGAATTTTCTTTCCACTTAGACATCGCTCTCTGGCTCAGGCTGCATATTATATTGCTGATCAATATGACCACATGTTTTATTTATTTTCTTTTGCCCTCTATAGTTGTGCAATCTGAACATTTTTACATATGTGTTCAACTCAGGCCGCGTACACACGATCGAATCTATCTGCTGGAAACAGTCCGACGGACCGTTTCAGCAGACAAATTCGATCATGTGTACGGGTGGACAGACAGGTTTTTCCAGCAGACAGATTTTAAAGCATATCTGCCCTCGCATGCGTCGAATGGATTCGACGCATGCGCGGAAGTGTTTTACTTCCTGGTGACGGTGACGTGGCAGCGGTGACGTGTGTACACGATCAAACCAATATACCCCAGCAGACAAATCCGATTAAAACGGTCTGTCAGACCGATTTGAGCGGATTTATTTGGTCGTGTGTACGCGGCCTTAGAGTGAGCTGCACATAGGACTCCTTAGTCAATAGAGTCAAGGTAATTTTTATCAGATTTTCTGCAAAAACAATATGTAACTCATTGATCAAGATTGCTTCCACTGTAAAAAAGGATCATGGGACTGACAGACTGAGCAAACTAATTATGGAATATTTAAAAGCCTAACAATGTCAAAACAATATAGAGCAATAACATTTTGAATAGACATTATATGGATTACTTTACAGCATCTTTATCAATTTATGCTATCTTTGCCCTCATTTATTACATATGAAATATAACACAAGAGAGGCAAAAGAGAGGTGTGTTTCAGGGGCAGCAAATCACAGGTGGAATTCAAGATCTATACTATGACTAATAAACAACTATGAAAACCAATGACTGTTACAAGTTAAAAGATAAAACATTAACCATATGTGTAAAACAAATATAACTAAACATATTCAGGGATGGACTGAGACCAAAATTTGGCCCTGGACTTTATCCAGACCGGCCCACTTTATGTTTGCAAACAAGAACAAAAACAGTATACAAACTATACGCAATTGTGCAAAAAAACATAAGTAGCATAACAAAAGGAGTCCTCACTCACCTCTTTTATTATTTCACTTATTCTCCTCTGTATTTTCCTCATTCTTCTCACATCACTGCATGAAGTGGAGGGCGAGCTGCGCAGCCATTACTTTGACAGGCTGTCACTGAAACCGGCCCACTGAGCCATCGGCCCACCGGGAAACTCCCTGTAGTCCCTATGGCCAGTCCATGCCTGAACATATTTACTATAATGTGCAGTGTGATCATAAATAGTGGTGTGCTAAGAACAAAAACTAGCCATACACAGATATCTTTCTTTAGGTAGGAGATTAAAGTGATCAAAACACAGATTCAAACTATAGGCACCATTATCCCTTATAGTAGACAAATAAAAAAGCCCATATTAGTGACTTTATGGGTGATTGTTACTACAAATGGATATACTACAATACATTTAGTAAAAAAATATATTTTTATTACAGAAAGAAATAGCCTCACTTCACTTCCTTCATACAATTTTCCACGCAATCGTTCTACAGGTTTAATAAGGAAAAACTTGCGCGCTACTATGTTGTAATTTTTAAGTAAATATAAACCATCAACCTCCAGTGAATATAGTGAAAATAAACTCAGAAAAAAATATATTTATAGTACATGTATAGTGACCGTGAATTAACTGCAACCACTCAAAAGACACTGCATAATAAATGTAAAAGAAAACGATGGGAATGGTGCACTTATTCAATAATGTGTCATAAAGTAATATACTCAAAGAGAAAATATGATGAGTATCCAAACATACAGATAAATAAGTACCGTATTTATTGGCGTATAACGCTCACTTTTTTACCCTGAAAATGGAAGGTAAACTGTGCCTGCGTGTTATACGCAGGGTGCTGTAGAATGTTTTTTTTCCTGAAACTTCCCTCCTAAAGTTAGGGTGCGTGTTATACGCCTGTGCGTGTTATATGCCGATAAATATGGTAAATGTGAATAAAGTCCAGCTAAAGCCCAATGGTAGGAGTTAGTTCATATAAAGGCAAAAATCTTATAGAGATAACTTGATAGAAGAAAAAACAAATAAAACATCTATCCAAACATTGACTGTTAAATTTATGAATTGGCCACTCATCTCCAACAATGACCCAAGAGTCAAACAAGACTCATCAGATAGTCAGCTGCAGGCATCATTCAGATATCCCCGCACAAAGTGGAGGACGTCATATGACGTCCTCCAGTAGATAAGTGGTTAAGATACTAGGTCTTTCAACCAGAAGAGAAGTTGTGTTTTCAAAAAAACATATTTTAAATGGATAGCTGGGAGCCTATGTTTTGCTGCTGACAACAGTGATTACATGGCCTGTGTATGGCCAGAATCTGAAAATTAGATAACATTGTACGGCTTGCCTTCATGTACTATTTGATCCGTGGGTACAATGACTCCAGAGGAAAACGAGGCATAAATGTGACATCTTTCCTTTGACCAATCTAGAGTGAATCTGACACTTACTCTCTCTCCTCAGCATCATATGTTATTATTGGCTTATGTTTCGATAGAACTTTAAATATTTCAAAGCAAAAAAACGAGGGTGACAACAGCACACATGGACAATCAAGAACAGCGCTCTTTCCGAATAAGGACAAATGGTCACGTTCCCAGCAATCACAAAATCGCACGGTATTGGTCACACCTAATATGAGTGATGTACTGAATAACACTTCCTTGTCACTTTCCACACGACCAGCATTAATTCAGTATCAATGCCAGCGGGTCCCCTAATTCAACACACTCATGACTTTTGCACTCAAGGACAAGGTCCTATATCTGATATCTGCACGGCACCTATATTTAATACTGGTGTCTCTATAGACACTAGAAAAACAGCCACAACTGCACCTACACCCTCACGTTCATCAACTCAAAGATGGTCCCGACTTCCATTTCATTGGGGGCCAGGAAACATATGATATTCTAAATCTGTCCTTTGTGGTGGGAGCTGTGGTGGCTCAACGCGATTGGCACTGCGCTGACAAGCCGTTCACCTCTGCAGCCAAGGGTTCGGATCCCGGTCTCGGCTACATGTGAATTGAGTTTGGTGGTCTCAGCCCGGCTCCCGGTGGGTGTGCTATGCAAGGTACGCCTGTGCTTAGTATGCCCACCCCCCCCAAAAAAAACACCACACTTGCACGCACACGAAATTGGTTTAACACACACGCACTTTGGCCATGAGGTCTCCTAAAATAAAGAGAGGCGAAGGACCTACGGGGCTGGCTGGGTGGGCTAGACCCCCTCACTCCCTCATAGGGGGAGTCCCTCTGCCCCATTGGGGTCCTGTTGGGCCCCAGTCGGGCTCCCAAGTGGAGCAGGTAGGGCGGGGTGAGTGGGAGGCCCCCCTCACACCCGCCATTGCCACCGGGGGCATGGAGAAGGATGGCGATTGCCTCCGGGGGGAGGGTCTGCCTACTCCCAACTCCTGCAGTCCGGCTCCTCTCTCTCGAGTTCACGCACAAAAAAAAAATCTGTCCTTTGCCCTCTATTGGTTGACGAGTAAACAGTCTTGTGTGGACCTTCTGTCCAGATCAAGAGGCAGACCAATTCAAATTAGTCCAAGACTTGCATCTTTTCGCTAGAAGATTAATGTATAATGTTTTATATGACAAGAAACAGGACAACAAACTTCTTGCCTATGACAACTCTGTATTGAAAGATATAACCTTTGAGGAACTCAGAGCCTTTCAGGACTTGATGGAGCTCTGGGATGAGAGTAATTCCAAGGAGGAAGGGTGGACTTTCAATGCACCAGGGGTGGCTTTCGGTGCATCCACCTATCCCTGCATACCTACCTTTGATCTGCCAAAATCATACAAATCCAAATCTCAATCATTTCCCATCTTACAAGGGAAACCCAATATCTGGGCCTTTGTCATACAAGTGACAAAAGAAATCACAAATTGGAAATCAGGACCTCTGCCCAACCTTCCACCTCACCTAAAACGAGCATTGAACTTATTAAAAATTAATAAGAGGGGGGGCGTGGCCTGCGACGGAGTCGGATGGAAGCCTAAGGAGAAAGCTCCGTCTTCTGCGGGAGAACTAGCGGCTCTACACGGCCTAAACAGGATGAATTTCCACCTCTCACGTACCTGGGAAAGTGCACCAGACCCCAGGGAAGAGGATGACAAATAAACAGCTGGAAGCTGTCAACAAGATTCGTACTTCGAACTTGGTGTCCACCAAACTTTTGAAATTACGGAGTGATCTCAGACTCCTACTGTTGGGGGATTTTGAGAAACACGCGAAACGGTTAAAATTAGCTCACTATGCCCAAGGTAACAAAGCTGGAAAGCTGTTAGCAAATGAAATTAAGGGTTACAGGATTAAATCTAGAATTCCCTACATTTTACATCCCATATGTGGAACCAAATTACATCACCTCCAGGATATGGCAGATGCCTTTAGTCATTTCTATAGCTCCCTGTATAATCTAAAAGACGATGAGCGCGTTCACCAGCCCACCTCATCGCTTATAAACGAATTCTTACAGACAGTGTCCCTCCCACAATTATCTCCACAACAACTTGACTCGTTGAACTTACCTTTTAGCGTAGAGGAAGTTGAGAGAACTATAGACTCCCTCCCACTTAATAAGTCACCGGGACCAGATGGATTTGTGGGGGAATACTATAAGACTTACAAATCTATCTTATCGCCATATTCCAGTAGGGTGTTTGGTAAAGCTGCTGCCTCCTCGTCCTTCCCCTCGGAAATGTTAGATGCATTAATTGTGACGTTGCCCAAGCCGGGGAAAGTCCCTGATACGCCTGCTAATTTTAGGCCAATATCGCTACTAAATTGTGACCTCAAAAACTTATTGCCAACCGTTTGGTGGATGTTCTGCCCCTATTGGTTCATCCTGACCAGGTGGGAGTTACCAAGGGTCGCCAAGCCTCAAATGGCACCAGGAGGTTGGTAAATGTTGTCCACCTGGCGGAAAGTCAATGAAGGCCTTCTCTTCTCCTCGCTTTGGATGCAGAGAAGGTCTTTGACAGGGTCCATTGGGGCTACCTGGCATCGGTGCTGAGGAAATTTGGGTTCTTTGGACCCATTTTTTCGGCAAAAATTGGCGCTTTATTCATCACCATCTGCAAGAGTCTACACCTCTGGTGTATTGTCTAAACCCTTTGCCATCACCAATGGCACTCGTCAGGGATGCCCGCTCTCCCCTTTAATTTTCAACTTCATTTTGGAACCCCTTGCCACTTATATCAGGAATCACCAGTCTATTAAAGGTATCCCGACCCCTTCATCTGAACACACCATCAGCCTTTTTGCTGACGATATAATATTGATGCTCGTGGATCTCGATGTTTCCCTGGCTTCGGTACACGAATCACTTCAAATGTTTGGAAGAGTCTCATATTATAAGGTCAATGAGAATAAATCTTTCATCTTAGGAGTGGGTATAGATGAAAAGTGCAAAAATTGCTTAGTGCGCGGTTTCCATATGAATGGTCCAAAGATGGTGTGAAATACCTAGGCATCACCCTGTCGGCATCATCCAAAGATCTTTTTGTAACCAACTATGCTCCCTTTTTAGCTTTCCTCCCGGCTAAGCTTCAAGATCTATCTAAAGGTGAACTTTTATGGTCAGGACGTCTTGCGGCTTTTAAAATGTTAATTCTTCCGCAATTATTATATTTGTTTAGGACCCTCCCCATTCCGGGTGCCTAATTCCTATTTTGTTAAGACACAGGCCCTTGTTAACAAATTTTTGTGGAGAGGAAAAAGGGCTAGATGGGCATTCCGAAACTCCATATCGGCTAGGGGGTCTGGGGGGTGGGGAATGTTGTAGTCAAAGATTATTAAATAGCTGCCGTTTTGGCCCAATTGAAAACATGGTTTCCTAGTTCCCCTGTTACGAGGTGGCGGGAGTTGGAGGAGAGCCAGGTCCCACACAACAATTTATATGACTTTTTGACCTCAATCATACTTCTTGCTAAACCTAACTGCAAACTTTCCCCCACAATGACGGCCTCTTTGAGAGCGTGGGAGTTACTGCTGGGTCTGTCTCATCTCCACCCTCCCACATCGTCTTTTCCTATACCATTAGCTAGTTTGGTGGGGGCTGTTCCTGACTTGGATGTTAGGGACTGGATAGACAGGGGTATTGTCTACCTTGTTGATCTAATGGTGGGCCCAAGTAGGAAGACCTTTAGGTCTTTGCAGATTGAATTTGGTCTAGCGGATTCTGAATACTTCACGTATATGAGAATTAATCACTTCCTTGGGACCAATCCCCCGCTTTCCTTCCAGCTTCCCTGGAGGACTGCTTTATATTTTACGAAGCATCCCACCACTGTAAAAAGGAATCTCCCTTTTTTACAACTTTAATTAATGGAAAGCTGGTATTCTTAAAGACCTCCAACGTAGCGGCTTGGGAGAGGGATTTGGGACTATCCTACTCACCTGATCAATGGCAGCAGGCGTTCCGTGTTACTTATGCTTCCACTAGGTGTATCAACCTATGGGAGTCATATGAGAAGCTGCTGCTTCGATGGTACCTGACTCCATTTAGACTATCTAAGTTCAACCCTCAAGTTTCCCCCCCGATGTTGGAGAGGCTGTGGCCAAGTGGGCACTCTTCTTCACATTATGTGGGATTGCCCTCACCTACATTCTCTTTGGAGGGAAATCTTTGCTCTAGCTGCTCAAGTGGTGGGTCAATCGGTTCCTGGTACCCCAGGATTTGCTATTCTATCCTTAGGAGTAAATGACTTCCCTAGATCGACCAGACTGGTACTCTCCCACATATTGATGGGCACTAGGCTAGCTATTATACGGAATTGGAGGGTCCAAACCATTCCCACGTTGAAAGACATAATTTTGATTGTTAATACTCATGTTGGTTACGAATTGATGTTTGCATCATCCCAGGGTAGGTTCCTCTCGGATTGCGCAAAGTGGAAAGCATGGACAGATTGGTATAAACTATACAAGGGTTAAACATGGCTGTTTCGGCTTATGAATACGTGAACTGTGACTCTGTGGATGTTTACTTCTTTCCTTTTCCTTTTTCCCCTTTCCCTCCTTTTCTACTTCAACCCTCTATTATTTTCACCTGTTGACAAGATTTGTACTGGATAATTTTCCCACAAGTGTAGTTCAACTGCATCCTGCAGCACTGGGGACTGGGTTGGCTGGAGGGGGGGGGGCTGGAACCTACCAGTTGGAGCACAGTTAGTTCCCGACGGGGGTGCTTTGGGGTCCGGGGGCCCACTCTGCGGACTCGGTTGTTCTTAGTGTTATGCTAACTCGTATGTGGGCTTAACCTATAGTTATATCATCTCGTATCTATCAACGTTATGTTAGAAGTGCATGTTTAGAATTATTTGGCTTGGTTATAGTCATGTGCTCTGTTTTATTGGTTCTGTGCACTTATGTGACTTGTGGTTCTGTCAATTTCTGTCAATTTGTTTTCACTGTTGAAAAATTCCAATAAATATAATTGAAACTAAAAATTAATAAGAGTATTGTTATGAAATCTTCTCATAAAGGAGGGAACATTGTTATTATGAGTATAGAAGGTTATGAGAAAATATGTTACGCCATTATCCATAACAGGAAATGGTATAGACCCGTACCAAAATCATTTGTGATACAGAGTACAAAGCAGTGCAGGAACATTCTCATTCAAGCTCATAATTGGGGCCCCATTGACGTCAACTCATTTACATTTTTAGACACTACTAACTCCCATATTCCAACATTTTATGCACTGCCCAACGTGGACAAAGGGGAGCTACTCCCACCTGGGTGTTAAATCATATCTGGCTGCGGCTCTCTGACTGAGAACGTCAGGCAGATTATAGATGAGTACCTTTACCCACATGTACTCACACATTAAAGACACGATTGAACTACTTAAAATTATCTATGGATTTCAGGTTCCAGAGGGAGTTTGGTTAGCTGCTGTTGACTAGGGATGAGCCGAACACCCCCGGGTTCGGTTCGCACCAGAACGTTCAAACAGACCGCGGGTTCGCACGAATATTTCGAACCCCATTGAAGTCTATGGGACCCGAACGTTCGAATTCAAAAGCGGTCGTTTTAAAGACCAAAATTCAATTAAATGTTGGAAAACGTCGTTCAGAACCCGGGTCTTGCCCCAGGGAACATGTATCAATGGATTTTTTTTTTTTTAAAACGGCCGTTTTTTCCAGAGCACCTGCTGGGTGTCTATAGTAGTGGCACATGTTTAGAGATGTCCCTGCACAACATGAGAGGACTATAAAAAAAAAGTAATTAATGCTACTTGCGCAAGTTCTGTGTGGCAACATTATGTCGAATATTTTAGCGGTGGTGGGGGGCCATTATTGTTTTGTGACAGAAATTTTTTAGAAAAAAGGGCACCCCTCAAACATACTGTAATTGGAGCGCAACAAGGAGCCACGTGCAAAGTATTGCATCAAAAATTGTTATTAGGCGCCCCTGTTAAACAAGGGCAGAAAATGTGGGCCTTGGGCACAACACAACACTGCAACCCCTCACAATAACTCCAATTGGAGCGCAACAAGGAGCCACATCCAAATGATTGCATCAAAAATTGTTATTAGGCACCCCTGTTAAACAGGGGCAGAAAATGTGGGCCTTGGGCACAACACAACACTGCAACCCCTCACAATAACTCCAATTGGAGCGCAACAAGGAGCCACGTGCAAAGTATTGCATCAAAAATTGTTATTAGGCGCCCCTGTTAAACAGGGGCCCGAAAAATTGGACCTTGGGCACAATACAACACTGCAACCCCTCACAATAACTCCAATTGGAGCGCAACAAGGAGCCACGTGCAAAATATTGCATAACATTTTTTTATTAGGCGCCCCTGTTAAACAGGGGCAGAAAAATTGGGCCTTGGGCACAACACAACACTGCAACCCCTCACAATAACTCCAATTGGAGCGCAACAAGGAGCCACGTGCAAAGTATTGCATCAAAAATTGTTATTAGGCGCCCCTGTTAAACAGGGGCAGAACAATTGGGCCTTGGGCACAACACAACACTGCAACCCCTCACAATAACTCCAATTGGAGCGCAACAAGGAGCCACGTGGAAAGTATTGCATCAAAAATTGTTATTAGGCGCCCCTGTTAAACAGGGGCAGAAAAATTGGGCCTTGGGCACAACACAACAATGCAACCCTTCACAATAACTCCAATTGGAGCACAACAAGGAGCCACGTGCAAAGTATTGCATCAAAAATTGTTATTAGGCGCCCCTGTTAAACAGGGGCAGAAAAATTGGGCCTTGGGCACAACACAACACTGCAACCCCTCACAATAACTCCAATTGGAGCGCAACAAGGAGCCACGTACAAAGTATTGCATCAAAAATTGTTATTAGGCGCCCCTGTTAAACAGGGGCAGAAAAATTGGGCCTTGGGCACAACACAACACTCCAACCCCTCACAATAACTCCAATTGGAGTGCAACAAGGAGCCACGTGGAAAGTATTGCATCAAAAATTGTTATTAGGCGCCCCTGTTAAATAGGGGCAGAAAAATTGGGCCTTGGGCACAACACAACAATGCAACCCTTCACAATAACTCCAATTGGAGCACAACAAGGAGCCACGTGCAAAGTATTGCATCAAAAATTGTTATTAGGCGCCCCTGTTAAACAGGGGCAGAAAAATTGGGCCTTGGGCACAACACAACATTTGCAACCCCTCCCAATAACTCCAATTGGAGCGCAACAAGGAGCCACGTGCAAATTATTGCATCAAAAATTGTTATTAGGCGCCCCTGTTAAACAGGGGCAGGCAAATTGGGCCTTGGGCACAACACAACACTGCAACCCCTCACAATAACTCCAATTGGAGTGCAACAAGGAGCCACGTGCAAAGTATTGCATCACAAATTGTTATTAGGCGCCCCTGTTAAACAGGGGCAGAAAAATTGGGCCTTGGGCACAACACAACACTGCAACCCCTCACAATAACTCCAATTGGAGCGCAACAAGGAGCCACGTGCAAATTATTGCATCAAAAATTGTTATTAGGCGCCCCTGTTAAACAGGGGCAGAACAATTGGGCCTTGGGCACAACACAACACTGCAACCCCTCACAATAACTCCAATTGGAGCGCAACAAGGAGCCACGTGGAAAGTATTGCATCAAAAATTGTTATTAGGCGCCCCTGTTAAACAGGGGCAGAAAAATTGGGCCTTGGGCACAACACAACAATGCAACCCTTCACAATAACTCCAATTGGAGCACAACAAGGAGCCACGTGCAAAGTATTGCATCAAAAATTGTTATTAGGCGCCCCTGTTAAACAGGGGCAGAAAAATTGGGCCTTGGGCACAACACAACACTGCAACCCCTCACAATAACTCCAATTGGAGCACAACAAGGAGCCACGTACAAAGTATTGCATTAAAAATTGTTATTAGGCGCCCCTGTTAAACAGGGGCAGAAAAATTGGGCCTTGGGCACAACACAACACTCCAACCCCTCACAATAACTCCAATTGGAGTGCAACAAGGAGCCACGTGGAAAGTATTGCATCAAAAATTGTTATTAGGCGCCCCTGTTAAACAGGGGCAGAAAAATTGGGCCTTGGGCACAACACAACAATGCAACCCTTCACAATAACTCCAATTGGAGCACAACAAGGAGCCACGTGCAAAGTATTGCATCAAAAATTGTTATTAGGCGCCCCTGTTAAACAGGGGCAGAAAAATTGGGCCTTGGGCACAACACAACACTGCAACCCCTCACAATAACTCCAATTGGAGCGCAACAAGGAGCCACGTGCAAAGTATTGCATCACAAATTGTTATTAGGCGCCCCTGTTAAACAGGGGCAGAAAAATTGGGCCTTGGGCACAACACAACACTGCAACCCCTCTCAATAACTCCAATTGGAGCGCCACAAGGAGCCACGTGCAAATTATTGCATCAAAAATTGTTATTAGGCGCCCCTGTTAAACAGGGGCAGAAAAATTGGGCCTTGGGCACAACACAACACTGCAACCCCTCACAATAACCCCAATTGGAGCGCAACAAGGAGCCACGTGCAAAGTATTGCATCAAAAATTGTTATTAGGCACCCCTGTTAAACAGGGGCTGAAAAATTGTGCCTTAGGCACTGGTGGCGGAGCCCAGAAACACCACATTTCTTACTAGCTATCAGCAAGAAAAGTGAGGAGGAGAAGGATATTCCATCAGCAGCATAAGAGGACAGTCACTCAGCATCAGCAGTCTAAAAGGGATCCGACATTTCAACAAAAAGATATTATTCATTAATATCAGCATCAGGTGCTTGGTAGCTGGTGTTGATCCAAGCCTGATTCATTTTGATGAAGGTCAGTCGATCAACATAGCTGGTGGAGAGGCGCACCCTGTGATCAGTCACAAAGTCTCCAGCAGCACTGAATGTCCATTCTGAAAGAACACTGGATGCAGGGCAAGCCAGTAGCTCAATTGCGTACTGGGCAAGCTCTGGCCAGTGATCCATCCTCAAGACCCAGTAAGCCAGAGAATTATAGATGGGGAAGGTGTCCAAGTCGGATCTTGTCCCTAGGTATTCCCGGACCATGTAAACCAGACACTGGCGATGGTTGCTGGAACTGGTCAGACCTTGGGGCTGCGGACTAAAAAACTGCCTGAACGCATCCGTCAGACGACCACCTTCTCCACCGCCCCTTCTGTGACTCACCGAAGCCTCAGCAAGACGTTGTCCAGAGCCAGGTTTTGGCAATCCCCCCGGTTCTGGGAACGCATTGCACAGACCCTTCTGCAAGGCCTCCCGCAGAAGTTTCATCTTCTGCTCCCTCTGCGATGGCAACATAAGGTCCGCAACCTTACTCTTGTAACGTGGATCAAGGAGAGTCGCCAGCCAGTAATGATCCCTCTTCTTAATAGCACGTACACGAGGATCCTTACACAGGCTTTGCAGGATCAGGGAGGCCATGCAGCGTAGGTTTGCAGAGGCATTCGGGGCACAGTCCTCTGGGTCACTGAGGACGACAGGATCCACAGGCACCTCATCCAAGCCACGTAAAACTCCACATGCTCCTTGGGACTGTAAATGATCCCTTGAAGACTGCTGCTGCTGAGTGCTAGGCTCCACCTCCATGCTGCTGATACAATCCTCCTCCTCCTTCTCCTCTTCCTCGTGCTAGGTGGACAAGCAGGACCACTGTCTGGGTAAAGGGGGCCTTGAGAGGTAAGGAAGTCCTCCTCTTCCTCCCCCTGTTCTGCCTCAAGGGCCCTGTCCATTATTCCACGTAGCGTGTGCTCCAACATGTGAATAAGAGGGACAGTCTCACTGATGCATGCACTGTCACTGCTCACCATCCTCGTGGCCTCCTCAAATGGTGACAGGACAGTGCATGCATCCCTGATCAAGGCCCACTGGCGTGGGGAAAAAATACCTAGCTCCCCTGACCCAGTTCTGCTGCCATATTGGCACAGGTACTCATTGATGGCCCGTTGGTGCGTGTGCAGCCGCTGCAGCATGGCCAACGTTGAGTTCCATCTGGTGGGCATGTCACAAATTAGGCGGTTCTTGGGCAGGTTGTATTCCCTTTGGAGGTCTGTCAGCCGAGCAGTGGCATTATATGACCTTCGAAAATGCACACAGACTTTCCTGGCCTGCTTCAGGACATCCTGCAAGCCCGGGTACCTGCCCAAGAACCACTGCACCACCAAATTGAGGACATGCGCAAAACAGGGCACGTGGGTGAGTTTTCCCTGTCGCAAGGCAGAGAGGAGGTTGGTGCTATTATCGCTGACCACCATTCCAGGCTTCAGCTGGCGTGGCGTCAACCACCTCTCAGCCTGACCCTGCAGAGCTGACAAAACCTCTTCCCCAGTGTGGCTCCTGTTTTCCAAGCACACCAGCTCTAGCACCGCATGGCATCTCTTGGCCTGCATCCCCTCGTACGCCTACGGAGCATGGCTGGTTGGGAGAAAACATCCCCACAGGAAGAGGCCACAGAGGAAGAAGAAGAGGAGGGGGTGGAGGAAAGAGGTGTGTCACAAGCAGTAGTATTGTTTTGGAGGCGTGGTGGCGGAACAACCTCCAAAACTACTGGACCTTGCCCTGCGTCCTTCCCAGCTGCCAGCAGAGTCACCTAATGCACCGTAAAAGACAGGTAACGTCCCTGTCCATGCCTGCTGGACCATGAGTCAGCGGTAATATGCACCTTACCACTGACCGCCCTGTCCAGCGAGGCATGGACATTGCCTTCCACATGCCGGTAGAGAGCCGGAATAGCCTTCCGTGAGAAAAAGTGGCGTTTTGGTACTTGCCACTGAGGTACTGCACATTGCACAAACTCATGGAAGGGGGCAGAATCTACCAACTGAAAAGGTAGCAGTTGAAGTGCTAGCAATTTCGATAAGCTAGCATTCAAGTGCTGGGCATGTGGATGGCTGGGATTGTACTTCTTTCGGCGCTGCAGCAGCTGGGGCAGGGAAATTTGCCTGGTACTATCAGTAGATTGACCGCTACTACTAGCTTGTGACACACCTATTTCTACACCTTCACTGCAGGCTTCAGAGAGGACTGGGGGTCTACTGGGGTTGGAGGTCCCAGAAGGGCAAGGGGGTACGCTTTTGTCTTTGGTGTGGGTCTTTCTGGTGTGCTTGCCAACGAGCTGCATGGCAGGTCGACATATGTCTGGACAAGCATGTGGTACCCAGGCGGTTGATGTTTTGGCCACGGGAGATACGCTTGCGACATAAGTTGCAAATAGCAAAGGTACGATTTTGTGGACATGTTTCAAAAAAGGCCCACACCAAAGAACTTTTGCTGTACCGGTCAGACACAGCAGCGCCATGCACAAGCGCCGTAGATGTGCGCTGTAATGCAGTGGGTGTGACCTTATTGCTGTCCCTCTCGGACACCCCCTCTCCCTGGGCTCACATCAATGCCTTCCTCTATCAGTGTTCCGTCATCGGAGTCTTCAAAACGCTGTGCATCTTCCTGCAGCATGTACCCAACACTGTGTTGAAACAGTTCGGGGGACTCCTCAGGAGGACATGGTGGTACTAGGGAAGTATTGTGTGAAGCCATTGTGCAGAGGGAAGAGGACTATCTATCTATCTATCTATGTGAAAATACACTGTGTCTCTATCAATCTATCTCTCTCTCTCTCTCTGTCTGTCTGTCTCACTTCTCTAAGCAAGCCGGAACACACTACACGAGGCCGCCCGGGAGGCGGCCTTTTATAGTGTGGGGCGTGTGCTAAAGCCCTGAGCCCTAATTGGCCAAAGCACCCAGGCTTTGGCCAATTAGGTCTCTTCGTTTTTTGGGCGCTGTGATTGGCCAAGCATGCGGGGTCATGGTGCATGCTTGGCCAATCATCAGCGCGCAACGCCGCAGTGAATTATGGGTCATTCGAATTTGGCGCGAACGACACGATTTGTTCGTTTTCGACAAACGATCGAACGGCCAATGTTCGATGTGAACATGTGTTCGCATCGAACACCAAGCTCATCCCTACTATTGACATTGAAGCACTATATAATTCCATCATACACAAGCGAGGAATATAGGTAATACATGGATTCCTCGATGAACGAGACTTAGACTCTTGCAAATATAAAGATTTCATAATAGAAATGCTTAATTTTATTCTCACAAACAATGTCTTTGTATTCAAATTATCTCACTACCTCCAGGTGCAGGGAGTGGCTATGGGGGCTGACTTCACCCCTTCATATCCCAATTGGTACCTGGGGGGTAGGAACGTGATTTATTCTCTAAACAAGCAAAAGTTGCAGAACTCAGCAACACACTGTCTTGGAAACGATATATAGATGATGTCTTCATGGTTTGAGCAGGATCAAAGGATGAGCTAAATGGATTAATGGAGAGTTTACAATATAATACCTACAATCGAAAATTTACATATAGCTACTTTTTTTTCTTGAATGAATCAAGAACCCTATGCTCAACTTTGTACAGAAAGCTGTCTGCTGGCAATACATTCTTGCATGCAACTAGCTCGCACCCAAATCAACTAATTAGAAGTATTTCATACAGTCAGTACCTTAGACCAAAGCGCAATTGCACATTAGACAAAGATTTCAAGAGAGAAGCTGCCATGTTGCGAGAACACCTGCTTGTGAGAGTCTACAGCAGGACCTGTCATAGGAAGGCTTATAATATAGTAAGGACTCAAGACAGAAATGTATTGATCTACAAACCAAGAAGAGAGACACAATCTAGAGATCAACAAGGATAATTACCAAATACAACAGACAACATGGGAAGGTGGGGAATGTCTTTAAGAAATTCTAGTACCTTCTCACGGCAGATCAAAAAATTAAAAAATTCATTAAGTCATATCCAGACATGACTTTTAAAAGATCAAAGTCCACTAAAGATACTGCGGTAGCAAGTCACCATTCTGGGAATAATATGAGGAAAATAGAGAAACAAGGCACATATTCATGTGGAAAATTTAATAATTGCTCATTTATTCTGAGAGGTGAAAAGTTAACCTCCCCAAAAACACTTCATGGACGCCTATATATAAAATTACCTGTCAATCTGTTTGTGCTGTTTATTTAATTAAGTGCTGTTGTGGATCTTTCTATGTCGGCAAAACAAAACGCCCCATTTTTTGGTAGAATCAGGGACCATGTCTCTGCGATCTCCGAAAGCAAAATGGATCCCCATAACCTCAAAATTATTGGTTTCTTTGCCTTGGAACGTATTCTTCCACACGAAAGAGGAGGGGATATTGATAAAAAGCTACTACAGCTTGAAGCAAAGTGGATTTATTTATTACAGGCAACTAGATGCCCAGGTCTAAACAAAGGCATTAGCTGCAAGCCGTCACATTTATGCCTTGTTTTCCTCTGGAGTCATTGTACCCATGGATCAACTAGTACATGAATGCAAGCCGTCCTTATGTAAGCAGGAATCTTAGAACTTATTAAATCAATCAATAGGGGACTTTCCCACAACCATAACTTTTCCTCATATTCCAATGTTATCTCATTTTCAGATTCCGGCCATACACAAGGCAGGTAATCACTGTTGTCAGCAGCAAACCATAGGCTCCCAGCTAACCATTTAAAATACGTTTTTTATGTAAGCACACCTCTTCTGGTTGAAAGACCTAGCATCTTAATCAAGTATATATATATATATATATATTGTGTAGCAGAGCATCCCAGAGAGAGCCTGGGAAAGCCCAGTTCGGGGTTTATACCTCTCTCAGGCTCCTCTATTACACATTCAGGGATCTCTGTTTTCTGATCCAGTTCAGGTGTTGGTCTTCTCTCCCAGGTCAATTTAAGCTCATCTGAGCAGACAGACTTTGCTCTGTCCTGGGAAACACAGATAGTGTTGATCTGTGAGAGCAAGGAGGTTGGTGGAAAACTGTTGAGAAGTTTGTGTTTAAGCTGACAAGCTGTAGGCTTGTCCAGCTTGGTAGTTAGGGCCTGTATATACATCATGTAGTTAGAGCCGAGACACCGCTAGGTTTTTGTTTAACTATTTTGGTTCTGTTTGTTTTTTCTGCACACTGTACAGCACCTGTAAATAGACTTAATAAGTAATTGATTTATATCTCTCTCTGCGGGTGATCCGGCATATTTTATTTGGGAGATTTTGGTCGGTGTGATTGTTTGTGTCCTGAACTTCACTCTGACTCCACCTTTCTACTATAAACCCGGCTCTGAGTCCTCAAAACATTGAGGCAAGAACCTTTGGTTGGGAAACTCCTGCCATCCATGCGGATGCATCCATGTATGTATTGATTTGTATGTATATATATATGTTTTTATTTTCATATGCGGTCCGTATGTCCGTTTTTTCATCCATCCGTTTGCGGATGAAAAAGGGACATACATTGGTCCCTATGTGATTGCAGGTGTCAGCGGATGAACATCCGCTGACATCCGTAATCGTCCACCTCCACAAACATCAGTTTTTGCAGACGGAAGAAGATCCTTTTTTTTCTTCCATCTGCGGATCGGATGAACACGGACATACGGTCCGTGTTCTTCCGCTCCCCCCACAGGTTAGAGTGGAGAAAAGACAGAGTGGTCCCTGCACAGTGTGCGGAGACCGCCCTGTCATCTGCCGGCTCAGCGGGGATCAACGGAGCGATCCCCGCTGAGCTTACGGACATATGGAGGCGGAACATTACTGATGCGCCCTGTGTAAAAGGGGCCTAACTGTGAGCACAAATTGTACAAATGATAACTTTTTTTATTTGGTTTCATTTTTTATCCCTGAATATCCCGTTCTAAATTCAGAAAATTAACTATAAGGCCGCGTACACACAATCAAATTTATCTGCTGAAACTGGTCTGACGGATAGTTTCAGCAGACATCTCCGATCGTGTGTACGGGCTAGCGGACATGTTTTCCCAGCGGACGAATTTCAAAGCATGCTTTGAAATTTGTCCGCCGGAGACATGTCCGTCGGATATGTCCGCTGGTTAGTACACTAACCAGCGGACAGAAATCTCAGCGCATGCGTCGAATGGATTCGACGCATGCGTGGAAGTATGTTACTTCCTGGAGTGATGACGTGGTGGCATCAACGTCACCGCCACGTCACTGCGTCCTCAGCCTGAGGGGATTTTCGTCCGATGGTGTGTACATGCCATCGGACCAAAATCCGATGAGACATGTCCGCTGCAAACGGTCCATCGGACATGTTTGAGCGGACACGTCTCATCGTGTGTACGCGGCCTAAGTCTACAGGAGCTGTTAAGAGAAGTCAAAAGGCCATATTTCAATAGAGCACAAGACAGCTATTTTCTTCCTCTTTCATGAACTTCTTGACACCCACTGACATTACATTTACTGCAGACACGGGGCACAGCCAGAAAAAATGACATACCTACTGGTATGTTGCCTATCAGATGCGCACTAGTGTTCCTTGGTACCCGCTGTGAGTGGCCATGGTATTATGTGATAGCTATAAGTGGTCATAGCGATCACATGATTACAATGTCAATAATTCACTGACTGAATTGTGCTGCTGTGGAGCACAGCTATCACATGGTGCCTGGGCCAATCACAGCACCCCATACTATAGGATTAGCTCTAGTAATTAAGCTGTCATGAATGGAACGTCATGACAGCTTGCTATTAATAGTGATCACCCCTGTTATAAGCAATAGCAGTGTGAAAATAAATCCCTGATCACCCCACTAGAATAGTACAATATCACTGAACTACTCTGATGAAAGTATGGAAAAATTAGTAAAAATAAATAAAAAAATGTTAAACAATTAAATAAAAATGTATTATTTTTTTTTTTTTTTTTACATACTGTCACCAGTCAGTTTCCCTGATCATTGTCACGCCAGACATATGATATTGCAGTTCTGTGAAAATGTGAAAATAAAAACATTTTTTTTAATTTTTCAAAAAGAATTGTGACAAAAAATTACAACTTTAAAAAACTCACAATGCCTCTTACTAAATACCATGGACTGTCTTTTTTTTCCAAAAAAGGGTAGTTTGGGGAGTATTTGTCCTAGCATTTTAGAGCCTCAAGAAATGATGGAGTCAGTACATCCAGATTGATCAATTTTTAAAGATACAGTATATACCATAATATATACTGATTTGTTTTTGTTTTTTTACCAAAGGAATGTAGCAGCCTATATTTTTGGCCTACATGTATTTAAGAAAGATTGTTTGCAGACACGTATAACAGAAAATAGTAAAAACGTTTTTTCTTTTCAAAATTGTAAAATTGTATTTTTTAATTTACATCGCAAAAAAAAATGAAAAACCCAGTGGTGATCAAATACCACCAAAAAAAAAACTATTTGTGTGAAAAACAATAATTTAAATGTTATTTGCATACATAGTTGCATGACTGTGCAATTGCCAGTTAAAGTGCTGAATAGTGAAAAAATGCTCTGGTCACGAAGTTGGTAAAACCACTTTGGGCTTCTAGTAAGGGGTAGAAGTTGACTAAAACATTTTTTTTATGGAGTCGAGCTCTAATTACAGTTTTTGTTTAGTAGGGTAGTGCATTTGTGGAGACTGCATTTTGAAAGACCTGTGAGTTAGATGTACTTTTCCCTGTTTTCTAAACACTCCTCTGATAACACTCTTTATAGTATCTTATAGGAGTACAAATAGGATTTCATTGACAGAATGATATAAATAAAATAATCTTTTAAAAGTCTCAACAAATGTGAGCTTCCCCAGTTTTTTTGTGAATAATTTGCATCCCTTTCTTGAAAATAGAATGTACTTTTTATTTATTTTAATAGAAATATTTCTAAAGCAGTATATGCATGTATTGATGGTAAGCAACTCCAGCATGAACCAGATGAATTTCAATTTGTGTAAATCCCTCTCAGTTGAATGGTCCTGCTGGAAAGCCAGCATTCAGTCAGTCGCTGCAGCCAATAGCTGCAGAGCTAATCTGTGTATTCTGACAGGAGGAGGAGTCCACACTGTCAAAATACAATAACACAGCAGGGAAGATCTCTGAATCCATATCGCTTGTGTGGATGCGGGGGATCTGTGTTTTTTTTAAATCTTTCAATTCTTTGGTTGAACAAACAAACAACTTTCAATGTATACCAAGCATACCACTGCCTGATTTCTGATGCTGAACAATTAAGCCTAGCGCTAAGATGGTGCAGCTTCAGGAATCACATTATTACAGGCAAGCATATCAGTGAAATCAAATGACAGCAGAAAGAAATTCTTCCAATGTGGTAGCAATTGTGGCTGGAGAATAGCGAGGAAGAGCACAGGGCTGCATTAAAGTAGATGTAAACCCCATTTATGAAATCTGACCTATACACATATATCTGTAGTGTTTGCCTATCTCTCTATGCCCTAAGTCCAGTGTCTTTCGGCTGCTCTGTTCCTCTGTTATCAGCATGATAACTTCTGACAAGTTCTCCGACACATAAGATAAAAGCAGCTGGAAATTTGTGTCGGGGAAATAACTTATAAGCAGAGAGCACAGCTCTGCACGTTTCTTTGTTCCTTTGCGTATGTGGAGGAGGGGTGTGTCCCTTTCTTCCAATCAGCTGTCACACAGTGTAAGCCCAGACTCCACGCCCTCATCTGGAAGCGGAAACAAGATTTGTAACACAATCTGCACTTTCTAAAGAGTGTAGAAAGGGAAAGACAGCAGATTTACATGTAAAACTGACGTAGGGAGATTTGTTTCTTCCCTGTGTATCATTTGAGGCTGATGTGAGGGTTTTCATTCATTATAATGAAATTTTAAAAAGCAAGAGGTATGTTTTCTATAATAAGCTAGTATGCTGTGTATACTTGTATACTACTACACATGCCTTCCCCACCAAAAATCAAGTTCTGATATAAATACACCTGACGGATCAAGGGAAAAATTAATTAGGGTGAGGTCTGATGAATAGAAAATAAAATTATTTGCTTTAAGTAAAGCTTTTGAATCTGATTGACTTAAAGGAGAAGTATAGCCAAAGCTCATTTGGCTGTACTTCTCCTATGGATCACAGGCGTGCAGTTCATTTTGCACTCCTGTGACCCGTTTTCAGCAGAGAGCGGGCTGAAGTCCAATCTCTGCTGACGTCAGATTTTAGTCCAGGTATTGCATTATCCCAACAATGAGATCCGCAAGGTCCCTGCTCAGCCTCTCAGTGAGTCGCTGAGAGACTGAGACGGACGCTCCGTCCCCTCTACAGCTTAGTGCAATGAGCGGGGAGGAGCAGAGTGGAGAGCTGCTGATTGACAGTTAGCAGCTCTCTGCTCTGGGAGCTGTGAGAACCGAGTGATTAGTGGTGTTCGATTACTTGGTTTTCAGTGCAGAGGCGCCGGGGGACAGATGCTGCATCCACCTAGGTAAGTATGAAACTGAAAAAAAAAAAAAAACTTTACTTCTCTTTTAATAGACAAGGAAGAGGGGAGACCATATAGTTGGAGACAACAAAGCTGCTTGACACTATGTGTCTAAACTATATCGATCAGTTTTGGGTTTGGTTGGGATTTTCAAGGTACTGATAGAGAGGCATATATCAGATAAAAAATTGATTTATTACAAATGGAACAATACAACAATAATAAAATGATGGGACAGGCCCCACCGTTCGGACACAGTAAAGGTATTTGTTGAGACAACACAAAACAAAACCGTATTGGTCAGATGCGTGGAGCCGATCTGCGACCTCGACCGGTTTCACGGTTAATACCGCTTCTTCAGGAGGATCTAGGATGGCAGATGGCCTGGGATGAGCAACCAGCAGTCGCGCCCCCCCAAAGGAGAACACAAATGGCTCGCGCCGGGGAAGCTGACAAAAGCTCCAAAAGAAAAATTAAATGTTAGTTAAAATACACTGGGGGAGAAAGGGCGGCGTCTTTAATAGACAAGTTAACTTAGCTGTGCATCATTATTGTAATGATTTCCAAATTTACATATAATGCTATATAAAAAAATGCATGTCTATAATTTATATTATGTTTCACAAATTAGAAACAGTATATGAAATGAAATGCATATGCACCCACCTGGTAAATCATTCAGAACAGCAATAATGTTAATTAAAAAAAATGATCTCGTTGTATGTACTTACATTTTAAAAATATTACTTTTTTAATATAACTAAGACTATCAAACCCCTAAAACACTAAGGTTTTGCAACTCAGGTTGTCTGTAACCTAATAAAAAATCCCTATAGTCCTGCAGGTTGTCAGCATTTGTTAGAGCAAAAGTTGGCCAAAAACAAAGTTAAGCAACTAAGATTATGGCTGTTTGCGTCACAGTCATCTAAGACTTATCAGATGCAGCAATATCAGGAGAAATGATGTCCTTGACCATTTCAAAATGCTTTGGAGATATCTAAGGCAATATAACTGATATGAAACATATTTTCTTAGCAGGTTCTGATAACATCCCTGTAATGACTAAAGTAAAATAATGGCGGCATACTGAAGAAGGAGGTTAATATATGAATATAGCATATAGATAGATTTGAGTATTTACAGCAGGGGTGACCCAGATGTGAATGATAATTGTCTGGGAATGTTTTATACTGTATATACACATACATAAATATACTCTATACCTTATACTGCAGGTTAGAACTGGGTGCACTACTCATAAAAATACAGAATGTGTGTGTGTGTGTGTATACATATATATATATATATATATATATATATATATATATATATATATATTTATATTTTTATATATATATATATATATATATATATATACATACTGTATCACATACTTATTCTTGCTGTATTTTGTCAGTTAACTGCCACATTCAGAGGACACCAAACATGGAATAACAGTGAAACATGTCTGTTATCATAAATGTGAAGAGGAAAAACATAAGTGACATGGCCCCTACTTTCGCAGAGTAGGAATAAGCCTAAAACCCCATACACATGGGCCGAATATTGGCTGAAATCAGCTGGTGGAGAAGATACCAGCTGAAATTCAAACCGTGAGAATGGGTCCTTGTTTGACAGAAGTCAATCTCATGGATTGTTCAACAAGCTTGTTGGAAAACCAGCAGCCAATCAGCATCTGAGCAGCATTCTTAGCCAATGACTGAGTGTGTTTTGGAGGGGGGGCAGTCTCCCTGTCAGACTTGTGCACAACGGAAAAATTTGTTAAGTTTAGTTTCTTTTTAGTCCTGTTGATTCGTAATCATTCGTAATTTTTCTAAACAGGATTTTCGTGTTCGGAATAATTTGTATTTTCGTAAGCGACATTTTTCATTGAATCGGAATGATTCAAATTAATGTAAGCCTAATTTTTAGTTGATTTATAGTTCGTACTATCGGTAGAGTATATTGTGGTTCGCCGATTCGTAATTTTCCGTGTCTCTAACTCTGTCACAATGGCACTGCCTAACGTGCTTCGAATGGATTCATACTTTTCTAAATACATAGCGGTTATTTGTAACGATTCGAAATATCGTGTTTTACTTTAGTTTTTGACATGTGGCTATAGCCTCCACCCCTGTACACCATTTTAGAGGAAGTTCAGCACAGTGATGGAGGAGCAGAGAGGAGAGCAGAGCAGAGAGTGTTATTGTTGGATGTGTGGATGTGTGTAAGCTCACTAGGGAATAAAATGAATCAATTCGACTTAACACAACAATGAATTATGTCGAATGCATTCGGGCATTCACTATTTGCGATATCATTTATTTCGTTTTTATTCGTAATTGCTTTGTTCGAAATTTCTAATTTTTCCGCCCGAAAGTTGCTAAATTCGTACGAATTTCGATTTGTTACGAAACAAATTGCACAAGCCTACTCAGAACACAAAAGCTCAGCGGGGAAATTCCTGGGCTAAAATCACAACCTTAGTACAGCGACCTCTTCCAGAGCTCCTCAGTTACTTACCGTGTGTACCAGGTTTAAGCTTAAATCCGAACACAAGTTCGGACCAAACCTTGTCTGTTTCGAGTGTTTGGACAAACACCAAAACAATTATTTGCCTTAGCTGGAGCTAAACATCATGTATAATAGCTGTACTACTATGACATACAAACATCATGTATAATAGATGTATTACTGTATTCTACATGACAGGCACTATTAAATTCTTAAGAACCAGTGATGTCACGGTGTCACCAGCACCATTCACTTACAGGCAGGAAATCCCCAGTTATAAAAACAAGGGAGCCAGAAATAGGTAAAAATGAAAACAGAGTTGGGGTTCCCCATTGTTCATATTATAACCTTCAGGTCTCATATGCATTTTAAGGGGGCCCCATGCAAAAAAAAAAGCACAAGATAGCCCCCCAAATTCTATATGTTTTTAAGGGGGAACTCTACACAATGCCCCCAAAAAAGCCATGCCCCCTCTCCAGACCACATGACTTCAACAAGGACTCCTTCCCCACAACCCTGGCTAGCCCAATGGTTGTGGGGATCTGTGACTGAGGGGCTTATTGGAATATGGTATTTCCTTAAAAGAGAAGTATGGGTTTCTTTTTTCTTTATTTATACTTACCTAGGTGGATGCAGCATTAGTCTGATGCTCCGTGAGCGGAGAGCTGTAGACTGACAGTCACAGCTCTCTGCTCTCTGCCCTCCTGGCTCACTGAAGTGCTGAGCTGTGGAGGGGGTGAAGCGGCCGTCTCAGGCTTTCAGCAGTTCGCTGAGACAGGTGTCAGTTTAGGCACCTAGCAGATCCAGACTCCCATTGTCGGGATGATCTGGCGCCTGTACTGATATCTGTGACATCAGCAGAGAGCGAACTTGAGTCCGCTCTCTGCTGAAAACAGTACACAGGAGTGCAAAACTAATTGCACTCCTGTGATCATTAGGAGAAGTTCAACCAAACAAGCTTTGACTGAACTTCTCCTTTAACCACTTTAATACAGGGCACTTATACGCCCTTCCTGCCCTTCCTGCACATTTTCAGCTTTTAGCGCTCTCACCCTTTGAATGACAATTACTCAGTCATGCAACACTGTATTCACTGTATTTTTCACACAAATTGAGCTTTCTTTTGGTAGTATTTAACCACTTGAGGACCCCTTCACGCCGATATACATCGGCAGAATGGTGCGGCTGGGCACAAGCACATACCTGTACGTGTCTCTTTAAGGCCCAGCCGGTCCGAAGCTCCGTGATCGTGCCTGCGGGACCCGCGGACCCGATCGCTGTCGGTGTCCCGCAATCGGTCACTGAAGCTGAAGAATGGGGAGAGGTGTGTGTAAACACACCTTCCCCGTTCTTCATTGTGGCAATGTCAGTGATCGTCTGTTCTCTGATATAGGGAAAGACGATCACTGACGTCACACGTCCAGCCCCGCCCCCTACAGTTAGAAACACATATGAGGTCACACTTACCCCTTCAGCGCCCCCTAGTGGTTAACTCCTAAACTGGAAATATCATTTTCACATTAATCAGTGCATTTTTACAGCACTTTTCGCTGTGAAAATAACAATGGTCCCAAAAATGTGTCAAAATTGTCTGATGTGTCCATAATGTTGCAGTCATGAAAAAGATCGCTGATCGCCGCCATTAGTAGTAAAAAAAAAAAAATATTATTAAAAATGCTATAAAACTATCCCCATTTTGTAAACGCTATACATTTTGCGCAAACTATGGTTGTCCCGATACCACTTTTTTAGGACCGAGTACAAGTACCGATACTTTTTTTCATGTACTCGCCGATACCGATTATCGATACTTTTTTTAAATGCAGCCTTGTGTCCCCAAATGCAGCCTTGTGTCCCCAAATGCAGCTTTGTCCCTAAATGCAGCCTTGTCCCTAAATGCAGCCTTGTCCCTAAATTCAGCCATGTCCCTGATGCAGCCATGTCCCTGATGCAGCCATGTCCCTGATGCAGCCATGTCCCTGATACCGCCCCCTCTCCACCCGCACTCCACCCCCTCTCCACCCCCTCTCCACCAGCACTCGAAAAAAAAGTATTCAGCCAGACATCGGGAGCATTTGCG
The DNA here is from genome assembly GCA_029574335.1 of Rana kukunoris. NCBI lineage: Eukaryota > Metazoa > Chordata > Amphibia > Anura > Ranidae > Rana > Rana kukunoris. The sequence goes on along the minus strand of CM056051.1, from coordinate 144,629,506 downwards.
CGAGTACAAGTACTCACGCAAATGCTCAGTATCGGTCCCGATACGATACTAGTATTGGTATCGGGACAACCCTAGCGCAAACCAATCGATTAACACTTATTGCAAATTTTTTTTTTTTTTTTTTGGCCAAAAAGGTAGAAGAATACGTATCGGACTAAACTGAGGGAAAAAGGGAGCTGTGGTGGCTCAACGTGATTGGCACTGCGCTGACAAGCCGTTCACCTCTGCAGCCAAGGGTTCGGATCCCGGTCTCGGCTACATGTGAATTGAGTTTGGTGGTCTCAGCCCGGCTCCCGGTGGGTGTGCTATACAAGGTACGCCTGTGCTTAGTACGCCCACCCCCCCACAAAAACCACCACACTTGCACGCACACAAAATTGGTTTAATACGCACGCACTTTGGCCATGCGGTCTCCTAAAAGAGAGGCGAAGGACCTACGGGGCTGGCTTGGTGGGTCAGGCCCCCTCACTCCCTCATAGGGGGAGTCCCTCTGCCCCGATGGGGTCCTGTTGGGCCCCAGTTGGGCTCCCATGTGGAGCAGGTAGGGCGGGGTGAGTGGGAGGCCCCCCCTCACACCCGCCATTGCCACCGGGGGCATGGACAAGGATGGCGATTGCCTCCGGGGGGGGGGGTCTGCCTACTCCCAACTCCTGCAGTCTGGCTCCTCTCTCTCGAGTTCACGCACAAAATACACTTTAAAAAAAAAAAAACTGAGGGAAAAAATATTTTTGTTTAAAGCGCAAAAAATAAAAACCGCAGAGGTGATCAAATACCACCAAAAGAAAGCTCTATTTGTGGGAAATAAAGGACACCAATTTTTTTTGGGAGTCACATCGCACAACCGCGCAATTGTCAGTTAAAGAGACGCAGTGCCGAATCGCAAAAAGGGGCAAGGTCCTTAACCTGCATAATGGTCCAGGTCTTAAGTGGTTAATCACCACTGTGTTTTTTTTTTTTTGCAATATAAGTAAAAAAAGAGCAACATTTAAAAAAAAAAAAATACTTTTAATATTCTATTTTATGTTTCTATTATAACATTTTGCAAATAATACATTTTTGTTCATACATTTGGGCCAAAATGTATACTGCTACATATCTTTGGTAAAAATAACCCAAATGAGTGTATATTATTTGGTCTGTGTGAAAGTTATATCGTCTACAAGCTATGGTGCAAATCATTAAAAATGTATCACACCTGATTACACCTGGTGTACTGACAGCCTATCTAACTTCTTGAGGCAAAATACGAGCGGAAGAATTAAGGGCTGTCTTAGTAGTAGTAAGGATCAGCGGAACTGCCTTGTGTTTGGTTCTAGCAGAGTTTTGTGGACCTCAGAGAGGTTTGGATGCTGAACCCAAATGCTATTAAAATCAATGGGAGACAAATTTGTCAAATAAATAAATCCTTATTTTCTGGACAAATGGGCAAAGGGTTGTGAAAAAAAAGCCTGCCCTGGGGAACATGTGGAAGTGCAAAAATTCAATTTGTTTGGGAGCAGTGTTTTTTTTTTTTTTAACCACTTGCCTAAAAAGGAGGGCATAGAGAAGTGACAGGTTCGCTTCGCTATTCCTCCTCCCTAGCATCGCCAAAACCCCCCCTATAATCATCAATACTTCCCGTTTTTTTCTGTAACTATGGGTTATCTGAAATACTCTGCAGAAACCATCTGGGAATTAAAACCATTTCCTCAACACTCCCAATGGTCACCGAAAATGCTCTAAAAAGCGAACAACTGTTAAGAATCAATAGACTATTAACAGTAAAAAATCGCATTAGAACACACGGAGCTCCACGTCCCAGCTCAATTGTCAGCAATCGCGTGTGCCCGGCCGCCATCGCGGCCGCCGGGCACACGCACGGTGTTCTCAGTGACGCGAAGGGTGCGCGAGCGCCGCCGGCGGCGTGCGCGTCCCTCGCTGCTTTAAATGACAGGACGTCATATGACGTCCTGTCAGGACTATAGCGTATCCTGCCCGCCATCATTTGGCGGCGGGTGGGTATCAAGTGGTTAAACTATTGACATTTACAAAGGAAAATTGAATAGTGTTGTGTATTACTCTCGTACTACCACTTTACATAAAGTGCAAGTGTAAACCGAACAGCTTTTTTTCACTAAATAGCTTATCCGTGGCTAATGACTGTTATTATAAGTAAAAGGTAGTGTTGCGCTGTCCATAAAATTATAAATGCCAATAAAGTGACTCCTGTGCCAAAAAGTGACGTGCGTCTCAAAAGAGGGTACCCATATATCTACACAAAGATATGAGCCTTATATTTGTGGTGTATAATACAATAAATACTTCAGTAATAAGTAACTTAATAATAAAGTGGTCACAGTGCTGCAAGTAGATTGACAAATTTGTGTACCTCAAGGATGGATATCTGATCGACGCTGATACTTTAATGAAAATCCTAAACAGTATATAACAAGTGATTGCAGTGCATGTACAAAAAATGAATAAAACCATGTGTCTCAAAGCTGGACACCAAATCATAAACACGTTAGAAATGTGTAAGCATGAAAAATGATCATTCCTTCTACCAAAATGTCCTTAATAATCGGAATGATTGTGCATGGTCTATCCCTTTACCATTAAATGTGAAAGTCCATACCCCTGAAGAAGTCCAGTGACCATGTCGTAATGCGTAGGGCGGTAGTGGAGGAGTTTCGGAAGTGACTCCGCATAGGAATGCGTTTGGCACTTGTGGATTTTTGGCAGTTATCGTTTTTTTAAATGCGAGTTTATGCTGTTTATTTTTTAATAACTTTAAAAAAAAAAATTATCACACTACAAGAGTGTTCTTCTTTCTTCTCCCATTTGTTACTGGAGGACATTGGAGAAGTTCTCTTTAGTGAGTACAGAGACCCAGCATTATATAACAAAACGCAGAGCATTGGAAATACCTATAGAGGATACCTAGATATGATTCCATGACATTACCCGACCTCTGGGAGATAACATCAAATACTGATTTGAAACATATATAAGGTGAGAGGCCAGAGAGCAAGGAGATAACACAGCAAGAAAGGGAGTAAAGTGGTTGTAAAGGTTAGATTTTTTTTTTAAATAACAAACATGTCATACTTACCTCCACTGTGCAGTTAATTTTGTAATTTGGCCCCAAACATCAGATAACCCCCTAAAAAAGCGCTCTCCCGGGGGGTTACCTTGCGGGCATGCTTCCAAGTCCAGCATTTGGTGTCCATTGCCGCCGAATGCAGGACTTGGCCCCATGCCCGTGTCATTGGATCAATCAATGACAGCAGCAGGAGCCAATGGCTGCACTGCTATCAATCTATCCAATGAGAGCCAAGAACCCCGGGCAGAGAGACAGCGCGTCCTTGGCGTGGGACATTTCAGGGCTCAGGTAAGTGAAACGGGGGGGGGGGGGCTGGGGAGCCTGTGACTAACAGAAGTTTTTGCACCTTAATGCATAGAATGCATTAGGGTGCAAAAACTTTCAGGATTTACAATCCCTTTAAAGGGGCTGTAAAGGTATACATTTTTCCCTTAATAGCTTCCTTTACCTTAGTGCAGTCCTCCTTTACTTACCTCATCCTTCGATTTTGCTTTTAAATGTCATTATTTCTTCTGAGAAATCCTCACTTCCTGTTCTTCTGTCTGTAACTACACACAGTAATGCAAGGCTTTCTCCTTGGTGTGGAGTGTTGTGCTCGCTCCCTCCCTCCCTTGAACTACAGGAGTGTCAGGATGCCCACTAACACAGCTTCTTTATCTGCAACGTAGAGAGCGTCCTGACTCTCCTGTAGCCCAAGAAAGCCTTGCATTACTGTGGTGAGTTACAGACAGAAGAACAGGAAGTGAGGATTTCTCAGAAGAATTAAGGTCATTTAAAAGTAAAATGGAAGGATGAGGTTAGTGAAGGAGGACTGCACTAAGGTAAAGGAAGCAATTTAGGAAAAATTGTACCTTTACAATAAGGTGACCAGATTTTTAAAATTAAATCCGGGGACATATTTTTTCTTTACTAGTAATGGCAACAATTAGCGACTCTCTGACCATCGCCGCCCGCCTCACAGCCTCTCAAGTCTTACTCTCCGGGCTCTGGCTACTACTGGATGGGGAGCGGAGGAAGATCACTCTGCCAGGGAAGGCACGGAGATAGGCAGGTGGCTGGCGAGGATTTGAGCCAAGGCAGAACAACATGCGAGCGGAGCTGAATGGGCATGCGCCCGAAACTGAAGAAATATTCCCTCCGCTCCGACCAGCACATGATCATCAGAAAGGGGCACAGATAATGGGAAAAATAAAACCCCCCTATGATAGTAGGCACGGCAGAGCGGGGGTGTGTAATTTTTTTATTTTAATTCTGCACTGGCTGTCTTTGAAATTGCCCCTACCCCCTATTAAATCCAATCTGGGGACAAAACCAGGGACAGACTTGGTCCGGAACAGTGTCCTCAATCAGGGGACTGTCCCCTGAAACTGGGGATGTCTGGTCACCCTACTTTACAACCCGTTTAAGTCACCCAATTATATGGACTTTCACATTCAATGGTGAAGGGATAGATCACGCACAATAATTCAGATTATTAAGAACTTTTTGATAGAAGGAATGACCATTTTTCATGCTTACATGTTTGTAATGTGTTTATGATTTGGTGTCAATCAACAATCTGTGTTGCTGACCATTGCATTAACACGTGTATTACCCCAACACAACAGTATGAGTCCTGCTTTATGGTTTTGAGTCTATTTTGTTATTAAACCCTGGGTATAGACCTTTACCTTGAGTAAATCGCACTGTAGATGTACAGCGTTATCTTAACATAACGTCTTTCACTGGGGTTGGAGTCTAAGAGATAGCTGGTGTGCCCCCAGGGAACTCCTCACAGGAATTTAGACTTAAATGCAACAGGTACTCATGGCTGCAGAGAACAATAGGTGAACCAAGAGCTGTAGAGGCGATTGCATAGTATCAGTAGCAAGTGACCTAGGTAGAACATGTATTGAATTTACTGGCAGCAAACTGTAGCAGACTGTAGCAGACTGTTTACAGAACTTGCACTGGAAGTAGACTAGTGTGGATAGGTGGTTCTTGTAATAGGCCAATTAGCTGAACAGTACTGAAGGGGAGAGGTTGCAGATGGTAATTGGAATAGTAAGTGACTGAAACAAGACTATGGAAAACTGTAGCTGGAAAGAAGACTTATTGTAACAGACTTTGGAAGACTGGTGTTGGACAGGGCATTGACTGTAGTTGACTGTAGCAGAACTGAAGACTGGATGTAGCAGACTGCAGCAGGAGACTGACTGTAGTAGAATAGAGAGCAGACTACAGCAGGCTGCAAGAAGACAGCAAGTGTGAGCAGTATAAGGCTGTCACCAGGGCTGTCTTTATGAGAGGGCACACCTGGGCACTGCCCAGGGGCCCCAGCTGCAGGGGGCCCCTGCCCTTTCCCTAAAGCAGCTGGTCCTTGAGCCTGGGCTGCCCCTTTACATCCCAGATATCTCCTCAGCACTCTGACCCTCTACACCCTAGATATCCCCTACCCCCTACCTACTTGATTTCTGTTTACCTGCACTGTCTCCATTGTAGAGGGCCCCAGAGCATTACTTTGCCCAGGGGCCCATGATGCCATTAAGATGGCCCTGCCTGTCACCAGGAATGAGCTTAAAGTGTGGTCTGAATGACATGTCCAGTGGATAACAGCTGTTATATACAAAGGGCAGGGTCAAGTGACGTCATTCACCATGTATGGATATGACCATATAAGGGCAGTGATGTCACTGAGGTAGTTGGTCATTTTGCAGATGACAAGGAAATGCGTGTGATGTCTCTCAGCAACAGCATTTTTTTCCTTTCAGCGGTTGGTTTAACCACTTAAGCCCCGGACCAAAATGCAGCTAAAGGACCTTGCCCCTTTTTGCAAATTGGCACTGACAGCTTTAACTGACATATACACGGTCGTGCGACGTGGCTCCCAAACAAAATTGGCGTCCTTTTTTCCCCACTAATAGAGCTTTCTTTTGGTGGTATTTGATCACCTCTGCGGTTTTTATTTTTTGCGCTATAAACAAAAATAGAGCGACAATTTTGAAAAAAAAATGCAATGTTTTTTACTATTTGCTATAATAAATATCCCCCAAAAATATCTAAAAAAAAATGTTTTCCTCAGTTTAGGCCAATACGTATTCTTCTACCTATTTTTGGTAAAAAAAATCGCAATAAGCGTTTATCAGTTGGTTTGCGCAAAATTTATAGCGTTTACAAAATAGGGGATAGTTTTATTGCATTTTTATTATGTATTTATTTTTTTCTACTAATGGCGGCGATCAGCGATTTTTTTCGTGACTGTGACATTATGGCGGACACTTCGGACAATTTTGACACATTTTTGGGACAATTGTAATTTTCACAGCAAAAAATGCATTTAAATTGCATTGTTTATTGTGGAAATGACAGTTGCAGTTTGGGAGTTAACCACAAGGGGGCGCTGTAGGGGTTATGTGTTCCCTGTGTGTGTTTACAACTGTAGGGGGGTGTGGCTGTAGGTGGGATGTCATCGCTCGTGTCCCCCCTATAAAAGGGATGACACGATCGATGCTGCCGCCACAGTGAAGCACGGGGACTACCGTGCACTCCAGCGGTGATCGGGTCCGCAAGTCCCGCGGTCCTGGTCCCGGAGCTTCGAACCGGTTCACAGGAGCACGCCGCGGGCGCGCTCGCGTGACCCAAGGCTGGGTAGTAGTACAGGACGTACCTGTATGTGGATCTGCCCAGCCGTGCCATTCTGCCAACGTATATGTGCATGAGGCGGTCCTTAAGTGGTTAATAAAGAACTTGTCAAAAGTTTGGGTGTCTTTATTTCTAGGTTACAACTTTTTGGTGAACCTCATACTTAATCACATGGAGTTGGGAGAATACTAGGCGCCCCCTTAATAATGAGGGCTTCCACATTCCGAAAAGTTCCCCATCCACAGATGCCCACAACAAACAGGCCAGGGTTGTGGGATAGGGGCCCATGCTGGGAAGGGTGTGGTAGGGATTTCATAACGGTTCTTACACTTTTGTCCAATAAACCCGATGGCCATCCAATCGGATCCGCTAGATGGATGTTGACACCTACCACTCCACAGAGGGCAATGGATGGTCCGATCGGGACTGCCTAGAAAACTGACAGATGGCCCCCCTTCATTTGAAACCAGTGGGGAATCCTTACCAACCAATCCGTTCACTGGTGGTGAGTGGGGAATTTGTTCTTTTGTGAGCGGCAGTGGGGGCTCCGAAAAATCGGGTCATTGGTGTTCAGTTACTAAAGCTTCTATCTTTGCTTTGTAAGAAACATACCAGCCTTCCTATTTTAAAAATGTTTTTTTTGTTTTATTTTTTCTGTTGCAGCATGTCCCATTTTTACCAGTCAGGCTGCTACAATACTGATCAGATGGTAACCCTGATAGCTATTATAAAATACATCAGTATTTATCCCTTATTATTATAATAAGGCCTCTAAACAAAGTAAAGCTGTAATGTGTTTTGTTGTTGTGGACTATAGCACTTTGCACCTCAATATTGATCTTTGGCTTACTTACAAATAAGCACAAGGATATAGCAATTATAAAATAAATCTACTGATACATTGTACCTTCTGACAAAACAAAAGAAAGTTGCGCTGCTAATAATATAAATTAAAGTGAAGCTGCCAGCACTAACAGTGAAACGACCTGTGAGTGAACAATAAAGAAAAAATAAGTGCAGCGCTTAAAAATGTAAAGTTGCGTGAAGCAGTTTACATGAATCTCATCCAAATGGGTGGGATTATATTGTGATGAGTGAACCAAAAACACAATACAAAGATAAACAATTAAAGGGATAGTGAAACCCTTAGGCCCCATACACACGATCGGACATATCCGATGAAAACGGTCCGCGGACCATTTCCATCGGATATGTCCGATCGGGAGTTTGATCCGATGGCGTGTACACACCATCGGATCAAATTCCCCGCCGCCGGACGGCGCGGTGATGCGGCGGTGACGTTGACGCCGCCGCGTCACCGCCACGTCACCGCACCAGGAAGTAAAACACTTCCGCGCATGCGCCGAATCCATTCGGCGGTGGCGCGGCGGCGGTGGGGGACGACATGTCTGCTGGTAAGTGTACTAACCAGCAGACATGTCGGGCGGACAGATTCCACCGGATGGATTTCAAAGCATGCTTTGAAATCTGTCGGGTGGAGAAATCTGTCCGCTAGCCCATACACACGAGCGGAGATGTCTGCTGAAACGGTCCATCGGACCGTTTTCAGCGGACATATCCCCTCGTGTGTACGAGGCCTTAGAGTGCAAACAATGAATTATAAAGTTTGGAGGAAGTCCTTCAAAAAACAATGTATAAGTACAAATAGGTCTTCATATGAAACACTCCTGTAGAACACTCCTGCGTTACTCAAATGGTGTGCGTGATCCACTTTAATGAGCATACAGGACAGCCAGACTGGTGAATTAAGAGAATGGGTACTCTTACCGCATAAGGTGGACACCTATGCCAATGGCACTGTGTCGGATAAGCTTGTGAGAGCTCCTCGGATGGATGGCTCTATGGAGAGTGATGGTTGGAGGAATGGTAGATCCTTCCCAGGGATCCCAAGGTCCAAGATAGAGAGTGGCTCCAGGCTTTCAGATGGAACAACACATCGATGTCTGGATAGCAGAGTTGTAGAAGCAGCTGGAGCTGGAGCAGCTGTGATTGGCATCTCTGTGCAGCCAGCACCTGGGCTCCTGATACCCCTGGGACAGTGTTGTTCCATCTGAAAGCCTGGAGCCACTCTCTATCTTGGACCTTGGGATCCCTGGGAAGGATCTACCATTCCTCCAACCATCACTCTCCATAGAGCCATCCATCCGAGGAGCTCTCACAAGCTTATCCGACACAGTGCCATTGGCATAGGTGTCCACCTTATGCGGTAAGAGTACCCATTCTCTTAATTCACCAGTCTGGCTGTCCTGTATGCTCATTAAAGTGGATCACGCACACCATTTGAGTAACACAGGAGTGTTCTACAGGAGTGTTTCATATGAAGACCTATTTGTACTTATACATTGTTTTTTGAAGGACTTCCTCCATACTTTATAATTCATTGTTTTCACTCTAAGGGTTTCACTATCCCTTTAATTGTTTATCTTTGTATTGTGTTTTTGGTTCACTCATCACAATATAATCCCACCCATTTGGATGAGATTCATGTAAACTGCTTCACGCAATTTTACATTTTTAAGCGCTGCACTTATTTTTTCTTTATTGTACCTTCTGAGGCTAAAACCCTGTACTATAGCTTGAAAGAAATGTCTGCAAAAATAGAAAAAGATATTAGAAAAAAACTGTGAGACAAGTAAGTAGGCTTTCATTGCAGACCTTCTAAAAATGCTAGGTGCCTGATAGGCTTAGCTTTCATGTGGCTAAAGTATGAGATAAATACTTATTTTGGGTCAGTGACTCTGATAAAGCAATTTAAATCATTATGACAGCCAGGCATGTGTAAGCAAAAATTCTGTATTTTTTTTATTTTCCTTGCACGTGATTGGGTATTTTTTGCAAAGTGAAGCTTTACCTCATTTACTAAACTCTTGAGCAACTGCACTTTCCAAAGTGCGCAGTCTTTTTGCCTTTAGTAAATTAACCCCATTGTGTCTGCATTTTCCTGCACCGCACTGGATAAAAACGCATGTCACCACAGAGCATTGCAACACACCGTGGTGTGGTGCAGTGACATCAATAAAATGTCATGCACAAAGTGAATTATTGTGTAAAAAAGCTGAGCTTACCCTATCAACAATATAGCAAAGTCAAATGAAAAGTGCAATAATATTTTTGTGGATATATGCACGTCTTTTTATTTGTCTTCACTGTAGTCATAGGCATGCACAGGGGGTGTGCCAGGTGAGCCTGGGCATACCCAATCACTCTGTGCGGTGCCGAGCAGTGCTGCTGGCTTTCCTTCTTTGCTCTCCTCTGCTGCATGGGATGTTTCAGGATGGAAAGTGGGGGAAGGTACTAATCAATATGCCATTTACCACCCCCTTTCTTTTCTAAATGAACACAGCGAACACACTCACTAACTGTGTTCAATCCAGGGGCGGACTGACAACTCATGGTGCCCCCAGGCAATAGGTGATTATGGGGCCACCGGGCAATAGGAGATTATGGGGCCTCTGGGCCATAGATTATGGGGCCACACAGGGGTTCACTTCCTAGGGCCACACAGTATACACACACACATACAGTATACATACACAGTATACACACCGACACACAATATACACACACAGTATACATAAACACACTGAAAAGGTACTGGAGAGGCGGGACAGCTATAATCCTGGGACTTTTTTTAAAACACAGATTTTTGGATACTTTCCCTGGTTTTACTGAGGCTGGCAACTCTTATGGGACCCTCGGGCAGTGCCCGAATGCCCGAATAGTCAGTCCGCCCCTGGTTCAATCATAACTGAAGCATAGTGAACATAAATCTATAGTCAGAAGCATAGTGAACTGTGCTTACTATGCTTAAGTTTGTGAATGAATAGGAAGCTGATCAGCACAGAACACTTCTCATTCATTCACTGTTCAGTGCAGCTGAGGCTGCAGAGAAACACACGTATGTTTGAGCTTTGAGGTGCACACCCTAATGCAATGGTCTGCGCACACCTATGACTGTAGTGTTGATAGTGTAAGCACAGCTCTTTCACACAATTCACTTATTAAATGGTATATATCGGATCATAGACCTTTCAGAGCCACAGCGACCCAGTTAAATATTACTTACCTTTGCATGAATGATTTTCACAGCTTTTACCAATAAAGTGTCACTATGTGACGGTGTTGCCAACCGTCAGTTTTTTTACGGGCAGGCAGTAAAAAATAGGCACTTTTCTCCTTCCAGTAAATGTCAGTGACAGGGAAAGGTTCTGACACTTGGTTCTGCAGTTCCGGTCCAGAGCCGTCTGAAACCATCCAAGTGCCTGCTACAGTGTGTTCAGGTGGCGCTGGCAGGGAACTGATCTGGAGGAGGCAGTGCCTGAGCGTGCCTGGAGCTGTCATGGTGCAAGGGAGCAGAGTGGCTGAAGCTTTGCGAGCGGGTCTACGGGAGGGGAGCATGGCAAGCTGGGAGTGGGACTGTCGGTGCTGTTTGGACTGGAGGGGAGTAACGGGACCACCTGCCACAGAGAGACACTGAGACCCAGGAGGGGACGTGTTGTGTCGGTGAGGTGTCACCATCATTTGTGTTGATGTGAGAGTCAATTTCATGTGTGTGCGTGCGGTTCCATTCTAATTTCTTGCCCTCTTGAGTTCGGTCCCTGAGCTACTTACTATATAAAAAATAAAATAAGAAATATGTTTTTTGCCCTAATATCTACCTTAAAGTGGGATTCCACTCACAATTTTTTTTTTTTTAAGTCAGCAGCTACAATCAATGTAGCTGCTGACTTTTAATAAGGACACTTACCTGTCCTAGGCGCCTGCGATGTCGCCCCCTCCCCCCGAGGGTGATCCCTCCATTGTGGAAGGTCCCGGCGCCACCATCCTAACTAAGGGAAACAGGCAGTGGAGCCTTGTGGCTTCACTGCCTATTTCCTACTGCGCACACGCGAGTCTCGCAGTGTTTTTTGAATGGGTGTCTGCTCTCTGGGATACATACAGTTCCCAGAAGGCAGCGTGCACCATTCGCCAGAAGACAACGTGAGGATAAAAACACATTTTTTTTTGTCGATTTTTTGTGACATTTTTTCAGGGTGGAACTCCACTTTAAATCACATTACTAGTTTGCATATTGTACTTGTTTGTAGCCCAAGTACTGAAATTTGCACTTAAAACTGTAGTTTTGTAACTTTTGGAAATGCCAGTAAAAACTTGGCTGTGCCAGTAAATTATGGGTGTCACGTCAGTAAATTTCCACCTGCTATGTGATACCTTCAAATAAAGTATTTTTTTTTTAATTAACCACTTGCTTACTGGGCACATATACCCCCTTCCTAACCAGGTGAAATTTCAGCTTCCGGCACTGCGTCGCTTTAACTGACAATTGCGCAGTCGTGCGACGTGGCTCCCAAACAAAATTTACGTCCTTTTGTCCCCACAAGTAGAGCTTTCTTTTAATGGTATTTGATCACCTCTTTGGTTTTTATTTTTTGCGCTATAAACAAAAATGAGAGCGTCAATTTTGAAAAAAAATACAATATTTTTTACTTGTTGCTATAATAAATAGCCCAATTAAAAAAAAAAAAGTGTAGGCCGATACGTATTCTTATACATATTTTTGGTAAAAAAAAAATCGCAATAGGCTGATTTGGTTTGCACAAAAGTTATAGAGCCTACAAAATAGGGGACAGAATCATTATATTTTATTATTATTATTTTACTAGTAATGGCGGCATTATTTACTAAGCTAAGCAAGCTGCCTTGAACATTCTTTGCTCTATAAAAGCTCTCTTTAATCCTTCAGGAAATTATCCCCAAAGGATCAGCAGATGGCAGTGTAACACAGGTTTTAGGTCCCATCACGTCTGTTAGACCTTGTATTAGTAAGACATATGCTAAAGGAAATATTCTCGCTTTTCCATAGTCTAATAGTCTAATAATCCATAGTCTAATCCAAATATTAAATTTATGCTTTGCTTTCTGTATTTAAATCAAAGATCTCTCTCTCTCTCTTTATATATAATATATATATATATATATATATATATATATATATATATATATAGAGTAAAACCTTGTATTGCGAGCATAATTAGTTCCAGAAACTTGTTTGTAATCCAAAGCACTTGTATATCAAAGCACATTTCCCCATACGAAATAATGGAAACTCAAATGATTCGTTCCACAACCATTTATTTATAGGTCCTTCAGTTTATAGTCCGCATAAAAAGATCATAGATATGTGATTGGTCGTGTAACCATAAAATGTCCATTTACAAATGGCACCCTCCACAAGGGGATTAGAAGAAAAATCCAACGGGAGCTACAGAGTATACAGGAGAAGAGAGGCGCCACTAAGTGTAGCAATATGTTGCTAAATGTTGTACCTTCATTAACCACTTAAGGACCGCCTACTGCACATTTACGTCGGCAGAATGGCACGGCTGGGCACATCAACGTATATATACGTTGATTTAAGTACCCAGCCGTGGGTCCCGAAGCTCCGGGACCGGGACCGCGGGATTCGCGGTCCCGATCGCCGCTGCAGTGCGGCGATCCGTCCCTGGAGCGGAAGAACGGGGAGAGCCGTGTGTACACACGGCTTCCCCGTGCTTCTCTGTGGCTGTAGCATCGATCGCGTCATCCCTGTAATAGGGGGACGCGATCGATGACGTCACACCTACAGCCACACCCCCCTACAGTAGTAAACAAAACACATAGGCACACATCCCCTACAGCGCCACCTGTGGTTAACTCCCAAACTGCAACTGTCATTTCCACAGTAAACAATGCAAATTTAAAAGCATTTTTTTCCGTGAAAATGACAATTGTCCCAAAAATGTGTCAAAATTGTCCGAAGTGTCCGCCATATTGTCGCAGTCACGAAAAAAAACGCTGATCGCCGCTATTAGTAGTAAAAAAAAAAAAAATAATAAAAATGCAATAAAACTATTCCTTATTTTGTAAATGCTATACATTTTGCGAAAACCAACCGATAAACGCTTATTGCGATTTTTTTTACCAAAAAATACGTAGAAGAATACGTATCGGCCTGAACTGAGGAAAAAAAATGTTTTTTTATATATTTTTGGGGGATTTTTATTATAGTAAAAAGTAAAAAATATTGCATTTTTTTTAAAATTGTCGCTCTATTTTTGTTTATAGCGCAAAAAATAAAAACCGCAGAGGTGATCAAATAACACCAAAAGATAGCTCTATTTGTGGGGAAAAAAGGACGCCAATTTTGTTTGGGAGCCACGTCGCACGACCGCGCAATTGTCAGTTAAAGCGACGCAGTGCCGAATCGCAAAAAGGGGCAAGGTCCTTTACCTGCATTTTGGTCCGGGTCTTAAGTGGTTAAAGAGGAAGAAAACCCTCTCTTAAAAAAACAAAAACAAAAAAACCCCTGCAAGACAAAGGCATAATGAGCTAGTATGCAAAGCATACTAGTGAACGAAGCCCCCGCAGCGGTCCTCGGACACCTCCTCCATCACCGGCATGATACCTGGAATGACTTCCGGGTATCGCTGCTCCGGCGCTGTGACTGGCCGGAGTAGCGATGACATCACATCATGATGTCATGCACACGAGAACCGTGCTCCGGCGCTGTGACTGGCCGGAGTAGCGATGACATCACGCGCGTGGGAACCGCCACTGATGGCATGATGCCAATAGTAGCGGCACGCTCAGTGCGCCTGCGTGCTGTTGTCTATGGCACATGCATCATAGACATCGGTGCCATCTTTCTTGGAAATATCTCCTTGTATCACCGTGTTGGTTAAGGAGATATTTCTTGCGCCTACAGGTAAGCCTTAATCTAGGCTTGCCTGTAGGTCAAAGTAGTCATGCAGCTTGAGATCTTCTCAGTAGAAGTGGGAGCCCAGTAAGTCACTGGGGTCCCTGATAGCATCAGTTGCTATGAGCCATGAAGTCCAAAGTTCGTAGCTCCGCATAGTGTAGGCCCCGACCAGGTAGCCCATAGTGGCGGCCCGTGGTGTGCGTGCACCCTGAAGGTGGGTGCGGCACCTGCGACCCGCTGCGGGTAGGAGACCCGGGTAGAAGACCTGGACAAAAAGGCATCCGCATCTGATATACCCTCTCCCAGCATGCCCAGCGAGGAAAAAAATCCTCTGATTGGCTGCTGAGGAAAGGCGGCTCTGTTCTGGAACCCCTCTGGCGCCATCTGCTGCCCAAAGATGGTAACATATCCTCAGCACAGAGAATGGGACCACAGGCAGCCCAGCCCGAAACGCAAATTTAGGAAATTAACATGGATGAGAGCAGGGTAACTCTCTCACCCCCCACTAAATTTACAATAGCGCCCAAAACTGACAGTAGGGGGCGCTACACTTAAGACATCGCAAAATGTATTAAAATGTTTTGCTTGTCTTGCAAAACTCTCAAACCAAGGATTTACTGTATAGATATCTATATATATATAGATATCTATATATATATATAGTAAAACCTATATATATATATATATCTATATATCTATATATAGATATATAGATATATATATATATAGATATCTATATATAGATATCTATATATATATACTGCTATTCCTTTGCACTTGTATATTTTTGATAAATACATGTGAAATGTCACACAAGAGGATCGGTGCCATTATGTACACTAGTACTATTTTTTCATGCACTTTCAGTCCCATATCTCATTATGTTTTGTCACATGTGTGTAACTGTACCAAAAAGGCATCTGTATGAAAGCAGCCTTAAAGTGGAGTTTCCATCCCCACATTTTTTTTCATTATTGTGCTCATTAAATAATGAAAAAAATAAAATATATATATATATATTTTTTTTTTACTTAACCTGGAAATGCCTGTTGCTATGCGGTTCCATGAAATCTGCCTTCGGAATCACCTAGGATTCTGACATCATCTCCCTCGGCTCCTCAGCACACTAATGCTCCTGGAAAATGTGTGTCATCATTTCCCAGGATGCAGTGCGCTACCCCATTATAACTCCCCATCCAAGACTTCCAGGAAGTAAGTGCTTGTGGGCTTCACAATGCCCACAAGCAAAATGACAACGATGTAGACCTAGTTTTATAAACTATCTTTTTTGAATAACTATGTGGAGCGGCGGCGGATTGTAAAATAGTAAGTGACCGGATTTATATTATAAGAACGCATGATGAAAGGACATTGCTAATTGTGGTTGGAACCCCGCTTTAAATTACAGGACTTTTAGAAGATAAAGTACAGAAGTGGCCCAATTGCCATTGATTATAATGGCAGAGGTAATTTTGTGTGTAGTTTATGAGAGTGAAAAAGGCCTAAGAATACACGACCTCTGAGTTAATACCAATTTTATATGGCAAACCTATAAGTAAATGCCTTACCCAATGAGTTTTAAAAGTCTCCTAAAGCTTTTAACCTACCTGGAATGGCCACCTGGAGAGAACTATCTGAGAATTCTTGGCCTCGTCACCTGGATGTCTTATTCTCGTTCTTATTTCCTCGTGACTGACAGGAAGCGTTGAAGTTTCAAGTAATTGATTTATGTGGAGGTTGTGTGGTTATTTTTTCTTCTGCAAATTAACTGCACTTCATCACGTATGTCTTTATGTGTGATTTCACAATTCGGGCAAATTTATAAAGCATCAAAGTTAAGATGTGTGAATGCAAAGTGTTATATACAAAAGGAAGTCTGTTGGTGAATAAGACGTGGTTGATATATGTAGAACAGCTTCAGTTGCACAGAAAAGGAAAATAAAATGATGTTATCATTAACCAAATAAAAAATAGTGTCCAGCTTTCATCCATTGATATGTATAAATAACCACTTGACCTTAGGAAAATATACCCCCCTTCATGACCAGGCCATTTCTGTGCGATACAACACTGCATTACATTAACTTACAATTGCGCCGTTGTGTGATGCTGTACCCAAATAAAATGTATGTATTTCATTTCTCACAAATACAGCGTTCTTTTGGTGGTGTTTGATCACCTCTGTGGTTTTTATTTTTTGCGCTATACTGTAAACAAAAAAAGACACAGTTTTGAAAAAAGAAAAACAATATTTTTTTCATTTCTGCTATTAAACATATCCAATAAAAAAAT
The DNA here is from genome assembly GCA_029574335.1 of Rana kukunoris. NCBI lineage: Eukaryota > Metazoa > Chordata > Amphibia > Anura > Ranidae > Rana > Rana kukunoris. Next base: position 144,612,752 of record CM056051.1, on the reverse strand, counting down.
AAAAAAATCGAATTTCTTCTTAAATTTAGGCCAATATGTACTCTGCTACATATTTTTAGTAAATAACATTTCCAATAACCGCATTGTTTGGTTCGCACAAAAATGATATCGTCTACAAACCATGGGATATTTTTATGTATTTATTTATTACCAGTAATGGCGGTGATCAGCGACTTATAGTGGGACTAAGATATTGGGGTGGACACTAACTGGCACTTTTTGGAGACCAGTGACACTAATACAGTGATCAGTGCTAAAAAAAAATGCACGCAGGAACACAGGATCAATGCCTTCTCTACTGACAGAATAGCGATCTGCCTTGTTTACATAGGCAGATTGCCTTTTTGGCTCTCTGCCTAATGATCGGTGGGTTCTGATGGACACCGAGTCCCCTGTACCCACAGATCAGCTCCTAATGTGTGGGATCACAGAAGGAGCGGGTCGCAGGCCATGCGTATGCGCACCCTAGCCCCAGAAGCGTCAGATCACGTACTTGGTTAAGGCTGTTGTAAAGAAAGAATGGAAGGTACAAGTGAAAACGTGAAACACATTTATGTAGCTAAATAATTTTTTAGTATTTTTGGGGATTTTTGTAGGAAGCAGTGGGCTGTAGTCAGTCTGTCCCCCAGCAGGAGTGGTCTTTAAGCACAGATTATATTTTTTCTGGCACTTGCTGTTTGAGCTTACTGCAATATGATGTGCTAGAGAGAGGTGTCATGCCCAAATATATATTATTTATTCTGTGTGAAGGCAGCGCTGTCTCCCGGAAGTTTGCCCCCCCTCCTCCTTCCTCTGTCTTCGAGCCAATTAGAAAGCGCATCGTGCTTCACTCATGCGCAGTAAAGAAATGGCTAGGAACCCGAAAGGCTTCATTGCTGGGATCCCTTACCAGAAATGGCGGCAGCTGCTCCCAACAGTTGATCCAAAGATCGTCTGCAGTGCCCACATCGCGGGCTCCCTAGAGCAGTAACACCTAACTCTGATCCTCACGGCCCTCTAGCAATAGTTTCCCCTCTCATCGGGGATAATTTACTAAGGGGATAGAGACTGGTAACTTAGTAAAATAAATGTTCATTGAGCTTAGTAAATAAGGGGAAGCTGTATTCAAGTGGTTGTAAACCCTTTACAACCACTTTATGCTACAGGTAAGCCTATATATAATGAGGCTTACCTGTAGTTACCCAGCATATCTCCTAAACCAGAATGGTTTAGGAGACATCCCGGCCCCTGCCATCGGCACATGCGCACTAAAGCAAACTGAAGCAATGACACGTATGTGCCGTTGCTTCAGTCAGTTTGCTGTTGCAGGTGCAGGAGTGACGTCATCGCGACTCCGGCTAATCACCCTCGATATCCGGAAGTCACTCTGGGAGAGATGCCGCCCTGCGGAGGGGGGAACGAGGACCGCTGCTGGGGCTTCAATGTAAGGTAATTAATTCATAATGAGCTAGTATGCTATTTAATAGGGTTTACAACCACTTTCACTTCTATTACCCAATCATGTGCTTGAAAATATATTTTTTTAAAGGGGAGGTTCACCTAAAAATAAACTTTTAACATTGTCATTAATGTCATAAATGCAATTAGAATCGGACGTTTTTTTTAAAAAAATACCTGAGCTTAGGTGATGTAGAATTCACTTTGAATACCTAATCATGTACTTTTTAAAGGGGAGGTTCACCTAAAAATAAACTTTTAACATTGTCATTAATGTCATAAATGCAATTAGAATCGGCCGTTTAAAAAAAAAAAATACGTCCGTACATACCAATTCCCATATGCCTTCTCACCGCTGCTTCCGGGTATGTTCGTCGAGGAGCCTAATTGATTGACAGGCATCCGACCGACGCATACAGCGCATCACGAGATGCCGAAAGAAGCCGAACGTCGGTGCGGCTCTATACGGCGCCTGCGCACCGATGTCCGGCTTTTTTCGGCATCTTGTGATGCGCTGTATGCGTCGGTCGGATGCCTTTCAATCAATTAGGCACGCCCATCCCCGACCCTCATACACAGAAGCAGCGGTGAGAAGGCATATAGGAATCGGTATGTGCGGACGGATTTTTTTTAAAAAAACAGCCAATTCTAATTGCATTTATGACATTAATGACAATGTTAAAAGTTTATTTTTAGGTGAACCTCCCCTTTAAAAAGTACATGATTAGGTATTCAAAGTGAATTCTACATCACCTAAGCTCAGTCAGCATCCACTTTATCTTAACAGCCTCTATTCCAAAAATCCATTATTTTACCTGTGCTTCTATGCAGGGAACTGAAAAGCCAGCACTGTTATCCACAAGGGAAATTGTTTCATTTCATACAGGACTTTTTTAAATGATCCAAGAATCCTTTTTAATGGCTCCTTGCTTTTTTTTTTTTTACTTTAATTACATTTTTATCAAAAGTCTAAAAAAAGTCAATAAACCTGTTAAGAAAAATCTGCATAGATGGGTTGGAAAAAAAAATCACAATTCCGCAAGGTGTGCTTTATATCAGTTGTTTTTATTTTTATAATAGTAGGAATCTTTTTCTGTAAAAACATATTTGTGCAAATGTTACAGCACGCTCAGAGATATATATATAAAAAATCAAACGTATTTCAGTAGCACTTTTGGTCTGTGTGCAAATGTGGAAAAAAAAAGTAATTTGAGGATTTCTAATGTTGAATAGTGTTGCTCACGAATATTCGCATTGCGAATATTCGTTACGAATATTGCATATTCGAGTATTCGCGAATAACGCAAATATCGCGGTGAATATTCGCTATTGCGAATATTCGTATTTTTTCAAATGTATTTTTAAAACAGATCACATCCTAGTGATCTCCATCGACGTCTAAAAGCATTGCTGGTATGATTAGAGACCCTGGGCCGAGTAGCTGAAGCGATCCTTTTATGTTGCCGAATATTCACAATGCGAATATTCGTATTACGAATATTTGCGAATGCGTTCTCTGCCCTTCTGTGTTTTGTGTATAAAAAAATAAAAAATTTGCTTTCGTTTAGTCGTATAAGTTTGTGTAAGTAGAGTTAGTGTTTAGTGCCTATTAGTTTAGTAATCCAGGAAATGATCTCCGTTTTCGCGTGTTGACGAGAATTTCGCAAATCAATTACGCATTCGCACTAGCGAAATTTCACAATTTTTTTTTTTTTATAAAATATCGCGAATATTCGTTAATATCGAATATTCGTGATATTTTATCAAAAAAAAAAAATAGTGAAATTTCGCTAGTGCGAATGCGAAATTGATTGCGAAATTCTATAAAAATATCGCGAAATCGAATATGGCGTATTCCGCTCATCACTAATGTTGAATACTATCATTACATGGGATAAGTCTATGCAGCTATCAGAATCAGGTCCGGATCTCTGCACAGCAAACACAGGCTGCGGCTATCAGTAACACATTCACGTGTTTTATACAAAGTTCCAGACTGCCTCCCAGCCTGCCAATGAAATCCGGCCGAGGCCTTATTGTTCCCATTGTTGTCATCTCTGCACTGTGAATTTTTATTGGTGAAATACGGTACTGTGCTGATAACAAATAGTTGTGAAGAAAAGCTAATCAGTTTATAGATTGAAATGATAAATTCTTCTTCTACACCAACAAATTTATTTCTTTATTTCACTTTATCACTCACTCTATTTAGGAGATTTAGATAATGCCAAACTTTTACACGTTCTTTTTGGATACACTGCAAGTGACAAATTAGCATTAAAATGAATGTGTCCACTGCACATGTTGGTGACATCATTTTGGCTCCATATGGAGTGTAGATGTTGTTCAAGTACACAGGATTTCCAAAACCAATACTCAAAGCTCTGCAGCGTACAAGTGCCTGTCATCATCTCATTGTCAAATACACATCCTCTTGTGGTTTGTTTGTCTTTCCTCCAGGACAATAATCACGGCTGGAATGCAGAACTTGAGGAAAAGGATGAAAGAAGATGAGGTAAAAGGATAATCTCCCAACAACAGTTTGGGTGGATCTGATGCTCAGACATGGTTAGTGGTATCTCAGTAGGAGCTAGACATTGTCGCCTACCCTTTGCTTTTTCAATGGCATTTATTGTCTTGTGAACTTCCTTATGGTGCGAATCAATTTTAGGCAGTGCTGTCTGAACCCATCTTGCTGTGACTGTTATGTTTGTATGTCTGCCTCTCCTCCGGCTTCTTGTTTCCTTCAGAGAATAGTGATATTACACATCTAAAAACTCTAATAAAAAGCCAAGTTTTAAAAGCAAATGAATCATAGATGTTGCAGTCAAAAAAACTTTGGGATCGATTTAGTAAAAAGATAAACAGGTGACTTAGCTTAGTTAACCAGTGTTCACTTCAAATATCCAACCTTGTTTAAAAAAAAAAAATAATGAAAAAATAATATATAAGATTTTCTCTTGCATGTGAGGTCCAAAACTGTTTAAATAAGCAATAATTAATCTTCTACAAATTAAGTAAAATGGGCCAGATCCACATACAAATAGATTGGCGCAGTGTATCAGAGATACACTACGTCGCCGTATCTTACCTGGCTTAACTTCGAATCCTGGAAGAATTTGTGCCGTAAGTTACGGCGGCATAGTGTATTTCTGGCAGCGGAATTTAAATCATTTAAATTCATTTAAAAGAAGCGCGTCCCCGTGGCAATCGAACTGCGCATGCTCCGTTCAGAAATTTCCCGCCATGCATTGCGCTAAATTACGTCGCAACGACGTTATTTTTTTGACTAGCGTAAATTAAATACATTACTATTCACGGACGACTTACGCAAAAATAAAAAAAAAATCAAATTTCGACGTGGGAACGACGGCCATACTTAACATGGCAAGTCTAACTATAGGCCGGATAAAAGCAGCTTTAACTATACGCCGGAAAAAGCCGACTAGAGACGCCGTAAGAGATTGCGACGGCAGCACGTACGTTAGTGGATCGGCGGAAAAAGCTAATTTGCATACCCGACGCGGAAAACAACGTGAACGCCACCCAGCGGACGCCGAAGTATTGCATCTTAGATCCAAAGGCGTACGAAGACGTACACCTGTCGGATCTAACCCAGAAGCCGCCGTATCTTGGTTT